>CM035107.1:62492321-63990945 GCA_020205505.1 Panax japonicus
ATTAATAGTTTCCGTTATTAATTAGTAGTTTGAATAATTTACTTAATAAATTCTCTCCACCATATTTATTTCTAATTCGCCTAAAATAGATAGTAAGGAAATATTAAAATTAATCTAGTCTCTGTGGGTTCGACCTGTACTTGTCAGTTCTTCAATTAGACACTGTGCACTTGCAGTTACATATTTTTATCACATCAGTCATCTTGCAGCTTTTCTTCATCATCAGAGTGAATGCTTTGAGAGTTAGTCGTAGAGCTTGTACATTCTTCTTCATCATCAGGGTCTGCATTTTCTTTCATTGATCCAGCTTCACCTCCATTGCTGGATTTGTCCTTTGGGGACTCAAACTTGATTCTATCAATTCCCTTCTCTTCTTATGACTCTACGTCCTCTTCTTTGTCAGATGGACTTTCTTGGGGAACTAGTGCTGGCTTATTTACCACCATAGCTTTCTTTCTTGATGGACCTTGAAGCAGTCTGTTGCTTCTTCTCTTTGTGGTCTCTGGTGCAGTTAAGACCTTTTCACCTTTATCTTTGTCTTCAGTGGAGATACTTCTTGGCGGAGCCTCTATTTTCTTCACACCCCTGGATCTCTTCCTTACTGGTGTGGCTGCTACTAGTGCAGAGTCACCAGATTCAGAACTTTCCGCCTCTTTCGCCTTCCTCTTCTTTATAGAGACCTTGCTTCTGCTCCCACTTGTTGTTAGCCTCCTATTTCCTTTGGGTTCTTCTTCAAGTTTATGAACAGCTGAGGAGACATCACTTTGTGAACATTTAGAGGCGTTCCCCTCATCATCCTTGATTTTGTTTCCTAGTTTCTTCTTTAGCATTATACTCAACAGTCTTCCATGAAACACCTTTGTAAGGGGTTTTTCTGTAGACTTCTTCAACTCGGCCCTTTCCAACCATTTGGAGATCTGATCAAACAAGATAGCTCCAAAGTTTATTCGCTTCTTCAGAACTATTGCAGACATAATCTTCAACTACAGATCAAGCACAGTGTCATGTGCAGTATCATTGCATAGTATACATTTTCCCAATATCTCACCAAGGAACTCAAATTCCTTAGGAAATTCCTTCTTCTTCATGTCCTTCAGACTAGGGTTTCTTTGGTACCCCATAATCTTCTTCGCTTGTTCAGTGTCGATCTCGTCAAGGCTTTTCAGTCCTAGGTCTGGAAAACCTAAGCATTGATTGATATCGGATGATTTCAGCTTTAGAGACTGACCTTGGTAGAAAAGGTTTCAAAATTTATGGATGCATTTAAGTAGAACTCCTTAACCAGTTCAGCATATACTCGAGTACTTGCCTCAAGACATTATGAGAATCCAACATTCTTCACAAGTTCAAGAATGTCTCTGAACTTCTTTTCGGATTTCTCAAATGACTTGGTTCCGAGCTGAATGCCAGTGATTAGTGATTGTGATTTGAGCAAGGCTCTATAGGGTTAATTGATTTTCGCTTCGAAGAAGATTCTAGGGTTCGAAATTGGGAGGGAGAGAGATTTGATAGTTTTTGGTAACCGTTTGAAGAGTTTGAATTTGTCTTTATGGCAGTCCCTTTTGACTCTACATAAGTTGTGATGTTTCAACTTGTGACGCCCCCAAAATAGGCATACATCACCCATTCTGAGTCACCAAATACATGGTACAACAACAACTACAACCTCATTAATACATTTGCCGTGGAAAATACGACAACACATAAACTGTGAGTTTAAATACAAATATTGTCTTCTAGACAATATCCACACTCAAATAAGTCCTCATTACAAGTATTGATACACTATTTTACAAAATATGAGAACTACTAAAACAATTATCCTGAACCATCACTCCATACCCCGGCTAGTTCCTGCTAAATTCTCACCTCCTAAGAAGAAAAATGGAACAAAAAGGAAAAGGGTGAGCTCAACTAGCCCAGTAACAAATATTATGAATAAGATAATATACAATAAATTATCATTACTCTTCAATAAGGAAAAATCTGATAGAATATAATAAACAACAAGTTTTAGATCAACAACTGCAACGGAAACATCAATCCATTAGAAGAGTCAAGTAGAGAATGAATTACTATCTTCTAAGATTTAAAAGTCCATCATCAATATTTTATCCCTGTAATATCAATCAATATACATCTTGAATCAATTATTCATCTTTGCACTACAGGCCAAAGATATTCATTTGTATCACCAGTTGGTCATGTTTATCTCAACACCTGTTCTTTGCACTACGGAAATATTCATCAGTTAATCATTCATCTTTGCATTACAGGCCAAAGATATTCAGTAATATCATCATTTAGAACTGAGGATGATGAAAAATAGTTTTAAAGAAACGAATCCAGTGAAATAAAAGGACAAAGATTAAGGATTCGTACTTTAAACAATCCGAGTTCAAAAATACTTCTTAATAAACCATAGTGGAGTAAAATTCAAGAAAGAAGATCAAAATATGGATACAATCAAAGATAGTAACCATAATAGACATCTTAGGCAAAGAACGAAAATTTAATTTTTCTGTGACAAGTGCCGTATTCGTGAATAGTGTTGTATACGTGAATAATGCCGTATACGTGAATAGTAACCCCGACACAAAATGGTAGAAATTTCACAAGAAAAATCATCATACTTCGTGAATAGTATTCGTGAATAGTAACTCATGAATAGTAACTCGCGAATAGTAACTCTGACATTAAAATTTAAAATTTTCATAATAAATCTCATACCAATATTCCGGTATAATGATATTGAAAGAAATAATATCATTTACGAAGAAAATAACAACCCTTACCTCAAAAGAATAGTACTTCTTGCTGGAATATCAGATATAACGCTGAAAGGAACTTGCACCGAATAGCAACACTCAAAGTATCAAAATACTCATAAAAATACGCTCGATAATATAGAGAGAGAAAAATTAAGTTTCTGGTGTGCTTTTCAATTCTAACCTAAGCACCATATTTATAGGAAAATGCTTAGAACACCAAAGCAGAAAATTTAATAAAATATTATTATTATTATTAAAATTCCTACGCCCACTTTGAAATTCTGAATTTAGAATGCTTAACAACAAGTGGGGCCCAGTAATCATAACAAAAACGTTTTTTATAAAAGTAATAATTAAAACTTCAAAAATTAATTTTTCTGGAACATCAATAATTCATAATAAATAGCCTTTTATCAGAAAAAATTCGAATCTTATGTCCATTTAATAGGAAATTCAATTCTCTACAACTTTGTAAGTTTAAGTTTTTCCGAATTCCAAGCAGAAATTGACTGAAATTCACATACGGACGATTTTACAGGCTATAATCAAATTTCAGTCAAAAAAATGGGGTCCACCAACATGTTTAACATGTTTTTTGTATTTATTGTAACAAAAATACTCCTCCTCATTTATTCATATATCAAATATTTTTTGTAAAAATATTCCCATTATTATATTATTATTGTGACGCCCCCAAAATAGGTATACATCACCCATCTTGGGTCGCCAAATACATGGTACTGAATACAAATACAAACTTAATTATACAACAAGAGCTGAGAGTTTTTACACGAATATCGTCTCATAGACAATATCCAAACACAAATTCAATCCTCATTACATTTATTATCACACTAAATAGTGAGGATTACTAAAACAGCCATCTCGGACCATCACTCCGTTCTCCGACTAGTCCCGACAATGTTTTCATTTCCTGAAGAGAATAATGAAAGGAAAAGGGTGAGCTCAACTAGCCCAGTAAGAAATATTATGACTAAGATAATGCAGAATAAGTTATCGTTAGCCTTCAACAATGTTAAACTGATAGAATATAATAGACAAAAAGTTTAACTGCAGCGGAACAAGCAATCCATTAGAAGAGTCAAGTAGAGCATGATATCTACTATCTTCTATGATTTAAAAAGGTTTTCATCAACCATATCGCTGAGACTCATCTAAATAAATAAACCACATGATCGAATCCTCCCTGTACTACGGGCCAATGATATTCATGTAATCATCAATGGTCATGATTATACCGAATAATCCCTGGTCATAATCATACCAACAACTGTCCATCAATGCACTACAGGCCAATAAGGATTTTTACCAAATCATTTGTATCATTACGGGTCATGATTATACCGAATGATCCCTGGTAATAATCATACCAATCAACAGTCCATCTATGCACGTAAGCCAAAAACGACTTTCATCACAATATAAGCATGAGGATGATGACAATGATATAAGAATTCAATTAAAATAAAGCACATGATAAATTTTAAAGATTTATAATTTAATTTATCTAGAATTCAATAATATCCAAATTGTCAACATTATGCTGCTTTGTGGAGTAAAATTCAAGAATAATATCTATGTATCAAAAATAATTTGGACAGAAAAGAAATAAATTTTTCGATGAATATTACCCCGTGAATAGTACTTCAGGAATAGTACCCCCGCATGAAAAATGCCCTGAATACCCGAGTGAATAATATTTGAGTGAATAGTAACCCGTGAATAGTAACTCGTGAATAGTACCCTGACATAAAAAGTGTCCCGAATACCCAAGTGAAAAATATTTTAGGGAATAGTAATGTGACAACCCAAGAATTTGGATAATTTATGAAAATCTTAAATGATTGATTTAAGGTCAAATAATAGACCTAGACAGAAAATGAGTGTATGTGTTTGATGTTATTGTGATGGAATTTTGAGGATTTCAAAATTCTGTGAACGATATAGGTGAATTATTCAGGATTAAGGATTTATGTGAATATGTTTTGTGTTTATGATTATGTATGTGTTCAGAATATGGTTAAGGGTCAAGGGTTGACCAGATTAATTATATAAGTGTCAAACCCTAAGTATATATTAAGAACGTCAACGTTCTGTTAGAAAACCCTAGAAATGGATAAGAAGTCGTAGAAATCGGTTCTGAAACCCTAGTTTAGTTTCGGGAATCTGAAACCCTAAATTCATGATATGAATATGGTGATTAAGTTAGAAAACCCTAACGATATGTTCAGAAACCCTAAATTGGGAAATTAAAGGCTAAATATAATGGCTTATGTATTTTGATAATATATTAGAGATAACCCTAATTGCTAAATTAGAAACTCTAATGCTATGTATAAAATCCTAAGGATTAATAGTTATGTGAGTAATGAATATGAACATTATGTGATGGTTTATCTTTGTTTATTATATAAACAAACAAAAGAAACTAGTGAAACCCTAAATATATATTAGGAATGAAGGATTTAATAACTTAAGGGTTATGAAAAAAGAGAATTATGGTATTTAGAATATATACTAATTTTAAGAGATTTATTTTATATATCTCAAATGATTAATTTTATAACCTAATTATAGCAAGTCTAATTGGGTTAAGGAAATAAGTGTTCATGAGTAAGGATTTGAGTTATAATTGAGAAAGTGAAAACCCTAATTAAATGAATTGGGTTGGATAAGAATTTAAGGTATTGGATTATGTATATTTTAGATGCCCAAGCAATACATTAATTGAGTTGCTCAAATATTTTTATTGTTAAGCCCAAAAGATTTAAGAAGTGGCCCAAATTTGGAGCCCAATTGAAGGAAGGGCATAATGGATATTTGGTTATATTAATAGTGTTGGACTATGATTGATTTACATGGCCAAAAGAATTAAATTTTTATGTTCAATGGGTTAATTTTGGAAAGCCCGAAACATTAAAAGAGTGGCCTAACTTTTAGCCCAAGTGGGAGAGGACTTTTTGGACATTTAGTTAATCAAATAAAGCATAAAAGAAAACCAATTTTGGGCAAGAATAAGGCCACATGGCCGGAGGTTGAGAGAATTAAAGGGAGGAGGAAAAATGTAATGATTGCTTACTTTATTAGGTGACTAACTCCTCATATGTGTCATTTGGTTAATTCACCAACATTCTAGTACATTCTTGCAAGCAACCACTAAGTAAGTTAGAGAGACAAAGAGATAAGAATGTGGGGAAATGTATTACATATACATATTATATCTATACATTTTTTACTACAACAAAAATCTAAGTCTTACATTTTTCATTTCATTATATTTTCTAGCATATACTAAGAAAGAAAGAGAGAGACTAGAGAAGAAAGAAAGAGAGAGACTAGAGAAGAGAGATGAGAGAGACGGATGGAATAAGAGAGAAAGAGAAGAGAAGACTTTGATCTTCATGCACCCAAGATACATCTCATAGTTTTTTAGAAGGAGAAAGAAAATCAAGCTAAGGTATAGCAAAAATTTCTACTTATGTAGTTTATTTTCCTTTGTGGTTTGATTTGATTTTTGACATTATGAAGTTATGATCTTGAGGTTTAAAACCTTAGATCCATGTGTATATAAGTGTTTCATGTTTATATATAACCTTTTTGAAGATCAAAAGTTAGACCTAAAGTATGAAATGGAGGTTAGGTTTTTCAAAAGGTAGAAAACCTAAATTTTTCTTAGCTTTGATTGTGTTGATGCTTGTTTGATGAAATAAGAAACTTTATTTATAAACTCAAAAATTATGTATATACATGTTAATAAGTGTTTATTGTTTGGATCTACCCATATGGGTGTTAAATTGGTAGGAATCAAAGGAAGAGAAAATGTAATTTTTCCGGAAAAGTTTAAAACTAGAAAGTATGATCTAGCTTTTGATTCTTGAAATCTATGATGTATATTTGTAATTTATGTTCTTGGGATGCTAGATCTATGTGTGAAGGGTAAAAACCTTTTGGAATTACTCAAATAGGTTGAAAAATGAGCAAGTTATGGAATTTTTCCCAAACTACTCAAAGATAAGAAAACTGTTAGAAGGACAGTTTTTACTAGCCACTTCCGGGCTAAATTCCGGGAGTTTAACATGTCCAAATATGGATTGTGATATACGAAAAATGTAGTTTGGAAAGATATGAACCCAACAAAATTGACGGATCATTAATCGGAGTTATAGATTTCATTCTATTTAAGTTTTGGTAAAGGACTCCAAAACTGCCAAATGACAAAAGGTTGCTGCCTAAAATTTTCCGGGGGCTGTTTCGGACATTTATTTAATGAGAAAAAATTCCAGGCTTTAGGGAAATGAAAATATATGGTATTATGTAGCTCGTGTCCAAAAATGAGCTAATTCTGAGTTAAAACGACCAAGTTATGACCATTACAATTTTTGTGATTTTCTGACGGAAATCGCTATAAACGGAGTTCTACAACTCCGATTGCCACGAAATTTAAAATGGAGCATCATGTTAATATATATAAGGTTATCCCAAGAGATGGGAATGTTTGGAGTTAAGCACGAGGTAGCTAATTTCTTAAGCAACGCACTAGAATTAATTTTTGAAAAATATCAAAGGAAGTTGGAAAATTATGGAAAAATAATTTTTGTGGATGAAATATGTGTATATATGTTTGGACTAAGGATAGAAAAATAATAAACTGATTTTGTATTTTCGTGATACGAATTTAGAATACAACTTGCAGGATTATATAATTTGTGATTCCAGTTTGCTGGATTGAGAAATAGTTTATTGAAATTGAAAATATGTTAAATCCAGTTTGCTGGATTGCAGTTTAGAATGCTGGATTTGGAATTCAGGTTGCTGAGTTGGTAATTTAGTTGCTAGATTTAGAATCCAGGTTGCTGGATTAGTATTTGACTTATTAGATGTTAATGAATACTTATGAAATGAAAAAGCGAGTGTTAAATCATATAAATGTGATTCTATGGCATGGTTAAGTGCTTAGGCAGAGTTTAATTGAACTTAAACTCGATATTTATTCCTACTAGACCGTCGGGATGTTAAAATTGTGTCGGTTTCAACTCAAACATAATAGTCTAACCCGATACAAAGTTTTATGTGTTGTATAGACTTATAAGATTATGTGTTATGTGTTTAGGTTATCCTGTATATATATATATATAACAGTATTATATTGTGATGATATTATTCTAATATTGGAGATCTATATTACTAATATTAGGTCTTCGGGTAAAGCGATATAAATTGTGTTGCGGTAATCAACGGTTCAGACAAGTTTCTTTGTACTTAACTCTAATAAGAGTATTTTATTCAAGCTTATGGTTAATCATTGTTGATTTCCATGAAAATTGTACTCTGTACATCTTGCATGTATAAGTCAGGTATGAAAGGCTGATCACCTTCATTACCAGTTGGTTCAGAAATGTTTGTTCATGTTTAAAATTTGTTCAGTCAAAAATTTGTTCGTGCTAGTTCTCAATTATATTGATGAATTATAGCAAGCTCATTATTCATACTCTTCAATCATGATATATCGTTATATTGTTGTATATAAACTTGTTGGGCAACTTTCATGCTCACCCTTGCTATATCATGATAAAACATTTTAGATAAGGCGATGCTTTCGGATACAGGAAAAGGTTAATGTCAATTTCAGCTTGGAATAAAATGTGCGGCTATTTTGTAATAGTATAGTTTGATAAATGTATTATATGTTAGAAAGTTTATGAATTGTGTTTAAGTTAAGGTTACTCGATTTTGGGGAAATAGTGTGTAATGTAATGTATAAACAATTTTTGTTTATATCTTCCGCAAATAGTGTTAGAAATAGTATACCAGATCCGCGGCGATTTGGGGCCCGGATTCGGGGCTACTACAAGTAATCGGGTAAATAGTACCCCGATGAAAATATTGATATTTAATAAGAAAGTTCAGATCAATATTCCAACGAAACGATACTAGATGAATCACACAACTCAAGGATATTCCACTAATTTTAAGGATTATAGAAGCAATACTTACCATAGTAAGTTTAGAATTAAGAATATGAAAAGAAATAACATACGAAACTGCAAATGGATTTTCACCCGTTATACGGTACGTAATCTGCGTAGACAAGTTATTCTGACATAGTAAAGGATGAATACGAAAAAATAGTATTCCTTATGAATACGAAAGAAATAATACCCCTTACCTTAGTAGAAGACTGGATACTGCAATAGTGAAGTAGCAGAATACTCTTCTTCTTGCTCTCTATAGTTTCTCTCTCTATAGTTTTTCTTGTGAGTCTCAGTGAATTAGTGAGAATGAAAGAAGAATTATGCTTCTATTTATAGGAGAAATGACTAAATAGTAACTAGTTCACGAACGGTCTAGATTGATTTACTATTAGAACGGACGGTCCAGATTGATTACTATTAAAACCACAACTAACGGTCCAGATTGATTTACTTTTAAAATTACCACCGACAGTCCAGATTGATTTACTATTAAAACCACCACCATGGTGCAGATTGATTTACTATTAAAACCACCATCGACGGTCCAGATTGATTTACTATTAAAACCACCACCAATGGTCCAAATTGTTTTACTATTAAAACCACCACCAATGGTCCAAATTGATTTAACTTATTACACTTTAGTACCCCTAAAGTTTTCCAAGTTTGCATTATTCCCCTCTAACTTTTGTAATTCACTTATCTTCAATAAACACATTCTTAATACTTCAACAATTATTCATCATTAATATTATAACTCGCAATATTTAACGACCAGATCATTCCGAGGAAAGAGGGGGCTTTTCGATAAGGATTTCTCCCTATTGGCGCGCAATTAGGTGACCAAACCTCTCCTCAACAGAACTTTCTAGACATCGTCAATATTACAAATAATAATATGAATAACTTTTGTGATGCCCCCAAAATATGTATACAACACCCATTCTGAGTCGCCAAATACATGGTACAGAAACAACTACAACTTTATTAATACAATTGTCGTGCAAAATATGATAACACTTAAACTGTGAGTTTAAATACAAATATTGTCGTCTAGACAATATCCACACTCAAATAAGTCCTCATTACAATTATTGATACACTATTTTACAAAATAGTGAGGACTACTAAAACAACTTCTAGAACCATCATTCCACACCGCGACTAGTACTCGCTACATTCTCGCCTCCTGAGAAGAAAAATGGAACAAAAAGGAAAAGGGTGAGCTCAACTAGCCCAGTAAAGAACATTATGACTAAGATAACATAGAACAAATTATCGTTAGTACTCAACAGGGAAAAATCTAATAGAATACAATAGACAACAAGTTTTAAATCAATATTCGCAGCGAAAATAATAATTCATTAGAAGAGTTAAGTAGAGAATGAAATCTATTATCTTCTATATATGAATTTAAAAGTTCATAGTCGATATTTTATCCCTGTAACATCAATCAATATATATCTGAAATCAAATATTCATCTTTGCACTATAGGCCAAATATATTCATCAGTTGGTTATGTTCATCTAAACATTTATTCATCTTTGCACTACGGGCCAAAGATATTCATCAGAAATCATTCATCTTTGCACTACAGGCCAAAGATATTCAGTAATATCATCCTTTAGGACTGAGAATGATGAAAAATATTTTAAAAGAAACGAATCCAGTGAAACAAAATAACAAATATTAAGGATTCGTATTTCGGTTTATCCATATCCAAAAATACCTCATAAATAATCATAGTGGAGTAAAATTCAAGAATGATCAAAATATGGATACAATCAAAGTCAGTATCCGTAATAGATATTTTGGACGAAAATCAAAAAATTTAATTTTTCTGTGAATAGTGTCGTATTCGTAAATAGTGTCGTATACGTGAATAGTGTCGTATACGTGAATAGTAACCCCGACACTAAAAGACAAAAATTTCACAAGAAAAATACTCCAAATATTGTGGCATAATGATATTGAAAGAAATAATATTATTTTTAAAAAAATAATATCCCTTACCTCGAAAGAATAGTACTTCTGGCTGGAATACTGAATATAGTGTTGAAGGAAACTTGCACCGTATAAAAACACTCAAAGTATCAAAATACTCACAAGAATACGCTCAATATATCGAGAGAGAAAGAGAGAGAAGATTTCAATTTCTGGTGTGATTTTCAATTCTAACCTAAGCACAATTATTGTAACAAATATACTCTTGCTCCTCGTATACTCATATATCCCACATTCATTGCAAAAATATCACCATTATTATATTAATATAATATAATAATATATTTAAATGAATTATTTTATCAGAAAAGGATAAAATATTAATTTTCAACAATTGTCACATTAAAAATTTTCTTCATCTATATACACATAAAATTAATATTTTTCTCATCATATAAATCAATAGTTAATTATTTACAAATAATATTACAGAATCACAATACTGACAACCAGGCCGTTCCCAGGAAAGAGGGGGCTTTCCAATAAGGATTTCTCCTTACTGGCGCGCAATTAGGTGACCAAACCTCTTCTTAGACAGAACTTTCTAGACATTGTCAATAATTTTATCTAATAATATTATTCAGATAATATGAATTATTGCTTCGATAATGGAAAATACTGTGTTGTGACAATTATTGAAACAACAGTAATATAAAATATCAACGTTGCAATTATTGAATCAATAAAATAAAATATTGAACAGTAACTACTATAACATTTATTGAGTAGTGCCTTTTTACGTAAGAATCAATAATTGGTGCAATACCGTGTGCTACTGTGTTTTAACCACCGAGTATTTTAACAGTATTAACGGTAACAACTACGCCGTTATTTATAAACAACTTATACTTGTCGTTTTCTTCATCTAATCGCTTTCTGTTATGGGGCCCACACAAGGCTGCGCCGTCGTACGAATATTCCCCGACAGTAAGAATATTCCACGACCAAACGAATATTCCCCGACAACAATAAATATTTTATAACCACTTGCTTATTTGAAATATTTACGTAATTTACCCATAACTAACCACATTAATCAAATCAACCCTTACTATTTCAAATAATAAATAGAGGAAATTAAATTTCATTTATTAATAATTTGGGGTCTTACGACCTCCCCTCCTTATGAAATTTTGTCCTCAAAATTGACGTACGTACCTGGTGTTTCGAAAAGATGAGGATACCTCACTTTCATTTCTGTTTCCAACTCCTAGGTCATTTCCTAAATAGCATGGTTCCTCCACAAAACTTTAACTTGTGGTATGACCTTTGTGCGTAGGACATGCTCCTTTTTATCCAAGATCTTGATAGGTACCTCCTCGTACGTTAAGTCTTCGGCTATCTAATCCGGTTCTAACTCAATAACGTGGTTCGGGTCTTTCACATATTTATGTAGCAAAGATATATGAAAAACATTATGAACACGGGACATAATTGGAGGTAACGCGAGTATATAGGCCACATTTCCTACTCGGTCAAGAATCTAAAATTGACCAATAAATCGTGGATTGAGCTTTCCTCTCCTCCCAAATCTTGTAACTCCCTTCCATGGAGCAACACGCAACAATACGTGATCCCCAATACTAAATTCCACGTCCTTTCGATGAAGATCCGCATAACTCTTTTGTCCATCCTGTGCCATTTGTATATATTATCCAATCATTTGGATCTTTTACGCAGTCATACGTACCAACTCGGGTCCCAACAATGTTGCTTCACCCACCTCATACCAACATATTGGAGAGCGACACTTTCGTCCATACAATGCTTCGAATGGAGCCACACCTATACTTGCCAGATAACTATTGTTGTAGGAGAATTCCACCAATGGTAAATACTTATCCCAAATCCCTTTGAAATCTAGGACACAGAGTCTTAATAGATCTTCAAGAGTTTGAATAGTCCTCTCTGATTGTCTGTCCGTTTGAGGAAGAAGTAATGAATTGGGAACAACCAAAAACGCCGACTGAGGTGCAGAGTTTCGTAGGGATAGCAGGGTACTATCAAAGATTTATCCAAGATTTTTCGAAGATAGCTACCTCGTTGACTAATTTAACCAGGAAGACGGTGAAATACGTATGGACGGATAAATGCGAAGATAATTTTTAAGAACTGAAGAAAAGATTAAGTGAAGCACCTATTTTGTCATTGTCAGATGACACATGAAATTTTGTAGTGTATAGTGATGCTTCGCATAGAGGACTTGGTTGTGTGCTTATGTAGAATGGAAAAGTCATTGCGTATGCATTTCGGTAGTTTAAGGATTATGAGAAAGTTTATCCTGCTCATGATCTAGAACTGGCAGCAGTAGTGTTTGCCCTAAAGATATGGAGACATTATCTTTATGGGGAAAATGTGAGATATATACGGACCATAAAAGTCTAAAGTATATCTTCACTCAGAAGGAGTTAAATATGAGATAGAGAAGATGGCTAGAGTTGATAAAGGATTATGATTGCGAAATCCTGTATCACCCTGGAAAGGCCAATGTAGTTGTCGACGCCTTAAGGAGGAAGGGTCAGGAAAAGTTGTCTATGTTAACGGCTCAAAATGAGTTAATAATAGAGATGGCTAGGATGGAAATAGAAGTAAAGATGTCGAATGATTCGAGTCAGACCATCATAGAGAGAGTCAAGGAGGTACAACTCAAGACCGACGAGTGTAACCAAATGAAGAAGCGGTTATCCGAAAAGGAAGATACTAAGTATAGTCTTGATAATGAGGGATTATTATGATTTGAAGGAAGAATTTGGGTTCCGAATGAGACACAATTAAAGGAGCAAGTGTTATAAGAAGCTCATAGTTCGAGGTACTCGATACATCCTGGTAGCATAAAGATGTATCAAGACCTTCGACAGAGTTTTTGGTGGCCAAACATGAAGAGAGAAATAGCGGAGTATGTGAGTAGGTGCTTGACTTGTCAAAAAGTTAAGGCCAAACATTAACGACCCAGTGGCTTATTATAGTTATTGGAGATTCCAGAATGGAAATGGGATCATATCACGATGGACTTCGTGGTGGGACTTCAAACGACGCATAAAGGGTACGATTCGATTTGGGTAATAGTGGACCGATTGACGAAGTCGGCTCACTTTTTGCCAATTAGGATCAAGTATAACTTAGACCAGTTAGCTAAACTTTATGTTAAGGAAATCATTTCCAGACATGGAGTACCGGTATCGATTGTGTTAGATCGTGATCCACAATTCACATCAAACATTTGGAGGAGTTTGCAAGAATAGTTGGGAACACAGCTGAGGTTAAGCACAACCTATCATCCACAAACCGATGGGCAGAGCAAGAGAACAATTCAGACGCTTGAAGACATGTTGAGGTCGTGCATCATGGATTTCAAGGGTAGTTGGGATGATCACCTACCACTAGTAGAGTTTGCGTATAACAACAGTTATCATGCAAGCATAGGTATGCCGCCGTACGAAGCTTTGTATGGAAGGAAATGCAGAACAACATTGTGTTGGGATGAGGTGGGAGAACGCCAAATGCTAGGACCAGAATCTATACAGCAGACAGCGGATGTGGTAAAGTTAATTCGGATGCATCTCGTCACAGCTCAGGACAGACAGAAGAAGTATGCGGACTCACATAGACTAAGTCGAGAGTTTGAGGTGGGCTCGTATGTGTTTTTAAAGGTATCTCCCTAGAAAGGAAAGATAAGCTTTGGAAAGAAAGGAAAGTTTAGTCCAAGGTTTATAAGACCTTTTGAAGTATTAAAACGGGTGGGAGAGGGAGCCTATGTGATAGCTTTACCTCCAGACCTAGAACGGATACATAACATGTTTCACGTATCTGTATTACGTCCATATAAGCCGGACTATAAGCATGTAATCAAATATGAGCCGATTCATATCGAAAAAGACTTAACATATGAAGAATCGCCGACGCAGATCATTGATAGAAAGGAACAAGTTCTGAGGAACAAGATAATACCATCAGTAAAGCTAGTATGGAAGAACCACGATGCTGAGGAAGCAATGTGGGAATTAGAAGAATGAAAAAAAAATTCCCCCTCTATTTGATTAAAGGTAAGACGAGATTCTGGGGACAGAATCTTTATAAGGGGGGAAGAATGTAATGACCGAGAAATTCGGATCTTATTATAAAATGATTTTATTAAATTAAATAATAATAATATCATATTCTATATGTTATCAAGATGGTTGTCATTGTATAACCTATTGATGTTAGAATGTCGTAGTATTTGAGCTACGTGGATGAATTAAAGTGTTTGAATTTCCAAGACGAAAATAAAAGTTTTCTGAGAAATTTTCTGAAAAACACTATTCATCGGTATTCTCTCGGGATATATTTTTGAGTTTCCGAGAAATACGTAATGATGGAATAACAAGGTAAGATGGATTATGTAATAAAAATCTAGTTATGGAAAATGTAATATTTCGCTTGCGGACTTAATTTATAAACATTAAGGAAGGCGAAGTAGTAATGAATAAGTAACAATTGTATGATACTTGGTATTGTGCAAAGTAATGAAAACAAGTATAATACGAAGTATTGTACGAGTTTGTATGAAGGATGAAAAATAGTATATAAATTCTATATGAATTAGAATACAAAAATAATACATAAACTATATGTATATGTATTAAGTAATGTTAATGGACTTGGAAAGATTGATTGGAATTACTACAAGTCCAAGTGAATAAAATGTTAAGGCCCAATCATTAATTAATGAACCAATTAGTGTTTATTAATGCAAAGCCCGAAGAGTTAGTTGGTCCAAGCCCAAGCTAGAGTGAAATGAATTGGTTGACCCATGGGGCACACCATATTAATATGGTTAAATGTGGTGACCAAGACTTTGAAGTAATGGCAAAGCATATGATAAGTGTTGTGATTAACAAGTAATGAATAGTAAGGAGGTGGCTTAAAGGAGGTGAGGAGATTTAATGACTAAACTACCCTAACCTTGCAAATTCTATAAATAGAGAAGGCTTACAAGCCATTTGTTAGTTGTTCAAATAATCCAAAGTTTATAAAGTGCTTAAGTGTTAGAGAGAATAAGCTACAAATAAGTCATTTCATTTGTAAGAAGAAGAAGAAAGCTACCTTACCAAGAATTCAAAAGTAAGACTTCATCTCTAAATTATCTTCTATCTCTACCATGATAGGTTGATATGAAAAGATGGATTAAGAAACATGAATGATAAGAAGCAAGAAGAATGTGTAAGTCATGAACTTAAGCCACATAAGTTGGCAATAAGTCATTTGAACTTATAAAAGTTATAAACTTATTATAAGTTAACTTTGAATGTTAGTATGAAAATTATGAACTTATAATGAGTTTATTAAGACAAGTGAATTAAGAACTTATATGATCATACGTATCATGTATACATAAGTAAAGTTATATGTGAAGAACATGTAAATTATGATGATTAAGAAACTTTAATTGTCATAAGTCATTAATAATAAAATCTTGAGTAGTTTATAATTTGACAAGTTATAAGCTCATGAAGAATAAGTCAAAAATCCAACAATAAATATAGGTTTTTGTAATAATTATGTTAAGATGTTCACGCGATGAATGGAGTTCATTTGTAATGTTGAACAAATCATAAGAATGAAGATTTGCCGGAAATTGTACGATTGGACGATAATCGTCAAATTCGTAAAATTCTCAGAATAGAAGTCAAATTTTGTGTTTGAACTTAGAACCATTGTTTTCCAATGGATACAAGTCATATTTGGTATTTAAGAGCTGCGGACTCTAAAATGATCAGAATCCGACTTAAAATGAAGAAACGAGCGTTGAACGTTCACGAACGTTTATCGTTTTCGTTAAAAATGAATCAATAGGTGAATTTTTAGCAAAAGAAGTCAAATAGATAAAATTCTTGCATGAACATGTAGATTACATAATTTGTGAACCGTAGGCTTTTGTACGAGCCAATTCGGACTTAAAACGAAGAAGTTATGCGTCCGGGAAGTTCACAAAATTCAAAAACTAAAATTGTTTTCTGGTGCACAGAGTTGGCGCCGCGGCGCCAACCCTAGGCTAAATGAGTCGCGCCGCGGTGCGTAACAGTGTCCGAGCACACTGCAAGAGTTCGTCGCAGCGCGAACCATAGTACAATTCGTGGCGCCGCAGCGCCATGTACAGTACGAAAATCCTCTGGAGTGTAGCGCCACTGCGCGGCACAATAAGTAAGGACTCGCGCCGCAGCGCCAGTCTCAGAACAAGAATAGTATTGAAGGTTTCTAAGTATAAAGAAAGGAAAGCTAATTGATTTGAAAGTAAACACAACCTAAGAAAGGAAATGTAACATTGTTTAAACTTTGTTAAACCTTAAGGATGTTGTATAAAGGTTGAGATAACATAGTTGAATATAAATGCAAGGATAATGAGAAATCGGAACAGATAATAACTGAATCTAATACACAATTAGATTGAGATGAGGGTATGAGATAGTCATATACATACTTGATTATATGTGACCTAATGTAAGGCATTATGTGATCATGTATTGTAGAGACTTGAAAGACTTGAACATAAAGTTAATATACCGTAGCAGACAATAAAGGCAAGTATTCTAACTCTTGTCTCAGTTCAATCTGAACAAGTTTTTGAGGTTCATGTATTCTTTCGCATGAATTGGGGTATGTTGAAGTTAAAGCCAATTCCTTTGGCTAGACTTGATGTTTTGATAATATATTCATTTATTATCAAATGTTGCTATCTTTTGTTAACTACTTGATATGGTTTTCAAAAGAAGACTAAAATGTTAAACAAATGTTTTGTCGGTAAAACGACAGGCACGTGAGGTTGCCAAATGCTTAAATGTGAATACGTTTAATGGATGTAGTGTTGATCAACATAAAGTACAATAGGCTGATCACCTAGAAGTGCTTGTAAGTAATATCAGGCTTACGGACTTGCTTCTGGGTTGTCCTTTTCCAATAAAGAATGCATACTCGAGGTCTTTGACTGGAGTGAATGTTTTACTAAATATTGTTATTATTGTAAAATATTTTGAAAGAAAAGATGAAGTGCTTTTTTGAATTATCAATAGTACTTCATAACTATTGTTCAGTTATTGAAGATATACGATTTGTATGTGTCAAGCATGTTGTTATTAAATTGTTATACTTGCTGAGATAATTATGCTCACTCTTGCTTGAACCATATGAATGCAGCTAAGACTGAACGTCCCGAAGGATCGAAAAAGGATAAAGGAAAAGCTAAGGAAGATTATTGAGCTGTCTTGTAATAGTATAGGTCTATTATTGTAATGTAACTGATATTATGACAAAGAACCTTTGTAATGGGTATAGAACCTGGGAAATGTAAATATTACTTTAAATATATAGAAGTTATGTTCGTTCTTTGAGACTTTTCAATTGAATGAATGTATGAATGTTGTACAGTATAGCACCATCTGTCCGGTTGGAAGATACCCGGATTTAGGGGTGCTACAAGTTGGTATCAAAGCCTAGGTTATAAAACTTAAGGGGGAAAGTAGAACCTTAAGTCATAACCTTAAGAAAGAATAAAGAAGTAAAAGATGGAAAGTAACTGTAATAACCCGATATTTTCTATAAAAATAAATAAGAAATTTTGCATATAAATTTTTTTTTATTTAATGATGATGATAAGTGTCAAGTAATTTGAACGATAAATGCGAATATATTTATTACTTGAAAAATTAGAAAAAAAAAATTAGAATTATTAATTAATATAAATTATATTCTTATGGTAATTAATTTCTGTAAGCAGAAATGTTTTTATTATTTATTTTCTATGAAAATATAGTTTATATATTATTTAAATAATATATGAAGTGATAATTAGAATTATAATAATAAATATGTTATTATAAGAATTTGTTCAGAATATTTAAGTTAATTATTTTAACTTGATTATTGATGTTGTATACGAAGGATAAGTCAGATACGAAATCCAAATCCTAAATTGGGATTGTGATCAAGAGATGAGAATAATATCATAATATTATTTATATTGTGATTTTTCAGTACTATAAATATGTACTGTATATGTGTGGACAGATAATGATTGGTTAATTATGGTAAATTGGGTCATAACCTAATATTGTGTTGTTAAACCCTAATTATTAAACTCAATTATGAGATAAGACTGGGTAGTAGTTATGTTATATGAATTATACTGTGTATTAGACTTTCTGTAATTAAAAGAAACCCTAATTACTATTTTATGCTGATAATTAAGAAAAACCCTAATTATTATTTGAAAACCCTAATTGTGAATGATTGTGTTTAATTAAGATTTTATTGCACAATTATGTTAATTTGTCAAAACCTAGAAATTATTTGGGAAAGTGTAAGATTTATAATAAATCCTAGATTTAATTACCTTGTACAAGAATGTCCTTGACATTTTAAGTGAAATTACCAAAATTCCCTTTTTGTCCTATTAGTGTATTATTAGTGAATTATTGTACATTATTGCTAGCAAACACTCCTACCCTACCAATTGAGCATCCAATACTCAATTATTCAGATTGAATCAGCCATTGTGAGCATCCAATGCATCTAGATTAATTAATTTCATAATTTAAGAGAGAGAAATATAAATTATTTGGCCATATTTTTCCAAGCTCAAACCTACGAAATTTCCTTGCTATATCAGTCTATAACCAAGCTCCACTAACACCAATATCAGATCAGAAGAGCAGAAATCAGAATCAAGCTTAAAAGAGGTAAACCCTAATTTAGAAATTTGATTTTTGATTTTGTGTTAGATGTTATGATTGATTGTTTAAACATGTTAGTTATAGTCTATTTTGATGATCTGGGTTGGTATTTGTTGAATCCATAACATCAAACTGCTCAAAATTAAGTTTTTCAAAAACTGGAAAATTATTTTTTGATGTTTGACAGTGAATGTCAAGCCTTATATATCTCTGTGCTCTTTAATGTGTTTTGTGTTCTAAAAGTTGATATAGGTAGCCTGATATGTTTTCTTTAATCTCCAAAAAGAATCAAGTCCATATCTATTGTCGATTAGAAGTTATTCATGGTCAAACTCAGTTGACCGAGCATGACCAAGAGTTTCTGGGCAGCCCAGAAACTCAAGAACAGTGCTTGACATCATTTTATCAAGCCTATATCTGTCAGGTGTTAGATGTGTTGGTGATGTTTTTGTATCCAGTATGTAGCGTGGTAGTTGTACTACATACCCATGCTTTTACATCACTCAAATAATCAACAGATTGTAATTAATGAATGGTCAAACTAGCACAGATGTTCACGAATTGGTTTTTTGGAAATTCCAAAAAATCAAGAACATGAGTTCTGACCGACTTTGACCGGCCTCTATCTGCATTATCTATTGTTTTTATATATGTTTTATGTAATAGAGTTGTAGTATTACATGTTAACTACAACCTTGAATCAATATATCACTTATATCAAACTCAGAATGAGAAATATAAAGATCTAAATTAGGCTACTCGATCTGTTTTTAAATTCTGGAAAAACCCAGAATTGAAGTTCATGTTCTGACAGCTAGTTTGAAGACCTAGATTTATATGATTGTTGATGTTTAGACTTGAAAATCGGTTGTAACATGTTGTCTGTAAGAAGTACACAGCCAGACGTCTAGACCACCAAAAACATGAACCGATTGATAAATATTAAGCCATGAAAGGCGTTGACCGGCCATGACCGGAAATTCTGGGTAACCCAGAATTTTCAAAAACAGTGTTGACAGCTAGTTTAAGGCTTAATAACTTTTGATTGTGATGTTATATGACATGGTTATTGATTGTTACATGTAGTGTTGCACTAGTACTACAAGATCCAAGTTATAACTTTCCCAGAAACTTCATAGATAGAGATTTATTGTTGGTCAAAGTACCCCACTCGTTCACTGATTATGTGTTATGGGTTTGGTGAAGAACACCTAAGGCAACAGATAAACGTCGCTATAGCCTATAGCGATGGTTCCTATTTATTTTATTTTCTATTATTTCCAAAAATGATTAAATAATTAATATTAATTTGTTTTAAATATTAAAAATACTAAATAAATTCCTAAAAATTATTTTAAAGTCCGAAAATTATATTTTAATTATTTTGGATATATTTCATAAATATTTAATATTTTTGGAATATTAAAGATATTTAATTTATTTAATTATAATATTAAATAAATGATTTAAAAATGATTTTAATATTTGAAAAATCATTTAAAATTATATTATGGTATAAGAAAATATTTTATGTTATTTTTAAGGACTTTTAATATTTTGTGATGAATTTCATTAATTAATTATTATTAATGATATTAAAGTTATTTAATGATTATATTAAATAATTTAGTTTAAAAATGATTTTATTATTTTAAAAATCATTTTAAATGAAAATAAAGTGTTTAAAGATATTTTAAGTTATAAAATATAACTTTTAATATTTAAATGATAATTTCATTAATAATTAAATATTAATGATAATAGAATTGTTTGATGTTTAAATTATTTAATTATGATTCCGATGTTTGAAAATTCTTGATAAATTATTATAAGTGTTTAAAAATTATTTTAAGTCATTTAAAAATAATATGACTGATACTTACGGATATTGAGATACAGAATAGAGTCTTAGACTCGATTATTACCCGATAAAGTTGTTGGTACACCGACATATTTCAGAAATTGATCTGGACTTAGATATTTTGATTGTATTACTGATTGTTTGTGATTCAATGACTATGGAATATGTGTTTCAAGGTGATTAGATTATGTGCTGACTGTAATAGGCAGTACTATGTGTTATGATATATTGCTCTAATCGAACGAATGATCTGATTAATGATAGGTCGTGATAAAAGAGATAGAACTAAGTTGAGAAATGTAAGCAGCAGATCAGGCAAGTATCCTACCTTTGTATTTTCTTTATGCAATGGACATGAGTAAGAATGTTTCAGAATTATATTATTACTGTACTGATTATTAACTTTATATTATATACACTCATTGACTATCAACATGTTAGTATATGATAATTCAGATATATATTATGTTCGTTAATTTCTATAAATGGTTATACAAGTGTCCCCACTTAGATAATCATAGTATTTATTCACATGTTGATACACCTTTGTCAATTACCCGTATATATATATATATATATATATATATATATATATATATATATATATATATATATATATATGTTGAATTATAGATTATTGTTGAGTAAGATAAAAACCTTTGGTTTGGAACCCTGACAAGTATGAACATCCCTTATATGGGAAAACGTTTTATGCGCCCAAGGCGGACAGAGTGAACGATAAAATCATTCTTGTAATGTAGTCTTGATCAATACAGGGTACAACGGGCTGATCACCCTCCGTGCCCCTAAGTTATGACGGTTTGCGGATGAAGTTCTGCTAAACCTTTTCGAAAATGAAAAGAATGTTCATAGTATGTTACTTAAACCCCATTTATGGTCAGTACGTAGTTTCAAAAATTTGAAAGAGGGTTGTTATGTTATTATTATCGGTTCAGATTACTTCACAACTATTGATTCGTTGTAGAAGGGTTATGTAAAGAAAACATTTAAATTCTTTCAGCTTATATATATAATTGCTATTACTTGCTGGGCACTCACATGCTCACTCTTGCTTAAATTAAATGTTTTCAGTTATGTATGATCAACCTGAAGGCTCAGGCACGAACAAGGGGAAAGGAAAGTGGTTCGAATGAGATTATAATATGTTGTATAATAATTATAGTTTATTAAGACAATGATATATATATATATATATATATATATATATATATATATATATATATCTAATATCATGTATTGTAAGGAATGTATTTAAAGGTCTCGTACTTGGGAGTAAACTTTGATGCATATGTAAATTAAGTTTGAATGTTATATTATTATTAGTATTATTCAGCTTATAGAAATGGTATCGTGAAGCACCGAGTTCGGGTTTTAAGTACCCGGATTTGAATGCATCACAGTAACCCTATAAAAATGCATTATATTATGTTATGTATTTCTATTATATTACTAACGTGTACTAATCATACTATATTGTTTTATTATAGATGTCAGGAGAAAATGATATGTATAGAGATATACATGTAGTGAGCGAAGATTCGGTTACTCGGGTAGAGATACTACCAAATCTCGTAGCAGTAGAACCAGAGTTGGTGACAATCGAGTTTGGAGACTCGAACGATTTAGACTACATGTCTATATTTGATGGAATTCTAGAGGAGGAGGTGGACGTGATGTCCTTTGACTAGGTTCCACCTACAGAAGAGTTGTCTACGGGAGAATCAATGAAGGCACTATTTATGTCGGTATTGGATAGGAATGTCCATTACTACCAAGAGGTTAAGGAGTTAAAAGAGGAACTCCAAGCCGTCCGTGAGGACAAGGCTAGCATGGAAGGAATGTGGGAAGAGGAGCATGATGATAGAGTTCTAGCTAAGGACAAGGTCCGAGAGCTGAAATATGAGGTCTTTCAGCTCAAGCAGGAGCTAAAGACTAAACAGCGAAAGTTGTAGAGGATGTCCTATATACATAGGAGTTCTCATATGGATTTCTAGCAGCAGGTAGCTGGGTATCAGATAGAAGCAGGACAGACCCGACACACTATCAGTAGAGATGTTATTGTCGGTCTGGCCAGCAAAGATTTTGAGAATGCCCTACGTCATATGTAATCAAGCAATAGCTAGAGTAGATTAGATATGTAAATATTATGTATCTAGTAATGACGTAAAACCCTCTTTTGTATAACAAAGGGTAGTATTCTGTAAATCCCAATTTTTGGAAAGTAATTGCGGGATGGTAATGTAATCTGCTATGGCTGAGTAATGTAAACAATGTAGTGTTATACTGCAAGTTATGAATCAATATAAGTCTTTTTATGGAATATGTTGAGTAATGAGTATGAGTTGTGGTTGTATTATAAATAATAACAAACCAACAAGACTAAAGTAATAATGATGTGTTGTTTTCTTAACAGCAAAATGCCGCCAAGAAGGAGACAAAGAAATCAGGGCACTAATGTTAACCAACCGGAGGGTGGTCCGGTTAATCCAATGCAGGAGTTTGTTAATCTTTCAACGGCTGCATTCAATAGAACGGGGGCTAATGTACCCGTGATTCTTGGAGTAGTACGAGTTACTACTTTTAAGGATTTTAAAAGTGTAGGTTCGCCAGAGTTCAAAGGAACTACGGACCCTATAGAAGCCCAAACTTGGGTAAAAGAAATCGAGAAAGCATTTGTAATAGCAAATGTTGATGAGGGTCAAAAGGTTACCTTTGCAACCTATTTGATGAAAGGAGAGGCCAACTACTAGTGGGAGGCAAACCAGGCTAGGGCCAATATAGGAAACCTAATGTGGGAGAGGTTTAAGGAGATTTTCTTCGAGAACTATTTTCCCACGAGTATGCAAGGGAGGATGGAAATGAGGTTTCTTGAATTGAAACAAGGGGAGATGACAGTTCCCCAGTATGCTGCCAAGTTTAATGAACTAGCACGATTTGCTCCACATCAAGTGGACACTGAAGTGAGAAAGGCTAGGAGATTCGAGCAGGGCTTGAAACCCTGGCTCTATAGCTGAATCTCTGTATTCCAAAGTACTTCCTTTGGAACCATATTAGAAAAGGAAATAATTGCCGAAGGTGGGAATGAGGCTCTCAGCCAATACCACAAGGATAAAAAAACAAGGGCAAGGTTGATGGAGGAACCAAGACCGAGGGAGCCAGTGGAAGTGGCAACGATCAAAAGAGGAAGGGATTTAACTCTGGGAATACCAGAGGAAAATAAGGGGACTCTAAGAGGAGGATGGAGGCCTGTAAAACTTGCGGGAAGACTTATTTAGGAGTCTATCTCAAAGGAAAAGCACTATGTTATAATTGTGGACAAGAAGGGCACATTTCGCCTAACTGTCCAAATCTGAAGAAAAATCACGGATGCTTTGTATGTGGCATCATGGGATGTAGTTGCAGTTATTATTCCGATCAACAATATAAATGCATACGTGCTATTTGATTCGGGTGCTACTTGTTCGTTTATAGCATGTGATTTTGCTAGACGACTAGAATTATTTCCTGAAAAATTGCCTATACCTTTGAACATTAAGGTAGCAAACGAAGAGATAATTCTTGTTAAAGATATTCATAGGAGTTGTTGTGTAGATATACGTGGTCGTAAGTTATCAGTAGATTTAATACCGATAAGGTTAGGAGAATTCGACGTAAATCTCGGAATGGATTGGTTGATTAACCATAAAGCAATTATAGATTGCAAAAAGAAATGTGTGAGTATCAGGGTGTTGAAGAAACCTCCTGTAGTATTTTACGGTAGTAAATTGTCAGGACGTCCGTGTTGCCTTACGATGACATAAACTAGAAACTTTTAAGGAAGGGTTGTGTAAGTTACCTATGCCATGTTGTTGATACCCAGAGAGTGGGAACAACCATGGAACAAATACCTATAGTAAACGAGTTCATGGATATATTTCCAAGTGAGTTACCGGGTCTACCGTCGTATAGGGAGATCGAATTTGTGATAGATATTGTGCCAAGAGTGGCACCAGTCTCAAGGGCGCTGTACAATAGGGCGCCTATGGAAATGAAAGAACTAATGGTTCAGCTACAGGAACTATTGGACAGAAAGTACATTCAACTAAGTGTTTCTCCGTGGGGGCACCAGTGTTGTTTGTCAAGAAGAAAGACGGATCGTTAAGGCTTTGTATCGACTATCGGGAGTTGAACAAGTTAAAGATAAAGAATAAATACCCATTGCCCAGGATCGATGATGTCTTCGATCAATTAAAAGGGGCAAAGTATTTTTCTAAAATAGATTTACGGACGGGGTATCATCAGTTGAAGGTTAGGCAGGAAGATGTACCAAAGACTGCATTCAGGACTCGTTATGGTCATTACGAGTTTCTGGTGATGTCATTTGGGTTAACGAATGCACCTGCTGCATTTATGGATATGATGAACAGAGTGTTCAAACTATATTTGGACAAGTTTGTCGTGGTGTTTATCGATGATATTCTAGTCTATTCTAAGACGCCAGAAGATCATGCTGAACACTTAAGATTAGTGTTAGAGGCACTAAGGAAGGAGAAGTTATATGTGAAATTCAACAAATATGAATTTTGGCTGGAAAAGGTACAGTTTTTAGGTCATGTCATTGACCAAGAGTGGATTTCAGTGGATCCAGCGAAGGTGGAAGCAGTAATGAATTGGGAACAACCGAAAATACCGACTGAGGTGTGGAGTTTCCTAGGGTTAGCAGGGTACTATCGAAGATTTATCCAAGATTTTTTGAAGATAGCTACCTCGTTGACTAATTTAACAAGGAAGACAGTGAAATACGTATGGACGGATAAATGCGAAGACAGTTTTCAAGAACTGAAGAAAATATTAAGCGAAGCACCAATTTTGTCATTGCCAGATGACACAAAAAATTCTATAGTGTATAGTGATGCTTCGCATAGAGGACTTGGTTGTGTGCTTATGCAGCATGGCAAAGTCATTGCGTATTCATCTCGGCAGTTGAAGGATTATGAGAAAGTTTATCCTACTCATGATCTGAAACTGGCAGCAGTAGTGTTTGCCCTAAAGATTTGGAGACATTATCTTTATGGGAAAAAATGTGAGATATATACGAACCATAAAAGTCTAAAGTATATCTTCACACAGAAGGATTTAAATATAAGACAGAGAAGATGGCTAGAGTTGATAAAGGATTATGATTGCGAAATCCTGCATCACCCTAGAAAGGCCAATGTAGTTGCCGACGCCTTAAGTTGGAAGGGTCGAGAAAAGTTGTCTATGTTAACGGCTCAAAATGAGTTAATAACAGAGATTACTAGGATGGAAATAGAAGTAAAGATGCTGAGTGATTCGAGGTAGATACTCTTTGTGACGGAGATGCAATCTACCATCATAGAGAGAGTCAAGGAGGTACAACTCAAGACCGACGAGTGTAACCAAATGAAGAAGCGGTTATCCGAGAAGGAAGATACTAAGTATAGTCTTGATAATGAGGGATTATTAAGATTTGAAGGAAGAATTTGGGTTCTTAATGAGACGGAATTAAAGGAGCAAGTGTTACAAGAAGCTCATAGTTTGAGGTACTCGATACATCCTGGTAGCACAAAGATGTATCAAGACCTTCGACATAGTTTTTGGTGGCCAAACATGAAGAGAGAAATAACAGAGTATGTGAGTAGGTGCTTGACTTGTCAAAAAGTTAAGGCCGAACATCAATGACCTAGTGGCTTATTACAGTCATTAGAGATTCTAGAATGGAAGTGGGAGCATATCATGATGGACTTCGTGGTGGGACTTCCGACGATGCATAAAGGGCACAATTCGATTTGGGTAATAATGGACCGGTTGACGAAGTCGGTAAACTTTTTGCCAATTAGGGTCAAGTATAACTTAGACCAGTTAGCTAAACTTTATGTTAAGGAAATCATTTCCAGAAATGGAGAACCGGTATCGATTGTGTCAGATCATGATCCATGATTCACATCGAACTTTTGGAGGAGTTTGTAAGAATAGTTGGGAACACAATTGAGGTTAAGTACAGCCTATCATCCACAAACTGATGGGCAGAGCGAGAGAATAATTCAGACGCTTGAAGACATGTTGAGGTCGTGCATCATGGATTTTAAGGGTAGTTGGGATGATCACCTACCACTAGTAGAGTTTGCGTATAACAACAGTTATCATGCAAGCATAGGCATGCCAACGTATGAAGCTTTGTATGGAAGGAAATGCAGAACACCATTTTGTTGGGATGAGGTGGGAGAACGCAGAATGCTAGGACCACAATTGGTAAAGCAGACAGTGGTTGTGGTAAAGTTAATTCAGATGCGTCTCGTCACAGCTCAGGACAGACAGAAGAAGTATGTGGACTCACATAGACTAAGTCGAGAGGTTGAGGTGGGCTCGTATGTGTTTTTAAAGGTATCTCCCTAGAAAGGAAAGATACGCTTTGGAAAGAAAGGAAAGTTAAGTCCAAGGTTTATAAGACCTTTTGAAGTATTAAAACGGGTGGGAGAGGGAGCCTATGTGATAGCATTACCTCCAGACCTAGAACGAATACATAACGTGTTTCACGTATCTGTATTACGTCCATATAAGTCGGACTATAAGCATGTAATCAAATATGAGCCGATTCATATCGAGAAAGACTTAACATATGAAGAATCACCGATGCAGATCATTGATAGAAAGGAACAAGTTCCGAGGAACAAGATAATACCATCAGTAAAGGTAGTATGTGTAACGACCCCAAAATAGGTCCATTCCATCCAACCCATTTTGAGTCGCCAAATACATGGTACAGAAAATAACTACAACTTTATTACAACAATTGTCGTGCAAAATACAACAACACATATACTGTGAGTTTGGATACAAATATATATCAACTGTGACTCATGTCCCAACCGTGGACAGCACCTCATAATGACACCTTACATAAATGTATAATCGAAAACTGTTTTAGAAATTAGAATCTTTGGGAAGTGCTCAAGGAAACCTTCGTACATGGGAGGCCATGCGTCTAGGTTATTATAGATATCATATGGCCACAGAATTATCCTTGGTTGACCCAATAGACCCCAAAGAAAAACAAGAAGATTACTATCATATTCTTCCCAATGGCAAGTCTTCTCCTGACATATCATTATCTCAACTGTCTCTAATTGAGAGTTATATTCCAAATAGACTCCAAGATCATATAGATAGTGCTGGTAGATATACTCAGCAAGTGGATGAGCACATCCATGTCTTATGATGACACGAGGTTGTATATCATTAGACATCTTGTATGATAGTGGCAAAACACCCTTCCAAGTTAAATTCACCTCACCCTCAACATCTATAGACCACCGTTCTATTCCCTTGTTATTTCCCCGCTCGACCCAGCTACACTTTTATTACCTAAAAGGAATTGTGAAGCAAAAGGGTGAGCACAACTAGCTCAGTAAAGAATATCATGACTAAAGATAAATAAATTATCAATAGCCTTCAACAGTAATAAATCCGAGATTTAGAACATGTGGTAGATGATAAAACTTTTCAACCATTGTTGCAGCGGAACGAGCAATCCATTAGAAGAGTCATATAGACCATAAAGTCTATTATCTTCTCCATATTAAAAGTCCACCAACAATGTTTTATCCCTGTAACATCAATCAACAATTCCTGTCCACAATCACATGTATAACTCATAATCGTAATTGAGATTCTAAATTCCTCTTCGCATCCAAGACGAAGATAATTTTCATCACTTGTCTTTACCTGAAACATCAAAGATCATGGTTATACCAAATCACAGTTCCTGTTCATAATCATACTAATAAATTCATCTTTGCATCACGGCCAAAGATATTCATCAACAAGTCATCTTTGCACTACAGGCCAAAGATATTCAACAATAATTCATCTTTGCACTACATGCTAAAGATATTCATCAACAAGTCATCTTTGCATTACGAGCCAAAGATAGTCATCAATAATTCATCTTTGCACTACAGGTTAAAGATATTCATCAATAATTGATCTTTGCACTACAGGCCAAAGATATTCATATCTTAAAGAAATACATAATCATTTTAGAATTTATATAAACAATAATTATAACCATATATGCTGATCAATTCACCTTTGCACTTAAGCTAAAGATATTCAATTATAAATTCAATGGTCATGATCATACCGGTCAACAATTCAACTTTGCACTACTGGCCAAAGAGAACATATAGTCACAATCATACCAATAATCTATCCATCTTTACACTCAAGTCAAAGAAAAATATCATCATTAGGGTTATAAGAATGTTAAATATGATAATAAAAATAATATAATCAACATATATATTTAATCTTTAGAGTAAGATTCATAAATTAAAGATCTCATAACACCTTAATCAAAATGTTATAAATCACTTAATAATCTCATAATCTAATATTATTAATACTACCACAATATTTTAATAATTTCTTAAACTTATAAACAATTTATTTTAATTGTTTACACTTTACTAATAAATGCATTTAATCATCTTAAAATGTCAACCTCATAAGATCTCATCATCAATAGCCAAAACACTCATCAAAAATCTGCATATATCTCATATATAATTCTCAAGCCATAAAATCATATTTTTCAATTTTCTTACTTCACATACCATATTTAATTCATTTACTCATAACTAGTCTATTTTCATGAAAAATATCAAATCAGTTCCAAAAATATTTTTTTTTTGGGATTTAGCATAATATAGTCCCATATTGAACATATATTTTTCTCGGAATTTTTAAAAATTCATTTACTATTTTTCACATGGCCAAAACCACCAAATATTCATATATTTATCATAAATTATAATTTTATCCAAAAATTCCGAAATTCACAGGGTATATTGATTTTATATAGATGTACTTCCAATAAAAAGTTCATCAATTTTGGAGTTAACCACAAGGAGTTATAAGCGATTACTTTTAAAATAGTCTTTCCTCATAAAATTCATAACTCTTAATCTATACATCCAAAAATCGCCATTTTTGGACACAATCAACAAAACTCATCAAATTACCATTTCAAATTTTTATAGAATTTTTGAAGGTTCAGAAGAATTTCGAAATAATAACACTTAAAATCTCTTATTATCTCTTACCTCAAAAGAGCAGTACCTCTGACTGGAATAACGTTGAACGAACTTGCACCGTATAGCAATACTCAAAGTATACTCAAAATACTCACAAGAATACGCTCGATAATATAGAGAGAGAAAACTTCAGTTTCTGGTGTGATTTTCAATTATAAACTAAGCACTCTATTTATAGGAAAATGCTTAGAACACCAAAGCAGAAAATTTAATAAATTAATATTATTAATTTTCCAAATCATCATACGCACTCCATCAGCTGAAATCAGACACTAACACATGTTAAATGAGGGGAAAAATGTAAAAAATGTTTTTGTAAATAAAAATAATTAAAACTTTCAAAAATCAATTATTTCGGAGCGTCGGAACTTCAATAATTCATAATAAATAGCTCTTTTGTCAAAAAAATTCAAAACCCATAAATTTCCATAGGAAATTCAATTCGCTACAACTTTGCAGAAGAAAGCTTTTCCAAATTCAAAACAAAAATTGACTAAAATCCACAAACGGACGATTTTACAGGCTATAATCAAATTTCATTCAAGAAATGGGGTCCACCGACACATAAAACATGCTTTAAATATTTTTGGCAATAAAAATACTCCTCTTCCACATATACTCATATATCCCACATTCATCGTAAAAATATCATCATTATTATATTATTAAAATATAATAATATATTTAAATGAATTATTTTATCAGAAAAAGATAAAATATTAATTTTCAACAATTGTCGCATTAAAAATTTTCTCCATCTATATCCACATAAAATCAATATTTTCCTCATCATACAAATCAATAAGTAATTATTCACAAATAATATTACAGAATCACAGTACTGGCAACCAGGCAGTTCGCAGGAAAGAGGGGGCTTTCCAATAAGAATTTCTCCTTACTGCTGCGCAATTAGGTGACCAAACCTCTCCTTAGACAAAACTTTCTAGACATTGCCAATAATGTTATCTAATAATATTATTCAGATAATATGAATTATTGCTTCAATAATGAAAATACTATGTAATGACAATTATTGAAACAACAGCAATATAAAATATCAATGCAGCAATTATTGAATCAATAAAATAAAATACTGAATAATAATTAGTGTAACAATTATTGAGCAGTGCCTTCTTACGTAAGAATCAATAATTCAAAAATACTGTGCAATACCGTGTGCTACTGTGCAACAACGCGTATTACTTTACTTTATCCACCGGGTATTCCAACAGTGTTAACAGTAACGATTACGCCGTTATTTATAAAAAACTTTAATTTGCCATTTTTTTCATCCGACAGTTATTCTGTTACGGGGACCACAAAAGGCTGCGCCGTCGTACGAATATTCCCCGACAGAAAGAATATTCCACGACCAAACAAATATTCCCCGACAACAATGAGTATTTTATAACCACTTGCTTATTTTGAAAAAAATTCATATATCACCCTTAACTTTAACCTTTTACTGAATTGTAATTATAAGAAAAAATTGAATAATTTTATTTCATAAAATTCGGGGTCTTACAATCTCCCATTCTTATGAAATTTCGTCCCCGAAATTTACGTACCTGGTATTTCAAAGAGTTGAGAATACCTTGCTTTCATTTCAGATTCCATATTCCATGTCATCATAATTTCTCCAATGTTCATCTCTTGTATTTCAGATATCATTCTAGAATACAGCTTCAAAACAAGGGTTAATTAAACAAATTAACATATCACATAATATCCCGATATTATAACTGACCAACAAATAAGCTTAGGTAGGACACACTGGCGAAGGATTTACTTATCTCTCCCCTCTTAGTTCTATTCTCCGATCTCCGCCAGAGATCATATCCCTAAGCTCTAATACCAAATGTAACTTTAGACACCAACTTGTGTCAGCACCTCACATTGATACCTATCAGTTTGCCACCACAGAACGGCGTCCCCTACGGAGAGTCTGGCTTCGGTGCATTCCCCATCAACAGGAAGTCACCAGCGAGAGGCTCGGGGCTCTTTACTTATAGCTCTGATACCAAATGTAACGACCCCAAAATAGGTCTATTCCATCCAACTCATTTTGAGTCGCCAAATACATGGTACAGAAAACAACTACAACTTTATTACAACAATTGTCGTGCAAAATACAACAACACATATACTGTGAGTTTGGATACAAATATATATCAACTGTGACTCATGTCCCAACCGTGGACAACACCTCATAATGACACCTTACATAAAGGTATAGTCGAAAACTGTTTTAGAAATTAGAATCTTTGGGAAGAGCTCAAGAAAACCTTCGTACATGGGAGGCCATGCGTCTAGGTTATTATAGATATCATATGGCCACAGAATTATCCTTGGTTAACCCAATAGCCCCAAAGAAAAACAAGAAGATTACTATCATATTCTTCCCAATGACAAGTCTTCTCCTGACATATCATTATCTCAACTGTCTCTAATTGAGAGTTATATTCCAAATAGACTCCAAGATCATATAGATAGTGTTGGTAGATATACTCAGCAAGTGGATGAGCACATCCATGTCTTATGATGACACGAGGTTGTATGTAATTAGACATCTTATATGATAGTGGCAAAACACCCTTCCAGGTTAAATTCACCTCACCCTCAACATCTATAGACCACCGTTCTATTCCCTTGTTATTCCCCCGCTCGACCCAGCTACACTTTTATTACCTGAAAGGAATTGTGAAGCAAAAGGGTGAGAACAACTAGCTCAGTAAAGAATATCTTGAATAAAGATAAATAAATTATCAATAGCCTTCAACAGTAATAAATCTGAGATTTAGAACATATGGTAGATGATAAAACTTTTGAACCATTGTTGCAGCCGAACGAGCAATCCATTAGAAGAGTCATATAGACCATAAAGTCTATTATCTTCTCCATATTAAAAGTCCACCAACAATGTTTTATCCCTGTAACATCAATCAACAATTCATGTCCACAATCACATGTATAACTCATAATCGTAATTGAGATTCTAAATTCCTCTTCGCATCCAAGACGAAGATAATTTTCATCACATGTCTTTACCTGAAACATCAAAGATCATGGTTATACCAAATCACAGTTCCTGTTCATAATCATACTAATAAATTCATCTTTGCATCACGGCCAAAGATATTCATCAACAAGTCATCTTTGCACTACAGGCCAAAGATATTCAACAATAATTCATCTTTGCACTACATGCTAAAGATATTCATCAACAAGTCATCTTTGCATTACGAGCCAAAGATAGTCATCAATAATTCATCTTTGCACTACAGGTTAAAGATATTCATCAATAATTGATCTTTGCACTACAGGCCAAAGATATTCATATCTTAAAGAAATACATAATCATTTTAGAATTTATATAAACAATAATTATAACCATATATGCTGATCAATTCACCTTTGCACTTAAGCTAAAGATATTCAATTATAAATTCAATGGTCATGATCATACCGGTCAACAATTCAACTTTGCACTACTGGCCAAAGAGAACCTATAGTCACAATCATACCAATAATCTATCCATCTTTACACTCAAGTCAAAGAAAAATATCATCATTAGGGTTATAAGAATGTTAAATATGATAATAAAAACAATATAATCAACATATATATTTAATCTTAAGAGTAAGATTCATAAATCAATGATCTCATAACACCTTAATCAAAATGTTATAAATCACTTAATAATCTCATAATCTAATATTATTAATACTACCACAATATTTTAATAATTTCTTAAACTTATAAACAATTTATTTTAATTGTTTACACTTTACTAATAAATGCATTTAATCATCTTGAAATGCCAACCTCATAAGATCTCATCATCAATAGCCAAAACACTCATCAAAAATCTGCATATATCTCATATATAATTCTCAAGCCATAAAATCATATTTTTCAATTTTCTTATTTCACATAACATATTTAATTCATTTACTCATAACTAGTTTATTTTCATGAAAAATACCAAATCAGTTCCAAAAATATTTCTTTTCTGGGATTTAGCATAATATAGTCCCATATTGAACATATATTTTTCTCGGAATTTTTAAAAATTCATTTACTATTTTTCACATGGCCAAAGCCACCAAATATTCATATATTTATCATAAATTGTACTTTTATCCAAAAATTCCAAAATTCACAGGGTATATTGATTCTATATAGATGTACTCCCAATAAAAATTTTATCAATTTTGGAGTTAACCACAAGGATTTATAAGCGATTACTTTTAAAATAGTCTTTCCTCATAAAATTCATAACTCTTAATCTATACATTCACAAATTACCATTTTTGGACACAATCAACAAAACTCATCAAATTATCATTTCAAATTTTTACAGAATTTTTGAAGGTTCAGAAGAATTTCGAAATAATAACCCTTAAAATCCCTTATTATCCCTTACCTCAAAAGAGCAGTACCTCTGACTGGAATAACGCTGAACGAACTTGCACCGTATAGCAATACTCAAAGTATACTCAAAATACTCACAAGAATATGCTCAATAATATAGAGAGAGAAAACTTCAGTTTCTTGTGTGATTTTTAACTATAACCTAAGCACTCTATTTATAGGAAAATGCTTAGAACACCAAAGCAGAAAATTTAATAAATTAATATTATTAATTTTCCAAATCATCATACGCACTCCATCAGTTGAAATCATCCACTAACACATGTTAAATGAGGGAAACAAAATGTAAAAAACATTTTTGTAAATAAAAATAATTAAAACTTTCAAAAATCAATTATTTCGGAGCTTCGGAACTTCAATAATTCATAATAAATAGATCTGTTGTCAGAAAAATTCGAAACACGCGTATTTCCCTAGGAAATTCAATTTTCTACAACTTTACAGAAGAAAGTTTTTCCAAATTCTAAACAGAAATTGACAAAAATTCACAAACGGGCGATTTTACAGGCTTTAATCAAATTTCAGTCAAGAAATAGGGTCCACCGACACATAAAACATGCTTTAAATATTTTTGGTAACAAAAATTCTCCTCTTCCACATATACTCATATATCCCACATTCATCGTAAAAATATCATCATTATTATATTATTAAAATATAATAATATATTTAAATGAATTATTTTATCAGAAAAAGATAAAATATTAATTTTCAACAATTGTCACATTAAAAATTTTCTCCATCTATATCCACATAAAATCAATATTTCCCTCATCATATAAATCAATAAGTAATTATTCACAAATAATATTACAGAATCACAGTACTGGCAACCAGGCAGTTCCCAGGAAAGAGGAGGCTTTCCAATAAGAATTTCTCCTTACTGGCGCGCAATTAGGTGACCAAACCTCTCCTTAGACAGAACTTTCTAGATATTGCCAATAATGTTATCTAATAATATTATTCAGATAATATGAATTATTGCTTCAATAATGAAAATACTTTGTAATGATAATTATTGAAACAACAGCAATATAAAATATCAATGCAACAATTATTGAATCAATAAAATAAAATACTGAATAATAATTACTGTAACAATTATTGAGTAGTGCCTTCTTACGTAAGAATCAATAATTCAAAAATATTGTGCAATACCGTGTGCTACTGTGCAACAACGCGTATTACTTTACTTTACCCACCGGGTATTCCAACAATGTTAACAGTAACGATTACGCCGTTATTTATAAAAAACTTTAATTTGTTGTTTTTTTCATCCGACAGTTATTCTGTTACGGGGACCACAAAAGGCTGCGCCGTCTTACGAATATTCCCCGACAGAAAGAATATTCCACGACCAAACGAATATTCCCCGACAACAATGAGTATTTTATAACCACTTGCTTATTTTGAAAAAAATTCATCTATCACCCTTAATTTTAACCTTTTACTGAATTGTAATTATAAGAAAAAATTGAATAATTTTATTTCATAAAATTCGGGGTCTTATAGTATGGAAGAACCACGATGCTGAGGAAGCAACGTGGGAATTAGAAGAAAAGATGAAGCAAAATTTTCCCCATCTATTTGATTAAACATAAGACGAGATTCTGGGGACAAAATCTTTATAAGGGGGGAAGAATGTAACGACCGAGAAATTCAGATCTTATTGTAAAATGATTTTATTAAATTAAATAATAATAATAATATCATATTCTATGTGTTATCAAGATGGTTGTCATTGTATAACCTATTGATGTTAGAATGTCGTAGTATTTGAGCTACGTGGATGAATTAATGTATTTGAATTTCCAAGATAAAAATAAAAGTTTTCCGAGAAATTTTTTGAAAAACACTATTCATCGGTATTTGCTCGGGATATATTTTTGAGTGTCCGAGAAATACGTAATGATGGAATAACAAGGTAAGATGGATTATGTAATAAAAATCTAGTTATGGAAAATGTAATATTTCACTTGCGGACTTAATTTATAAACATTAAGGAAGGCGAAGTAGTAATGAATAAGTAATAATTGTATGATAGTTGGTATTGTGCAAAGTAATGAAAACGAGTATAATACGAAGTATTATACGAGTTTGTATGAAGCATGAAAAATAGTATATAAATTCTATTTGAATTAGAATACGAAAATAATACATAAACTATATGTATATGTATTATGTAATGTTAATGGACTTGGAAATATTGATTGGAATTACTACAAGTCCAAGTGAATAAAATGTTAAGGCCCAATCATTAATTAATGAACCAATTAGTGTTTATTAATGCAAAGCCCAAAGAGTTAGTTGGTCCAAACTCAAGCTAGAGTGAAATGAATTGGTTGACCCATGGGGCACACCATATTAATATGGTTAAATGTGGTGACCAAGTTAATGTGGTGACCAAGACTTTGAAGTAATGGTCAAACATATGATAAGTGTTGTGATTAACAAGTAATGAATAGTAAGGAGGTGGCTTAAAGGAGGTGGGGAGATTTAATGACTAAATTACCCTAACCTTGCAAATTCTATAAATAGAGAAGGCTTACAAGCCATTTGTTAGTTGTTCAAATAATCCAAAGTTTATAAAGTGCTTAAGTGTTAGAGAGAATAAGCTACAAATAAGTCATTTCATTTGTAAGAAGAAGAAGAAAGCTACCTTACGAAGAATTCAAAAGTAAGACTTCTTCTCTAAATTATCTTCTATCTCTACCATGATAGGTTGATAAGAAAAGATGGATTAAGAAACATGAATTGTAAGAAGCAAGAAGAATGTGTAAGTCATGAACTTAAGCCACATAAGTTGGCAATAAGTCATTTGAACTTATAAAAGTTATAAACTTATTATAAGTTAACTTTGAATGTTAGTATAAAAATTATGAACTTATAATGAGTTTATTAAGATAAGTGAATTAAGAACTTAGATGATCATATGTATCATGTATAAATAAGTTATATGTAAAGAACATGTAAAGTATGCTGATTAAGAAACTTTAATTGTCATAAGTCATAAATAATAAAATCTTGAGTAGTTTATAATTTGACAAGTTATAAGCTCATGAAGAATAAGGCAAAAATCCAACAATAAATATAGGTTGTTGTAATAAGTATGTTAAGATGTTCACATGATGAATGGAGTTCATTTGTAATGTTGAACAAATCATAAGAATGAAGATTTACCAGAAATTGTACGATTGGACGATAATTGTCGAATTCGTAAAATTCTCGGAATAGAAGTCAAATTTTGTGTTTGAACTCGGAACCATTGTTTTTCAATGGAGACAAGTCATATTTGGTATTTAAGAGTTACGGACTCAAAAATGACCAGGTTCCGACTTAGAACGAAGAAACGAGCGTTGAACGTTCACAAACGTTTATTGTTTTCGTTAAAAATGAACCAATAGGTGAATTTTTAGCAAACGAAGTCAAATAGATAAAATTCTTGCATGAACATGTAGATTACGTAATTATTGAACCGTTAGCTTTTGAACGAGCCAATTCAGACATATAACGAAGAACTTATGCGTCCGGGAAGTTCACAGAATTCAAAAACTGAAATTATTATCTGGTGCACAGAGTTGGCGCCGCGGCGCCCACCCTAGGCTAAATGAGTCGCGCCGCAGCGCATAACAGTGTCCGAGCACACTGCAAGAGTTCGCCGCAGCGCGAACCATAGTACAATTCGTGGCGCCGCAGCGCCATTTACAATACGAAAATCCTCTAGAGTGTGGTGCCGCAGCGCGACACAATAAGTAAAGACTCGCGCCGCAGTGCCAGTCTCAGAACAAGAATAGTAATTAAGGCTTCTAAGTATAAAGAAAGGAAATCTAATTGATTTGAACGTAAACACAACCTAAGGAAGGAAATGTAACATTGTTTAAACTTTGTTAAACCTTAAGAATGTTGTATAAAGGTTGAGATAACATAGTTGAATATAAATGCAAGGATAATGAGAAATCGAAACAGATAATAACTGAATCTAATACACAATTAGATTGAGATGAGGGTATGATATAGACTTAATTATATGTGACCTGATGTAAGGCATTATGTGATCATGTATTGTAGAGACTTGAAGGACTTGAACATAAAGTTAATATACCGTAGTAGACGCTAAAGGCAAGTATTCTAACTCTTGTCTCAGTTCAATCTGAACATGTTTTTGAGGTTCATGTATTCTTTCGCATGAATTAAGGTATGTTGAAGTTAAAGCCAATTCCTTTGGCTAGACTTGATGTATTGATAATCTATTCATTTATTATCAAATGTTGCTATCTTTTGTCATGTACTTGATATGGTTTTCAAAAGAAGACTGAAACTTTAAACAAATGTTTTGTCGGTAAAATGACAGGCACGTGAGGTTGCCAAATGCTTAAACGTGCATACGTTTAATGGATGTAGTGTTGATCAACATAGAGTACAATAGGCTGATCACCTAGAAGTGCTCGTAAGTAATATCGGGCTTACGGACTTGCTTCCGGGTTGTCCTTTTCCAATAAAGAATGCGTACTCGAGGTCTTTGACCGGAGTGAACTTTTTACTAAATATTGTTATTATTGTAAAACATTTTGAAAAAAAGATGAAGTGCTATTTTGAATTATCAATAGTACTTCATAACTATTGCTTAGTTATTGAAGATATACGATTTGTATGTGTCAAGCATGTTGTTATTAAATTGTTATACTTGCTGAGCTAGTTATGCTCACTCTTGCTTGAACCATATGAATGCAGCTAAGACTGAACGTCCCGAAGGATCAAAAAAGGATAAGGGAAAAGCTAAGGCATATTATTGAGCTGTCTTGTAATAGTATAGGTCTATTGTTGTAATGTAACTGATATTATGACAAAAAACCTTTGTAATGGGTATAGAACCTGGGAAATTTAAATATAACTTTAAATATATAGAAGTTATGTTCGTTCTTTGAGACTTTTCAATTGAATGAATGTATGAATGTTGTACAGTATAGCACCATCTGTCGGGTTGGAAGATACCCAGATTTGGGGGCACTATAGAACTAAATCGTAAATCTGTTCCCATAGCTTTTTGCAAGCTAACCCAAAATCTTGAAGTGAATCTTGGGTCACGATCCGAAACTATGGATACTGGCATGTCATGCAATCTCACAATCTCATTTACATATATATGAGCAAGATGTTCAAGGGAATAAGTCTCCCGTATCGGTAAGAAATGAGCAGACTTGGTTAATCTATCAACAATAACCCAACTAGCATTTATGCCTTGAGAAACCGTAGGAAGACCCGTAACGAAATCCATGGTAATATGTTCCCACTTCTATTTCGGAATCTCAAGTGGTTGCAATGAACCCTTAGGCACTTGATGCTCCGCCTTTACACGTTGACAAGTTAAACAGCTCGAGATAAACTTTACAATTTTTCTCTTCATATTGTTCCACCAAAATGTATGTCGAAGATCACGATACATTTTGGTACTTCCGGGATGTATTGCAAATGGTGTATTGTGTGCCTCCATCATAATCTTATACTTCAAATCAGAATCGTTAGAAACACAAAGTCTGGAGTGGACTCGAAGTATTCCTTCTTCATCGATTCTTGCTTCTGGAATAGCACCATCTTCCACTTTCTTCTTGATACGCATCATCTCTGGGTCTGTGGCTTGAGCAACTTTAACTTTTTCGATTAAAGTTAGTTCTATATGTATACTTGACATCATTGCATGGGTCACAGGAGTCTTAAATTCTATCTTCATCTTTTATAAATCACACCAAATGGGCCTTTGTGTTAACAACATCGCACTCGTTCCCGCGTATGATCTTCTACTCATTGCGTCGGCTACCACGTTCGCTTTTCCAAGATGGTATTGAATGGTATAGTCATAGTCTTTCAACAGCTCGAGCTAACGTCGTTACTGCATGTTGAGTTCATTTTGGGTGAAGAAATATTTAAGGCTTTTATGGTCTGAATATATCTCCACTTTCTCCCTATATAGATAGTGCCTCCGGATCTTTAGCGTGAAAACGACTGCTGCCAACTCTAGATCATGAGTAGGATAATTCCTCTCATATTCTTTAAGTTGTCGCGAGGCATAGGCTATGACTTTCCCACATTGCATGGGAACACATCCTAACCCTTTGCCTGAAGCATCGCTGTAGATAACAAATCCATCCGAACCAAATGGTATTGTCAAAACAGGTGTCAAAATGAATCTCCTGTTGAGATCTTGGAAACTCTTCTCGCATTCCTCGCTCCATACGAATTTTGTATCTTTACGAGTCAGCTGAGTTAATGGAGTAGCGATTCGAGAAAATCCTTCCATAAATCTCCGATAATAACCAGCTAAGCCCAAAAAGCTACGTACTTCGGTTACCGATTTCGGTTGCTCCCAACTTTGTATTACTTCAATCTTCGCGGGTCAACAGATACTCCATGTTTTGACACCACGTGCCCAAGGAATGCTACTTCCTCAAGCCAGAACTCGTATTTCTTCAACTTGGCATATAGCTTGTTATCACGAAGCCTTTGTAGTACCAGCTTCAAATGGTGCTCATGATCTTCACGGCTTTTGGAATATATGAGGATGTCATTAATAAAGACAACAACGAACTGATCCAAATAATCCTTGAATACTTGGTTCATCATATCCATGAAAGCCGCATGAGCATTAGTCAATCCAAAAGACATTACTAGGAATTCATAATACCCGTACCGAGTTCTGAAGGCAGTCTTCGGAATATCCTCAGTTTTAACCTTCAGCTGATGATATCCAGAACGAAGATCGATTTTTAAAAAGAATTGTGCTCCTTGCAACTGGTCAAACAGGTCATCAATGCAAGGTAGCGGATACCTATTCTTGATAGTGACATGGTTTAATTCCCGGTAATCGATACAAAGTCGCATACTCCTGTCTTTCTTCTTTACAAATAAAACAGGAACACCCCAAGGAGATGTACTAGGACGAATAAAACCGATGTCCAATAACTCATGTAGTTGGTCCTTTAACTCCTGAAGTTCAATAGGAGCCATTCAATATGGGGTTTTAGAAATGGGCTTTGTACCAGGTTCAAGATCAATAAAGAATTCAACTTCACATTCCGGGGGTAGACCGGGAAGTTCTTCAGGAAATACGTCAGGAAAGTTACTAACAACAGGAATATTATTCAAATCTAACGTTTCTTTATTCAAATCCATAACATGGGCTAAGAAAGCTTGACATCCGTTTTTTAATAAACGAATGGCTTTATGGCTTGATATAACAGTGATTGATTTTAATGGTTTAGTTGCTTGAATTCAAACAACAGGTTGTTTAGGAATATGAAAACTAATAACATTACGAAAACAATCAATTTTGGCATGATGAGTAGTTAACCAATCAATCTCTAAAATCACATCAAAAGCAATTATCTTTAAAGAGATAAACTCAACAGGTAATGTGATGGTGCCAACTTGGATCAAACAAGATTTATAAACAGTGGATGTGTTGAAAGTTTCTCCTAACAGAGTTTCCACAGATAGGTCAAAGTCTAATTTCTCTGGAGTCAAATTTAAACGTTGAGCACAAGTAGGAGAGATAAATGAATGGGTAGCACCGGTATCTAGTAAGGTATAAACTTCACAAGAATTTATGATTAGCTTACCAGTGATCACCTCGTTTTGGTTCTTCGCATGTTGACCAGTCACAACAAACGCTCTTCCAAGAACCGTTGATTTTGACTTTTCTGGGACAGCCTTTTGAGTCACCATCCCCACTGGACTTGGTTTCGCTAAAGTATAATCTTGAGCGATATGTCCTTCCTTTCCACAATTATAGCATACCTTGAACTGTTGTGGACAGTTTGGGCTGATATGTCCCTCTTTTCAATATTTATAGCATACGACCGGTGGTCGTTCTCCTCCCTTAGAACCAATTGCTACTGGTGCTGACGTCTTCACATTGTCATTGTTGAATCTCCTCTTTTTAAAATCTCCCCCCGACTCGCTTCTTCTATTCTCATGGCCATGATTACCACCAGAGTGGTTGCCACTCTTGTCCGTATTCTTCTTTCTTTGCTGGTTATCGTTGTTCTGTTGAATGTTGTCACCGGTATGATCCTGGTTGTTGTCCCTCGGTTGACCGTACTCGTTATCTCGCTCTAATAATTGAGCCCTATTGACAACATCTGAATAGAGAGAAAATTTATGAGAAATGAGATATTGACGTATATCGGGTTTCAAACCTCTCAGAAACATCCGTGTCATACGTTCCTCATTCTCCACCAAATGAGGTGCAAACCTAGATAACTCCGTGAACTTCACCTCGTACTGGGACACCGTCATGTTGTTTTGTTCCAATCTAATAAACTCTACCTCCTTCATATGACGAAAACTTTTAGGAAAATATTTGTCATTGAACAGTTTTTGAAATGTCTCCCAAGACATGCTGAACGCGGCTGGATGGGTACGCTTCACAGATTCCCACCAGTAATCTGCCTCATTTCTTCGAACTATTAGGTACGTAAATTTCGAGGGCAAAATTTCATAAGGAGGGGAGATTGTGAGGTCCCGAATTTTATGAAATAAAAGTATTCAATTTTTCTATTTTGATAAATAGTTAAATTGATAAAAGTCTAAAGTTAAGAGTGATATTTAAAAATTTTACAAAGTAAGCAAGTTGTTATAAAATATTTGTTATGTCGGGAAATATTCTATTGGTTGGAAAATATTCATTTTAACAAGGAATATTCGTAAGACAGCACAATCATTGGTGGACCCCACAACGGAAGTATTGTCGTAGTTAGAAAACGACAGAAATATTTTTTTATAAAAATAACGGCGAAAGTTTTACCGTTAAACTATTAAACTACCCGGTAGTAAAAGTACAGTAATACGCGTGGTTGCATAGTAGCACACGGTATTGATTGTTGATGCTTACGTGAGAAGTCACTCAGTTATACTCAATTATTGTTACAGTAATTGCTGCATCATATCTCTCATATTATTGATTCAATTATTGTCATAGTATCATCTGCATAATATTTTTTTATTATTAAATCAATAATTGAGATGACAAAGTTATTCATATTATTATTTGTAATATTGACAATGTCTAGAAGTTCTGTCAAGGAGAGGTTTGTTCACCTAATTGCGCGCCAATAGGGAGAAATCTTTATCGGAAAGCCCCCTCTTTCCTGGGAACGACCTGGTTATTAAATATTGCGAGTTATAATATTAATGATGAATAAGTTCGTGTTGGTTAAAGATGAAATTGATAGTTCCATGTTGTTGAGATTATTAGTGTTGGTGGAAATTGACATTTATTTCGATGATAATTGATGTTTGGAAGTTATATTGACCAATCGGGTAATTCACCGGATAAATGAGTAATTAATTGCTATTAATTCACATGCTTATAACTATGTGTTCACATGTGCGTGCTATTGATTCACATGATTTACTATTTAGGGAGGTGGTGTAAGATTGATAATACTTGCATGACTAAATTAAAAATGGAGGTATAGATGAAGGTACTATACTGTAATTATTTTTTTCACATGATTGTTCTATTGATTCATATGATATACTATTAGGGGAGGTGGTGCAAGTTTGATAATACTTGCAGGACTAAATTAAAAATGAAGAAAAAGATGAAGGTATTATAGTGTAATATTTCGAGCCCCAAAACGTGCAATTATTGAAATTATGTTTTCCTATAAATAGAAGCTTATTCTTCCTCCATTCTCACCAATTCACTAAGACTCACAAGAGCACTTATAGAGAGAGAAGCTATAGAGAGAGAGAAGCTATAGAGAGAAAGAAGAAGAGAAGTCTGTTACTTCACTATTCTAGTATCCAGTCTTCTTTTGAGATAAGAGATGTTATTTTTTCAGTATTCATAAGAATAATATTGTCTTCTGTAAGACCCCAAATTTTATGAATAAAGATTTAATTTTTTAAAATATTTTTTTATATTATGGTGTGGATTTGAGATAATGTTATAGTTCAGGGTGATACTTGAAAAATTTACAAAGTATGCAATTTGTTAAAAAAAATTCATTTGGTCAGGGAATATTATTTTTGTCGGAAAATATCCGTACGACGACACAATCATTGGTGGACTCCACAACGGAAGTATTGTCGTAATTAGAAAACGATAGAATTATCTTTTATTAAAAATAACGGCGAGTGTTATCGTTAAAACTGTTGAACTACCCAGTAGTAAAAGTACAGTAATACGTGTGGTTGCATAGTAGCTAAAAAAATTGTCACATAAAATTCATTTTTCGTCACTAAAACATTTGGTAACGAGTGTTAATCGTCACAGAGACCGTCACCGTATGAGCGTGGTATTAGGTTTATTTGACAATATTTGATGTCGTCACTAAATGTTTTAACGTATGGTGACGATCTACATCATTGTCATTATAATTAATTACTTTTAGTGACGTTAATAGCGTCACTATTTGAATGAAACTTTCGTCACTCTATATTATGTTTCGTCATCAAAACTTGGTGCATTAAATGACAAAAATCGTTTTTCGTCATTAAATGATATTGTTTTAGTGACGAAAATATGTTAGTCTATTTAAATCATCTAATTTTAATGACGACAATATTGTCATATTTATGATTATTCTTGTCATGTTATTATGTTTATCGTCACCAAAAATAAGAATATAAATGACGACAGAACAATTCGTCATCTAATAATATATTTAACATGACAATTATGTCGTTGTCGTTTCATATTTTAAAAAATATTACAAAATAATTTGTCACTAAATAATTATTTTTTGGGACACATTTTTCAATGTCACTAATTGAATACTTGTGGTGACGATACATCTCGTCACATAAAGAGTTATTAATAGTGACAAAATTAGTTGTTGTGACTAAATGAATATATAATCGTGACCATATAGTTTATCACAAAAGAATTACTTTCTATGACACCTCCCTAAGATTTGATTCTACATAAGTGTGTATTATAAAGGGTTGGTAAAAGCAGCAAATTGGTTGATAGCTGAGAAAGTGACTGGAGTACTTGATGAGCTACTTTTCCCATCTGTTACATATATAGATGTCATGCAATACAAAATCTGTAACAGGGATGCAAAGTAAAAAGAAACGTCTTCGAGCAGAGCTCTTCTAGTATTCTGTCCTTGCACCTAAGAGGCATTTTAAACACAATCAATATTGGATACCTTCACATACATTATCCATAACACCATATAGATTATTCAAGTGTAATGAACTGCATGAATTCTAAATATAGGCGACCAATTACTCGAATAAAAATGAGTAACAAATTTCACATTACAGGTTAATATCCCTGGATACATCTCCAGATTGTAGGCTTTGTAGTTGTTAGTCTTCTAAATTCTTACAAATATCTTGTACAAGTACTTTAAATGTAAACTTGGCATGCACAGATTCAGTCTCTTATATACAGAATATAAAAGATTGCCACAATATTGGATCTCTTTAAAAAGAATAATTAACTAACATATACGAATCACGAGTAAAAGAAAAGTCTGGTAAAACCTTATAAAAAGGAAATTTTCAAGTGGATGATGTTCTTTTGTCTTTCTTTCCTACAAGAATCATGGAAATTTGGAGACCTCTACTGAATGCTTGATTGAAGAGCAGCCGTATTTGGAATTCTGACACAAACGGGAACCAGGATAATACAACTATGGGCATGTATATTACTAGTGAAATCATGCATTCATATGCCCTCGTCAACTCCATTACTGAATTCCAAAATCACTTACCCTTCAGGGCCTCAATGCTTGACCGATCTGTGGATAACCTGATAAAGAAATAAAGTGATTACGTAGAAAACCACTATTACAAACTAACAGAACCAAACAAGAAAATATTAGAAATTTACATTCAAATACATAGTATTTTTTATTTTATTATGAATTTCTGGAGTTCAAGTGGACTGCATTCCCAGAACATTAAGAAACTGACTGTATTTAAGTTTCCCATAGATTTTACCTAGGCAAGTTTTACGAGTCTTTTGACATATAAGAAAGTGTTGTGGCTCTGCTTCAATCTCAATACCGAAAATCTAAGCATAAGCAGTTTTTATCAGCATACCCTATGTTAGTAGAGAATAGGCAGCTTTTATCAAAAATTTAGATAATGGCATCTTACAGTGAGAAAACAACTTCTGCCTAAATTCATCAGAAAGAAAAGAAATAATTTTTGTAGAAAAACATAACAAAGACTAAACTGTACCGGGAGAGGGAAAAAAGTCTAAAGTATCATCCTCAATTTAAATCAGCGTTATCGCAGAGGTTAAATGACTTTGTTTCTTGGTGTAGGTTGGGAAATGTTTCGAATTAGGATTAATGGATTTGATGGGTTTTACTAAGGAGATGAGAATTCAACGGAGGATAAATTCTTACTCAGATGGCAAGGGCAGAACTCTCTAGGTAAAGCCTAGGTCCAAAGACGATGAAAAAGTCCTCTCTAAGTTATTAGAGATGTATATATAGATGTTGGTGACTCCAGGTCACATGCCTGGCATAAAACTTAGGTAATGCGCTAGTCATGTGCCACTTAAGTAAAGTGGGTTCCACGGGTCAATGTATGTATCATCCTGATGAAGCCTGAACTATCCTATTCTTCCAGCCCACCAACCCAAGTCCCTCAATCAGGTCCCATATAGAGGAGGCTTCCTTAAGCTTTTTGCCAGGAGCTCAGGGAGGCAGCCTTCCAAGTCTTCACTTTATGCAGCTCTATTGTGCCTTGCCTGCATTCGGGTACCTTGTGCACAATGGATATAAAAACTCATAGTTAACAAAATAATCTACACTTAAATTTGATAATCAACAGAACTTTAAACTTACCAGGAGAAAGGCCCTTCAGGAGGAAAAAGGAGCTCTAACCCATCAAACCTTCTTATAGATACACAATGTAAGAGTGTTGTATACTTGTATACTACGTGTGGCGTGTGTACTGAGGTTCACCTCTTGCTTTATGAATTAGAATTATAATAGAGGTGATTCAGGTTCAGCCCCAAATTCAATTGTGTTATACACACATACGCACACCTTCTTCCCCAAAGGAGAACATAATCAAACTCAATTAATTCATAAACACAATCACTAAATGTTGTCCCTTTCTTAGTTCCAATTACCTATAAGGATCAAGTCTTTCCCAACGGTAAGAACATATACTCCAATAACTGAATTTGAAACCAAAACAACCAATAACCCTAAATTACTCGTGTATTTAGGCAGCATCGTTTATATTATTGCTTTTGATTAGCAGCTTAAGTACTGAAATTTGAACAAAAATGGGGAAAAATTATTCTGTTGGACATAACCGAAACTCACAAGTTCATGAACACTAAAATTCATAGTATCAAATTTAGGAAAAATTATAAAACTCGAAAGCAATTTCCCTCTCCTAATCGAAGGATTCATAATATCAACAAAACGGTATGGATAATAAGCCAACAAAGCAACCCATTGCAGGAACCCACTAAATTTTTAGACATACACAAAGTATCAAGATGTATATAACGGTACATCAACCTATCATAATGCTCATCAAATGTATAATTTGAAAAGTAGTAAATCCTACCAAACATAACCATTTCTCGAGGCATAACTACAGAATAACGATTAGTTTTATGAGAAATGGAGAAATTGAGGTGTGTGATGATGAAATTAGGGCTTTTGACGAGAAAATACCAAAATTTACATACTGAAGTGAGCCGAAGAAGGGTTTTCACCGGTAGCCTTGAGAGAATATTGATCACGATCTCAATTGGAAGGTCCTTAGTTGAAGAAGCAAGCATTTCTCGATCACAAGAATATCACTACCTAATTTTCTCCAATTTGTTATCTCAACAGTTTGCTATATCTTTCCTTCTCTTTTAGAACGGACAGAAATGGATAAGTAATTAATCAAGACTTCAAAAATTAATTTGATTATTGAGAAGTAATTAAAAAAATATCTTTAAATAAACAAAAAAAATAAGTTTTTAAATACTTATTCAAAATTTGGATAATTGTTTAAAATTTCAATGTTTTAAGTGTTAAAAAATAGTTTAATTATTTTTCTCATAGCTTAATAAGAATTAATAAGATTTTTGGTAATTAAGTCTTTTTAAAATTTAAATTCATTACATAATTTCGAATGTTTAGAAAAAGAATCTTATAGCTGGTTAATTTGATTGATAATAAAATTCTTAATCCAATTCTTCACATTTTACACAGTTAAAATTAATCTTATATTTTAAAAAAAGTATTTTTATTTTTAAATATTTTATAAGTATTTTAAAACATAAAAATATTTTTATTTTTAAAATAAAACATACATATTATAAATATAATAATATTAATTTTTATTAATATATACATATTATAAATATTTAGGTAAAGAAAAAGAAAGAAAATAAAACATAAAAGTATTTTTATTTTTATTTTTAAAATAAAATATACATATTATAAATATTCTAATATTAATTTTTATTAATATTATACATATTATAAATATTTATGTAAAGAAAAAGAAAGAAAATAAAACATAAAAGTATTTTTATTTTTATTTTTAAAATAAAACATACATATTATAAATCTTCTAATATTAATTTTTTTTAATATTATACATATTATAAATATTTAGGTAAAGAAAAAGAAAGAAAATAAAACATAAAAGTATTTTTATTTTTATAAGTATTTTAAAACATAAAAGTATTTTTATTTTTATTTTAAAAATAAAACATATATATTATAAATATTCTAATATTAATTTTTATTAATATTATACATGTTATAAATATTTATGTATAGAAAAAGAAAGAAAGTAAAACATAAAAGTATTTTTATTTTTAAAAATTTTATACGTATTTTAAAACATAAAAGTATTTTTATTTTTAAAATAAAACATACATATTATAAACAGTATAATATTAACTTTTGTTAATATTATACATATTATAAATATTTAGGTAAAGAAAAATAAAGAAAATAAAACATAAAAGTTTTTTTATTTTTAAAAATTTTATACATATTTTAAAACATAAAAGTATTTTTATTTTTATTTTTAAAATAAAACATACATATTATAAATATTCTAATATTAATTTTTATTAATTTTATACATATTATAAATAGTTAGGTAAAGAAAAAGAAAGAAAATAAAACATAAAAGTATTTTTATTTTTAAAATAAATCATACATATTATAAATATTATAATATTAATTTTTATTAATATTATACATATTATAAATATTTTGGTAAAGAAAAAGAAAGAAAATAAAACATAAAAATATTTTTATTTTTAAAATTTTTATAGGTATTTTAAAACACAAAAGTATTTTTATTTTTATATTTAAAATAAAACATACATATTATTAATATTCTAATATTAATTTTTTTAATATTATACATATTATAAATATTTAGGTAAAGAAAAAGAAAGAAAATAAAACATAAAAGTATTTTTATTTTTAAAAATTTTATACGTATTTTAAAACATAAAAGTATTTTTATTTTTATTTATAAAATAAAACATACGTATTATAAATATTCTAATATTAATTTTTATTAATATTATACATATTATAAATATTTAGGTAAATAAAAAGAAAGAAAATAAAATATAAAAGTATTTTTATTTTTAAAAATTTTATATGTATTTTAAAACATAAAAGTATTTTAATATTTATTTTTTAAATAAAACATATATATTATAAATATTCTAATATTAATTTTTATTAATACTATACATATTATAAATATTTAGGTAAAGAAAAAGAAAGAAAATAAAACATAAAAGTATTTTTATTTTTAAAAATTTTATTTGTGACAATAAAAATTGTCATAATTTATTTATTTTTCGTCATTAAAAAATTTGCCTCCAAAATTTTTAAATTTTATTGTCTACATATCAAATTGTGACGATATTACGTACTTTGTCACTAAATATAAGAATTTATGACGAACCATTTTTGTTACTTATTCACGCATCTAATTAGTGACGCACTATTATCTAGTCATATACAATTGGTATTTATGACAATACAAATTGTCATAAATTATTATATTTTCAACTTTAAAAAATTTCTCTCCAAATTTTTCAGAAATTTTTTGCCTTCAAATAAAATTGTGACGATATTACGTAGTTTGTCACTAAATATAAGAATTTATGACAAAATATTGTTGTCACTTATCCACTCATCTAATTAGTGACAAACTATTATCTCGTAATATAAAATTGGTATTTATGACGATACAAATTGTTATAAATTATTGTTTTTCCGTCATTAAAAAATTTCCCACCAAAAATAATTTTGCCTCCAAATAAAATTGTGATGAATTTGTATTTGACGTCACTAAATGTGAACGTTAGTGACGAAAGAACATTGTCACTAAATTTTATAAATAATTAATGACAAACTATTATGTTGTCATCGAAAGAAATATTTGGTGATAATAAATAATGTCATCAATTATTACAAAATGTCACTAAAAGGTTTCCCTCCAAAATTTTGGTGCGAAATTCTACCTCCAAAATAATTTGTGACAAAATTTTCTTAATCGTCATCAAATGTGTAAATTAGTGACGATATTAAAGGTAGAAATTAAAGGTCGTTACAAAAACAAAATTTTAGTGACGATTATGAATTTCGTAGTTATTAATTAACAAATTGTGACAAAATTTTGTGTGTGGCAAAAAATTCGTCATAAATTGTGTAATTTCTTGTAGCGGTATTGATTATTGATGCTTACGTAAGAAGTCACTCAGTTATACTCAATTATTACTACAGTAATTGATACATCATATCTCTCATATTATTTATTCAATTATTGTCACAGTATCACCTGTATAATATTTATTATTATTAAATTAATAATTGAGACGATAAAGTTATTCATATTATTATTTGTAATATTGACAATGTCTAGAAGTTCTGTCAAGGAGAGGTTTGGCCACCTAATTGCGCGCCAATAAGGAGAAATCCTTATCGGAAAGCCCCCTCTTTCTTGGGAATGACCTGGTTGTTAAATATTGTGAGTTATAATATTAATGATGAATAAGTTCTTGTTGATTAAAGATGAAATTGATAGTTCCATTGTGTGAAAATTATTAGTGTTAGTGTAAATCGACATTTATTTCGATAATAATTAATATCTTGAGGTTATATTGACCAATCGGGTAATTAACTGGATAAATGAGCAATTAATTGCTATTAATTCACATGCTTATAACTATGTGTTCACATGTGTGTACTATTGATTCACATTATTTTCTATTAGGGGAGTTGGTGAAAGATTGATTATACTTGCATGACTAAATTAAAAATAGAGGTATAGATGAATGTACTATACTATAATTAATTATTTTACATGTTTAGAACTATTGAGTCACATGATTTACTATTGATTCACATGATTTACTATTAGGGGAGGTGGTGAAAGTTTGATAATACTTGCAGGACTAAATTAAAAATGAAAGAAAAGAAGAAGGTATTGTACTGTAATATTTTGAGCCCCAAAATGTGCAATTATTAAAACTATATTTTTCTATAAATAGAAGCTTATTCTTCTTTCATTCTCACCAATTCACTAAGTCTCACAAGAGCAATTATTATAGAGAGAAATTATAGAGAGAAAGAAGAAGAGAAGGCTGCTACCTCACTATTCCAGTATCTAGTTTTTTCTAAGGTAATGGGTATTATTCTTTCGTATTCATGAAGAGATTTATTTTCTTTCAATACTCGTAAAGGTTGTTATTCCATTCTTTATTATTATGTTGGAATAACCTGTTCATGCGAAGTACCGCATACATGGTGAAATTCTTTTATTATTCCAGTCTTTATTATTCTGTTGAAATAACATGTTTGTGCGGTCTATCGCATGTCTGGTGAATTCTTTTGTTATTCCATTCTTTATTATTATGTTGAAATAACCTGTCTATGCGAAGTACCGCATACATGGTGAAATTCTTCTGTTATTTCATTCTTTATTATTCTGTTGGAATAACCTGTCTGTGCGGTCTATCGCATGCCTGGTGAATTCTGTTGTTATTCCATTCTTTATTATTCTGTTGGAATATCCTGTCTGTGCGGATTACGCATGACCTGGTTCCATTCTTTATTATTCTGTTGGAATATCCTGTCTGTGCGTATTACGCATGACCTAGTTCCGTTCTTTATTATTCCGTTGGGATAACCTGTCATGTGCGGTCTATCGCATGCATGGTGAATTCTTTTGTTATTCCATTCTTTATTATTCTGTTGGAATAACCTGTCTGTGTGGATTACCGCATACATGGTGAATGATCCTTCGTATTCATTCTGTATTAAATTGTGGAAATGACCTGTCTACATGGATTACCGCATGACGGGTGAAAATCCATTTGCAGTTTCGTATATTCTATTATACTCTTATGAGATATCATTTTTTTTGTACTCGCCATGGAATATCATTTTCTTTGGTATTTTTTTTACGAGTTATTATTCATGAGTTACTATTCACCTGGTTACTATTCACTCTAGTGCTATTCACTCGGGTATTCGGGGCACTTTTCGTGCCGAAGTACTATTCACGGGTTACTATTCACTCTAGTATTATTCACTCGGGTATTCGGGACATTTTTTGTGTCGGGGTATTATTCACGGGTTACTATTCCTGAAGTACTATTCACGGGGTACGATTTACCCAAAAAATTGCAACAACCCAATATTTTCTATGTAAATAAATCAGAAATTTTGCGTATAATTTTTTTAAGGATGAGGATTTGTACAAGATAAGGTGTATATGTATTTATGTGATAAATAAAAATATATTTATAACGTGAATATTTACAAATAATTTTATTTTAGAATTACTGATTATTATAGAGTATATTCTTATATTAATTAATTTTATAGCAGAAATGTTTTTATTAATTATTTTCCATAAAAATATAATCATATATTATTTAAATAATATATGAAGTGATTTTTAGAATAATTATAATAATAATTTTATTATATGAATTTTAGTACAGATTATTAAATTAATTATTTTACCTTAATTATTAAGGTTAATTATGGAAGAATAAATCAGATATGGAATCCAAACCCTAACTTTGGATTTTGATCAATGGATGAGAATGATAATATAATATTAATTATATTTTTATTTTTCAGTGCTATAAATATGTACAATATATATGTATTGATAATGGTTGGTCAATTATGGTGTATAATATCAAAACCCTAGCATTAATTTGTTTAACCTTATTTTTAAATTCAAATGGGAAATTCAAATACTGTTATATAATTGTGCTATATGATTTACATTGTGTATTAAATGATTAATTAGGTAAACCCTAATTAAAAATTTAAAAACCCTAAATAATTTTTAGAAAACCCTAAGTTATTAAAAACCCTAATTTTAAGTGTAACCCAAATTTGAAACTCAAATTAGAGTTCAAGATTGATTGGTAATTGTGATAAGGTGATTAATTTACAATTATTAGAATTATAATTGTTAATCATGAAAACCCTAATTACTAAACTAAATACCCTAATTTCTATATTTAGTAACCCTAATTAGTAATTTTAAAACCTAATTACTAATTATAAACCCTAATCGCTAAATTAACAAAGTTAATTGTAATTAGAGATATTAAACCCAATGTTCTTGTAGAAATTAATTAGAAACCTAATCTAATTAACAAACCCTAATTTTCTAAATTTAGAAACTAAAATTTTATTTTTAAACCCTAATTGAAAACCCAAAAATTTATTTTTGTGTTAAACCTTAGGTTTCTTTAGGGTTAAACCCTAATGTTTAAACCCCTAAGGGTTTGCTAATTGACCATTGTGCCATTAAAATTCCAAAAAATGACCAAAATACCCCTCTTGCATTATTGGATTTTGCCAAGTGTTAGAGTTGTTGGAGTTGTTGGCCAAACCTTGACTTTCCATGAGACACAAAACTCCAGCACATTAAGCTAGATCAGCCAACCATACACTTGTATATATATATTTGGAAGAGAGAGAAAGTCATTTGTTAACTTACTTTTGCACAAACTCTCAATCTAAGCTCTCTCAAGCTCTCACCTCCGAAATTCAGTAGCAAATTAGTCCCATATCAAAGCCCCACTAATAAACATCACAAATCAGTAACCAAGAAATCAGAATTGATCATCAAGGTATAAAAACCCTAGCTATAATCTGACCAAAAATCTGTTATTATATGTTAGATTTTTTTTTGTTAAACATGTTATATAAGGTGTCTAATGATGATATGGGTTGCTAGATGTTAGATCCATAACATTTAGAGGTTCAGATTTGAGATTCTACAAAATTTGGAAAAAATGTTCTTGGTGGTCTGACAATGAATGTCAAGCCTTATATCTCTGTTATCTTTAATGTGTTTTGTGTTTTAGAAGTTCGTAGTTGTAGTCTGATATGTACTCTTGGATCTAGGCTTGAAATTAGACTTAGATCTGATATGGAGTGCAAGATAATGGAGGTCAAAAGTCGTTTATTAGTTCCTAGTTGGCACAATAGTTATCTAGAAGGGGGGTTGAATAGATATTTAAAAAATCTTTTCGTTTTAAACTAGTTCTTTGATAATGATTAAAATTTAGCGAAATTAATATTTGTTTTAATCTTCTTTACCAAGTAGTGGAGTTATGAGAGTGAGGCAGTTATGGCAGATATAACAGATATGGCAGTTATGACATGAACATAAAAGACAGTCGTTTTTAAGTGGTTCAGAGCACTTAAAGCTCCTAGTCCACTCTTCTACTCAACGAGAAGGATATCCACTAAGGATGTCTGTTACAACTTCTGAATCACACAGATTCCTTCTAGACCAGCAGTATAGGAACTTCTTAGTTCACTCTTGAACTCTTCAAGTCCAGCAGACTTGGCTTTCTTATAGTTCACTACGAACTCTTCAAGTCCAGTAAACTTGGTACACTTCTTCAGTTGGTTGATAATGTTGAGTTCTTGATGGTTGCTACTCAGTTGCTGTGTAAGCACTTGTTCTAAAGAACTGAGTAGCTGAGCAAGCTTTGCAATCTCAGATCGTAGAGTTGAGCTTGAGAGAGATGTTCACGTTGTTTGTTCAATGCTTGCTTTTTTCTCTCTCATCTGTCTGATCTGTATATATGTGATCTTGAAAACTATCTGTTGGATCAATCCGTTGAGGCATTGAATGCGTCTGAACTTTTTGTACTGTGATAGAGATATTTCTGCACATCTTCTGAATTCTGCATTCTGGCCCACTGACACTGCAGACTGCTTTTTCACCTCCCACCTGAAAAGGTGTTTTATCCTTCTTACCCATGGTACTATCCTTAGCTTCTTCAATACGCTTCTTTGTTGCATACTAAGGATATTTCATATACTTTGGGACTGATGAGTACTGCAGCGTCTAGAATCCATTCCTCATATGTTGAAATCTACCTTTATACAAATCATGAGGCTCGATGTTTTCTAACATGAGATAGATGATGCTCTACGATTTGGATCGTGGTACTCTACGATTCCGATCGTAGCGTCTTGACTTCTTTGCACTCTACGATGCTATCAGTCGAGAGCACTACGATTTCCCTTAGACCTTTGCACACTACGATCTTCACTTGCTCATGTTGTTGATTCTACGTTCCCGAGAGCAGACTATGATCGTTAACTTGTAAACTTCATGTTTCCTTCATCACACTACAATCGTTGAGATGGCTCGGCAAATGTTGGAACCACTTTACGATTTTCGAAGAGTCCCTTCAAGGCAGGCACACACTACGATCTTTGAAGCTCTAAGTTTCTACCTTGACTTCTACAATGTTGATCAGATGATACACCAGGCTTTCTTCGAAGCCTATCTATTACATCTCAAGATCAACCTAACAGCTTTGATCTTTTTATCTATACATTCCATTACAGAATGATACACGTTTAGAGCTTAGATCAACCTAACAAATTTGATCTATCACTAAGTCCTTGTACATATATTACTTGGAAGGAATTTATAATTAATCATGAGCATATACATTAAAACATCAAATCATAATATGAATTCTCCCAACACCGTTGACCGGCCATGACTGGCGTTTCTGGGTAACCTAGAAACTGCCCAGAAACGGTCTGACAACATTTTCTATCGCCCAGATCTTTTTGTTGTTAGTCGTTTTGTTATTATTGATGTATCTAAGTTCTAGTATATAGTTTATACTATATGTTTATGCCTTAAAATCTCCTAAAAATCAAACTGGATGATTGCAATGGATGGTCAAAGTAGGACAGACAATCATGGAAGCTGTTTTCTGGGTAACCTAAAAAACGCTTGACCATGTCGTCTGACATGGTTTGACCGGCCTTGTTATGTTTGATTTGTTGTTGTTTTAGTAAACTATTGTAATATAACCCTTCCTTGTCATGGTGGCTACATACTGGATCCATTACATCACATAAAGATTACACGGATTGTATGTTGTGGAAGCCCAAATATGGATTGTCGAACTGTTCTTCATTTCTTGGTAACCCAGAAAATGAAGAACAGCTCTGACAGCCATTTTGAAGGCTTATATCTACTTATTGTGAGGTTTGTTGATCATGATTTTTGTTGGGTCTTGTAGTGTTGCATTTGTACTACATGATCGGAGCAGAAACATGCCCTCAAATGTTAAGATCTGTCAGTTATATTTAGTCAAACTAGCTTGCTCGTTTCCTAACATGAATGTTCTGGGTTTAGCCAAGAACGCGAAGAACACCTATAACGACGGTTTTGTCGCTATAGGCAGTCTTTAGCGACAGACAGTGTATTTTAATTTCTGAAAATTAATTATTTTAATTAAATAAATAGAAAAAATTAGTTTTTAATTATTAAAAATACCAAATAAAGTATTAAAAATTATGTTAAATTCCAAAAATTAGTTTTTATTTATTTTAAGTATATTTTATAATTATTTAATATTTTTAAAATATTATTGGTATTTAATTTATTTAATTATAATATTAAATAAATTAGTTGAAAATGATTTTTATACTTTAAAAATCATTTAAAATTATATTATGATATAAGAAAATATTTTAAGTTATTTTTAATGACTTTTAATATTTTGTGATGAAATATTCCCCTTTCTTGAGTTCCATGACCTCCTCTGCCTTTACCTTGACATCCCTGTCCTCCCTAAACTCCTTTTCCTTTATTCTCCCCCTTTATGTCAGCATTAAGGGTTCGAATATCTGCAGACAGTTGATTAACACCTTGGACAAGCTCGTTCAAGTGGCTTTGTGTCTGAGCAATGTCCTCTCGACTTTCCTTCATCTATTTTTCAGATCTAGCTTCTTTATTTCGGAGGGCAGTGAGAACAATATCATTCTGTCGTTCCTGATTGACATAGGATTTCTGGAAGTCTTGAACTGAGGCTTTCAAGTTGATTATGTTCTCCAGCATAAGTTTATTTTGAACTTCTTGATTTTTCTGCATTTCAAGAACAGCCTCTCGTTGCTTGGCAACTATCTGGAAATGAATTTCATCTCTGTCCTTCATGCTTTTAGGAATTTCTTGAATAATTTCCCCCAGCTTCTTTGTTATCTCAGTATTCATTGTGCTAGGAAAGTTATTTGCTGCCGTGATCATTTGATTCAGTTAGATGTGAATGAGGCCGGAGTGAGATTCCAGACTTTCTTCTATATTCTTGACCATGTCCTTGGTTGCTTCCTTCAAGTCATCCTTGGTGGGCAGATTTGGGAGAGTATCATTTGACTAAGGATTGTTAATTGGAGGGGTTGTTTACTGGGATTGATCTTGCAAGTTGTAAAGAGCAAGATCAAGACTAAAATAGTCATTTGAGGAGGAGGATGGTATGTCTGATGGAGGGACTTGTATTTCAATGTTTGGACTATGGGGTTCTACGATATCTATCTGGGACTCTACGACTAGGCTAGAGTCAGGGATCGTAGAGGTGGTAGTTTATGGGACCAAAGTAAGGTTGACATCATTTGGTTCTTCAGTTACAGAATTTTGGGATTCTGCAACTGGAAATTCATTGAGTGGGTGAAGAATCACTTCCAACCATCGAGGAAATTCATAGAATTGACTGAATGAAGATGATGGCAAGTGATTAACTTTGAAGAGATAAGGGATAGTCAGTTCCTCAAGTTTATCCTTGGATGAAGAATGGTCAGTAAGCAGCTTCATGGCAAAGTTGACTTTCCCTGGGAATCCATGAGCCAGAACTGAGATGGCTGGATACTCTTTGAAGCTCTAGAACATGTGATCCCATGTGTTCAGGATTTGAGCTTGATGATATGCCATCATGGGTAGGTAAGAAAACATTTGATTGTACAGATAGCTTCTATATCTATCTTTACCCATACCAGTGATTTCGAGCTCATCATCATCATCATCATCTTGTTCTTCTTCTTTGTTCTCTTCTGAGGATTCCATTATCTCAATGGTCTCTGGATGGTCTTGCACTGGTTCATCTTTATTTTGTGTAGGGACCTCTTCTTCTGCCATGTGGATATCATAAGGCTCCTCCTCAGCATGATTATCTTCTTGAGAGTTAAGAAACTCCCCCTCAGCTGGAACATCTTCTTGAGCTGCAGACATCTCCCCCTCAACCGGTGTATTCTCTATCATGAGAATTTCAGGGATCTCCCCCTTAGCTGGAGCACTGTCCTCTTGATTTGCTCAGGACAATTCTTCTTTTGCATCCACACTTTTTGCTTCCTTTTTCAACACCTTTTCATTTTGAAGAATGTACTTCTTGACCAACTTTCTTCTTGATTTTCTGGGTTTAGCCAAAACTTCAGGACTCTCTTGAATCTCAGCTTTATCCTGTTCAATAGCCACTATACTTGAGACATCTCCTTTCTTGCCTGCCATACTTGGTCTGGCCTCTGTGAACAGTAGAGACTCTACGATAGAGGAGATTAATGGCCTTTTGGACTTATAGCCAGCTTTGTTCTTCTTTAGGATCTATGATATGGTGGCTTGATCCTCATCAGCTTCATCTTGCTGCTATAGACACTCGAAATTTTCTGTATTACTGTTACTAACATTGCAGGAGGACAGATTCGTCTTTTAAGAGAGAACCTTGAAAGACAATCTAAATCCATACCGGATACTACCGGAAGTGCAGCATCAACCCCGGATCACAATCTAGGAGTAACAATTTCAACCTCGGATCTAACCCCGAGACCTGCAGAAACAATACCGGAACACACACCGGAGAAGACCGATTAATCTCGGAAATAACCCCGAGGTATCCAGTCTCAGTCCCAACCATGGGAATAGCCACCAACCTTGGTGATAACCCCAAGGAATGCAATTTTTGAGATAACCCCGGAAATGCTTGTTTCAAATGCCATCAGCTTCAATCTCGGCACTCACAACGAGATACACTGTGCCAACCCGGCAATAACATTGGGAAGACAGGCACACCTTAAAGATGACAATGAGGACCTTCAATAATTACAGAATTCCAATCTCAGTGAAGTCTAAGCAACGCCTGTTTTATCGGCCCAATCCGGCGATAACACCGGTGAGGGGCAACATCGTCATCTCGTCCAAAACGATGCCACGTCTCGTCTCTACGCAATGATGTCCCACAAGGCTAACCAATCCCGAGTGACTATTGTGCAGGGTAACGGATGAAAGTTGAAGCTTGAAGACCGGAGGGCATCGTTCCATCTTCAATGACTTCGTACAAACTCTAATCCCATGCCATCGTACAAATCTCGACAACGACGGTCCAAAATAGGTCCTGAATACCTCAAAACGGATGCCCGAATTGTACTTCTCAAAATTTGAGTGGACAATATAGTGCCTGAGTGCACGTACTTCGAGACAACCCGACCCAATAAAACTGGGCCGACCCAACCCGCCTCTGGTACACCTGCGGCTCAGCCGCAGGTACACATACGGCTCATATTGCCTATAAATAGAGGGCTTAGGGTACTTATTTTTAAGAGAAAAAAGACGGAGAAACCCTGCACAATTTGCTCTGCACTCGTCATACAGTGTATTTTCCCACTCTTATACACCTGTGAGCTCATATATAGCCTTTTTTGTACCCACAAAAGCCCAGTGTTTACGCACTCTAAAGATATAGAAGCCTTTTTTATCAGTCAGCTGTAAGCCTTCTCACACACTTTGTAGTCTTTCTCTTCATCTTTACACACACCCTTCTACACGTTGAGAGTCGTGTTGCTTGCTTTTGCCCGAACTTCGGTCCGTGGTTTCATTTCAGTCTATATATATATATATATATATATATATATATATATATATTTACATATATATATATTGACCAACACTATCGAGTTATGCCTCGATTAAGCCTATACTTCGGTCTGGAGGGTTTACTGCTTTAATATATATATATATATATATATATATATATATATATACTTATATATATTAACTGTGTGTCGAACTTTGTTCGATGAGCCTAGACTTCGGTCTGGTGCGTTTATTCGCTTTTATATATATATATATATATATATATATATATATATATATATATATATATATATATATATATATATATATACTTATATATATCAACTGTGTGTCGGACTTTGTTCGATGAGCCTAGACTTCGGTCTGGTGCGTTTATTCGCTTATATATATATATATATATATATATATATATATATATATATATATATATATATATATTCGTCCTGCCTGGAGTTCTCTTCGTGGCAGTTGATCGCTTTACAGCTTTATTTACGTTCTGTCCCGCCTGGAGTTTCCTCCGTGGCGGTTTATATCTTTTAACAGCTTTATTTACATTTCTGAACCCCCATGGAGGTGCTTCGTGGTTGGTGATCCTGTATATATGTATGTATATATATATATATATATATATATATATATATATATATATATATATATATATATATTTACCGCTTTTATATATATATACCTGCTTACTGCTTTCATATAAAATGCAGTATTTTGTGAGCCTAGGAATCATGTGATCACAAATTCATCCCATTGGATCTAGATTCTGTTCCCGTGATGGACATTTTTCAGCTGTAAGCAGCTTGTAAATTATTCTGCGATGTCTGAATTTCCTCAGATGGTTTTCATACCCACGAGGAGATCGACATTATTTTTGTATATTATTTTCATACGGATGCCTCGCATTCGTAAAATAAAATCAATCCAGCCTCTCACTTAATAAAAATGAGAGTGTAAAAGGTCTCAATTCCTATTGAGCACCAGGGTTTAAAAAACCTCTTTTATAAAACATCACTGCCATATCTTGCTAAAAACTGAATTTTTTCATAAATTCAAATCCTGTGTATATAGGTTCGAACGAGGCCTCGCACAATTTTCATATAACAGCACATTGACCCACACACACACAAACACACACTCAGATAATAGTTTTTTGAAAAGAGGCGGTCACCATGGTAACACGGATGTCAGGGGGTGCCTAACACCTTCCCCCCGCATAACCAAGTCCCCGGACCCTAAACGAATCTCGGTTTCGCCGACCCGTATATCAGTGTCACATCACTGGGTCAATGTGCAAACCTTTTCTCGGTTGTGTTGGTACAACCATTTAAAAAACCAAATGGCAACTCTTAACAGTCCCATCGTTGACATTATACATGTCGGACCTTTTTCACTTATTTTTTCAAACAAATCTCACCTAAAATGAGAACACCAAAGAACAAGTAACGGAAAGGGACAACCAAAAATCCCGACGTCGACAGGTGGCAACTCTGCTAGGGACTCCAGTAAGAGGACTTAAGCCGCTACTACAATCTTTTTAAAACTGTTATATGCTTGTGTGTGGATGTTGCATTTACATTGGATGAATGTGTACGAATGCATGTCTTGATTGAACTTAGTGCTTCGCATCATATCTGCGTGTGATGTTAGTGCTTCGCACTATAAACTGCTTATGATATTAGTGCTTCGCACATGTCATCATTTCATACGGTGAGACGCAATGTATGTGAATGTATGTTGTGTGGTCCCTCCACCAAGAGGCTATCCAGTCGGTGTTTGATTATTGGACTCGTGAGAAGACTAATTCTCCAAGGCTCAGGAAAGGCACCACCCAAATTCGCTCCAGTTGAAAGACCGGATTAACTTCCCGTCTAGTAGATTGCGATGATTTGGGAACCTTCATGCCAAAAAGCCGCGAGAGTAACCTAAGATAGGTCAGCCTCTGATAAACCCAAAACAGAGGAAAGTCTCTTCATGCTCTCATTTTAATTACTTGTAAACACAATTACTTGTAATTTCATTCCATATCTATCTCCATGTAATGAGAAATATGAAGCAATGTGTCCACATACATGCTACAAATAGCTGACACCCATTTTGCAGGATAAAATTTTGAAAATGGACACATCACATAACATGTTATTATACACCTTCCCTAAGGACTAAACTATGCCAGTCTTTAGCAGGGAATCAATCGGACCTAATACCCGGTCAAAGTCCAAAAAGGCAACAGGCCTACAGTCAATCATGTCGTCATCCGACCAGACTGAACTCGCAAAGAATTCAACAGATTAAGTAAATAGATTACAGATTTGGTTGTTCTATTAAAAGAATTGCACCAGTCTATACAGGGTCAGAAAATACCCGTACATACTGAATCCTCCACACAAGGAGGAATCCCGGTCATTACCATACCAGAACCACAGTTGGATACGACCAACAAAACTCATAATGCTGCCCATCCCACTGGAGATCCAGACAATGGTGACATCAAAAAGAAAGTCCTCCAAATGGAAGAGACCCTTCACGTTATCAAAGGAATTGGAACACACGGGAGTGTTTCATATGCTGATCTATGTATTTTTCCTGGGGTTCACTATCCAAAAAAATTTAAAACTCCTGACTTTGAAAAATATGACGGGTTAGGGGGATCTTTATAAACATTTAAAAGTCTTTATTGGAGAACTGGGATCCTATGCAGAGGATGAAAAGCTCAGAATGCAATTATTCCAAAAGAGTCTAACTGGAGAAGCCCGTTCGTGGTACACAAGATTAGATAACTCCAAAATCCACAGCTGAGAAGAGCTAGCACGTGCCTTCCTCATTCAATACAGTTTTCAAACTCAGATGGATCCTGATCAGTATCAAATTACCAAGATCAAAAAACAGTCTAATGAGTCTTTCAGAGAGTATACCTAGAAGTGGAGACGCCTGGCTGCCCAAGTTAGTCCTGCCATGACAGAATAAAATATGGTCATGACATTCATAGACATACAAGGAGCTCCCTTCTATGAGAGAGTTTTAACCGGCATCGGCAAACCATTTTCTGAAATGGTTAAACATGGGGAGATGGCTGAAATGGGGTTAAAATCAAGAAAAAATTCAAGACCTAGCCGCACTCAAAGCTGCTGCTGATCACATATAATCTAGAAATTATGAGAACAACCCCTAGAGGGTCCATAAAAAGAAAGAGGAAGATGTTTCCCTGATACTACAGGGGCAAAAAGGCAATCAAAATATGCCCATTCAAAGGAGAAACTACACTCCTTTTTCAGCACAGTCTGCAAACCCTCCAGTACCAAAAGGTGGAGAAGTCAAACGCCATCGAGTGTTTACACCCTTAGGGGATACCCTCGAGATCATTCATAATCTTCTGACAACACAGAAGAAAATTACGCATCTTCTTCCACCAGCTAGCCCTAATGGACGGGGTTTCAATGCTGCTAGGAAATGTGATTATCATGTAGAAGACAACCCTCTTCCTCAACACAAAGAAGAAGAGGTCAACATGATTAATTGGAGCAGTGGACAGAGTTCCAACTTCAGCTGTGATTCTTCCTAAACCATCAAAGACGGTGATGACAGATGGGATTATTCTAAGTTCCAGTTCATAATCGAATGAAAGATGAAAGCTCTCTGCAAATAAATTGAAAAGTTGGCGGAACTAGTAACTTATCAGCATCAAGTAACTCGTCAGTTAATCAGTCAGGAGCATTCCAGTCTCCTACCTATTGTCATGAATATTCCCTCGTCACTTTCAAAAAATGAAATGCTGGAAGACAAAGTGACGAAGAGAGCAAATTTCAAAGCCCGTCGGGATTTCGCTAACAAATGGGAATTCACCTATTTGGGCCAACCCATGGAGGAAATCCTTCACATGTTAATCAATGAAGGAAGCATCAGTTCCCTTCTACCTTCAATCAACCCCAGTTCGGGACGGTGCATGTAAGACCCCAACTTTTTGAATAAAAATGAATTTTCTATAATTATCATTTTTGAATATTATGGAATGAATTTAATATAATGTTATAGTTGTGGGTAATATTTATAAATTTTGCAAAGTATGCAAGTTGTCATATAATATTCGATTGGTCGGGGAATATTCGTTTTAACAGGGAATATTCGTACAACGGCACAATCATTGGTGGACCCCACAACAGAATTATTGTCGGATTGAGAAAACGACAAAAATATTTTATTGAAAATAACGGCGGAAGTTTTACCGTTGATACTATTGAACTGCTCGATAGTAAAAGTACAGTAATACGTGTAGTTGCATAGTAGCACACGGTACTGATTATTGATGCTAACGTGAGAAGTCACTCAGTTTTGTTTAATTATTGCCACAGTATTTGTTGTAGAGTTTGGCGTATTATTTGGACCCCCTACTTTCTCATTTTTCAAAATAATCGGTAGAAATTTATTCAATGTAAGTGGAGGGGCTCATATGTTTATGACTTTTGGTGGAGATGGGAACTTATGTTTGTTACATGGAATGAAGAAAAAAAAGGAACGAGGAATGTGGGAGTATTATTGTTATGGGATGTTTATATATAATATATAAAATGTGGGTGCATGTGATTATATATATGATATATATTTTGATAGTGGTTTTTGGTGGATGGTGTAGTATACGTATTATTTATATATATATGCAATGCTTGAAAATTGACAGGGAGGAGTACATTTATTATTATTATATATATATATTTAGGTTTTCAACATGTGTGGATTATATATATAGATAGGTTTTTATAATCTTCCTTTATTCTGATTGGTTGGGGAATTGACAATTGCTAGTATGATTTTTCCAACCTAGACATTCATTGGCCAACTCTTTGAAAATGTGTACTGATGCGTAGGAAACGTGAAGTGTTGTTGTTCATCCGTAAATAATTATTGCGTCCATTTCTTAACAGTACCCCTTCCATTCTCCAATAAATAGAAGCTCATTCCTTCATTATTTCTTACGAATTCACTGAAACTCCAGAGAGAGAAATTATAGAGAAACTATAAAAAAAATATTCTGCTACTTCCCTACTCTTATATCTAGTTTCTTTTACGGTAAGGGATATTATTCTTTTGTATTTGAGAAGAGAACTTTTGTTATTTCATTTCTTTATTATTCTGTTGGAATAACCTGTATACGCGGAATACCCTATACGTGGTGACATTCTTCTATTATTCTGTCTTTATTATTCCGTTGGAACATACTGTCTGTGCTATACGCCGGACCTAATTCCATTTTTATTATTCTGTCTTTATTTTTCGTTGGAACATCCTGTCTGTGCTTTACGTCGGACCTGGTTCCGTCTTTATTATTTCATTATTTATTATTCTGTTGGAACATCCTATCGGTGTGATTTTCACCTGACCTTGTTCTACTATTATTATTCTGTTGGAATAACCTGCCTATGCGAAGTACCGCATGCACGGTGATTTCTGTTGTTATTCCATTCCTTATTATTCTCAGTTGGTTAAAATTTTGACTTCTATACTCCATGAAATTAGTGGAATATCCTTGATATTTGCGCTTCATCCAGTATTTTTCATGGAAATATTCTTCTGAGAAATCTTGAATTTTACTCTACAAAGCAGTATCATGTTGACAATTTGAATGTTATTAGTTCCTGAATAACTTAATTCTTGAATTTGTTTTATTAAATTTTTATATCATTGTCATCATCCTCATGTTTATATTTTTTTTTAAAGTCATATGTGGCCTTTAAAGCATGGATGGACTTGATATGATTATGACCAGAGATTATTCGGTGTAATCATGACCGTAATATTACAAATGATGTGGTAAAAGTCCTCATTGGCCCGTAGTGCATTGATGGACAGTTGTTGGCATGATCATGACCATTGATGAATACGCAAATATCCTTGGCCCGTAGTGCATGGAATTTATGGTCGTGACCCTAATGAATATCCTTGGCCGTAGAGCAGGGATGATATGGATTATTTATTAAGCTGAGTCTCAGTGATAAAAGTGATGAAAAAAATTTTAAATCATAAAAGATAGTAGATTTTATTCTCTACTTGACTCTTTTAATCGATTGCTTGATCCACTGCAGTTAAACTTGATGTTGTTATATTTTATCAGTTTAACACTGTTGAAGGCTAACGATAATTTATTCTGCATTATCTTAGTCATAATATTTCTTACTGGGCTAGTTGAGCTCACCCTTTCTTTCACTGTTCTCTTCAGGAAATGAGAATATAGTTGGGGCGAGTCAGGGAACGGAGTGATGGACCAGATGATAGTATTAGTAGTCCTCACTATTCTGTGAAATAGTGTGTTAACAATTGTAATGAGGACTCCTTTTGAGTTTTTATAATCTCTAGTAGACAATAATTATATTCAAAATCATAATTATGTTTTGTCGTATTGTACACGACAGTTGTATTAGTAAATTGTATTTGAATTCTGTACCATGTATCTGGTGACCCAAGATGGGTGATGTATACCTAATTTTGGGGGCGTCACAGTACATCTCTGAGGGAGTGTGCCAATACCACTACCAATCACACGATCACAGCATAGAAGAATGCTGGGCACTCCGCCACCTTATTCAAAATCTAATCGACAGTGGTGTACTGCGCTTGGCAGATAACGACACTGTGTTATGTGCAAGTGAGAATGCAGGCCTTACTAAGTGGAAAAGTGTGGTAGCAGTTATATCCACTGAAGCTGAATGGATTAATACTTTACTCACAACATCGATAATTCAGCTCAAATGAGGAAACAATCCTTTGAATGTGGCCGCTCCCGAGCCAATCAACTTGCCATGCAGAGCACAATATACTATTGTTAGCTTACACAAGGTTCCGTGGAACTATGGAGAAGGTGAAGGATCCATCTCGCATACCACTGCTACAGTGTCGAAGGAAAATCCACTGTATCTTCCCCATCGGGTGATGAACCGCACCACCAAATCAAAGGGGAAAATACCTGTGACGCCCCCAAAATAGGTCCATTCCATCCAACCCATTCTGAGTCGCCAAATACATGGTACAGAAATAACTACAACTTTATTATTACAACATATAAACTATTGCCGTCTAGACAATATCCACATACAAATAAATCCCCATCATAATTATTGATACATTATTTTACAAAAATGGTGAGGACTACTAAACAACTCTATCTAGAACCATCATTACTTCCCCCAACTTGTACTTGCTACATTCTCGTCTCCTGAGAAGAAAAAAATAGAACAACAAGAAAAAGGGTGAGCTCAACTAGCCCAGTAAAGAATATTATGACTAAGATAATGTACAACAAATTATCCTTAGTCTTCAACAGGGAAAAAATCAGATAGAATACAATAGACGACAAGTTTTAGATCAACAACTGCAGCGGAAACAACAATTCATTAGAAGAGTTACGTAGAGAATGCAAACTACTATCTTCTATATATGAATTTAAAAGTTCATCGTCGATATTTTAACCCTGTAACATCAATCAATATATATCTCAAATCAAATCAAATATTCATCTTTGCACTACAGGCCAAAGATATTCATCAGTTGGTCATGTTCATCTAAACACCTGTTCATCTTTGCACTACGGGCCAAAGATATTCATCAATTGTTCATGTTCATCTCATCACCTGTACATCTTTGCACTACGAGCCAAAGATATTCATAATAAAATCAACCATCTTTGCACTACAGGCCAAAGATATTCAGTAACACCATCATTTAGGACTGAGGATGATGAAAAATATTTTAAAGGAAACGAATCCAGTGAAACAAAATAACAAGTATTAAGGATTCGTACTTTAAACAATCTACGTTCAAAAATAATTCATAAATAATCATACTGAAGTAAAATTCAAGAATGATCAAAACATGGATACAATCAAAGCTAGTATCCAGAATAGATATTTTGGACAAAAAGAAGAAATTTTATTTTTTGGTGAATAGTGCCGTATACGTGAATAGTGTCGTATACGTGAATAGTAACTCCGACACCAAAAGATAAAAATTTCACAAAAAAACATCATCACGCTTCGTGAATAGTACTCGTGAATAGTAACTCGTGAATAGTAACCCCGACATGAAAAAGTTCCAAATTTGATAAAAAGTTCCAACCAACATTTCAGCACAATGATATTGAAGAAATAATATCATTTGAGAAGAAAATAACATCCCTTACCTCGAAAGACAGTACTTCTAGTTGAAACACCGGATATAGGCTATGACTTGAACTTTCACCGTATAGCAATACTCAAAGTATACTCAAAATACTCACAAGAATACGCTCGATAATATAGAGAGAAAACTTCAGTTTCTGGTGTGATTTTCAATTCTAACTTAAGCACCTATTTATAGGAAATTGCTTAGAACACCAAAGCAGAAAATTTAATATAATAATAATATATATATTAAAAATTCTTACGCCCACTTTTCGGATCTGATTTCAGCTCAATAACATGTGCAAATTGTGCCCAAAAATGTAAAAAACGTTTTTGTTATTAAAAACAATTAAAACTTCCAAAAATCAATTATTTCGGAGTTTCGGAACTTCAATAATTCATAATAATTAGCCCTTTTGTCAGAAAATTCGAACCTCACGCGTTTTTATAGGAAATTCAATTCTCTACAACTTTGCAGAAGAAAGTTTTTTCAAATTCCAAACAGAAATTGAACGAAATCCATAAACGAGCGATTTTACAGGCTATAATCAAATTTCAGTCAATAATTGTGTCCACAAACACACAAAATATGTGTTAAACATTTAATGCCACAAAAATACTCTTCCTCCTCATATACTCATATATCCCACATTCATCGTAAAAATATCATCATTATTATATTATTAAAAATATAATAATACATTTAAATGAATTATTTTATCAGAAAAAGATAAAATATTAATTTTCAACAATTGTCACATTAAAAATTTTCTCCATCTATATCCACATAAAATCAATATTTTCCTAATCATATGAATCAATAATTAATTATTCACAAATAATATTACAGAATCACAATATTGACAACCAGGCAGTTCCCAGGAAAGAGGGGGCTTTCCAATAAGAATTTCTTCTTACTGGCGCGCAATTAGGTGACCAAACCTCTCCTTAGACAGAACTTTCTAGACATTGCCAATAATGTTATCGAATAATATTATTCAGATAATATGAATTATTGTTTCGATAATGGAAAATACTGTGTACGTAATGACAATTATTGAAACAACAGTAATATAAAATATCAATACAGCAATTATTGAATCAATAAAATTAAATACTGAACAGTAATTACTGTAACAATTATTGAGTAGTGCCTTCTTACGTAAGAATCAATAATTGGTGCAATACCGTGTGCTACTGTGCAACAACGCGTATTACTGTGTTTTAACCACCGGGTATTCCAACAGTGTAAATGGTAACAACTACGCCGTTATTTTATAAACAACTTATACTTGTCGTTTTCTTCATCCAATCGCTTTCCGTAATGGGGCCCACAAAAGACTGCGCCGTCGTACGAATATTCCCCGACAGTACGAATATTCCACAACCAAACGAATATTCTCCGACAATAATGAATATTTTATAACCACTTGCTTATTCAAAATATTTGCGCATTTTACCCATAACTAACAACATTAATCAAATCAACCCTTACTATTTCAAAATAATAAATAGAGGAAATTCCATTTTTATTTAAAAAAATTCGGGGTCTTACAACCTCCCATTCTTATGAAATTTCGTCCTTGAAATTGACGTTCATACTTGGTGTTTCGAAAAAATGAGAATACCTCGCTTTCATTTCCGTTTCCAACTCACAGGTCATTTCCTTAATAGCATGGTTTCTCCACAAAACTTTAACTTGTGGTATTACCTCGGTACATAGGACATGTTCTTTTCTATCCAAGATCTTGACAGGTACCTCCTCGTACGTTAAGTCTTCGGCTATCTCATCCGGTTCTAACTCAATGACGTGGTTCGGGTCGTCCATATATTTACATAACATCGATACGTAAAAAACGTTATGAACACGCGTCATACTTGGCGGTAAAACGAGTCTATAGGCCACTGTTCCTATTCGATCGAGAATTTCAAATGAATTAATAAATCGAAGGTTTGAGCTTTGCTCACATCACCAATTCTCGCTTTTGGAATAACAACTTCTTGTACCTGCTTCTTCATATTCACCAGCTCCGGTGTGTAGCTTGAACAACTTTAACTTTATCGATTAAAGTCGATTATACTCCTATATAATCACGTGGATACCTAGAGTTTTCATCTCCATCTCTATTATTTGTAAATTATACGAAATGAGCCTTTGACAATATCTTACTCGTACTTGTATACGATCTTCTACTCAACACGTCAGCTACCACGTTCGCTTTTCTAGGATGGCATGGTCAGAACATGTGCTGGAATGAGTCTCCTCTTGAGTTCTTCGAAGCTCTTCCCACATTCCTTGCTCCATTCGAATTTTGTATCTCTACGAGTCAGCTGCGTTAATGGAATAACGATTCGAGAATATCCTTCAACGAATCTCTGATAATAATCAACTAAACCTAGAAAGCTACGTATTTCAATTACCGACTTAGGTTGTTCTCAACTGCGACTCATATCCCAACCTTGGATAGAACGTTACAATGACACCTATCAGTTTACTACCGTACGAATATGGCGTCCCCTACAAAGAGTCTGGCTTCTGTGTATTCCACAAAGGAAGTCACCAGATAAAGGCTCGGGTATCAACGTCTACAGTTGGGTTTTTTACTCCTGAAGTTCAATAGGAGCCATGAGATTTTAGAAATGGGTTTTGTACCGGATTCAAAGTCGATACAAAATTCAATATCACACTTTGGGAGTAATCCAAGAAATTCTTCAGAAAATAAATCAGGAAATTTACTAACAACAGAAATATCATTCAAATTTGACATATTTTTGTTTAAGTCCACAACATGACTAAGAAAGCTTGACATTCGTTTTTCAATAAACAAATGGCTTTATAATTTAATATGAAAGAGTTTGACTTCAATGGTTTGGTTACTTGAATTCAAATAACAGGTTGCTTAGGAATATGAAAACTAACAACCTTACGAAAGCAATCAATTTTGGCATGATGAGTAGTTAACCAATCAATCCCCAAAATCACATCAAAAGCAAGTATCTTTAAAGAGATAAGATCAACAGGTAATGCGATGTTGCCAACTTAGATCAAACAAGATTTATAAACAGTGGATATAACCAAAGTTTCTCCTAACAGAGTTTTCACAGATAGGTCAAAGTCTAACTTCTCCGTAGTCAAGTTCAAACGTTGAGCGCAAGCAAGAGAGATAAAATAATGGGTAGAACCGATACCTAGTAAGGTATAAACTTCGAAAGAATTATAATTAACTAACCCGTGCTAACTTCGTTCGGATTCCTCACATTTTGACTGGTCACGACAAACTCTCTTCCAGGAATCGTTGACTTTGACTTTTCTGTGACAGCCTTTTGAATCACCATCCCCGCTGGAATTGGTTTCGCTACCGTACACTCTCGAGCGATATGTCCTTCCTTTCCATAATTGTAGCATACCTTAAACTGTTGTGGGCAGTTTGGGCTGATATGTCCCTCTTTCCCGCATTTGTAACATACGACCGGTGGTCTTTCTCCTCCCTTGGAACTAGTTGTTGCTGGTGCTGACGTCTTCACATGGTCGTTGTTGAATCTCCTCTTTTTAAAATCTCCTCCTGACTCGCTTCTTCTATTTTCATGGCCGTGATTACCACCAGAGTGGTTACCACCTTTGCCCGTATTATTATTTCTTCGCAGGTTATCGTTGTTCTGATGACTGCTGTCATCAATATGATCCTGGTTATGGTCCCTCGGTTGAACGTACTCGTTATCGTTCTAACATCTGAGCCCTGTTGACAACATCTGAATAGATAGAAAATTTATGAGAAATGAGATACTGACGTATGCCAGGTTTCAAACCTCTCAGAAACATCCACGTCATACATTCCTCATTCTCCACCAAATGAGGTGCAAACCTGGATAACTCCGCGAACTTCGCCTCGTACTGGGACACCGTCATGTTATTCTGCTCTAGTCTAATAAACTCCACTTCCTTCATATGGCGAATACTTTCAGGAAAGTATTTTTCGTTGAAAAGTTTCTGAAACGTCTCCCATGACATGCTGAGTGCGGCTGGATGTGTACGCTTCACAGACTCCCACCAGTAGTCTGCCTCACCACGGAACATAAAAGTGGCGAATGGAACCTTCTGTTCCTCCGTGCATCCCAAGACATCGAATATCTTGGTAATTTGTTTAACCCACGTCTCCGCCTTAATCGGATCCGGCTTTCCCCAGAATTCTGGTGGTCCCAACTCTTTGAACTGCTTGGCTGTGACCACCCGTGAATTGCTATCATTTCCTCCTGTATTTTGAACACGAGTCTCCTTCGTCTGATTTTGCATGAACTGCAAAAAGCTTCTAAACATCCCGTCGTTCATCATCTGCTCAGTGGCGTTGTTCACAAGAGGAACATTGCCAGCCTGTTGCACGTTCTCCTCGTTGGTAAGTACATGCATCTCCACGGTCTCATTTACTCCACTGTTAATATTCTCAGTCGACATTCTCAAATACTGTCATAAAACAAGGGTTAATTAAGGAAATCAATATATCACATAATATCCCTATATTAGTGAACAACTAACAAATAAGCTTAAGTAGGACACACTAGCGAAGGATTTACTCGTCTCTCCCCTCCTAATTCTATTCCCCGATCTCCGCCAGAGATCATATCCCTAAGCTCTGATACCAACTGTGACGCCCCGAAAATAGGTCCATTCCATCCAACCCATTCTGAGTCGCCAAATACATGGTACAGAAATAACTACAACTTTATTATTAAAACATATAAATTATTGCCGTCTAGACAATATCCACATACAAATAAATCCCCATCATAATTATTGATACATTATTTTACAAAAATGGTGAGGACTACTAAACAACTCTTTCTAGAACCATCATTACATCCCCCGACTCGTACTTTCTACATTCTCATCTCCTGAGAAGAAAAAAATAGAACAACAAGAAAAAGGGTGAGCTCAACAAGTCCAGTAAAGAATATTATGACTACGATAATGTACAACAAATTATTCTTAGTCTTCAACAGGGAAAAAATCTGATAGAATACAATAGACAACAAGTTTTAGATCAACAACTGCAGCGGAAACAACAATTCATTAGAAGAGTTACGTAGAGAATGCAAACTACTATCTTCTATACATGAATTTAAAAGTTCATCGTCGATATTTTATCCCTGTAACATCAATCAATATATATCTCAAATCAAATCAAATATTCATCTTTGCACTAAAGGCCAAAGATATTCATCAGTTGGTCATGTTCATCTAAACACCTGTTCATCTTTGCACTACGGGCTATTCATCAATTGTTCATGTTCATCTCATCACCTGTACATCTTTGCACTACGAGCCAAAGATATTCATAATAAAATCAACCATCTTTGCACTACAGGCCAAAGATATTCAGTAACACCATCATTTAGGACTGAGGATGATGAAAAATATTTTAAAGGAAACGAATCCAGTGAAACAAAATAACAAGTATTAAGGATTCGTACTTTAAACAATCTACGTTCAAAAATACTTCATAAATAATCATACTGAAGTTAAATTCAAGAATGATCAAAACATGGATACAATCAAAGCTAGTATCCAGAATAGATATTTTGGACAAAAAGAAGAAATTTCATTTTTTGGTGAATAGTGTCGTATTCATGAATAGTGCCGTATACGTGAATAGTGTCGTATACGTGAATAGTAACTCCGACACCAAAAGATAAAAATTTCACAAAAAAACATCATCACGCTTCGTGAATAGTACTCGTGAATAGTAACTCGTGAATAGTAACCCCGACATGAAAAAGTTCCAAATTTGATAAAAAGTTCCAACCAACATTTCAGCACAATGATATTGAAGAAATAATATCATTTGAGAAGAAAATAACATCCCTTACCTCGAAAGACAATACTTCTAGTTGAAACATCGGATATAGGCTATGACTTGAACATTCACCGTATAGCAATACTCAAAGTATACTCAAAATACTCACAAGAATACGCTCGATAATATAGAGAGAAAACTTCAGTTTCTGGTGTGATTTTCAATTCTAACTTAAGCACATATTTATAGGAAATTGCTTAGAACACCAAAGCAAAAAATTTAATATAATAATAATATATATATTAAAAATTCTTACGCCCACTTTTCAGATCTGATTTCAGCTCAATAACATGTGCAAATTGTGCCCAAAAATGTAAAAAACGTTTTTGTTATTAAAAACAATTAAAACTTCCAAAAATCAATTATTTCGGAGCTTCGAAACTTCAATAATTCATAATAATTAGCCCTTTTGTCAGAAAATTTGAACCTCGCGCGTTTTTATAGGAAATTCAATTCTCTACAAACTTTGCAAAAGAAGTTTTTTCCAAATTCCAAACAGAAATTGACCGAAATCCATAAACGAGCGATTTTACAGGCTATAATCAAATTTCAGTCAATAATTGTGTCCACAAACACACAAAATATGTGTTAAGCATTTAATGCAACAAAAATACTCTTCCTCCTCATATACTCATATATCCCACATTCATCGTAAAAATATCATCATTATTATATTATTAAAAATATAATAATACATTTAAATGAATTATTTTATCAGAAAAAGATAAAATATTAATTTTCAACAATTGTCACATTAAAAATTTTCTCCATCTATATCCACATAAAATCAATATTTTCCTCATCATATGAATCAATAATTAATTATTCACAAATAATATTACAGAATCACAATATTGACAACCAGGCAGTTCCCAGGAAAGAGGGGGCTTTTCAATAAGAATTTCTTCATACTGGCGCGTAATTAGGTGACTAAACCTCTCCTTAGACAGAACTTTCTAGACATTGCCAATAATGTTATCAAATAATATTATTAAGATAATATGAATTATTGTTTCGATAATGGAAAATACTGTGTAATGACAATTATTGAAACAACAGTAATATAAAATATCAATGCAGCAATTATTGAATCAATAAAATAAAATACTGAAAAGTAATTACTGTAACAATTATTGAGTAGTGCCTTCTTACGTAAGAATCAATAATTGGTGCAATACCGTGTGCTACTGTGCAACAACGCGTATTACTGTGTTTTAACCACCGGGTATTCCAACAGTGTAAACGGTAACAACTACGCCGTTATTTTATAAACAACTTATACTTGTCGTTTTCTTCATCCAATCGCTTTCCGTTATGGGGCCCACAAAAGACTGCGCCATCGTACGGATATTCCCCGACAGTACGAATATTCCACGACCAAACGAATATTCTCCGACAATAATGAATATTTTATAACCACTTACTTATTCGAAATATTTGCACATTTTACCCATAACTAACAACATTAATCAAATCAACCCTTACTATTTCAAAATAATAAATAGAGGAAATTCCATTTTTATTTAAAAAAATTTGGGGTCTTACAACCTCCCCTCCTTATGAAATTTCGTCCTCGAAATTGACGTTCATACTTGGTGTTTCGAAAAGATGAGAATACCTCGCTTTCATTTCCGTTTCCAACTCCCAGGTCATTTCCTTAATAGCATGGTTTCTCCACAAAACTTTAACTTGTGGTATTACCTCGGTACATAGGACATGTTCTTTCCTATCCAAGATCTTGACAGGTACCTCCTCGTACGTTAAGTCTTCGACTATCTCGTCCGGTTCTAACTCAATGACGTGGTTCGGGTCGTCTATATATTTACGTAACATCGATACGTAAAAAACGTTATGAACACGCGTCATACTTGGCGGTAAAACGAGTCTATAGGCCACTGTTCCTATTCGATCGAGAATTTCAAATGAATTAATAAATCGAAGGTTTGAGCTTTGCTCACATCACCAATTCTCGCTTTTGGAATAACAACTTCTTGTACCTGCTTCTTCATATTCACCAGCTCCGGTGTGTAGCTTGAACAGCTTTAACTTTATCGATTAAAGTCGATTATACTCCTATATCATCACGTGGATACCTAGAGTTTTCATCTCCATCTCTATTATTTGTAAATTATACGAAATGAGTCTTTGACAATATCTTACTCGTATTTGTATACGATCTTCTACTCAACACGTCAGCTACCACATTCGCTTTTCCAGGATGGCATGGTCAGAACATGTGCTGGAATGAGTCTCCTCTTGAGTTCTTCGAAGCTCTTCCTACATTCCTTGCTCCATTCAAATTTTGTATCTCTACGAGTCAGCTGCGTTAATGGAATAACGATTCGAGAATATCCTTCAACGAATCTCTGATAATAATCAACTAAGCCTAGAAAGCTACGTATTTCGATTACCGACTTAGGTTGTTCTCAACTGCGACTCATATCCCAACCTTGGATAGAACGTTACAATGACACCTATCAGTTTACTACCGTACGAATATGGCGTCCCCTACAAAGAGTCTGGCTTCTGTGTATTCCACAAAGGAAGTCACCAGATAAAGGCTCGGGTATCAACTTCTACAGTTGGGTTTTTAACTCCTGAAGTTCAATAGGAGCCATGAGATTTTAGAAATGGGTTTTGTACCGGATTCAAAGTCGATACAAAATTCAATATCACACTTTGGGAGTAAGCCAAGAAATTCTTCAGAAAATACATCAGGAAATTTACTAACAACAGAAATATCATTCAAATTTGACATATTTTTGTTCAAGTCCACAACATGACTAAGAAAGCTTGACATTCGTTTTTCAATAAACAAATGGCTTTATAATTTAATATGAAAGAGTTTGACTTCAATGGTTTGGTTGCTTGAATTCAAATAACAGGTTGCTTAGGAATATGAAAACTAACAACCTTACGAAAGCAATCAATTTTGGCATGATGAGTAGTTAACCAATCAATCCCCAAAATCACATCAAAAGCAAGTATCTTTAAAGAGATAAGATCAACAGGTAATGCGATGTTGCCAACTTAGATCAAACAAGATTTATAAACAGTGGATATAACGAAAGTTTCTCCTAACGGAGTTCTCACAGATAGGTCAAAGTCTAACTTCTCCGTAGTCAAGTTCAAACGTTGAGCGCAAGCAAGAGAGATAAAATAATGGGTAGAACCGGTACCTAGTAAGGTATAAACTTCGCAAGAATTATAATTAACTAACCCGTGCTAACTTCATTCGGATTCCTCACATTTTGACTGGTCACGACAAACGCTCTTCCAGGAATCGTTGACTTTGACTTTTCTGGGACAGCCTTTTGAATCACCATCCCCGCTGGAATTGGTTTCGCTACCGTACACTCTCGAGCGATATGTCCTTCCTTTCCACAATTATAGCATACCTTAAACTGTTGTGGGCAGTTTGGGCTGATATGTCCCTTTTTCCCGCATTTGTAACATACGACCGGTGGTCTTTCTCCTCCCTTGGAACTAGCTGTTGCTGGTGCTGACGTCTTCACATGGTCGTTGTTGAATCTCCTCTTTTTAAAATCTCCTCCTGACTCGCTTCTTCTATTTTCATGGCCGTGATTACCACCAGAGTGGTTACCACCTTTGCCCGTATTCTTCTTTCTTCACAGGTTATCGTTGTTCTGATGACTGCTGTCATCAATATGATCCTGGTTATGGTCCCTCGGTTGAACGTACTCGTTATCTCGCTCTAACATCTTAGCCCTGTTGACAACATCTGAATAGATAGAAAATTTATGAGAAATGAGATACTGACGTATGCCAGGTTTCAAACCTCTCAGAAACATCCGCGTCATACATTCCTCATTCTCCACCAAATGAGGTGCAAACCTGGATAACTCCGCGAACTTCGCCTCGTACTGGGACACCGTCATGTTATTCTGCTCTAGTCTAATAAACTCCACTTCCTTCATATGGCGAATACTTTCAGGAAAGTATTTTTCGTTGAAAAATTTCTGAAATGTCTCCCATGACATGCTGAGTGCGGCTGGATGTGTACGCTTCACAGACTCCCACCAGTAGTCTGCCTCACCACGGAACATAAAGGTGGCGAATGGAACCTTCTGTTCCTCCGTGTATCCCAAGACATCGAATATCTTGGTAATTTGTTTAACCCACGTCTCCGCCTTAATCGGATCCGGCTTTCCCCAGAATTCTGGTGGTCCCAACTCTTTGAACTGCTTGGCTGTGACCACCCGTGAATTGCTATCATTTCCTCCTGTATTTTGAACACGAGTCTCCTTCGTCTGATTTTGCATGAACTGCAAAAAGCTTCTAAACATCCCGTCATCCATCATCTGCTCAGTGACGTTGTTCTCAAGAGGAACATTGCCAGCCTGTTGCACGTTCTCCTCGTTGGTAAGTACATGCATCTCCACGGTCTCATTTACTCCACTGTTAATATTCTGAGTCGACATTCTCAAATACTGTCATAAAACAAGGGTTAATTAAGGAAATTAATATATCACATAATATCCCTATATTAGTGAACAACTAACAAATAAGCTTAGGTAGGACACTCTAGCGAAGGATTTACTCATCTCTCCCCTCCTAATTCTATTCCCCGATCTCTGCCAGAGATCATATCCCTAAGCTCTGATACCAACTGTGACGCCCCCAAAATAGGTCCATTCCATCCAACTCATTCTGAGTCGCCAAATACATGGTACAGAAATAACTACAACTTTATTATTAAAACATATAAACTATTGCCGTCTAGACAATATCCACATACAAATAAATCCCCATCATAATTATTGATACATTATTTTACAAAAATGGTGAGGACTACTAAACAACTCTCTCTAGAACCATCATTACATCCCCCGACTCGTACTTGCTACATTCTCGTCTCCTGAGAAGAAAAAAATAGAACAACAAGAAAAAGGGTGAGCTCAACTAGTCCAGTAAAGAATATTATGACTAAGATAATGTACAACAAATTATCCTTAGTCTTCAACAGGGAAAAAATCTGATAGAATACAATAGACAACAAGTTTTAGATCAACAACTGCAGCGGAAACAACAATTCATTAGAAGAGTTACGTAGAGAATGCAAACTACTATCTTCTATATATGAATTTAAAAGTTCATCGTCGATATTTTATCCCTGTAACATCAATCAATATATATCTCAAATCAAATCAAATATTCATCTTTGCACTACAAGCCAAAGATATTCATCAGTTGGTCATGTTCATCTAAACACCTGTTCATCTTTGCACTACGGGCCAAAGATATTCATCAATTGTTCATGTTCATCTCATCACCTGTACATCTTTGCACTACGAGCCAAAGATATTCATAATAAAATCAACCATCTTTGCACTACAGACCAAAGATATTCAGTAACACCATCATTTAGGACTGAGGATGATGAAAATTATTTTAAAGGAAACGAATCCAGTGAAACAAAATAACAAGTATTAAGGATTCGTACTTTAAACAATCTAAGTTCAAAAATACTTCATAAATAATCATACTGAAGTAAAATTCAAGAATGATCAAAACATGGATACAATCAAAGCTAGTATCCAGAATAGATATTTTGGACAAAAAGAAGAAATTTAATTTTTTGGAGAATAGTGCCGTATTCATGAATAGTGCCGTATACGTGAATAGTGTCATATACGTGAATAGTAACTCCGACACCAAAAGATAAAAATTCCACAAAAAAACATCATCACGCTTCGTGAATAGTACTCGTGAATAGTAACTCGTGAATAGTAACTCATGAATAGTAACCCCGACATGAAAAAGTTCCAAATTTGATAAAAAGTTCCAACCAACATTTCAGCACAATGATATTGAAGAAATAATATCATTTGAGAAGAAAATAACATCCCTTACCTCGAAAGACAGTACTTCTAGTTGAAACACCGGATATAGGCTATGACTTGAACTTTCACCGTATAGCAATACTCAAAGTATACTCAAAATACTCACAAGAATACGCTCGATAATATAGAGAGAAAACTTCAGTTTCTGGTGTGATTTTCAATTCTAACTTAAGCACCTATTTATAGGAAATTGCTTAGAACACCAAAGCAGAAAATTTAATATAATAATAATATATATATTAAAAATTCTTACGCCCACTTTTCAGATCTGATTTCAGCTCAATAACATGTGCAAATTGTGCCCAAAAATGTAAAAAACGTTTTTGTTATTAAAAACAATTCAAACTTCCAAAAATCAATTATTTCGGAGCTTCGGAACTTCAATAATTCATAATAATTAGCCCTTTTGTTAGAAAATTCGAACCTCGCGCGTTTTTATAGGAAATTCAATTCTCTACAACTTTGCAGAAGAAAGTTTTTTCCAAATTCCAAACAGAAATTGACCGAAATCCATAAACGAGCGATTTTACAGGCTATAATCAAATTTCAGTCAATAATTGTGTCCACCAACACACAAAATATGTGTTAAACATTTAATGCCACAAAAATACTCTTCCTCTTCATATACTCATATATCCCACATTCATCGTAAAAATATCATCATTATTATATTATTAAAAATATAATAATACATTTAAATGAATTATTTTATCAGAAAAAAGATAAAATATTAATTTTCAACAATTGTCACATTAAAAATTTTCTCTATCTATATCCACATAAAATCAATATTTTCCTCATCATATGAATCAATAATTAATTATTCACAAATAATATTACAGAATCACAATATTGACAACCAGACAGTTCCCAGGAAAGAGTGGGCTTTCCAATAAGAATTGTTTCTTACTGGCGCGCAATTAGGTGACCAAACCTCTCCTTAGACAGAACTTTCTAGACATTGCCAATAATGTTATCAAATAATATTATTCAGATAATATGAATTATTGTTTCGATAATGGAAAATACTGTGTAATGACAATTATTGAAACAACAGTAATATAAAATATCAATGCAGCAATTATTGAATCAATAAAATAAAATACTGAACAGTAATTACTGTAACAATTATTGAGTAGTGCCTTCTTACGTAAGAATCAATAATTGGTGCAATACCGTGTGCTACTGTGCAACAACGCGTATTACTGTGTTTTAACCACCGGGTATTCCAACAGTGTAAACGGTAACAACTACGCCGTTATTTTATAAACAACTTATACTTGTTGTTTTCTTCATCCAATCGCTTTCCGTTATGGGGCCCACAAAAGACTGCGCCGTCGTACGAATATTCCCGACAGTACGAATATTCCACGACCAAACGAATATTCTCCGACAATAATGAATATTTTATAACCACTTGCTTATTCGAAATATTTGCGCATTTTACCCATAACTAACAACATTAATCAAATCAACCCTTACTATTTCAAAATAATAAATAGAGGAAATTCTATTTTTATTTAAAAAAATTCGGGGTCTTACAACCTCCCCTCCTTATGAAATTTTGTCCTCGAAATTGACGTTCGTACTTGGTGTTTCGAAAAGATGAGAATACCTCGCTTTCATTTTCGTTTCCAACTCCCAGGTCATTTCCTTAATAGCATGGTTTCTCCACAAAACTTTAACTTGTGGTATTACCTCGGTACATAGGACATGTTCTTTCCTATCCAAGATCTTGACAGGTACCTCCTCGTACGTTAAGTCTTCGCTATCTCGTCCGGTTCTAACTCAATGACGTGGTTTGGGTCGTCCTATATATTTACGTAACATCGATACGTAAAAAACGTTATGAACACGCGTCATACTTGGCGGTAAAACGAGTCTATAGGCCACTGTTCCTATTCGATCGAGAATTTCAAATGAATTAATAAATCGAAGGTTTGAGCTTTGCTCACATCACCAATTCTCGCTTTTGGAATAACAACTTCTTGTACCTGCTTCTTCATATTCACCAGCTCCGGTGTGTAGCTTGAACAGCTTTAACTTTATCGATTAAAGTCGATTATACTCCTATATCATCACGTGGATACCTAGAGTTTTCATCTCCATCTCTATTATTTGTAAATTATACGAAATGAGTCTTTGACAATATCTTACTCGTACTTGTATACGATCTTCTACTCAACACGTCAGCTACCACATTCGCTTTTCCAGGATGGCATGGTCAGAACATGTGCTGGAATGAGTCTCCTCTTGAGTTCTTCGAAGCTCTTCCTACATTCCTTGCTCCATTCGAATTTTGTATCTCTACGAGTCAGCTGCGTTAATGGAATAACGATTCGAGAATATCCTTCAACGAATCTCTGATAATAATCAACTAAGCCTAGAAAGCTACGTATTTCGATTACCGACTTAGGTTGTTCTCAACTGCGACTCATATCCCAACCTTGGATAGAACGTTACAATGACACCTATCTGTTTACTACCGTACGAATATGGCGTCCCCTACAAAGAGTCTTGCTTCTGTGTATTCCACAAAGGAAGTCACCAGATAAAGGCTCGGGTATCAACTTCTACAGTTGGGTTTTTAACTCCTGAAGTTCAATAGGAGCCATGAGATTTTAGAAATGGGTTTTGTACCGGATTCAAAGTCGATACAAAATTCAATATCACACTTTGGGAGTAAGCCAAGAAATTCTTCAGAAAATACATCAGGAAATTTACTAACAACAGAAATATCATTCAAATTTGACATATTTTTGTTCAAGTCCACAACATGACTAAGAAAGCTTGACATTCGTTTTTCAATAAACAAATGGCTTTATAATTTAATATGAAAGAGTTTGACTTCAATGGTTTGGTTGCTTGAATTCAAATAACAGGTTGCTTAGGAATATGAAAACTAACAACCTTACGAAAGCAATCAATTTTGGCATGATGAGTAGTTAACCAATCAATCCCCAAAATCACATCAAAAGCAAGTATCTTTAAAGAGATAAGATCAACAGGTAATGCGATGTTGCCAACTTAGATCAAACAAGATTTATAAACAGTGGATATAACGAAAGTTTCTCCTAACGGAGTTTCACAGATAGGTCAAAGTCTAACTTCTCCGTAGTCAAGTTCAAACGTTGAGCGCAAGCAAGAGAGATAAAATAATGGGTAGAACCGGTACCTAGTAAGGTATAAACTTCGCAAGAATTATAATTAACTAACCCGTGCTAACTTCGTTCGGATTCCTCACATTTTGACTGGTCACGACAAACGCTCTTCCAGGAATCGTTGACTTTGACTTTTCTGGGACAGCCTTTTGAATCACCATCCCCGCTGGAATTGGTTTCGCTACCGTACACTCTCGAGCGATATGTCCTTCCTTTCCACAATTATAGCATACCTTAAACTGTTGTGGGCAGTTTGGGCTGATATGTCCCTCTTTCCCGCATTTGTAACATACGACCGGTGGTCTTTCTCCTCCCTTGGAACTAGTTGTTGTTGGTGCTGACGTCTTCACATGGTCGTTGTTGAATCTCCTCTTTTTAAAATCTCCTCCTGACTCGCTTCTTCTATTTTCATGGCCGTGATTACCACCAGAGTGGTTACCACCTTTGCCCGTATTCTTCTTTCTTCACAGGTTATCGTTGTTCTGATGACTGCTGTCATCAATATGATCCTGGTTATGGTCCCTCGGTTGAACGTACTCGTTATCTCGCTCTAACATCTTAGCCCTGTTGACAACATCTGAATAGATAGAAAATTTATGAGAAATGAGATACTGACGTATGCCAGGTTTCAAACCTCTCAGAAACATCCGCGTCATACATTCCTCATTCTCCACCAAATGAGGTGCAAACCTGGATAACTCCGCGAACTTCGCCTCGTACTAGGACACCGTCATGTTATTCTGCTCTAGTCTAATAAACTCCACTTCCTTCATATGGCGAATACTTTCAGGAAAGTATTTTTCGTTGAAAAGTTTCTGAAATGTCTCCCATGACATGCTGAGTGCGGCTGGATGTGTACGCTTCACAGACTCCCACCAGTAGTCTGCCTCACCACGGAACATAAAGGTGGCGAATGGAACCTTCTGTTCCTCCGTGTATCCCAAGACATCGAATATCTTGGTAATTTGTTTAACCCACGTCTCCGCCTTAATCGGATCTGGCTTTCCCCAGAATTCTGGTGGTCCCAACTCTTTGAACTGCTTGGCTGTGACCACCCGTGAATTGCTATCATTTCCTCCTGTATTTTGAACACGAGTCTCCTTCGTCTGATTTTGCATGAACTGCAAAAAGCTTCTAAACATCCCGTCAGTTCATCATCTGCTCAGTGACGTTGTTCACAAGAGGAACATTGCCAGCCTGTTGCACGTTCTCCTCGTTGGTAAGTACATGCATCTCCACGGTCTCATTTACTCCACTGTTAATATTCTGCAGTCGACATTCTCAAATACTGTCATAAAACAAGGGTTAATTAAGGAAATTAATATATCACATAATATCCCTATATTAGTGAACAACTAACAAATAAGCTTAGGTAGGACACACTAGCGAAGGATTTACTCGTCTCTCCCCTCCTAATTCTATTCCCCGATCTCTGCCAGAGATCATATCCCTAAGCTCTGATACCAACTGTGACGCCCCCAAAATAGGTCCATTCCATCCAACTCATTCTGAGTCGCCAAATACATGGTACAGAAATAACTACAACTTTATTATTAAAACATATAAACTATTGCCGTCTAGACAATATCCACATACAAATAAATCCCCATCATAATTATTGATACATTATTTTACAAAAATGGTGAGGACTACTAAACAACTCTCTCTAGAACCATCATTACATCCCCCGACTCGTACTTGCTACATTCTCGTCTCCTGAGAAGAAAAAAATAGAACAACAAGAAAAAGGGTGAGCTCAACTAGTCCAGTAAAGAATATTATGACTAAGATAATGTACAACAAATTATCCTTAGTCTTCAACAGGGAAAAAATCTGATAGAATACAATAGACAACAAGTTTTAGATCAACAACTGCAGCGGAAACAACAATTCATTAGAAGAGTTACGTAGAGAATGCAAACTACTATCTTCTATATTGAATTTAAAAGTTCATCGTCGATATTTTATCCCTGTAACATCAATCAATATATATCTCAAATCAAATCAAATATTCATCTTTGCACTACAAGCCAAAGATATTAATCAGTTGGTCATGTTCATCTAAACACCTGTTCATCTTTGCACTACGGGCCAAAGATATTCATCAATTGTTCATGTTCATCTCATCACCTGTACATCTTTGCACTACGAGCCAAAGATATTCATAATAAAATCAACCATCTTTGCACTACAGACCAAAGATATTCAGTAACACCATCATTTAGGACTGAGGATGATGAAAATTATTTTAAAGGAAACGAATCCAGTGAAACAAAATAACAAGTATTAAGGATTCGTACTTTAAACAATCTAAGTTCAAAAATACTTCATAAATAATCATACTGAAGTAAAATTCAAGAATGATCAAAACATGGATACAATCAAAGCTAGTATCCAGAATAGATATTTTGGACAAAAAGAAGAAATTTAATTTTTTGGAGAATAGTGCCGTATTCATGAATAGTGCCGTATACGTGAATAGTGTCATATACGTGAATAGTAACTCCGACACCAAAAGATAAAAATTCCACAAAAAAACATCATCACGCTTCGTGAATAGTACTCGTGAATAGTAACTCGTGAATAGTAACTCATGAATAGTAATAGTAACCCCGACATGAAAAAGTTCCAAATTTGATAAAAAGTTCCAACCAACATTTCAGCACAATGATATTGAAGAAATAATATCATTTGAGAAGAAAATAACATCCCTTACCTCGAAAGACAGTACTTCTAGTTGAAACACCGGATATAGGCTATGACTTGAACTTTCACCGTATAGCAATACTCAAAGTATACTCAAAATACTCACAAGAATACGCTCGATAATATAGAGAGAAAACTTCAGTTTCTGGTGTGATTTTCAATTCTAACTTAAGCACCTATTTATAGGAAATTGCTTAGAACACCAAAGCAGAAAATTTAATATAATAATAATATATATATTAAAAATTCTTACGCCCACTTTTCAGATCTGATTTCAGCTCAATAACATGTGCAAATTGTGCCCAAAAATGTAAAAAACGTTTTTGTTATTAAAAACAATTCAAACTTCCAAAAATCAATTATTTCGGAGCTTCGGAACTTCAATAATTCATAATAATTAGCCCTTTTGTTAGAAAATTCGAACCTCGCGCGTTTTTATAGGAAATTCAATTCTCTACAACTTTGCAGAAGAAAGTTTTTCCAAATTCCAAACAGAAATTGACCGAAATCCATAAACGAGCGATTTTACAGGCTATAATCAAATTTCAGTCAATAATTGTGTCCACCAACACACAAAATATGTGTTAAACATTTAATGCCACAAAAATACTCTTCCTCTTCATATACTCATATATCCCACATTCATCGTAAAAATATCATCATTATTATATTATTAAAAATATAATAATACATTTAAATGAATTATTTTATCAGAAAAAAGATAAAATATTAATTTTCAACAATTGTCACATTAAAAATTTTCTCTATCTATATCCACATAAAATCAATATTTTCCTCATCATATGAATCAATAATTAATTATTCACAAATAATATTACAGAATCACAATATTGACAACCAGGACAGTTCCCAGGAAAGAGTGGGCTTTCCAATAAGAATTGTTTCTTACTGGCGCGCAATTAGGTGACCAAACCTCTCCTTAGACAGAACTTTCTAGACATTGCCAATAATGTTATCAAATAATATTATTCAGATAATATGAATTATTGTTTCGATAATGGAAAATACTGTGTAATGACAATTATTGAAACAACAGTAATATAAAATATCAATGCAGCAATTATTGAATCAATAAAATAAAATACTGAACAGTAATTACTGTAACAATTATTGAGTAGTGCCTTCTTACGTAAGAATCAATAATTGGTGCAATACCGTGTGCTACTGTGCAACAACGCGTATTACTGTGTTTTAACCACCGGGTATTCCAACAGTGTAAACGGTAACAACTACGCCGTTATTTTATAAACAACTTATACTTGTTGTTTTCTTCATCCAATCGCTTTCCGTTATGGGGCCCACAAAAGACTGCGCCGTCGTACGAATATTCCCGACAGTACGAATATTCCACGACCAAACGAATATTCTCCGACAATAATGAATATTTTATAACCACTTGCTTATTCGAAATATTTGCGCATTTTACCCATAACTAACAACATTAATCAAATCAACCCTTACTATTTCAAAATAATAAATAGAGGAAATTCTATTTTTATTTAAAAAAATTCGGGGTCTTACAACCTCCCCTCCTTATGAAATTTTGTCCTCGAAATTGACGTTCGTACTTGGTGTTTCGAAAAGATGAGAATACCTCGCTTTCATTTTCGTTTCCAACTCCCAGGTCATTTCCTTAATAGCATGGTTTCTCCACAAAACTTTAACTTGTGGTATTACCTCGGTACATAGGACATGTTCTTTCCTATCCAAGATCTTTACAGGTACCTCCTCGTACGTTAAGTCTTCGGCTATCTCGTCCGGTTCTAACTCAATGACGTGGTTTTGGTCGTCCATATATTTACGTAACATCGATACGTAAAAAACGTTATGAACACGCGTCATACTTGGCGGTAAAACGAGTCTATAGGCCACTGTTCCTATTCGATCGAGAATTTCAAATGAATTAATAAATCGAAGGTTTGAGCTTTGCTCACATCACCAATTCTCGCTTTTGGAATAACAACTTCTTGTACCTGCTTCTTCATATTCACCAGCTCCGGTGTGTAGCTTGAACAGCTTTAACTTTATCGATTAAAGTCGATTATACTCCTATATCATCACGTGGATACCTAGAGTTTTCATCTCAATCTCTATTATTTGTAAATTATACGAAATGAGTCTTTGAAAATATCTTACTCGTACTTGTATACGATCTTCTACTCAACACGTCAGCTACCACATTCGCTTTTCCAGGATGGCATGGTCAGAACATGTGCTGGAATGAGTCTCCTCTTGAGTTCTTCGAAGCTCTTCCTACATTCCTTGCTCCATTCGAATTTTGTATCTCTACGAGTCAGCTGCGTTAATGGAATAACGATTCGAGAATATCCTTCAACGAATCTCTGATAATAATCAACTAAGCCTAGAAAGCTACGTATTTCGATTACCGACTTAGGTTGTTCTCAACTGCGACTCATATCCCAACCTTGGATAGAACGTTACAATGACACCTATCTGTTTACTACCGTACGAATATGGCGTCCCCTACAAAGAGTCTTGCTTCTGTGTATTCCACAAAGGAAGTCACCAGATAAAGGCTCGGGTATCAACTTCTACAGTTGGGTTTTTAACTCCTGAAGTTCAATAGGAGCCATGAGATTTTAGAAATGGGTTTTGTACCGGATTCAAAGTCGATACAAAATTCAATATCACACTTTGGGAGTAAGCCAAGAAATTCTTCAGAAAATACATCAGGAAATTTACTAACAACAGAAATATCATTCAAATTTGACATATTTTTGTTCAAGTCCACAACATGACTAAGAAAGCTTGACATTCGTTTTTCAATAAACAAATGGCTTTATAATTTAATATGAAAGAGTTTGACTTCAATGGTTTGGTTGCTTGAATTCAAATAACAGGTTGCTTAGGAATATGAAAACTAACAACCTTACGAAAGCAATCAATTTTGGCATGATGAGTAGTTAACCAATCAATCCCCAAAATCACATCAAAAGCAAGTATCTTTAAAGAGATAAGATCAACAGGTAATGCGATGTTGCCAACTTAGATCAAACAAGATTTATAAACAGTGGATATAACGAAAGTTTCTCCTAACGGAGTTTTCACAGATAGGTCAAAGTCTAACTTCTCCGTAGTCAAGTTCAAACGTTGAGCGCAAGCAAGAGAGATAAAATAATGGGTAGAACCGGTACCTAGTAAGGTATAAACTTCGCAAGAATTATAATTAACTAACCCGTGCTAACTTCGTTCGGATTCCTCACATTTTGACTGGTCACGACAAACGCTCTTCCAGGAATCGTTGACTTTGACTTTTCTGGGACAGCCTTTTGAATCACCATCCCCGCTGGAATTGGTTTCGCTACCGTACACTCTCGAGCGATATGTCCTTCCTTTCCACAATTATAGCATACCTTAAACTGTTGTGGGCAGTTTGGGCTGATATGTCCCTCTTTCCCGCATTTGTAACATACGACCGGTGGTCTTTCTCCTCCCTTGGAACTAGTTGTTGTTGGTGCTGACGTCTTCACATGGTCGTTGTTGAATCTCCTCTTTTTAAAATCTCCTCCTGACTCGCTTCTTCTATTTTCATGGCCGTGATTACCACCAGAGTGGTTACCACCTTTGCCCGTATTCTTCTTTCTTCACAGGTTATCGTTGTTCTGATGACTGCTGTCATCAATATGATCCTGGTTATGGTCCCTCGGTTGAACGTACTCGTTATCTCGCTCTAACATCTGAGCCCTGTTGACAACATCTGAATAGATAGAAAATTTATGAGAAATGAGATACTGACGTATGCCAGGTTTCAAACCTCTCAGAAACATCCGCGTCATACATTCCTCATTCTCCACCAAATGAGGTGCAAACCTGGATAACTCCGCGAACTTCGCCTCGTACTAGGACACCGTCATGTTATTCTGCTCTAGTCTAATAAACTCCACTTCCTTCATATGGCGAATACTTTCAGGAAAGTATTTTTCGTTGAAAAGTTTCTGAAATGTCTCCCATGACATGCTGAGTGCGGCTGGATGTGTACGCTTCACAGACTCCCACCAGTAGTCTGCCTCACCAGGGAACATAAAGGTGGCGAATGGAACCTTCTGTTCCTCCGTGTATCCCAAGACATCGAATATCTTGGTAATTTGTTTAACCCACGTCTCCGCCTTAATCGGATCTGGCTTTCCCCAGAATTCTGGTGGTCCCAACTCTTTGAACTGCTTGGCTGTGACCACCCGTGAATTGCTATCATTTCCTCCTGTATTTTGAACACGAGTCTCCTTCGTCTGATTTTGCATGAACTGCAAAAAGCTTCTAAACATCCCGTCGTTCATCATCTGCTCAGTGGCGTTGTTCACAAGAGGAACATTGCCAGCCTGTTGCACGTTCTCCTCGTTGGTAAGTACAGGCATCTCCACGGTCTCATTTACTCCACTGTTAATATTCTCAGTCGACATTCTCAAATACTGTCATAAAACAAGGGTTAATTAAGGAAATTAATATATCACATAATATCCCTATATTAGTGAACAACTAACAAATAAGCTTAGGTAGGACACACTAGCGAAAGATTTACTCGTCTCTCCCCTCCTAATTCTATTCCCCGATCTCTGCCAGAGATCATATCCCTAAGCTCTGATACCAACTGTGACGCCCCCAAAATAGGTCCATTCCATCCAACCCATTCTGAGTCGCCAAATACATGGTACAGAAATAACTACAACTTTATTATTAAAACATATAAACTATTGCCGTCTAGACAATATCCACATACAAATAAATCCCCATCATAATTATTGATACATTATTTTACAAAAATGGTGAGGACTACTAAACAACTCTCTCTAGAACCATCATTACATCCCCCGACTCGTACTTGCTACATTCTCGTCTCCTGAGAAGAAAAAAATAGAACAACAAGAAAAAGGGTGAGCTCAACTAGTCCAGTAAAGAATATTATGACTAAGATAATGTACAACAAATTATCCTTAGTCTTCAACAGGGAAAAAATCTGATAGAATACAATAGACAACAAGTTTTAGATCAACAACTGCAGCGGAAACAACAATTCATTAGAAGAGTTACGTAGAGAATGCAAACTACTATCTTCTATATTTGAATTTAAAAGTTCATCGTCGATATTTTATCCCTGTAACATCAATCAATATATATCTCAAATCAAATCAAATATTCATCTTTGCACTACAAGCCAAAGATATTAATCAGTTGGTCATGTTCATCTAAACACCTGTTCATCTTTGCACTACGGGCCAAAGATATTCATCAATTGTTCATGTTCATCTCATCACCTGTACATCTTTGCACTACGAGCCAAAGATATTCATAATAAAATCAACCATCTTTGCACTACAGGCCAAAGATATTCAGTAACACCATCATTTAGGACTGAGGATGATGAAAAATATTTTAAAGGAAACGAATCCAGTGAAACAAAATAACAAGTATTAAGGATTCGTACTTTAAACAATCCGAGTTCAAAAATACTTCATAAATAATCATACTGAAGTAAAATTCAAGAATGATCAAAACATGGATACAATCAAAGCTAGTATCCAGAATAGATATTTTGGACAAAAAGAAGAAATTTAATTTTTTGGAGAATAGTGCCGTATTCATGAATAGTGCCGTATACGTGAATAGTGTCGTATACGTGAATAGTAACTCCGACACCAAAAGATAAAAATTTCACAAAAAAACATCATCACGCTTCGTGAATAGTACTCGTGAATAGTAACTCGTGAATAGTAACTCATGAATAGTAACTCATGAATAGTAACCCCGACATGAAAAAGTTCCAAATTTGATAAAAAGTTCCAACCAACATTTCAGCACAATGATATTGAAGAAATAATATCATTTGAGAAGAAAATAACATCCCTTACCTCGAAAGACAGTACTTCTAGTTGAAACACCGGATATAGGCTATGACTTGAACTTTCACCGTATAGCAATACTCAAAGTATACTCAAAATACTCACAAGAATACGCTCGATAATATAGAGAGAAAACTTCAGTTTCTGGTGTGATTTTCAATTCTAACTTAAGCACCTATTTATAGGAAATTGCTTAGAACACCAAAGTAGAAAATTTAATATAATAATAATATATATATTAAAAATTCTTACGCCCACTTTTCAGATCTGATTTCAGCTCAATAACATGTGCAAATTGTGCCCAAAAATGTAAAAAAAGTTTTTGTTATTAAAAACAATTAAAACTTCCAAAAATCAATTATTTCGGAGCTTCGGAACTTCAATAATTCATAATAATTAGCCCTTTTGTCAGAAAATTTGAACCTCGCGTGTTTTTATAGGAAATTCAATTCTCTACAACTTTGCAGAAGAAAGTTTTTCCAAATTCCAAACAGAAATTGACCGAAATCCATAAACGAGCGATTTTACATGCTATAATCAAATTTCAGTCAATAATTGTGTCCACCAACACACAAAATATGTGTTAAACCTTTAATGCCACAAAAATACTCTTCCTCTTCATATACTCATATATCCCACATTCATCGTAAAAATATCATCATTATTATATTATTAAAAATATAATAATACATTTAAATGAATTATTTTATCAGAAAAAAGATAAAATATTAATTTTCAACAATTGTCACATTAAAAATTTTCTCCATCTATATCCACATAAAATCAATATTTTCCTCATCATATGAATCAATAATTAATTATTCACAAATAATATTACAGAATCACAATATTGACAACCAGGTAGTTCCCAGGAAAGAGGGGGCTTTCCAATAAGAATTGTTTCTTACTGGCGCGCAATTAGGTGACCAAACCTCTCCTTAGACAGAACTTTCTAGACATTGCCAATAATGTTATCAAATAATATTATTCAGATAATATGAATTATTGTTTCGATAATGGAAAATACTGTGTAATGACAATTATTGAAACAACAGTAATATAAAATATCAATGCAGCAATTATTGAATCAATAAAATAAAATACTGAACAGTAATTACTGTAACAATTATTGAGTAGTGCCTTCTTACGTAAGAATCAATAATTGGTGCAATACCGTGTGCTACTGTGCAACAACGCGTATTACTGTGTTTTAACTACCGGGTATTCCAACAGTGTAAACGGTAACAACTACGCCGTTATTTTATAAACAACTTATAATTGTTGTTTTCTTCATCCAATCGTTTTCCGTTATGGGGCCCACAAAAGACTGCGCCGTCGTACGAATATTCCCCGACAGTACGAATATTCTCCGATAATAATGAATATTTTATAACCACTTGCTTATTCGAAATATTTGCGCATTTTACCCATAACTAACAACATTAATCAAATCAACCCTTACTATTTCAAAATAATAAATAGAGGAAATTCCATTTTTATTTAAAAAAATTCGGGGTCTTACAACCTCCCCTCCTTATGAAATTTCGTCCTCGAAATTGACGTTCGTACTAGGTGTTTCGAAAAGATGAGAATACCTCGTTTTCATTTCCGTTTCCAACTCCCAGGTCATTTCTTTAATAGCATGGTTTCTCTACAAAACTTTAACTTGTGGAATTACCTCGGTACATAGGACATGTTCTTTCCTATCCAAGATCTTGACAGGTACCTCCTCGTACGTTAAGTCTTCGGCTATCTCGTCCGGTTCTAACTCAATGACGTGGTTCGGGTCGTCCATATATTTATGTAACATCGATACGTAAAAAACGTTATGAACACGCGTCATACTTGGCGGTAAAACGAGTCTATAGGCCACTGTTCCTATTCGATCGAGAATTTCAAATGAATTAATAAATCGAAGGTTTGAGCTTTGCTCACATCACCAATTCTCGCTTTTGGAATAACAACTTCTTGTACCTGCTTCTTCATATTCACCAGCTCCGGTGTGTAGCTTGAACAACTTTAACTTTATCGATTAAAGTCGATTATACTCCTATATCATCACGTGGATACCTAGAGTTTTCATCTCCATCTCTATTATTTGTAAATTATACGAAATGAGTCTTTGACAATATCTTACTCGTACTTGTATACGATCTTCTACTCAACACGTCAGCTACCACGTTCGTTTTTCCAGGATGGCATGGTCAGAACATGTGCTGGAATGAGTCTCCTCTTGAGTTCTTCGAAGCTCTTCCCACATTCCTTGATCCATTCGAATTTTGTATCTCTACGAGTCAGCTGCGTTAATGGAATAACGATTCGAGAATATCCTTCAATGAATCTCCGATAATAATCAACTAAGCCTAGAAAGCTACGTATTTCGATTACTGACTTAGGTTGTTCTCAACTGCGACTCATATCCCAACCTTGGATAGAACGTTACAATGACACCTATCAGTTTACTACCGTACGAATATGGCGTCCCCTACAAAGAGTCTGGCTTCTGTGTATTCCACAAAGGAAGTCACCAGATAAAGGCTCGGGTATCAACTTCTACAGTTGGGTTTTTAACTCCTGAAGTTCAATAGGAGCCATGAGATTTTAGAAATGGGTTTTGTACCGGATTCAAAGTCGATACAAAATTCAATATCACACTTTGGGAGTAAGCCAAGAAATTCTTCAGAAAATACATCAGGAAATTTACTAACAACAGAAATATCATTCAAATTTGACATATTTTTGTTCAAGTCCACAACATGACTAAGAAAGCTTGACATTCGTTTTTCAATAAACAAATGGCTTTATAATTTAATATGAAAGAGTTTGACTTCAATGGTTTGGTTGCTTGAATTCAAATAACAGGTTGCTTAGGAATATGAAAACTAACAACCTTACGAAAACAATCAATTTTGGCATGATGAGTAGTTAACCAATCAATCCCCAAAATCACATCAAAAGCAAGTATCTTTAAAGAGATAAGATCAACAGGTAATGCGATGTTGCCAACTTAGATCAAACAAGATTTATAAACAGTGGATATAACGAAAGTTTCTCCTAACGGAGTTCTCACAGATAGGTCAAAGTCTAACTTCTCCGTAGTCAAGTTCAAACATTGAGCGCAAGCAAGAGAGATAAAATAATGGGTAGAACCGGTACCTAGTAAGGTATAAACTTCGCAAGAATTATAATTAACTAACCCGTGCTAACTTCGTTCGGATTCCTCACATTTTGACTGGTCACGACAAACGCTCTTCCAGGAATCGTTGACTTTGACTTTTCTGGGACAGCCTTTTGAATCACCATCCCCGCTGGAATTGGTTTCGCTACCGTACACTCTCGAGCGATATGTCCTTCCTTTCCACAATTATAGCATACCTTAAACTGTTGTGGGCAGTTTGGGCTGATATGTCCCTCTTTCCCGCATTTGTAACATACGACCGGTGGTCTTTCTCCTCCCTTGGAACTAGTTTTTGCTGGTGCTGACGTCTTCACATGGTCGTTGTTGAATCTCCTCTTTTTAAAATCTCCTCCTGACTCGCTTCTTCTATTTCCATGGCCATGATTACCCCCAGAGTGGTTACCACCTTTGCCCGTATTCTTCTTTCTTCGCAGGTTATCGTTGTTCTGATGACTGCTGTCATCAATATGATCCTGGTTATGGTCCCTCGGTTGAACGTACTCGTTATCTCGCTCTAACATCTGAGCCCTGTTGACAACATCTGAATAGATAGAAAATTTATGAGAAATGAGATACTGACGTATGCCAGGTTTCAAACCTCTCAGAAACATCCGCGTCATACATTCCTCATTCTCCACCAAATGAGGTGCAAACCTGGATAACTCCGCGAACTTCGCCTCGTACTGGGACACCGTCATGTTATTCTACTCTAGTCTAATAAACTCCACTTCCTTCATATGGTGAATACTTTCAAAGAAGTATTTTTTGTTTTAAAGTTTCTGAAACGTCTCCCATGACATGCTGAGTGCGGCTGGATGTGTACGCTTCACAGACTCCCACCAGTAGTCTGCCTCACCACGGAACATAATGGTGGCGAATGGAACCTTCTGTTCCTCCGTGCATCCCAAGACATCGAATATCTTGGTAATTTGTTTAACCCACGTCTCCGCCTTAATCGGATCCGGCTTTCCCCAGAATTCTGGTGGTCCCAACTCTTTGAACTGCTTGTCTGTGACCACCCGTGAATTGCCATCATTTCCTCCTGTATTTTGAACACGAGTCTCCTTCGTCTGATTTTGCATGAACTGCAAAAAGCTTCTAAACATCCCGTCGTTCATCATCTGCTCAGTGGCGTTGTTCACAAGAGGAACATTGCCAGCCTGTTGCACGTTCTCCTCGTTGGTAAGTACAGGCATCTCCACGGTCTCATTTACTCCACTGTTAATATTCTCAGTCGACATTCTCAAATACTGTCATAAAACAAGGGTTAATTAAGGAAATTAATATATCACATAATATCCCTATATTAGTGAACAACTAACAAATAAGCTTAGGTAGGACACACTAGCGAAGGATTTACTCGTCTCTCCCCTCCTAATTCTATTCCCCGATCTCCGACAGAGATCATATCCCTAAGCTCTGATACCAACTGTGACGCCCCCAAAATAGGTCCATTCCATCCAACCCATTCTGAGTCACCAAATACATGGTACAGAAATAACTACAACATTATTATTAAAATATATAAACTTTTGCCGTCTAGACAATATCCACATACAAATAAATCCCCATCATAATTATTGATACATTATTTTACAAAAATGGTGAGGACTACTAAACAACTCTCTCTAGAACCATCATTACATCCCCTGACTCGTACTTGCTGCATTCTCGTCTCCTGAGAAGAAAAAAATAGAACAACAAGAAAAAGGGTGAGCTCAACTAGCCCAGTAAAGAATATTATGACTAAGATAATGTACAACAAATTATCCTTAGTCTTCAACAGGAAAAAAATCTGATAGAATACAATAGACAACAAGTTTTAGATCAACAACTGCAGCGGAAACAACAATTCATTAGAAGAGTTACGTAGAGAATGCAAACTACTATCTTCTATATATGAATTTAAAAGTTCATCGTCGATATTTTATCCCTGTAACATCAATCAATATATATCTCAAATCAAATCAAATATTCATCTTTGTACTACAGGCCAAAGATATTCATCAGTTGGTCATGTTCATCTAAACACCTGTTCATCTTTGCACTACGGGCCAAAGATATTCATCAATTGTTCATGTTCATCTCATCACCTGTACATCTTTGCACTACGAGCCAAAGATATTCATAATAAAATCAACCATCTTTGCACTACAGGCCAAAGATATTCAGTAACACCATCATTTAGGACTGAGGATGATGAAAAATATTTTAAAGGAAACGAATCCAGTGAAACAAAATAACAAGTATTAAGGATTCGTACTTTAAACAATCTAAGTTCAAAATTACTTCATAAATAATCATACTGAAGTAAAATTCAATAATGATCAAAACATGGATACAATCAAAGCTAGTATCCAGAATAGATATTTTGGACAAAAAGAAGAAATTTTATTTTTTGGTGAATAGTGCCGTATTCATGAATAGTGCCGTACACGTGAATAGTGCCGTATACGTGAATAGTAACTCCGACACCAAAAGATAGAAATTTCACAAAAAAACATCATCACGCTTCGTGAATAGTACTCGTGAATAGTAACTCGTGAATAGTAACTCGTGAATAGTAACTCGTGAATAGTAACCCCGACATGAAAAAGTTCCAAATTTGATAAAAAGTTCCAACCAACATTTCAGCACAATGATATTGAAGAAATAATATTATTTGAGAAGAAAATAACATCCCTTACCTCGAAAGACAGTACTTCTAGTTGAAACACCGGATATAGGCTATGACTTGAACTTTCACCGTATAGCAATACTCAAAGTATACTCAAAATACTCACAAGAATACGCTCAATAATATAGAGAGAAAACTTCAGTTTCTGGTGTGATTTTCAATTCTAACTTAAGCACCTATTTATAGGAAATTGCTTAAAACACCAAAGCAAAAAATTTAATATAATAATAATATATATATTAAAAATTCTTATGCCCACTTTTCAGATCTGATTTCAGCTCAATAACATGTCCAAATTGTGCCCAAAAATGTAAAAAACGTTTTTGTTATTAAAAACAAATAAAACTTCCAAAAATTAATTATTTCGGAGCTTCGGAACTTCAATAATTCATAATAATTAGCCCTTTTGTCAGAAAATTCGAACCTCGCGCGTTTTTATAGGAAATTCAATTTTCTACAACTTTACAGAAGAAAATTTTTCCAAATTCCAAACAGAAATTGACCGAAATCCATAAACGAGCGATTTTACAGGCTATAATCAAATTTCAGTCAATAATTGTGTCCACCAACACACAAAATATGTGTTAAACATTTAATGCCACAAAAATACTCTTCCTCCTCATATACTCATATATCCCATATTCATCGTAAAAATATCATCATTATTATATTATTAAAAATATAATAATACATTTAAATGAATTATTTTATCAGAAAAAGATAAAATATTAATTTTCAACAATTGTCACATTAAAAATTTTCTCCATCTATATCCACATAAAATCAATATTTTCCTCATCATATGAATCAATAATTAATTATTCACAAATAATATTACAGAATCACAATATTGACAACCAGGCAGTTCCCAGGAAAGAGAGTGCTTTCCAATAAGAATTTCTTCTTACTGGCGCGCAATTAGGTGACCAAACCTCTCCTTAAACAGAACTTTCTAGACATTACCAATAATGTTATCAAATAATATTATTCAGATAATATGAATTATTGTTTCGATAATGGAAAATATTGTGTAATGACAATTATTGAAACAACAGTAATATAAAATATCAATGCAGCAATTATTGAATCAATAAAATAAAATACTGAACAGTAATTACTGTAAAAATTATTGAGTAGTGCCTTCTTGCGTAAGAATCAATAATTGGTGCAATACCGTGTGCTACTATGCAACAACGCGTATTACTGTGTTTTAACCACCGGGTATTCCAACAGTGTAAACGGTAACAACTACGCCGTTATTTTATAAACAACTTATACTTGTTGTTTTCTTCATCCAATCGCTTTCTGTTATGGGGCCCACAAAAGACTGCGCCGTCGTACGAATATTCCCCGACAGTACGAATATTCCACGACCAAACGAATATTCTCCGACAATAATGAATATTTTATAACCACTTGCTTATTCGAAATATTTGCGCATTTTACCCATAACTAACAACATTAATCAAATCAACCCTTACTATTTCAAAATAATAAATAGAGGAAATTCTATTTTTATTTAAAAAAATTCGGGGTCTTACAATACCCATGGAGAAGGTTGAAAAATTCCTCTACTCTGTGGGTCATAATGAGGCCGCGGTGGTTTTAAGCTTGAAAGAAGCTCCACAACAAATATCAATTTTGGACTTGGTCCTAACCTCTAAGAATCACCGGAAGGTCTTGCTAAAGGTTCTAGAAGAAGCCTATCTCCCGACATCAGTGGATACGGAAAAGTTTCAACATATGGTTGATCACATTTTCAACAACAATGTGATATCCTTCACTGATGATGACATACTGCCCGAAGGGACCAGTCATTGTAAACTGTTGCACATTGCGGTCTTATCCTCTGGATACATGGTAGCAGGAGTCTTAATAGATGGAGGTTCCTCTCTGAATATCTGCCCATATGCTACCTTGGTGAAGATGAATATCAATCTCAACAGAATTCGAAGTAGCTATACTATCATCAAAGCTTTTGATGGAGCCCGCCGTATCTTTCCATGTGCTCAAGATAGATTTGGGATACAACCTGCTCCTGGGATGACCATGGATTCATATGGCTGGGGCAGTCCCCTCCACTTTTCTCCAACAATTGAAATACATCATCAACAATAGCCTAGTCACAGTCAACGCTGAACCGGAGATTCCTCAGCATGGGGACATACCGTTCATCAATGCCAATGAGGATGTGGAACCAGTCAGATTTCATGCTTTGGAAATAAGCAACACCCAATACCATGCTATTGGAGCACCATTGCTCGAACCCAAAATTTTTGCCGAGGTAATGTCGGCTACTCAAGAAATGATGTCGTTAGGTTATAAATCGGGACAAGGGTTGGGTAAAGATGGCCAGGGTATCATGTACCCCATTTAATTAACCAAACAAGTTGGAACAGCTGGACTAGGCTATTCTGCCAGCTCTAGTCATAGGAATCCTCATAAGCATCAGCAGATTCCTTCAGCTTCAACCATGTGGCGTTTGGCTTCGCCTACAAACTCTGAGTCCGCACAACCTCCAGTAAAGGTGCCAACCATTGTAATGGCTATGTTATTTCCCAAGCCGGTACCAGTGAAAGGAAAAGAAATCTTTGTTCCAAATCACGTAGTGGAAGAAGAGGAACGAAGAATCAAGAAAGACGTCAAACGGATGATGTCCGGTATACGCATCATCGTTCATGATGAATATACTAACAGATACACCCCAGACGATGATTTCCTTGACGTAATGGCCATTATTCGGGACATGGAGGATGATGACAATCCCTCCATCACTGCGGTCCACCCGGACTTTACCCTTGCCAATTGGGATAACATTCCTTGCTATGGTCGACGAGGGTAAAGCGGGCAGAAACTCTTTCTGCCATGTAGATATAATAACTGCTTACTTTTCTGTACAGTATTAGCAGTTTATTTTGCCAGTATATGCTAACACTGTGTATGATCAAAACATTTCATATATACTAAGTGAAAGCATATTTTGTTTCAGGACTCTGAATTTAGATGTGCCTGTACTTGCGGATACGATGCCTCTCCTACACAAGGATTGTACCTTTGATGTAGAGATGAATTCAGCCTTGATGGATATCCAGGATGACATTGAGGTGCCTCTAGAAATTCAAGAATGGGTCAAAGACAAACCCAAACCCAACCTTGATCAAACCACTTCTTTCAATCTCGGAACCTTAGAAAGCCCTAAGTTAATCTAGATTGGTTCAGACCTTACCCCAAACCAACGGAATGACATGGTTACGCTATTGACCCAATTCTAGGACGTGTTTGCATGGTCTCATGAAGACATGGTGGGTTTGTCCACTGACATTGTCCTTCATCGACTTCCTATTAAAGAGGGATTTAAGCCAGTCAAGCAGAAACTCAGGCGATTGAAACCTGAGTGGAGTTTAAAGGTGAAAGAAGAAATTGTGAAACAATTTCAAGCTAGCATCATAATGTTGTCTACATATCCTGAGTGGATATCCAACATCGTGCCTGTACCTAAACCTGGAGGGAAGGTGCGAGTTTGCATGGATTACCGGGACTTGAATAAAGCTTGCTTAAAAGATAGCTTTCCCGTGCCATTTATCCACATTCTCATTTACAATACTGCGCAGTATGACATGTACTCCTTTGCTGATTGCTTTGCGGGGTACCATCAGATCATGGTTGCCGAGGAAGATCCTGAGAAGACTGCTTTCATCACTCCTTGGGGAACTTTTTGCTATAGACGGTTGTCATTCGGCCTCATAAATGTCGGAGCTACCTATCAACGAGCTATGATGGCTCTTTTCCATGACTTAATTCATAAAGAGATTGAGATCTACGTGGATGACATCATTGTCAATTCCCAGAAGGAGGATGACCATCTAGACCATCTCAGAAAGTTGTTCAACAGGTTGCGTAAGTACAACTTGAAGTTGAATCCAACTAAATGCGCCTTTGCCGTTAAATCGGGCAAGTTGCTAGGATTTCTAGTCAGCCACAAAGGGATTGAGCTGGATCCTGCCAAAATCTAAGACATCACTGAAATGCCCATTCCTTAGACAGAGAAGGAAATACGCTGATTTTTGGGAAGAATCAACTTCATTAACAGGTTTGTCTCCCAACTCACAGCAACTTGTGAGCCAATCTTCAAGTTATTAAGGAAGAACTCCTCCCTGAAATGGAATGATGAGTTCCAGAATGCCTTCCTTACAATTAAAAAACAGCTAGTCAAAGCTCCCGTCTTGGTACCACCCAGGGAGGATGTTCCCCTGTTCATGTACCTGTCCGTAAATGACAATTCCATGGGTTGTATGCTGGGAAAGAAAGACGATAAAGGCCAAGAACGAGCTATCTATTACCTCAGCAAAAGGTTCAGCAGCAGTGAACACAAGTACACTCTAATCGAAAAGACGTGTTGTGCTTTAGCATGGGCTTCCATGAGGTTACAACATTACCTCCATAGTCACACAACCCATCTCATATCCCGCGTGGATCCTCTCAAGTACGTGTTCAACAAATCCATGTTAAATTGTCGGCTGTCCAGATGGCAGTTGATCCTACAATAATTTGACATCGTATACGTGACTCAAAAGTCCATCCAAGGTCAAGGAATCGCGGATCAACTGGCCGCCGCACCTTCTGGGGATTTCAAACCCTTGGAGACATATTTCCTCGATGAAGGAGTAATGACAGTACAACAACACCATCAGTACGATACGCGCCAATCATGGAAGATGTATTTTGATGGAGCTATTAATATAGAAGGTTCTGGAGCTGGAGCAGTGCTTATATCTGATACGAGGGAGCTGTATCCCGTTGTCATCAAATTACAGTTTGTCAGCACCAACAATACGGCTGAGTATGAAGGCTGTCTCATGGGGCTAAAACTTGCCCATTCAATGGGCATCAGGCGGTTAACTATCCTTGGAGATTCGGAGTTGATAATCAGACAATCCACCGGAATCTATCGAACCAAGGAACTACATTTACTGCCTTACCATCGGCAGGTTTTGAAGATGGCTTTGGAATTCGAAGAAATTTCCTTTATACATGTTCCTCGTAATAGGAATGATTTCGCAGATGCGTTAGCAACTTTGGCCTCCTTGATTCGCATATCAGACAAGGAACACTTGCCAAGCGTCACAATTCCCCTGAACAAGGCCTCAGCCTATGGGAATTACATTGGAGAAGTATCGGATGAGCTACCTCCCATCCAACCTCCTTGGTATCAGCATATCATGGAATATCTGCGAGATGGATCTACACCCGCTGAGGCGAGGCTGACTGAGAAAAGGCGGATCCATCGATTTGCTATAAAGTTCTACCTGGGTGAAGATGCGCTCTACAAAAGAGATGCAGGACTATGTCTCCTCAGGTGTTTAGACAAAGATCAAGCCCAAAGGCTTATGGATGAAATCCATGGTGGAGTCTGTGGCCCCCACATGAGTGGCTCCCTCCTTGTCAAGAAAGTCCTCAGGATAGGACATTATTGGCTATCTCTCAAAGCTGATTACAACGACCACGTCAAAAGATGCTATCAGTGCCAGATTAATGGGAATGCTATACACGCCCCTCCACGAGAGCTCCACAGTATGAGTTCGCCTTGGTCCTTCTCAATGTGGGGAATGGACGTTATCGGGCCCATTGAGCCTAAAGCCAGTAATGGTCACCGAGTTATCTTCACCATGATCGACTACTTCACCAAGTGGGTAGAAGCAGCCTCCTTCCCCAGGGTCACTAAAGAAGTAATCATTGCTTTCATCAGAAACAATGTCGTTTGTCGATACGGACAACCAGAGGTTATTGTGTCAGACAATGCCAAAAACCTCAACAACAAATTGATGGAGGAATTATGCAGTAAATTCTACATCAAACATCTTAACTCTATCATCTATCGTCCGAAGATGAACGGTGCTGTTGAAGCGGCTAACAAAAATATCAAGAAGATTATGCAAAAGATGTCCGCCAACCACAAAGATTGGCCTGACCTATTGCCTCTGACTCTATTAGCCTATAGAACCACAATGCGCACTTCCACTGGGGTAACCCCCTACGCTTTAACCTATGGGATGGAGGCAGTGCTCCACATAGAAGTTGAGATGGAATCTCTCAGAGTATTGATCGACGCTCAGCTGGATGAAGACCAATGGGTATAGGACAAGTATCACCAATTATCTCTAATAGACGAAAGGCGAACCGCGGCTATCTTCCATGGTCAGTTATATCAGCAAAGGATCTCCAGATCCTACAACAAAAAAGTCCGGCTATGGCAGTTTAAACAACATGACTTGGTTTTGAAGAAAATCCTTGACAACTAAGATCAGGCTAAAGGAAAATTCGCTCCTAACTGGGAAGGCCCGTTTATTGTCAAAGAAGTATTGACAGGAGGCGCTCTCAGATTGAAAGAAATGGACGGCGATGAATTTCCACAACTCATCAACTCAGACACCGTAAAACGGTATTATGTCTGAAGTAACCAGTAAACACCCTAGTGCATCATCATCAGGTCACCAGTCATTCTGGTTCTTTAACCCTTTACCACAATACAACTTTTCTACACTTTTCCCCTCAGGGAAATGTACTCTACAAGCCATCAGCCTGGCTTTCTCCTTTGTACTCATACATGGGATTCCCCGCACTCTGACCTGCACATGGGATTACGCTTTTCTTCTCGCCCTGAGGAGCAAACTACGTCGACCTAATCTCCTCTTCAATAGGAGTACGTAGGCAACCATTTCATATGGCCCGGTCGTAATAAAACAAAAACAACAAAAAAATTTCTACCCTCTTCTCCTTACAAAAACAAAAACAACCAAAAACATTCCTACACCATATTAGCCATATACAACATTGAACCTCTTACACCAGGTTTGAATTACGCAGACCTGATCTCCTCTTTAATAGGAGTACGTAGGCAGTCATTCATGGTGCGGTCTTACCCCCTACCAAAACACAAACCATTGTCAACGGGTATTGGAATTCTCTTTCAATCCATTACATTTCATTCGGCTTTAGACCAAAGGGATGGAATTACCTGAACTCCTCCCAAATAGGAGATTCGGTGACCATCTAAGCTGTGGTCATACCTCGAAGAGAAACACTAAACCATAAGAGGTGGAATTAACTAGGCTTCTCCTAAATAGAAGTATTGGCGACCATCTGTGGTGCGGTCAATCTCAGAGAGGAAAGCCAAACTCCTCTCTATATCTTCATTCAGAAATAAGTCCCAAGACACCAAAGATGGTAGGGATTCATAGATCGATGATCCATTCGGAACTATCCAGAGATAGCTCAATGTCCATCCACCAAGGAAGAATTCAGAATCCATTAAGATCACAAGCCCTGAAGCAGCATTCAAAATATCAAGCAAATAGCAAGGCATATCTAAAAGGGAAGTGATCCAAAAATATATTTCCCTGTCATATATAATGTTGTTTGATATATATAAAATGTGAACTGTACATGACAAAATGGCTCAGCTAGTCTGTGCAGGTAAATACAAGCTCATCTACGAATCAGGGTACATGCTAGCTAGCAAGACCAACATGGCATCCCTCTCAGATAAAGGAGGTAAAGTTGTAGTCTCCTAGATAAGAATATCCACACGACCCAACAGATCTATAGCCATCTGCATGATGACCATATGCTCATCGATATAAGCGCTCATCTCTGTGATCATACCAGTGGTAAGGGACCTCGCTGCAGTACTATCTATGACAGCCACATCCTGGGCAGATATGGCGATATCCCGCTCAGCTATCACTGTATCTCTGGCTGATATAGCCTCATCCCGCTGAACAACAGTGGCATCTCTACGATCTAATGCCTCGTCTCTCTCTAATAGAGAGGCTTCCCTCACATCAAGAGCAATCTACATCATAGATCGAATCTGATCTCTCTCAAAGGTCATCAGATGAAGACTCTACTCTAAGTACTGTATCGAGTGCTGAATCATAAAAGTACTGGTACTGGGAGAATCCGGAAGAAATGATGGCAACCCAGCAGCGGTATCCTCCTCGATGTAGGTATCAATGTCTTCCATAGGCTCTACATCCTATAACTCGCTCTCCGGTACTGTAAATACTGTTGCAGTCGATAAAACCTCCGTCTCCATCTATGCAGAGTACTCTACGGAATAACCGGGACGACTAATAGGAAAAGCAGCTAGCTCATGCTGATCCCAGCAAGAATATACACGAGATAGGTCCTCGGCTAAGAGGTATCGAGAAGCTGAATGCTGACTTACCGCCCCCTCGAAAGGATGAAAATCCTAGAACTGGTCAAACTGCGACATCACGGCCAATGAGTGATAAGTAGTCACACCCTTCAAGCCAGCCAAAGGGAGGAAATCCATGCCCAGAGCATGAGTAATGAAGCTGTATGGTGAGCAAAGCACCGAGCACAATAATATGCTAAATGGATCTCTGATATATGCCAAAAATGCGGACCAGGACTGAGCATCTGTACACTCTGATGGCTGAAAGGAATATGACATAGCCACTTCATGGGAGAAGCAATACCCGTGCCGTCTAAGGGTACCAACCAGTCGCAAGTGTAACATAAACCACACATACATCATGACCAAACTCCCAGTAAATACGCCTGATGGGTAAGTACTGCAGTAGGATGCTGATCGCAGAGTATCTGCCACGATCATAGGTACAATGGTACGACCCTCCCTGAGAGCTCTCACGGCTATGATAACGCCTATATCTATCTCATCCATAAACTATGACATATACACGTATGACAGTACATATAGCATCAGTACATCAACTCTGGCCAAACGCCAATGATCCTCCGACACGGTGAAATCCCCAGAATATCGTGAGTAGCTATCCTCCTCACCAAATCTGTCATACAGAAAATGCTGAGAGATCACATGGCCAGATGTCAGCTCATCATGCACCACTCTGCACCTCAATCCTGTGAGAGTCATGAATCGTCTACTCATGCCTCCCAAAGCCATGTGCATGCAAGGTCAGTCCAGGGGTAGCATCGTCAAACGGGCATACTCCTCCAGAGTAGGAGTCAACTCATGGGTGCCAAAGCGGAATACTTGCCTATCAGGTAGCCAATGCTATCATCTCGTCCATGAATTCTGCAGGAACCTGAAATACCAAAGGGTCATGGTATGCTGCACCAACAGATCTACAGTCACCCTATCTGGTGGTGACATGCTATCGTACCACGATCGCATACCCAATGCCACCACTGACGGTGGGGTATGATCTATACAGCTAACTATCGAAGAAGACATCTATGCAGGCCGTGTCATAAGACCATCCAGGGGTCAATGCCGAATATCTCTTGACATATATACATATGCATAACATGATACATGCATAATAGATAATGGATGGCAATATGATATAGGGAATGAAAAATGGTGTATATATTCCTAAATATATCATCATCTAATACATCAGCTCTATACAGCTACAAGTACATGAAAATGGGGCACAGACGCCCTACTACTATCAGAGGCCTATCGAAAGATATAGCGAGAATGGGGAACAACCACCCAATATCTAACAGAGGCCTATCAAAAGATATAACAAGAATATACATCAGAAGAAGACCAGGGTCTTGATGTCCACGTCCTCAATCCTGTCCACCTGATGTAACTCCTCCTGAGTCACTAGATCTCTATTAACAGGGATGTAAGGCCTATAAAGAGGAGGATCTGCGCCGGCAAAACCAAATGGGTCATCTGAGGGGCCAGAACCTGAGCTAGAAGGAACAAATGACTCCGCCTCTGCTGGATCTCTGCCCAAATGCCAAATAAATATGTGTGCCTGATCCAACTGTCGGGTCAAGCTATCAATCTGGGTCAGATGAGTCGGAGCTCGGACACAAGCCACCCAATCTATCATCATCAAAGATCCTGGAACCATGTCCCCCATAAACTGTGTGGCACGGGACTGGGCCCCAATAGTGCGAGGGAGTCACCAACGCTGGAATATCTCCTGAGTACATGGACCCTCGGATAAATCAAAACCGTCAACTCCCAACAATGGAATATCAATGGCGGGTGACTTTGATACAGGCCAATGACGCCTGACAGGAGGCAATATCGGTATACGAATCTCCCCTGTGCTGCTCCTAATAGCACGCTCTCCTAAATAGAGCTCCCAGCCTCCATCGGTGAAAAGAGGAAATCTCTGGGTAGAAATCAAATACTCTACTCCAGTAGGGTATCCATCCTCAAAACTGATGGTCAAATGATCCCCTGAGTATGGAAGCCATGTGATGGCGTCAGCTATCAGTAACTCCAGCTGCATACGACAATGAGCGAAGCCCTCAAATATAGGGACCTCTGGCAAAATAGAATGGTGCCATCGTCGTCCTCGTGGATAGGTATCTAAGCCTAACACACTCATAGGACGCAAACATGGAAGCCTCTCATAGGCCTAAAACTGTCAACACAATGGCAAAACATCTGCTATCAATAAACACTCTTAACCTGTGAATGGAAAAAGATAAGAGAAATACTCACCAGCAGAAACGGGTAAAATCCTAGCCAAGCCTCGGTCAAACCCTTTGACCTCAGACGCATGCCCCAGAGGAAATAGGCAAAGGTGTAAGAGCCCCAGTCATACTCTCCTATACGGTCCACATCGCGTATGGCGCTGACCAAAGCGAAAGATACCGTGGAAGAGTTTTCTGCTATGAAGCATCCTCGAATGATCATCGGGAACAATCGCCGCATAACGCGATCCCTGATCCTGACATCATCAGGCATGGGCTCACTCAATAGCCCACTCATAACATCTACGCTCAAAGGACCTGAACGGACAGTCCTGTCTTTGAGCGCCCCCGCTGGAACTCCTAATAAGGATCGGATGGCAGTAGGGGTAATATTCGTCATGCAAGGCACTGACTCCCCTCCAAACTCCATACTTGTGATAAATCGCCAATCCATAGGCGTCATCATCACCTCGCAATCCAGCAGGTAGAGTGACTGAGTCTGATGAAACCATCGCTCAGACAATGCCCTGAGGTAACCCCAGGGACAACGACGGGGAAGGATGGAGAAAAATGTCCCAAATCCCCACTCATGCATTACTGCTCTATAATCAGAATGAATCGTCTGGTACATGGAGTGGATGCTAAACCAGTTCCCCCGAGGCTGTGTAAAACCTGGAACCTGCATGAAAAGTAGATCAATATCAGAACCCTTTAAATCCTCATCAATAGGAAAGAAGGAAGATAAAGTCTAACGTCATACCTCGTTAACATGCAAGTACATCGATGGGTGTCTACCCAAATCACCTAGCAACTCTGGGTTCACCACCTGGATGCTCGGAAGCTCCCTGCGAGTGATATGTGCAGCAGGAGCGGGATCCTTGATATCCACCTCTTCATCCTTGACGTCTGGAACATCTACCTAGATAGGACAAATCACAGCCTCCACCAACCAATGAGGCTGTCTGACAGAACGAGGACGAGGAACTTCAGAAGCCCTCTGCCGTACGCCAGAAGAGGTCCTATAGGAACAACTCGGCTGATCCGGATCCATAATATCTGGACAACAAGTCTCCAAATCACCTCAGAAAGGGTGTGGTATTACCTTACCTAGAGCTTTCTAAAATGCATTATATGACTATATACATGCATGCATTTACTTTAACATATAATAGAGTTAGAATGCATGACTACCCAATGCCTACATTTGGAAAAATTTTGCCATAGTCCCCTTTAAAAATAGGACTATCCCCATGCACACAGGCATGTCTAGGTGGCCATTCAGTAGCACACCTGTCCCAAAGTCATATACCTAATATATGCATTAAAAATCAAAATTATCATTATAAGGCCAACCTCAATTCTAGGATTATTTTGCATTTCTACCTTTTGCTCATTGGACCTCAAATAGGACAAAAAAAATAGCAGAGAAAGGTGCCAATTTGACTGTCTCAGAAGTTAAATTTTTTTACATCATTATGTTCAGCATGGTTTAATACTAACATTTACTATGTTGAATATTTTTTATCAAGTCATTTGTGCATACATAATCACTACTATGTGTTTAGATGCATTTCGTGCAATATCTCACAATCTAACGGACAGAAACTGGAAAAAAATACATGCATACATTACCAGGATAGTGTAGAACACTTGTACGGTGACAGAATTTGCAGAAAGTAGCCCAAACTTAGCAGATATGAAGATGGCTCGCGATTTTTCTAAAAGTGAAACAAGTTGAAATTGACTTGTGATGTGAAGCCTGCTGGGATTTTTCATCCATGCCTGGCCGTAGGCTCACCTGCGGTTGCGGTAGGTGCACCTGCAGCTCCTCTATATGGGTCCCATCCCTCTAGCTCTGTTTAATTCGAGTTGAAACAGAGTTCTTACGGGCTAGAAAGGTCAAATCGGGAATAAAAATGCCACACGATTGAGCAAAACAACATACAATCTGGTCTTCTCAGATGAGACTTTGAATTTGTACATCACTCATTGGTAGTAGCCAAAACACAAGGTATACTCTACCGATTACCTCAGTTGTCACAAATCACATACGGCAATACCTTATACAGGTCTGATGCCACCGACTCCAGGTTGTTACAACGTGGATCCCCGACGGGGGTTACAACGTAGATCCCCGGTGGGGGTTATAACACGTTCATCCGTTGACAATTCTATCAACGAAGGTCAAGCAGCCTTGACATTATTTCAGCCGATGGCAGGTAAACCCATCGAAGCATTGAGAACCGTTCGGTAGTTACGTATGCCCGGTAGATCCCCGACGGGGGTTACAACGTATATCTCTGGCGGGAGTAGCAACGCATGCTCAGCCGTTGACTCACATATCAAAGAAGGTCAAGCAACCTTGACGTCATTTCAGCTGACAACGTTTAAACCTGTCAGAGCTATAGAGATGTTTGAGGTTCTCATACCTAGCTACTCATATTCCCCAGCGGATCCCCGGCAGGGGTCACAACGCAATGCTCCGTTGATCTACACGTCAGCGAAGGTCAAGCAACCTTGACGATCTCCTCACAGAGTTTCAGTTGTTGATTCACACATCAACGAAGGTCAAGTAACCTTGACAGTATATCCCATAAGATGTTTCAGCCGTTGATTCACACGTGAACGAAGGTCGAGTATCCCTGACAGCATTTTCTGTTGGCAGTAAATCCAACAGAATCGTGACATATTCTGGAAATACTAACCAAGAAAGGTCAACATTATCAAAGAGGATAGATGATGGAATATGTTATACACATCCTCAAATAGATCAAGCTTTATCCCCACAAACCTATTATAAATAAGAGGTACCCCTTCAGGATCGAGTCATTATCAATAACACAGGAATTTGGTGATAACTCCAACACCAACATCCTAACAGATTCGGCTTACACATCAGATCTGGTCAGTATTGCCAATCCCCAGTTGAAGCAACAGGGAGCCAGCAATCATCCCCAGCATGATGGGCCACAACACCGTACACATGCATCATACATTTGCCTCATGTTGCTATCCTTAGCACCATGTTTATCTTGTTGCGTTTCAAGTGTTTAGGATTCTTTATCCTACCCATGCATCGCCATGCATGAGTATGATAAAGAGGTGCATCTGTAGACAGTCGAAATTTTTTGTACTACTATTACTAACATTGCAGGAGGACAGATTCATTTTTTAAGAGACAACCCTGAAAGACAATCCAAATCCATACCGGATACTACCGAAAGTGCAGCATCAACCCCGGATTGCAATCTGGGAGTAACGATTTCAACCTAGGATCTAACCCCGAGACCTGCAGATACAATACCGGAACACACACCGGAGAAGAACGATTAATCTTGGAAATAACCCCGAGGTATCCAGTCTCAGTCCCAACCATGGGAATAGCCACCAACCTTGGTGATAACCCCAAGGAATACAGTTTTGGAAATAACCCCGGAAATGCTTGTTTCAAATGCCATCAGCTTCAATATCAGTACTCACGATGAGATACACTGTGCCAACCCGGCAATAACATTAGGAAGACAGACACACCTCAAAGATGACAATGAGGACCTTCAACAATTGCAACAGTCCAATCTCGGCGAAGTCTGAGCAACGCCTGCTTTATCGGCCCAATCCGGCGATAACACCGGTGAGGGGAAACATCGTCATCTCGTCCAAAATGATGCCACATCTCGTCTCTACGCAACGATGTCCCACAAGGCTAACCAATCCCGAGTGACTATTGTGCGGGGTAACAGATGAAAGTTGAAGCTTGAGGACTGGAGGGCATCGTCCCATCTTCAATGACTTTGTACAAACTCTAATCCCATACCATCATACAACTCTCGACAACGGCGGTCCAAAATAGGTCCTGAATACCTCAAAACAGATGCCCAGATTGCACTTCTCAAAATCCGAGTGGACATTACAGTGCCTGAGTGCACGTACTTCGAGACGACCCGACCCGACAAAACTGGGCCGACCCGACCCGCCTCTAGTACACCTGCGGCTCAGCCGCAGGTACACCTACGGCTCATATTGCCTATAAATAGAGGGCTTAGAGTGCTTATTTTTAAGAGAAAAAAGACGGGGAAACCCTGCACAATTTGTTCTGCACTCGCCATACAGTGTATTTTCCCATTCTTAAACACCTGTGAGCTCATATATAGCCTCTTTTGTACCCACAAAAGCCCAGTGTTTACCCACTCTAAAGATATAGAAGCCATTTTTATCTGTTAGTTGCAAGCCTTCTCAAACACTTTAGAGTCTTTCTCTTCATCTTTGCACACACCCTTCTACACGTTGAGAGTCGTGTTGCTTGCTTTTGCCCGGACTTCGGTCCGTGGTTTCATTTTTGTCTATATATATATATATATATATATATATATATATATATATATATATATATATATATATATATATTAACTAACACTATCGAGTTATGCCTCGATTAAGCCTAGACTTCGGTCTGGAGCATTTACTACTATATATATATATATATATATATATATATATATCAACTGTGTGTCGGACTTTGTTCGATGAGCCTAGACTTCGGTCTGGTGCGTTTTCTCACTTATATATATATATATATATATATATATATATATATATATATATATATATATATATATAAACTGTGGTCGAACTCTGTTCGATGAGCCTGGATTTTACATCCGGTGCATTTACTGCTTTTATATATATACATATATACATATATATATATATATATATATATATATATATATATATATATATATTCGTCCTGCCTGGAGTTCTCTTCGTGGCAGTTGATCGCTTTACAGCTTTATTTACGTTCTATCCCGCCTAGAGTTTCCTCTGTGGTGGTTTATAGCTTTTAACAGCTTTATTTACATTTCTGATCCCCCATGGAGGTACTTCGTTGTTGGTGATCCTGTCTGTATATATATATATTTACCGCTTTTATATATATACCTGCTTACTGCTTTCATATAAACTGCAGTATTTTGTGAGCCTAGGAATCATGTGATCACAGATTCATCCCATTGGATCTAGATTTGGTTCCTATGATGGACATTTTTCAGCTGTAAGCAGCTTGTAAATTATTCTATGATGTCTAAATTTCCTCAGATGGTTTTCATACCCACGAGGAGGTCGGCATTATTTTTGTATATTATTTTCATGCGGATGCCTCGCATTCGTAATATAAAATCAATCCAGCCGCTCACTTAATAAAAATGGGAGTGTAAAAGATCTCAATTCCTATTGAGCATCAGGGTTTGAAAAACCTCTTTTATAAAACATCACTGCCTTATCTTGCTAAAAACTGAATTTTTACATAAATTCAAATCATGTGTATATAGGTTCGAACGAGGCCTCGCACAACTTTTATATAACAGCACATTGACCCACACACACACACACACACTCAGATAATAGTTTCTTGAAAAGAGGAGGTCACCGTGGTAACACAGATGTCGGGGGGGTGCCTAACACCTTTCCCCGCATAACCAAGTCCCCGGACCCTAAACGAATCACGGTTTCGCCGACCCGTATATCAGTGTCACATCACTGGGTCAATGTGCAAACCTTTTCTCGGTTGTGTTGGTACAACCATTTAAAAAACCAACTGGCGACTCTTAATAGTCCCATCGTCGACATTATACATGTCGGACCTTTTTCACTTGTTTTTTCAAACAAATCTCACCTAAAATGAGAACACCAAAGAACAAGTAACGGAAAGGGATATTCAAAAATCCTGACGTTGACAGCTAATGCTTCCTTCTTAGCATCCTCAGAGTCTCTATATCAGAGGACTCTACAGGAATATCAGTTGTAGATCCTTGAGGCTCTTCTATTTTTCTAGCCCTTAGCTTCCTCTTACCCTTGCTTTTTTAGTAAGGACAGAGGGTTCTCCCTTGTTAGCTTCTCCTTCTTCTTTAGCTTCCCTGACAACAGGCATGTTTCCTGGAAAGCCTGCGTCCTTCAGTTCCTCAGTTCTTCCACTGGACTCAGTCATCATTCGTACATACTCAGCAGGGTTTCTCTTCCAGTTTTCAAACAACTGCTAGGACATTATTCGATTTGGGTTTATGGCTTCTCACTCTTCAACCCCAATTTTGTTACCCAGTGCAGATTGCAGAATGATACTTAAGAAACGCCCATAGAGCATCTTCTAAGGGATTTTTGAATTTTTGAGTTGACGATCCACTTGCCGATCCACTCGAGCAATAAAGCTCCATAGTTGTGTGCCATCATGAGCTTAAGTTGAGCTTCATTCACTGAGTCATGACCCGAGCTCTTATAGCAGATGCATTTCCCAATAATGTCAGCCAAAAATTCGTACCTTTGTGGGAACTCCTTCTTTTTGTACCCTTTCACATAGGGGTTTTTCTTGTGATGCATTTTTCTTAGTCCCTCTTAGAAGTCTATGCTGTCTAAGAATGGGTGCCATTCATTCTTGAAACCTAGGGCCAGATTGAAGTCCTCTGCCTTAGTCTAATTTCTACTTCCCTTACTCTTGTAGTGATGGTGTCGTTTTTAAACACAACATTCTGGTAGAATTCTTTCACCAGTTTGGGATAGATAAGGGTATCTGTGCTCAGAGCCTCCTTGAGACCAGCCTTTTTCAGCAGCGCTAGGGTCTTGAGAAATTTTGGTGGAGCTGTTTTGAACTCGTCAAAATAGAGTCTATAGCTGGATACCACATTTGAAGCAGCCATTGATTTTGTAGTTGGAAGTGATATACGTTTGAGCTTTCTGCTGATTTGGCTTTTGCTTTGAGAAAGAGAGAGAGTGAGAGAGAGATAATCTTTTGGACTTCAAATTTCAAAATTGTGATTTCAACTTGTACTTTTAACTTCCCTCTCTTCTTTTTCGCTTAGTGGGGCAGGTGTCAATTTTTGTTTGGCTCTATGATTTTGACTGTACAGGAATGTACTGATTTACCCTTGGTTTTTTTAGAGCTGAGGTGTCTTTAGGAAGAGTACGATCGTTGAGGTAGTCTTATGTTCGTTGAGTCTGTCCTGCGATCGTCGAGTCTGTCCTACGATCGTCGTGTTTATCCAATATTCGTTGAATCTGTCCTACGATTGTCGAGTCTGATCAATCATTCGTTGAGTCTGTCCTACGATCGTCGAGTCTGCCCGGATCCTCGTGATGAGTTTTTGACTAAGCATTCTTTTAAGGTAACTCAGGAAGGGCCAACCTCTTGGAGAGATTCAAGGGTTAGGTTTGTTCCTGAGGCACCTCTTAGAGAGATTGCTTTGTTATGAAGCTTGTCATCACAGGATATAATTTTGCTTTGTGGATGGGGCTTGTGTCATCGTTGAGTCTGCACTACGATAGTTAAGTCTTTCCTATGATCGTTGAGGTAGTTTTCTTTTTAGCTCTACGATCATGAGCTTTCCTTAATCATGTCTATGATTTTGAGTTCAGCCTTTGTATCTGTCATGGTTAGCACAATCTAGAGCATATATTTCATGGTTATAGATTTAGCATTCCTAGCTCAATTATTAACTTATTAAATCTGGATTCATCTAGTGGTTTTGTAAAAACATCAGCAAGTTGATTTTCAGTAGGGATATATTGTAAAGATATAGTTCCATTTTGCACATGATCCCTAATGAAGTGATACCTTATTTCTATATGCTTAGTCCTAGAATGTATGACAGGATTATGAGTTATTTCTATGGCTGTGACGCCCCCAAAATAGGTCCATTCCATCCAACCCATTCTGAGTCGCCAAAAACATGGTACAGAAATAACTACAACTTTATTATTACAACATATAAACTATTGCCGTCTAGACAATATCCACATACAAATAAATCCCCATCATAATTATTGATACATTATTTTACAAAAATGGTGAGGACTACTAAACAACTCTCTCTAGAACCATCATTACATTCCCCGACTCGTACTTGCTACATTCTCGTCTCCTGAGAAGAAAAATAGAACAACAAGAAAAAGGGTGAGCTCAACTAGCCCAGTAAAGAATATTATAACTAAGATAATGTACAACAAATTATCCTTAGTCTTCAACAGGGAAAAATCTGATAGAATACAATAGACAACAAGTTTTAGATCAACAACTGCAGCGGAAACAACAATTCATTAGAAGAGTTAAGTAGAGAATAAAATCTACTAACATCTATAAATTTAAAAGTCCATCATCAATATTTTATCCCTGTAACATCAATTAATATATATCTCAAATCAAATCAAATATTCATCTTTGCACTACAGGCCAAAGATATTCATCAGTCGGTCATGTTCATCTCAACACCTGTTCATCTTTGCACTACGGGCCAAAGATATTCATAATAAAATCAACCATCTTTGCACTACAGGCCAAAGATATTCAGTAACACCATCATTTAGGACTGAAGATGATGAAAAATATTTTAAAGTAAACGAATCCAGTGAAAAAAAATAACAAGTATTAAGGATTCGTACTTTAAACAATCCGAGTTCAAAAATACTTCATAAATAATCATACTGAAGTAAATTTCAAGAATGATCAAAACATGGATACAATCAAAGCTAGTATCCACAATAGATATTTTAGACGAAAAGGAAAATTTTCATTTTTCGATGAATAGTGCCGTATTCGTGAATAGTGTCGTATACGTGAATAGTAACTCCGACACCAAAAGATAGAAATTTCACAAAAAACATCTTCACGTTTCGTGAATAGTACTCGTGAATAGTAACTCGTGAATAGTAACTCATGAATAGTAACTCATGAATAGTAACCCCGACATGAAAAAGTTCCAAATTTGATAAAAAGTTTCAACCAATATTTCAACATAATGATATTGAAGAAATAATATCATTTGAGAAGAAAATAACATCCCTTACCTCGAAAGACAGTACTTCTAGTTGAAACACCGGATAGGCTATGATTTGAACTTACACCGTATAGCAATACTCAAGGTATACTCAAAATACTCACAAGAATACGCTCGATAATATTGAGAGAGAAAACTTCAGTTTTTGGTGTGATTTTCAATTCTAACTTAAGCACATATTTATAGGAAATTGCTTAGAACACCAAAGCAGAAAATTTAATATAATAATAATATATATATTAAAAATTCTTATGCCCACTTTTCAGATCTGATTTCAGCTCAATAACATGTGCAAATTGTGCCCAAAAATGTAAAAAACATTTTTGTTATTAAAAACAATTAAAACTTCCAAAAATCAATTATTTCGGAGCTTCAGAACTTCAATAATTCATAATAATTAGCCCTTTTGTCAGAAAATTCGAATCTCGCGAGTTTTTATAGGAAATTCAATTCTCTACAACTTTGCAAAAGGAAGTTTTTCCAAATTCCAAACGAAAATTGGCCGAAATCCACAAACGAGCGATTTTACATGCTATAATCAAATTTCAGTCAATAATTGTGTCCACCAACACACAAAATATGTGTTAAACATTTAATGCCACAAAAATACTCTTCCTCCTCATATATTCATATATCCCACATTCATTGTAAAATATCACCATTATTATATTATTAAAATATAATAATATATTTAAATGAATTATTTTATCAGAAAAGATAAAATATCAATTTTTTAACAACTGTCACTTTAAAATTTTCTCCATCTATATCCACATAAAATCAATATTTTCCTCATCATATGAATCAATAATTAATTATTCACAAATAATATTACAGAATCACAATATTGACAACCAGGCAGTTCCCAGGAAAGAGGGGGCTTTCCAATAAGAATTTCTCCTTACTGGCGCGCAATTAGGTGACCAAACATCTCCTTTGACAGAACTTTCTAGACATTACCAATAATGTTATCAAATAATATTATTAAGATAATATGAATTATTGCTTCGATAATGGAAAATACAGTGTAATGACAATTTATTGAAACAACAGTAATATAAAATATCAATGCAGTAATTATTGAATCAATAAAATAAAATACTGAACAGTAATTACTGTAATTATTGAGTAGTGCCTTCTTACGTAAGAATCAATAATTGGTGCAATACCGTGTGCTACTGTGCAACAACGCGTATTACTGTGTTTTAACCACCGGGTATTCCAACAGTATTAACGGTAACAACTACGTCGTTATTTATAAACAACTTATTTTTGTCATTTTCTTCATCCAATCGCTTTCCGTTATGGGGCCCACAAAAGACTGCGCCGTCGTACGAATATTCCCCGACAGCAAGAATATTCTACGACCAAACGAATATTCTCGACAAAAATAAATATTTTATAACCACCTGCTTATTTAAAATATTTGCGCATTTTACCCATAACTATCCACATTAATCAAATCAACCCTTACTATTTCAAAATAATAAATAAATAAAGGAAATTCCTTTTTATTTAAAAATTTTCGGGGTCTTACAACGGCACTTGTGTTATCATAGTGTATGGGAATAGATTTGAAATCGAACCCATAGTCAGCTAGCTAATTTCTCATCCATAGAATCTAAGCACAGCAGCTGCCAACAGCAATATATTTAGCTTCTGTAGTTGAAGTAGACACTGAGTTTTGCTTTTTGCTAAACCAGGACACAAGTCTATTTCCTAGTAATTGACAGGTGCCACTGGTACTTTTTCTATCAATTTTACATCCTGCAAAATTAGCATCTGTGAATCCTGTTAGTTCAAATTAGGATTCCTTGGGGTACCAAAGCCCCAAGTAAGGTGTACCCTTGAGATACCTGAAGATCTTCTTTACAGCAGATAAATGTGACTCTTTAGGGTAAGCCTAAAATCTAGCATATATGTATGTTGCAAACATTATGTCTGGTCTACTGGCAGTTAGGTATAAAAGAGAGCTTATCATACCTCTCTATTTAGTGATATCAATACAAAACCTTTCTCATCCTTTTCAAGCTTGGTTGCAGGAGCAATTGGTGTTTTCATGGGAGCAGCTGATTCCATGCCATACTTCTTCAGTAAGTCTTTGATGTACTTGGCTTGATTTATGAAAATTCCTTCTTCAGTCTGCTTTACTTGCAGTCCAAGGAAAAAGTTCAGCTCACCCATCATGCTCATTTCAAACTTGTTCTGCATTAGCTTAGAGAATCTCTTGCATAACTTTTCATCAGTAGAACCAAAGATAATATCATCAACATATATTTGAACTAGTAAGACTTTATCTTTATGCTTTTTAAGAAACAGTGTGGTATCTACTCTACCTCTAGTGAACCCATTTTCGATTAAGAAGTTAGTCAGTGTTTCATACCATGCTCTAGGTGCTTGTTTAAGACCATACAAAGCTTTATCTAATCTATAGACATAATTGAAAAGTGATGGATTGATGAAACCTAGAGGTTATTCTACATAGACTTCTTCTTGGAGTTCTCCATTTAGAAATGCACTCTAGACATCCATCTGAAAGACTTTGAACTTCATGTGAGCAGTAAAGGCAAGAAAGATTTTGATGGCTTCTAGTCTGGAAACAGGTGCAAATGTCTCATCATAGTCGATACCTTCTTCTTGAGAATAACCCTTGGCCACTAATCTTGCCTTATTTCTGGTTATAACCCCATCTTCATCAATTTTGTTTCTGAAGACCCACGTAGTTCTTATCACAGGATGACTCTTTGGTCTTGGTACCAATCTCCATACTTTACTTCATTCAAATTGGTTGAGTTCTTCCTGCATTGCTTCTATCCAGCTTGAGTCTTCCATAGCATCCTCTATATTCTTTGGCTCTATTTGTGACAGGAAGCTTAGATAAAAGCATTCATTCTGAGTAGCAGCTCTTATTTTGACTCTGGCACTCGAATCTCCAATGATTAAATCCTGAGTGTGATCTTTTGCCCATCTATTACCGGTTGGTACATCTGTCCTGATGCCTTCCTGTCTTAAATCTTCAAGGTCTATCTCTTCTTCTTGGAGTGGAGGATCGCTATCTTGCATTGACATTTCTACGATCACATTCTCATGCTCTACGATTTCACTGTCTGGTACTACGATCGTAGTGTTGAGCTCGACGACTTCATTCGTAGTGTCTACACTATCGATCGTACTGTCTTGAGGCACTGTTTTGTCTAAGTCAGTTTCATCAAAGATGATGTGTATCGAGACTTCATCATTCAGTGTCTTCTTGTTGAACACTTTGTAAGCCTTGCTGTCTGTGGCATATCCAAGAAAGATCCCTTCGTCTGACTTGGGTTGGAATTTTGTCAAATACTATTTTCCATTAGTGAGAATGTAGCATGCACAGCCAAAGACATGGAAGTAGCTGACACTTGGCTTTCTTCCTTTCCACAATTCGTAGGGCGTCTTCTTGATTGTAGAGTGTATGAGTGATCTATTTTGCGTGTAACATGCAATGTTGATAGCTTCTGCCCAGAAGTATTCAGGCAAATGGGCTGCAGCTAGTAGAGTTTTTCCAGCCTCTATCAAGGTTCTGTTCTTTCTTTCAGCTACTCCATTTTGTTGAGGAGTTTGTGGAGCTGAGAAGTTGTGACTTATTCCATTGTTTGTGTAGAACCTATCCATTTCTGAGAAATCAAATTCTCTGCCATGATAACTCCTTATGGCCTTGATTCCTTTCTCGTTCATCACCAGTCTGAACATCTTGATTAATTTGGAGCTCGTTTAATCCTTTGAAGTTAGGAAGAATACCCATGTGAATCTGGTGTAGTCGTCGACTATGAATAGAGAGTATCTTTTTCCTCCAAGACTAGTTGTTGGGATTGGCCCAAAGAGATCCATGTGGAGTAACTGCAGGGGCTTGTCAATAGAGTTGGCATTCTTGCTTTTGAATGAGCCTCTGGTTTGCTTTCCAAGCTGACATGCATTGTATGACCTTTCCTTCACGAAGTTGAACTTGGGTAGGTCAGCTACTAGGTCTTTTGATGCCAGTTTCGACATGTTTTTGAAGTTTAGGTGAGACAACCGTCTATGCCATAACCAGCTCATTTCTTCAGATGCTTTTGCTAGAAAACATATTGTCTCATCTGAGTTTAGTTGACCAAGATCCACTGTGTATACATTTCCTTCTCTTGTCCCGGTTAGCTTTACAACAGATGTCTTCAAATCTCTGACTTGACATTGGTTGTTGAGGAATTTCACTTGATAACCCTTGTCGCAGAGTTGGCTGATACTTAGAAGATTGTGTTGAAGACCTTCCACATAGGCTACTTTGCTGAAAGATACTGCACTATTGCCAGCAGAGCCATATCATCTTGTCTTTCCCGAGCCGTTGTCTCCAAAGATGACAGAGGGACCCTCCTTTTCTATGTAATTTGATAGTTGGGCTTTGTTCACTGTCATATGCCTTGAGCATCCACTGTCCAGATACCATGTTGAGATCGTGGAGCTCTTTTCCTGTCAAAACATTTGATCCTTAATTTTGGTACCCATATTTACATGGGTCCTTCTTTGTTAGTATCTTTGGGGACCCAAATCTGTCTAATATTGGGTCTCACATGCATGGAATTATAATAACACTTGGCAGCCCTATGACCATATTTATTACATATGAAACATTTATTATGATGCATGCCTATGTTTGTATGATGATTCATCCTCCACTTGGACTGGTGTGGTTCCTTAGGTATCCTTCTGTTAAACTGATTCTCATTTTTCCACGTGTCCTTGGATTTCATAAATAGTGATGAGTGTGCCTTCCCTCTACTGTACCTTCCCGGTTGATTCGTAGAGTTGGTCTTGCTTGACTCTACGATTCTTCGAGGATGGTGAGTAGAGGTTAAGTTACTTTTCTCTTTTATGAACCCCAGACCAGTATGAGATCCTTTACTCCTATGAGTAAGAATAAAGATAGTAGGACAAGGTTTAACTGGTTCTTCTAACTATGAGGATTTCACAAAGGCAATGCCTCTACTAAAATGTGAGGCACTACTAGTGCTAGTTTCCTTTGTCTTTTCCACACAAGGCTCTGAGATGGATTCCCCAAAGCCTAGACCTGTTCTGTCGAATGTGCTTCTCTTACTAGAGAGCAGGCAGTCCATGGATGATGATGATTTATTCCATACAGATATAGTCTTCTCTAGATCCTCAATTTTAGAGGTTAGATTAGATTCTCTTTGTGCATTGGGTGTGTTTGTCTGTTTTAAAGTTTCATTCTCAACCTCAAGCTTGGAAAGAATATTAGTACTTAGAAGGGTTGTTTCAAGATCTTCTTGAACTTTCTTCTTCTCCTATTGAAGAAGTTAATGATCTTTAGACAAGACTCTGAACCACTTCAATATTGATGTCGATCAGTGGTTATGCCATGCAGTGCAATTCTTAAGTCATTCATGTCTACATCAGGTGAGTTAAAATCAAATACCTCGTCGAGACTTACATCATGTATGTTGAGGCTTTGTTTGTCCTTTGCATGTTTGGCCATCAAGCACAGATTAGCCATTTGTGGTTCTTCTTCATCTCCAGAGTCAGCATTTGAGTCATTATCTGAATCACTCCACGATCCTCCAGCTATAAGGCCTTTGTCTCCTTTCTGAGGCCTCTTGTTTCCTTTGTATTCCTTCTTTGCAAGTGTTTTCATCTTTAGTTTTTCTTTGATAGGTTTGTTGCAGTTGGCGATGAAGTGGTCAGGCTTTTTGCAGTTGTAGCATAGGTCATTCATTTGCTCCTGGCTGCTATAATTGCTGACCTTCTTTGGCTTTCTGATTCTGCCTTGTCGCATGAACCTTCTTAGTCTCTTTACCAGCATAGTAAAGTCTTCATCATCGTCTTCATCATAATCAGAGTCAACCTCAGTGTTGACTTTTGATGCACCATCATTAGCCTTGAGAGCAACACCCTTGTCTTTCCTTCTTCCTTCTGATAAGGTTTCAGCACGTTGGGTCAGCTCCAGTTCGTAGGTCAGGAGATTGCCATATAGCTATTGAACTGTCATCTTATTAAGATTCTTTGATTCTCTTATTGTTGTGGTCTTAGCATCCCACCTGCTCGGTAGAGCTCTCATGAGCTTTATGGTCAGATCTTTATTAGGATAGATTTTCCCATACACTCGTAGAGAGTTGAGCAGAATGTTGAATCTTTCATAAGTGGCAGTTACATTTTCTCCTTGCACATGAGCGAACATTTCGTACTGCTGTGTCAGGAGAGACTATTTGTTCTCTCTTACTTCTTCAGTTCCTTCATGCATGATCAGCAATGCTTCCCAAACTTCCTTAGCTGTTTTGCTGTTTAAAACATTTTCAAATAGATCGTCCTCTAAGGATTGGAATAGAATGTTCTTAGCCTTTTTGTCAAGTTGGACAGCTCTCTTCTCTATGTCTGTCCATTCTTCTTTAACTTTGATTTGTACTCTGTTTGGATCGTCAGTGGTTGGTGCAAGCTTTGTTAGTATATAGGGCCCATTAAGAACGGTCTCAAATAGATCTTCATCTATTGAGTCCATGTAAGCTTTCATCCTGACTTTCCAGTTAGCAAATTTATCCTTGTTGCACATTGGTGGCTTGCTGCCTCCCCCGGTCCTGGATTCGCTTGGTACGAGTGTCATTCGATCTACTAAAGCTTGTAAGCTATAAAATAGAACCTTCTTTGATACCAATTATTAATTCCTAGTTGGCACAATAGTTATCTAGAAGGGGGGTTGAATAGATATTTAAAAAATCTTTTCGTTTTAAACTAGTTCTTTGATAATGATTAAAACTTAGCTGAATTAATATTTGTCTTAATCTTCTTTACCAAGCAGTGTAGTTATGAGAGTGAGGCAGTTATGGCAGATATAACAGATATGGCAGTTATGGCATGAACGTAAAAGACACAGTAGTTTTTAAGTGGTTCAGACCACTTAAAGCTCCTAGTCCACTCTTCTACTCAACGAGTAGGATATCCACTAAGGATGTCTGTTACAACTTCTGCATCACACAAATTCTTTCTAGACCAGCAGTCTAGGAACTTCTTAGTTCACTCTTGAACTCTTCAAGTCCAGTAGATTTGGCTTTCTTATAGTTCACTACAAACTCTTCAAGTCCAGCAGACTTGGTACTCTTCTTCAGTTGGTTGATAATGTTGAGTTCTTGATGGTTGCTACTCAGTTGCTGTGTAAGCACTTGTTCTAAAGAACTGAGTAGCTGAGCAAGCTTTGCAATATCTCAGATCGTAGAGTTGAGCTTGAGAGAGATGTTCACGTTTTTTGTTTAATGCTTGCTTTTTTCTCTCTTACCTGATCTGTATATATGTGATCTTGAAAACTATCCGTTGGATCCATCCGTTGAGGCATTGAATGCGTCTGAACTTTCTGTACTGTGATAGAGACATTTCTGCACATCTTCTGAATTCTGCATTCTGGTCCACTGACACTGCAGACTACTTTCTAACCTACCACCTGAAAAGGTGTTTTTTCCCTCTTACCCATGGTACTATCCTTAGCTTCTTCAATACGCTTCTTTGTTGCATACTAAGGATATTTCATATACTCTGGGACTGATGAGTACTACAGCATCTAGAATCCATTCCTCGTATGTTGAAATCTACCTTTACACAAATCATGAGGCTCGGCGTTTTCTGACATGAGACAGATGATTCTCTACGATTTGGATCGTGGTACTCTACGATTCCAATCGTAGCGTCTTGAATTCTTTGCACTCTACGATGCTATCAGTCGAGAGCACTACGATTTCCCTTAGACCTTTTCACACTACGATCTTCACTTGCTCATGTTGTTGACTCTACGTTCCCGAGAGCACACTACGATCGTTGACTTGTAAACTTCATGTTTCCTTCAGCACACTACGATCGTTGAGATGGCTCGACAAACGTTGGAACCACTTTACGATTTCCGAAGAGTCCCTTCAAGGCAGGCACACACTACGATCTTTGAAGCTCTACGTTTCTGCCTTGACTTCTGCAATGTTGATCAGATGATACACTACGATTTCTTCGAAGCCTATCTATTACATCTCAAGATCAACCTAACAGCTTTAATCTTTTTATCTATACATTCCATTACAGAATGATACACGTTTAGAGCTTAGATCAACCTAACAAATTTGATCTATCACTATGTCCTTGTACATATATTATTTGGAAGGACTTTACAATTAATCATGAGCATATACATTAAAACATCAAATCATAATATGCATTCTCCCAACACCGTTGACCGACCATGATTGGGCATTTTTGGGTAACCCAGAAGCTGCCCAGAAACGGTCTGACAACATTTTCTATCGCCCAGATCTTTTTGTTGTTAGTTGTTTTGTTATTATTGATGTATCTAAGTTGTAGTATGTAGTTTATACTATATGTTTATGCCTTAACATCTCCTAAGAATAAAACTGGATGATTGCAATGGATGGTCAAAGTAGGACAGACGATCATGGAAGCTGTTTTCTTGGTAACCCAGAAAACGGTTGACCATGTCGTCTGACATGGTTTGACCGGCGTTGTTATGTTTGATCTGTTGTTGTTTTAGTGATCTATTGTAATATAACCCTTCCTTGTCATGGTAGCTACATACTGGATCCATTACACCACATAAAGATTACACGGATTCCAAGTTGTGGAAGCCCAAATATGGCTTGTCGAACTGTTCTTCATTTCTGGGTAACCTAGAAAATGAAAAACAGCTTTGACAGCCATTTTGAAGGCTTATATCTACTTATTGTGAGGTTAGTTGATCATGATTCTTGTTGGGTCTTGTAGTGTTGCATTTGTACTACATGATCGGACCAGAAACATGCCCTTAAATGTTAAGATCTGTTAGTTATATTTAGTCAAACTAGCTGGCTCGTTTCCTGAAATGAATATTTTAGGTTTAGCCAAGAACGCGAAGAATACCTATAGGGACGGTTTTGTCGCTATAGGCAATCTTTAGCGACAGACAGTGTATTTTAATTAATTTAATTTCTAAAAATTAATTATTTTAATTAAATAAATATAAAAAATTAGTTTTTAATTATTAAAAATACCAAATAAATTATTAAAAATTATGTTAAATTCCAAAAATTAGTTTTTATTTATTTTAAGTATATTTCATAAATATTTAATATTTTTGAAATATTATTGGTATTTAATTTATTTAATTATAATATTAAATAAATTAGTTAAAAATGATTTTTATACTTGAAAAATCATTTAAATTTATATTATGATATAAGAAAATATTTTAAGTTATTTTTAATGACTTTTAATATTTTGTGATGAAATTAATTAATAAATTAATATTAATTATAATTAAGTTAATTACTAATTGAACTAAATAAATTAATTAAAAATTATTTTATTATATTAAAAATTATTTTAAATAATAATAAGGTATTTAAAAATATTTTAAGCTATAAAATATAACTTTCAATATTTAAAGGTAAATTTTATTAATTAATTATTATTAATGATAATAAATTTATTTACTAATTTTATTAAATAATTGAGTTTTAAAATAATTTTAACATTATAAAAATCATTTTAAATAAAAATAAAGTGTTTAAAGATATTTTAAGTTATAAAATATAACTTTTAATATTTAAAGGATAATTTCATTAATAAATTAATATTAATGGTTATTAATTATTATTAATGATATTAAAGTTATTTAATAATTATATTAAATAAAGAGTTTTAAAATGGTTTTATTAATTTAAAAATCATTTAAAAAGAATATAAATGAATTTAAAATATTTTAAGTTATAATTAATGACTTTTAATATTTTGATAAATAAAACATTAATACTTTAATACTAATGGAAATTATTTAAGAATGATTTTAAATGTTTTAAAAATCATTTAAGGATAATATTAATACTTTAAAAGTATTTTGAGTTATTATAAATAACTTTAACATTTTGGAAATGATTTCATTAATAGTTTAATATTAATTAAACATTGATGATAATAGAATTATTTAATATTTAAATCATTTAATAATGATTCCGGTGTTTGAAAATTCATGATAAATTATAATAAATGTTTAAAAATTATTATAAGTCTTTTAAAAATAATATGTCTGATATTAAGTTACAGGATAGAGTCTTAGACTCGATAATTACCCGATAAAGCCGTCGGTACACCGACATGTTTCAGAAATTGATCTAGACTTAGATAATTTGATTAAATATGTGTTTATTTGTTATTCAACGGTTGTTGAACATGTGTGATAATGTGATTAGATTATGTGATGACTGCGAAATACAGTACTATGTGTTATAGTATGTGTTCTAATCGAACGAATGATCTGTTTAATGATATGTCGTGATATTAAAGATAAAACTAAGTTGTGAACTGTAAGCAGTGCATCAGGCAAGTATCCTACCTTTGAATTTCCTTTAAGCAATGGACATGAGTAAGAATGTTTCAGAATTATATTATTAATGTACAGTTTATTAACCCTATATTATATACGCTCATTGATTATCAACATGTTAGTATATGGTAATTCAGATATATATATATATATATATATATATATATATTGTTCGTTAATTTTTATAAATGGTTATACAAGTGTCCCCACTTGGATACTCATTGTATTTAATCACATGTTGATACACCTTGTTAATTACCCGTATATATATATATATATATATATATATATATATATATATATATATATATTGAATTATAGATTATTGTTGAACAAGATAAAACCTTACTATTATCCAACTAAATTGGTTTGGTTTGGAACCCAGACAAGTATGAACATCCCTTAGATGGGAAAACATTTTATGCACCCAAGGTGGACAAAGTGAACGATACCCTCGTTCTTGCATGTAGTGTTGATCAATACAGGGTACAACGGGTTGATCACCCCCGTGCCCGTAAGTTATGAAGGTTTAGAGATGAAGTTCTGTTTAACCTCTTCGAAAATAAAAACAATGTTCATAGTATGTCACCTTAACCCTAATTATAGTCAATACGTAGTTTCAAAAATTTTAAAGAGGGTTGTTATGTTATTATTATCGGTTCAGATTACTTCACAACTATTGACTTATTATAGAAGGGTGGTACAAAGAAAATATTTAAATTCTTTCAGTTTATATATATAATTGTTATTACTTGTTGGGCACTCAAATGCTCGTCCTTGCTTAATTTAAATATTTTCAGCTAAGTGTGAACAACTAGAGGGCTCTACCAAGAACAAAGGAAAAGGGAAAGTTGTTGAATAAGTGTTATGCTATATATTATGTAATAGTTTAGATATTATTAAGACAAGTATGATATATATTATCTATCATGTATTGTAATGAATGTTTAAAGGTCTCGTACCTGGGGATTAGACTCTGATGATATGTAAATTAAGTTGATCTTTATATTATTGTTATTATTATTTGTATTATTTCGCTCATAGAAATGGTATCGTGAAGCACTAAGTTCGGGTTTCAAGTACCTGGATTTGGGGGCTTTACAGGTTGGTATCAGAGCTTAGGGTTAAAAACCTTAGGTGGGCTAGACTTTAGGCTATAACCTTAGAACAGAGGGAAATGTTGAAAATATAAATAACTCATATAGAGTTTAAAAAGAGATGAATTGAATAAATTCATCGTCAAATAAAATAAAAGATAACTTATATAAAACTCTTAAGTGCTGTGTGTATATACTTTATGCTAATCAGGATAATTTATGTGTGTAAATGTCTGGTGGAAAAGGCTTGTTATATGCATATAACATGAAGAAGGATCAAATCCATACACCCGAGCTAATGTCGAAGCCAATAGCTGAAATAGAGGCTCACGATGAAAATAACTCAGACGAGGTGGTTATTATAGAAAACGTAACACCAGATCCAGAGATGGTGGAGCTGACAGATAGGGATTCGGACACTAAAGTTGAAGCTGATCAAGCATCAACGAATCTGAGGAACAAGGTTTCTTCTTTGGAAAGGCAGTGGGAAATAGAAAAGCTGTTAAATAGACAATTGTGTCAGGCGTTAATAGAAATAATAGAAGAACAAGATAAGCTTAAAATCCAAATTGATCAGATGGGAGTCACGAGCAACACATCGTGTGCAGCTCCAAGCAAGAAGGGGAAAGAAAGATAGAAGACCAATACTTAGGAAAATTCAATAAGAAGAAATGGAAAAGAATATGCTATCTTTGCGGTTGTGAAGGACATACTATTCTGTATTGTCCCGACAATAAACCAGGAGCATATTTTATCTGTGGGATAGAAGGTCATCAGGCGAAACGTTGTCCAAGAAAAAAGGCGTAGCGAATAAGTAGTATAGGTTTTGTGATATACGTGTGTTTAATGTAATAAATATGATAAGTATGTCTGTGTAAGGTTATGTTCTCAACTTTTGTAATGATCAAGTTTGTAAATCCCGACTTTTGTAGTCACAAAGGGATAACTGATGTTTAAAGCAATATATGTTATGCTATATAAAATATTCACTAAATGAATATGAATCTAAGTTTGAGAAATGAAACAAGTTTAATATATTAAGCTTATATGATAAGTTTTAGAATGTAAGTTAAATTTATTATTTTATTTAATCAGATAATGCCGCCAAGACGTCGAACTCACAATCAAAGGATAGAAGAATTTGTCAACAACGCTGAGGGACAACAACAAGCAGACCCGATGCAGAACTTCACGAATATGGTAGCTCAGGCTATGCAACAGGGAATATCAGCCACAAGGAACCTGCCCGACAATCGCTTGGCGAATTTTAAAGATTTCAAAGCTGCAAGACCACCAAAATTCAAAGGTAAAACTGACCATGTTGAAGCCCAAACTTGGGTCCAAGTGATTGAAAATGAGTTTATAATAGCTAGGGTAGTTGAGGGGCAAAAGACCGCTTTTGCCACCTATATGATGAAGGGTGAGGCAAACTTTTGGTGGGAAGCAAATCAGACGAGGGCAAGAGAAGGTGAAGTTATAGGGGATAGGTTTAAGACATTGTTCTTCGAGACCTATTTCTCGTCCAGTGTGTAGGCTAGGATGAAGGTAAAATTTTTAGAGTTGAAGCAGGAGAATATGACGGTGTTAGAATACGCCACAAAATTTAATGATTTAGCTAGGTTTGCTCCGCATCAAGTTGATACGGAGGCTAGGAAAGTGAGAAGGTTTGAGCTGGGATTGAAACCCTGTCTCTATAACAAGGTGGCGATGTTGTAGATTCCTACATTTGCAGCACTTATAGAGAAAGCTATTATAGCTGAAAAGGGAAGTGAGGTCGTGAGCCTTTACAACAAGGAGATGAAGAATAAGGGTAAGACCGAAGGAGCTGGGAAGGTGGAAATTAATAGTGGGAGTAGGGGTGGTAGTAGCAAGAGGAAGGGGAGAAATTTTGGAAGTGTGCAGGTAAAACAAGAAGGTATGAAGAAGTATATGGTGTCGTGTAAGACTTGTGGAAAGAACCACTCAGGGGAGTGTTTGAAAGGGAAATTTGTATGCTATAAGTGTTGGCAGGAGGGTCATATCTCTCCTAACTGCCCCAATCCTAGAATAAACGGTGGGTATTTTCTGTGCGGATAGACTGAGCACAAGGTGAAGGACTGTCTGAAGAGGAGGGCGGAGGCAGGAAATGTGAACACGGGCACTGGCAGCGGGACTTTGGCAATCACGGGACCTACATCATCAAGCAAGCCAACAAAATCAACAGCAAGGGTCTACAACATGACTGTCCAAGATACGATGGCATTTGGCCATGGAACTCCAGGTATTATTCGTATAACTTTTATTTTATTATACATGATTTTCCTATATATAGTAAATTATTTCTAAAGAAATTTTAAAGGAGGAATATAAGTTCTTTTAGTAATCAAATTTTCGTTTAATCAAATAGACAAGCTTTATGTGAATAGTTAAAGATCAGTTAGATCAAATTATGATCGAGATCTACTTGAAATGATTGTGTATGCTATGTACCCTAGTATGTATAGGTTTTAAAACAGTGATTCTAGGGACGGAATCTTTATAAGGGGGGTGAATGTAACAACCCGATATTTTCTATGTAAATAAATCAGAAATTTTGCATATACTTTTTTTAAGGATGAGGATTTGTACAAGATAAGGTGTATATGTATTTATGTGATAAATAAAAATATATTTATTACATGAATATTTACAAATAATTTTATTTTAGAATTACTAATTATTATAAAGTATATTCTTATAATAATTAATTTTATAGCAGAAATGTTTTTATTAATTATTTTCTATAAAAATATAATCATATATTATTTAAATAATATATGAACTAATTTTTAGAATAATTATAATAATTATTTTATTATATGAATTTTAGTACAAATTATTAAATTAATTATTTTACCTTAATTATTAAGGTTAATTATGGAAGAATAAATCAGATATGGAATCCAAACCTTAATTTTGGATTTTGATCAATGGATGAGAATGATAATATCATATTAGGTATATTTTTATTTTTCAGTGCTATAAATATGTACAGTATGTACGTATTGATAATGGTTGGTCAATTATAGTGTATAATATCAAAACCCTAGCATTAATTTGTTTAACCCTATTTTTAAATTCAAATGGGAAATTCAAATATTGTTATATAATTGTGTTATATGATTTATGTTGTGTATTAAATGATTAATTAGGTAAACCCTAATTAAAAATTTAGAAACCCTAAATAATTTTTAAAAAATCCTAAGTTATTAAAAACCCTAATTTTAAGTGTAACCCTAATTTGAAACTCAAATTAGAGTTCAAGATTTATTGGTAATTGTGATGAGGTGATTAATTTGTAAGTATTAAAATTATAATTATTAATCATGAAAACCCTAATTACTAAACTAGACACCCTAATTTTTATATTTAGTAACCCTAATTAGTAATTTTAAAACATAATTACTAATTATAAACCATAATTACTAAATTAGCAAAGTTAATTATAATTAGAGATATTAAACCATATTGTTCCTGTATAAATTAATTAGAAACCTAATCTAATTAACAAACCCTAATTTTTCTAATTTTAAAAACTAAAATATTATTTTTGAACCCTAATTGAAAACCTAGAAATTTATTTTTGTGCTAAACCTTAGGGTTAAACCCTAAGGGTCAAGCCCTAAGGGTTTGTTAATTGACCATTGTGCCATTAGAATTCCAAGAAAAATAACCAAAATACCCCTCTTGCATTATTGGATTTTGCCAAGTGTTGGAGTTGTTGGCCAAATCTTGACTTTCCATGAGACACAAAACTCCAGCACATTAAGCTAGATCAGCCAATACATGCACCATACACTTGTATATATAGATTTGGAAGAGAGAGAAAGTCATTTGTTAACTACTTTTGCACAAACTCTCAATCTAAGCTCTCTCAAGCTCTCACCTCCGAAATTCAGTAGCATATCATTCCCATATCAAAGCCCCACAAATACACATCACAAATCAGTAACCAAGAAACCAGAATTGATCATCAAGCACTACAAGAAATCACACATTTTATGACGAAAATTTTTGCCACGCACAATTTTTTGTCACAATTTGTTAATTAATAATTACGAAATTCATAATTGTCACTAAAACTTTTGCTTTTGTGACGACTTTTACTTTTGTTAGTATTAATCATTTATATCGTCACTAATTTACACATTTGATGGCGATTAACAAAATTTCGTCAAGAGTTATTTTGGAGCTAGAATTTCGCACCAAAATTTTGGAGGAAAACCTTTTAGTGACATTTTGTAATAATTGATGACAATATTTATTGTCACAAAATATTTCTTTCAATGACAACATAATACTTTTTCATTAATTATTTATAAAATTTAGTGGTAATGTGCTTTCGTCATTAATGTTCACATTTAGTGACGCCAAATACAAATTCGTCACAATTTTATTTGGAGGCAAAACTTTGGAGGGAAATTTTGGAGGGAACTTTTTTAATGATGAAAAAATAATAGTTTATAACAATTTGTATTATCATAAATACCAATTTTATATGAAGAAATAATAGTTCGTCACTAAGTAGATGCGTAGATAAGTGACAAAAAATCGTTCGTCATAAATTCTTATATTTAGTGACAAAGTATGTAATATCGTCATAATTTTATTTGGAGGCAAAAATTTTCTGAAAATTTTTGGAGGGAAATTTTTTAAAGACAAAAAAAAAATTAATTTATGACAAATTTTATTGTCATAAATATCAATATTTTATGACGAGATAATAATGTGTCACTAATTAGATGAATGAATAAGTGACAAAAATAGTTCGTCATAAATTCATATATTTAGTGACAAAGTACATAATATCGTCACAATTTTATTTGGAGGCAAAAAATTTCTAAAAATTTTTGGAGGGAAATTTTTTAAAGACGGAAAAATAATAATTTATGACAATTTATATTGTCATAAATACCAATTTTATATGAAGAGATACTAGTTCGTCACTAATTAGATGAGTGGATAAGTGACAACACTGGTTCGTCATAAATTCTTATATTTAGTGACAAAGTATGCAATAGCGTCACATTTTTATGTGGAGGCAAAATTTTCTTGTATCCAAGCGACGTCACCAATCTTCCTTTCATCATTGGCAACCTCCATTTAGTCAAGAACCTCCATTATAAATTTTTAATAATCCCAAATTGATGGTAGAAATTATTTGACATTTTAGGTATGTTTCTAGATTTTGATTTGAATTGATAATTAGTAGTTGTTCTAATTGAACACACTACACCAAAATAGGGATGTAGCGAAGGAAATTTTGTGAAGAAATTTATTCCTTCACATGAGGAGTTGTTTAGCGAAGGAATAGTGAAAGAAAAAAAAAGTAGTCACAATATAGTTATTAGCGAAAGAAACATCATTTACAATTTATATTTTTTTTCCTCGCAAAATTGAGGTGGTAGAATGATATTTAGAGCCAATTTATGATAAAAATTTGTGAGAAAAATAATAATTAATGAATGAATTATTGCTCATTATATGTTATTGTTCAGAGGTTTTTTGCGAGAGATACAATTAGTTACTGTTTTGTTCTAAATAATTTTTTTAAAATTAATTATAATAATTATAAATTGTATTATTTATAAATACATTATTTTTTTATAATAATAAATTTATTTTTAATAACACTTTTTAAGTAATTTACGATATAAATTTTTTTTTATAAACTATAAAATAAATAATTTTACACTAACCTTAACTTTAAAATTTCTTAGATTGATCCCGACAAAAAGAAAGAGAAATTGAAACATAAAAATTGAAAGCTTGAACTTGGCTATGTAACTTAAAAGCTTGAACTTGGCTATGTAACATAAAAGTCCATCACATTAAGCTAGATCAGCCAATACATGCACCATACACTTGTATATATAGATTTGGAAGAGAGAGAAAATCATTTGTTAATTTACTTTTGCACAAACTCTCAATCCAAGCTCTCTCAAGCTCTTACCTCCGAAATTCAGTAGCATATCAATCCCATATCAAAGCCCCACTAATACACATCACAAATCAGTAACCAAGAAATCAGAATTGATCATCAAGGTATAAAAACCCTAGCTATAATCTGACCAAAAATCTGTTGTTAGATGTTAGATTTTCTTTGTTAAACATGTTATATAAGGTGTCTACTGATGATCTGGGTTACTAGATGTTAGATCCATAACATCTAGAGGCTCGAATTTGAGATTTTACAAAATCTGGAAAAAAATGTTCTTGGTGGTCTAACAATGAATGTCAGTCCTTATATCTCTGTGATCTTTAATGTGTTTTGTGTTTTAGAAGTTGGTAGTTATAGTCTGATATGTACTCTTGGATCTGGGCTTGAAATTAGACTTAGATCTGGTCTGGAGTGCAAGATAATAGAGGTAAAAAGCCGTTGACCGGTCATGACTGGGCGTTTCTGGGTAACCCAGAAACTGCCCAGAAATGGTCTGACAACATTTTCTATCGCCTAAACCTTTTTGTTGTTAGTCGTTTTGTTATTATTGATGTATCAAAGTTGTAGTATGTAGTTATACTATATGTTTATGCCTTAACATCTCCTAAAAAACAAACTGGATGATTGCAATGGATGGCCAAAGTAGGACAGACGATCATGGAAGCTGTTTAATGGGTAACCTAGAAAACGCTTAACCATGTCGTCTGACATGGTTTGACCGACCTTGTTATATTTGATCTATTTTTTTTAGTGATATATTGTAATATAACCCTTCCTTGTCATGGTGGCTACATACTGGATCCATTACATCACATAAAGATTACACAGATTGCAAGTTGTAGAAGCCCAAATATGGCTTGTCGAACTGTTCTTCATTTCTAGGTAACCCAGAAAATGAAGAACAACTCTGACAGCCATTTTGAAGGCTTATATCTACTTATTGTGAGGTTGGTTGATCATGATTCTTGTTGGGTCTTGTAGTGTTGCATTTGTACTAAATGATCGGACCAGAAACATGCCCTCAAACATTAAGATCTGTCAATTATATTTGGTCAAACTAGCTTGCTCGTTTCTTGACATGAATGTTATGGGTTTAGCCAAGAACGCGAATAACACCTATAGCGACGGTTTTGTCGCTATAGGCAGTCTTTAGCGACAAACAGTGTATTTTAATTAATTTAATTTCAGAAAATTAATTATTTTAATTAAATAAATAGAAAAAATTAGTTTTTAATTATTAAAAATACCAAATAAATTATTAAAAATTAGTTTTTATTTATTTTAAGTATATTTCATAAATATTTAATATTTTTGAAATATTATTGGTATTTAATTTATTTAATTATAATATTAAATTAGTTTAAAATAATTTTTATACTTGAAAAATTATTTAAAATTATATTATGATATAAGAAAATATTTTAAGTTATTTTTAATGACTTTTAATATTTTGTGATGAAATTCATTAATAAATTAATATTAAATATAATTAATTTATTTACTAACTGAATTAAATAAATTAATTAAAATGATTTATTTATATTAAAAATCATTTTAAATAATAATAAGGTATTTAAAAATATTTTAAGTTATAAAATATTACTTTCAATATTTAAAAGTAAATTTCATTAATTTATTATTATTAATGATATTAAAGTTATTTACTAATTATATTAAATAATTTAGTTTAAAAATAATTTTAACATTATAAAAATCATTTTAAATAAAAATATAGTGTTTAAAGATATTTTAAGTTATAAAATATAATTTTTAATATTTAAAGGATAATTTCAATAAAACATTAATATTAATGGTTATTAATTATTATTAATGATATTAAAGTTATTTAATAATTATATTAAATAAATATTTTTAAATGGTTTTATTAATTTAATAATCATTTAAAAAGAATATAAGTGAAATAAAAATATTTTAAGTTATAATTAATGACTTTTAATATTTTGATAAATAAAACATTAATACTTTAATATTAATGGTAATTATTTAAGAATGATTTTAAATGTTTTAAAAATCTTTTAAGGATAATATTAATACTTTAAAAGTATTTCGAGTTATTATAAATAACTTTAACATTTTAGAAATGATTTCATTAATAGTTTAATATTAATTAAATATTGATGATAATAGAATTATTTAATATTTAAATTATTTAATAATGATTCCGGTGTTTGAAAATTTATGATAAATTATAATAAATATTTAAAAATTATTATAAGTCATTTAAAAATAATATGACTGCTATTAAGTTAAAGGATAGAGTCTTAGACTCGATAATTACCCGATAAAGCCGTTAGTACACAGATATATTTCAGAAATTGATCTAGAATTAGATAATTTGATTAGATATGTGTTTATTTGTGACTCAATGGTTGTTGAACATGTGTGATAATGTGATTAGGTTATGTGATGACTGCGAAATGCAGTACTATGTGTTATAGTATATTGTTCTAATCGAACGAATAATCTGATTAATGATAGGTCGTGATATTAAAGATAAAACTAAGTTGTGAACTGTAAGCAGTGCATCAGGCAAGTATCCTACCTTTGAATTTCCTTTAAGCAATGGACATGAGTAAGAATGTTTCAGAATTATATTATTAATGTACAGATTATTAACCCTATATTATATACGCTCATTGATTATCAACATGTTAGTATATGATAATTCAGATATATATATATATATATATATATATATATATATATATATATATATATATATATTGTTCGTTAATTTTTTATAAATGGTTATACAAGTGTCCCCACTTGGATAATCATTGTATTTAATCACATGTTGATACACCTTGTTAATTACCTGTGTGTGTGTGTATATATATATATAGGGATTCCATCCACAGCAACTGATTGTTGGGGAGCAACCCATTTTGGCCCAGCCGCTACAACCTGTAGTGGCTTGTTACTTTTTTTTTATCAGCCGCTACAGGTTGTAGAGGCTGGGCCAAAATGGGTTGCTCCCAACAACCGGTTGCTATGGATGGATACCCACACACACACACACACACACACACACACACACACACACACACACATATATATATATATATATATATATATATATTGAATTATAGATTATTGTTGAACAAAATAAAACCTTACTATTATCCAATTGAATTGCTTTGGTTTGGAACCCAGACAAGTATGAACATCCCTTACACGGGAAAACTTTTTTTGCACCCAAGGTGGACAGAGTGAACGATACCCTCGTTCTTGCTTGTAGTGTTGATCAATACAGGGTACAATGGGCTGATCACCCCCGTGCCGTAAGTTATGATGGTTTACAGATGAAGTTCTGTTTAACGTCTTCGAAAATGAAAACAATGTTCATAGTATGTCACCTTAACCCTAGTTATAGTCAATACGCAGTTTCAAAAATTTGAAAGAGGGTTGTTATATTATTATTATCGGTTCAGATTACTTCACAACTATTGACTTGTTGTAGAAAGGTAGTACAAAGAAAATATTTAAATTCTTTCAGCTTATATATATAATTGTTATTACTTACTGGACACTCAAATGCACATCCTTGCTTAATTTAAATGTTTTTAGCTAAGTGTGAACAACCAGAGGGCTCTGCCAAGAACAAAGAAAAAGGGAAAGTTGCTGAATAAGTGTTATGTTATATATTATGTAATAGTTTAGATATTATTAAGACAAGTATGATATATATTATCTATCATGCATTGTAACGAATGTTTAAAGGTCTCATACCTGGGGATTAAACTCTGATGATATTAAATTAAGTTGATCTTTATATTATTGTTATTATTATTAGTATTATTCTGCTCATAGAAATGGTATCGTGAAGCACCGAGTTCGGGTTTCAAGTACTAGAATTTGGGGGCTTTACAAAAATATATTTCTTTTCTGTCCAAATTATTTTTGGTACATGAATATTATTCTTGAATTTTACTTCACAAAGCAGTATCATGTTGACAATTTGGACGTTATTGATTTCTGGATAAATTAAATTATAAATCTTTAAAATTTATCCTTGAACTTGTTTACCCACGTGAAGATAACGAATATACGAGTAGAATCGACTTTAATCGATAAAGTTAAAGCCGCTCAAGCTACACACCTGAATCTGATGAATGTGAAGAAGAAGGTTCAAGAAGGCGTTATCTCAACCCTCGATTTAATTGGCCCATTTGAAATCCTTGATGGAGTAGGAACTGTGGCCTATAGACTCGTTTACCGCCAAGTATATCGCGTGTTCATAACGTTTTTCACGTATTGATGTTACGTAAATATGTGGACGACCCGAACCACATTATTGAATTAGAACTAGACGAGATAGCAGAATATTTAACGTATGAGGAGATACGTGTTAAAATCTGGATAAGAAGGATTATATTCTACACTCAAAGGTTATACCTTAAGAGTTAGAATCTAAGCAAGGTATCCTCACCTCTTCGGCATACCAGGTACGTACGTAAATTTCGAGGGTAAAATTTCATAAGGAGGGGAGATTGTAAGACCACAAATTTTATGAATAAAAATTTAATTTTCTCGAAATATTTTTTTTATATTATGGTGTGGATTTGAGATAATGTTATAGTTCAGGGTGATATTTGAAAATTTTGCAAAGTATGCAAGTTGTTATAAAATATTCGTTTGGTCGGAAAATATTATTTTTGTCAGAGAATATACATACGACGGCACAATCATTGGTGCACCCCACAATGGAAGTATTGTCGTAGTTAGAAAATGACAGAATTATCTTTTATTAAAAATAACGGCGAGTGTTACCGTTAAAACTATTGAACTACCCGGTAGTAAAATTACAGTAATACGTGTGGTTGCATAGTAGCACACGGTATTGATTATTGATGCTTACGTAAGAAGTCACTCAGTTATACTCAATTATTGCTACAGTAATTACTGCATCATATCTCTCATATTATTGATTCAATTATTGTCACAGTATCACCTGTATAATATTTATTATTATTAAATCAATAATTGAGACGGCAAAGTTATTCATATTATTATTTGCAATATTGACAATGTCTAGAAGTTTTGTCAATGAGAGGTTTGGTCACCTAATTGCGCGCCAATAAGGAGAAATCCTTATCGAAAATTCCCCTCTTTCCTAGGAACGACCTGGTTGTTAAATATTATGAGTTATAATATTAATGATGAATAAGTTCTTGTTGATTAAATATGAAATTGATAGTTCCATTGTGTGGGAATTATTAGTGTTAGTGGAAATCGATATTTATTTCGATAATAATTAATGTCTAGAGGTTATATTCACCAATCGGGTAATTAACCGGATAAATGAGCAATTAATTGTTATTAATTCACATGCTTATAACTATGTTTTCACATGTGTGTACTATTGATTCACGTGATTTACTATTAGGGGAGTTGGTGCAACATTGATAATACTTGAATGACTAAATTAAAAATGGAGGTGTAGATGAAGGTACTATACTATAATTAATTTTTTCACATGTTTAGAACTATCGAGTTACATGATTTACTATTGATTCACATGATTTACTATTAGGGGAGGTGGTTCAAGTTTGATAATACTTGCAGGACTAAATTAAAAATGAAGGAAAAGATGAAGGTATTGTACTGTAATATTTCGAGCCCCTAAATGTGCAATTATTGAAACTATATTTTTCGATAAATAGAAGTTCATTCTTCTTTCATTCTCACTAATTCAATAAGTCTCACAAGAGCAATTATTATAGAGAGAAAGAAGAAGAGAAGTTTGCTACCTCACTATTCCAGTATCCAGTTTTTTCTAAGGTAAGGGGTATTATTCTTTCGTATTCATAAAGAGAGTTATTTTTTTTTCAATACTCGTAAGGGTTGTTATTCCATTCTTTATTATTATGTTGGAATAACCTGTCTATGCGAAGTACCGCATACATGGTGAAATTCTTCTATTATTCCATTCTTTATTATTCTGTTGGAATAACCTGTCTGTGTGGTCTATTGAATGCTTGGTGAATTCTGTTGTTATTCCATTCTTTATTATTATGTTGGAATAACCTGTCTATGCGAAGTACTGCATACATGGTGAAATTCTTCTGTTATTCCATTCTTTATTATTATATTTGAATAACATGTCTATGCGAAGTACCACATACATGGTGAAATTCTTCTGTTATTCCATTCTTTATTATTCTGTTGGAATAACCTGTCTGTACGATCTATCGCATGCCTGGTGAATTCTGTTGTTATTTTATTCTTTATTATTCTGTTGGAATATCCTGTCTGTGCGGATTACACATGACCTGGTTCCATTCTTTATTATTCTGTTGGAATATCCTGTTTGTGCGTATTGCGCATGACCTGGTTCCGTTCTTTATTATTCTGTTGGGATAACCTGTCTGTGCGGTCTATCGCATGCATGGTGAATTCTTCTGTTATTCTATTCTTTATTATTCTGTTGGAATAACCTATCTGTGTGGATTACCGCATGCATGGTGAATGATCCTTCGTATTCATTTTGTATTAAATTGTGGAAATGATCTGTCTACGTGGATTACCTTGGCGGGTGAAAATCTATTTTCAGTTTCGTATATTCTATTATACTCTTATGAAATATCATTTCTTTTGTACTCATCATTGAATATCATTTTCTTTAGTATTTTTCTTTTACGAGTTACTATTCATGGGTTATTATTCACTTGATTACTATTCACTCTAGTATTATTCACTCGGGTATTCGGAGCACTTTTCGTGCCAAAGTACTATTCATGAGTTACTATTCATGGGCTACTATTCACTCTAGTATTATTCACTCGAGTATTCGGGACATTTTTTATGTCGGGGTACTATTCCCAAAGTACTATTCACGGGGTACGATTCACCCGAAAAATATATTTCTTTTCTGTCAAAATTATTTTTGGTACATGAATATTATTCTTGAATTTTACTCCACAAAGAAATATCATGTTGACAATTTGGACTTTATTGATTTTTGGATAAATTAAATTATAAATCTTTAAAATATATCCTTGAACTTGTTTTATTGAATTATTATTTCATTGTCGTCATCCTCATGTTTATATTGTGATGAAAGTCATCTTTGGCTTACGTGCATAAATGGACTTGGTATGATTATGACCAGATATTATTCGGTATAATCAGGACCGTAATGTAACGAATGATGTGGTAAAAGTCCTCATTGGCCTGTAGTTCATTGATGGACAGTTGTTGGTATGATTATGACCAGAGATTATTCGGTATAATCATGACCATTAATGATTACATGAATATCCTTGGCTGTGGTGCAGGGATGATTCGATGATGTGGTTTATTTATTAAGTTGAGTCTTAGCGATAAAGTTGATGAAAAACTTTTTAAATTATTGAAGATAGTAGACTTTATGCTCTACGTGACTCTTTTAATGGATTGATTATTCCGCTGCAGTTGTTGATCTAAAACTTGTTGTCTATTATATTCTATCAGTTGTTATACTATTGAAGGCTAAGGATAATTTATTCTGCATTATCTCAGTCATAATATTTCTTACTAGGCTAGTTGAGCTCACCCTTTCTTTCACTGTTCTCTTCAGGAAATGAGAATATAGTTGGGACGAGTCGGGGAACGGATTGACGGTCCAGATGGTTGTTTTAGTAGTCTTCACTATTCTATAAAATAGTGTGAGAATAAATGTAATGAGGACTCCATTGAGTGTGGATATTGTCTAGATGACAATATTCTTATTAAAACTTTTAGATTATGTTATTTTATATTTTACACAACTGTTGTATAATTAAGTTATATTTGAATTTTGTACCATGTATTTGGCAACTCAAGATGGGTGATGTATACCTGTTTTGGGGGCATCATATCTTCCATACTCTGTAGTATGTGAGTAATATTATTTCGTCTCGTATTCCTGATTATACCCTCATTTTGTTAAAGTATTGCTTCTATACTCCGTGAAATTAGTAGAATATCCTTGAAATTTGCGTTTCATCTAGTATTATTTCACAAGTAATTTTTTGCACATTCTTGTTAAATTTTAAGTTTTTCATGCCGGAGTACTATCCATGAGTAGTTTTCATTTTTATGGTAATATTCACAAAGTACTATTCACAGGGTACTATTCACAAAGTACTATTCACGGGTACTATTCAATAGGTACTATTCTCGAAGTACTATTCACAGGATACTATTCACGGGATACTATTCACCCGAAAATATATTTCTTTTCTGTTCAAGTTATTTTTGATACATGAATATTATTCTTGAATTTTACTCCACAAAGCAGTATCATGTTGACAATTTAGATATTTATAAACTCTGGGTAAATTTAAAGTCTTTAATATTTATCCTTGATTTTGTTTGATTAATGCTTATATCATTGTCATCATCCTCATGCTTATATTGTGATGAAAGTTATCTTTGGCTTACGTGCAAAGATGGACAGTTGATTATTGGTTTTACAGTTGTATATCTTTGTCTTATGTGAAAAGATGGACTGTTGATTATTGGTTTTACAGTTGTATATCTTTGACTTACGTGCAAAGACGAACTGTTGATTGATAGCTTTGGCCCGTAGTGCAAATATGGACATGTGTATGACATGATCATGACCACTGGTGATAATAACGAATATCCTTGGCCCGTAGTCCATGGATAACTCGATGATGTGATTGGCAGGATCATAACCATTAGTTAACAGTTGAATTTCTTTGGCCGTAGTGCACTGACAGACAATTGATTGGTATGATCATGACCATTAGTTTTATAGTTGAATATCTTTGGCCCGTAGTGCAAAGGTAGACAACTGATTGGTATGATCATTGTTATTACATTTGAATATCTTTAGCCATTGGGGTAAGGATATTGAGTAAACGTTCTATTAAGCCTTTGTGGCAAGGAGAAATTGTTGATTTACATGATTATAAATATGAATTGTGGATTTAACTATAATCTTTGGTGGTTCAGGTGAAGATAAGTGATGAGAGTTCTTTTTGTATTGGGTATAACAAAGAACTGTTGATGAGTATTACAGGAATGAAATATTAACGATGGACTTTAATCTAGAGGAGATAGTAGACATTATGTTCTACTTGACTCTTCTAATGGATTGCTTATTCCGCTGTAGTTGTTGATCTAAAACTTATTGTCTATTGTATTCTATCAGTTGTTATACTGTTGAAGGCTAAGGATAATTTATTCTGCATTATCTTAGTCATAATATTTCTTACTGGGCTAGTTGAGCTTACCATTTTCTTTCACTGTTCTCTTCAGGAAATGACAATATAGCTGAGACTAGTCGGGGAATAGATTGACTGTCCAGATGGTTGTTTTAGTAGTCATCACTATTATGTGAAATAATGTGATAATAATTGTAATAAGGACTCCATTGAGAGTGTATATTATCTAGAAGGCAATATTCTTGTTTAAACTCTCAGCTATGTTTTGTCGTATTTTGCACGATAGTTGTATAATTAAGTTTGTATTTAATTTATGTACCATGTATTTGGCGACTCAAGATGGGTAATGTATACCTGTTTTGGGGGCGTCACAGTTTATAACTATGATAAATTTGAGGCGGACATTGGTTTTAGATGAGATCACCTCCAGTCACGTCATTTCTATGGACTTCTTGATCGACCACTTTGGGGCAGGTGATAGCTTTTTATTTCATTCAGAGGATTTCGCTATCTCGGAGGACCAGTGGAGGATGGCCCATGTTGATGCCTTGGTGATGTGTATCATAGGATACTTAGATATGCCTTTGTACATGGATCACCTAGCTATCTCCCTGGTGACTGTAGTCAGTGCTCTTTAAGAGGATTATACCATTATTCCCATGATTTTAGCAGATACTTTCATATTAGTTTCTCATTGTCATTCCCGTATTAATGAGTATTTTCAAGGTAGCGTTGTATTGCTCTATGTCTAGTTTATGACACATTTAAGTCAGATAGGCACTTTTAGACGCGTCGACTATTGCTTCGGGTGGAACATAGCAATGTCTTACACTTTTTGCCCGACTGACTGCACAGACACATCATCCTGGTTTATCTTTTTGACAATTATTGAGGAGCCCTTCTCGATCTTGCTTTATTCTAGATTTAGTTCCCCTTTGAGTTTTGTCACTCATGTCGTGGGTATGGACTTCTTACTATTAGTCGGTTTGAGAAGGGTAACCATTTATTATCCATTAGCTGTCATGAGGTAGTTTAATTAGTTTTAGGATGTTCATTCTTTTGAGGGAGCTTCAGATCACAGATCCTCTGCTTTGTCTTTATCTAAGGATGATCTGGCTAGAGTATATGATTCCTGGACTCATTGGGAGAGAGTTGATTTCTCAGATAGTCACCCTAGTCGCTCTTCGGAGTATATTGCATGGTTGGAGGCGGACATAATAGCTACCTTTTTCCATTCAACATTGAGTTTTGACTCAGATGACGAGGAGCCAATAGAGGCTCCACCCTCCCCTACAGAGGATGAGTTGTTTACAGACTTCACAACATCTTTGGTTAGTTCTGCCCTTAGTTCCTTCTCTACGGTTGCACCACTTTTTAGGGAGACTTTGGAGCATAGGGTACAACTTCTGACTTTTGAGATAGATCAGGCTCGAGCATTGATACTAAGAGCCTTATCCAGTCGAGATGCTATTCTTTTGGACAGGGATGAGGCCTGGGTTGCCAAGGATACTACTGTTGCTGAGAGTGCTACTCTCAAATCCTTCACAGATGACATCGTCGCTCAGACGATTGAGCTTTTGGGTTATTAGGATAACACTATGCATACCACGATAGATCTTTTGACTCCTATTGAGATATTTGATTAGGAGCTTAGGGATGCCCCTCAGTCTTCAGAGATGGATATGTTTCTAGAGTTGTTGGCCCGCCTGATTACAGGTTTATAGCTTAGCTTTCATTTCCTGCATAAACTAGGTTAGTTACTTTTGTTATGTACTGGATACATTGTGTATATAAAACAATAACATATGGAAAGTAAATATATTTTAGTTTACTTCCCTTTTAGATATGTTTTGACTTTGTATGATGGTTCCCATTGTATCTGTGACGCCCCCAAAATAGGTATACATCACCCATTCTGAGTCGCCAAATACATGGTACAGAATTCAAATACAACTTAATTATACAACTGTCGTGTAAAATACGACAAAACATAAGCTGAGAGTTTTAGTACGAATATTGTCTTCTAGATAGTATTCAAACTCAAATGGAGTCCTTAATACATTTATTATCACACTATTTCACTGAATAGTGAGGACTACTAATGCAAACATCTAGACCGTCACTCCGTTCCCCGGATAGTCCCAGATATATTCTCATTTCCTAAAGAGAACAATGAAAACAAAGGGTGAGCTCAACTAGTCCAGTAAGAAATATTATGACTAAGATAATGCAGAATAAATTATCGTTAGCCTTCAACAGTGTTAAACTGATAAAATAAAATAAACATCAAGTTTAACTACAACGGAACAAGCAATCCATTAGAAGAGTCAAGTAGAGCATGATATCTACTATCTACTATGATTTAAAAAGTGTATCATCAATTTTATCGCTGAGACTCAACTTAATAAATAAACCACATCATCGAATCATCCCTGCACCACGGGCCAAGGATATTCATGTAATCATCAATGGTCATGATTATACCGAATAATTCCTGGTCATAATCATACCAACCACTATCCACCAATGCACTATAGGCCAATGGGGATTTTTACCACATCAATTGTAATATTACGGTCATAATTATACCGAATAATCACTGGTCATAATCATTCCAATCAATAGTACATCTATGCATGTAAGCCGCAGATGACTTTCATCACAATATAAGCATGAGGATGATGACAATGATATAAGAATTTAATTAAATGAAAGCAAAGGATAAATTTTAAAGATCTATAATTTAATTTATCAAGAATTCAATAATGTCCAAATTGTCAACATGATGCTGCTTTGTGGAGTAAAATTTAAGAATAATATTGTATCAAAAATGATTTAGACAGCAAAGAAATCAATATTTGCTATGAATAATTCCCCAGGCGAATAGTACCCCGTGAATAGAACTTTGAGAATAGTATCCCGTGAATAGTACTTTGTGAATAGTATGCGTGAATAGTACTTTGTGAATAGTATCCCATGAATAGTACTTTATGAATAGTACCCCGTGAATAGTACTTTGTGAATAGCACCGTAAAAATGAATACTACTCATGGACAGTACTCCAGCATGAAAAAACTTAAAATTTAACAAGAATTTGCAGAAAATATCCTTGTAAAACGATACTAGATGAAGCATAAATTACAAGGATATTCTACTAATTTCACGGAGTATAGAAGCAATACTTTAACAAAATAATATTGCTCACATACTACAGAGTATGGAAGAAAATATTATTCATTGTGAATAATGAAACAAAATAATATCCTTTACCTCAGAAGAAGACTGGATATTGGAATTGTGAGGTAGCAGACTTCTCTTCTACTTTCTCTCTAAAGCTTCTCTCTCTATAGCTTCTCTTTCTATAATTGCTCTTGTGAGTCTTAGTGAATTGGTGAGAATGAAAGAAGAATGAGCTTATATTTATAGGAAGATATAGTTTCGATAATTGCCTGTTTTGGGGCTCAAATATTATAGTATAATACCTTCATCTTTTTCTTCAATTTTAATTTAGTCCTACAAGTATTATCAAACTTGCATAACCTCCCCTAATAGTACATCATGTGAATAAATAGTACATTCATGTGAATCAATAGTTTTATACATGTAAAAAAATAATTATAGTATAGTACATTCATCTGTACCTCCATTTTAAATTTAGTCGTGCAAGTATTATCAATCTTGCACCACCTCCCCTAATAGTACATGCATTTGAATCAACAGTATACACATGTGAACAAATAGTTATAAGCATGTGAATTAATAGAAATTAATTTCTCATTTATCTGATTAATTACCCGATTGGTCAATATAACCTCCAAACATCAATTATTATCGGAATAGATGTCGATTTCCATTAACACTAATAATCCCAACACAATGAAAATATCAATTTCATCTTTAATTAACACGAACTTATTCATCATTAATATTATAACTCACAATATTTAACAGCCTGATCATTCCCAGGAAAGATGGGGCTTTCCGATAAGGATTTCTCCCTATTGGCGCGCAATTAGGTGACCAAACCTCTCATTGACAGAACTTTCTAGACATTGTCAATATTGTAAATAATAATATAAATAACATTGTCGTCTCAATTATTGATTTAGTAATATAAAATATTATGTAGATGATAATGTGACACTAATTGAATCAATAATATAATAGATATTATGCAGCAATTACAGTAGAAATAATTGAGTATAACTGAGTGACTTCTCACGTAAGCATTAATAATCAATACCGTGTGCTACTATGCAACTATGCGTATTACTATAATTTTACCATCGAGTAGTTCAACAGTTTAACGGTAAAATTTGCGCCGTTATTTTTATAAAAATATAATTCTGTCGTTTTCTAACTACAACAATACTTCTGTTGTGGGGTCCACCAATGATTGTGTCATCATACGAATATTCCCTGTTAAAACGAATATTCCCCGACCAATTGAATATTATATAACCACGTATTTATTTTGCAAAATTGTAAATAATACCCAAAATTATAACATTATATCAAATCCACACCATAATATTCAAAAATATATTTCGAGAAAAATTATTCTTTATTCATAAAAGTTGGGGTCTTACAACCTCCCCTTCTTATGAAATTTCATCCTCGAAATTAGGGTGCATACCTGGTATGTCGAAGAGGTGAGGATACATTGACTTCATTTCAGATTCTAACTCCCAAGTCATTTCCTCAACATCGTGGTTTCTCCATAAAACTTTGACTTGAGGTATAACCTTGGAGCGAAGAATATGATCCTTCTTATCCAAGATTTTAACAGGTACCTCCTCATACGTTAAATCGTCCGCTATCTCTTCTGGTTTTAATTCAATAATGTGGTTCGGGTCTTTCATATATTTACGTAAGATAGATATGTGAAAAATGTTATGAACACGAGACATACTTGGCGGTAAGGCGAGTCTATAGGCCACAGTTCCTACTCCATCGAGGATTAAAAATGGGATAATGAATCGAGGATTGAGCTTTCCTCTCTTTCCAAATCTCGTAAATCCTTTCCATGGAGCAACACGTAACAACACATGATCTCCAATATTGAATTCCACGTCCTTTCGATGAAGATCAGCAGAACTCTTTTGTCGATCTTGTGAGGTTTTTATACATTGTCGGATCATTTGAATCTTTTACGTAGTCATACGTACCAACTCTAGTCCCAACAGCGTTGCTTCACCCACCTCATCCCAGTATACTGGAGAACGACACTTTCTTCGCCTCAAATTGAGCCACGCCAATACTTGCATGATAACTGTTGTTGTAGGAAAACTCCACTAATGGTAAAAACTTGTCCCAACTTCCTTTGAAGTCAAGGACACAGAGTCTTAATAAATCTTCAAGAGTTTGAATAATCCTCTCTGTTGGGAGAATGCATATTATGATTTGATGTTTTAATGTATATGCTAATGATTATTTGTAAGGTCCTTCAATGAATACATGTAGTAGGACTTAGTGATAGATCAAATTGTTAGGTTGATCTGAGCTCTCAACGTGTACCATTTTGTTAGGGAATGTATAGATAGAAAGATCAAAACTATTAGGTTGATCTAGAGATGTAATAGACTAGTATTGAAGAAATCATAGTGCATCAATCTGATCAACATTTTAGAAATCAAGGTAAAAACGTAGAGCCTGAAGATCGTAGTATGTCTGCCTTGAAGGGATTCTTCGGAAATCGTACATTAGTCCCAACGTCTGTCGAGCCATCTCCACGATCGTAGTATGCTGGAGGAAACACGAAGTTTACAAGTCAACGATCGTAGTGTGCTCTCGGGAACGTATAGTCAACAACACGAGCAAGTGAAGATCATAGTGTGCAAATGTTTAAGGGAAATCGCAGTGCTCTCGACTGATAGCATCGTAGTGTGCAAAGATGTCAAAGACGCTACGATCTGAATCGTAGAACACCACGATCCAAATCGTAGAGCATCATCTGTCTCATGTCAGAAGACGTCGAGCCTCATGATATGTGATTTCAACATATGAGAAATGGATCCTAGACGCTCCAGTACTCATCAGTCCCAGAGTATATGAAATATCCTTAGTATGCAACAAAGAAGCGTATTGAAGAAGCTAAGGATAGTACCATGGGTAAGAGGAACAAAACACCTTTTCAGGTGGTAGGTGAGAAAGAAGACTGCAGTGTCAGTGGGCCAGAATGCAGAATTCAAAAGATGTGCAGAAATATCTCCATCACAGTACAGAAAGTTCAGACGCATTTAATGCCATAACGGATGGATCCAACAGATAGTTTTCAACATCGCATAAATACAGATCAGACAGATGAGAGAGAATTAAGCAAGCATTGAACAAACAACGTGAACATCTTTCTCAAGCTCAACTCTACGATCTGAGATATTGCAAAGCTTGTTCAGCTACTCAGTTCTTTAGAACATGTGCTTACACAGGGATTGAGTAGCAACCATCAAGAACACAACATTATCAACCAACTGAAGAAGAGTACCAAGTCTGGTGGACTTGAAGAGTTCGTAGTGAACTGTAAGAAAGCCAAGTCTGCTGGACTTGAAGAGTTCAAGAGTGAACTAAAAAGTTCTTAGACTGCTGGTCTAGAAGGAATCTGTGTGATGCAGAAGTTGTAACAGACATACTTAGTGGATATCCTACTCGTTGAGTAGAAGAGTGGACTAGGAGCTTTAAGTGCTCTGAACCACTTAAAAACGACTGTGCCATTTACATTCATATCATAATTGCTATATCTATTATAACTACCATAACTGCCTCACCCTCATTACTCCATTGCTTGGTAAAGAAGATTAAAAAAAACATTTATTCCGTAAAGTTTTAATCATTATCAAAGAACAAGTTTAAAACGAAAAGATTTTTAAATATCTATTCAACCCCCCTTCTAGATATCTATTGTGCCAACTAGGAACTAACAATTGGTATCAGAGCAGGTTCTATTTTACAGTTTACACGCTTTTGTAGATCCAATGGCACTCGTACCAAGCGAATCCAGGATCAGGGGAGGCAGCAAGCCACCAATGTGCAACAAGGATAAATTTGCTAACTGAAAAGTCAGGATGCAAGTGCACAATGACTCAATAGATGAAGATCTATTTGAGACCGTTCAAAATGGGCCGTATATTCCAACCAAGCTTGCACCAACCACTGACGATCCAAAATGTATACAGATCAAAGTTAAAGAAGAGTGGACAGACAACCAGAAAAGAGATGTTCAACTTGATAAGAAGGCTACGAACATCCTGTTCCAATCCTTAGAGGACGATTTGTTTGAAAATGTTGTAAACAGCAAAACAGCTAAGGAAGTTTGGGAAGCACTGTTGATCATGCACGAAGGAACTGAATAAGTCAGAGAGAATAAACAGTCTCTCCTGACACAGCAGTATGAAATGTTTGCTCATGTGCAAGGAGAAAACGTGACTTCAACTTATGAAAGGTTCAACGTTCTGCTCAACTCTCTACGAGCATATGGGAAGATCTATCCTAACAAGGATCTGACCATAAAGTTCATGAGAGCCCTACCGAGCAGGTGGGATGCCAAGACCACAGCAATAAGAGAATCAAAGAATTTTAATGAGATGACAATTCAACAATTTACGAAAATCTCCTGACCTACGAACTAGACCTGACCTAACGTGCTGAAACCTTATCAGAAGGAAGAAGGAAGGATAAGGGTGTTGCTCTCAAGGAAACTGAAAGTATATCAAGGATCAACACTGAGATTGACTCTGATGATGATGAAGATGATGACGATGACTTTGCTATGCTGGTAAAGAGACTAAGAAGATTCATGCGACAAGGCAGAATCAGCAAGTCAAAGAAGGTCAGCAATTACAGTAGTCAGGAGCAAATGAAAGACCTATGCTACAACTGCAAAAAGCCTGGCCACTTCATTGCCAACTGCAACAAACCTATCAAAGAAGAAAACACATGCAAAGAAGGAATACAAAGGAAATAAAAGGCCTTAGAAAAGAGACAAAGGCCAGGTAGCTGGAGGATCGTGGAGTGATTCAGACAATGACTCAAATGCTGACTCTGGAGATGAAGAAGAACCACAAATGGCCAATCTGTGCTTAATGGCCAAACATGCAAAGGACAAACAAAGCCTCAACATACATAATGTAAGTCTCGATGAGGTATTTGATTTAAACTCACCTGATGTAGACACGAATGACTTAAGAACTGCACTGCATGGCATAACCACTGATCTACATCAATACATGAAGTGGTTCAGAGTCTTGTCTAAAGATCATTCACTTCTTCAAGAGGAGAAGAAAAAATTTTAAGAAGAGCTTGAAACAACCCTTCTAAGTAATAATCTTCTTTCCAAGCTTGAGGCTGAGAATGAAACTTTAAAACAGACAAACACACTCAATGCACAAAGAGAGTCTATTCTAACCTCTAAAGTTGAGGATCTAGAGAAGACTATCTCCGCATGGAACAAATCTTCATCGTCCATAGATTATCTGCTCTCTAGTCAGAGAAGCACATTTGACAGAACAGGTATAGGCTTTGGGGAATTCATCTCAGAACCTTGTGTGGAAAAGACAATGGAAACTAGCACTAGTAATGCCTCAAGTTTTGGTTGAGGCATTACCTTTGTGAAATCCTCACAGTTGGAAGAGCCAGTTCAACCTTGTTTTACTGTTTCTAGTTATATTCAGAGAAGTAAAGGATCTCACGCTGGTCTGGGTTTCATAAAGGAGAAGAGTAACCCAACCTCTACTCACAAACCTCGAAGAATCGTAGAGTCAAGCAAAATTAACTCTACGAATCAACTGGGAAGGTACAGTAGAGGTAAGGCACACTCATCACTATTTATGAAATTTAAGGACACGTGGAAGAAAGAGAATCAGTTTAACAGAAGGTTAACTAAGGAACCACACAAGTCCAAGTGGAAGTTAAATCACCACACACACACAGGCATGAATCATAACAGATGTTTCATATGCAATAAATATGGTCATAGTAACACAAAGTGTTATTATAACTCCATGCATATGAGACCCAAGATTAGACAAATTTGGGTCCCCAAAGGCACTAACAATGAAGGACCCATGCAAATATGGGTACCAAAATGAAGGTTCAAATTTGTTGACAGGAAAAGAGATCCACGACCTCAACATGGTATCTGGACAGTGGATGATCGAGGCATATGGCAGGGAACAAAGCTCTACTATCTAACTACATAGAAAAGGAGGGTCCCTCAGTCATCTTTGGAGATAACGGCTCGGGCAAGACAAGAGGATATGGCTCTGCTGGTAATGGTGTAGTATCCTTCATCAAAGTAGCTTATGTGGAAGGACTCCAACTCAACCTTCTAAGTATCAGCCAACTCTGTGACAAGGGTCACCAAGTAACATTTCTCAACAATCAGTGTCTAGTCAGAGATTTGAAGACATCTGCCGTAAAGTTGACCGGAACAAGAGAAGGAAATGTCTACACAGTGGATCTTGGTCAACTAAGCTCTGATAAGATAATATGTTTTCTGGCACAAGCATCCGAGGAAATGAGTTGGCTATGGCATAGAAGGCTGTCTCACTTAAACTTCAAAAGCATGTCCAAACTGGAATTAAAAGACCTCGTAACTGGCCTACCCAAGTTCAACTTTATGAAGGAAAGGCCATGCAACGCCTGCCAGCTTAGAAAGTAAACCAGAAGCTCATTCAAGAGCAAGACTGCCAACTCCATTGACAAGCCCCTGCAGTTGCTCCACATGGATCTCTTTGGGCCAATCCCAACAACTAGTCATGGAGGAAAAAGATACTCTCTAGTTATAGTCGACGACTACACCAGATTCACATGGGTATTCTTCCTAACCTCAAAGGATGAAACAAGCTCCGAATTAATCAAGATATTCAGATTGGTGATGAACGAGAAATGAGAGAAAATCACGGCCATAAGGAGTGATCATGGAAGAGAATTCGATTTCTCAGAAATAGACAAGTTTTGCTCAAATAATGGCATCAGTCATAACTTCTCAGCTCCACGAACTCCTCAACAAAATGGAGTTGCTGAAAGAAAGAACAGAACCCTGATAGAGGCTGGAAGGACTCTACTAGCAGCAGCTCATCTTCCTAAATACTTCTGGGCAGAAGCTATCAACACTACATGCTACACGCAAGACAGATCACTCATACACTCTACGATCAAGAAGACACCCTACGAACTGTGGAAAGGAAGAAAGCCAAGTGTCAGCTATTTCCATGTCTTTGGCTGTGCATGCTATATTCTCAACAATGGAAAGCAGTATCTGACAAAATTCCAGCCCAAGTCAGATGAAGGGATCTTTCTTGGATATGCCACAGACAGCAAGGCTTACAGGGTGTTCAATAAGAAGACACTGAATGTTGAAGTCTCAATACACATCATCTTTGACAAAACTGACTTAGACAAAATAGTGCTTCAAGACACTACGATCGATAGTACAGACACTATGAATGAAGTCGTCGAGCTCAACACTACGATCGTAGTACCAGATAGTGAAATCGTAGAATATGAGAATGTGATCGTAGAGAGGTCCATGCAAGATAGCGAGCCTCCACTCCAAGAAGAAGAAATAGACCTTGAAGATTTAAGACAGGAAGGCATCGGGACAGATGTCCGAACCGGTAACAGATGGGCAAGAGATCACACTCAGAATCTAATCATTGGAGATCCGAGTGCCAGAGTCAAAACAAGAGCTGCTACTCAGAATGAATGCTTTTATCTAAGCTTCCTGTCACAAATAGAGCCAAAGAAGATAGAGGATGCTATGAAAGACTCAAGCTGGATAGAAGCAATGCAGGAAGAACTCAACCAATTTGAACGAAGTAAAGTATGGAGATTGGTACCAAGACCAAAGAGTCATCCTGTGATAAGAACTACGTGGGTCTTCAGAAATAAAATTGATGAAGATGGGGTTATAACCAGAAACAAGGCATGATTAGTGGCCAAGGGTTATTCTCAAGAAGAAGGTATCGACTACGATGAGACATTTGCACCTGTTTCCAGACTAGAAGCCATCAAAATCTTTCTTGCCTTTACTGCTCACATGAAGTTCAAAGTCTTTCAGATGGATGTCAAGAGTGCATTTTTAAATGGAGAACTCCAAGAAGAAGTCTATGTAGAGCAACCTCTAGGTTTCATCAATCCATCTCTTTCTAATTATGTCTATAGAATAGATAAAGCCTTATATGGTCTTAAACAAGCACCTAGAGCATGGTATGAAAATGACTAATTTCTTAATCGAAAATGGGTTCACTAGAGGTAGAGTAGATACCACACTGTTTCTTAGAAAGCATAAAGACAAAGTCTTACTAGTTCAAATCTATGTTGATGACATTATCTTTGGTTCTACTGACGAAAAATTATGCAAGAGATTCTTTAAGCTAATGCAGAGCAAGTTTGAAATGAGCATGATGGGTGAGTTGAACTTCTTCCTTGGACTGCAAGTAAAGCAGACTGAAGAAGGAATTTTCATAAACCAAGCCAAGTACATCAAAGACCTACTAAAGAAGTATGGCATGGAATCAGCCTCTCCCATGAAAACACCAATTGCTCCTACAACCAAGCTTGACAAGGATGAGAAAGGTTAAAGTATTGATATCACTCAATACAGAGGTATGATAGGGTCTCTTTTATACCTAACTACCAGTAGACCAGATATAATGTTTGTAACATGCATATGTGCTAGATTTCAGACTAACCCTAAAGAGTCACATTTATCTGCTGTAAAGAGGATCTTCAGGTATCTCAAGGGTACACCCTACTTGGGGCTGTGGTATCCCAAGGAATCCTCATTTGAACTAATAGGATACACAGATGCTGATTTTGTAGGATGCAAAATAGATAGAAAAAGTACCAGTGGCACCTGTCAACTTCTTGGAAACAGACTTGTGTCCTGGTTCAGCAAAAAGCAAAACTCAGTGTCTACTTCAACTGCAGAAGCTGAATATATTGCTGCTGGCAGCTGCTGTGCTCAGATCCTATGGATGAGAAATCAGCTAGCTGACTATGGGTTCGATTTCAAATCTATTCCCATACACTATGATAACATAAGTGCCATAGCAATAACTCATAATCCTGTCATGTATTCTAGGACCAAGCATATAGAAATAAGGTATCACTTCATTAGGGATCATGTGCAAAATGGAACTATATCTTTACAATATATCCCTATTGAAAATCAACTTGTTGATGTTTTTACAAAACCACTAGATGAATCCAAATTTAATAAGTTAATAAGTGAGCTAGGAATGCTAAATCTATAACCATGAAATATATGCTCTAGATTGATCTAACCATGACAGATACAAAGGCTGAACTCAAAATTGTAGACATAATTAAGGGAAATTCACGATCGTAGAGCTGAACAGACAACTACCTCAACGATCGTAGCAAGGACTCAACCATCTTAGTGCAGACTCAACGATGACAAAAGCTCGTCCTATGATGACAAACTTCATAACAAGGCAATCTCTCTAAGAGGTGGCTCAGGAACAAACCTAACCCTTGAATCTCTCCAAGAGGTTGGCCCTTCCCGAGCTGCCTTAAAAGAATGCTTTATCAAAAACTCATCACAAGGATTTGGACAGACACGACGATCGTAGGACAGACTCAACGAATGCTGATCAGACTCAACGACTGCCAGACAGACTCGACGATCGTAGGACAGACTCGACGATAGCAGGACAGACTCTATGAACATAAGACTACCTCAACGATCGTAGTCTTCCTAAGGACACCTCAGCTCAGAAAAGGCCAAGGGCAAATTAGTACATTCCTGCACAGTCAAAATCGTAGAGCCAAGCAAAAATTGACACCTGTCCCACTAAGTGAAAAAGAGAGAGGGAAGTTACAAGTACAAATTGAAATCATGTTATTGAAATATGAAGTTCAAAAGATTATCTCTCTCATCCTCTCTCTCTCTCTCAAAGCGAAACCCTAAATCAGTAGAAAGCTCAGTCGTATCTTACCTCCAACTACAGAATCAATGGCTGCTTCAAATGTGGTTTCAGGCTACATACTCTACTTTGATGAATTCAAGACTGCTCCACCAAAATTTCACAAGACGTTGGCCTTACGAAAGAAGGAGGGTCTCGAAGAGGCATTGAACATCGATACACTCATCTATCCCAAGCTAGTGAAGGAGTTCTATAAGAATGGAGTGTTCGAACACAACACCATCACTACTCGAGTAAAGGGAGTAGAAATAAGACTAAGGAAAGAGGACTTCAATCTGGCCCTAGGTTTCAAGAATGAAGGGCACCCATTCTTAGACAGCATAAACTTCCAAGAGGGTCTAAGGAAAATGCATCACAAGAAAACCCCTCTGTAAAAGGATACAAAAAGAAGGAGTTCCCACAAAGGTACGAATTTTTGGCTGACATTATTGGGAAATGCATCTGCTGTAAGAGCTCGGGTCATGACTCGGTGAATGAAGCTCAACTAAGGCTCATGATGGCCATGTTTCATGGCATACAACTCAACTATAGAGCTGTATTACTTGAGTGGATCGGCAGATGGATCCTCAACTCGAAGAAATCAAAAAGCCCTCTAAAGATGCTATATGGGGGTTTCATAAGTATCATTCTGCAATCAGCACTAGGTGACCAAATTGGTGATGAAGAGGGAGAATCCATAAACCCAAATAAAAGAATGACCCAGCAGTTGTTTAAAAACTGGAAGAGAAACCCAGTAGAGCATGTTCTAATGATGACAGAATCCAGTGAAAGAATTGGGGATCTGAAGAATGCAGGCATTCCTGGAAACATATCTGTTGTCAGGGAAGAAGAACAAGAAGGAGAAATCAATAAGGAAGAACCCTCTGCCCTTTCTAGAAAAAGAAAGGGCAAGAGGAAGCTAAGAGCCAGCCAGATCGAAGAGCCTCAAGGATTTATAACTGACATTCCTGTAGAGTCCTCTGATATAGAAACTCTAAGGAGGTTAAGAAAGAAGCAGCAGCAAGACGAAGCTGAAGAGGATCAAGCCACCATATCACAGATCCTAAAGAAGAACAAAACTGGTCATAAGTCCAAAAGAACAACAGTTGCTTCTATCGTAGAGTCTCTGCTGTTCTCTGAGACCAGGCCAAGTGTGGCAGAAATGGAGGAAGCTGCTTCAAGAAGAGTGGTTGTTCAACATGACAAAGCTAAGACTCAAGAGAGTCCAAAAGTTGTGGCTAAACCCAGCAAATAAAAAAGAAAGCTGGTCAAGAAGTATATTCTTGAAAATGAAAAAGTGCTGAAAAAGGAAGCCAAGAATATGGCTGCAAAAGAAGAATTGTCCCAAGCAAATAAAGAGGACAGTGCTCCAGCTGAGGGGGAGATCCCTGAAATTCTCATGATAGAGAATACACCGGCTGAGGGGGAGAAATCTACAGCTCAAGAAGATGTTCCAGCTAAGGGGGACTTGCTGAATCTACAAGAAGATGATCATGCTGAGGGGGAGCCTCATGATATCCACTCAGCAAAAGAAAAGATTCCTGCCCAAAATCAAGATGTCTCTACCAGACATGAAGAGGAACCAGTAAAAGGTCGTCAAGAGCCCATTGAGATAATTGAATCCTCAAATGAAGATAGTGAAGAGGAAGAAGATGATGATGATCTTCAAATCACTGGTGTAGGGAAAGATAGATATAGGAGCTATCTGTACACTCAACTATTTTCCTATCTACCCATGATGGCATACCATCAAGCTCAAATCTTGAACTCATGGGATCACATGTTCTGGAGCTTCAAGGAATATCTAGCCATCTCAGTCCTGGACATGGATTTCCAGGGAAAGTCATCTTTGCCAAGAAGCTGCTTACCAACCATTCCTCATCAAAAGACAAATCTGAGTTATTGTCTATTCCTACCAAATTCAGAGTTAATCACTTATCATCATCTTCATTTAGCTATTTTTATGAATTCCCTCGATGGTTGGAGGTGACTCTCAATCCAGTAAACCAATTTCCAGTTACAGAATCCCAAAATTTTGTAACTGAAAAACCAAATGAAGTCAACTTTAACCTGCAACCACAAATCACTACCTCTATGATTCCAGACTCCATCCACATCGTAGAGTCCCACATCGAAATCGTAGAGTCGCCTACCCTAGACATCCAAACCCAAGCCCCTCCATCTGATATACCTTCCTCCTCATCAAATTACTACTTTAGCCTTGATCTCGCTCTTTACAACTTGCAAGATCAATCCCAACAGAGAACCTCTCCAATTAACAATCCACAAGAAAATGATACTCTCCCAAGTCTGCCTACCAAGGATGACTTGAAAAAAACTTCTGAGAAAATGGTCAAGTCTATAGAAGCGAGTCTGGAAACTCACTCTGACCTCATCAATATCCGGTTGAATCAAATGATCACAACTGCAAATAAATTCCCTGGCACTATGAATACTGAGCTTACAAAGAGGCTAAGGGAAATTATCAAAGAGATTCTGAAGAGTATGTAAGACAGAGATGAGATCCACTTCCAGATAGCTGCTAAACAAAGAGAGGTTGTACTCGAAATGCAGAAACATCAAGACCTTCAACATAAAATTATGTTGGACAACATCCTCAACTTGAAAGTTTCTGTCTACGACTTCCAGCAATCTTATGCAAATCAGGAAAAACATAATGATATGATTCTTTTAGTTCTCCAAAACAAAGAAGCAAGATCTGAAAAATAAATCAAGGAAAATAGAGAGCACATTGCTCAAACACAAAGCTAACTGAACGAGCTTGTCCAAGGTGTTAATCGACTGTCTACCGATATTCGAACCCTTGATGCTGACATAATGGGGGAGAATAAAGGGAAAGGAGTTCAGGGAGGACAAGGCAGAGGCGGAGGAGGTCATGGAACTCAAGAAAGGGGAAGAGGACAATATCAAGCTCAAGTATCACGAAGCCCTCCTGTAAGACAATTCCACAGTCAGACTCAACGATCTGATCAACAAAGAATTGTAATGGCTATACCATTAAGCCGTCAGGAGTCAACTCCCAGCTCACAAGATGTGTCTACTGTACGCATAAGAATGCCAACTGAAGATCCTACATTCATGCACGAGCATGAGGAGAATCCAATACTAAGTCTAAACGAGTTGGAAGAGTTAAGCAGAAATGAGGAAGCTCAAAGAAAAAGAAGGGCTGAGGAGTACGCCAACCCACCTCCACTAAAGAGGTCAAGGAAACAGAGATAAGTTGAAACTTAAATTTCCTATTGATGTAATGTTGAATTGTAATATCTTCTTATCATCAATAAATTCATGCTTATTCTCTAGAAATTTCAGCTGCTCATTGAAATACTAAGTCATGTTTAAATTTCCTGCAAATGCATCTAGTCACTAATAATCATGATAACAAATCTCCTTGGTTATGTCAGCATCAAATAGGGGGAGATTGTTGGGAGAATGCATATTATGATTTGATGTTTTAATGTATATGCTAATGATTATTTGTAAGGACCTTCAAAGAATACATGTACAAGGACATAGTGATAGATCAAATTGTTAGGTTGATCTGAGCTCTCAACGTGTACCATTCTGTTAGGGAATGTATAGATAGAAAGATCAAAACTGTTAGGTTGATCTGGAGATGTAATAGACTAGTATTGAAGAAATCATAGTGCATCAATCTGATCAACATTTCAGAAGTCAAGGTAAAAAATGTAGAGCCTGAAGATCGTAGTATGCCTGCCTTGAAGGGACTTTTCAGAAATCGTAGAGTAGTCCCAATGTCTGTCGAGCCTTCTCCACGATCATAGTATGCTGAAGGAAACATGAAGTTTACAAGTCAACGATCGTAGTGTGCTCTCGGGAACGTAGAGTCAACAACACGAGCAAGTGAAGATCGTAGTGTGTAAAGGTTTAAGGGAAATCGCAGTGCTCTCGACTGATAGCATCGTAGTGTGCAAAGATATCAAAGACGCTACGATCTGAATCGTAGAACACCACGATCCAAATCATAGAGCATCATCTGTCTCATGTCAGAAGACGTCGAGCCTCATGATATGTGATTTCAACATATGAGAAATGGATCCTAGACGCTGCAGTACTCATCAGTCCCAGAGTATATGAAATATCCTTAGTATGCAACAAAGAAGCGTATTGAAGAAGCAAAGGATAGTACCATGGGTGAGAGGAACAAAACACCTTTTCAGGTGGTAGGTGAGAAAGCAGCCTGCAGTGTCAGTGGGCCAGAATGCAGAATTTAAAAGATGTGCAGAAATATCTCCATCACAGTACAGAAAGTTCAGACGCATTTAATGCCACAATGGATGGATCCAACGGATAGTTTTCAACATCACATAAATACAGATCAGACAGATGAGACAGAATTAAGCAAGCATTGAACAAACAACGTGAACATCTCTCTCAAGCTCAACTCTACGATCTGAGATATTGCAAAGCTTGCTCAGCTACTCAGTTCTTTAGAACATGTGCTTACACAGCGATTGAGTAGCAACCATCAAGAACACAACATTATCAACCAACTGAAGAAGAGTACCAAGTCTGCTGGACTTGAAGAGTTCGTAGTGAACTGTAAGAAAGCCAAGTCTGCTGGACTTGAAGAGTTCAAGAGTGAACTAAGAAGTTCCTAGACTGCTGGTCTAGAAGGAATCTGCGTGATTCAGAAGTTGTAACAGACATCCTTAGTGGATATCCTACTCGTTGAGTAGAAGAGTGGACTAGGAGCTTTAAGTGCTCTGAACCACTTAAAAATGACTCTGTCATTTATATTCATATCATAACTACTATGTCTGTTATAACTGCCATAACTGCCTCACCCTCATTACTCCATTGCTTGGTAAAGAAGATTAAAACAAACATTTATTCCGCAAAGTTTTAATCATTATCAAAGAACAAGTTTAAAACAAAAATATTTTTAAATATCTATTCAACCACCCTTCTAGATAACTATTGTGCCAACTAGGAACTAACAATTAGTATCAGAGCAGGTTCTATTTTACAGCTTACACGCTTTAGTAGATCCAATGGCACTCGTACCAAGCGAATCCAGGACCGGGGGAGGCAGCAAGCCACCAATGTGCAACAAGGATATATTTGCTAACCGGAAAGTCAGGATGCAAGCGTATATAGACTCAATAAATGAAGATCTATTTGAGACCGTTCAAAATGGGCCCTATATTCCAACCAAGCTTGCACCAACCACTGACGATCCAAACCGTATACAGATCAAAGTTAAAGAAGAGTGGACAGACAACGAGAAAAGAGATGTTCAACTTGATAAGAAGGCTAAGAACATCATGTTCCAATCCTTAGAGGACTATCTGTTTGAAAATGTTGTAAACAGCAAAACAGCTAAGGAAGTTTGGAAAGCACTGTTGATCATGCACGAAGAAACTGAAGAAGTCAGAGAGAACAAACAGTCTCTCCTAACACAGCAGTATGAAATGTTTGCTCATGTGCAAGGAGAAAACGTGACTGCAACTTATGAAAGGTTTAACATTCTGCTCAACTCTCTACGAGCATATGGGAAGATCTATCCTAACAAGGATCTGACCATAAAGTTCATGAGAGCCCTACCGAGCAGGTGGGATGCCAAGACCACAGCAATAAGAGAATCAAAGAATCTTAATGAGATGACAGTTCAACAATTATACGATAAAAATTATCCGTTTGTGAAATTCGGATATTTTCTGTTTGGAATTTGGAAAAACTTTCTTCTACAAAGTTGTAGAGAATTAAATTTCGTGTGGAATGGACATAAAATTCATATTTTTCTGATAAAAGGGTTATTTATTAAGAATTAATGATGTTTTGAAAATTAAAATGTTTTTATTAAAAATATGTGTGGGCCCCACTTTTGGTTGTTGGGAAAGGTGGCTGATTTTAGTGAGCCCCACTTGTGGTGGCTGATTTTTTTTAAAAGAAGTGTGTGTAGAAATAAATAATATTATTATTTTATTATTTAGTCTCCTATTACGTTCTAGCATTTTTCTATAAATAGGCGCTTAAGTTAGAATTGAAAATTACACAAGAATCAGAGAATTCTTCTTCTATAATCTTGAGCGTATTTTTTTAGAGTTTTAGAAAGCTTTGAACGTAGAAAATAGTGAAAGTTTTCTTTAAGAATATCTCCGCTATACCAGTTGGAATACTCTTCTTTTAAAGGTAAGGGATGTTATTTTTGTTCAATATTCGTTTGAAATAATATTTTCTTCCATACTCTGTAGTATGTAAGTAATATTATTTCGTTTTAGATTTTAAATTCTATACTCGTTTTGTTAAAATTTTGGCTTCTATACTCCATAAAATTAGTAGAATATCCTTGATATTTACGCTTTATCCAGTATCTTTTCATGAAAATATTATTCTGAGCATTCTTGATAAGTTTTTAACTTTTTCATGCTAGAGTACTATTCACAGGGTTACTATTTTTGAAGTACTATTCACGAGATACTATTCACTGGAGTACTATTCACCCGGGATACTATTCATGATAAAAATTGATTCGTTTTCGGTCCAAATTATTTTTGGTACAATATTATTCTTGAATTTTACTCCACAAAGCAGTATCATGTTGACAATTTGGACGTTATTGATTTCTGGATAAATTAAATTATAAATCTTTAAAAATTTATCCTTGAACTTGTTTTATTGAATTCTTATACAATTGTCATCATCCTCATATTTATATTCTGTTGAAAGTCATCTGTGGCCTGTAGTGCATAGATGGACTTGGTATGATTACGACCAGGGATTATTCGTTATAATCATGACCATAATATTACAAATGATGTGGTCAAAGTCCTCATTGGCCCGTAGTGCATTGGTGGACAATTGTTGGCATGATCATGACCATTGATGATTACACGAATATCATTGGCTCGTAGTGCATAAATAATTTATGGTCGTGATACTAATGAATATCATTGGTCGTAGTGCAAGGATGATGTGAATTATTTATTAAGCTGAGTCTCAACGATAAAAGTGATGAAAAACCTTTTAAATCATAAAAGATAGTAGATTTTATTCTCTACTTGACTCTTCTAATGGATTGCTTGTTCCACTGCAGTTAAACTTGAAGTTGTTATATTTTATCAGTTTAACACTATTGAAGGCTAACGATAAATTATTCTGCATTATCTTAGTCATAATATTTCTTACTAGGCTAGTTGAGCTCACCATTTTGCTTTCATTGTCCTCTTCAAGAAATGAGAACGTAGCCGAGACTAGTCGGGGAACGAAGTGACGGTCATGATGATAGCATTAGTAGTCTTCACTATTCTATGAAATAGTGTGATAATAATTGTATTGAGGACACCATTTGAGTTGAATACTGTCTAGAAGACAATATTAATTTTAAAACTCTCAATTTATGTTTTGTCGTATTTTACACGACAGTTGTATTATTAAGTTGTATTTGAACTTTGTACCATGTATTTGGCGACTCAAGATGGGTGATGTATACCTATTTTGGGGGCGTCACAATAGGCTATGACTTTCCTATGTTGCATGAGAACACATCCTAAACCTTTGCCTGAAGCATCGCTATATATGACAAATCCCTCTGAACCGCTGGTATTGTCAGAACAGGTGCTGAAATGAGCTTCCTCTTGAGTTCTTGAAAACTCTTCTCACATTCCTCGCTCCAACCGAATTTTGTATCTTTTTAAGTCAGCTAAGTTAATGGAGTAGCGATTCGAGAAAATCCTTCCACAAACCTCCGATAATAACTAGCTAAGCCCAAAAAGCTACGTACTTCGGTTACTGACTTAGGTTTCTCCCAGCTTTGAATTGCTTCAATCTTTGACATGTCAACAGATATTCTGTGATTTAATATCATGTGCCCAAGGAATGCTAATTCCTCAAGCCAGAACTCGGAATTCTTTAACTTGGCATATAACGTGTTTTCACGAAGCTTTTGGAATATCAGCCTCAAGTGTTGCTCATGATCTTCACGACTTTTGGAGTAAATGAGGATGTCATCAATAAAGACGACCACAAAGTGATCCAAATATTCCTTGAATACTCGATTCATCATATACATGAAGGCAACAGGAGCATTAGTCAATCCAAAAGACATGACTAGGAATTCGTAATGCTCGTACCGAGTTCTGAAAGCAGTCTTTGGAATGCCATCAGTTTTAATCTTCAACTGATGATATTCAGAACGAAGATCAATCTTTGAAAAGAATTTGGCGCCTCACAACTGGTCAAACAGGTCATCAATGCGAGGCAACAGGTACCTATTTTTGATAGTGACGTGATTCAACTCCCGATAATCAATACAAAGTCGCATACTTCCATCTTTCTTCTTCACGAATAAAATAGGAGCACCCCAAGGAGATGTACTAGGACGAATGAAACCAATGTCTAAAAATTCCTGTAGTTGGGTTTTTAACTCCTGAAGTTCAATAGGAACCATTCAATATAGGGCTTTAGAAATGGGTTTTGTACTAGATTCAAGGTCGATACAAAATTTAATTTCACAGTCTAGGGGTAGGCCAGGAAGTTCTTTAGGGAATACGTCAGGAAATTTATTAATAATAGAAATATCATTCAAATCTGACGTATTTTTGTTTAAATTTGTGACATGTGCTAAGAAAGCTTGACATCCATTTTCAATAAATGAATAGATTTATGGCTTGATATGACAGTGATTGACTTTAGTGGTTTGGTTTCTTGAATTCGCATAATAGGTTGGTTAGAAATATGAAAGCTAACAACCTTATGAAAATAATCGATTTTAGCATGATGAGTAGTTAACCAATCAATCCCTAAAATCACATCAAATGCAAGTATTTTCAAAGAGATAAGATCGACAGGTAACGTGCGGTTACCGATTTGAATCAAACAAAACTTATAAACAGTGGATGTAATGAAGGTTTCTCCCAACGGAGTTTCAAAAGATAAATCAAAGTCTAATTTCTCCGGAGTTAAATTTAAACGTTGAGCGCAAGTAGTAGAAATAAAAGAATGGGTAAAACAGATATAAGGTATAGACTTCGCTAGAGTTTATAATTAGCTTACCCGTGATCACCTCGTTTGGATTCCTCATTTTTTAGGAGGTTACGACAAACGCTCTCCCTTGAACTACCGGTTTTGTCATGTTTAGGACGACCTTTGATGCCTCCATCCCAGCTACACTTAACTTCGGTGCACGATAAAATTGGGCTAGGTGACCTTCTCTTCCACAATTCTAACATGCTTTGGACTGCTACATACAGTTTAGACTGATGTGTCCCTCCCCTCCGCATTTGTAATATACGACCAGCGGTCGTTCTCCTTCCTTAACAACAGGTGTTGGTGCTAACGTCCTTCCATCATTATTGAATCTCCTTTTCTTGAAATTCCCACTTTTATTATCTTGGCCATGATTACCACTGAAGTGGTTACCATTTCTGGCATGTTGACTTCCACCACGTTTGTTGTCACCGCTTCGATGACTGCTACCACTGGTATTATCATTTTGTCGGCTGCTCTCTCTTGGTTGGGTTAACTCGTTATCGTGCTCCAATAACTAAGCCATATTTACAACATCTGAATACAAACATAGTTTGTGAGAAATTAGATATTGACGTATCTCGGGTTTTAAACCTCTTAGAAACATCCGCGTCATTCTCTCCTCATTATCAACCAAGTGGGACGCAAACCAGAACAACTCGGTAAACTTAGCTTTGTACTGCGACACAGTCATATTATTTTGCCTCAGCTTGATAAACTCTACCTCCTTCATGTGACGAATACTTTCGGGAAAGTATTTGTCGTTGAACAGTTCTTAGAACTTCTCCCAAGACATCTTCAGTGCGTCAGGTTGAGTACGTTTTACCGATTCCCACCAGTAATCTGCCTCTCCTCGCAACATAAAGGTAGCGAAGAGAACCTTTTGCTCCTCAGAGCATCCCAAAACATCAAATATCTTGGTGATCTGCTTTATCCACGTCTCCACCTTAAGTGGTTTTGGCTCTCCAATAAACTTCAGTGGTCCCAGCTCCTTGAACTGTTTAGCGATGACCGTCCAAGAGTTGCCAGTATTTCCACCTATATTTTGAATATGAGTCGTTCTCGCCTGATGTTGCATGAATTGCATAAAGCCTCTGAACATCCCATCGTTCATCATTTGGTCAGCGTTGTTGTTTTCCTGAGGATTATTGCCATCATGAAGTACATTATCCTGGGTATTGATCGTTGGTGACTCAACAGTCTCATGTGCTTCATTACTTATCTCAACATTTTCGGATGTCATTTTCAAATACTGCCACAAAACAAGGGTTAATTGACATGTCACATATTATCCCTATACTCTGACCGACCAAATAAATACCAAATAAACTTAGGTAGGTCATACTAGCGAAGGAATTTCCCGTCTCTCCCCTCCTATTTCTAGTCTCACATATCAGCCAGGGATCATATCCTTAAGATTTGATACCAACCGTGACGCCCCCAAAATAGGTATATATCACCCATTCTGAGTTGTCAAATACATGGTACAAAATTCAAATACAACTTAATTATACAACTGTCGTGTAAAATATGACAAAACATAAGCTGAGAGTTTTAGTATTGTCTTCTAGACAGTATTCAAACTCAAATGGAGTCCTTAATACATTTACTATCACACTATTTTACTGAATAGTGACGACTACTAATGCAAACATCTAGACCGTCACTCCATTCCCCGAATAGTCCAAGCTATATTCTCATTTCCTGAAGAGAACAATGAAAACAAAGGGTGAGCTCAACTAGCCAGTAAGAAATATTATGACTAAGATAATGCAGAATAAATTATTGTTAGCCTTCAACAATGTTAAACTGATAAAATATAATAAACATCAAGTTTAACTGCAGCGGAACAAGCAATCCATTAGAAGAGTCAAGTAGAGCATGATATCTATTATCTTCTATAATCTAAAAAGTTTATCATCAATTTTATCGCTGAGACTCAGCTTAATAAATAAACCACATCATCGAATCATCCCTGCAATACGGGCCAAGGATATTCATGTAATCATCAATGCTCATTATTATACCGAATAATTCCTGGTCATAATCATACCAACCACTATCCACCAATGCACTACATGCCAATGAGGATTTTTACCACATCATTTGTAACATTACGGTCATGATTATACCGAATAATCCATGGTCATAATCATACCAAGTCCATGTATGCACTATAGGCCACAGATAACTTTCAACATAATATAAGCATAAGGATGATGACAATGATATAAGAATTCAATTAAATGAAAGCAAAGGATAAATTTTAAAGATTTATAATTTAATTTATCCAGAATTCAATACTGTCCAAATTGTCAACATGATACTGCTTTATGGAGTAAAATTTAAGAATAATATTATATCAAAAATGATTTGGACAACAAAGAAATCAGTCTTTGTCATGAATAATTCCCCGGGTGAATAGTACCTCGTGAATAGTACTTCAGGAATAGTACCTTATGAATAGTACTTTGTGAATAGTACTCGTGAATAGTACTTTGTGAATAGTACCCTATAAATAGTAATTTATGAATAGTACCCTGTGAATAGTACCTCGTTAATAGTACTCATGGACAGTACTCTGGCATGAAAAAACTTAAAATTTAACAAGAATGTGCAGAAAATATCTTTGTAAACGATACTAGATGAAGCGCAAATTTCAAAGATATTCTACTAATTTCACGGAGTATAGACACAATACTTTAACAAAATGAGGGTATAATCAGGAATACGAGACAAAATAATATTACTCACATACTACAAAGTATAGAAGAAAATATTATTCCTTATGAATACTAAAAAAAATATCTCTTACCTCAGAAGAAGACTGGATACTGGAATAGTGAGGTATCAGACTTCTCTTCTACTTTCTCTCTAAAGTTTCTCTCTCTATAGCTTCTCTTTCTATAATTGCTCTTGTGAGTCTTAGTGAATTTGTGAGAATGAAAGAAGAATGAGCTTATATTTATAAGAAGAAATAGTTTCGATAATTATACATTTTGGGGCTCGAAATATTACAGTATAATACATTCATCTTTTCCTTTATTTTTAATTTAGTACTGCAAGTATTATCAAACTTGCACCACCTCTTCTAATAGTACATCATTTGAATAAATAGTACATTCATGTGAATCAATAGTTCTATACATGTGAAAAAAATAATTACAATATAGTACCTTCATCTATACCTCCATTTTAAATTTAGTCATGCATGTATTATCAATCTTGCACCACCTTCCCTAATAGTACATGAATGTGAATCAATAGTACACACATGTGAACAAATAGTTATAAGCATGTGAATTAATAGCAATTAATTGCTTATTTATCTGATTGGTCAATATAACCTCCAGACATCAATTATTATCGGAATAAATGTCGATTTCCATTAACACTAATAATCCCAACATAATGAAAATATTAATTTCATCTTTAATCAACATGAACTTATTCATCATTAATATTATAACTCACAATATTTAACAACCAGATCATTCCCAGGAAAGATGGGGCTTTCCAATAAGGATTTTTCCCTATTGGGGCGCAATTAGGTGACCAAACCTCTCCTTGACAGAACTTTCTAAACATTGTCAATATTGCAAAATAATATGAATAACTTTGTCGTCTCAGTTATTTATTTAGTAATATAAAATATTATGCAGATGATAATGTGACAATAATTGAATCAATAATATGAGAGATATTATGCAGCAATTACTGTAGCAATAATTGAGTATAACTGAGTGACTTCTCACGTAAGCATTAATAATCAATACCGTATGCTACTATGAAACTACGCGTATTACTGTACTTTTACCACCGGTAGTTCAACAGTTTAACGGTAAAATTTACGCCGTTATTTTTATAAAAAAATAATTCTGTCGTTTTTTATTTACGATAATACTTCCGTTGTGGGGTCCACCAATGATTGTGTCGTCGTACGAATATTCCCTGTTAAAACGAATATTTCTCAACGAATCGAATATTATATAACCACTTGTTTACTTTGCAAAATTTATAAATAATACCCACAATTATAACATTATATCAAATCCACACCATAATATTCAAAAATATATTTTGAGAAAAATTAATCTTTATTGATAAAAGTTGGGGTCTTACAGTATCTTCATGACTTTCTATCTTGATGTATCATAGTCTCTTCCTTGATGAGCTGACATTGAGATGTCGTAGGTCACTCAGCATGGGTCTTAGATCTGTAGATTTTTCTAATGTATAGGCTTTCAAGTATAATTTTTAGTGTCTTGGAACTGTTATTTGGATTGATTTTGATATAACAAGGGTTTGGCTTTTATTATGATGGTTAGACCGCACCATTTGATGGTTGCCTATGTACACTCGTAAATGAGGGGATATTAGGTCTTACGTAGTTCAGGCTAAGCTATAAAGACCTAATTTGATTTGATTTGATTTTTCCAAGAAGTGTGATGCTTACAATGGTTTAGACATAGTATCTTTTGACAGAGTCTTAATTGATAAGCTAGGGAAATTCTTCGTCGTCCACTTCTTGCAATCTGAGAGCTCCTCCTGACAACACTCCTTTGACAATGAAAGGGCCTTCCCAGTTTGGGGTGAATTTTCTTTTGGCTTCATCTTGATTAGAAAGGAACTTTTTTAGCACTAGGTCATTTTCTTTGAATTGCAGAGACCCAACCTTCTTGTTTATAGGACCGAGCAATCCTTTGTTGATATAATTGCCCATGGAATATGGATGCATCCCTTTTCTTATCTATCAAAGATAATTGTCTGTACCGTTCTTGCAACCACTGATCTTCTTCCATCTAGCATCTATCAACACTCTAAACGATGCCATCTTTACTTCTACGGGGAGGACAACTTCCATGCCATAGACTAGTGAATATGGGGCAGCTCTAATAGAAGTGTGCATTGAAGTGTGATATGCCAGCAAAGTCAAGGGCAATAAGTCAAACCATCCTTTATGATTAGCAGCCATCTTTTGCATGATCTTCTTGATGTTTTTCTTGGCTGTAAATGACAAAATTGAGATATTTGATGTTGAATTTGCTATATAATTTCTTTATCATTTGATTATTTAGATTATTTGCATTGTCTGATACGATCACCTCTGGTTACCCGTATCGATATATTACATAGTTTCTAATAAATCTGATAATGAACTCTTTTGTGACTTTGGAAAAAGAGGCAGCTTCCACCCATTTGGTGAAATAGTCGATCATGGTAAAGATGAACCTATAAACGTTGATGGTTTTGGGCTCAATCAGCCCGATCACGTCCATTCCCCACATAGTAAAGGATTTGACGTTGATAACATCTTTTGACATGATCCTCATAATCTACTTTAATGGAGATCCAATAATGCCTTGTTCTTAGTATCTTCTTAGTAAGCAAAGGACTGCTCATATGTGGCCCACACACTCGACTGTGTACTTCATCCATAAGCTTCCGGGCTTGGTCTTTGTCTAGGCATCTAAAGAGTCCTATTCTCGCATCTCTTTTGTAAAGAGCGCCTCTGCTTAAATAAAATTTCATGGCCATTTTATGGATCTGCTTTCTTTCATCTTGACTTACCCCAGTGGGAGTGGATCCATCCCACATATATTCTTTGATATCCTGATACCAGGGTTGTTTGATGGGAGGTAATTTATCTGATACTTTTATAATTTCCAAGGTTGCTAGTGCATCTGCGAAATCATTTTGATTCTGAGGAATGTGGATGAAGGCTATATCTTCAAATTCCATACCCAGCTTAATAACATGCCTATGATAGGGCAGCAAATGCAATTCTTTGTTATGGTATGCCTAGTGGTTTGTTTGATAACCAACTCAGAATCTCCAAAGACTGCTAATCGTTTGACACCCATTGATCGTGCCAATTTCAATCCCATTATGCAGCCTTCATATTCAGCTGTGTTGTTGGTGTTAACAAATTATAGCTTGGTGACCATGGGATATTGTTCTCAAGTGATGGATACGAGAACTGCCCCAGCTCCCGCGCCTTCCATGTTTACATCACCGTCGAAGTACAGTTTCCAAAATTATCCCATATCTTCTCGGTGGTTTTAATGAATTGTCATTACCCCGTCATCAGGAAAATAGGTTGCCAAAGGTTCGAAGTCCCCTAAAAGAGTTTCAACAATTTTATTTGCAATTCCTTGACCCTTAAAGGTTTTTTTTTGTTACGTAGATGATGTCGAATTGTTGGAGGATTAGTTACCACCTCGACAATCGATAATTTAACATGGACTTGTTGAAGATGTATTTCAGAGGATCCATGCGGGATATGAGATAGGTTGTGTTCCCATGGAGGTAATGCTATAACCTCATGGCAGACCATGCGAACACATTCTTAAACTAGATTATGAGTTTAATCAGGTCTTTCATTTGGTTAGGGGTAAGATCATTCTCATTTGGATTTCCTTAAGATTTTCTGGAGTTCCAATATTGATAGTGATGGTTTGCTCAAGGTTGGGTTTGGGTTTATCTTCGACCCATCCTTTGATCTCCTCTAGCACCTTAATGTCATCTATCTCATCTTGATCAATCCTAATCAAGTCAAAGTCCAGTTCTACATCAAAGTCATAGTCACTGCTATGATTTTGCAACTCATCAGCAAGGCTAGACAAACCCAACTTTGGAGTCTTGAAAATAAAATGCTTTTACTTAATATATTGAAATTTTTAACATACAAAAGTATCAGCATAAACAAAAGTAAACTGCTAGTAACAAGCAACAAAAGTAAGCAGTTTGATAATATCTACACTTCGGGGCAGATAGACTATCTGCCCTTTTTACCCTTTACGAGTGATGCAAGGAGTGTTGCTCCCATTATCCAGAGTCAGGTCATTGTTGACTGCTGTGATGAAGGGGTAGTTTTTGTCCTCCTCTTTGATGATGGACATAACTAAATCTATATTAGGGTCAGCATCTTTCCCTGGAACATCAACCTTAGCCCAATTTATGAAAGGGATTGAAGGACGATTTCCAACCTGGTCAACTTTCTTTCCACTAACAGCCTCACCCTTAGTGGGTGCTAGGTAGAACATCTTTGCAAATTGACTTTGAACTTCCTAGAAGAAGCGCTCATTCTAAATCTTTTCTTCGAAGGGGCGCTTCTCTTTTATCTTTAATGAAGTAACCTTTGGCATCAGTAGATTGGACAAAGAGGCAGAAATCTGCCTCACAAGTTTCTTTAATCCTGCTTCAGTGAAATCTGGTAATAGAATGGTTGATAGATGAACCGGTATATGCTTTTGCGGGCTTCTGTGCTTTGATCCTTGGAAGTAGCTTAATCCAGCTTTCATTGTCTGGCTAGGTATCTGAATTGTACCCTTGATTCCTTATTGATTCTTTCCCAACCATTTACCTGACAAGAAACCCAAGGCTATCATTTTTTGACTAACATATATTACTTCGGGAGAGATTCTTGGTTTTAAGGCTAGTGCCCCAAAAACTATACATTCTTTCTCAGCCATTTACCTTTCACTTTATGTACTTCATCTCATCCTTTTGGAGACAAAAAAAACTATACATTTAATCATTCTTTTGGGGACGAAAGAAATATATTTTATTAATAGTATAAAATTATTTTATAAAAAAAGTCTTTTTTGTTGATAGTATTTTATAAACTAACATAACATTCTCAAATTTATCATTATAATTTAATTATCATAGCATTGCCATCAATACTAGACTAATAATTTATTGTTATTAAGAATTAAAAAAACGTTATTAATATTTTCAAATTTTATAAATAGAATTATATATGGAATAAAGACAATTTTTGAAACAACCTGAGTCAAAGTTTATGTCTGAAACAAATTTTGGGTTAAATTTTAAGTCCGAATTGAATCCAATATATCTAAATAAGACCTTAAACCACTAATTTAATAATATTTTATAAACCCATTTAGTTCACTATAAGCTCATCCAAAAATCATGATTATAACTTAATTATATATATACAATAAATCTTCCAACATATTTCGATGCGGGACTTCACATTCGGTCTTCCAAAATTGTATTCAATTTCCTAACAGGAAGGATATATCAAATGTCATTTATTTAAATGTTCTAGGACATTTTAGTAAATGGGTAATTAAATTACATCTTCTGACCCAATAATTTTAAGAAGAGAGTTCAATTTTTACTTCCGGTTCATTCTCTTGCCTCAAGATAAAATTCACAGACGCACCTTATATATCATTATCAAACTACATTGACCAATATAGTATCGACATGCATGCGGGAGATGATTGTTAGAATTTATGCCCTAGAGGCCAATTATTTGCTATATAATTGCTTAACGTTTTGATATTATATTTGATTGAATAAATGAATTATTTTATTATGCTTTTATTTACTGCGTTATATAAATGTTAACATAATAAAAATCCTTAGAATATTGATACAAATTATATAGTTTCAAGTATGTGACTTGAACATGAGATTATATATTTACAATTAGTATCATTGTTCTTAAATGTCCCTAGTCGAGTATCATTGTTGATGGGACAACAATGATGCATTAAGACTAGTATATGGATTGACTGATGACCAAATCTCATTGGTCATAAATATATGAGATATTAAGTCAATGCATAGGTACATGTTAGAGAACGATGTACTGGACAGACCCACCATGAGAATTCTATGTGGAGCATTATGCAAAGTGTCATTAGCAATTCTCATAGTGACAATGATGTAATGGTCCTCCGACCTGAAATCACTATATTTCTACACAAAAATTTATGTACTTTGATATCATCAAATGCCACATTTAATAGGGTGGACTATAAAGGTGATTATTGGGTACATCATTAATTGTGTGAGTAATATGAGTGATCTAGATGGAATTTAACCCTCCTATGTATTAAGGGTGATATCCATAGGCCTCTTGATTAAGTAGAACTATGAAATGCATGGTCATGCTCAAATAGTGATTTGTTTCATATAGTCTACTCATTGATTAAGAAAAACTCAGATTAAATTATGAAGAGTATGACATATTCCATGACTCGAGTTTAATCTAGGATTTTAAGGTTAAAAGAATTAAATTACATTGAAATATTGTTCACTAAAAAGTTGCATTGAATCATCGATCTTATTATTACTTGGGTAGCAGTGATGCATTACTAGATGTCGCTCACTGTTTATAATTTTATAATATGATATATAAATGGGAAAAATGTATGTACACAGCTGTGTATTACACTGTAAACTATTATGACGGTTTTTTGGGCTATAGCGACGATTTCATCTGTTGTTATAGCTATTCTGGGCTATGGCGACAGTTTACCATCGCTATAGCCCAAAACATCTGTCGTCAAGGCCTTACTGTGTAATATACAGCTGTGTATATACATATAGCCCTATATAAATTATTGTCAACGTAATAATAACCTATATGGTCACATACATAGAACGTAATTAAAAGAGAATTAATTTAAAATTTTAAATATGTCAATATGATTGATAGTATTTAAATTACGAATTTAAATTAATAGGATAATTTATATATAAGTATATTAATTAAATAAGACTTAATTAAGATATATATATATATATATATAAATTCGGATTTTATTAAATTAGATTTTGAATAATTCCTTTTAATCGCTATATATATGATATGTAGCAGCCATTTTAGGGATTCATTCATTAACCAAAACCCTAGTCGCTCTTAGAGAGAGACTAGAGAGAAAACAGTTTCAAAAAATCCTCATCCTTGGTGGCTAGTACCGCGTTTCCTTCTTCTGCAGATCGTAGGACGATTCGTGTGGAGCGTTCGTGTGGATACCGTAGAGACATAGTCCGTTTAAATTGTGTTGGAGATTCGACCGCATCGATTCTAGCTTTAACAATCGGTATAATTTCTAACCTCTGAATTAATTGAATTTTTCGCGTGGATCCTGTTTTAGGGTTTCGAAATTGCCTTTAATTGGTTTATTTCCGCTGCGTTTTTATGCCGAAACCCAACAATGATCTATCAACATGTCAGTACTATATTGATCGATTAAAATTTACCATGAAGTCGACTTTATGGTAACCCAATTCTTATTATAGTATTCATATTTGAAAACATCACTAAAATGTTTAATAACACGTCATTTAAATTTATTTTATAACAAAATTTAAAGCCTTTAGTTTATCTCCGTAAATAGGTAGATGAATCTATACAGGAAAGGGCAAACTCATGATTTATTCTTAGTGGGAGTTTTGATACAATATATAATAAAAATATAATAATATTAAATCTAAAAATCTAAAATATTAATATAAATTTAAAAATAATATAGGGATAATTATATAGATAAATACTTAATGTCAAACACAGTTAAAAAAATTTGTAAATCACTAAATAAAAAAGGAAACTAAGCCTATTTTAATTCGGCAAATTCATACTCATGTGGACAACTATGAAATATTGAATAATTTATAAATTTAGTGAGGGCTTATAAATAAAAATATTTATAAATAAAGGAAGAAAAAAAATTAGTACAGGCGATGTCCCTTACGTAAATCCCCTATGCTATGTTTGTTTGCGAAAATTATACTTGGGATAGAACTATTAATTCTAAGTGTCTTGTTTATTTTCAAATTTAGACTTGAGACTATTACTCTCTGGATTAAAAAATGGCTTAATAGTCTTGACATTATAATTATAATCATGGGATTATAATCCAAGGATTAATAGTCTTAGGATTATAATCACATGGATTATAATACCGGGATTATAATTCCTGTAAACAAATATAACCAAAGACTATTAATCCTATGATTATAATCCCGGGATTATAATTATAATGTCAAGACTATTAAGTCATTTTATAATCTCGAGACTAATAGTCTCAAGTTTAAATTTGAAAACAAACAAGATATTTGGGATTAATAGTCATATCTCAAGTATAATACTTGCAAACAAACATAGCATAGGCATTATAATCCCATAAATTATAAACCAGGATTATAATCTTTGCAAACAAACATAGCCCTAGGTCCATCCCTATTAATGCAGGTGAGACTTAAAAGATTGGGCGCCTTCATATGAAACTGAGAATCCAAATAATAATTTTTATTGTTAAACACCAAAAATAAAACTATTAACATACTTAATCATTTTAATTAGAAAACCTCCATTAATAATTTAATTTAAAATTCTTAATATTTGTATCACTTATCCAAAAATATGTGTTAATTAAATTAAATTATTTGAATGCGATAGTCTTAATTACAAATAAAACTATAAATAAAATGTATTGTATTAAAAATGATAATTAAACATATATATATATTATTTAGGAATTAAAATTTGATAACATACAAAGATAAATATGTAATTTTATCTATTTAGTCAGGCTTAAAAACTTGCAAGGATACCAACTGGTACTTAAAAAATTAAATAAAAGGTGAATGTTATTATGATTATTTAAAAGAGGTGACATTGTATTTTACTCTTTATTTAACTCTATTTTTTTTGTTGGTAAAAGGTACATTTTTGTTCTTTTCTGTTTTTTTTTTGATGGGACTCTTTAGAGGGGTTTAAGACCCCTAACTTCATTCACCGTGGGGTCTCTATTTTATAAACACAAAGAGGACTTCTCTATATAACTTGTTCCATTCAAATTTTAAGTAACGTTTAGATTATTTTTTAAAAATCTTTAGAGTTTTGTAATGCAAATTATCAGTACCGAAGAACTTTCATATTTAGAGATATATAAAGCTGGGAAGAGGAGAATAATTTGCAGGTTTTCTTTCTTTATTTTCACAAGGGTTCCTTTTCAAATAATATGGTGTATATAACGTTCAATCTAATTAGTGAATTTTATGACATTAAAATAAAATAAAAAAGAGCAGAAGATTGAGGGTGCGAATGAACTTATAATGATGTATATGTGTCAACAACTCGATCAATTAATTTTTATGGTGCTCACTTAATAAGGTGAAATTGTAAAAGTGCCTCTATAAGTTGTCATAACTTAGTTTTAATTTGGCCTCTTTAAGTGACAAAAATTTCAATTGAATCATTTCAATTTAATTCGGTTAACTCCTCACATTGATCTTAACTCAATTTAAATTTTTACCACGAATAGTTCGATTGAATCAAATTGGCCACTTAATCGATAAAGATTTTTGTCCTTTAAACTTTTACATAGTGTTTGTAAGTTTTTATGTGATGGGAGAAGAGGGGAGAAAAAATAATTAAAATTTATTTAAATTTCATGTTTGTTGAGTTTTTTTAGGAGGAAAAGAAATAGATTTGGAGATAAAATAAATAATATCACAATTTTGGGGCTGAATAGTATATTTCTCAATTACCTATTTTTTAGGTTTTAAAAAAACATTTCTGTCTCTTGCGCCGCCTCTTACTACGCTTGCTCCGCCGCGGTGGTTCTTTTGTCCGCCGTCAATTTTTCCGATTTACTTCGTTCTGTTGAAATCTCTGGTAAGATCCTCAAATTATGTACCCTAATTTTTTCAAATTTGCTTATGTGATTGACTTCGTTTCTGGTGAATCTGGGTAATTATTCTTCTTCCTCTTTCACTCTCCTAATCTGCTATTTTTTCGTTTTTAGGTTTATTAGAATCGATGATGATTTGATTCTGGTTCTTGTGTGATTATGTGAGTAATTTGATGGTGCGAGTTCCGAATATAACATTAATTTCAAGGTAGAGTACAAAATTAGGTCCTCAATATTATGAGGATCCATGGGCACCCTTCAGATTCTGATAACGTGATTACTATGACATCCTTTTTAGGACGGGATGTAGGTCTAGGGAGTAATAGTTGGAAGTGTGTGAATATGCTCATCATTCTGCAATATTGTCATATTTACACTAGGCCTAGTTCATAATGAATTGAATTGCTTATTCTGATATTCAGATTAAATGGAGGAATCAGAAAAAAGAAGGGAAAGACTGAAAGCAATGCGCATGGAAGCTGCTCAAGGTGATGTTAATAATGATGTTAAGAATTTTACAGTATCTCATGGCCTATCCAACCCAATGATTGAAACCTCTACAACACACCAAGAGTCAAGTGCTCCTCAGAGGTTTGATTACTACACAGATCCAATGTCGGCATTCTCCGGAAATAAAAGGAGCAAGGTCAGCCAGAATATTTCACAAGAACATTTCACCCCTCCAAGTAATACTATATTCTTTCTTCGTGACATTTTTCATTTATTTTGGGGTCCTAACTTATTGGGTATTATGCAACTCAGCCTCTTTGTCCTTGTTTTTTGTTCATTTGCGCTGAACCACAACTGTTTATCTTTTGATTTTGGTATATTGGTGCTCATCATAAGATTAATAAGAAATAGGTAAATACCATTTACGTATTTAGTTTAATATAGGTATATATATCTAATGGACTAAGAAATGCACTAAAAGGTGCCAGCAGGGTGCAACAGTTAACTTTTTCAAGCTCGTTGGATCTGTAGACATCATTTTAGCTCTATAACTTCATCTTATATTAGTGTTGAAAGTGTTTAGTGTACTATGGCAGAGGGGGTTAGGTTAGGGGCAAATAGAACACCAGTGATCTATATTAAAGTGTCAGTAGATCAACATTGCTGTGTACTCTGTAAGAAAGCATGATAGTTCCTTACACAAGTCCTCTTGTGAAGGTAATGTCTGCGGTGCAACATCATCAGTGGCCATTGGGGGTAATAGAAGAACTAAATTTAGCTAGTGTTGTTGAAGAAGAAAATCAATCATACTAGGTCCGATATAAATAATTTACAAATAAAAAATACAAGCAGTAAAATACTTGAAAAAGTCGAGTACAAAGGAAAAAGAGAGTAGTGATGCACACACAGCACAGTGAGTTTCCTAATTTATTTTTTTATATCTTATTGTAAGAATTTATAGGTGTAGGTATGAATGGATTAGAAATGTTCTATAGCATGGATGGAGAAGTGAATTTGTTGGATTAAAAATAGTAAGTAACTAAGCACATCCTCTTGTATTTCATATGCTTCTTCTTAATGCTCTCTTATCACAACATGTGATGTAGGACGAGTCCATGAAAGTTGGTTAGAACAATATAAAAGGCTTTGAAAACCAATATGAATTAGAAGTTGTATTTTAATTAGTTTCTTTAATTTGTAGTTATCGTATTAGAGTCCAATTTATGTTAGGAAAGTCACATCCCCATCATTTTTGGTATCAAAGCCCAACCCCAAACGACCTTCTGCTGTGGTCCCAAAATCATTGTCCCGTCATCATCATCATCATAAATAAAAAAACTGTCAGCCAAAACGAAATTTATGCTAAAACCTAAATCATCACCTACAACAAGCTTACACGATGAGTTCCTTGTTCATCCGTGCATGCGCTTCTTTGTCCAATTCATCATACCGTGTCAGATTCCTCCTTACTATTACAATAGTCGCAAAAGCCATCACTGTAATCTGAACCTCATCTCCAATTGTTAACCTTCATAATCACCAAATTTCAACCTCCATCCAAATCAAGGAACTCTAGATTGGAGCCCATCTTTTCAGTTTCAAAACAAACCAACAAATAGAAAGGTAGAAGAAGAGAGGGAAAACGAAAAACTGAGTCATCTCCATCTTTTGCCTTTCATATGTTGCGTAGAGACCATATACCAGATCTGGTTATTTAAAATATTTACTGGAAATTTATAGTTAGGTATCCCATAATTTTTATAGTTTCTAGTTTAATCCCTCAAGTTTTCTTAAATTTTAAAATACCCCCTGAAAGTTTACATAACCCCTGTAGTTTCATTTTTTTTCATTTCAGCCCCTAAAGTTTCAGCAATTTCAGTTCAACCCTTGTTACTTTATACTTCCTGCACTTAAGTCCCTCGGAAGAAAAAAAAATCTATATTTTTATTCGCAAGAACCATGGTTAGCGCTAGAGCGTCAAGCTTGAAAATTATATGTTACAACAAGATGAGCGTCTCAAGAGGATTGAAGACTTGATCACAACACTTGCTGTAAATGTTCAGGCCTCTATTACAACACTTATAATAAAAATTGATGTACTCACGGAACGCGTAGATAAGGGACAAGAAGATGCTCCTAAAAATTTTGAAGACCCCATTCCGGATATTAATCATCTGAGACTACAACAACATGGCCCTAATCCACGAGTTAATCATTATGTTCCAGATCCTATGATGAATACAGTGGATAGAGGAGCAAAATTAGATGTTGGAGATTTCAATGGCGATAATGGTCCTAGACATTCTTCGAATGGATTTATAGTTTGGAGTATTTCTTTCGTTGGTATGAATTATCCGATGAAAGGAAACTTTTCTTTGCTAAAGCGAAGTTGAAAGGAATAACTCGGATTTGGTGGGATCAACATCAATGACATTTGTATACAGCTATGAGAAGATGGGAAGATATGAATGCTGCATTGACCCGACGTTTTGTACCTTCAAATTATAAGCAACGAGCATTTTTGCAGTTAACTGAGCTGGTACAAGGAAGTAAATATGTAGCCGAGTATACTTCAATGTTCTACAATTTGGTTACACGGTCTGAATTTTCTTTGGTTGAAGAAGTTTTAATCTCCATGTACCGTTGAGGATTAAATCTAGAGATTGCAGGTGGTGTAACTATATGTAAACTCTTGCTCTTGGATGATGTTGTTCAAGTTGCCACCCAAATAGAGGATCATTTGAAAAGAAATTCTGTTAGGCTTTCAATACAAGTCCAAACTCGGAGAGAGCATACATTTGTGGAGCTTGTTTTAAATAGGCCAATGGAAATATCGTCAACTAGACAACTACTAGCAGGCCTAATCGTACTCCAGGTTCTTCTAATGCTAGCAACAACAATTCCTCTAGGTGTTATAACTGTCGTGATTTTGGTCACGTCTTTTGAGTGTCCTTCCCCAAAGATGAATGTTGCCTCTTCTCCCTCTAGGCAACTTGCTATTGTTGACAAGGCGTGCGGAAAAGCCGACTTAAACGAAAAAGTTTGCAAGCCGATAGACGACGAATATGAGCCCGATGAGTAAGATTTAGAAGCTGATGCTCATTTGGAAGGATGTTTAGGGGTTCTTCGACTTTTACTTGTTGCCCAACAACATAAGGATGATCCTGAAATTCATCGTGAGCAAAATTTTCAGACGAGAGTTATGTGCAGGACAGGTGTGCTCTCTTGTGATTGATACTAGGAGTTTTAAGGATGTTATTTCTGAGGAAGCAATTAAGAAACTTGGGTTAAAAGTTGAGCCTCACTCGGAGCCGTATGATGTTGCATGGATTACCAATACAAAGTTGCGGGTTACCCAGAGGTGTGGTTGCATTCTCTATTGGTAAGCTTAAGGATACAGTTATGTGTGATGTTCTACCCCTTAAAGTTTGTCACATTATCTTAGGGCGTAAATGGCTATGGGATCGTCACGCGCAACATGATGCTCGTGTTAATATCTATTCGATTATCAAAGGCAATACCAAATTCACTCTTGCGCTGTCGACATGCCAAATTTGAAGTTTGCAAAGACTTTCTTGGTGATCCGACGTGATTGTTCTTGTGTTGATAACTCGACGGAGTCAAATTTTTTTCAACGGAGGAGAAATGATGTAGAACGAGTTCGTGAAAGTTCGTTTGAACAATATAAAAGGATTTGGAAACCAATATGAATTAGAAGTTGTATTTTAATCAGTTTCTTTAATTTGTAGTAATTGTATTAGAGTCCAATTTATGTTAGGAAAGTTGTTTAGGAATATTATAAATAGTGATTTACTTCATTATTTGGAGATATTGAATGATTAATTGATTGAGTTTTGCGTGAAAATTGTCTGTGTCATATTAACCCTTTGTCCCAAAAATCCCGTCCCCATCAACATGGCTACAAAAACTTTAATATGAGAATCAAAGAATCACTAAATATAGTGATAACTGATAATCAAATGGTTTTTTGCAACTTTCAATTAATTGTGCTGTGTTAGGCTCTAATCAAACAAAAAATTACAATATAGGCTTCATGTGTTAGAAGAGTTGGGGAAGATATTTTTTATTTTTTTGAATTCTGGTGAAACTTGCACACTATTGGTTGGGGGATGCCTGAGGGTAGGATAGAGATTTTTTTTCGAGATCCACAGTTTTGTTCATTTATGGATCAAAGAAAGATGCCTGGTGGAGGAATTAGGAGAGCAAATAACTCTCTCAAGGCATGTAATGGATGTCACCTAGATTCATGTTATCGGAAGAGCTTCAGTTCAAAGGGGGGGGGGGAAGAAGTATGAATAAGCATCCCCTCTTTTTTAATATTCTACAAATTCCCGCCTAGGCCCCCCTTGGCGTCTCGCATAGGCGCTAGTTCCCCCTTTAGTGCCTCTTAGGCGCCAGGCCTCCTTGGCGTCTCACCTAGGCCCAGGGCAGCAAAAAAATCCTTCCAAAAAATTAGGCGGGGCCTAAGCGGGGTTTTGACAAAGAATTTTTTTATTATTTTAATAACTACCTAAATCAGATTTTGATATATTTATTTTTCTGCTGATTTACCATATTCATAATACAAATTGTAGCATATCAAATCACAACAAGAAGTGAATAATATCAAGTCAAAATGGATAATTTTATTATAGTTGTATTTTTTTGAACTTGTACCAACTTCAAATTATATAAATGACTATACATTTGTAATATTTAGTTTAATTCAATATAATTCTTAAATTTATGTTTAGTTTCTTAAGTTTAATATTGAATTAAATTCTTGAAATTTTAAATTTTATTATTTAATAGCAATCTTGTTTATGAATAAAACTAATACGTTAAAAATATGTTTGAATTTTGAACAATTGCATGTTTGTGTTTGAACTTTGACTTTAGCAATATGGATGTGTTTGAACTTTAAGCAAATGCATTTATTATTTTTATTATAGATTGTTTTGCTTTATATTATTGTTTTGTTTGGATAAATGATTGGCTTAAAATACAAAATCTCGCCTAGGCCCCCTAGGCGCTAGGCCTCCCCGGTCTCCCGTCTAGCGCCTTTTAGAACATTGTTTTTTTTCCCTCGTCTTTCTGTAGCCTTTATCTATAATTTTTTCTCTCTAACTACATTAAATGCTTGAACTTTAAAAAAGCTGACTAATGAATGTTGACATTGTTGCTCAAAGCATGTTATTCATTATTAAAAAAAAAAAAAAAAAATCCCAGTTCATGAAGTGGATATGATTTTAAATACTACTTTTTGAAACTTGCCAAGAAAAGTGCCACTTCTTTATTGGACTCGCATCGCATTACATGGTCTTGTGGGTATCATGAAACCTCTGTTTAATGTGCACACTAGCAAAAAGAAGTTTTTTTCCTTTCTTACTTATATATTTACCTTTTGGTCTGGCAGGACCACAGAACACTGTAATGACTCCCCCTCCGGCACTTCCAAGCCAAATTAACTATTCAATGGAACTGGGAAAGCATCAACCACAAGAACCCATTTGTAGTCCAACAGGCATGCCCCACCCTTTTGACAAGCAGCCAGGAATTCCTAGTGGTGCCTGGAATGGTTCTGGTCGCACACCTGGTTACTATTTTCCATCTAATTCACCAAGAGGGGGTAATTTTCTGAACCCTGGCTTTGTACAGGGAGGTAGCCCTATATTTAATTCTGGACAGGGCAGAGGGCACTGGTTCAGCAACAGTCCTGGGCCTCCTGGCCCTAACTCAGTACATGGAGGCATCCCTGGCTTTAGACAGGAGGGCGGACCTAGTTTTAATTCTGAACAAGGTAGAGGGTATTGGTCCGATAACAGTCCGAGCCCAGGACCTGGCTATGGACGAAGCCCTGGCTTTGGGCAGGAAGGTAGACCTAATTATAATTATGGACAAGGCAGAGGGTACTGGTCCAATAACAGTCCTAGCCCTGGTTCAGGACGTGGAGGCAGCCCTAGCTTCGGACAGGGAGGTAGATCTAGTTTAAATTCTGGACATGGCAGAGGGAACTGGTTTAGAAACAGTTCAAACCCTGATTCAGGTTGTGGAAACAGCCCTGGTCCTAATTCAGGAAGAGGCGGCGGTCGATGGTTAGGCAACAGCAATAGTCCTGGTTCAGGATGGAGTGGTGGGAGAGGAAGAGGCGGGAGGGGAAGAGGCTCTCATGATAATGTTTCAGCAGAGCTTAGACCAGATTTATATTACAACAAGTCAATGGTGGAAGATCCATGGAAGTTCTTGAAACCTGTTATTTGGAAGATAGAAGATTCTAGCCCTGAATCTCTGAAGTCTTGGCTTCCAAAATCCATTAGCACGAAGAGTGCCAAAGCTGCAGAAGCTTCTAGTGCTTCTAAATCTCAACCAAGTCTGGCCGAGTACCTGGCTGCCTCGTTCAAGGAAGCTGTTAAGAATGAAGATATCAATGATGAATCTAGTGTATGATAACTGAGAACCACCAGACTTCTGGGGCATTGCTTTATAGTCTGATATGAGGTTTCATACAGCACTTCTGAGGAGCAAGTGAAATTATACTAGGGCTTTTTAAGTTATGGGTGCAAGCTATTTTTGACAATTGATGTATTTCTACTAGCTACTATTGTTGAATTTGGTAAGTTATGATTTTATGGATGAAAAATCTTGTGTTGTAATCGGTAAGGGAATGCTATTAACTTTGCTTTGTGCAGAAAAGAGGGATTGCTAGACAAGATGGTAGCTTAGTGAGAAATATAAGCAAGATTAGTGGTAAAATGTTTAAATCAAACCGAGGGTCTAGATTATTTTGAAACATTAATTTGCTCATGTAGAAAGATGACAATCAATTGAGTTCTCATAACTTAATCTGCTTTGAAAGGATGGAGTTTAAGGCAAATGGATGCCAAAAATGCTTAAAAAGAAACCTTTGGGCCATCTTTGTTTGAAATTGAACTATTTGTCGTTAACGAAGGACTATTAGTTTCAGACTAATCACAAAATAGGAAGATTTTAAAAAAAGGGTGAAGATGATTCTTACACAATGAAAACAAGGAAGATTTAAAAAAAAGGGTGAAGATGATTCTTACATCTTACACAATGAAAACATAAATAAGTGTGAGATCGTGAACGATTCTTACTCTTGGTAATCACAAATTGTCGTATATATCAATGTTTTTCTAATAATATTTTAAAAGTTAGAAATCCTATTATGCAAGTAAATGCACACATTTTAAAACATTAATAATTAGAATAATTTCCTTAAATCAATAGTAATTTGCTTCATCATGTTGAAATATTACTATTTCCGGTTGACAAACTTTGAATATAGTTTAATTACTTCTACGTCGTTGATTAGACTTGTACTGCTCTCTTTTGGTTGTTGCAAATATTGCTATTTCTGAGCCCCTCTAATAGCCACCCATACACAGTCATTCTGTATAAACTATTGAATAGCATGGACTATTTTACATAAATAAGATTATTACATCTTTACCCAATAAGTCCAACCAACTAAATAAGATTATAATATCTGCAAACATGTTAGCCATTATTGACAAAGTGAGTATAATTTTCATAATAATGACAGAATCAGGTTAAAATAAGATATAAGAGAAAAGTAATACCATTGTGAATGTATCTTTTCTGGAGTATTTGATAGACAATTTAGGGTTCTTTGTCCTTGCAAGTTTTTCTCAAATTTAAAGTTTGCCTACGTTATAAAATGTTCTAATTCCTGCACCTTTACCTAAGATCTGGATCAATGCAGCTGCACAAGTGATCTTATCTTATCAAATGACAATTGCAGAAAAGAAAAAAGCCATAACAAAGTATTAAGCAATTACCAAATTTCAATTCGAAAATGTTCCCTTAAAGACCCCCAGATTATACATGTCTTAGAGATGTCCTTATTTGGTTCAGGTTAACTAAACACTCACCAAACCAAACAGTTACTCGGAGTTATGTCCAGTGCATAATTCTCTGAAATCCACAACCATACCATTTGTTTTCGTTTAGGATTTAAATTCAATTTTCAGAAACACTAAGAAATAAGGATAAAATAATAACTACATAATTCTCCTTTGAACCATATTAGTTTTTTGAATAGAACAACATAACACCATACAACTTCAACATTTAACATTTAGACATAATTCAAGCAGAAAATTTCCGAATCATGTTGTCAGAATCTGAAGGGTGCCCTTCGATCCTCATAATATTGAGGATCTAATTTTCTACTATGTCATGGAAGTAATTTTATATTCGGAACATAATCACAGAAGAACCAGAAACCAGAGATTTCAACAGAAAGAAGCAAATTGGAAAAATTGACGGCCGACAAGAGAACTGCAGTGCAACATGATCAGCAGCAACTTGAACCAACAAACTTCTTCAACTCCGATTTACCCGAACAAAATATTGTCTATGAGTCGGGTTTATAGTCCCTTCTAGTTCAACATGGTTTTGCTAAGAGCATGCACATATGCGTGTTTTGGTTTCTATTTGTTCATGCATGAGATAGATTATAATCATTTTGATTCATATGCAAAAGCCAAGTGTTGAACAATATCTTAATACTGGCACAACATAAGTAATCATAAAATTTGAGAATTTTCAATTGAAAACATTTTTTCACTTGCGTGTGATTTTTTATTTTTAATTTTTTATTTTCGTGTTTCAACTCAGTGGGTTGAAAATGAAACTGAATATATTACAAAGTGTTGGGAAAAGTACGCCAAAAATAATCTATATCCCAGGAATTATTTTTCCGTCTTTGTGCAATTAAATATGAAATCAACAAAACCAATTATGAGAACAAAAATAACAAATAATCATCCACAAGCAAGACACCAAATTTACGTGAAAAATCCTCTAAAATTAAGAGGTAAAAACCACGGGTCAAACTCCGAATCTCCACTATATCACTAATAATGGGCTTACAATAATTCTCTCCAGTTTTATGCCCTAAAACTTGAGGTTACACAATAAATTGAGATAATACAAATTTACCTTTAATTAAGTTGAGAAACCAAATTAACTTCACCACCAAAAAACACCCCAAGCAATAAAGTCTTCAAGCTTTCAATTAAACGGAGATGATGGCGGATATCCACGAACAACAAACAGTAATTCTCTCAATTTATTCTTTTGGTATCTTCTTACCACCAAGCTTCTCTATCTCATGTATCAAATAAGACTCCCTCGTAGTCTTATTTATAGTACTCTTCTTAATCCATTCCTATAATGAATTATAAACAATTTATTCTCCTAATCAAATTAGAAATCACATCTCCTTGTCTTGGTCATCAACCACTCTAACAAGTAAATCCTTTTTAAACTTGAATTCATTTCATGTAATCTCCAATTCCAATATTGCTTCCATTAACTCAATTTCTAATTGGATTAATATCAAGTATATAAACCCATTCTTTTCTATCTTGGATTCTATCTCATGGGTGAGGACCCACACCCAACAATCTCCCCCTCTGAACCCATGAGAGAAGGGATCACCAACCACAACTTCTTACTCGAAGTTAATTCCAACGATATCTTGGCTTAACTCAAGTTTCTTGGAATTTTCAAATATATTCATGCCCGACTTTGTCTCATCGGCATGGTTCTTCTCAATGGGAGGATCTAACTCAAACTTGACAGATTTTTGCTTGCCAAATTCATTCACAACCGCTTTGTACCCTGGCTGCGAGCTATCACTTTCCTTCTTCACTTTTGGTACCATTTAAAGCGAATAACTTTCTTTTTGTGGTTCTCATGCAAGGCTTTCCTCCCATCTCGCACGACTTTGTACCACATCTTTTTCTGCCTAACTCCCCCATCTTCAACACCTCTCACATGCGCCCGCATCGTGTAAAGAGTGTCTACCTTCTTACCTCTAGTGACTACTAGAGACCCTTTGGTGAACTTCCATTGACCTTCACCAAAGTAACTTTTATAACTATTCTCATCAAGCTTACCAGCAGAGATCAAATTAAAACGAATATCTGGAACATGTCTTACTTCTCTCAGCATCAACTTGCAACCACTGTTAGTTTCCAAACTAATATCTCCAATGCTTATAATCTTGGATGCACTTCCATTTCCCATCCGCACATGGCCAAAATCACCACTACTGTAGGATGTGAAGATTTCACCACGCGAAGTAGCATGGAACGAAGCACCCGAATCAATAATCCAATAATTAACATGACACTTGGGTTTATCATCACAAACAATAGCTACATCAATGTCGGATAGATACACAATCGAATCTTTATCCTCATCTTTTTCCTTAGACTGCTCCTTCTTTAAAAATCTGCACTCTCGTCTTATGTGATCCGGCTTTTGGCAGTGAAAACAAATTACTTCTTTTCTATCTCTTGACCTTCCCCTGGATTTGTCATCTTCAGGAGAGTTTCTCCCTTTGTTTTTGCCCCTACTCTGTGCGACAAAAACTTGTGAATCAGCACTAATCACCATAGTATCTCTTCGCCTCTGTTCCTCGTTAAACAAATTATCCTTAACTGTATCCATGGCCAGCTTGCCATTAGGAGCGGAGTTACTCAACGATACAACTAGCGTCTCCCAGCTATCAGGCAAAGAGCTCAACAACAACAAAGCCTGCATCTCATCGTCAATTACCATCTTCATCGTACTCAACTGATTTATCAAACTCTGAAAATCACTCAAGTGTTCTGCAACGGAGTTTCCATCCTTGAATTTAGAATTCACAAGCTTCCTAATCAAAAAAGCTTTATTTTGCGCCGTCTTCCTTTCATACATGGACTCCAATTTCTGCCAGAGATCATAGGCTTTAGTTTCCGTGGCAACATAATGAAACACACCTTGATCAATCCACGATCTGATCAGACCAATAGTCTTCCTGTTCATCTTGTTCCACTGCGCGTCACTCTTGTTTGTGGGCTGAACTCCATCGTTCTCAAGTGGCTCGTATAAATCCTTGCAGTAAAGTAAATCCTCCATTCTTGGCTTCCAAATTGCATAATTTGTAGCCTTGAGATTAATCATGCAACCTGCTGTCCAATCCTCCATTTAATTCGCACAAGAAAACCACAAAAATAATTTATATCCCAGGAATTACTTTTCCGTCTTTGTGCAATTAAATATGAAATCAACAAAACCAATTATGAGAACAAAAATAACAAATAACCATCCACAAGCAAGACACCAAATTTACGTGGAAAACCCTCTAAAATTAAGAGGTAAAAACCACGGGTCAAACTCTGAATCTCCACTATATCACTAATAATGGGCTTACAATAATCCTCTCAAGTTTTATTCCCTAAAACTTGAGGTTACACAATAAATTGAGATAATACAAATTTACCTTTAATTAAGTTGAGAAACCTAATTAACTTCACCACCAAAAAACACCCCAAGCAATAAAGTCTTCAAGCTTTCAATTGAACGGAGATGATGGCGGATATCCACGAACAACAAACAGTAATTCTCTCAATTTATTCTTTTGGTATCTTCTTACCACCAAGATTCTCTATCTCATGTATCAAATAAGACTCCCTCATAGCCTTATTTATAGTACTCTTCTTAATCCATTCCTATTATGAATTATAAACAATTTATTCTCCTAATCAAATTAGGGATCACATCTCCTTGTCTTGGTCACCAACCACTCTAACAAGTAAATCCTTTTTCAACTTGAATTCATTTCATGTAATCTCTAATTCCAATATTGCTTCCATTAACCTAATTTCTAATTGGATTAATATCAAGTATATAAACCCATTCTTTTCTATCTTGGATTCTATCTCATGGGTGAGGACCCACACCCAACAATCTCCCCCTCCGAACCCATGAGAGGAGGGATCACCAACCACAACTTCTTACTCGAAGTTAATTCCAACGATGTCTTGGCTTAACTCAAGTTTCTTGGAATTTTCAAATATATTCATGCCCGGCTTTATCTCATCGGCATGGTTCTTCTCAATGGGAGGATCTAACTCAAACTTGACAGAATTTTTTTGCCAAATTCATTCACAACCGCTTTGTACCCTGGCTGCGAGCTATCACTTTCCTTCTTCACTTTTGGTACCATTTAAAGCAAATAGCTTTCTTTTTGTGGTTCTCATGCAAGGCTTTCCTCCCATCTCGCACGACTTTGTACCACATCTTTTTCTGCCTAACTCCCCCATCTTCAACACCTCTCACATGCGCCCGCATCGTGTAAAGAGTGTCTACCTTCTTACCTCTAGTGACTACTAGAGACCCTTTGGTGAACTTCCATTGACCTTCACCAAAGTAACTTTTATAACTATTCTCATCAAGCTTACCAGCAGAGATCAAATTAAAACGAATATCTGGAACATGTCTTACTTCTCTCAGCATCAACTTGCAACCACTGTTAGTTTCCAAACTAATATCTCCAATGCTTATAATCTTGGATGCACTTCCATTTCCCATCCGCACATGGCCAAAATCACCACTACTGTAGGATGTGAAGATTTCACCACGCGAAGTAGCATGGAACGAAGCACCCGAATCAATAATCCAATAATTAACATGACACTTGGGTTTATCATCACAAACAATAGCTACATCAACGTCGGATAGATACACAATCGAATCTTTATCCTCATCTTTTTCCTTAGACTGCTCCTTCTTTAAAAATCTGCACTCTCGTCTTATGTGATACGACTTTTGGCAGTGAAAACAAATTACTTCTTTTCTATCTCTTGACCTTCCCCTGGATTTGTCATCTTCAGGAGAGTTTCTCCCTTTGTTTTTTCCCCTACTCTGTGCGACAAAAACTTGTGAATCAGCACTAATCACCATAGTATCTCTTCGCCTCTGTTCCTCGTTAAACAAATTATCCTTAACTGTATCCATGGTCAGCTTGCCATTAGGAGAGGAGTTACTCAACGATACAACTAGCGTCTCCCAGCTATCAGGCAAAGAGCTCAACAACAACAAAGCCTGCATCTCATCGTCAATTACCATCTTCATCGTACTCAACTGATTTATCAAACTCTGAAAATCACTCAAGTGTTCTGCAACGGAGTTTCCATCCTTGAATTTAGAATTCACAAGCTTCCTAATCAAAAAAGCTTTATTTTGCGCCGTCTTCCTTTCATACATGGACTCCAATTTCTGCCAGAGATCATAGGCTTTAGTTTCCGTGGCAACATAATGAAACACACCTTGATCAATCCACGATCTGATCAGACCAATAGTCTTCCTGTTCATCTTGTTCCACTGCGCGTCACTCTTGTTTGTGGGCTGAACTCCATCGTTCTCAAGTGGCTCGTATAAATCCTTGCAGTAAAGCAAATCCTCCATTCTTGGCTTCCAAATTGCATAATTTGTAGCCTTGAGATTAATCATGCAACCTGCTGTCCAATCCTCCATTTAATTCGCACAAGAAAACCACAAAAATAATTTATATCCCAGGAATTACTTTTCCGTCTTTGTGCAATTAAATATGAAATCAACAAAACCAATTATGAGAACAAAAATAACAAATAACCATCCACAAGCAAGACACCAAATTTACGTGGAAAACCCTCTAAAATTAAGAGGTAAAAACCACGGGTCAAACTCTGAATCTCCACTATATCACTAATAATGGGCTTACAATAATCCTCTCAAGTTTTATTCCCTAAAACTTGAGGTTACACAATAAATTGAGATAATACAAATTTACCTTTAATTAAGTTGAGAAACCTAATTAACTTCACCACCAAAAAACACCCCAAGCAATAAAGACTTCAAGCTTTCAATTGAACGGAGATGATGGCGGATATCCACGAACAACAAACAGTAATTCTCTCAATTTATTCTTTTGGTATCTTCTTACCACCAAGCTTCTCTATCTCATGTATCAAATAAGACTCCCTCATAGCCTTATTTATAGTACTCTTCTTAATCCATTCCTATTATGAATTATAAACAATTTATTCTCCTAATCAAATTAGGGATCACATCTCCTTGTCTTGGTCACCAACCACTCTAACAAGTAAATCCTTTTTCAACTTGAATTCATTTCATGTAATCTCTAATTCCAATATTGCTTCCATTAACCCAATTTCTAATTGGATTAATATCAAGTATATAAACCCATTCTTTTCTATCTTGGATTCTATCTCATGGGTGAGGACCCACACCCAACAATCTCCCCCTCCGAACCCATGAGAGGAGGGATCACCAACCACAACTTCTTACTTCTTATTTATTGTACAAATACATTTACATTTATTAAATATATATATAAAATTAAGCCTATCCTCCTATCTATAATATTCTTTGGAAAACTTCATGTTAGTGTTTCGTAGATGGATGCCATACTTTCCATTTTGGTAGATTGAACTGAAAAATTGACACTTATGTGTAGGTTTTTTTTATAAACCCCTTAACTTTTTTTTGGCATTACTCACTAAATATTAAATAGAAGACCCTATTAATGTTTATGTTAAAAAAAGTGATGGGGGCCCACCATGTGCATGACACATGTGCAACATTGAAGACAATAAAGTAATTATACAAATAAATAACTAAATGTTAAATATTCCCACACTGTTCTATTATCCATCCCCAAAATAAATCGTTAACCTAGAAAGAGGAAAAGAAAATGCTATGAATCATTTTTAATCTACTGTCCCACACCACCAATTGGCATGAAATCAGCCAAAACATTTGCTAATTAACAAGAACCGTCTTCCAATTTGAGCATTAATTCTTTTAAAATTACTAACAACATCGTGATGATAGAGATGGTAGGGGAGATCGGAAAACCTAACCTTATGATCGAAAAACCCAACCTGCTAAGTCGCGTCCCACCGATAAAATGGGGCTTTGAAGTTGAAGAAAGTGAGGAAGAACGGTAATAATTTTCTTCCTTTCTTTTTTTTTTTATTTTCTTTGTTTGGTTTTGCTACCCAGTCTCATTTTGAGTTTTGTTGAATTTCTTATAGTACTACTAAATCACCTTCATCTATGTGACACCTAGGGGTGAGCATGGTGCGGTTTGAAGTCCAAACCGCACCCGAAATCGCTTATGTGCGGTTTGAAAAATTCAAAACCGCACACGAAACCGCTTGTGATTGATGCGGTGCGATTTTAATTGATGCGGTTTCGGTTTCAAAACTAATTGAAACAACAAAAAAGTCTAAGACTTCAATAAAATTTAACATAGAACTTACATCGAGCAATTAACTTAGCTAGTGACAGAGTCGGCAATGAGAATAATATCAAGCATAGAACTAAAGTTCATTCTGTTAAACATGCCAAATTCACCATCAAATCATAGAATAGTAAGACACGTAAAATAATTTTAGTTTATAATAAAGGAATGATGCTTTAAAATTAAAACATTCGCTATATAAAACAACGGAGACCATATATTCGATAACAAGAAAAAAAGTTTATCTAGTTTCCCAAAAATTAAAAGTATATACTAGAGATAAAATGAAATTCTATCTTATATATTGCAGGGAAGACTTATAGAATATAATCCTAACTATACCTAATTTGAAAAATAATCTATTAGACTATTACTATTATAGCATTGACCTTAACCAATACATCAAGTGCTCGAACCAACGAATTTGGCCCCTCAGCTATAAGCCCCTCCAATAACGCATCAAACAAATTCAAAATTCCAAAATTCAATTGCTTAATTTTTGACTCTATAACCTCTAACAATCTTCTTTCAATTGGTGAAAAAATGACAATGTAAGACTGGAGTTTTCTCTGAACGTGTTCAAGTGAAAAGTAACTTTCAAATTTACTAGAGATAATACATACATACGCACACATGGTGCGGTTTCAGTTTTATGCGTGCGGTTTTGACTATTAACCAAATCGGAACCATAAATTTGGTTATTCAACCCACCTAAAACCGCCACATACGACGGAACCGTTGGTGCGGTTTTAATTGGTGCTGTTCGTGCGGTTTTTGGTGCGATTTCGGTTCCAATTTGGTTACTTGCTCAACTCTAGTGACACCCACGTATGGTCCTGTTTCGGTGATCATCCTAGACGCTGATGAGCCACATAAATAAGATCTCTTGAAATTGCCGCTTGTGATGGGTAAATATTGATATTCAATCGCTCATAGCAAGAATAATTTGGGTCTGAAAGGTTCTTAATTGGTTTCTAGCTGAAAACTGAATTTGTTAGATTTGAACTTCGAGTACATGGGTGTGTTGATTTGGGGTTAATTTGATCTATAGGATGATTTGCTATTGTTTGGAAACAATGGGGATTATGGTTAACTTTTTGTTTGTTGATTTCGCTAAGATCTTTTTGCACGGGATGAGAGAGGTTTGAAGAAATGCTTATGAAAGTTGAGAAGAGGAGATTTATTTGAAGGTTCCTTTCTTTAGTTTCCAAGTGGTTCCCTTTCAAATAAGTATAAGCAAATAAGCATAAGCATTTCTTCCAACCTCTCTCATCCCGTGCAAAAACATCTCAACAAAATCAACAAACAAAAAGTTAACCATAATCCCCATTGCTTCCAAACAATAGCAAATCATCCTATAAATCAAATTAACCCCAAATCAACACACCCATGTACTCGAAGTTCAAATCTAACAAATTCAGTTTTCAGCTAGAAACCAATTAAGAACCTTTCAGACCCAAATTAGACCCAAATTCTTCCCGCTATGAGCGATTGAATATCAATATTTACCCATCACAAGCGGCAATTTCAAGAGATCTGATTTATGTTGCTCATCGGCGTCTAGGATGATCATCACCGAAACGGGACCATACGTGGGTGTCACAGAGATGAAGTTGATTTAGTAGTACTATTAGAAATTCAACAAAACCCAAAATGAGACCGGGTACCAAAACCAAACGATTCATCCTCAATTTCTTCAACTTCAAAGCCCCATTTTCTCACTGGGAATTTGTCAAGGTTTGCAGAAGGTGGGACGCGACTTAGCAGGTTAGGTTTTCCGATCATAGAAGGTTAGGTTTTCCGATCTCCCCCACCATCTCTATCATCACGATGTTGTTCGTAATTTTAAAACAATTAATGCTCAAATTGGAAGAGGGTTCTTGTTAATTAGCAAATGTTTTGGCTGATTTCATGCCAATTGGTGGTGTGGGGTAGTAGATTAAAAATGATTCTAGCAATGGTGTAGGAATATTTAACATTTATTTATTTGTATAATTACTTTATTGTCCTCAATGTTGCACATGGTGGGCCCCCACCACTTTTTTTAACATAAAAATTAATAGGGTTTTCTTTTTAATATTTATACAATTTGAAGGGTGAGTAATGCCAAAAAAAAGTTTTGAAGGAAGGGGTTTATAAAAAACCTACAAATAAGAGTGTCAATTTTTCATTTCAATCTACCAAAATGGAAAGTCTGGCATCCATCTATGAAACACTACTATGGATGCGGTACACAATACACATGAAGTTTTCCAAAGAATATTATAGATTGGAGGATAGGCTTAATTTTATATATATTTAATAAATATAAATGTATTTCTACAATAAATAAGTTGATAAAGACCAAGTAAAATACTGAGAAACACAACTCATACAATAATAAAATAACTCCAAGTCTAGCATTTGCACTCATAAGTTCAACATAGACAAATTTAAAATCAAGAATATGGCTATAACATTTTGTTTTACAGATGCAATAATAATCCAGAACACATACCAAGTAGATTAAAACACTTTGTTAAGCATTTTAGCAAAACAAAACTACAAGTATGAAACACTTACAAGTGGTGGATGGTGATTGCAGTAATACCAAATTCCATAATAAGGAAATAATATTAATAAACATACTAATCACTTACGACTTACAAGAAAACCCAGATTAAAAAAATTAATAAACATATTAATCACTTATGTAATATCCCCAAAAAAATAATAATATTAAATTTATATTCTTAAAACATATTGTTTGGACTTTGTCATTTATTTGGGTTAAACTAGTTATTTAATTTGTGTGGGCTAATAAATATTAATAAGTGATGGGTAAATTAATTTAGTACAATTTGAGCTTTAAAATTTATTGTGTTTAATTTATATTTGTGGGTAATAATAAATCCTATTTAAATTAGGAGAGTTAATATTTAATAAATTAATAACTAAATCTAATCTTCCTCACATATATTTTGTTACGAATTAGTGGAAAGAAAAGAAGAAAGAAGGCGGCTGAAGCCTGAAGAAACCGGAAGACCGGAAGAATTGTTAATCAGGTAAGTTGTTAATTAATTGTTTATTGCCGATGTGATCATATAGCAATTAGAGAGTATTGAATTCAATAACCATAAAAGAGTTCATCAAGAAAAAACAGAGAGTAAAAACCTTAATTTAATTTAAACTTTTTTTCGTGAGTATCATATGGAGAAAATAGTTGATTTGAATAATGAACTTCCATTTGGGATTGTAAATGCATGTTTTATAATACTAAAGACTAATTGTAGAGATAGTCAGATTGCGATTCACAATTGAGAGAATATTTGGTATATTTAAATTGCGATTCATAATTTTCAAGTCTGCACCTCCATTTCCTTATAAAACTCAAGCAGAGCTTGTACTAGCTAGCTTGTGTAGGACTCCACAATTTTCTTCGTAAGAAGTGTCGTTCAGATGAATATCCTATTGAACTAGATAACAAGTCTTCACTATCTTCATCGTTACCACTCAATCAAGGAGATAATTTGGAACAAGTTTTTGAAACTCAAGAGCAACAACGAGAGAATGCTAATGAATGGAGGACTAGTATAGCTTATGACATGTGGAGAAACGTCGATCATAATAATAACAATGACCGGTAACAAGGGTAATAGTTTTGAAATTCTTAAAATTTTTGAATTATTTTGAGTTTATTTTGGTGATTACAAATATGAGTGATTTTTGATACCCAACTGTGATACATTTTCTATAACTTGGTGGCAATTTACTCACATGTATGAAGTTTTGCAACTTTTGATCATATAGATTTTCATTGTCATATTATTTTGTGAAAAACAGAGTTTGGTATTCCTACTAAAAAGCGTACGCATATGCATAAAGTAAATATAGCTCAGTTAAAAGAGAGCTTAATTTTTGTATTGCGTCTGTAGTTTCTAAAGTTTTATTGGTATCCAAGTATCCAAATGTATCATGAAATGAGTAGAATAATATGAATACTTTCAACATATATAAAATCTCATGCCACAATGATATAAAGAGATTTACTCTAGTTCATGAAAAAAGAGGGAGATGTTGTACACATAGGCTAATTAACAATTAATATAAGTTGTAAGATATATTAGAAGTATACAAAAGTCTATCACAGTCTTGATACAAAGTTTATAGAAGTCTGTTACTTATTTCATAGAGTCTATAAAAGTCATTTTAAAAAAGTCTTTAAAGTCTTTAAAGTCATTAAAATCCCACAAATTCTACAAAAGTCTGTCACTTAAAAAAATCTTTAAAAATCTTAATTGAATACACCTCCCTAGGTCTATTTGCGAGGATTATACTCGCAAAACTATTTAAGATTAAATATTCCTTTTTTATAATTAATTAAAAAATTAAATATAATTTGAACTATTATACCCTTATTAATAATAATATAGCTAAACTATAATTTAAACTTATTTATATATCTAAATAAACATATAATTATAATGGAGTTGATTTCTGAAAAACTTATAATTATTTAAAAAGTCATAGAGATACATTTGAATGCTACTAAAATATTTAATTAGTCTAGCAGATTAAAACATTTAAATAGTCTAACATATTATTATTATTATTAGTCTAACAGATTAATAATAATATTAATAACTAGATTAATAATAATAATCTAGTTTATTTATTTGAATGTTACTAAAATATTTAACTAATCTAACAGATTAAAATATTTAACTAGTCTAACATATTATTATTATTAATCTAACAGATTAATTATTATTAGTTAAAACATTTAAATAGTCTAACAGATTTAGTCAAATTAGATTGACCAAACAAATTATAATTTATATTCTCAGCTCTACCGTCAAATATAACAAATGAAAATATCTAGATTAATATTTGTTTAATTTATCTAAATATAAAATAAAAGTTTGAAACTTTATTGGACTTTATGCACAAAAAAACGAATAATTACATTATTACAATGATTTAAATGGTGCAAGAGTTAAATACTCAACTTCTTACATTATTCGTTTATTAATCAATATTTAAATAAGTTATAATGTATAATAGTTTAAATATAAATTATTGAACTGTTATAAAAATTTAAATATTCAACAATCCAATATCTTTTAAATTATAATATTTAAAAATAATTAAATATTATAACAATTTAATAATTTATATTTAAATATAAATATTCAACAGAACGTTAAAAAATATTTAAATATTTTAACTTAATGGTGCAACAGTTCAATAATGTAAGGAGCATACTTAGACCTGGCAAACAGGTGGGCTAAGCCCAAACGGGTCGAGCCAAAAATGGGCGGGCCAAAAAGACTGGGTTTTGCTGGGCTGAAATTCTGCATCCCAAAGCCCAGCCCGTGGAGGGCGGGCCGTGCCGGGCCGGCCCTCGGTCCGAGACCAATTCATGCCTATTTTTTGCTATTTTTTTGGATTTGGCCAAAACGGGACTGCCGTGTAGCGGGTCGGGCCAAAAACGGACGAACAAAAAATGTCATGGTTTTACTGGGCTAAAATTCTGCATCCCAAAGCCCGATCCGGCCGGTGGGCTTGGGCCATATTTGCCAGGTCTAAGTGTACTGTTGAATCCGTAAGAATAGTTTATTGGACTATAAAAATAAAAAAAATGAAGTAGATTTTGATCACTTTAGTCAAAATTTGTTTCCGCCAAAAAAAGAAGATAGTTTGATAAATTGATAGAATATGATATTATGGTCATTTTAAAAAAAAGGTTGAGCTTAATTTTGTCTAACAATTTTAGTCTCAAATGGTAGAGATTATAATACCTGGTAGAAGAATGTATTAACTAATCCCTTATATTAGGTCATTTTTAATCATTGGTCTAATAAACTCAACCTCAAATTTAAAAACAAACAAGAAATTTGGGATTAATAGTCATATCTCAAGGGCAAACAAACATAGCCTAAATGCCTATTAAATTATTAAGTATTAAAGTAAACTTTTTTTTAATGTTTAAGTCTTTAAGCAGCAAATTGGTCATACTCGTGAACATCGGTTCACTTGGTTAACTAGTTGGACAACGAAACCAGTTCTTAGCAGTTTTTGATCAAAATTGGTTCAATGGTCCAAACCGGACTATTGGGAGGACCGATTCTGAGTTTTACCGGTACGAGTTTTAAAACCTTGGTTGAGAGTGAATGACTTCGCATATGCTGGTTTAACACGCTGTTATGAATTTGGGGGGAAAACTTACGAGTTATGAGGGTATAAATGATTTTTTGGTCACTCTACTTTAGGTCAACATACAAATGAGTAATTAAATTAAATTTTTTTTTAAAGTCAACTCACTGAACTTTTGTTTACTTACAAAAATTTGAATTTTTGTAACAAACGTTAATTAGTTTAACCAAAGAGTGACGTGTTCAGCACCATGTCCCACTTAATCCTAGCTGGAGCCAAGCTGTAACTGATTTTAACACCTCAGTTATAACCCACCCACGAAAAAAAAACTTACCTAACAAAGACCCGATCCACCCAACAAATTATTCTAGATAAATAACAAATAGAACTCAGAAGTGATCAAATTAAGGGTTCATAGTGGTCGTTATATTCAGTTGACTACTTCTTCAATCGCTACTAATAATTCGTTGTTGTGCTCCTTGAGATGAGTACCTCAAGTGGAGTAAATATTTCTTACAAAAGGAAATCGATGACTAAATCTTCAAAAATCTGAGCTTGATTCGTCATTTTCTTCTCCAATCGTTCGTCGCTGTGGAATCGTTGCACCCATGTGGGAAGCTTGGAAAGAAGGAACCCTAGATCCAAGTAGAAGATTCGTTGATTGTAGCAGATACAAGGTATTTTAATTTGTAATATATTTTGCCTCACAAAATTTGTTGGTTGTAGCTAATTTTCCCTCACAAATCTTGTTTTATTATTCTGTTGACAATGAAAAAAAATAAGTATTGTGGATTTTTCAAGTGGTGTGATCCTCCATTCACTAAAAGATCAAGGGAAGTTAGCAAAAAATTAAGGGATGAGTTCATAACTGCTAATGAAGAAATACAAAGGTGTAGTTTGAATAAGGATGGAAGTGAGTTAAAATTAGTAAAAGAGTTGATTATGGAAAATATCCAATCAGGTGAAAAACTCAAGAAAATGTTGATCATTTTAATTTGTTCAAGGTTCATTTTTGTAAAACCCCAACTTTTATGAATAAAGATTAATTTTTCTCGAAATATATTTTTAGAATATTATGGTGTGGATTTGATATAATGTTATAGTTGTGGGTATTATTTACAAATTTTGCAAAGTAAGCAAGTGGTTATATAATATTCGATTGGTCGGGGAATATTCATTTTAACAGGGAATATTCGTACGACGACACAATCAGTGGTGGACCCCACAACGAAAGTATTGTCGTAGTTAGAAAATGACAGAATTATCTTTTTATAAAAATAACGGTGAAAGTTTTATCGTTAAACTGTTGAACTACCCGGTGGTAAAAGTACAATAATACGCGTGGTTGCATAGTAGCACACGGTATTGATTATTGATGCTTACGTGAGAAGTCACTCAGTTATACTCAATTATTGCTACAGTAATTGCTGCATAATATCTCTCATATTATTGATTCAATTATTGTCACAGTATCATCTGCATAATATTTATTATTATTAAATCAATAATTGAGACGACAAAATTATTCATATTATTATTTGCATTATTGAAAATGTCTAGAAATTTCTGTCAAGGAGAGGTTTGGTCACCTAATTGCGTGCCAATAGGGAGAAATCCTTATCGGAAAGCCCCCTCTTTCCTGGGAATGATCTGGTTGTTAAATATTGTGAGTTATATATTAATGATGAATAATTTCGTATTTATTAAAGATGAAATTGATATTTTTATTGTGTTGAGATTATTAGTGTTAATGGAAATGAACATCTATTTCGATAATAATTGATGTCTGGAGGTTATATTGACCAATCGGGTAATTAATCAGATAAATAAGTAATTAATTGCTATTAATTCACATGCTTATAACTATTTGTTCATATGTGTGTACTATTGATTCACATGAATGTACTATTAGGGGAGGTGGTGCAAAATTGATAATACTTGCATGACTAAATTAAAAATTGAGGTATAGATGAAGGTACTATACTGTTATTATTTTTTTCACGTGTATAGAACTATTGATTCACATGATTGTACTATTGATTCACATGATGTACTATTAGGGGAGGTGATGCAAGTTTGATAATACTTGCAAGGCTAAATTAAAAATGAAAGAAAAGATGAAGGTATTATAATGTAATATTTTGAGTTCCAAAACGTGCAATTATCGAAACTTTATTTTCCTATAAATAGAAGCTCATTCTTCTTTCATTCTCATTAATTCACTAAGACTCACAAAAGCAATTATAGATAGAGAAGCTATAGAGAGAAAGAAGAAGAGAAGTCTGCTACTTAACTATTCCAGTATCCAGTTTTCTTCTGAGGTAAGAGATATTATTTTGTTCAGTATTCATAGGAATAATATTTTCTTCCATACTATGTAGTATTTGAGTAATATTATTTCATCTCGTATTCCTGATTATACCCTCATTTAGTTAAAGTATTGCTTCTATACTCCGTAAAATTCGTAGAATATCCTTGAAATTTGCGCTTCATCTAGTATCGTTTCACAAGGATATTTTCTACACATTCTTGTTAAATTTTAAGCTTTTCATGCCGGAGTACTGTCTATTAGTAGTATTCATTTTTATGGTACTATTCACGAGGTACTATTTACAAAGTACTATTCACGGGGTACTATTCACAAAGTACTATTCATAGGGTACTATTCACCCAGGGAATTATTTATGATAAAAATTGATTTCTTTGCTGTCTAAATTATTTTTGATATAATATTATTTTTGAATTTTACTCCACAAAGCAGTATCATTTTAACAATTTATACATTATTGAATTCTGGATAAATTAAGTTATAAATCTTTAAAAATTTATCATTTGCTTTCTTTTAATTGAATTATTATATCATTGTCATCATCCTCATGCTTATATTATGATAAAAGTCATATGTGGCTTACGTGCATAGATGTACTATTGATCGGTATGATTATGATCAGGGATCATTCGGTATAATCATGACCGTAATGTTATAAATGATGTGGTAAAGATCCTCATTGGCCTGTAGTGCATTGATGGACAATTGTTGATATGATTATGACCAGGAATTATTCGGTATAATCATGAGCATTGATGATTATATGAATATCCTTGGCCCGTAGTGCAGGGATGATTCGATAATGTGGTTTACTCCCTCCGTCCCAAATTAATTGCTCAGTTTTGACTTTTTAAAGTCAAATTGACCATTTTTAAAACTAATCTTTTTACTACTTTTGCTAAAATATAGGTGAAGAGATTATAACCAAAAGAAAGTATATACAATTTATTACTAATTTCAATTTTTATAATTTTAGAAATATATTTATATATGCTTAATTATTAATTCTAAAAATAGTCAATTTGACTTTAAAAAGTCAAAACTGAGCAATTAATTTGGGACGGAGGGAGTATTTATTAAGCTGAGTCTTAGCGATAAAATTGATGATAAACTTTTTAAATCATAGAAGATAGTAGATATCATGCTCTACTTTCTAATGGATTGCTTGTTCTGCTGCAGTTATGAGAAACTAGATACAATATTTTATTCATTAATAGGCAATCTAGCTCTACGAAAGTGTAGAGGTAGCAACTTATAACAATTGAAATTTAATTTGAAAACAATAACATACTAATGAAATTAAACTCGCACAATGAAGTTTTGAGTTAGTGAACTTGCCTTTAGCACAAGCTAAACCTTACAACTTGAATCAATACCCTATACATATGTCATCATGACATAATTAGTCATTACCAACATTTTATATCTATATAAACAAATATATACATCATGTAAGTTAAATTACCCATTCACATAATCAAACTATGTTACTGCTAGGTAACACTTGATAACATGTTCGTTCATAGCTTAATACTACTGAAATCATCATTTAACATTCCTATTATTAACACATAACATTTATTTTCAAGCTTTGCACACTTAAACAAAACTGTCAGAACATTCTACTAACTCACGCTGCGGCGCTGAGTTGGCGCTGCGGCGTGAGTCACAGGCCATTGATTGGCGCTGCGGAGTGGCGTCGGCGCTGCGGCGCGAGATTTATACTGCTGGGCCTCGCTGCGGCGCCAGACTCCAGAATCTGGCGACCAAGCTCGGCAACAGTATGAACAAAAGTCAAATTGGCCTAAAAGCTCCAATCTAATAGAGTGATTAACATGTAATTTACACATAGACTTCATGTAAACATATTGTGAAGACTTCTAACATGTTTCTACCCATAAAATAACATAAACATCAAATATACAACACCCAATTCCAATGTTTTTGGCAAAAACTCCATTTTTGATGTTTTCAATGGAAATCAACACTGTGATTTTGTTTTTCAATCAAAACAGAAATTTTAAAACACCATAGTTATGATTATACACACTCTATCAAATTCAATAATCAATTTATCAGTTTAACAACTAATTAAACCTTAATTTCTACTTCAAACTAAGCCATATTCATATATATTTTTCATATGAACACTCTGTAATATATTTTCTTCCACAAAAACACATACATACATGAATTCATTTATCTATAATCATATATAAACTCATGAAATCATCTTATAATCAATAATTAATCATATAACTATAAACACCATCAATTTATCTTTTATAAAATTTCACAGAGAACTTTTTGGAAGAAGAAGAAAACTAAACTTTTAAAGAAAAAATTAAGCTCCTACCTTTGATTAGGAAGATGATGACTATTCTTTTCCCCAATTTCTTTCTCAAAGACCTGTTAGAAAACACTCACCTTCTCTCTAGAGTTTTCTCTAATTTTTTTTCTGTGTTCTTCTTCTTCTTCTTCTTCTTCTTATCTCTTCTTCCAACTCTAGTTTACGTATTATCATATAACGTATAATAATAATAATAATAATAATAATAATAATAATAATAATAATAATAATAATAATAATAATAATAATAATAATATAGATATTAAGTATATGATTTTAACTGACATCAGTTATAAAATTTTGAAAATCAAAAGCCATAAGACTTGTTTGGTTAACTAACTAAAAATAACTCATTAATTCTTATGTCTTGTTTGGTAAAACACAATTAGATAAAAGACTTAATAGGCATTAGGCCTTGTTTGGCAAAACTGAATTAAACTCCCTTAATTTATTTTAGTAACTCCTTTATAGCAAGGTTATTTTTCACACTTCTATTTAATTAAATAATCAATTTAATCAATTCAAATACTAATCTGTTAAATTACTTTAATACATAAATCATTATCACAAAACAATAATTTCTTTATAATTATAATTTTATTTAATCAACTAACACTTTATTTGAATCATAAATTTCAATTAAAATACTATAATTCATTTAATCATTATTAGCTTTCTAACTTAATTATTAAATTAGTATATAACCTCATAACAATTAATTTTCTTAGCTCCTTAATTGTTTATTCAACAAATAATTGACTAAATCACATCAACTCAAATTGCCATTAAATACTTATATAATTCAATAAATATTTAATATTACAAATAAATATTTAATATTTAATATTTAATTATTTATTCAACAAATAATTAACTAAACCACATCAACTCAAATTGAATAATTATTTATTCAATAATAAACATATCCATTAAATACTTATATAAATTAATAAATATTTAATATTACACTTTAAAATTCTGGAATGTTACACCACGTATACTAGTTATTCTAGCATAATAATAAAGAATGGAATAATAGAAGTTCTCTTCATGAATACAAAAGAAATAATATCCCTTACCGTAAAAGAAAGTGAATATAAGAGTAGGGAAGTAGTAGAATACTTTTCTATATTTTCTTTATAATTTCTCTCTCTAGAGTTTCAGTGAATTCGTAAGAAATAATGAAGGAATGAGCTTCTATTTATAGAAGAATGGACTGCATAGTAACTAACTAATGAACGGTCCAGATTGATTTACTTTAATTTGACGGTCCATATTTAAAGGAAAATCTTTTAAATAAAATATAATATATTCTATTTATAATATAATAAAACGAATAACTTTATAAAAGATTTTACTATGCAAATACTATGCAGGCACTATACAAACACTATACATAATAAAATATAATATATTCTAATTATTCTCTAATAAAACAGATAACTTTATAAAAGTATTCTATTTTATATAATTTTTTTTACTATTAGCCTAATAAAACGAATAACTTTATAAAAGTATTCTGTTTTATATAAAAAGTTTTTCTGTTTTATTACATTAATAATACCAATAAAACAAAACTGAGTGACTTATCACATAAGCATCAATAATCAATATCGTGTGCTACTATGCAACCACGCGTATTACTGTACTTTTACTACCGAGTAGTTCAACAGTAATAATGGTAAAACTACCGCCGTTATTTTTAATAAAATATTTTTGTCATTTTCTCAATCCGACAATAATTTTGTTGTGGGGTCCACCAATGATTGTGCCGTTGTACGAATATTCCCTGTTAAAACAAATATTCCCCGACCAATCGAATATTATATAACAACTTACGTACTTTGCAAAATTTATAAATATTACCTACAACTATAACATTATATCAAATTTACTCCATAATATTCAAAAATGATATTTATAGAAAATTCATCTTTATTTATAAAAGTTGGGGTCTTACAGCTTAATAAATAAAATCGAATCATCCCCGCACCACGACCACGATATTCATGTAATCATCAATGGTCATGACTATACCGAATAATCTCTGGTCATAATCATATCAACAACTGTCCACCAATGAATTACAGGCCAATGAGGACTTTTACCACATCATTCGTCACATTACGGTCATGATTATACTGAATAATCACTGGTCATAATCATACAAAGTCCATCTATGCACGTAAGCCAATGATGACTTTCAACATAATATAAGCATGAGGATGATGACAATTCAATAAAACAAGTTCAAGAATAAATTTTAAAGATTTATAAGTTAATTTATCCTGAACTCAATAACGTCCAAATTGTCAACATGATACTGCTTTGTGGAGTAAAATTCAAGAATGATCAGAAGAATATTTCCATGAAAAGATACTGGATGAAGCACAAATATCAAGGATATTCCACTAATTTCATGAAGTATAGAAGCCACAACTTTAAGCAACTGAGTATAATAGAACATATGAAACCGTAAATGGATTTTTTCCGCCATGGGGTAATCAACGTAGACAGATTATTCCAACAGAATAATAAAGAATTGAATAACAGAGGAATTCACCAGGCGTGCGTAATCCACACAGACAGGTTATTCCAACAGAATAATAAAGAATAAAATAACAATAGAATTCACCAGGCATGCGATAGATCGCACAGACAGGTTATTCCAACAGAATAATAAAGAATGGAAGTAGGTCATGCGTAATACGCACAGACAGGATGTTCCAACAGAATAATAAAGAATGGAATAATAACAGAATTCACCAGGCATGCGATAAACCTCACAGACAGGTTATTCCAATAAAATAATAAAGAATGGAATAACAACCCTTACGAGTATTGAAAGAAAATAACTCTCTTCATGAATACGAAAGAATAATACCCCTTACGAGTACAACAAATAATATCCCTTACCTTAGAAGAAACTGAATATTGGAAAAGTGAGGTAACATACTTCTCTTCTTCTTTCTCTATATAATTTCTCTCTCTAGAGTTTCAGTGAATTCGTAAGAAATAATGAAGGAATGAGCTTCTATTTATAGGAGAATGGACTAAATAGTAACTAATTCATGATCGGTCCAGATTGATTTATTTTTAAACAGACGGTCCATATTGATTTACTATTAAAACTTAAAGCAACGGTCCATATTGATTTACTATTAAACTTTAAACCATCGATCCATATTGATTTACTATTATATCTTCAACCAACGATCCATATTGATTTACTATTATAACTTCAACCAACGGTCTGAAAAATTATCACATCTCCTCATGGAATAATATTGTACCCAAAAATGATTTGGACCGAAAAGAAATATATTTTTTGGGTGAATAGTACCCCGTGAATCGTTCTTCAGGAATAGTACCCCGTGAATAGTAATCCAACATGAAAAGTGTCCCAAATACCCGAGTGAACAATACTAGAGTGAATAGTAACTGGGTGAATAGTAACCCGTGAATAGTAACCCATGAATAGTACTCCGACAAGAAAAGCGCCCCGAATACCCGATTGGTTAATATAACCTCCATACATCAAATATTATCGAAATAAATGTCGATTTCCATTAGCACTAATAATTTCAACACAATGGAACATTCAATTTCATCTTTAATCAACACGAAAATCTTTATCATTAATATTATAATTCACAATATTTAACAACCAGGTCATTTCCAGGAAAGAGAGGGCTTTCCGATAAGGTTTTCTCCTTATTGGCGCGCAATTAGGTGACCAAACCTCTCCTTGACAGAATTTCTAGACATTGTCAATATTACAAATAATAATATGAATAACTTTGTCGTCTCAATTACTGATTTAATAATATTACATATTATGCAGATGATACTGTGACAATAATTGAATCAATAATATGAGAGATATGATGCATAAATTACTGTAGCAATAATTGAGTATAACATAGTGATTTCTTACGTAAGCATCAATAATCAATACCACGTGCTACTATGCAACCACGCGTATTACTGTACTTTTACTACCGGGTAGTTCAATAGTTTTAAAGGTAAAACTTTCGAAGTTATTTTCATAAAAATATTTTTGTCGTTTTCTCAATCCGAAAATAATTCCGTTGTGGGGTCCACCAATGATTGTACCGTCGTACGAATATTCCCTGACAAAATGAATATTTTATAACAACTTGCATACTTTGCAAAATTTATAAATATTACCCACAACTATAATATTATATCAAATCCACACCATAATATTTAAAAAATATTTCGAGAAATTTAAATCTTTATTCATAAAATTTGGAGTATCACAATCTCCTCTTCTTATGAAATTTCTCCCTCAAAATTTATGTACGTACCTGGTATACCGAAGAGATGAGGATACCTTGACTTCATTTCAGATTCGAACTCTTGAGGTATAACCTTTGAGTGTTGAATACAATCCTTCTTATCCAAGATTTTAACACGTAGCTCCTCATACGTTAAATCTTCTGCTATCTCGTCTAGTTCTAATTTAATAACGTGGTTCGGGTCATCCACATATTTACGTAACATCGATACATGAAAAATGTTATGAACATGTGATATACTTGGCGGTAAAACGAGTCTATAGGCCACAGTTCCTACTCGATCAAGGATTTCAAATGGGCCAATAAAATCGAGGGTTGAGATTTCCTCTCTTCATCTATTCTTGCTTCTAGAATAATGCCCTCTTGAACCTTCTTTTTCACATTCATCAGCTCTGAGTATGTAGCTTGAGCAGCTTTAACTTTATCGATTAAAGTAAATTCCAATCGTATATTCGTTATCTTCACGTGGGTCCCTAGAGTCTTTAACTCTATCTCCATCATTTGTAAGTTATACGAAATGAGTCTTTGTGTTAACAACATCGCACTCATAAACGCATATGATCTTCTACTCAACGTGTCAGCTACCACGTTCGTTCTTCCACGATGATATTGAATGGTACGATCGTAATCTTCAACAGCTCAAGCCAACGTCTTTGGCACATGTTACGTTCGTTTTAGGTGAAGAAAATATTTGAGGGTTTAAGAAATGGGTTTTGTACTGTGGTCAATACAAAATTCGATTTCACGCTCTAGGGGTAGGCCAAGAAGTCTTTAAAAATACGTCAGAAAATTTATTAACAATAGAAATATCATTCAAAACTGTGACCCTCATATAAGACTTGGATAGTACGTCACATGATACCTATCAACTTGTCATCGTCATTCACGACGTCGCCTACAGAAAGTCTGGCTTCGGTGCATTCTACACAAGGAAGTCACCAACGAAAGGCTTGAGGCTCTTTACTTATGGCTTAATATAATAGTGATTGACTTTAGTGGTTTGGTTCCTTGAATTCGCATAACAGGTTGGTTAGGAATATGAAAGCTAACAACCTTACAAAAAGCTTGATGAGTAGTTAACCAATCAATTCCTAAAATCACATCAAAGGCAAGTATTTTCAAAGAGATAAGATTGACAGGTAACGTGAAAGTGTCAATTTGAATCAACAAGATTTATAAACAATGAAGGCAACGAAGGTTTCTAATATCGAAGTTTCAACCAATAAGTTAAAGTCTAATTTTTTCAAAGTCAAATTTAAACGTTGAGCGCAAGCAAGAGAGATAAAAGAATCGGTAGAACTGGTATCTAACCCGTGCTAACTTCATTCAGGTCACTCACTTTTTGAGAAGTCACGAAAAACGCTATCCTTGAAACCACCGACTTTGTTTTGTCCGTATCCGCCTTTGGTGCCACCGTCCCAGTTGGATTTGACTTTGGGGCACGACAAAATCAGGCTAAGTGACATTCTTTTCCATAATTATAACATGCTTTGGACTGCATCGCATAGTTTTGACTGATGTGTCCCACCCCTCCGCATTTGTAATATACGACTGGCGGTCGTTCTTCTTCCTTAACAACATGTGTTGGTGTTGACGTCTTTCCATTATTATTGAATCTCCTCTTCTTAAAACTTTCACTTCTATTATCTTGGCCATAATTACCACCGAAGTGGTTACCATTTCTGGCATGATAATTTCCTCCATGATGGTTATCATTGTTCCGATGGCCGTTGCCACCGGTATGATTATTATCGTGTTGTTGGTCGTTATCTTTTGGTTGAGCTAACTTAACGGTCTCATGTGCTCCATTGCTATTCTCAACATTCTCGGATGTTATTTTCAAACACTGCCACAAGACAAGGGTTAATTAACATATAACATATTATCCCTATACTCTGACCGACCAATTAAATACCAAATAAACTTAGGTAGGTCATACTAGCGAAGAATTCCCCGTCTCTCCCCTCCTAGTTCTTGTCTCACATCTCAGCCAGGGATCATATCCCTAAGCTTTGATACCAACTGTGACGCCCCCAAAATAGGCATACATCACCCATCTTGGGTCGTTATATACATGGTACAGAATACAAATACAAACTAATTATACAACAGTCGTGTAAAATACGACAAAACATAGGCTATGAGTTTTAATACAAATATTGTCATCTAGACAATATCCACACTCAATGGAGTCCTCATTACATTTATTATCTCACTATTTCATAGAATAGTGAGGACTACTAATGAACCATCTAGGATCATCACTCTGTTCCCCGACTAGTCCCAGCTACGTTCTCATTTCTTGAAGAGAACAATGAAAGCAAAAGGGTGAGCTCAACTAGCCCAGTAAGAAATATTATTACTAAGATAATGCAGAATAAGTTATCAATAACTTTCAACAGTATAACAACTAATAGAATATAATAAACAACAAGTTTTAGATCAAAAACTGCAGCGGAATAAGCAATCCATTAGAAGAGTCAAGTAAAGTATAAAATCTACTATCTTCTATGATTTAAAAAGTTTTTAATCAATTTTATCGCTGAGACTCAGCTTAATAAATAAAATTGAATCATCCCTGCACCACGACAATGATATTCATGTAATCATCAATGGTCATGACTATATAAAATAATCACTGGTCATAATCATACAAACAACTATCCACCAATGAATTACAGGCCAATGAGGACTTTTACCACATCATTCGTCACATTACGGTCATGATTATACCGAATAATCACAGGTCATAATCATACCAAGTCCATCTATGCACGTAAGCCAAAGATGACTTTCAACATAAAATAAGCATGTGGATGATGACAATTCAATAAAACAAGTTCAAGAATAAATTTTAAAGATTTATAAGTTAATTTATCCTGAACTCAATAACGTCCAAATTGTCAACATGATACTGCTTTGTGGAGTAAAATTCAAGAATGGTCAGAAGAATATTTCCATAAAAAGATACTGGATGAAGCGCAAATATTAAGGATATTCCACAAATTTCATGGAGTATAGAAGCCAAAACTTTAACCAACTGAGTATAATAGAACATATGAAACCATAAATGGATTTTTTTCGCCATGCGGTAATCAACGTAGACAGATTATTCCAACATAATAATAAAGAATGGAATAACAGAGGAATTCACCAGGCGTGCGTAATTCGCACAGACAGGTTATTTCAACAGAATAATAAAGAATAGAATAACAACAGAATTCACCAGGCATGCGATAGACCGCACAGACAGGTTATTCCAACAGAATAAAGAATGGCACCAGGTCATGCATAATCCACATAGACATGATATTCCAATAGAATAATAAAGAATGGAATAACAACAGAATTCACCAGGCATGCGATAAACCTCACAGACAGGTTATTCCAACAGAATAATAAAGAATGGAATAACAACCCTTACAAGTATTGAAAGAAAATAACTCTCTTCATGAATACGAAAGAATAATACCCCTTACGAGTACAACAAATAATATCCCTTACCTTAGAAGAAACTGGATATTGGAAAAGTGAGGTAACATACTTCTCTTCTTCTTTCTCTATATAATTTCTCTCTTTAGAGTTTCAGTGAATTCGTAAGAAATAATGAAGGAATGAGCTTCTATTTATAGGAGAATGGACTGAATAGTAACTAACTCATGAACGGTCCAGATTGATTTATTTTTAAATAGACGGTCCATATTGATTTACTATTAAAACTTAAAGCAACAGTCCATACTGATTTACTATTAAACTTTAAACCATCGATCCATATTGATTTACTATTATATCTTCAACCAACGATCCATATTGATTTACTATTATAACTTCAACCAACGATCTGAAAAATTATCACATCTCCTCATGGAATAATATTGTACCCAAAAATGATTTGGACCGAAAAGAAATATATTTTTTGGGTGAATAGTATCCTGTGAATAGTAATCTGACACGAAAAGTGTCCCAAATACCCGAGTGAACAATACTAGAGTGAATAGTAACAGGGTGAATAGTTACCCATGAGTAGTAACTCGTGAATAGTACTCCGACACGAAAAGCGCCCCGAATACCCGATTGGTTAATATAACCTCCAGACATCAATTATTATTGAAATAAATGTCGATTTCCACTAACACTAATAATCCCAACACAATGGAACAGTTAATTTCATCTTTAATCAACACGAACTTCTTCATCATTAATATTATAATTCACAATATTTAACAACCAGGTCTGTGACGCCCCCAAAATAGGTATACAACACCCATTCTGAGTTGCCAAATACATGGTACAAAAAGCAAACTACAACTTCAATAATACAATTGTCGTGCAAAATACGATAACACATACTATGAGTTTAAATATAAATATTATCTTCTAGACAATATCCACACTCAAATTAGCCCTCATTAAAATTATTCATACACAATTTTAATGAAATAGTGAGGACTGTTAAAACATCTTTCTAGAACCATCACTCCATACCCCGACTAGATCCTGCTATGTTCTCACCTCCTGAGAAGAAAAATGGAACAAAAAGGAAAAGGGTGAGCTCAACTAGCCCAGTAAAGAATATTATGACTAAGATAATATACAACAAATTATTATTAGTCTTCAACAGGGAAAAATCTGATAGAATATAATAGACAACAAGTTTTAGATCAACAAATACAGCGAAAACAACAATTCATTAGAAGAGTTAAGTAGAGAATGAGTTCTACTATCTTCTAAGATTTAAAAGTCCATCAACAATATTTTATCCCTGTAACATCAATCAATATACATCTTTAATCAAATATTCATCTTTGCACTACAGGCCAAAGATATTCATTTGTATCACCAGTCGGTCATGTTCATCTCAACACATGTTCATCTTTGCACTACGGGCCAAAGATATTCATCAGATAATAATTTATCTTTGCACTACATGCCAAAGATATTCATCCAGTATCACCTATTACGGACTGAGGATGATGAAAAACATTTTAGAGAACGAATTCAGTGAGACAGAAGGACAAATATTAGGGATTCGTATTTCAGTCTATCCAAATTCAATAATACTCCATAATAACCAATTATGAAGTAGAATTCAAAAATAAAGATCAAAACATGGATACAATCAAAGATAGTAACTATAATAGACATCTTGGACAAAAAGGAAAATTTTATTTTTTGGTGAATAGTGTCGTATTCGTGAATAGTGTCCGTATACGTGAATAATACCGTATACGTGAATAGTAACCCCAACACACAAAGGTAGAAATTCCACAATAAAATCCATACCAATATTTTGGTATAATGATATTGAAAGAATAACATCATTAGGAAGAAAATAACACCCCTTACCTCAAAAAGACAGTTCTTTTAACTAGAATACTGGATATAGTGCTGAAGGAACTTGCACTGTATAACAACACTCAAAGTATCAAAATACTCACAAGAATACGCTTGATAATAGAGAGAGAGGAAGAGAGAAAACTTGTTTCTGGTATTTATAGGAAAATGTTAGCACGCCGAAGCAGACTTGACCTGCTACCTGATGGCTTTACCTGCTACTATTGCCACCCACCACATTTGAAATTCAATTTGAGCACATTTCTCACAAACCAAAAGTGGGGCTTACCAATTCTATAATTTTCCACCAAAATGATAAATTCAGATACTTCAACAATTTCTGAACCAGTCACCTCTTAAAATTCATAACAAATCATACATTCATTTTTAACGGTTCAAAATTTGTGGACATATACTCAACTTATATATGTATAACATATCCAAAAATCACAACGATCCAACGGTCGGATAAAAAATTATAACTCACGTAATATATCTCAAGAACACTGGTTTGATCTTTTAATACATCCAATCCAATAAAATACTGTTAAAACATCTCAACATTAATTCCTTTATTAATAACCACATAAAATAAATAAATCCATCATTTATATCCACATCAAATAAATATTTCCTTATCATATAAATCAATAACTAATTATTCACAAATAATATTACAGAATCACAATTATGACAACCAGGCAGTTCCCAGGAAAGAGGGGGCTTTCCAATAAGGATTTCTCCTTACTGGCACGCAATTAGGTGACCAAACCTCATCTTCACAGAACTTTCTAGACATTGCCAATAATGCTATCTAATAATATTATTCAAATAATATGTATTATTGATCTGATAATGGGAAATAATGTGCAGTGATAATTATTGAAACAACAATAATATAAAATATCAACGCAGCAATTATTAAATTAATAAAATAAAATATTGAACAGTAATTACTGTAACAATTATTGAGTAATGTCTTTTTACGTAAGAATCAATAATTCAATAATACTGTGCAATACCGTGTGCTACTGTGCAACCACGCGTATTACTGTATTTTAACCACCAGGCAATCCAACAGTGTTAACGATAACAATTACGCCGTTATTTATAAAAACTCAAACTTTGTCGTTTTCTTCATCCGAAAGTTATTCTGTTATGGGGACCACAAATGGATGCGCCGTCGTACGAATATTCCCCGACAACAAGAATATTCCACGACCAAACGAATATTCCCCGACAACAATGAATATTTTATAACCACTTGCTTATTTTTGCAAAATTTGCACATTTCACCCATAACCAAAACATTATATCAAATTAACACCTTATTATTTCAAAATAATAATTAGAGAAAAATTCAATTTTATTTATAAAAAGCTGGGATCTTACAAGGTCGTTCCCAGGAAAGAGAGGGCTTTCCGATAAGGATTTCTCCTTATTGGCGCGCAATTAGGTGACCAAACCTCTCATTGACAGAACTTCTTGACATTGTCAATATTGAAAATAATAATATGAATAAATTTGCCGTCTCAATTATTCATTTAATAATATAACATATTATGCAGATGATATTGTGATAATAATTGAATCAATTATATGAGAGATATGATGCAACAATTACTGTAGCAATAATTGAGTATAACTGAGTGACTTCTTACGTAAGCATCAATAATCAATACCATGTGCTACTATGCAACCACGCATATTACTGTACTTTTACTACCGGGTAGTTCCACAGTTTTAACGGTAAAACTTCCGCCGTTATTTTCATAAAAATATTTTTGTCGTTTTCTCAATTCGACAATAATTCTATTGTAGGGTCCACCAATGATTGCACCGTCGTATGGATATTCCCCGATAAAAAGAATATTCCCCAACCAAACGAATATTTTATAACAACTTGCATACTTTGCAAAATTTATAAATATTACCCACAACTATAACATTATATCAAATCCATACCATAATATTTAAAAAATATTTCGAAAAATTTAAATCTTTATTCATAAAATTTGGGGTCTCGCCCCATGCGTCTAGGTTATGATAGATATCATATGCCCACAGAATTATCCTTGGTTGACCCAATAGACCCCAAAGAAAAATGAGAAGATTACTATCATGTCCTTTCCAATGGTGAGTCCTCTCTTGACATATAACTATCTCCACTGTCTACAATTGAAAATTATATTTCAACCAAATTCCAAGATTATATAGGTACTGCTCGTAGATATACTTAGCAAATAGATGTACACAACCCTGTCTTATGATAACACGAGGTTGTATGTCATTAGACATCTTGTTTAATAGTGGCAAAACACCCTTCCAACGTTGGTTTCACCTCACCCTATTCGATTCACCAAAATTAAATATCAAATAACGTATACAATACGACACACTTATCTAAAGTTCTCAATAACATTATTTACATACTATTTAGGGAGACCTCAACAACTATAGACCACCGTTCTATTCCCCTATTATCCCCACTCGACCCAGGTACACTCTTGTTACCTGAAAGGAATTGTGAAGCAAAATAGTGAGCTTAACTAGCCCAATAAGAAATATTATGACTAAAGATAATTAAATTATCAGTAGCCTTTGTCAGTAATAAATCAGAGATTTAGAACATATGGTAGATTATAAAACTTTTCAACCATAGGCGCAGCGAAACGAGCAATCCATTAGAAGAGTCAAATAGACCATAATGTCTATTATCTTCTTCATATTAAAAGTCCACCAACAATATTTTATCCCTGTAACATCAGTCAACAGTTTCTGTCCATAATCACGTATATAACTCATAATCATAATTGTAGTTCTAAATTCCTCTTCTCATCCAGACAAAGATAATTTTCATCACATGTCTTTACCTGAAACATCAAAGATCATGGTTATACCAAATCACAGTTCCTGTTTATAATCATACTAATAAATTCATCTTTGCACTACGGGCCAAAGTGAACAGTTCATCTTTGCACTATGTGACAAACACATTCAATAACAGTTCATCTTTTCACTACGGGCCAAATATATTAAACAACAGATCATCTTTGCACTACATGCCAAAGATATTCAACAACAAATATGTCATCTTTGCACTACAAGCCAAAGATATTCAACAACAGGTCATCTTTGCACTATGGGACAAAGATATTAATATCTCAAAGAAATATATAATCATTTTAGAATTTATATAAACAATAATTATAACTATGTTGATCAATTCACCTTTGCATTTAAGCTAAAGATATTCAATTATAACTTCAATGGTCATGATCATACCAGTCAACAATTCATCTTTGCACTACTGGCCAAAGAGAACCCATAGTCACGATCATACAAATAATCGACCCATCATTACACTCAAGTCAAAGAAAAATATGTTCCTTGGGGTTATAAAAATGTTATATATGGTAATAAAAATAATATAATCAATATATAGATTTAATCTCAAGAGTAAGATTTATAAATCAACGATAATAAAGTTTCACAATAAAATCTATATCAATATTTACAACACCTTAATCCAAATGTTATAAATCACTTAATAATATCATAATCTAATATTATTAATATTATAACAATATTTAAATCATTTCTTAAACTTATAAACAATTTATTTTAATTGTTTAGACTTTACTAATTAATGCATTTAATCATCCTAAAATGCCAAACTCATAAGATTTTATCACCAATAACCAAAACTCTCATAAAAAAAATCTGCATATACCTTATATAGGATTCTCAAGCCATAAAATCCTATTTTTTAATTTTTTACTTCACATAACATATTTAATTCATTTACTCATAACTAGTCCATTTTCATGAAAAATACCAAATCAGTCCCAAAAAATTTTCTTTTTTGAGATTTAGCAGAATATAGTCTTATATTGAACATATATTTTTCTCGAAACTTTCAAAATTCATTTACTATTTTTCATATGGCCAAAACTGCTGAATATTTAGACATTTATCATAAATTATACTTTTGTCCAAAAATTTCAAAATTTACAGAGTATACTGCTGTTATATACATGCACTCCCAATAAAATTTTCACAAATTTTGGAGTTAATCGCAAGGAGTTATAAGGGTTTACTTTTAAAATAGTCTTTTCCCATAAAATTCATTACTCCTAATCTATACATCCAAAAATTTTTATTTTTGGACACAATCTATAAAACTCATCAAATTATCATTTCAAATTTTTTCAAAATTTTTAAAGGTCAAAAAAAATTACGAAACTGAAAAACATAATAACCATTACAATCCCTTACCTCAAAAGAGCAGTATTTTTGATCGAAATATCGGATGTAAAGCCGACAGAAACTTGTATTGAATAGTAACTCTAAAAGTATCAAAATACTTACAAAAATACGCTCGATAATATATAGAGAGAAAACTTAAGTTTCTGGTGCGATTTTCAATTCTAACTTAAGCGCCTATTTATAAAAAAATGCAAGAACGTCAAATGAGACTAAATTAATAAAATATTATTAATTTATTCAAAACTTCTCGCATGCCACTTTTGATCAAAATCTCAGCCACCACAGTGGGGCCCACCCAAAAATCAGCACATGTGTTCAACACCAACCAAAAGTGGGTCCCACCCAATTTTAATAAAAAATATTTTATTTTTTGAAACTTCAGTAATTCATAATAAATAACCCTTTTATCAGAAAAATATGAATTTTATTTCCATACCACACGAAATCGAATTCTCTACAACTTTTTAGCTTTAAGTTTTTCCAAATTCCAGACAGAAAATATCCGAAATCCACAAACGGACGATTTTCAACACATTTTAATATTCATAACAAATCATACGTTAATTTTTAACAGTTCAAATTTTGTGGGCATATATTCAACTTATATATGTATAAGATATCTAAAAATCACAACGATCCAACGGTCAGATCAAAATTATAACTCATACAATTGAGCTTTAAGAACACTGATTTGATTTTTAATGCCTCCATTTCGACAAAATAAAATACCTCAGCTTTAATTTCTTCATTTACAACCACATAAAATATATCCATCATTTATATCCACATAAAATAAATATTTCTTTATCATATAAATTAATAATTAATTATTTACAAATAATATTACAAAGTGACAATAATGACAAAACCTCTACTTACTGACGCGTAATTAGGTGACCAAACCTCTCCTTGATAGAACTTTATAGACATTGTCAATAATGCTATCTAATAATATTATTCAAATATTATGAATTATTGATCTGATAATGGGAACTACTGTGCAGTGACAATTACTGAAACAACAATAATATAAAATATCAACGCAATATTATTGAATCAATAAAATAAAATATTGAACAATAATTAATGTAACAATTATTGAGTAGTGTCTTCTTATATAAGAATCAATAATTCAAAAATACTGTGCAATGCCGTGTGCTACTGTGCAACAACGCGTATTACTGTATTATATATATTCTAACAGTGTTAACGGTAACAACTACGCTGTTATTTATAAAAACTCAAACTTGTCGTTTTATACATCCGACAGTTATTCTGTTATGGGGCCCACAAATGACTGCACCGTCGTACGGATATTCCCGACAAAAAAGAATATTTCATGACCAAACGAATATTGTGACGAACGAGATTTTTATAAATTAATTTTAATATTTATTGAATTAAATAAATATTTTTCGATGATTTAATCATTAGATTAAATAATTAATTGATGCAGTTGTGGTAGATTAAATTAATTATATGTGTTACATTTATTAAATTAATGTGGAGAATTTTTATTATCGAAGTATGTCATTATGTGAGCTTATTGTATTAAAAGAAATATTTAATAAGCCTAATGTTATTTTAATTAATTTAATTATTAATTAGAGAATTAATAATTTGACATTATTTATTAATGAAAAAATTAATTACGTGACTATGTGAAATTATGAGAAATTATTATATTTTATTTATATTAAATTAAATAAATTAATTGAGTTATTTTATAAAGGGTGTGACATTATTTAAACTATATGATAAAAGAGTTTATTAAATTAATTGAGGTTAAGCCTTTAAGGCTAGCCAAACATGGCACTAGTAGAGGTTGAGAGCAATGAATCCATGATGGGTAATTGACCTCCACAATGCGTCAGTTTATTTGATGCGACGTCTTCTTTATTTCATTTTTTCTTAAGTCTGATAAAAACTAGTTAGAGAGAATTAAAAAATTTTGAGAGAGAATTCAGAGGAATTGTGAGAATCTCTGTGTTGAAGAAGCTTTTGAAAAAGGGTTTTATCTCTACTCATTAATACTCTGGGTAATTCTCCTTCCCAAATTCTATTTTACGTCATAAAGTTTTATAAGAAAATGGCTTTTAAAGTTTCTGTAAAGCCTCTGTGATTGAGAAAGTAGTAATATTTATGAGTTATTTATGGGTTAAGATGTATCAAATCGTATTTTATATATATATTGCATGATTCCATATCATCAGTTTCATAATATTACATCGTATATGATTTCTACAAAATTACAGAGTATGAGTTTTGACCTTATGGCCTTATACATGATATTTTATGTATTGATCGTATATTATCCCTAAATTTTACACTCGTATATTATTATGCATGTTGATACGAAGAGACCAAAGTTTAAATAAACGGATTCGGTGTTATAACGAATCCGTAGTGACAATTTTCATATTTTATTTTCAAAACCTCCAAGAACATCAAAGTCAGTGAAATTCACATATTTTAGTTCTATGATTATGTGTTTTAATGGGTTAAAACCATTCTATAAATGTTGGGTTATGATTATACATGAATTATAACATGTGGGTATGTCTAAATTTGTGTAGTAATATTTTAAATTGGAGTTTTTGGCTGTGTTCTGCAATTTTCGCAAATTGCAGAACAGTTTCTGGCTCACCGCGCTGCGGCGCCAGTCTCACGTCTAAACATCTGTGCCGCAGTGCCATGTGTCTGGCTGCAGCGCCACGGCGCCGTAGCGCGAAGATCAAGTGTAACAGTGGCGCCACAGCGCCACTCTCCAGAAAGTTCAGAAATGGATTTTTTAAAAATGATTAAGTCTAGCAATGTGTTAGTAACTTAATGTAATGAACATGTAAACATGTTAGAAGTAAAATGTGATGATAAAATAGATGTTTAACATGTAAATAACATAATTACTTGTAGATTGAGTTATGGAATACATAATTAAATTATTATTCATGAAGTGATATTATGTGACAGTAAATGTGATAATTAACTAAGTATAGTTAAATAATCAAAGTAGACAAAGAGAATGAGTTTATGATGATTAGTTAAGTTATAATTAACTGGTATTGTGGATGTGAATGATATGTAGGATTTAATTCAAAGAACGTGCTTAGTTAAAGTATAATCTACGCACGAGGCAAGTTTCCTAACCCTACTTGTCATTATTGTTCAAGTTTATTATTTACCTCGAGTAAATTATCATTACTATTATTCAAGTTCGAATTATTATATTAAAGATTGATATCTTTTCAAAGTATGATTTTGTTATACAATAATCGTTTTATTGTATACTCCTTAAGATTATTATTCAATTTGAATATCATTATATTTGATCCTTATTAGACTAGCGAACCCTTATTGATTCGACTAGTCCATAGTTGATGAGCGTTCTAAATTTCAGAACCCTTGATGAATTATCCAAACCAAACTTTCTTTGGTGCGGACTTGAATGTCAAACTGAGATGAACAACCTTGCAAAGAGATTTACTTATGCGTTTGCGTTAAGATATTGGGCACAGTATGGTACTAAGGGTTGATCCCCCTAAGTACGAGTATAAGGTCCATAGTCTTATGACTGTTAAAGGTTTCAAGTATAACCCTTGATAACCTAGGACATAGTTCAAGGTCTTATGACCCTCAAAATTCTTTTGATTCTTGTTATTTATTCTTGATTCAAAAAGTTGAGCTTTTATTCAGATGTCTTTGATTTACTAGCATGTTATTATACTATTATTTCATTATTATACTTGTGGGCAATAATACTCACTCTTGCTTAATAATAACATTGCAGTTAAGAACGAAAGAACTGTTGAACCTTCCACTAGTATGGGCAAGGGCAAAGTTTGCAAGTGATGAAGACTTGTTATTTTATTAGATGATGTATTTATGTTTAAGACTTTAGTTAATGATGTTGTTAAGACTTATTTGTTTATGGTTCCCCACAGATGTTTAAGGTTAGTTTAACCTGGGATTGTATTATTATTATTCAGATGTTGTAACCCTTAAGGGGAAGATTTTTATTCTATCTATTGCATGACTTGCATTTATTATGGGTAGATAGATAGATGATATTTGTATAGTGAACACCAAACCCCGTGGAATTGAAGTACCCGGATTTGGGGGTGTCACAAATATTCCCCGACAACAATAAGTATTTTATAGCCACTTGCTAATTTTGAAAAATTTCATATGTCACCCTTAACTTTAAACTTTTATCAATTTAACTATTTAATAAATAGAAAAATAGAATACTTTTATTTCATAAAATTCGGAGTCTTATATTTTCCCTCCATATCCACGTAATGTTGGCCACATGGAATGTTCTGTGCCATATCAAAAAATTTTTACACGTCTGCAACTTATTTATTCATTTTCGTCTAAATTCAAAAGACTTGATGGATTTTCTAACGTTTCGTAAGTAAACAAAAGCTCAGTGAGTTAACTGTAAGGAAAAAAAAGTTTAAGTACTCATTTATAAGTTGACCTAAAGTAGAGTGACTAAAAAAATATCTATCCCGAGTTATAAGGGGTAAAGATAGGGGGAGAGAATTTATTTTTTTTCTTTTGTTGTTTTTGTTAGTTTTATAGAAAGAACTTTTACTTTTACTATTAATTTACACTTATTATACTCCTATTATATACTTATTATAAGATATATTGTTGATATGTTATTTAAAATTTTAATATTACATTTCTTTTCATGTTTTCTCACGTTTAGGTTTAAATTTTAAGTTCTTTTTATTGTTCATCTCAAAATACTCATAAAGAAATGAATTTTAATATTTTATCTAAATTTTACTCATTTTTTTCTTTAAAACTCACAAACATATTCTTAAGGTTAAAAGTGTGTAATTGTGTATGGATCCCCTTAGTTAGGTTATTTATTACTTTTAAAGTACTAAATTATTTCTATAAAAAATGATATTGTCGTATTAAAATTCATGTCCAACTGTGTCCTTAATTGTTTTACTACGTGTCTGATTACTTATATATATATATATATATATATATATATATATATATATATATAAATCTCACGTGTATATTGGTACATTTTGAATCTAGAAGTATTTGCATTCAGAATGACCCTAACACAAATTTGCGACCCCTTCAAAAATGGTTTGTTCGTTATAAATATTCATTATAAGAAAAGGCAGAATTTTTATCTCTTTTAGAAAAGCAGAGTAATACGCTACATTTTGTCTGCTTCCGTTTGCACTAACAAGTGTGTGTGTGTGTATATATATATATATATATATATATATATATATATATATATATATATATATATATATATATATATTACTTGAAAGTCCAATAATAATCTAAAATGGTGGTTGATTAAATTATTATCGATTAAAAATTATTGTTGTATTATATATATTATTATCGATTAATAATAATCTAAAAATATATTCAAGACAGTAAAAATTCAATCGCACAATGCGCAAATATTTATCTTGTTCACAATATACATCCCGGGTATGTTGCAACGTCAGTCTCAAACTACTCTCCAGGACTTTATATCTGCGAGACTCCAAATTTTATGAATAAAGATTTAAATTTCTCGAAATATTTTTTAAATATTATGGTGTGGATTTGATATAATGTTATAGTTGTGGGTAATATTTATAAATTTTGCAAAGTATGCAAGTTGTTATAAAATATTCGTTTGATCGGGGAATATTCTTTTTGTCGGGGAATATCCGTATGACGACACAATCATTGGTGGACCCCACAACGGAAGTATTGTCGTAGTTAGAAAACGACATAAATATCTTTTTATAAAATAACGGCGAAAGTGTTACCGTTAAAACTTTTGAACTACTCGGTAGTAAAAGTACAGTAATATGCGTGGTTGAATAGTAGCACACGATATTGATTATTGATGCTTACGTGAGAAGTCACTCAGTTTTGTTCAATTATTGCTATAGTAATTATTGCATAGTATCTCGCGTTATTTGATTCAATTATTGTCGATATGTTATATATTATTAAATAAATAATTGAGATGACAGAGTTATTAATATTATTATTTGCAATATTGACGATATTTAGAAGTTCTGTCAAGGAGATGTTTAGTCACCTAATTGCGCCAATAGGGAGAAATTCTTATTGGAAAGCCCCCTCTTTCCTGGGAACGATCTGGTTATTAAATATTGTGCGTTATAATATTAATGATGAATAAGTTTATGTTGATTAAAGATGAAATTGATAGTTCTATTGTGTGGGAATTATTAGTGTTAGTAGAAATCGACATTTATTTCGATAATAATTGATGTCTGGAGGTTATATTGACCAATCGGGTATTCGGGGCACTTTTCGTGTCAGAGTACTATTCACGAGTTACTATTTACCCGGTTACTATTCACTCTAGTATTGTTCACTCGGGTATTTGGGACACTTTTTAGTGTCAGAATACTATTCACGGGTTACTATTTACCCAATTACTATTCACTCTAGTATTGTTCACTCGGGTATTTGAGACACTTTATGTGTCGGGGTACTATTCATGGGGTACTATTCCCGAAGTACTATTTCCGGGGTACTATTCACCTGAAAAATATATTTCTTTTCGGTCCAAATCATTTTTGGGTACAATATTATTCCATGAGGAGATGTGATAATTTTTCAGATCGTTGGTTGAAGTTATAATAGTAAATCAATATGGATCATTGGTTGAAGATATAATAGTAAATTAATATGGACCGCTGGTGGAAAGTTATAATAGTAAATCAATATGGATCGTTGGTTTAAAGTTTTAATAGTAAATCAGTATGGACCGTTGCTTTAAGTTTTAATAGTAAATCAATATGGACCGTCCGTTTAAAAGTAAATCAATCTAGACCGTTCATGAATTAATTACTATTCAGTCCATTCTCCTATAAATAGAAGCTCATTCCTTCATTATTTCTTACGAATTCACTGAAACTCTAGAGAGAGAAATTATATAGAGAAAGAAGAAGAGAAGTATGTTACCTCACTTTTCCAATATCCAGTTTTTTCTAAGGTAAGTGATATTATTTGTTGTACTCGTAAGGGGTATTATTCTTTCATATTCATGAAGAGAGTTATTTTCTTTCAATACTCGTAAGGGTTGTTATTCCATTCTTTATTATTATGATGGAATAACCTGTTTATGCAAAGTACCGCATACCTGGTGAAATTCTTCTGTTATTCCATTCTTTATTATTTTGTTGGAATAACCTGTTTGTGCGGTCTATGGCATGCCTGGTGAATTTTGTTGTTATTCCATTCTTTATTATTCTGTTGGAATAACCTGTCTGTGCGGTCTATCGCATTCTTGGTGAATTATGTTGTTATTCTATTCTTTATAATTATGTTGGAATAACCTGTTTATACGGATTACGTACGCCTAGTGAATTCTTCTGTTATTTCATTCTTTATTATTCTGTTGGAATATCCTGTCAGTGCGGATTACGTATGATCTGGTTCCATTCTTTATTATTTTGTTAGAATAACTTGTCTGTACGGATTACGCATGACCTGGTTCCATTCTTTATTATTCTGTTGGAATAACCTGTCTGTGCGTACTATCGCATGCATGGTGAATTCTTCTGTTATTTCATTCTTTATTATTCTGTTAGAATAACATGTCTATTTGGATTACCACATGCATGGTGAATGACCCTTCGTATTCATTCTTTATTAAATTGTGGAAATGATCTGTCTACGCGGATTACCGCATGACGGGCGAAAATCCATTTGCAGTTTCATATATTCTATTATACTCAGTTGGTTAAAGTTTTGACTTCTATACTCCATAAAATTAGTAGAATATCCTAGATATTTGCGCTTCATCCAATATCTTTTCATAGAAATATTCTTCTGAGCATTCTTGAATTTTACTCCACAAAACAGTAACATTTTGACAATTTGAACGTTATTGAGTTAATGATAAATTAACTTATAAATCTTTAAAATTTATTCTTGAACTTGTTTTATTGAATTGTCATCATCTGCATGCTTATATTATGTTGAAAGTCATATGTGGCCTGTAGTGCATAGATGGACATGGTATGATTATGACTAGGGAGTATTCAGTATAATCATGACCGTAATGTTACAAATGATGTGGAAAAAGTTCTCATTGGCCCGTAGTGCATTGATGGCCAGTTTTTGGTATGATTATGACAATGGATTCTCTTCGGCCAAGGGTGCAAAGATAAATTGTTTTATGGCATGATAAGAACCGTTGATTAAAACACGATTATCTTTGGCCCGTAGTGCATGGATGATTTGTGGTCGTGATACTAAAGAATATCCTTGGCCTGTAGTGCATGGATGATTTAATGATGTGGATTATTTATTAAGCTGAGTCTCAGCGATAAAAGTGATGAAAAACCTTTTAAATCATAGAAGATAGTAGATTTTATTCTCTACTTGACTCATCTAATGGATTGCTTGTTCCGCTACAGTTAAACTTGATGTTTATTATATTTTATCAGTTTAACACTGTTGAAGGCTAACGATAAATTATTCTGCATTATTCCAGTCATAATATTTCTTACTGGGCTAGTTGAGCTCACCCTTTCTTTCACTGTTTTTTCAGGAAATGAGAATATAGCTGGGACGAGTCGGGGAACGGATTGACGATCCAGATGGTTGTTTTAGTAGTCCTCACTATTCTATAAAATAGTGTGATAATAAATGTAATGAGGACTCCATTGAGTGTGGATATTGTCTAGATGACAATATTTGTATTAAAACTCATAGCATATATTTTGTCATATTTTACACGACAGTTGTATATTTAAGTTTTTATTTGTATTTTGTACCATGTATTTGGCGACTCAAGATTGGTGATGTATATCTGTTTTGGGGGCGTCACAATACCTTATTACTTCAAGTAATAAATACTCTTTTAATACGTGGAGAAGTATCTACAAAGTTTTAAAGATAAACTTACAACTAACTATCTCGGATAACAAACTCCTAGCTCTTTCCTCAAGTTTAGTTGCACATTTCATTTGAGTTAAGTACAGTACTACTTTATGATCTCATCTTTAAACGATAACCTTTTTCTCACCTCACAAGTACACTAGAGACCCAACTCACGACTGACCTCTCTAAGACTCTGGTCTTGGTCAAAGAATTACTCATCTTTCTTACATGTAATAAAATAAATTAACTCTACCTTTTTCTCTTTTTACAAAAGTTTGGTTTCAATATGCTACTAAGGTAAGTAGATAAAATTTAGTATAGATATATAAAAGTTCAAACAACTTTTATATTTGATACTTCTTAAATAAACAGATGACAATTTAAAGATTAGTTATAAAAGCTCAAAACTTTAATATTTATGTGTTATGTTTCTGTGTAAGCAAATATAAATGTTAATGCAGAATTTATAAAGATTTTCTTTTTCTTTATAAATAAATAATGTGTTTCTATGTTAAACAGATATAAAAGTTTAAATAATTTTTTATAACAAGTGATATGCTTCTTTTTAAACAGATAAATTCACTGGAGTTTCTGATATAAAAGTTTAAGTAACTTTTATATTATGCAACACGTATTTTATGAATAAATGAGTTTGTGTGCAAAATAGTTGTGATGACAGTTATCAAGTATAAAAATTTATTTAATTAAATAATACTTGATATAACAAATAAATTTGTTTCACTCAAAGATACATAATATAAAATATTCGATCTATGTTGTGAAAATTTGGCCACTGAGAATTTCAAAGACCGCCCAAATAATATTACTTGTTTTAATAACAATATCTAAGTACTGACTAAATTTTGGTTTCACAATTTGATATTTATATTTATATTTTACAATTTTAATATAAATTATCTATCTCAAAAAAAGATCACTTAGGATTTTAAAGCGTTCAAAAGATTTCAGAGAAAAACTTCTGAATTGTTTCGGTATCTAAGTACTGACTTTTTATATGATATTTATAGTTGATATATATATATATGGGAATAATGACCATAAACATCCTTGCAAAATTTATTTATGCACAGTCTGCCAAACTACGTCATTTTGGCAGATTAATTTTTTTATATAAAAAAACAGGCTTCTCTCCTCCCAAATCAGTAAAACATTAGGACAAAGACACAACATAGCATTGAGGCACAAATCAGAAATCAAACTCTCATTCTGCTCAAGTTTTTCTTGTAATTCCTTCTTCTTCCCATTCATCAAATCGACTTCATTCATCTTTTTCGAGTTTTTTGAATAAGTAGGCCTTTGTCTTATTGACCGAGAATATGATTCAAGAACAACTCGGTTAACGGATCGATTCATAGCCTTAACATCCTCAAATTCCCTACCTTTTTAAGATCCCACAACAACAAAATCAGGAAATTCTATACTTAATTTGGGCTTGCTGATTACTCTTCTTGATTTTAGGGAGGGAGATGTTGATAACCCACCATTTAAAGACTCGTTTTTGGGCAAAATTATTGATTTAGATGAATTAGAGGCCCTAATTCTTGATGGGGTTGTGGAAATTATGACACTTGACATGTTCTCTTCAAATTTCATTGCTATTGAATTGTGTTGGTTCATGGTTTTCATTTCTTTGATTTAGATGAATGAGAGGCCCTAGTTTGTTAATGCTCTCAGGATTTTAATTAGAAAAATGTCTTGGAGGAGAGAAGCCCGTTTTTTTAAACAAATATGCTAAAACGAGGTAGTTTTGGTAGACTGTGCACAAATAAAACTTGCAAGGCTGTGTATGGCCATTATTCCATATATATATAAGGGGTTACATCCACAACAACCGATTGCTGTGGAGCAACCCCTTTTTTGGCCTATGAAATTTCTGCTGGAACAAAAAAAAAATTCACAGGCCAAAAAAAGGGTTGCTCCACAGCAACCGGTTGCTGTGGATGGAACCCTTATATATATTTGTGCATAACAGTTTATAATTGTATATCTATAATTATAAACAAGTATGAGATAATATAAATACAATAATTCAATAACCTATCTCAAATATTTTGGCCAATTTTCTCTGCTTTATAAAACTAGAACTTTGGTAGAAGAAACAGTGAAAGCTTATTTACATAGAATATAGATAAGAAGAGTAAGTTTTTCTTTGTTTAGGAATTGGTAAAGAAAATTGAAAGAAAGACTTCCTATTTATAGAATTTTGAAGTTAAGGGCAAAAAGATAATTTGGAAATTGATTTTGAATTAAATGGTACGAATTATTTGAAGCAAAATGAATGGTTTGGATTTAATGATAAAGCACAGGATTTGGCCCAAAAAAAATTCAACTTTCCAGCTTCTGGATGAGGCCAAATAAAAAAGGCTTTGGTCTTTTTCTCTCCTCGCATGCACGGTCAAAGGCTAAAAGCCTTGACCACTTTTTCTTTTCCATAAACAACACACACATATGCCACATGCACACACAATATACATATATGATATATCATATATACATATATATAATATACATATATGAAAATTTTATCTAACGGATCGGGACTGGTTCGCGATGAATTGACTATGGTGACGGTTCAAATCGTTGTCTAAAAAAAGTCGTCGCTATGACCAGTTCGTCAGCGAATTGGTTCGCAAGAGAGCCGAACTTTATACACACACACACACACACACACACACATATATATATATATATATATATATATATAATATTTGTTATTTTTTTGGTCCAAAAATAATTTTTGAAAGTTTTAGTTTAAAGATCATTTTGAAAAATTATAGGAGTTCTCTTTGCCTTCACAAATTTTACTTTATGAATTAGTTTCTTTTATATTTGATGTAAGACCTCAACTTTAATGAATAAAGATTTAATTTTCTCTAAATATTATTTTGAATATTATGGTGTTGATTTGATATGATGCTATAGTTATGAGTGATTTGTGCAAATTTTATAAAATAAGCAAGTTGTCATTAAAATATTCGTTTGGTCGGGGAATATTCTTTTTGTCGGGGAATATTCGTACAATGATGCAATCATTGATGAACCCGACAAAGGAATAACTGTCGGATATAGAAAGTGATAAAAAGAACATTTTCATAAAATAACGGCAAGACTTTTACCGTTAAACTGTTGAAATACCCGATGATAAAAGTACAATAATATGTGTTGTTCCACAGTAGTACACGATATTGCACAATAGTACACGATATTGTACATTATCTCTTATTATTGATGCTTACGTAAGAAGTCACTCAGTTTCATTCAATAATTTCCACGATAGTTGCTTCATAGTATCTCATATTATTAATTCAATTAGTGTCACAGTATCATCTGCATAATATTTTATATTACTAAATCAATAATTGAGACGACACCGTTATTCATATTATTATTTATATTATTGACAATGTCTAGAAAGTTCTGTCGAGAAAAGGAGTTAGGTTATTTAATTGCGCGTCAATAAGGAGAAATCCTTATCAGAAAGCCCCCTATTTCTTTAGAATGATCTAGTTGTCAATATTATGAGTTATAATATTAATGATAAATAATTTTTGAAGATTAAAAATGTGTTGATTGAAGATAAGTGATTTGTGGTAGATATGTATTTAATTTTTGATATAAATAGAGGGGTTTGTCAAGTTTAGCTTATTTCATGGACCACCACTTACTCATTTTTCAAAACCGTTGGTAGAAAGTTGTCTCAGTTTTGTTTTATTATTATTATAATAGTAATAAAACATAAAACTTTTTTATATAAAATAGAAACTTTTTATAATATATATAAAGTTATTTGTTTTATTAGAATATAATAAGAATATATTATAATATATATATATATATATATATATATATATATAAAGTTTTTATTTTATTAGAATATTTTATTGCACAGTGATGAATAGTAAAATTCATATTTTTACCCGTGAATTCGCCTGAAATTCTACTGTTCATTTGTGATTAAATAGTATCATATCATTCTCCTATAAATAGGCTACTTAGTTAAGAAATGAAAATCACAGTAGAATCAAAGAATTCTTCTTCTATAATATTGTGCGTATTTCTTTCTAGTATAAGAATACTTTGATTGTAGTTAATAGTGCAAGATTTCTTTAAGATAATCTCCACTATACCAGTTCGATTTAGTCTCCTACTAAGGTAAATGATGTTATTTTCTTAATACTCATAAGGGTTGTCATTCTATTCTTATTAATCTATGAGAATAACCTATCTACGCGGATTATCGCATGCCTGGTGAATAACCCTTCGTATTCATTCTTTATTAAGTAGTGGAAATGATCTGTCTACGCGGATTACCGCATGACGGGTGAAAATCCATTTACAGTTTCGTATATTCTTTTATACTCGTATGAGATATCATTTCTTTTGTACTCATCAAGGGATATCATTTTCTTTCATATTTTTCTCCATTTATGGTATAAATTTATTATTTGTTTCCATAACCTTATTGTTAAATGGTGAAAATCCCTGAAACTAGTAGAATATCCTTGAGTTTTGCGATTCATCTAGTATCGTTTTACTGAAATATTTGTATGAACTTTCTTATTAAATTTTAATATTTTCATTTGGGGTACTATTCACTACAAAATTGGTTTCATTTCAGCCCAAATTATTTTTGATACATGAATATCATTCTTGAATTTTACTCCATAGTTAGTTATCATGTTGACAATTTTGACATTCTTGAACTAAAGATAAATTGAATTATAAATCTTTAATATTTATCACTGATCTCACTTGATTTATTCTTTATATCATTGTCATCATTCTCATGCTTATATTGTTCTGAAAGTCATCTTTGGCCCGTAGTAGAAAGATGGACTGTTGATTGGTATGATTATGACCAAAAATTTTGTATTGGTATTGTCGACGTCGGGATTTTTATTTGTCCCTTTCCGTTACTTGTTCTTTGGTGTTCTCATGTTAGGTGAGATTTGTTTGAAAAAATAAGTGAAAAAGGTCCGACATGTATAATGTCGACGATGGACTGTTAAGATTCGCTAGTTGGGTTTTTAAATGGTTGTACCAACATAACCGAGAAAAGGTTTGTACATTGACCTAGTGATGTGACACTGCTAAACGGGTCGGTGAAATCGAGATTCATTAAGGTCTAGAGACTTGATTATGCGGGGAGAAGGTGTTAGGTAACCCCCGACATCCGTGTTACCACGGTGACTGCCATTTTTCAAGAAATTGTTACCTAAATGAGTGTGTGTATGGGTCAATGTGCTGTTTATTTGGAAGTGGTGCGAGGCATCATTCGCACCTATATACACAGGGTTTGAATTTATGTAAAAATTTAATTTTTAGCAAGATATGTCAGTGATGTTTTATAAAAGGGGTTTTTCAAACCCTTGTGCTCAATAGTAGTTGAGACCTTTTACACTTCCATTTTATTAAATGTTCGGCTTGATTGCTTTTATTTTCGAGATGCGAAACATCTATAAGAAAATAATGTAAAAAATAATGCCAAACTCCTCGTCGGTATGAAAACCATCTGAGTAATTTCAGACATCACAGATAAATTTGCAAGCTGCTTACAGCTGAAAATGTCCATCACGAAAACCAAATCTAGATCCAATAGGCTGAATCTGTGATCACATAATTCATAGAGTAAGACCCCAACTTTTATGAATAAAGATTAATTTTTCTCGAAATATATTTTTGAATATTATGGTGTGGATTTGATATAAAGTTATAGTTGTGGATATTATTTACAAATTTTGTAAAGTAAGCAAATGGTTATATAATATTCGATTGGTCGGGGAATATTCGTTTTAACAGGGAATATTCGTGCGACGGCACAATTATTGATGGACCCCACAACGAAAGTATTATCGTAGTTAAAAAAAATGACATAATTATCTTTTTATAAAAATAACAGCGAAAGTTTTACCGTTAAACTGTTGAACTACCCGGTGGTAAAAGTACAGTAATACGCGTGGTTGCATAGTAACACACAGTATTGATTATTGATACTTACGTGAGAAGTCACTTAGTTATACTCAATTATTGCTACAGTAATTGCTGCATAATATCTTTCATATTATTGATTCAATAATTGTCATAGTATCATCTGCATAATATTTTATATTATTAAATAAATAATTGAGACGACAAAGTTATTCATATTATTATTTGCAATATTGACAATGTCTAGAAGTTCTGTCAAGGAGAGGTTTGGTCACCTAATTGCGCGTCAATAAGGAAAAATCCTTATCGGAAAGCCCCCTCTTTCCTGGAAACGACCTGGTTGTTAAATATTATGAGTTATAATATTAATAATGAATAAGTTCGTGTTGATTAAAGATGAAATTGATAGCTACATTGTGTTGGGATTATTAGTGTTAGTAGAAATCAAAATCTATTTCAATAATAATGGATGTCTGGAGGTTATATTGACCAATCGGGTAATTAATCGGATAAATGAACAATTAATTGCTATTAATTCACATACTTATAACTATTTGCTCACATGTGTGTACTATTGATTCACATGCATGTACTATTAGGGGAGATGGTGCAAGATTGATAATACTTGCATGACTAAATTAAAAATGGAGGTATAGATATAATGTAATTATTTTTTTCACATGATTGTACTATTGATTCACAAGTTGTACTATTAGGGGAGGTGGTGCAAGTTTAATAATACTTTCATAACTAAATTAAAAATGAAGAAAAAGATGAAGGTATTATACTGTAATATTTCGAGCCCCAAAACATGCAATTATCAAAATTATATTTTCCTATAAATAGAAGCTCATTCTTCTTTCATTCTCACCAATTCAATTAGACTCACAAGAGCATTTATAGAGAGAAGCTTTAGAGAGAAAGTAGAAGAGAAGTCTGCTACATCGCTATTCCAGTATCCAGTCTTCTTCTGAGGTAAGGAATATTATTTTGTTCAGTATTCATAGGAATAATATTTTCTTCCATACTTTGTAGTATGTGAGTAATATTATTTCGTCTCGTATTCGTGATTATACCATCATTCGGTTAAAGTATTGCTTATATATTATGTGAAATTAGTAAAATATCCTTAAAATTTGTGCTTCATCTAGTATCGCTTCACAAGGATATTTTATGCACATTCTTGTTAAATTTTAAGTTTTTCATGCCGGAGTACTGTCCATGAGTACTATTCATTTATACGGTACTATTCATAAAAGTACTATTCACGAGTAATATTCACAAGTACTATTCATAAGTACTATTCACGGAGTACTATTCTCGAAGTATTATTCATTGGGTACTATTCACCAGGAGTACTATTCATAACAAAAATTGATTTCTTTTCGGTCCAAATCATTTTTGATACATTATCATTCTTGAATTTTAATCCACAAAGCAGTATCATGTTGACAATTTGGACAATATTGAATTCTGGATAAATTAAATTATAAATATTTAAAAATTTATCCTTGAACTTATTTTATTGAATTCTTATATCTTTGTCATCATCCTTAAGTTTATATTATGTTGAAAGTCATCCGTGGCCTGTAGTGTATAGATGGACTTGGTATGATTATGACCAAGGATTATTCGGTATAATCATGACCGTAATGTTACAAATGATGTGGTAAAAGACCTCATTGGCCCGTAGTGCATTGATGGATAGTTGTTGGCATGATCATGACCATTGATGAATACACTAATATTCTTGGCCCGTAGTGCATGGATAATTTGTGGTCGTGATACTAAAGAATATCCTTGGCCGTAGTGCAGGGGTGATTCGATGATGTGGATTATTTATTAAGCTGAGTCTCAGCGATAAAAGTGATGAAAAACCTTTTAAATCATAGAAGATAGTAGATTTTATGCTCTACTTGACTCTTCTAATGGATTGCTTGTTCCGCTGCAGTTAAACTTGATGTTTGTTATATTTATCAGTTTAACACTGTTAAAGGCTAACGATAAATTATTCTGCATTATCTTGGTCATAATATTTCTTACTGGGCTAGTTGAGCTCACCCTGTTAGTTCATAGTTGGCACAATAGTTATCTAGAAGGGGGGGGGGGTTGAATAGATATTTAAAAAATCTTTTCGTTTTAAACTTGTTCTTTGACGATGATTAAAACTTAGCGGAAATGATGTTTGTTTTAATCTTCTTTACAAAGCAGTGGAGTTATGAGAGTGAGACAGTTATAGCAGTTATGACATATATAGAAGTTATGGTTATGAATGTAAAAGACACAGTCGTTTTAAGTGATTCAGAGCACTTAAAGCTCCTACTCCACTCTTCTACTCAACGAGTAGGATATCCACTAAGGATGTCTTTTACAACTTCTGAATCACACATATTCCTTCTAGACCAGTAGTCTAGGAACTTCTTAGTTCACTCTTAAACTCTTCAAGTCTAGCAGACTTGGCTCTCTTACAGTTCACTTAGAACTCTTCAAGTCCAGCAAACTTGGTACTCTTCTTCAGTTGATTGATAGATGTTGAGTTCTTGATGGTTACTACTCAGTTGCTGTTTAAGCACTTATTCGAAAGAACTGAGTAGCTGAGCAAGCTTTGCTAATTCTCAGATCGTAGAGTTGAGCTTGAGAGTTGTTCACGTTGTTTTTTCAATGCTTGCTTTTTTCTCTCATCTGCTTGATTTGCATATATGTGATCTTGAAAACTATCCGTTGGATCCATCCGTTGAGGAATTAAATGCATTTAACTTTTCTAATTTTTGATGTAGACATTTCTGCACATCTTCTGAACTGCATTCTGGCCCACTGACACTGCAGACTGCTTTCTCACCTAACACCTGAAAATGTGTTTCCCCCTTACCAATGGTACTTTCCTTAGCTTCTTTAATACGCTTCTTTGTTACATACTAAGGATATTTCTTATGTCTTTGGGACTGGTGAGTACTGCAGCGTTTAGAATCCATTCCTCTTTTGTTGGAACCTATCTCCACACAAATTATGAGGCTCGACATTTTCTGACACAAGACAGATGATACTCTACGATTCAGATCATGGTGACTTGTTGCCTTGGTGTCTGGTTTGATGCTATCAGCCGAGAGCACTACGATTTCTCTGAAGTCCTTGCACACTACGATCTTTGCTTACTTGAGTTGTAAACTTTACGTTTCCGAGAGCACTCTACGGTCGTTGACTTGTAAACTCTACGTTTTCTTCAGCATACTACGATCGTTGAGTTGGCTCGGTAAACATTGGGACCACTCTACGATTTCTGAAGAGGCCCTTCAAGGCAAACGTACTACAATCTTTGAAGCTCTACGTTTCTGCCTTGACTTCTGCAATGCTGATCAGATTTATACACTCCAATTTCTTCGAAGACTATCTATTACATCTAAAGATCAACGTAACAGCTTTGATCTTTCTAACTATACATTCTTAAGAAGAATGATACACATTAAGAGCTTAGATCAACCTAACAAATTTGATCTTATCACTAATTCCTTATAGATATCTTACTTGAAGGACTTTATAAATAATCATGAGCATATACATTAAAACATCAAATCGTAATATGCATTCTCCCAACAATCTCCCCCTATTTGATGTTGACATAACCAAGGAGATTTGTTGTCATGATTATTAATGTCTATATGCATTTGCAGGAAATTTAAACATGACTTAGTATTTCAGTGAGCAGCTGAAATTTCTAGAGAATAAGCATGAATTTATTGATGTTCAAGAAATATTGCAGTTTAGCTTTACATCAAATAAGAATTTAAAGTTTCAACTTATCTCTATTTCTTTGACCTTTTCCTTGGAGGATTGGCGTACTCCTTAGCCCTTCTTTTCCTGCTAGCTTCATCTCTTCTGGCTAACTCTTCCAGCTCACTCGGACTTACTATCGGGTTGTGATCATGCCTATTCATGAATGCTGGATCTCCAATTGGCATTCTTAGGCCTTTGGTGGTCACATTTGGTGAGCTGATATTTGGCCCTTGATTTCTTAAAGGCTGAGCCATCAAGACTTCCTACTAATCAGATCGTTGAGTCTGATTGCTTGATCGTGCAGTCTGTTGGTGGAACTGTCTTGCAGGAGGGCTTCGTGAAAATTGTCCTCTTCCCCTTTCTTGGTTTCCTTGACCTCCTCTGCCTCTGCCCTGATCTCCCTGTGCTCCTTGAACTCTATTCCCTTTATTCTCCCCCTTTATGTCAGCATCAGGGGTTCGAATGTCTGCAGAAAGTCGATTCACTCCTTGGACAAGCTCGTTCAGTTGGCTTTATGTCTGAGCAATGTCCTCTTGACTTTCCTTGATCTATTTTTTAGATCTAGCTTCTTTGTTTCAGAGGGCGGTGATAACAATATCATTCTATCGTTCCTGATTGACATAAGATTTCTGGAATTCTTGGACTGAGGCTTTCAAGTTTATGATGTTCTCCAGCATGAGTTTATTTTGGACTTCTTGATTTCTCTGCATTTCAAGAACAACCTCTCTTTGCTTGGTGGCTATCTGGAAATTAATCTCATCTCTGTCCTTCATGCTTTGAAGAATTTCTTGGATAATTTCCCTCAGCTTCTTTGTAAGCTCAGCATTTAGAGTGCTAGGGATATTATTTGCAGCAGTGATCATTTGATTCAGCCGGAGATGAATGAGGTCTGAGTGAGTGTCCAGGCTTTCTTCAATGTTCTTGACCATATTCTTGGACACTTCATTCAAGTCATCTTTTGTGGGCAGATTTGGAAGAGTATCATTGGTTTGAGGATTGCTGAATGGAGGGGATCTTTTCTGGGATTGATCTTGCAGGGAGTAGAGAGCAAGATCAAGACTAAAATAGTCATTGGAGGAGGAGGATGGTATGTCTGATGGAGAGGCCTGAGTTTCTATGTTTGGAATATGTGGCTCTACGATTTCTATTTGGGACTCTACGATGGGACTAGAGTCAGGGATCGTAGAGTTGATGGTTTATGGGAGCAAAATAAAGTTGACTGCATTTGGTTCCTCAGTTACAGAATTTTGGGACTCTGCAATTGGAAATTGATTTAGTGGGTGAAGGATCACTTCCAACCATCGTGGGAATTCATAAAAATAGCTAAATGAGGATGATGGTAAGTGATTAACTCTGAAGAGGTTTGGGATAGATAGTACCTCAAGTTTATCCTTTGAGGAAGAGTTGTTGGTTAGCAATTTCTTGGCAAAATTGAAACTTCATTGAAATCCATGAGCCAATACTGAGATGGCTGGATACTCTTTGAAGCTCCAGAACATGTGATCCCAACAGTTTAGGATTTCAGCTTGATGATTTGGCATCATGGGTAGGTATAAGAACATATGATTGTAGAGATAGCTTCTATACCCATCTTTGCCCACACCAGTGATCTGAAGGTCATCATCATCTTCTTCCTCTTTTCTGTCTTGATTGGAGGACTCCATTATCTCAATGGGCTCTTGATGATCTAGAACTGGTTCTTCTTCATTTATGTCAGGGACCTCTCCTTCTGTCATGGAGATATCCTGAGGCTCCCCCTCAACTTGATCATCTTCTTGAGTTTTGGGCATCTCCCCCTCAGCTGGTGTATTCTCTATCATGAGAATTTCAGGGATCTCCCCCTCAGCTGGAGCACTGTCCTCTTGACTTGCTCTGGACAGTTCCTTCTTGGCAACCACACTCTTTGCTTCCTTCTAAAGCACTTTTTCATTTTCAAGAATGTACTTCTTAACCAGCTTTCTCCTAGATTTTCTAGGCTTAGCCACAACTTCAGGACTTTCTTGATTCTCAGTTTGTCCTGTTCAACAGCCACTATGTTTGAAGCAACTACTTCCTTGCCTGCCATGCTTGGTCTGGTCTCTACGAACAGTAGAGACTCTACTATTGAGGTGACTGATGGCTTTTTGGACTTATAACCAACTTTGTTCTTCTTCATGATCTGAGATATGGTAGCTTGATCCTCATCTGCTTCATCTTGTTGCTACGTTCTTCTTATCATCCTCAGAGTCTCTATATTAGAGGACTCTATAGGTATATCAGTGGTAGATCCTTGAGGCTCTTCTACCAGTCTGGCCTTCAGCTTCCTCTTGCCCTTGCTCTTTCTGGTAAGGACAGAGGGTTCTGCTTTGTTGGTTTCTTCTTCTTCTTCAATCTCCCTGACCATAGACATATTTCTTGGAAGGCCTGAGTCCTTCAGATCCCCAGTTCTTCCACTAGATTCGGTCATCATTTGAACATACTCAGCTGGGTTTCTCTTCCAATTTTCAAATAATTTCTGAGTCATTCATCTATTTGGGTTGATAGTTTCTCCTTCTTCATCCCCACTTTTGTCACCCAGGGCTGATTGTAGAATGATACTTATGAATCACCCGTATAGCATCTTCTGAGGGCTTTTTAACTTCTTTGAGTTGACGAGCCATTTACCAATCCAATCGAGCAATAGGACTCCATAGTTGAGTTGTATTCCATAACTCATAGCAGTCATAAGCCTAAGTTGAACTTCATTCACAGAGTCGTGACCTAAGCTCTTACATCATATACATTTCCCAACTATATCGGCTGGAAATTCATACCTCTGTGGGAACTCCTTCTTCTTGTACCCTTTCACAAATAGGAGTTTCTTGTGATGCATTCTTCTGAGTCCCTCTTGGAAGTCTACGCTATCTAAGAATGGATGCCCTTCATTTTTGAGACCTAGGGCGAGGTTGATGTCTTCGGCCTTCAGTCTGATTACCACATCCCTTACTCTCGTAGTGATGACGTTGTCTTGAAATACTCCATTTCTATAGAACTCTTTCACTAACATAGGATAAATTAAAGTATCTGTGCTCAAGGCCTCTTCGAGACCTGCCTTCTTCAGTAAGGCCAGAGTCTTGTGGAACTTGGGTTGAGCTATTTTGAACTCGTCAAAACAGAGTCTGTAGCCTAAGATAACACTGGATGCCGCCATTTATTTTGTTGTTGGAAGAGAGATATGACTGAGCTTTGTTCTAATTTAGGGCTTCTACTTTGAGAGAGGATGAGAGAGATGATATTTTGAACTTTTGATTTCAAAAATACGATTTCATTTGTACTTGTAACTTCCCTATCTCCTTTTTTCTTAGTGGGATAGGTGTCGACTTTTTCTTGGCTCTACAATTTTGACTGATAAGGATTGTACTGATTTGCCCTTGGCTCCTACAGAGCTGAGGTGTCCTTAGGGAGGACTACGATCGTTGAGGTAGTTTAGTGATCGTTGAGTGCTTTACATTTGTCGAGTCAGATCTACGAATGTCGAGTCTGTCCAGCGTTCGTCGTGTCTGAGCTACGATCGTTGAGTTTGTCTGGATCCTTGTGATGAGTTTTTGATAAAGCATTCTTTTAAGGTAACTCAGGAATGGCCAACCTCTTGGAGTGAGTCAAGGGTTAGGTTTGTTCTTGAGGCACTTATCAGAGGAATTGCTTTGTTTTGAAGTTTATCATCATAGGGTGCATTCTTGCTTTGTTGATGGGGCTTTTGTCATCCTTAAGTCTGCACTACGATGGTTGAGTCTTTGCTACGATCGTTGAGGTAATTGTCTTTTCAGCTCTACGATCGTGGACTTCCCTTGATCATGTCTATGATTTTGAGCTTAGCCTTTTGTATATGTATGGTTAACACATATCTAGAGCATATATTTCAAGGTTGTAGATTTAGCATGCCTAGATCACTTATTAACTTATTAAATCCAGATTCATCTAGAGGCTTTGTAAAAACATCAGCAAGTTGATTTTCAGTAGGGATATATTGTAAGGATATAGTTCCATTTTGCACATGATCCCTAATGAAGTGATACCTTATTTCTATATGCTTAGTCCTAAAATGCATAACAGGATTATGAGTTATTGCTATGGCACTTGTGTTATCACAGTGAATGGGAATAGATTTGAAATCAAACTCATAGTCAGCTAGCTGATTTCTCATCTATAGGATCCGAGCACAGCAGCTGCCAGCAACAATGTATTCAGCTTCTGCAGTTGAAGTAGATACTGATTTTTGCTTTTTGCTAAACCAGGACACAAGTCTGTTTCCTAGCAATTGACAGGTGCCACTGGTACTCTTTCTATCTATTTTTCATCCTGCAAAATCAGCATCTATGAATCCTGTTAGTTCAAATGAGGATTCCTTGGGGTACCAAAGCCCCAAGTAAGGTGTACCCTTGAGATACCTGAAGATCCTTTTTACAGCTGACAAATGTGACTCTTTAGGATTAGCCTGAAATCTAGCACATATGCATATTGCAAACATTATATCTGGTCTACTGGCTGTTAGATATAAAAGAGAGCCTATCATACCTCTGTATTGAGTTATATCAATACTTTTACCCTTTTCATCTTTGTCAAGCTTGGTTGCAGGAGCAATTGGTGTTTTCATGGGAGAGGCTGATTCCATGCCATACTTCTTGAGTAAGTCTTTGATGTACTTGGCTTGGTTTATGAAAATTCCTTCATCAGTCTGCTTTACTTGCAGTCCAAGGAAGAAATTCAGCTCACCCATCATGCTCATTTCAAACTTGATCTGCATCAGCTTAGAGAATCTCTTACATAACTTTTCGTTAGTAGAACAAAAAATAATGTCATTAACATATATTTGAACTAATAAGACTTTGTCTTTATGCTTTCTAAGAAATAGTGTGGTATCTACTCTACCTCTAGTGAACCCATTTTCAATTAAGGAGTTAGTTAGTGTTTCATACCATGCTCTAGGTGCTTGTTTAAGACTGTATAAGGCTTTGTCTAACTTATAAACATAATTGGAAAGAGATGGATTTATGAAACCTAGAGGTTGCTCTACATAGACTTCGTCTTGGAGTTCTCCATTTAGGAATGCACTTTTGACATCCATCTGAAAGACTTTGAACTTCATGTGAGCAACAAAGGCAAGAAAGATTCTGATGGCTTCTAATCTGGCAACAGGTGCAAATGTCTCATCGTATTTAATGCCTTCTTCTTGAGAGTAACCCTTTTCCACTAGTCTTGCCTTGTTCCTGGTAATAACTCCATCTTCATCCATTTTTTTTTCTGAAGACCCACTTGGTTCCAATGACAGGATGACTCTTTGGTTTTGGTACCAATCTCCATACTTTACTTAGTTCAAATTGGTTGAGTTCTTCTTGCATAGATTCTATCCAACTGGAGTCTTCCATAACATCCTCTATCTTCTTTGGTTTTGTTTATGATAAGAAGCTTAGATAAAAGCATTCATTTTGAGTAGCAGCTCTTGTTTTGACTCTAGCACTCGGATCTCCAATGATTAGATCCTGAGTGTGATCTTTGGCCCATCTGTTACCGGTTGGGACATCTGTCTTGATGCCTTCTTGTCTTAAGTCTTCAAGATCTATTTCTTCTTCTTGTTGTGGAGGTTCATTGTCTTGCATAGACCTCTCTACGATCTCATTTTGTTGCTCAACGATTTCACTATCTGGCACTACGATCATAGTGTTGGGCTCGATGATTTCATTCGTAGTGTCTGCACTATCGGTCGTAGTGTCTTGAAGCACCGTGTTGTCTTTCATCGAAGATGATATGAATTGAGACTTCAACACTCAGTGTCTTTTTGTTGAACACTCTGTAAGCCTTACTATTTGTGGCATATCTAAGAAAGATTCCTTCGTCTAACTTGGGCTGAAATTTGTCAGGTACTGCTTTCCATTGTTGAGAATGTAGCATGCACAACCGAAAACATGAAAGTAGCTGACACTTGGCTTTCTTCCATTCCATAGTTCGTAGGGCGTCTTCTTGATCGTAGAGTATATCAGTGATTTGTGCTGCGTGTAGCATGCAGTGTTGACAGCTGCTGCCCAGAAGTATTCAGGCAGATGAGCTGCTGTAAGTAGAGTTCTTGCAGCCTCTATCAAGGCTCTGTTCTTTCTTTCAGCTACTCCATTTTGTTGAGGAGTTCATGGAGATGAGAAGTTATGATTGATCCCATTGTCTGTGCAGAACTGGTCCATTTCTGAGAAGTCAAATTCTCTGCCATGATCACTTCTTATGGCCTTGATTTTCTCTCCTTTTTCATTCATTACCAGTCTAAACATCTTGATTAATTGGGAGCTCGTTTCATCCTTTGAAGTTATAAAGAATACCCATGTGAATCTGGTGTAGTTGTTAGAATTGGCCCAAATTGATCCATGTGAAGCAACTACAGGGGTTTGTCGATAGAGTTAGCAATTTTGCTTTTGAATGAGCTTCTGGTTTGCTTTCCAAGTTGACAGGCATTGCATGGTATTTCTTTTACGAAGTTGAACTTAGGTAGGCCAGCTACGAGATCTTTTGATGCCAGTTTGGACATGCTTTTGAAGTTTAAGTGAGATAACCGTCAATACCATAGCCAACTCATTTCTTCAGATGCTTTTGCCAGAAAACATATTGTCTCATCTGAGCTTAGTTGACCAAGATCCACTTTGTAGACATTTCCTTCTCTTGTCCCGGTTAGTTTTACAGCAGATGTCTTCAAATCTCTGACTTGACATTGGTTGTTGAGGAATGTCACTTGATGACCCTTGTCGCAGAGTTGGCTGATGCTTAGAAGGTTGTGTTGGAGACCTTCCACATATGCTACTTTACTGAAAGATACTGCACCATTGCCAGCAGAGCCATATCCTCTTATCTTGCCCGAGCCGTTGTCTCCAAAAATGACTGAGGGGCCCTCCTTCTCTATGTAGTTAGATAGAAGGGCTTTGTTCCCAGTCATGTGCCTTGAGCATCCACTGTCCAGATACCATATAGTGATCGTGGAGCTCTTTTCCTCATCAAGACTTACATCATGAATGTTGAGGTTTCGTTTGTCCTTTACATGTTTGGCCATTAAGCATAGATTAGCCATTTGTGGTTCTTCATCACCTCCTGAGTCAGGATTGGAGTCATTGTCTGAATCGCTCCATAATCCTCCAGCTATCAGGCCTTTGTCTCTCTTCTGAGGCCTTTTATTTCCTTTGTATTCCTTCTTTGCATGTTGTTTCTTCTTTAGTTCTTCATTTATAGGTTTGTTGCAGTTGCCAATGAAGTGGCCAGGCTTCTTGCAGTTATAGCATAGATCATTTATTTTCTTCTGGCTACCGTAGTTGCTGACCTTCTTTGGCTTGTTGGTTTTGCCTTGACGCATGAACCTTCTCAGTCTTTTAACCAGCATAGCATGGTCTTCATCATCGTCTTCATCATAATAAGAGTCAACATCAGTGTTGACTTGTGATGCACTTTTGGTTGCCTTTAGAGCAACACCCTTATCCTTCCTTCTTCCTTCTGATGGGGTTTCAGCTCGTTGAGTCAGCTCCAGTTCATATGTCAGGAGATTGCCATATAGTTGTTGAACTATCATCTCGTGAAGATTCTTTGACTCCTTTATCGCAGTGGTTTTGGCATCCCACTTGCTCGGTAGGGCTCTCATGAACTTTATGATCAGATCTTTGTTAGGATAGATCTTCCCATATGCTCGTAGAGAGTTGAGCAGAACGTTGAATCTCTCATAGGTGGCAGTCACGTTTTCTCCTTGAACATGAACAAACATCTCATACTGCTGTATCAGGAGAGATTGTTTGTTTTCTCTGATTTCTTTAGTTCCTTTGTACATGATCAATAATGCTTCCCAAACCTCCTTGGCTATTTTGCTGTTGACAACGTTTTCGAATAGATCGTCTTTTAAGGATTGGAACGGGATGTTCTTGGCCTTTTTGTCAAGTTGGACAGCTCTCTTCTCGTTGTCTTTCCACTCTTCTTTAACCTTGATTTGTATTTTGTTTGGATCGTCAGTGGTTGGTGCAAGCTTCGTTGGAATATAGGGCCCATTTTGAACGGTCTCAAATAGATCTTCATCTATTGAGTCCATGTATGCTTGCATCCTGACTTTCCAGTTTGCAAATTTATCCTTGTTGCACATTGGTGGCTTGCTGCCTCCTCCAATTCTAGATTCTCTTGGTACTTGTGCCATTGGATCTACTAAAGCTTGTAAGCTGTGAAATAGAACCTGCTCTGATACCAATTGTTAGTTCCTAGTTGGCACAATAGTTATCTAGAAGGTGGGGGGGGGGGTTGAATAGATATTTAAAAAATCTTTTCGTTTTAAACTTGTTATTTGATGATGATTAAAACTTAGCAGAAATGATGTTTGTTTTAATCTTCTTTACAAAGCAGTGGAGTTATGAGAGTGAGACAGTTATACCAGTTATGGTAGATATAGCAGTTATGAATATGAATGTAAAAGACATAGTCGTTTTAAGTGGTTCAGAGCACTTAAAGCTCCTAGCCCACTCTTCTACTCAACGAGTAGGATATCCACTAAGGATGTCTTTTACAACTTCTGAATCACACAGATTCCTTCTAGACCAGCAGTCTAGGAACTTCTTAGTTCACTCTTGAACTCTTCAAGTCCAGCAGACTTGCCTCTCTTACAGTTCACTTAGAACTCTTCAAGTTCAGCAGACTTGGTACTCTTCTTCAGTTGATTGATAGATGTTGAGTTCTCGATGGTTGCTACTCAGTTGCTGTTTAAGCACTTGTGCGAAAGAACTGAGTAGCTGAGAAAGCTTTGCTAATTCTTAGATCGTAGAGTTGAGCTTGAGAGTTATTCACATTATTTTTTAATGCTTTCTTTTTTCTCTTATCTGCTTGATTTGCATATATGTGATCTTGAAAACTATCTGTTGGATCCATCCGTTGAGGCATTAAATGTATTTAACTTTTCTGATTTCTGATGGAGACATTTCTGCACATCTTCTGAACTGCATTCTGGCCCACTGACACTGCAGACTGCTTTCTCACCTAACACCTAAAAATGTGTTTTCCCCCTTACCAATGGTACTTTCCTTAGCTTCTTCAATACGCTTCTTTGTTGCATACTAAGGATATTTCTTATGTATTTGGGACTGGTGAGTACTGCAGCGTTTAGAATCCATTCCTCTTTTGTTGGAACCTATCTCCACACAAATTATGAGGCTCGACATTTTCTGACACAAGACAGATGATACTCTACGATTCAGATCATGGTGACTTGTCGCCTTGGTGTCTGGTCTGATGCTATCAGCCGAGAGCACTACGATTTCTCTGAAGTCCTTGCACATTACGATCCTTATTTGCTTGAGTTGTAAACTCTACGTTTTCGAGAGCACTCTACGATCGTTGACTTGTAAACTCTACGTTTCCTTCAGTATACTACAATCGTTGAGTTGGCTCGGCAAACTTTGAGACCACTCTATGATTTCCGAAGAGGCCCTTCAAGGCAGGTACACTACGATCTTTGAAGCTCTATATTTCTGCCTTGACTTCTGCAATGTTGATCAGATTTATACACTCCGATTTCTTTGAAGACTATCTATTACATCTCAAGATCAACCTAACAGCTTTGATCTTTCTATCTATACATTCTTAAGAAGAATGATACACGTTAAGAGCTTAGATCAACCTAACAAATTTGATCTTATCACTAAGTCCTTGTAAATATCTTACTTGAAGGACTATACATTAAAACATCAAATCATAATATGCATTCTCGCAAGACACCCTTTTGCTTTCATTGTTCTCTTCAGGAAATGAGAACGTAGCTGGGACTAGTCGGGGAACGGAGTAACAGTTCAGATGATAACATTAGTAGACTTCACTATTCTATGAAATAATGTGATAATAAATGTATTGAGGGCTCCATTTGAGTTGAATATTGTCTAGAATACAATATTCGTATTAAAACTCTCAATTTATGTTTAGTCGTATTTTACACGACAGTTGTATTATTAAGTTGTATTTGAATTTTGTACCATGTATTTGGTGACTCATGATGGGTGAAGTATACCTATTTTGGGGGTGTCACACCTAGGCTCACATGATACCACAATTTGTATGAAATCAATAAGCATGTATATATATAAAAGCTGTAAATATATATATATATATATATATATATATATATACCGAAAGCTTCAAGAGCATAATTCTTAAATAGCATAATGCCTTAAATAGCATAATTTTATCAAAACGACGTAGTTTTGTAAACACGCGGTGGCATTTTTGTAAATACCATGCCACCGCGTATTTATAAAAATGCCACCGCGTGTTTACAAAACTACGTCGTTTTGATAAAATTATGCTATTTAAGGCATTATGCTATTTAAGAATTATTCTCTTGAAGCTTTCTGTATATATATATATATATATATATATATATATATATATATATATATATATATATATATATATATATATATATATACAGACATGATCAGCCACCACGAAGTACCTCCGTGGGGGATCAGAAAATATAAATAAAGCTGTAAAAGCCATCAACCGCCACGAAGGAAACTCCAGACGGGACAAAACATAAAGAAAGCTGTAAAAGCGATCAACCACCACGGAGGAAACTCCAGGCGGGACGAAACGTAAAGAAAGCTGTAAAAGTGATCAACCACCATAGAGGAAACTCCAGGCGGGACGATATATATATATATATATATATATATATATATATATATATATATAAGCAAGTAAACGCTCCAGATGTAAAATCCAGGCTCATCGAACAGAGTTCGACAACAGTTAATATATATAATATAAATATATATATATATATTAAAGTAGTAAACGCTCCAGACCGAAGTGTAGGCTTATCGAACAAAGTCCGACACACAATTCATATATATATAAGTATGTTTATATAAAAGCAAATAAACACTACAGACCGAAGTCTAGGCTCAATCGAGGCATAACTCGATAATATTAGTCCATTTATATAAATATATATGTATATACAAACTGAAATAAAACCACGGACCGAAGTTCGGGCAAACACACGCAACATGACTCTCAACGTGATGAAGGGTGTGTGCAAAGATGAAGAGAAAAGCTTTAAAGTGTGTCAGAAGGCTTACAATGGGCTGCCAAAGAAGAATTCTCTATCATTAAAGTGATGAACACTCGGCTCTTGCCGATACAAAAGTAGCTATATGTGAGCTTATAAGTGTTTAAAATAGGAAAGCACTCAATATATTGTAAGTACAGATTAAATTTGACAGGGCTTCCTCGCCTTTTTTTCTTACAAATGGCCACCCAAGCCCTCTATTTATAGAGAGGGAGCCGCAAGTGTACATGTGGCTAGGCCGCAGGTGTACCTGAGGCTACCCGGGTTGCCCCGGGTTTTGAGGGTGACGTCATCTCATAGTACGTGCACGCAGGCACTGTAATGTCCGCTCGAAGTTTCAGAATTGCATTCTGGGCATCCAACTCAGGTATGTAAGACCTATTTCAGACCGCCGTTGTCGAGAGTTACGCAGTGGCATGGGATTAGAGGTTGTACAAAGTCAGGAAGATGGGACGGTGCCCTCCGGTCTTCAAGCTTCAAATTCCATCCGTTACCCTGCGTAATAGTCACTCAGGATTGGTTTTCCTTGATTCTTGTGGGACATTATTCTGTAAAAATGTATGTATGAGATATTGAGATGGCGTTATGTGGCGTCATGGTGGAAAGATGATGACTTTGCCCCTAACCGGGGTTATCACTGGTTTGGGCTAGTAAAGCAGACTTTGCTCAGTGTTATCTCTGAGATTGGACTACTGCAAGTGTTGAAGGTCCTCAGTGTCATCTCTGAGGTGTGCCTGTCTTCCCGGGGTTAGCTCCGGGTCTTGTATTGAGTGCCTCTGTGTGAGCACCGAGGTTGAAGATGATGGCATGCATTGGAAACAAGCATTTCCGGGGTTATCTCCGGAACTACATTCATTGGGGTTATCTCCAAGGTTGGTACATGCTATTCCTAGTGTTGGGACTGAGACTGGATACCTCGGGGTTATCTCCGAGATTAAACGGTCTTCCTCGGTGGAATTTTTGGTGTTGGAACTGCATGCCTCGGGGTTATCTCCGAGGTTGTAATGGTTACTCCCGGTGTGTGTTCCGGGGTTGAGACTAAACTTCCGGTAGTATTCAGACTGGATGTGAGCTATCCTCCAAGGTTATCTCTGAAAGAAAAATCTGTAATCCTACAAAGTCAGTGACAGGTGTACAGAAAATTTTGAATGTCTACAGATGCCTCTCTTTATCATATTCATTCAATGCAATACATGGGTAGGATAATGAATCCTAGACATTTGAAATGCAACATGATGTAAATGTATGATGCATGTGTGCGGGGTTGTGTCCCAACATATTGGGGATGATCGCCAGATCCTCGTAGCTTTTCCCAGGGATTGGCAATGATGACCAGATTGGATGTGTGATCCGAATCTTGTAGGATGTTGACGTTGGGGCTATCACCAAAGTCCTTAATCCTTGATACATACTTGATTCCGAAGAGGTGCCTCTTATGTGTAAGAGATCTGCTCGATGATGCTGATCTTTCCTAGTTTGTATCACCATGATATGTCAAGATTTTGTTGGATTTACTGCCAACAACATATGATGTCAGGGTTTGCTGACCTTCTTTGATGTGTAATTCACCGATGTGTGAATCAACAGATTAAAACCATGTGGGGTAGACTGTCAAGGTTGCTTGACCTTCGCTGATGTGTGAATCAATGGCTGATATGCGTTGTAACCCTCGCCCGGGATCTGATGGGGAATATGAATATCAAAGTACACAGTCATCGAATAGCTTTCGATGCCTCGATGGGTTTATTTGCCATCGGTTGAAATAACGTCAAGGCTGCTTGACCTTCATTGACACATAGATCAATGGATTACAATGCGTGGTGACCCCCACTGGGAAACTTCTTGATTCTGTGTTGTGACCCCCGCCGGGGATCGTCTGTACCATCGCTGATGTGTGTATCATCGGCTGTTCATCAGATAACTTTCGATGCTTTGTTAGATTTACTTTCCAATGGTTATAATGATGTCAAGGCTGTTTGACCTTCGTTGATATATGTGTCAATAGATGAACACGCGTTGTAACCCCCGTCGGGGATCTCTTCTTGAGACTACGTGATTCCCCCACCAGGGAACGCGTTATAATCCCTGCTGGGGAACATGTTGTAACCCCCGCCGGGGATCTTGATAAAGAATAGGGTTATGACCCTCAATTGGCGGCATTGGACCCACGTCAAGTATTGTCGAGCGTGACTTGTAACATTTGAGATCATCGGCATAGTGTACCCTATACTTGGGCGAATACCAATGATCGATGTTTAGACCCAGGGTTCCATTTGAGAAGACCAGGATTTGTAAGCTATTTTGCTCAATCGTGTAGCGTTTTTATTCATGATTTGACCTTTTCAGTCTATGAGAACTCCTTTACAACTCGAACTGGACCGAGCCAGAGAGGTGGGACCCACCTAGGGGTGCCGCAGGTACACCTGTTTCAGTCGCAGATGGACCTGCAGCCAATCGTGGATATTAATGTCCTACAGGTTGCTTTCATAAGTCATTTTCAAGTTGCGCTACGAAGGAAATTCGAGAGCTCTTCTTCAGATCTGCTGTGTTTGGGTGACTTTCTGCAAATTCTGTCACCGTACAAGTGTTCTACACTATCTTGGTAACGTATGCATGTATTTTTTTCCAGTTTTTATCCGTTGGAAAATGACTTATCACATGAAATGCATATAAACACATAGTAGTGATTATGTATGCTCAAATGACTTGATAAAAAATATTCAACATAGTAAATGTTAGTATTAAACAATGCTGAACATAATGATGTGAAAAAAATTGACTTTTGAGACAGTCAAATTGGCACTTTTCTATTTTTATCCTATTTGAGGACAAATGAGCAAAAGGTAAAAAGGCAAAGTACTCCTGGTATTGAGGTTAACCTTATAGATTGATGACTTTGATCTTTAATGCATATATTATGTATATGACTCTGGGTAGGTGTGCTACTGAATGGCCACCTAGTCATGTCTATGTGCATGTAGATAGTCCGATTTACAAAGGGGACTATGGCAAAATTTTCCAAAATGTAAGCATTTAATTAGTCATGCATTTTTAACTCTACTGTAGATGTTTGTTAAAGTAATGCATGCATGCATGTAGTCATAAAATGCATTTTGAAAATCTCCAAGTTAGAAAATACCACACCCTTTCTGAGGTTATTTGGAGACTTATTGCCCAAATATTATGGATTCAGATCAGCCGAGTAGTTCCCGTATGACCACTTCTAGTGTACGGAGGAGGGCTTCTGAAGTGCCTCGACCCCCGCTCTGTTAGACAACCTCGTCGGTCGGTGGAGGCGATGATACGTCCAGTCCGGGTTGATGTGCCGGACATTGAGGATGAGGAGGAGGATGTTCCAGTTGTGGACCTCGCTTCTACTTTGCATGTTACCCATAGGGATCTCCCTAGTATCCAGGTGGAAAACCCAGAGCTTCTGGGCAATTTGAGAAAACATCCCCCGATGTATTTGTACGCCAACGAGGTATGACGTTAGATCTTGATCTTCCTACTTTCCTATTAATGAGGAGTAAATGATTCTGATGTTGATCTGCACTTTATGTAGGTTCCCCGGCTTTACACAGCCTCGAGGGAACTGGTTTAGCATACACTCCATATACCAGGATCTTCATCCTGACTACTGAGCGATTGTGCATGACTGGGGATTTAGAGCATTCTTTTCCATCCTTCCCTGCCGTTGTCCTTGGGGTTATCTCAGGGCATTGTCTGAGCGATGGTTTCATCAGACTCTGTCACTCCATTTGCTGGATTGTGAGGTGACGATAACGCCGATGGATTGGCATTTTATCATAGGTATGGAGTTTTGAGGGGCACCAGTGCCTTGTATGGCGGATATTACCCCTACTACCGTCAGATCCTTGTTAGGAGTTCTGACGGAGGCGCTCAAAGGCAGGACTGTCCGTGCAGGTTCTTTGAGCGTAGATGCTATGAGTGGGCTTTTGAGTGAGCCCATGCCAGATGATATCAGAGTCAGGGATCTCATTCTTTGGCCACTGTTCTTGATGATCATTATAGGCTGCTTCATAGCAGATAAATCTTCCACGGTGTCGTTCGCTTTAGTCAGCGTCACACGTCATGTGGACCGTATCGGAGAGTATGATTTGGGTTCCTTTACCTTTGCCTATTTCCTCAGGGGCATGCGTATGTGCTCGCAAGGTTTAACTGAGGCTTGGTTAGGATTCTACCTATTTCTATTGGTGAGTATTTCTCTTGTCATTTCCCATGTATAGGTTAAGAGTGTTTACTGACCGCAGATGTATGCCTTTGTGTTGGCAGTTTTGGGCCTATGAGAGGCTTCCATGTTTGCGCCCAGTGAGCGTGTTAGGTTTAGATACCTATCCACGAGGACGACGATGGCATCATTCCATATTGGCGGAGGTCCTTGTAGCTGAGGGTTTCACTCATTGCCGCCTACAGCTGGAGTTATTGACCGTTGATATTATTAAATGGATTCCCTATTCTGGGGAGCACTTGGCCATTGGTTTTGAGGATGGTTACCCGACTGGCGTCGAGTATGTGATCTCCACCCGGAGAGTTCCTTTCTTTACAGCTGAAGGATGGGAGCTCTATTTAGGAAAACGTGCTATTAGGAGCACCATAGGGGAGATCCGTATGCCGATCTTGCCTCATGTCAAGCGTCATTGGCCTGTATCACAGTCACCCATCACTGACATCCCATTGTTGGGGGTTGACGATTTTGCATTATTAGAGGGCCCCTATACTCAGGAGATATTCTAGCGTTGGTGGTTCCTTCGCACTATTGGAGCCCAGATCCGCACCACTTAGTTCATGGGGGATATGGTTCCAAGATTCGTGATGACGACGGATTGGCTAGCCTGTGTCCGAGATCCGACTCATGTGACACAGATTGACAGTTTGACCCAGCGACTGGACCGAGCACATTTCTTTATCCGACATTTGGGCAGAGATCCGGCAGAGGCAGTTTTATTTGATCCTTCCAGCTCAGGCGCTGGCCCCTCAGATGACCCATTTGGTTTTGGCGGCGCAGATCCTCCTCTGTATAGGTCTGACATCTATGTTGATAGAGATCCAGTGACTCAGGAGGAGTTACATTAGGTGGACAGGATTGATGATGTAGATATTGACACCATTGTCTTCTTCTGATATGTATTCTCATTATCTCTTAGCAGATGATCGATCCCGTGTGTATGCTTGTTAGGATCCACATGAGGTAGCTGCTTTCTCTATTAGCCATCTGGGGTGTTCGCTAGAGTATGATACGTGGATGGAGACAAAGATTTCATCGGCTGTGGCAGTATCCACAATACCAGATAGTGATTCAGACGATGGAGAGCCCGTTGAGGACATTGATTCCCACCTCGAGGAGGAGCCACTATTGTGTTGCCAGCATCTCCTTTAGATTCTCCCAGTATTAGCACTGTTGTGATCCAGCACTCAACACAGTACTTTGAGCAGAGTCTTCATCTGATGACCTTCGAGAGAGACTAGGCTAGAGCCTTGATGTTCACTGCCCTTGATGGGAGAGACGCAACTCTATTAGAGAGAGATGATACATTAGCTTACAGAGACGCCACTGTTGTCGAGCGGGATGAGGCTAGATCAGCCATAGATACAGTGATAGTTGAGCGGGATAGTGCCAAATCTGCCCGGGATGTAGCCATCACAGATAGTACTGCAGTGAGGTCCCTTACCACTGGCATGATTGCAGAGATGAGCACTTACATTGATGAGTATATGGTCACCATGCATATGGCTGTAGATTTGTTAAGTCGTGTGGATACCCTCGTACAGTAGACCACAGCTTCGCCCCCTTCTTCTGATAGGGATGCCATGTTAGGCTTGTTAGCTCGCATATATCCTGACTTGTAGATGGGCTTGTATTTTCCTGCACAAACTAGCATAGCCATTTTGTCTTGTATAGTTTATATTGTGTATATCAAACAACATTATATATAGCAGAGAAATATATTTTTTTCACTTCCCTTGTAGATATGCTTTGATACTTGCTTGATATTTTTTCTGTTTCTTCAGAACTTGTGATCTTGATGTATTCTGAATTCCTCCTCGATGGATGGACATTGAGTTGTATCTGGATAGTTCAGAATGGATCATTAATCTGTGTGTATCCCTCACCTTTGGTGTCTTAGGACTGGTTTTTGTATGGAGATGTGGAGAGGAATGTGGCTTTCCTATCTGAGATTGAACGCACCACAGATGGTCGCCAGTACTTCTATTTATGAGAAGCCTAGTTAATTCCATCTCTTATGGATTGGTGCTGCTCTTTGAGGCACAACCGCAGCTTAGATGGTCGCCGAATCTCCTATTTAGGAGAAGTTTAAGTAATTTTATCCCTTTGGTCTGAAGCCGAATGAAATGTGGTGGATTGAAGGATGATCCCGGTACTAGTTGATAATTGTTTGTGTTTTGGTAGGGGGTGAGACCAAATCATAAATGGCTTCCTAAGTACTCCTATTGAAGAGGAAATTAGGTCTACGTAGTTCGAACATGGTGTAAGAGGTTCAACGCTGTATGTGGCAGGAATGGTGTAGGAATTTTTTTTGTTGTTTTTGTTTTTGTAAGGAGAAGGGGGTAAAAATGTTTTTATTGTTTTTGTTTTATTGCGACCGGGCCATGTAAAATGGTTGCCTACGTACTCCTATTGAAGAAGAGATCAGGTCGACGTAGTTCACCCCTCAGGGCGATTTAAAAAGCATGATCCAATGTGTAGGTCAGACTGCGGGGAAGAGAAAGTTTGATCCTAGGTTAATAATAAACTGCAGGCGTAAAAAGTTTAATCCCATGTTTGGGAGGGACAAACTATAAGCGAGAAATGTTAAATCCCTAGTGGGATGATCGAAGTAGTAGGAACGCAGTGAAGCCAGACTGCTTGCTTGAAAAGTATATCTCCCTAAGGCGCAAAGTATGGAAAAGAGTTGTATCTGGTAAAGGGTTAAAGAACCGGAATGACGAGTGATCTGATGATCCAACACCAGGATGTTTGCTTGATGGTAACTTCAGACATAGTACCATTTCACAGTGTCCGAGTTGGTGAGTTGTGGAAATTTATCGCTATCCATTTCTTGCAATCTGAGAGCATCTCCTGTCAATACCTCCTTGACAACAAATGGACCTTCCCAGTTAGGAGCGATTTTTCCCTTAGATTGATCTTGGTTGTCAATGATCTTCTTCAAAACCAAGTCATGTTATTTAAACTGCTGTAGTCGGACTTTTCTGTTGTAGGATCTGGCGATCCTTTGTTGATATAACTGACCATGGAAGATAGCTGCGGTTCTCCTTTCGTCTATTAGAGACAATTGGTTTAACCTGTCTTGTACCCATTGATCTTCATCTAGCTGAGCGTCTATCAATACTCTGAGGGATTCCATTTCAACTTCTATGGGGAGCACTACTTCCATCCCATTGGTTAATGCGTAGGGGGTTGCCCCAGTATAAGTGTGCATTGAGGTTCTGTAGGCTAACAGAGTATGAGGCAATAAGTCAGGCCATCCTTTGTGATTGACATACATCTTTTGCATGATCTTCTTAATGTTTTTGGTAGCCGCTTCAATAACACCATTCATTTTCGGACGATAGATGACATAGTTAAGATGTTTGATGCGAAATTTACTGCATAACTCCTCCATCATCTTGTTATTGATGTTCTTAGCATTGTTTGATACAATCACATTGGGTTGTCCATATCTATAAATGACATTGTTTTTGATGAAAGCAATGATGACTTCATTGGTAACCCTGGGGAAGGAAGCTGCTTCTACCCACTTGGTGAAGTAGTCGATCATGGTGAAGATAAATCGATGTCAATTACTGGCTTTAGGCTCAATAGGCCCGATAATGTCCATTCCCTACATTAAGAAGGGACAAGGCGAACTCATATTGTGGAGTTCCCATGGAGGGGCGTGGATAGCATTCCCATGAATTTGGCACTGATAACATCTTCTGACGTGGTCATTGCAGTCAGCTTTGAGAGAGAGCTAGTAATGTCCTGTCCTGAGGATCTTCTTAATAAGAAGGGGCCACTCATGTGTGGGCCACAGACTCCACCATGGATCTCATCCATAAGCCTTTGAGCTTGGTCTTTGTCCAAACATCTGAGGAGACCTTGTTCTACATCTCTTTTATAGAGTGCATCTCCGCTCAGGTAAAATTTCATAGCAAGTCGATGGATCCACCTTTTCTCGTCGGGCTCGCCTCAGCGGGTGTAGATCCATCTCGTAGGTTTTCCTTGATATGTTGATACCAAGGATACTGGATGGGAGGTAGATCATCCAATACTTCTCCAACGTAGTTCTCATAGGCTGTTGCCTTGTGCAGGGAAATTATGATGCTTGGCAAGTTTCCCTTGTCAGGTATGTGAATCAAGGAGGCCACAGTTGCGAATGCATCTGCAAAGTCATTCCTATTACGAGGAATTTGTAGAAAGGAGATTTCTTTGAAATCCAAAACCATATGTAAAACTTGCCGATGGTAAGGCAACAAATGTAGCTCTTTGGTTTGATAGATTCCCGTGGATTATCTGACCACTAACTCCAAATCTCCAAAGATGATTAACTGCCTGATGCCCATTGAACGAGCAAGTTTTAGCCCCATGAGATAGCCTTCATACTCAACTGTGTTGTTGGTGCTGACAAACTACAATTTGATGGCAACATGATACTGTTTCCCCATACCAGATACTAGAACTTCTCCAGCTCGAGAACCTTCCATAGTAACAGCCCCATCAAAATACATCTTCCACGTTTGGCGTGTATCGTACTGATGGTGTTGCTGAACTGTCATTACCCCTTCATCGGGGAAATATGTCTCCAAGGGTTTGAAGTCCCCTAAAGGTGAGGTGGCCAGTTGATCCACAATTTCTTGACCTTTGATGGACTTTTGAGTCACGTAGACGATGTTAAATTATTATAGGATCAACTGCCATCTGGATAGCCGGCAATTTAACATGGGTTTATTGAACACGTACTTGAGAGGATCCACGCGAGATATGAGATGGGTTGTGTGACCATGGAGGTAATGTTGTAATCTCATGGAAGCCCACGCTAAAGCATAACAAGTCTTCTCAATTAGAGTGTACTTGTGTTCATTACTGCTGAATCTTTTACTAAGGTAATAGATAGCTTGTTTTTGGCCTCTATCGTCTTTCTGTCCCAGCATGAAGCCCATGACATTGTCACTTATGGACAGGTACATGAACAGGGGAATATCATCCTTGGGTGGTACCAAAATGGGAGCTTTAACTAGCTTCTCTTTGATCGTAAAGAAGGCCTTCTGGCAATCATCATTCCAGTTCATGGAGAAGTTCTTCCTTAACAGCTTGAAGATTGGCTAACAGGTTGTGGTGAGTTGAGAAATGAACCTGTTAATGAAGTTGATTCTTCCCAAAAATCCCCGTATTTCCTTCTCTGTCTGAGGAATGGGCATTTCCGTAATGGCCTGGATTTTGGTGGGATCCATCTCAATCCCTTTGTGGCTGACTAGAAATCCTATTAACTTTCCTGATTTAACGCCAAAGGAGCACTTGGCTGGATTCAACTTCATGTTATACTTATACAACCTGTTGAATAACTTCCTGAGATGGTCTAAGTGGTCTTTCTCCTTTCAGGATTTGACAATGATGTCATCCACATAGATCTTGATCTCTTTGTGCATTAAATCGTGGAAAAGAGCCACCACAGCTCGCTGATAGGTGGCTCCGGTATTGATGAGGTCGAATGACAACCGTCTATAGCAAAAGGTTCCCCAAGGTGTGATGAAAGCAGTTTTTTCACGATCTTCCTCAGCAACCATAATCCGATGGTACCCCGCAAAGCAATCAACAAAGGAGTACATGTAGTATTGAGCAGTATTGTCAATGAGAATGTTGATAAATGGCACGGGAAAGCTATCTTTAAGGAAAGCTTTGTTCAAGTCCCGATAATCACGCAAACTCACACCTTTTCTCCAGGTTTAGGCACGAGAACGATGTTGGATATCCACTCAGGATGTGTGGACACCATGACGATGCCAGCTTAAAACTGTTTCATAATTTATTTTTTCACCTTTAAACTCCACTCAGGTTTCAATCGCCTGAGCTTCTGCTTGACTGGCTTGAATCCCTCTTTAATGGGAAGGTGATGAAGGACAATGTCAGTGGAAAAACTCACCATGTCTTCATGAGACCATGTAAACACATCCTGGAATTGAGTTAGTAGCATAACCATGTCATTTAGCTGGTTTGGGGTAAGGTCTGAACCAATCTGGATTAACTTAGGGCTTTTTAAGGTTCCGAGATTGAATGAAGTGGTTTGATCAAGGTTGGGTTTAGGTTTGTCTTTGACCCATTCTTGAATTTCTGGGGGCACCTCAGTGTCCTCATGTATTTCCATCAAGGCTGAATTCATCCCTACATCAAAGTTACAATCTTTGTGGAGAAGAGGCACCATATCAGTAAGTACATGCACATCTAAATTCAGGGTCCTGAAACAAAATATGCTTTCACTTACTATATATGAAATGGTTTGATCATACAAAGTGTTAGCATGTACTGGTAAAACGGCTGCTAATACTGTACAGAAAAGTAAGCAGTTATGATATCTACAGGGCAGAAAGAGTTCCTGCCCATCTTACCCTTATCTATCAATGCAAGGAATGCTGTTCCAATTGACAAGGGCAAAGTCCGGGTGGACTGCAGTGATGGAGGGGCTGTCATCCTCCTCCTTATCTCGAATGATGGCCATTACGTCTGGGAAATCATCGTCTATGGTGTATTTGTTTGTATGTTCATCACGAACGATGATGCGTATGCCTGACATCATTCTGACGATGTCTTGCTTAATTCTTTATTTCTCCTCTTCCACGGCGGGATCTGGAACAAAGACTTCTTTCGCCTTCACCAGTACCGGCTTGGGAAATAATTTAGCCATTATGTTGGCTGGCACCTTTACTGGAGGTTGTGTGGAATCAGAATTTGAAGAAAAAGATAAACGCAATGCGGCTGAAACTTAAGGAATCTGCTGATGCTTATGAGGATTCCTATGACTAGAACTTGCAGAATAGCCTAGTCCAGCTGTTCCAGTTTGACTGGATACTTGAATGGGATGCTTGATACCCTGGTGATTTTTACCCAGCCCTTATCCCGGCTGATGACCCAATGATATCATTTCTTGAGTAGCCGTCATTACTTCGGCAAAATTCTTGGGTACGAGAAATGGCGTTCCAATAGCATGGTACTGAGTATTGCTTACTTCCAAGGCATGAAAATTGACCGGCTCAACATCTGAATAGACGTTAATGTATGGTATGTCATCATGTAGAGGACATTCCAGTTTAGCGTTGACCGTGACTAGGCTATGGTTGATAATGTATTTAAGTTGTTGATGAAGGGTGGAGGGGACTGCCCCGGCCATATGAATCCATGGTCTTCCCAAGAGCAGGTTGTATCCTGAATCTATCTTGAGTACGTTAAAAGACACGCAGAATGTATGGGGACCAATTTCGATTGGCAGCTCAATTACTCCGACCGAATTCCAGCGGGCTCCATCAAAAGCTTTGATAACCGTATGGCTGCTTCGGATTCAATTGAGATTGACATTCATCTTCAACAATGTAACGTATGGACATATATTTAGAGATGAACCTCCATCTATCAAGACTCCAATTAACATGTATTCGGAGGACAAAACTACAATGTGCAACAACTTGCAATGACCAGTCCCTTTAGCTGGTATTTCGTCATCAGTGAAGGATATCACATTGTTGTTAAATATACGATCAACCAAATGTTGAAATTTTTCCACATCCACTGATTTTGGTAGATAGGATTCTTCTAAAACCTTCAGCAAGATCGTCCGGTGATCCTCAGAAGTTAAGACCAAGTCCATAATTGATATAAGACCCCAACTTTTATGAATAAAGAATAATTTTCTCGAAATATATTTTTGAATATTATGGTATGGATTTGATATAATGTTATAGTTGTGGGTAATATTTACCAATTTTGCAAAGTAAACAAGTGGTTATATAATATTAGATTGGTCGGGGAATATTCATTTTAACAGGGAATATTCGTACGACAGCACAATCATTGGTGGACCCCACAACGGAAGTATTGTCGTAGTTAGAAAATGACAGAATTATCTTTTTATAAAAATAACGGCGAAAGTGTTACCGTTAAAACTATTGAACTACCCGGTAGTAAAAGTACAATATTACGCGTGGTTTCATAGTAACACACAGTATTGATTATTGATGCTTACGTGTGAAGTCATTCAGTTATACTCAAATATTGCTATAGTAATTGTTGCATCATATCTCTCATATTATTATTGATTCAATTATTGTCACAGTATCATCTGCATAATATTTATTATTATTAAATCAATAATTGAGACGACAAAGTTATTCATATTATTATTTGCAATATTGACAATGTCTAGAAGTTCTGTCAAGGAGAGGTTTGATCACCTAATTGTGCGCCAATAAGGAGAAATCCTTATCGGAAAGCCCCCTCTTTCCTAGGAACGATCTGATTGTTAAATATTGTGAGTTATAATATTAATGATGAATAAGTTCGTGTTGATTAAAGATAAAATTGATAGTTCCACTGTGTTGGGATTATTAGTGTTAGTGGAAATCGATATTTATTTCAATAATAATTGATGTCTGGAGGTTATATTGACCAATCGGGTAATTAATCGGATAAATGAGTAATTAATTGCTATTATTTCACATGCTTATAACTATTTGTTAACATGTGTGTACTATTAATTCACATTCATGTACTATTAGGGGAGGTGGTGCAAGATTGATAATACTTGCATGACTAAATTAAAAATAGAGGTATAGATGAATGTACTATACTGTAATTAGTTTTTTCACATGATTATACTATTAAGTCACATGAATGAACTATTGATTCACATTATTTACTATTAGGGGAGGTGGTGCAAGTTTGATAATATTTGCAGGACTAAATTAAAAATGAAAAAAAGAGGAAGGTATTATACTGTAATATTTCGAGCCCCAAAATGTGCAATTATCGAAACTATATTTTCTTATAAATAGAAGCTCATTCTTCCTTCATTTCTCACCAATTCACAAAATCTTTAGAGCAATTACTATAGAGAGAAATTATAGAGAGAAAGAAGAAGAGAAGTCTGCTACCTCACTATTCTAATATCTAGTTTTTCTAAGGTAAGGGGTATTATTCTTTCGTATTCATGAAGAGAGTTATTTTCTTTCAATACTCGTAAGGGTTGTTATTCCATTCTTTATTATTATGTTGGAATAACCTGTCTATGCGAACTACCGTATACATGGTGAAATTCTTCTGTTATTTCATTCTTTATTATTCTGTTGGAATAACCTGTCTGTGCGGTCTATCGCATGCCTGATGAATTATGTTGGTATTCCATTCTTTATTATTCTGTTGGAATATCCTGTCTGTGCGGATTACACATGATCTGGTTCCATTATTTATTATTCTGTTGGACTATCCTGTCTGTGCGGGTTATACATAACCTGGTTTCATTCTTTATTATTCTGTTGGAATAATCTATCTATGCGGATTACATACGCCTTGTGAATTCTTCTGTTATTCTATTCTTTATTATTCTGTTAGAATAACCTATCTATGTGAATTACCGCATGCATGTTGAATGATCCTTCGTATTCATTCCTTATTAAATCGTGGAAATGATCTGTCTACGTGGATTACTGCATGGCGGACAAAAATCCATTTGAGGTTTCATATATTCTATTATACTCAGTTGGTTAAAGTTTTGGCTTCTATACTCCATGAAATTAGGGGAATATCCTTGATATTTTCGCTTCATCTAGTATCTTTTCATGGAAATATTCTTCTGAGAATTCTTGAATTTTACTACACAAAATAGTATCATGTTGACAATTTGGATGTTATTGATTTCTGGATAAATTAAATTATAAATCTTTACAAATTTATCCTTGAACTTGTTTTATTGAATTCTTATATCATTGTCATCATCCTCATGTTTATAATATGTTGAAAGTTATATGTGGCCTGTAATGCATAGATGGACTTGGTATGATTATGACTAGGGATTATTCGGTATAATCATGACCGTAATGTTACAAATGATGTGGTAAAAGTCCTCATTGGCCGTAGTGCATTGATGGACAGTTGTTGGCATGATGGTGATCATTGATGAATACACGAATATCCTTGGCCCATAGTGCATGGATAATTTGTGGTCATGATACTAATGAATATCCTTGGCCGTAGTGCAGGGATGATGTGGTTTATTTATTAAGCTGAGTCTCAGCGATATAAGTGATGAAAAACATTTAAATCATAGAAGAAAGTAGATTTTATGCTCTACTTGACTCTTCTAATGGATTGTTTGTTCTGCTATAGTTAAACTTGTTGTCTATTATATTCTATCAGTTTAACATTGTTGAAGGCTAATGATAATTTATTCTTCATTATCTTAGTCATAATATTTCTTACTGGGCTAATTGAGCTCACCCTTTCTTTCATTGTTCTCTCCAAGAAATGAGAACGTAGCAGGGGCTAGTCGGGGAATGGAGTGACTGTCCATATGATAGCATTAGTAGTCCTCACTATTCTGTTAAATAGTGTGTCAATAAATGTAATGAGAACTCCATTGAGTGTGGATATGGTCTAGATGACAATATTCTTATTAAAACTCTTAGATTTTGTTTTGTCGTATCTTACACGATTGTTGCATAATTAAGTTTGTATTTGATTTATGTACCATGCATTTGGCGACTCAAGATGGGTGATGTATACCTATTTTGGGGGCGTCACAATTGAAATTTGGTGTGGAGATTCTTTTGAGCTTAAAACCACCTTGGCTTCGTTATGACCCAAAGTGCGAAGGAATTTTTCAATCTTCTCCAAGGGTATTTTTCCTTTTGATTTGATGGTAGACTTTATCACCCGTCGGGTAAGATACAGTGGATTTTCCTTCGACACTGCAGCAGTTGTATGTGAGGTGGATCCTTCACCTTCTCCATAATTCCATGGAACTTTGTGTAAGCTGACAATAGGGTATTGTGCTCTACATGGTATGTTGATTGGCTCTGGAGCGGCCACTTTCAAAGGATTGTTGCTTCCTCTGAGTTGAATTGCTGGTATGGTGAGTGCTTTGATAGTCCCATCAGTTTTCGTGGATATGACTGCTTCTAATCCCTTCCACTTAGTAGGGCAGGTATTCTCACTGTCACGTAGCACAGTATCATCGTCTGCTAGTTGTAGGACACCACTGCCAATTAGATTCTTGATAAGGTGGCGGAGTGCCCAGCATTCTTCTGTGCTGTGACCGTGAGAATGGGAATGATATTGACATACTCCATCAGAATTGAACCTTCCGGAATGGGGATTAATTAGAGGAAGAAGGGAAGTTATTCTTCCTTCAATCATCAGCATCTGCAGGAATTCCTCCATAGGTAAGCCCAGGTATGTATATTCCCTTCTATTGGCAAAATCCGGACAGGCTTTGGCATTCACTCTCTTTGTCACTTTGTCCTCTAGCATTTCATTTCTGAAGGTGACGAGGGAATATTCATGACAAGAGGGATGAGACTAGCATGCTCCTGGCTGACTAACTGGCATGTTACTTGATGCTGATAAGTCACCAGTTCTCTCAATTGTTCAATTTGCTTGCATAGAGCTTTCATTTTACGTTCCATTGCAAACTAGAATTTTGCATAATCCCATTTGTCAACACCGTCCTTGGCAGTCTTGTAGCATCCCCGAATCCGGGCCCCAAATCGCCGCGGATTCGGTACACTAATTCTTTCACTAATTGCGGAAGATATAAACATAATTTGTTTATACATTACATTACACACTATTTCCCCACGGTCGAATAACCTTAACTTAAATACAATTCATAATCTTTATAACACATTTATCAAACTATTTTATTAGAAAATAGCTGCACTGTATATTCCAAGCTAAAGTTGGCATTATCTTTTCTATCGATGATTCATTTGTTTAAGAATCATATCTATTCTCATTTCAAAATAAACCTTCTTTATCTATACAATATTTCAAACTGTATATAGCTGCCAATTACAATTAATAAAACTATCAATCATAGATTTATACCATTTCTAATTCAAGAAAATGTATTCCTTTTGTACATCGCTCATTCTTCATCATCCGTATAGCAATAATATTGTCTAACATCATTAACCTGCAAAAGTTTATGTTTGCAAGATTGAGCTCGACAGCCCAGCAAATTTAACAGTCTATCATGTTTCACATAGCACACAATTCTATATGCACTACCTTTCCATTAATATGCATCTATACATGCAACATAAATTCTTTACTATGCATATCTTACATGCATCAATAATTCCTTACAAAACATTCATTCATGTATTATACATTTCTACTTTATCGAGTCACATCATACAACATGTAATCACATATATATTGAGTTCCATAACCCAATTAACTTAGTCATATTTTGACTTTTAACAATTCATAGAGCATGATATGTAATTTAACATGTAACCACATTCCATCCTCAAACATAATAGAACTGAAAAACTTGCCTGAACCGTTGATTACCGCAACGCTATTTATATCGCTTTACCCGAAGACCTAATATTAATAATATAGATCTCCAATATTAGAATAATATCATCACAGATAATTTTCTTATCAGTCAAAACATATTTTCTAGTCTCGTAATAATTTTCTGATAATTATTACCATATATCACCATTTTAAAACCGTATTTAAATGAATTAAATACCACATAATTCCTTAATCATTAATATTTATTTAATATAAAATATTAATGAAAATCATTACATAATATTATAAGTCTATACAGCACATAAAACTTAGTATCAGGTTAGAATATTAAGTTTGAGTTGATACCGACGCAATTTATCATCCAGACGGTCTAGTCGGACAAATATCGAGTTTAAGTTCAATTAAACTCTACCTCAGCGCTTAACCATGCCATAGAGTTATATTATATGATTTAACACTCTTTTTTATTTCATAAGTTATTCGTTAACACCTAGTAAGTCAAATACTAATCCAGCAACTTGGATTCCATTTCAGCAACCTGAATTCACTATTCTTCTTCACGAAAATTCCAATTCAACTTATTATTTTTCTATTCTTTGGTCAAACACATATACATGTATTTCATGCATAAAAAGTATTTTTCCATAATTTTCCAACATCCTTTGGTATTTTTCAAAAATTAATTTCTAGTGCGTAGCTTAAGAAATTAGCTACCTCGTGCTTAACACCAGTAATGCCCATCTTTTGCCATAACCTTATATATGTTAACGTGATGCTCCATTTTAAATTTCGTGGTAATCGGAGTTGTAGAACTCCGTTTATAGCGATTTTCGTCGGAAAATCACAAAAATTAAAACGGTCATAACTTGGTCGTTTTAACTCGGAATCAGCTCATTTTTGGACACGAGCTACATATTACCATATATTTTCATTTCACAAAAGCCTGGAATTTTTCTCATTAACTAAATGTCCGAAACAGTCCCCGGAATATTTTGGGCAGAAACTTTTTGCACTTTGGCAGTTTTGGAGTCCTTCACCAAAACTTAAATAAAACAAAATCTGTAATTCCGATTAATGATCCGTCAATTTTGTTGGGTTCATATCTTTCCGAAATACAGTTTTCATATATCACAATCCATATTTGGACATGTTAAGCTCCCGGAATTTAGCCCGGAAGTGGCTGTTACAAAACTGTCCTTTTCACAGTTTTCTTAACTTTGTGTAGTTTGGGAGAATTCCCATAACTCTCTCCTCCGATGTCGGATTCAGTCCGTTTCGGAGTCTATGGAAAGCTTATTAAGTGTACTACAACATATCACCAGTCCAGAATTTTTAGAGCAACCTAACAAGTCCGGAATATTCTGTTTAGGGCAGCAGTCCACTAATTCAAAACAAACTGATTTGCTTTTCTTGTTTGATTAAACTTTTAACACACAAAATAGTTAGATCTAAGCATAACACACCATTTAACAAGTAGATCTATAGTTCTCATGTTCGAGATCATAAACTTCATGGTTCAAAATAACCAAAAATCAAATACAAGATTAAACACAATCAAGAGTAAGAAAAATAAGATTTTCTACCCTTAAAAAACCTAGCTTCACTTTTCTTGCTTTTGATCTATCTGTTGAAACTTAAAATGGATAGATCCACACATAAAACACTCTAAATCATGTAGATCTAGAGTTTTAAAGATCAAGAACATAACTCCACGTTTTGAGTTACAACCATAAAAAATTTAACTAAACAAAAAGGTGTTATACCTTTGCTTACTTGCTCTCCTCCTTATTCTTCTTCATAGCTTGATCATGAATCTTGGATGAATGAAGATCAAAATCTCCTCTCTCTTTCTCTCTTTGGAGCAGCCGAACCTCTCTCTCTCTCTCCCTCTCTCTCTTTTTCCTTAGCAACTTGGAAGACAAAGAGATGAAAGAAAGAAAAATATAGGATAGACTTTTGTGTAGCTTTTTATTAATTGCCCACACTCACCCTCCTTCTCTCATGCAACAACCGGCCATGTGCCTTACTACTTTCTTTCTTTAATTGCCAAGTTGCTTACAAGAAATGACCTAAGTGTTGGACAATAAAAAAAATGACAAATGGGAAGGGGTTGTTGAGAGTTGGTGACCAACTAAAGTGATCCATTAATGCAACATTCATCTCCCCTTTTCCTAGCCCCTCATGGCCGGCCATGTGGCCTTTTAATCCATAAAAATTGATCTCTTATCTAGCATACTTAGAGTCCAATAATTCCCCCTCTCAATTGGCTAAAAGTTGAGCCATTCCTTTAATGTATTGCTTGGTCCTCTAACCAATTTCTTTGGCCAACACTTGGGCTATACATAGTCCAATACCTTTAGTTCTTTTCCAACCCAAATCGTTTAATTAGGGTTTTTACTTCTCCATTATAACACCAATTCTCGCTCACATGCCCATTTATTTCCTTAACCCAATTAGACTTGCTATAATTAGGTTATAAAATTAATTAACCGAGATGTATAAAATAAATCTCTTAGAATTAGTATATAATTAAATACTATCATTCTCCCACATATTTACACTTAAGCTTTTAACACTTAGCTTTTAAATTCCCAAATTAGGGTTTTAAATATCCGAATTAGGGTTTCGGATTCTCGAAACTAAAATTAAAGTTTTTGAGCGTATCATTAGGGTTTCTAACAATTCGTTAGATTTTTCTAACTTAATAAACGTATGATTAACATAACTTTAGGGTTTTTCTAAAGTTATAATTTATCTGACCAATCCTTGATCTTAAATCATTACGGTTCACATATGTAACCAAATATACCGACTAGTATTCGCTTCGATACTTATCCCTGATAATTCTTCAAAAGAATTTTAAATCTACCATAATCTTATACCTCATTACTAGACTATCACTTACAGTCTATCACATAATTCAAGTTTTGTTCAAAACTTTTGAAATTCTTAAAATTTCATTACATAACTGCCAATTCCATACACTTATTTCCTGTCTAGGTCCTAATATTGAACCTTAAATCAATCAATTATGATTTTAAAATTTTGTCCAAATTCTCGGGTTGTCACAAGTCTGAGATGAATTGCTGTTGAAATTGGAACTCTGTCCATTGCTCCAATTAATCATGTTGACATCTTCTTTTTTGTGTTGAGAAAGATGATTGTCTTGTACGTGAGGTTGATCTGGTTTGGTGACCACGATCTCACCGTTGTCTGTCATGTTTTGGATCTTATGTTTCAAGGCCCAACAATCACGAGTATCATGTCCGGGTGCCCCGACATGATAAGCACATTTCCAAGCAGCATTAAAACCCCTTCCATTAGTGCAGACTGGTGGAAGTAGATGCGTGATTTTCTTCTGTGTTGTCAGAAGAGTAAGAATATTCTCGAGTTAGTCCCCTAAAGGTGTGAACACTCGAGGGCATTTAACTTCTCCACCTTTTGGCATTGGAGGGTTTGAAGACTCTGCTTGAAAGGGAGTGTAATTTCTCCTCTAGATAGGCATGTTCTGATTGCCTTTTTGACCCTGTAGTATCAGGGAAACATCTTCCTCTTTCTTTTTATGGACCCTCCGGGGGTTGTTTCCATAATTTTCGGATTGGATGTGCTTAGCAACAGCTTGAAGGGCAGCTAGGTCTTGAATTTTTCTTGACTTGAATCAAATCTCAGCCATCTCCCCATGTTTGACCATTTCAGAAAATGGTTTACCGATGCTGGCTAAGACTCTTTCATAGAAAGGAGCTTCTTGTATGTCTACGAAAGTCATGGCCATTTCTTATTCTGTCATGACAGAGATAACTTGGGCAGCCAGGCTCCTCCAACTTTGAGCATACTCTCTGAAAGACTCGTTAGACTGTTTCTTGACCTTGGTAATTTGATATCGGTTAGGAGCCATCTGAGACTGGAAGCTGTATTGTGTGAGGAAGGCGTGTGCTAGCTCTTCCCAGCTATGGATCTTTGAGTTGTCTAATCTGCTATACCATAAACGGGCTACTCTAGTCAGACTCTTCTGGAACAGCTACATTCTGAGCTTCTCGTCCTCTGCATAAGATTTGAATTCTCCAATAATCACCTTTAAATGTGTGTAAGGATCTCCTAACCCGTCATATTTTTCGAAGTCAGGAGTCTTAAACTTTTCTGGATAATGAACACCAGGGAATATGCATAGGTCAGCATATGAAACACTCCCGTGTGTTCCAATTCCTTTGATGGCATGAGGGATTTCTTCCATTTGAAAGACTTTCTATCTGATGTCATCGGTGTCTGAATCTCCTGTGAGATGGGTGGCATCATGAATTTTGTTGGTCGTATCAAGCTGCAGTTCATGTATTGTAATGGCTTAAGTTCCCCCTTGTGTAGAGGATTCAGAATGTATGGGTATCTTTGGACCCTGAGTAGACTGGTGTAGTTCTTTAAGCAGAATAGCCAAATCTGTAATTTATTTGCTTAATCCGTCGAATTCTTTGCGAGAAAATGAATTAAGGTCAGTTTGGTCGGATGACGACATAATTGACTGTTGGCTCGCAGCCTTTTTAGATTTTGACCGGGTAGTAGGTCCGATTGTTTCCCTACGAAAGACTTGCATAGTTTAGTCTTTAGGGAATGTGTAAAAATAACATGCTATGTGATATGTCCGTTTTAGGAATTTTATCCTGCAAAACGGATGTTAGCTGTTTGTAAAACATTATAGCATGTTAAATTAAATATGTATGTGTACACATTTCTTCATATTTCTCATTACATGGAGATGAATATGGAATGAAATTACAAGTAATTAATTTTACAAGTAATTTAAAATGAGAAAGCAGGAAGAGACTTTCCTCTGTGTTGGGTTTATCAAAGACTAGCCTATCTTAGGTTACTCTCGCGGCTTTTTGACATGAAGGTTCCCAAATCATCGCAATTTACTCAACGAGAAATTAATCCGGTCTTTCAACTGGAGCGAATTTGGGTGGTGCCTTTCCTGAGCCTCGCGGGAATTAGTCTTCCTACGAGTCCAGTAATCAAACACCGACGGATAACCTCCTGGTGGAGGGACCACACAATATACATTCACATACATCGCGTCTCACCGTATGGAAATGATGACATGTGTGAAGCACTAATATCACAAGAAGATATGGTGCGAAGCACTAAGTGCAATAAGTAAATGCATTCGTACACATTCATCATAAATGTAAATGCAACATCCACACACAAGTAAATAATAGTTTTGAAAAAAAATTGAAATAGCGGTTTAAGTCCTCTTACTGGAGTCCCCAGTAGAGTCGCCACCCGTCGACGTCGGGATTTTTATTTTTCCCTTTCCGTTACTTGTTCTTTAGTGTTCTCATGTTAGGTGAGTTTTGTTTGAAAAAATAAGTGAAAAAGGTCCGACGTGTATAATGTCAATGATGGACTATTAAGAGTCGCCAGTTAGTTTTTTAAATGGTTGTACCAACACAACCTAGAAAATGTTTGCACATTGACCCAGTGATGTGACACTACTAAACTGGTCGGTGAAACCGAGATTCATTAAGGTCCGGGGACTTGATTATGCGGGGGGAAGGTGTTGGGCAACCTCCCAACATCCGTGTTACCACGTTGACCGCCATTTTTCAAGAAACTGTTATCTAAATGTGTGTGTGTGTGGGTCATGTGTTGTTTATTTGGAAGTGTTGCGAGGCCTGGTTCGAACCTATATACACAGGGTTTGAATTTATGTAAAAATTCAATTTTTAGCAAGATATGGCAGTGATGTTTTATAAAAGAGTTTTTTCAAACCCTTGTGCTCAATAGTAATTGAGACCTTTTACACTTCCACTTTATTAAGTGTTCGACTTGATTGCTTTTATTTTCGAGATGCGAAACATCTATAAGAAAATAATGAACAAAATAATGCCGAACTCCTCGTGGGTATGAAAACCATCTGAGGAAATTTAGACATCGCAGATAAATTTACAAGCTGCTTACAGCTGAAAATGTTCATCATGGGAACCGAATCTTGATCTAGTTGGCTGAATCTGTGATCACATGATTCCTAGGCTCACATGATACCGCAATTTGTATGAAAGCAGTAAACAGGTATATATATAAAAGCTGTAAATATATATATATATATATATATATATACATATATATACATATATATATATATATATATATAAATACATGATCAGCCACCACGAAGCACCTCCATGGGGGATCAAAAAATGTAAATAAAGCTGTAAAATCCATCAACCGCCATGGAGGAAACTCCAGGTGGGACGAAATGTAATGAAAGCTGTAAAAGCGATCAACCACCACGGAGGAAACTCTAGGCGAGACGAAACGTAAAGAAACCTGTAAAAGCGATCAACCACACCGAAGGAAACTCCAGGCGGGACGAAACTTAAAGAAATCTATAAAAGCGATCAACCACCATGAAGTAAACTCCAGGTGGGACGAAATATATATATATATATATATATATATATATATATAAGCGATAAATGCACCGGATGTCAAATCCAGGCTCATCGAACAGAGTTTGACAACAGTTAATATATAATATATATATATATATATATATATTAAAGTAGTAAACTCTCCAGACCGAAGTCTAGACTCAATTGAGGCATAACTCGATAATGTTAGTCCATATATATAAATATATATGTATATACAAACTGAAATAAATCCACGGATCGAAGTCCAGGCAAACACACGCAACACGACTCTCAACGTGAAGAAGGGTGTGTGCAAAGATGAGGAGAAAAACTTTAAAGTGTGTGAGAAGGCTTATAGTGGTTTGCCAAAGAAGACTTCTATATCTTTAAAGTGATAAACACTCGGCTCCTGCCAGTACAAAAGTAGCTATATGTGAGCTCACAAGTGTTTAAAATTGGAAAACACTCAGTATATTGTAAGCACGGAGCAAATTTGACAGGGCTTCCTCGCCTTTTTTTTTCTTACAAATGGCCACCCCAAGCCCTCTATTTATAGAGGGGGGGAGCCACAGGTGTACCTGCGACTAGGCCGCAGGTGTACCTGAGGCTACCCGGGTTGCCCCAAATTTTGCGGGTCGCGTCGTCTCATAGTACGTGCACGCGGGCACTATAATGTCCTCTCAAACTTTCAGAATTGCAATCAAGGCATCCGACTAAGGTATGTAAGACCTATATCTGACCGCCGTTGTTGAGAGTTATGTAGTGGCATGAGATTAGAGGTTGTACGAAGTCAGGAAGATGGGACGGTGCCCTCCGGTCTTCAAGCTTCAAATTCCATCCGTTACCCTGTGTAATAGTCACTCGGGATTAGTTTTCCTTGATTCTCGTGGGAAATTGTTGTGTAGAAATGTATGTATGAGATGTTGAGACGGCGCTATGTGGCGTCAAGATGGCAAGATAACGACTTTGCCACTCACTGGGGTTATCACCGGTTTGGGCTGGTAAAGCAGACGTTGCTCAGGGTTATCTCTGAGATTGGACTGCTGCAAGTGTTGAAAGTCCTCAGTGTCATCTCTGAGGTGTGTCTGTCTTCCCGGGGATAGCTCCGGGTCTTGTATTAAGTGCCTCAGTGTGAGCGCCGAGGTTGAAGCTGATGGCATGCATTTGAAACAAGCATTTCTGGGGTTATCTCCAGAACTGCATTCCTTGGGGTTATCTCCAAAGTTGGTACATACTACTCCCAGTGTTGGGACTAAGACTGGATACCTCAGGGTTATCTCCGAGATTAATCGGTCTTCTCCGGTGGAATTTCTGGTGTTGGAACTGCATGCCTCGGGGTTATCTCTGAGGTTGGAATGGTTACTCCCGGTGTGTGTTTCGGGGTTGAGACTGAACTTCCGGTAGTATCCAGAATGGATATGAGCTATCTTCAAGGGTTATATCTAAAAGAAAAATCTGCAATCCTGCAAAGTCAGTGACAGGTGTACAGAAAATTTTGAGTGTCTACAGATGCACCTCTTTATCATATTCATTCAATGCAATGCATGGGTAGGATAAAGAATCCTAGACACTTGAAATACAACATGATGAAAATATATGATGCACGTGTGCGGGGTTGTGGCCCAACATGCTGGGGATAATCACCGGATCCTCATAGATTTTACCAGGGATTGGCAATGATGACCAGATTGGATGTGTGATCTAAATATTGTAGAATGTTGACGTTATGGCTATCACCAAAGTCCTTAATCCTTGATACATACTTGATTCCAAAGAGGTACCTCTTCTGTGTAAGAGATCTGTGGGGATAATTCTCTGTCTATTTGAGGATGTGTATAACATATTCCATCATCGAGCCTCCTCGATGATACTGACCTTTCTTGGTTTGTATCGCCAGGATATGTCAAGATTCTATTGGATTTACTACCAAGAGCATATGCTGTTAGGGTTGCGTGACCTTCGTTGATGCGTACTTCACCGATGTGTGAATCAACAGATGAAAACCATGTGGGGTAAACTTTCAAGGTTGTTTGACCTTCTCTGATGTGTGAATCAATGACTGATATGAGTTGTAACCCCCATCGGGGATCTGATGGGGAATATGAATATCAAAGTACACAATCATCGAATTGCTTTCGATGCCTCGATGGGTTTACTTGCCATCGGCTGAAATAACGTCAAGGCTACTTGACCTTCTTTGACACGTACATCAATGGATGACAATGCGTAGTGACCCCCATCGGGGAACTTCTTGAGTATGCTTTATGACCCTTCGGGGATAGTCTGGACCATCGCTGATGTGTGTATCAGCGGCTATTCATCGGATGGCTTCCGACGCTTCGTTGGATTTACTTTCCAACGGTTATAATGATGTCAAGTCTACTTGACCTTCATTGATATGTGTGTCAACGGATGAACACGCGTTGTAACCCCCACAGGGGATCTCTTCTTGAGACTGCGTGATGCCCCCGTCGGGGAATGCATTATAACCCTCACCGGGGAATACGTTGTAACCCCCGCCGGGGATCTTGATAAAGAATAGGGTTACGACCCTCAATTGGGGGTATTGGACCCACATCAGGTATTGTCGAGCGTAACTTTTAACATTTGAGATCATCGGCATAGTGTACCCTATGTATGGGCGAATACCAATGATCGATGTGTAGACCCAAGGTTCCATTTGAGAAGACTAGGATTTATAAGCTATTTCGCTCAATCGCGTATCGTTTTTATTTCTGATTTGACCTTTTCAGTCTATGAGAACTCCTTTGCAACTCAAACTAGACTGAGCCGAAGGAGTGGGACCCACCTAGGGGTGTCGTAGGTACACCTTCTTCAGCCGTAGATGGACCTGCGGCCAATCATGGATATTAATGTCCTGCAGGTTGCTTTCATAAGTCATTTTCAAGTTGTGTCGCGAAGGAAATCCGAGAGCTCTTCTTTAGATCTGCTGTGTTTGGGTGACTTTCTGCAAATTCTGTCACCGTACAAGTGTTCTACACTATCCTGGTAATGTATGCATGTATTTTTTTCCCAGTTTTTATCCGTTAGAAAATGACTTATCACATGAAATGCATCTAAACACATAGTAGTGATTATGTATGCTCAAATGACTTGATAAAAAATATTCAACATAGTAAATGTTAGTATTAAACCATGCTAAACCTAATGATGTGAAAATTTTTGACTTTTGAGATAGTCAAATTGGCACTTTTTTTACTATTTTTTATCCTATTTGAGGACAAATGAGCAAAAGCTAAAAAGGCAAAGTACTCCTGGTATTGAGGTTAACCTTACAGATTGATGACTTTGATCTTAAATGCATATATTATGTATATGACTTTCGGCAGGTGTGCTACTGAATGACCACCTAGTCATGTCTATGTGCATGTGGATAGTCCGATTTACAAAGGGGACTATGGCAAAATTTTCCAAAATGTAGGCATTTAATTAGTCATGCATTTTTAACTATACTGTAGATGTTTGTTAAAGTAATGCATGCATGCATGTAGTCATAAAATGCATTTTGAAAAGCTCCAAGTTAGAAAATACCACACCCTTTCTAAGGTGATTTGGAGATTTGTTGTCCAGATATTATGGATCCGGATTAGTCGAGTAGTTCCTGTAGGATCACTTCTGGTGTGCGGAGGAGGGCTTCTGAAGTGCCTCGACCCTCGCTCTGTTAGACAACCTTTGGTCTTCAAGCTTTAAATTCCATCCGTTACCCTGCATAATAGTCACTCGGGATTGGTTTTCCTTTATTCTTGTGGGACATTGTTGTGTAGAAATGTATGTATGAGATGTTGAGATGGTGCTATGTGGCGTCAAGGTAGTAAGATAATGATTTTGCCCCTCACCGGGGTTATCGTCAGTTTAGGCTAGTAAAGTAGACGTTGCTCAGGGTTATCTCTGAGATTGGACAACTACAAGTGTTGAAGCTCCTCAGTGTCATCTCTGAGGTGTGCCTGTCTTCGCGGGGTTAGCTCCGGGTCTTGTATTGTGTGCCTCAGTGTGAGCGCCGAGGTTAAAGTTGATGGCATGTATTTGAAAAAAGCATTTCCAGGGTTATCTCTGGAACTGCATTCCTTGGGGTTATCTCCAAGGTTGGTACATGCTACTCCCAGTGTTAGGACTGAGACTGGATACCTCGGGGTTATCTCCGAGATTAATCATCTTCTCTGGTGGAACTTCTGGTGTTGGAACTGCATGCCTCGGGGTTATCTCCGAGGTTGGAACGATTACTCCCGGTGTGTGTTTCAGGGTTGAGACTAAACTTCCGGTAGTACCCTTTCTTTATTATTCTATTGGAATAACCTGTCTGTGCGGTCTATCGCATGCCTGGTGAATTATGTTGATATTCTATTCTTTATTATTCTGTTGGAATATCCTGTCAGTGCAGATTACGCATGACCTTGTTCCGTTCTTTATTATTCTGTTAGAATATCCTGTTTGTGCGGATTACGCATGACCTAGTTCCATTCTTTATTATTATGTTGGAATATCATGTCTTTACGGATTACGCATGACCTGGTTCCATTTTTTATTATTCTGTGGGAATAACCTGTCTATGTGGATTACCACATACATGGTGAATGATCCTTTGTATTCATTCTTTATTAAATTGTGGAAATGATCTGTTTACGTGGATTACCGCATGGCGTGTGAAAATCCATTTGCAGTTTCGTAATTTTTCTGACCCTTAAAAATTTTGGAAAATTTTGAAATGATAATTTGATATGTTTTCTAGATTGTGTCCAAAAATGGAGATTTATGGATGTATAGATTAGGAGTTATGAATTTTATAGGAAAAGACTATTTTAAAAGTAAACTCTTATAGCTCCTTGTGGTTAACTCCAAAATTAGTGAAATTTTTATTGGGAGTACATATATATAACAGGAGTATACCTTATAAATTTCGGAATTTTTAGACAAAATTACAATTTATGATAAATGTCTAAATATTTGACAGTTTTGGCCATATGAAAAATAGTAAATGAATTTTAAAAACTCCGAGAAAAATATATGTTCAATATGGGACTATATTTTGCTAAATCCCAGAAATGAATAATTTTTGGGACTGATTTGTTATTTTTCATGAAAATAGTTTAGTTATGAACATAAGAATTGAATATGTTATATGAAGTTGAAAAATTGGTAAATAAGAGTTTATGGCTTGGAAATCCTATATAAGGTATATGCAGATTTTTGATGAGTGATTTGATCATTGGTGATGAAATCTTATGAGTATGACATTTGAATGATTAAATGCATTATTTGGTAAAGTGTAAACAATTAAAATAAATTGTATATAAGTTTAAAAAGTGATTAAAATATTATTATAAGATTAATAATATTAGATTATTAATTTATTAAGTGATTGATAATATTTGGATAAATTTAAAGTTTTTTGATATTTATCCTTGATTTTGTTTGATTAATGTTTATATCATTGTCATCATCCTCATCCTTATATTATGATAAAAATCATCTTTGGCTTACGTTCATAGATGGACTGTGGATTATTGGTTTTACAGTTGTATATCTTTGGCTTACGTACAAAGATGGACTGTTGATTATTGGTTTTACAGTTGTATATCTTTGGCTTACGTGCAAAGATGAACTATTGATTGATGACTATCTTTGACTTATGTGCATAGATGAACTGTTTATTGGTATGATTATGAACAGGGATCATTCGGTATAATCATGACCCGTAATGTTATAAATGATGTGGTAAAAGTCTTCATTGGCCCGTATTGCATTGATGGACAGTTATTGGTATGATTATAACCAGAGATTTTTTGGTATAATCATGACCATTGATGATTAGATGAATATCCTTGGCCGTAGTGCAGGAATGATTTGATGATGTGGATTATTTATTAAGTTGAGTCTCAGCGATAAAATATTAATTATACACTTTTAATTCGTAAAAGATAATAGATATCATGCTCTACTTGACTTTTTTAAAATACAGTTGTATGTCTTTGGCCTGTAGTGCAAAGATGAATTGTTAATGAATATCTTGGCCATAGTGCAAAGATGAATTTATTAGTATGATTATGAGTAGGAATTGTGATTTGGTATAACCATGATTTTTGATGTTTCAGGTGAAGATAGGTGATGAAAATTATCTTCGTCCTAGGTGCGAAGAGGAATTTAGAACCACAATTATGATTATGAGTTATTCATATGATTGTGGACAAGAACTGTTGATTGATGTTACAGGGATAAAACATTGTTGGTGGACTTTTAGCATGGAGAAGATAATAGACCTTATGGTCTATTTGACTCGTTTAATGGATTGCTCGTTCCGCTGTAACTATTGTTGAAAAGTTTTATCATCTACCATATGTTCTAAATCTCTGATTTATTTTTGATGAAAGCTATTGATAATTTAATTATCTTTAGTCATGATATTCTTTACTGGGCTAGTTGTGCTCACCCTTTCGCTTCACAATTCCTTCCAGGTAATAAAAGTGTAGCTGGGTCGAGCGGGGTATTAAGAGGATTAGAATGGTAGTCTATAGTTGTTGAGGTTCTGCCAAAATTGTGTGGAAATAATTTTATTGAGAACTTTAGATAAGTGTGTCGTATTGTATACGTCATTTGATATATAATTTTGGTAAATCGAAGAGGGTGAGGTGAACCCAACTTTGGAAGGGTGTTTTGCCACTATCATACAATATGTCTAATGACATACAACATCGTGTTATCATAAGACAGGTTTGTGCACATCCATTTGTTAAGTATATCTACGAGCACCACCTATATAATCTTGGAGTTTATTTGAAATATAATTTTCACTTGGAGACAACAAAGATAATTATATGTCAAGAGAAGACTCACCATTGGAAAGAAGATGATAGTAATCTTCTTATTTTTCTTTGGGGTCTATTGGGTCAACCAAGGATAATTCCGTGGACATATGATATCTATCAAAACCTAGACGCATGACCTCCCATGTATGAAGGTTTCCTTGAGCACTTCCCAAAGATTTTAATTACTAAAACAGTTTTTGACTGTACTTTTATGTAAAGTACTATTGTAAGGTTATGGTCGAGCCACCATGAGAGTTACATACATTTGTATTAAAACTCACAGTTTAATTGTGGTCGTATTCTGCAAGACAATTCAACAGATGTATAAATGAAGTTTGTATTTGATTTTTATAGTATGATATCTGGAGACTCCGAATGGGTCGTGTGGACCTATTTTGGGGGTGTCACAAATTGTACCAGAGCTTAGAGATATGGTCGCTGGTGGAGATATGAGTCTAGAACTAGGAGGGAAGAGATGAGTAATATACTTCACTAGTGTGTGACTTACCTAAGCCGAAATTTTTACTTGATAAGTTGACAATTTGTGATATGTCAATTAACATTTGTTTTGAAGATATATTCTAGAATGATATCTGAAATATAGGAGATGAGCAATGGAAAACTCATGATTAAGAGGATATAACAGGGAAGGTACAATCCGAAAAGAAAGCAAGATATTCTCATCTCTTCGAACTACCAGGTACGTAAATTTCGAGGGCGAAATTTCATAAGGAGGGGAGATTGTGAGACCCTGAATTTTATGAAATGAAAGTATTCAATTTTCTTATAATTATTATGTTATTTAGTAAATGGTTAAATTGATAAAAGGATTAAAGTTATGGGTGATATTTGAAAATTGTGCAAAGTAAGCAAGTTAATATAGAATATTTTTTTTTATCGGGGAATATCAGTACGATGACATAATCATTGGTGGACCCCCCAACAAAAGTATTGACGTAGTTAAAAAATGACATAATTATCTTTAATAAAAATAACGGCGAATGTGTTACCGTTAAAACTGTTGAACTACCCGATAGTAAAAGTACAGTAATACGCGTGGTTTGCATAGTAGCACATGGTATTGATTATTGATGCTTACGTGAGAAGTCACTCAGTTATACTCAATTATTGCTACAATAATTGTTGCATCATATCTCTCATATTATTGATTCAATTATTGTCACAATATCATCTGCATAATATGATATATTATTAAATCAATAATTGAGACGACAAAGTTATTCATGTTATTATTTGTAATATTTCTAATGTCTAGAAGTTCTGTCAAGGAGAGGTTAGATATTCTAATTGCGCGCCAATAGGGAGAAATCCTTATCGAAAAGCCCCCTCTTTCTTGGGAACGACTTGATTGTTAAATATTATGAATTATAATATTAATGATGAATAAGTTCGTGTTGATTAAAGATGAAATGATAGTTCTATTGTGTGGGAATTATTAGTGTTAGTAGAAATCGATATTTATTTCGATAATAATTGATGTCTAGAGGTTATATTGACCAATCATGTATTCGGGACACTTTTTGTGTCAGAGTACTATTCACAAGTTACTATTCACTCTAGTATTGTTCACTCGGGTATTTGAGACACTTTTCGTGTCCGGGTACTATTCCCAAAGTACTATTCACGGGATACTATTCACCTGAAAAATATATTTCTTTTTGGTCTAAATCATTTTTGAGTACAATATTATTCCAAGAGAAGATGTGATAATTTTTCACACAGTTGGTTGAAATTATAATAGTAAATCAATATGGATCGTTGGTTTAAAGTTTTAATAGTAACTTATCCCTTCAGTTTTCAAAGAGTTACTTGTCCCTTCGGTTTTCCAAGAGTTACTTGTCCCTTCGGTTTTTCAAGAGTTACTTGTCCCTTCGGTTTTCCAAGAGTTACTTGTCCCTTCAATTTTCCAAGAGTTACTTGTTTATTCGGTGTTCGAAGAGTTAATTGCCCCTTCACAAATAGTAGTTGTCTCTTCAATATTACCAAGAGTCATTTTGACCCTTCGTTAAGACCAAAAGCTTTCAGTTCTTCTATAAATAGAAGCTCATTCTTTCATTATTTCTTACGAATTCACTTAAACTCTAGAGAGAGAAACTATAGAGAGATAGAAGAAAAGTATTATGCTACTTCACTACTTCAGTATTCAGTTTTTCTAAGGTAAGGGATATTATTATTATTATAGTAAGGGGTATTATTTCTTTCGTATTCATGAAAAGAGCTATTGTTATTCCATTCTTTATTATTATGATGGAATAACCTGTTTATGCGAAGTACTACATATATGGTGAAATTCTTCTGTTATTCCTTTCTTTATTATTCTATTGGAATAACCTGTCTGTGCGGTCTATCGCATGCCTGATGAATTCTGTTGATATTTCATTCTTTATTGTTCTGTTGGAATATCCTGTCAGTGTGGATTACGCATGACCTGGTTCCATTCTTTATTATGCTGTTGGAATATCTTGTCAGTGCGGATTACTAATGACCTGGTTCCATTCTTTATTATTCTGTTGGAATATCCTGTCAGTGCAGATTACGTATGACCTTGTTCCATTCTTTATTATTCTATTGGAATATCATATCTGTGTGGATTACGCATGACCTGGTTCCATTCTTTATTATTATATTGGAATATCCTGTCTGTGCGGATTACGCATGACCTGGTTCTATTCTTTATTATTCTGTTGGAATAACCTGTCTATGTGGATTACCACATGCAATGTGAATGATCCTTTGTATTTTGTTATTTATTAAATTATGGAAATGATCTGTCTACGTAGATTACCGCATGGCGGGTGAAAATCCATTTGCAGTTTCATAATTTTTCTGACCCTCAAAAATTCTGGAAAATATTGAAATGATAATTTGATAAGTTTTCTAGATTGTGTCCAAAAATGGCCATTTTTGGATGTATAGATTAGGAGTTATGAATTTTATAGGAAAAGACTATTTTAAAAGTAAGCCCTTATAACTCATTGTGGTTAACTCCAAAATTGGTAAAAAATTTATTGGGAGTACATATATATAACAGGAGTATACCTTGTAAATTTTGGAATTTGTGGACAAAAGTACAATTTATGATAAATGTCTAAATATTTGGCAGTTTTGGACATATGAAAAATAGTAAACGAATTTTAAAAACTCTGAGAAAAATATATGTTTAATACGGGACTATATTCTGCTAAATCCCAGAAATGAATAATTTTTGGGACTGATTTGGTATTTTTCATAAAAATGGCTTAGTTGCGAACATATGAATTAAATATGTTATGTGAAGTTGAAAAATTGGTAAATAAGAGTTTATGGCTTAGAAATCTTATATAAGGTATATGCAGATTTTTGATGAGTGATTTGATCATTGGTGATGAAATCTTATGAGTATGGCATTTTGAATGATTAAATGCATTATTTGGTAAAGTGTAAATAATTAAAATAAATTGTTTATAAGTTTAAGAAGTGATTAAAATATTAATATAATATTAATAATATTAGATTATTAATTTATTAAGTGATTGATAATATTTGGATAAATTTAAAGTCTTTAATATTTATCCTTGATTTTGTTTGATTAATGCTTATATCATTGTCATCATCCTCATGCTTATATTATGATGAAAGTCATCTTTGGCTTACGTGCATAGATGGATTGTTGATTATTGGTTTTACAGTTGTATATCTTTGGCTTACGTGCATAGATAGATTGTTGATTATTGATTTTACAGTTGTATATCTTTGGCTTACGTGCAAAAATGAACTGTTGATTATTGGTTTTATAGTTGTATATCTTTGGCTTACGTGCAAAGATGAACTATTGATTGATTAGTATCTTTGGCTTATGTACATAGATGAACTGTTTATTGGTATGATTATGAACATGGATCATTCGGTATAAGCATGACCCGTAATGTTATAGATGATGTGGTAAAAGTCCTCATTGGCCCGTAGTGCATTGATGGATAATTATTGGTATGATTATAACCAGGGATTATTCAGTATAATCATGACCATTGATGATTACATTCATATCCTTGGCCGTGGTGCAGGGATGATTCGATGATGTGGATTATTTATTAAGCTGAGTCTCAGTGATAAAATATTGATTATACAATTTTAATTCGTAAAAGATAGTAGATATCATGTTTTACTTGACTCTTTTAAAACACAGTTGTATGTATTTGGCCTATACTGCAAAGATGAATTGTTAATGAATATCTTGACTGTAGTGCAAAGATGAATTTATTAGTATGATTATGAGTAGGAATTGTGATTTGGTATAACCATGATTTTTGATATTTCAGGTGAAGATAGATGATGAAAATTATCTTCATCCTGGGTACGAAGAGGAATTTAGAACCACAATTTTGATTATGAGTTATTCATATGATTGTGGACAAGAACTTTTGATTGATGTTATAGGGATAAAACATTGTTGGTGAAATTTTAACATGGAGGAGATATCAGACCGTATAGTCTATTTGACTCTTTTAATGGATTGCTCGTTCCGCTGCAACTATGGTTGAAAAGGTTTATCATCTACCATATGTTCTAAATCTCTAATTTATTTTTGATGAAAGCTATTGATAATTTAATTATCTTTAGTCATGATAGTCTTTACTGGACTATTTATGCTCACTCTTTTGCTTCACAAATCCTTTCAGGTAATAAAAGTGTAGCTGGGTCGAGCGGGGTTTTAAGAGGATTAGAACGGTGGTCTATAGTTGTTGAGGTTTTCCCTAAATAGTATTGAAATAATTTTATTGAGAACTTTAGATAAGTGTGTCGTATTGTATACGTCATTTGATATTTAATTTTGGTGAATCGAATAGGGTGAGGTGAACCCAACTTTGGAAGGGTGTTGTGCCACTATCATACAAGATGTCTAATGATATACCACATCGTGTTATCATAAGATAGGATTGTGCACATATATTTGATCAGTATATCTACGAGCACCACCTATATAATCTTGGAGTTTATTTGAAATATAATTTTCATTTGGAGACAACGGAGATAATTATATGTCAAGAGAAGACTCACCATTGGAAAGAAGATGATAGTAATCTTCTCGTTTTTCTTTGGGGTCAATTGGGTCAACCAAGGATAATTCTGTGGACATATGATATCTATCATAACCTAGACGCATGGCCTCCCATGTACGAAGGTTTCCTTGAGCACTTCCCAAAGATTTTAATTTCTAAAATAGTTTTTGACTGTACTTTTATGTAAAGTACCATTGTAAGGTTGTGGTCGAGGCACAATGAGAGTTACATACATTTGTATTAAAACTCACAGTTTAACTGTGGTCGTATTCTGCTTGACAGTTCAACAGTTGTATAAATGAAGTTTGTATTTGATTGTAATAGTATGATATCTGGCGACTCAGAATGGGTCGTGTGGACCTATTTTGGGGGCTTCACAAATGGTATCAGAACTTAGGGATATGGTCACTAGCGGAGATATGAGTCTAGAACTATGAGGGGAGGGACGAGTAATATACTTCGCTAGTGTGTGACTTACCTAAGCCGAAATATTTACTTGATAAGTTGACAATTTGTGATATGTCAATTGACATTTGTTTTGAAGATATATTCTAGAATGATATCTGAAATACAGGAGATGAGCAATGGAAAACCTATGATATAGAGGATATAGCCGGGAAGGTACAATCCGAAAAGAAAGTAAGGTATTCTCATCTCTTCGAACTACCAGGTACGTAAATTTCGAGGACGAAATTTCATAAGGAGGGGAGATTGTGAATTTTTTGAAATGAAAGTATTCAATTTTCTTATAATTATTATGTTATTTAGTAAAAGGTTAAATTGATAAAAGGATTAAAGTTAAGGGTGATATGTGAAAATTGTGCAAAGTAAGCAAGATGATATAGAATATTCTTTTTGTCGGGGAATATCCGTACGACGACACAATCTTTGGTGGAGCCCCCAACGGAAGTATTGTCGTAGTTAGAAAATGACATAATTATCTTTTATAAAAATAACGGCGGATGTGTTACCGTTAAAACTGTTGAACTACCCGGTAGTAAAAGTACAGTAATACGCGTGGTTGTATAGTACCACACGGTATTGATTATTGATGCTTACGTGAGAAGTTATTCAGTTATACTCAATTATTGCTACAGTAATTACTACATCATATCTCTCATATTATTGATTCAATTATTGTCACAGTATCATCTGTATAATATGATATATTATTAAATCAATAATTGAGAAGACAAAGTTATTCATATTATTATTTGTAATATTGACAATGTCTAGAAGTTCTGTCAAGGAGAGGTTAGATATTCTAATTGCGCGCCAATAAGGAGAAAACCTTATCGGAAAGCCCCATCTTTCCTTGGAACGACCTAGTTGTTAAATATTATGAATTATAATATTAATGATGAATAAGTTCGTGTTGATTAAAGATAAAATTGATAATTCTATTGTGTGGGAATTATTAGTGTTAGTAGAAATCGATATTTATTTCGATAATAATTGATGTCTGGAGGTTATATTGACCAATCGGGTATTTGGGATACTTTTCATGTCGGAGTACTATTCACATGTTACTATTCACGGGTTACTATTCACTCTAGTATTATTTACTCGGGTATTTGGGACAGTTTTCGTGTCGAGACACTATTCCCGAAGTACTATTCACGGGATACTATTCACCTGAAAAATTTATTTCTTTTCGGTCTAAATCATTTTTGAGTACAATATTATTCCATGAGGAGATGTGATAATTTTTCACACAGTTGGTTGAAATTATAATAGTAAATCAATATGGATCGTTGGTTTAAAGTTTTAATAGTAACTTTCCCCTTCGGTTTTCCAAGAGTTGCTTGTCCCTTCGGTTTTCCAAGAGTTACTTGTCCCTTCGGTTTTCCAAGAGTTACTTGTCTCTTCGGTTTTCCAAGAGTTACTTGTCCCTTCAGTTTTCCAAGGGTTACTTGTCTCTTCAGTGTTTCAAGAGTTAATTGCCCCTTCGCAAATAGTAGTTGCCTCTTCAATATTACCAAGAGTCATTTTGACCCTTCGTCAAGACCAAGAGCTACTTTCAGTTTTTCTATAAATAGAAGCTCATTACTTCATTATTTCTTACGAATTCACTGAAACTCTAGAGAGAGAAACAATAGAGAGAAAGAAGAAAAGTATTCTGCTACTTCACTACTTCAGTATTCAATTTTTCTAAGGTAAGTGATATTATTATTATAGTAAGGGTTATTATTTCTTTCGTATTCATGAAAAGAGCTATTGTTATTCCATTCTTTATTATTATGTTGGAATAACCTGTTTATGCGAAGTACCGCATACATGGTGAAATTCTTCTGTTATTCCTTTCTTTATTATTCTGTTGGAATAACCTGTCTGTGCATTCTATCGCATTCCTGATGAATTCTGTTGATATTTCATTCTTTATTATTCTGTTGGAATATACTGTCAGTGCGAACTACGCATGACCTGGTTCCATTCTTTATTATTCTGTTGGAATATCCTGTCAGTGCGGATTACGAATGACCTGGTTCCATTCTTTATTATTCTGTTGGAATATCCCGTCAGTGCGGATTACGTATAACCAAGTTCCATTCTTTATTATTCTGTTGTAATATCCTATCTGTACGGATTACGCATGACCTGGTTCCATTCTTTATTATTATGTTGAAATATCCTATCTGTGCAGATTACGCATGACCTGGTTTCATTCTTTATTATTCTGTTGGAATAACCTGTCTGTGTGGATTACCACATGCATGGTGAATGATCCTTTGTATTTCGTTCTTTATTAAATTGTGGAAATGATCTGTCTACGTGGATTACCGCATGGCGGATGAAAATTCATTTGTAATTTCGTAATTTTTCTTACCCTCAAAAATTCTGGAAATTTTTGAAATGATAATTTGATAAGTTTTCTAGATTGTGTCCAAAAATGGCGATTTATGGATGTATAGATTAGGAGTTATGAATTTTATAGGAAAAGACTATTTTAAAAGTAAACCCTTATAACTCTTTGTGGTTAACTCCAAAATTGGTGAAATATTTATTGGGAGTACATATATATAACAGGAGTATACCTTGTAAATTTCAGAATTTTTAGAAAAAATTACAATTTATGATAAATGTCTAAATATTCGGCAGTTTTGGCCATATGAAAAATAGTAAATGAATTTTAAAAACTCTAAGAAAAATATAAGTTCAACATGGGACTATATTCTGCTAAATCCCAGAAATGAATAATTTTTGGGACTGATTTGGTATTTTTTATGAAAATGGTTTAGTTATGAACATATGAATTAAATATGTTATGTGAAGTTGAAAATTGGTAAATAAGAGTTTATGGCTTGAAAATTCTATATAAGGTATATGCAGATTTTTGATGAGTGATTTGATCATTGGTGATGAAATCTTATGAGTATGGCATTTTAATGATTAAATGCATTATTTGGTAAAGTGTAAACAATTAAAATAAATTGTTTATAAGTTTAAGAAGTGATTAAAATATTATTATAATATTAATAATATTAGATTATTAATTTATTAAGTGATTGATAATATTTGGATAAATTTAAAGTCTTTAATATTTATCCTTGATTTTGTTTGATTAATACCTATAACATTGTCATCATCCTCATGTTTATATTATGATGAAAGTCATCTTTGGCTTACGTGCATAGATGGATTGGTGATTATTGGTTTTACAGTTGTATATCTTTGGCTTACGTGCAAAGATGGATTGTTGATTATTGATTTTACAGTTGTATATCTTTGGCTTATGTGCAAAGATGAACTGTTGATTATTGGTTTTACAGTTGTATATCTTTGGCTTACGTGCAAAGATGAACTATTGATTGATGAGTATCTTTGGCTTATGTACATAGATGAACTGTTTATTGGTATGATTATGAACAGGGATCATTCGGTATATTCATGACCCGTAATGTTATAGATTATGTGGTAAAAGTCCTCATTGGCCCGTAGTGCATTGATGGACAGTTATTGGTATAATTATAACCAGGGATTATTCGGTATAATCATGACCATTGATGATTAGAAGAATATCCTTGGTCGTAGTGCAGGAATGATTCGATGATGTGGATTATTTATTAAGCTGAGTCTCGGCGATAAAATATTGATTACACACTTTTAATTCGTAAAAGATAGTAGATATTATGCTCTACTTGACTCTTTTAAAATACAGTTGTATATCTTTGGCCTGTAGTGCAAAGATGAATTGTTAATAAATATCTTGGCCGTAGTGCAAAGATGAATTTATTAGTATGATTATGAGTAGAAATTGTGATTTGGTATAACCATGATTTTTGATGTTTCAGGTGAAGATAGATGATGAAAATTATCTTCATCCTAGGTGTGAAGAGGAATTTAGAACCACAATTATGATTACGAGTTATTCATATGATTGTGGACAAGAACTGTTGATTGATGTTACAGGGATAAAATATTGTTGGTGGACTTTTAACACGGGGAAGATAATAGACCTTATGGTCTATTTGACTCTTTTAATGGATTGCTCGTTCTGCTGCAACTATGGTTGAAAAGTTTTATCATCTACCATATGTTCTAAATCTCTGATTTATTTTTGATGAAAGCTATTGATAATTTAATTATCTTTAGTCATGATATTCTTTACTGGGCTAGTTGTGCTCACCCTTTTGTTTCACAATTCATTTCAGCTAATAAAAGTGTAGCTGGGTTGAGCGGGGTATTAAGAGGATTAGAACGGTGGTCTATAGTTGTTGAGGTTCTCCCTAAATAGTATAGAAATATTTTTATTGATAACTTTAGATAAGTTTGTCGTATTGTATACGTCATTTGATATTTAATTTTGGTGAATCGAATAGGGTGAGGTGAACCCAACTTTGGAAGGGTGTTTTGCCACTATCATACAAGATGTCTAATGACATACAATATCGTGTTATCATAAGATAGGGTTGTGCACATCCATTTGCTGGGTATATCTACGAGCACCACCTATATAATCTTGGAGTTTATTTGAATTATAATTTTCACTTGGAGACAACGGAGATAATTATATGTCAAAAAAAGACTCACCATTGGAAAGAAGATGATAGTAATCTTCTCGTTTTTCTTTGGGGTCTATTGGGTCAACCAAAGATAATTCTGTGGACATATGATATCTATCATAACTTAGGCACATGGCCTCCCTTGTACGATGGTTTCCTTTAGCACTTCCCAAAGATTTTAATTTCTAAAATTATTTTTGACTGTACTTTTATATAAAGTAACATTGTAAGGTTGTGGTCGAGGCCATGAGAGTTATATACATTAGTTTAACTGTGGTCGTATTCTACACGACAGTTCAACAATTGTATAAATGAAGTTTGTATTTGATTTTTATAGTATGATATCTGGAAACTCAGCATGGGTCGTGTGGACCTATTTTGGGGGCGTAATAAATGGTATCAGAGCTTAGGGATATGGTCGTTGGGGGAGATATGAGTCTAGAACTAGGAGGGGAGGGACGAGTAATATACTTCGCTAGTGTGTGACTTACCTAAGCCAAAATTTTTACTTGATAAGTTGAAAATTTGTGATATGTCAATTGACATTTGTTTTGAAGATATATTCTAGAATGCTATCTGAAATTCAGGAGATGAGCAATGGAAAACCTATGATACAGAGGATATAGCCGGGAAGGTACAATCCAAAAAGAAAGTAAGGTATTCTCATCTCTTCGAACTACCAGGTACGTAAATTTCGAGGGCGAAATTTCATAAGGAGGGGAGATTGTGAGACCCTGAATTTTATGAAATGAAAGTATTTAATTTTCTTATAATTATTATGTTATTTAGTAAATGGTTAAATTGATAAAAGGATTAAAGTTAAGGGTGATATGTGAAATTGTGCAAAGTAAGCAAGTTGATATAGAATATTCATTTTGTCGGGGAATATCCGTACGACGACACAATCATTGGTTGAGCCCCCAACGGAAATATTGTCGTAGTTAGAAAATGACATAATTATCTTTTATAAAAATAACGGTGGATGTGTTACCGTTAAAACTGTCGAACTACCCGGTAGTAAAAGTACAGTAATACGCGTGGTTGCATAGTAGCACACGGTATTGATTATTGATACTTACGTGAGAATTCATTCAGTTATACTCAATTATTGCTACAGTAATTACTACATCATATCTCTCATATTATTGATTCAATTATTGTCACAGTATCATTCGCATAATATGATATATTATTAAATCAATAATTGAGACGACAAAGTTATTCATATTATTATTTGTAATATTGACGATGTCTAGAAGTTCTGTCAAGGAGAGGTTAGATATTCTAATTGTGCGCCAATAGGGAGAAATCTTTATCGGAAAGCCCCCTCTTTCCTGGGAACGACCTAGTTGTTAAATATTATGAATTATAATATTAATGATGAATAAGTTCGTGTTGATTAAAGATGAAATTGATAGTTCTATTGTGTGGGAATTATTAGTGTAAGTAGAAATCGATATTTATTTCGATAATAATTGATGTTTGGAGGTTATATTAACCAATCGGGTATTTGGGACACTTTTTATGTTGGAGTACTATTCACTGGTTACTATTCACTCTAGTATTGTTCACTCGGGTATTTGGGACACTTTTCGTGTCGGGGTACTATTCTCGAAGTACAATTCACGGGATACTATTCACCCGAAAAATATATTTCTTTTCGGTCTAAATCATTTTTGAGTACAATATTATTCCATGAGAAGATGTGATAATTTTTCACACAGTTGGTTGAAACTATAATAGTAAATCAATATGGATCATTGGTTTAAAGTTTTAATAGTAACTTGTCCCTTCGGTTTTCCAAGAGTTACTTGTCCCTTCGATTTTCCAAGAGTTACTTGTCTCTTCGGTTTTCCAAGAGTTATTTGTCCCTTCGGTTTTCCAAGAGTTACTTGTCTCTTCGGTGTTCCAAGAGTTAATTGCCCCTTTATAAATAGTAGTTGTCTCTTCAATATTACCAAGAGTAATTTTGACCCTTCGTTAAGACCAAGAGCTACTTTCAGTTCTTCTATAAATAGAAGCTCATTCCTTCATTATTTCTTACGAATTCACTGAAACTCTAAAGAGTGAAACTATAGAGAGAAAGAAGAAAAGTATTCTGCTACTTCACTACTCCAGTATTCAGTTTTTCTAGGGTAAGGGATATTATTATTATTATTATAGTAAGGGGTATTATTTCTTTTGTATTCATGAACAGAGCTATTGTTATTCCATTCTTTATTATTATGATGGAATAACTTGTTTATGTGAAGTATCACATACATGGTGAAATTCTTCTGTTATTCCTTTCTTTATTATTCTATTGGAATAACCTATCTGTGCAGTCTAACGCATTCCTGGTGAATTCTGTTGATATTCCATTCTTTATTATGCTGTCAAAATATCCTGTCAGTGCGGATTACGCATGACCTAGTTCCATTCTTTATTATTCTGTTGGAATATCCTATCAGTACGGATTACGCATGACCTGGTTCCATTCTTTATTATTATGTTGGTATATCTTGTCTGTGCAGATTACACATGACCTGGTTCAATTCTTTATTATTCTGTTAGAATATCATGTCTGTACGGATTACGCATGACCTGGTTCCATTCTTTATTATTATGTTGGAATAACCTGTTTTTACGGTCTATCGCATGCATGGTGAATTCTTTTGTTATTCCATTATTTATTATTCTGTTGGAATAACCTGTCTATGTGGATTACCACATGCATGGTGAATGATCCTTTGTATTCATTCTTTATTAAATTGTGGAAATGATCTGTCTACGTTGATTACCGCACGGCGGGTGAAAATCCATTTGTAGTTCCATAATTTTTCTGACCCTCAAAAATTCTGGAAAATATTGAAATGATAATTTGATAAGTTTTCTAGATTGTGTCCATAAATGGCGATTTTTGGATGTATAGATTAGGAGTTATGAATTTTATAGGAAAAAACTATTTTAAATGTAAGCCCTTATAACTCCTTGTGGTTAACTCCAAAATTGGTAAATTTTATATTGGGACTACATATATATAACAGGAGTATACCTTATAAATTTTGGAATTTGTGGACAAAAGTACAATTTATGATAAATGTCTAAATATTCTGCAGTTTTAGCCATATGAAAAATAGTAAATGAATTTTATAAACTCTGAGAACAATATATGTTTTTTATGAGACTATATTCTGCTAAATCCCAAAAATGAATAATTTTTGGGACTGATTTGGTATTTTTCATGAAAATGGTTTAGTTACGAACATATGAATTAAATATGTTATGTGAAGTTGAAAAATTGGTAAATAAGAGTTTATGATTTAGAAATCTTATATAAGGTATATGCAGATTTTTGATGAGTGGTTTGATCATTGGTGATGAAATCTTACGAGTATGGCATTTTGAATGATTAAATACATTATTTGGTAAAGTGTAAACAATTAAAATAAATTATTTATAAGTTTAAGAAGTGATTAAAATATTATTATAATATTAATAATATTATATTATTAATTTATTAAGTGATTGATAATATTTGGATAAATTTAAAGTCTTTAATATTTATCCTTAATTTCGTTTGATTAATGCTTATATCATTGTCATCATCCTCATGCTTATATTATGATGAAAGTCATCGTTGGCTTACGTGCATAGATGGACGGTTGATTATTGGTTTTACAGTTGTATATATTTGGCTTACGTGCAATGATGAACTATTGATTGATGAGTATCTTTGGCTTATGTGCATATATGAACTGCTTATTGGTATGATTATGACCAAGGATCATTTGGTATAATCATGACCCATAATGTTATAGATGATGTGGTAAAATTTCTCATTGGCCCATAGTGCATTGATGGACAGTTATTGGTATGATTATAACCAGGGATTATTCGGTATAATCATGACCATTGATGAATACATGAATATCCTTGGCCGTAGTGCAGGGATGATTCGATGATGTGGATTATTTATTAAGCTGAGTCTCAGCGATAAAATATTGATTATACACTTTTAATTCATAAAAGATAGTAGATATCATGCTCTACTTGACTCTTTTAAAATACAGTTGTATGTCTTTGGCCTATAGTGCAAAGATGAATTTTTTAGTATGATTATGAGTAGGAATTGTGATTTTGGTATAACCATGATTTTTGATGTTTCAGGTGAAGATATGTGATAAAATTATCTTCGTCCTTGGTGTGAAAAGGAATTTAGAACCACATTTATGATTATAAGTTATTCATATGATTGTGGACAGGAACTGTTGATTGATGTTACAGGGATAAAACATTGTTGGTGGACTTTTAACATGGAGAAGATAATAGACCTTATGGTCTATTTGACTCTTTTAATGGATTGCTTGTTCCGCTATAATTATGGTTGAAAAGTTTAATCATCTACCATATGTTCTAAATCTCTTATTTATTATTGATGAAAGCTATTGATAATTTAATTATCTTTAGTCATGATATTCTTTACTGGGCTAATTGTGCTCACCCGTTTGCTTCACAATTCCTTTCAGGTAATAAAAGTGTAGCTGGGTCGAGCGGGGTATTAAGAGGATTAGAACGATGGTCTATAGTTGTTGTGGTTCTCCCTAAATAGTATAGAAATAATTTTATTGACAACTTTAGATAAGTGTGTCGTATTGTATACGTTATTTGATATTTAATTTTGGTGAATCGAATAGGGTGAGGTGAACCCAACTTTGGAAGGGTGTTTTTCCACTATCATACAAGATGTCTAATGACATACAATCTCATGTTATCATAAGATAGGGTTGTACACATCCACTTGCTGAGTATATCTACGAGCACTACCTATATAATCTTGGAATTTATTTGAAATATAATTTTCACTTGGAGACAACGGAGATAATTATATGTCAAAAGAAGACTCACCATCGGAAAGAAGATGTTAGTAATCTTCTCATTTTTTTGGGGTCTATTGGGTCAACCAAGGATAATTCTGTGGACATATGATATCTATCATAACCTAGTCGGATGGCCTCCCATGAACGAAGGTTTCCTTGAGCACTTCCCAAAGATTATGATTTTTAAAACTGTTTTTGACTGTACTTTTATATAAAGTACCATTGTAAGGTTGTGGTCGAGGCTATGAGAGTTATATACATTTGTATTAAAACTCACAGTTTAATTGTGGTCGTATTCTGCACGACAATTCAACAGTTGTATAAATGAAGTTTGTCTTTGATTTTTATAGTATGATATATGGCGACTCAAATTGGGTCGTGTGGACCTATTTTGGGGGCGTCACACATACCATCCAATATCATCTCGAAAAAATGAACGTGGTAGTTGACGCATTGAGTAGAAGATCTTATTCTGGAACGAATGCGATATTGTAAACACAAAGGCCCATTTTATATGATTTACATAAGATGAAGATATAGTTAAAGGCTCTAAGGACCCACATGATGATATCAAATATATGAGTAGAATAACTTTAATCGATAAAGTTAAAGTTACTCAAGCTACAGACCTAGAACTGTTAAATATGAAGAAGAAAGTACATGAAGGTGTTATTCTAGGAGCAAGAATCGATGAAGAGAGTAAATCTCAACCCTCAATTTATTTGTCCATTTGAAATCCTCGACCGAGTAGGAACTGTGGCTTATAGACTCATCTTACCGCCAAGTATGTCTCGTGTTCATAACGTTTTTCATATATCTATATTACGTAAATATGTGGAAGACCCAATGTCCAACTTTTTTGAATAAAGAATAATTTTTCTCGAAATATATTTTTTAATATTATGGTGTGGATATGATATAATGTTATAGTTGTGGGTAATATTTGGAAAATTTTGCAAAGTAAGTAAGTTGATATAAAATAATCACTGTGTCAGTGAATATTCGATTGGTCGGGGAATATTCGTTTTAACAGGGAATATTCGTACGACGGCACAATCATTGGTGGACCCCATAACGGAAGTATTGTCATTGTTAGAAAACGACATAAATATCTTTTTATAAAAATAACAGCGAAAGTTTTACCGTTAACTGTTGAACTACCTGGTGGAAAAAGTACTGTAATACGCGTGGTTGCATAGTAGCACACGGTATTGATTATTGATGCTTACATAAGAAGCCACTCAGTTTACTCAATTATTGTTACAGTAATTATTGCATAGTATCTCACGTTATTTGATTCAATTATTGTCACAGTATCATCTGCATAATATTTTATATTATTAAATCAATAATTGAGACAATAAAGTTATTCATATTATTATTTGCAATATTGACAATGTCTAGAAAGTTCTGTCGAGGAGAGGTTTGGTCACCTAATTGCGCGCCAATAGGTAGAAATCCTTATTAGAAAGCCCCCTGTTTCCTGGGAACGATCCGGTTGTTAAATATTATGCGTTATAATATTAATGATGAATAATTATTGAAGTATTAAGAATGTGTTTATTGAAGATAAGTGAATTACAAAAGTTAGAGGGGAGTAATGCAAACTTGGAAAACTTTAGGGGTACCAAAGTGTAATATGTTGAATCAATCTCGGCCATTGATGGTGGTTTTAATAGTAAACCAATCTGGACCGTTGATGGTGGTTTTAAAAGAAATCAATCTGGACCGTCGGTGGTGGTTTTAAAAGTAAATCAATTTGGACCGTTGGTTGTGGTTTTAGTAGTAATCAATATGGACCTTCCGTTCTAATAGTAAATCAATTTGTATCGTTTGTGAATAAATTACTATTTAATCAATTTTCCTATAAATAGAAGCTTAATTCTTCTTTCATTCTCACCAATTCACTGAGATTCATAAGAGACACTATAGAGAGCAAGAAGAAGAGTATTCTGCTACTTCACTATTGCAGTATCCAGCCTTCTACTAAGGTAAGGGGTATTATTTCTTTCGTATTCATAAGAAATAACTTTTTTTAGTATTCATCATTTAATATGTCGGAATAACCTGTCTACGCGGATTACGTACCGTATGAAGGGTGAAAATCCATTTGCAATTTCGTATGTTTTTTTTTTCATATTCTTAAATCTAAACTTACTATGGTAAGTATTACTTCTATAATCCTTGAAATTAGTGGAATATCCTAGAGGTTTGTGCTTCATCTAGTATCGTTTCATTGGAATATTGATCTGAACATTCTTATTAAATATCAATATTTTCACCCGGGGTGCAATTCACGGGTACTATTCACCCGATTACTATTCACTATAATATTATTCACTCGGGTATTCGGGATACTTTTTATGCCGGGATACTATTCATGAGTTACTATTCATGGGTTACTATTCACCGGTTACTATTCACTATAATATTGTTCACTCGGGTATTTGGGGTACTTTTCATGTCGAGTTACTATTCACGGGGTACTATTCACCCAGTTACTATTCACCCAAAAAATTGATTTCTTTTTTGTCCAAATCATTTTTGATATATGGATATTATTCTTGAATTTTACTCAACAAAGCATTATCATGTTGCAATTTGGACATTATTGAATACTGGATAAATTAAATTATGAATCTTTAAAATTTATCATTTGCTTTCATTTAATTAAATGCTTATATCATTGTCATCATCATCATGCTTATATTGTGATAAAAGTCAACTTTGGCTTACGTGCATAGATGGACTGTTGGTTGATATAATTATGATCAGGGATTATTTGGTATAATCATGACCATTGATGCTTACATCAATATCCTTGGCCCGTAGTGCAGGGATGATTTGATGATGTGGTTTATTTATTAAGCTGAGTCTCAGCGATAAAGTTGATAAAAACCTTTTTAAATCATAGAAGATAGTAGATATCATGCTCTACTTGACTCTTCTAATGGATTGCTTATTCAGCTGCAGTTAAACTTGTTGTCAATCATATTCTATCAGTTTAACATTGTTGAAGGCTAATGATAACTTATTCTATATTATCATAGTCATAATATTTCTTACTGGGCTAGTTGAGCTCACCCTTTTACTTCAATTGTTCTCTTCAGGAAATGAGAACGTAGCCGGAATTAGTTGAGGAACAAAGTGATGGCCCGAGATGGTGTTATAGTAGTCCTCACTATTCTATAAAATAATGTGACAATAAATGTAATGAGGACTCCATTTGAGTTTGGATATTGTCTAGAAAACAATATTCATGTAAAAACTCTCAGCTCATGTTGTATAATTAAGTTTCTATTTCTATTAAGTACCATGTATTTTGCGACCCAAGATGGGTGATGTATACCTATTTTGGGGGCGTCAAAGTTGGTATCAATGCTTAGGGATATGATCCCTGGCTGAGATGTGAGACAAGAACTAGGAGGGGAGAGACGGCGAATTCCTTCGCTAGTATGACCTACCAAAGATTATTTGATATTTAATTGGTCGGTCAGAGTATAGGGATAATATGTGATATGTCAATTAACCCTTATTTTGTGGCAGTGTTTGAAAATGGCATCTGAAAATGTTGAGATTAACAATGAAGCACATGAGACCGTTGAGTCACCAACGTTCAATAGCCATGATAATGTGCAACAGGAATGCAATAATCCTCAGGTAAACAACATCACCGATCAAATGATGAATGATGGGATGTTCAGAAGCTTTATGCAATTCATACAACATCAGGCGAGAGCGGCTCCTGTCCAAAATGCAGGTGGAAACACTGGCAACTCTCGGACGGTCACCGCCAAGCAGTTCAAGGAGCTGGGACCACTAGAGTTTATTGGAGAGCCAAAACCACTTAAGGCGGAGACGTTGATAAAGCAGGTCACCAAGGTATTTGATATCTTAGGATGCTCCGAGGAGCAAAAGGTTCCCTTTGCCACCTTCATGTTTCGAGGAGAGGCAGATTACTGGTGAGAATCAGTAAAGCATACTCAACTTGCCGCACTGAAAATGTCTTGGGAAAAGTTCCAAGAGTTGTTTAACAACAAGTACTTTCCCGAAAGTATTAGTCATATGAAAGAGGTGGAGTTTATCAAGTTGGAGCAAAATAATATGACCGTGTCACAGTACGAAGCTAAGTTTGCTGAGTTGTCCTGGTTTGCGCCCCACTTGGTTGATAATGAGGAGAGAATGACGCAGATGTTTCTAGAAGGTTTGAAACCTGAGATACGTCAATACTTAATTTCTCACAAACTGTGTTTGTATTTAAATGTTGTAAATAGGGCTCAGTTATTGGAGTGCAATAATGAGTCAACACAACCCAGAGAGAGCAGCCGACAAGTCGATAATACCAATGGTATCAGTTATAGAAGCAGTGACAACAAACGTGGAGGGAATTAACATGCCAAAAATGGTAACCACACCGGTGGTAATCATGGCCAAGATAATAGAAGTGAAAATTTCATGAAGAGGAGATTCAATAATGACGGAAAGACGTCAACACCAGCACTTGTTGTTAAGGAAGGAGAATGACCACCGGTCGTATGTTACCAATGCAGATGGGAGGGACACATCAGTCCATACTGTTCGCAGCAATCCAAAGCATGTTAAAATTGTGGAAGAGAAGGTCACCTTGCCCAATTTTGTCGGGAACCAAAGTCAAGTCCAGCTGGGATGGAGGCATCAAAGGCCATCCCAGACAAGACAAAACCGGTAGTTCAAGGGAGAGCGTTTGTCGTAACTCCCAAAAAGCGAGAAATCCAAACGAGGTGATCACGGGTAAGCTAATCATAAACTCTTGCGAAGCTTATACCTTATTTGATACCGATTCTACCCATTCTTTTATTTCTTCTATTTGCGCTCAACGTTTAAATTTGACTTCGGTGAAATTAGACTTTGACTTATCGGTTGAAACTACGTTGGGGGAAAACCTTTATTACATCCACTGTTTATAAGTCTTGTTTGATTCAAATCAGTAACCGCACGTTACCTGTCAATCTTATCTCCTTAAAAATACTTGCATTTGACGTGATTCTAGGGATTGATTGGTTAACTACTCATAATGCTAAAATTGATTATTTTCGTAAGGTTGTTAGCTTTTATATTCCTAATCAACCTATTATGCCAATTCAAGCAACCAAACCATTAAAATCAATCACGGTCATCTCAAGCCATAAAGCTATTCGTTTATTAAAAAATGGATGTCAAGCTTTCTTAGCTCATGTCACCGATTTAAACAAAAATACGTCAGTCTTGAATGATATTTCCACTGTTAATAAATTTCCTGATGTATTCCCTGAAGAACTTCCTGGCCTACCCCCAGAGCGTGAAATTGAATTTTGTATCGACCTTGAACCCGGTACAAAACCCATTTCCAAAGCCCCATATCGAATGGCTCCTGTTGAACTTCAGGAGTTAAAGACTCAACTGCAGGAATTGTTAGACATCGTTTTCATTCGTCCTAGTACATCTCCTTCGGGTGCTCCTATTCTTTTCTTAAAGAAGAAAGATGGAAGAATGCGACTTTGTGTTAATTATCGGGAGTTGAATCATGTCACCATCAAAAATAGGTACTCGTTGCCACGCATTGATGACCTGTTTGACCAGTTACAAGGTGCCAAATTCTTTTCAAAGATCGATCCTCATTCTGGATATCATCAGTTAAAGATTAAAATTGATGACATCCCAAAGACTGCTTTCAAAACACGGTACGTACATTATGAATTCCTAGTCATGTCTTTTGGATTGACTAATGCTTCTGCTGCCTTCATGGATATGATGAACCGAGTATTCAAGGAATATTTGGATCATTTTGTAGTCGTCTTTATTGATGACTTCCTCATATATTCCAAAAGCCGTGAAGATCATGAGAAACACTTGAGGATGATACTCCAAAAGCTTCGTGAAAATAAGCTTTATGCCAAGTTGAAGATCATGAGCAACATTTGAGGCTGATACTCCTCATATATTCCATGATTTGATAGCATTCCTTGGGCATGTGATATCAAATCATGGAATATATATTGACCCAGTAAAGATTGAAGCAATTCAAAGCTGGGAGCAACCCAAGTCAGTGACCGAAGTACGTAGCTTTCTCGGCTTAACTGGTTATTATCGGAGATTCGTAGAAGAGTTTTCTCAAATCGCTACTCCATTAACTCAGTTGACTCGAAAAGATACAAAATTCGGTTGGAGCAAAGAATGTGAGAAGAGTTTTCAAGAACTCAAGAGGAGACTCATTTTAGCACCTGTTCTGACAATACCATCTGGTTCGGAGGGATTTGTCATCTACAGTGATGCTTCAGGCAAAGGTTTAGGATGTGTTCTCATGCAACATGTGAAAGTCATAGCCTATGCATCACGACAACTCAAAGAATATGAGAGAAAATATCCTACTCATGATCTAGAGTTGGCAGTTGTGGTTTTTGAGCTTACGATTTGGAGGAAATACCTGTATGGAGAGAAGGTGGAGATTTATACGGATCCTAAAAGCCTCAAATATTTCTTCACTCAAAAGGAACTCAACATGCGGCAAACACGACGGCTTGAGCTGTTGAAAGATTATGACCATACCATTCAATACCATCCTGGAAAAGCGAACGTAGTAACTGATGCATTGAGTAGAAGATCATATGCGGGTACGAGTGTGATATTGTCAATGCAAAGGCCCATTTTGTATGACTTATAAAGGATGGAGATAGAGTTAAAGACTCTAGGGACCCATGTGATGATTGAGAATATACGAGTAGAATCAACTTTAATCGATAAAGTTAAAGTTGCTCAAGCTACAGACCTGGAGCTAATGCGTATGAAGAAGAAAGTGCAAGAAGATGCTATTATGGAAGAAGGAATCGATGAAGAAGGAATACTTTGAGTCAACTCCAGATTTTATGTTCCTAACGGTTCTGACTTGAAGTATAAAATTTTGATGGAGGCGCACAACACGCCGTTTGTAATTCATCATGGGAGTACTAAAATGTATCGTGATCTTTGACATACATTTTGGTGGAGCAATATGAAGAGAGAGATAATGGGGTTTATCTCAAGGTGTCTAACTTGTTAACAATTCAAGGCGGAGCATGAAGTGCCTAAAGGTCCATTGCAACCACTCGAAATTCCAGAATGAAAGTGGGAGCACAATACCATGGATTTCGTTACTGGTCTTCCCAAGGTTTCTCATGTCATAGATGCAATTTGTGTGACGCCCCCAAAATAGGTATACATCACCCATCTTGGGTCGCCAGATACAAGGTACAAAATATAAATACAACCTTAAATATACAACATGAATTGTGAGTTTTAATACAAATATAATCTTCTAGACAGTATTCAAACTCAAAATAAGTCCTCAATACATTTATTATCACATTATTTCATAGAATAGTGAGGACTACAAATGCTATCATCTGGACCGTCACTCCGTTCCCCGACTAGTCCTTGCTACGTTCTCATTTCTTGAAGAGAATAATGAAAGCAAAAGGGTGAGCTCAACTAGCCCAGTAAGAAATATTATGACTAAGATAATGCAGAACAAATTATCATTAGCCTTCAACAATGTTAAACTAATAAAATATAACAAACATCAAGTTTAACTACAGTGGAACAAGCAATATTACTAAAATAATTACTAATAATAATAACACTAAAATAAATTATAAACTTATCTTACCTTTATCAGAGTTTAATCCCAAGTACGCAACCTTTACTATATGACACCGTAAACCTATTCTGTTTGCTTTCCTTTTCACTTGTTCTTGACCGATCCTTCTGATTTTTCACACTTATCTGAAAACATTTAAATTAAGCAATGATGAGCATTTGAGTGCCCAACAAGTATTATATGTATATAAGTTGAAAGAATTTAAATATTTTCTTTATAATATCCATCTATAACAAGTCAATAGCTATGAAGTATTCTGAACCGATATTAATAACATAACAACTCTCTTTCAAATTTTGAAACTACGTACTGACTATAAATAAGAATTAAGTGACATTTTATGAACATTGTTTTTATTTTCGAAAAGGTTTAACAGAACTTCATCTGCAAAACGTCATAACTTACGGACACGTGGGTGATCAGCTCGTTGTGCCCTGTATTGATCAATACTACATTACAAGAACGATGTTATTATTTACTTGATCCGCCTTGGGCGCATAAAAGTTTTCCCGTGAACGGGATGTTCATATTTGTCAGGGTTCCAGATAAAAGGTTTTATTTTATCCAACAATAATCTATTAATCAACATATATGTATAACAAAGGTGTATCAACATGTGATTAAATACAATGATTATCCAAGTGGGGACACTTGTATAATCATTTCTAGAAATTAACGAACAGAATATATAACTGAATTATCATATACTAACATGTTGATAATCAATGGTTGTATATAATATAGGTTTAACAATCAGTACATTAATAATAATAATTCTGAACTTCTCACTTCTGTCCATTGCATGCAAAGTTAGGATACTTGCCTGATGCGCTGCTTACAATTCTCAACTTAGTTCTACCCTTTTCTATCACAACCTATCATTAATCAAATCATTCGTTCGATTAGAACAATATAATATAACACATAGTACTGCATTTCGCAGTCAGCACATAACCTAATCATCTTATCACACATGTTCTACAATCATGGCATCACAAACAAACATCAACACATTCTTAATCACATTGTCACACAACCTTAATAACCCTAGAATCACAATTAAACAGTTTATTAATCACATTATCTAAATCCAGATCAATTTCTGAAATATGTTGGTCTACCGACATCTTTATCGGGTAATTATCGAGTCTAAGACTCTAAACAGTTGTCCAATATCCATTTAGACTAATTAAATAACAGTTATATCATTTTTCATGACCTTATAATAATTATAAAATAATTATTACCATTTACCATAATTTTTGAAATATCAGAATCATTATTAAATGATTTAAACATCAAACAATTCTATTATCATTAATATTTAATTAATATTAAACTATTAATGAAACCTTTGCCAAAATATTAAAGTTATTTATAATAACTAAAAATATTCTTAGAACATTTATATTACCCTTAAATGATTTTTAAAACATTTAAAATCATCATTAAATAATCACCATTAATATTTCTATATTAATGAACTATTATCTAAATATTAAAAGTCATTAATTATAACTTAAAATATTTTTAATTCATTTATATCCCTTTTTAAATTATTTTTAAATAAATAAAACTATTTTTAAACTATTTATTTAATATAATTATTAAATAAACTTAATATCATTAATATATCATTAATATTAAATTATTAATGAAATTATCCTTTAAATATCAAAAGTTATATTTTATAACTTAAAATATCTTTAATCACTTTATTCTCATTTAAAATGATTATTATAATATTAAAATCATTTTTAAACTAATTTATTTAATATAATTATTAAATAACTTTAATATCATTAATAATCATTAATTAATGAAATTAACCATTAAATATTAAAAATTATATTTTATAACTTAAAATATTCTTAAATACCTTATTATTATTTAAAATGATTTTTAATATAATAAAATCATTTTTAATTCATTTAATAAATAACTTAACTATCATTAATATTAATTTATTAATGAAAATTATCACAAAATATTAAAAGTTATCAAAAATAACTCAAAATTATTTCCTAACACAATAATATAAATTTTCATGATTTTTCATGAATTAAAACTATTTTTAAATAATTTATTTAATATAGTAATTAAATAAATAAATACCATTTACATTCCAAAAATATTAAATATTTTCGAAATATACCCAAAATAGTTAAAAACTATTTTTCAGACTTTAAAATAATTTTTCATAATTTATTATGTATTTTTAATAATTAAAAACTATTTTTATCAATTTTTTTATTAATTTCCAGAAATTATAATTAAAACCGTCGCTAAAGGGCTATAACGACACTTTCTGTCGCTATAGTTGTTCTTGAGTCCAAGAACACTGACAGCCGGCTTATCAACCCATCACGTTTGACCGTGAATAACTCAGTGTGTGCTATGATTCTGGACTTGTTTTTGGTCAGATCCGGTAGAGGAAATGCAAGACTACAATATCCAGCAATAAAAATGATCATAACACATAACATAAAGAAGATCTGAGCCCTCAAAGAAGCTGTCAGACCTGTTCTTCATTTTATGGGTTGCCCAGAAATGAAGAACAGTGTGACATTCCCACTTTGGACTTCCATTACAAGCTGATCGTTTAATTTTTTAATGATCTATGCATTTTTGATAGTAGCCAACATGCAATACTACAGATCCAACACATAACATCATCATAAAAACAACCACATAGCAAAATATTGATCGGTCAACCCTTGCCAGAAAACTCGTTCATAAAATTTCTGGAAATTCCAGAAAATTGAAAATGTTACCGGATGGTCTACTTTGACCATCTATAAAATCCATTATATTTGATATTTTAACGATATAAAAGCATGAATTTATATTTAATATACCAGACTACAACATCAATACAAAAACTGAATCAAAACAACAAACAACACAAAGATCTAGGCCCATGAAATTGCTGTCAGAACTTTCTGGGCAAGTTCATAGCTGCCCAGAATTCTTCCGGTCAATGCCGGTCAACGGTATTTGATTGTGTAAATCTACAAATCTGTACATCAAATGACCACGATTCTTTTTGAATCTTAAAGAACACATTACAGACTACATATAAAAACTTAAAAACAACACAAATCATAAACGACCAAAGATTAAAATGGACTGACATTAGGCTGTCAGACCTCAAGAACAAAATTTCTAAATTTCATAGATCTTCAAATCTGAGCTTCTAGATGTTATGAATCTATTATCTAGCAACCCAGATCATCACTAGACACCATAAACAACATATTCTAACAACAAATCATAACATCTAACACCCGAGTATGGACAGAAATTAAACTAGGGTTTTATACCTCTTTAGGCTTTGATCTTGATTCTAGGCTACTGATTTGTGATGTGTGTTAGTGGGGCTTGAATATATGACTGATCTAGCAAAAATTTTCGGAAGTTTAGGTTAGAGAGAGAGTTGGTGAGAGCAACAATAAAAATGAGCAATTAATATGATTTTCTCTCTCTAAATCTCTTATATATTGCTAGATTCATGTAAGATCTGATGTTGCTGTCATTACATAGCTGGTTAGAATAGATTTTTGGCACATGGTATTATCTAGGGTTGGTTAACAACCCAAGATTTGGAAAGATTTGCAAGAAAGCTTAATTAAATAAATCAAATATGCTATTTTTGTAATTTAACAAAATAATTAAGGGTATTCTTGTCCATAGTACCTGAATCTAGGTTTTAATCACTAGATTTTTAATCCTTAAGTTTCCCGAAAAAATTTTCTAGGACTTGAACAATTAAGATTAAAGCTCAATAAAATTTTAATTATAACTTACTAATTAAAATTTAAGGTTTTAATAGAAAATTAGGGTTTTAATTTTTATATTACCAGTCGTTAATCACATTATTGTGATTACATAACGGCTTAACCAATTCTCAAAGTCGTGATTGACTTTCGCATTAAGGTTTCAAATCAATTAGGGTTTCAAGAAATGCAACTAGGGTTTCTAACAATTTAATTAGGGTTCTAAGTTTTAGGGTTTTAATTTACTAATTAAGTTTACTTTATTTAGTAATAAAAGTCTATCATACTTGATATTAATCATAATAACACTATTTCTGACGGATCAAACCTCCGGTTTAGGTTTCCGGATTAGGGTTTCTAATTATTAGAAAATCAAATATAATTAGGGCTTAAATTTAAAGTTAGGGTTTTCTATAATTACCAAAATATTAAATAACACATAACATATATCATATAACATCGTCATATAACAGTCTTAAACTCACAATTTATTTTCAAATTAGGGTTTTCCACAAAAAACTAGGGTTTAACCAATTAACATTAGGGTTTTGAAATTAAACACCATAATTGACCAATCATCATCAACACGTACATACGACACATATTTATAGCACTGAAAAATCAAAATATAATTAATATTATATTATTATCACCATTCCTCATTCCATAACCAGAAATAGGGTTTATAAAATATTATTAGGGTTTGGTCGTAATATAATAAAACTGTTTCACACATTAACATTACACACATAACCATACATATCTATAACACTGACAAATAATAATATTATATTATTATTCTCATTCCTTGATCAGAACCCAAAATTAGGGTTTGGATTCCATATCTGATTTATCTTACATAAATAACCTTATTAAGTTAAAATAATTAACTTAATAATCTATACTAAAATTCATATAATAAAATAATTATTATAATTATTCCAAAATCATTTCATATATTATTATAATATAAACATATAATTTCATGGAAAATAATTAATAAAAATATTTCTATCTTAAAATTAATTATTATAAGAATATACTTTATAATAATCAATAATTCTAAAATAAAATTATTTGTAAACATTCATGTAATAAATATATTTTTATTTACCACATAAATACATATACATATTATCTTGTACAAATCCTCATCCTTATAATAATAATAAAAAAATTTATACGAAAAATTTCAGTTTTTATTTATTTAGAAAATATCGGGTTGTCACATTCACCCTCCCTTATAAGGATTCCGTCCCCAGAATCACCACTTTAAAACCTATACATACCAGGATACATAGCATACACAATCATTGCAAGTAGATCTCAATCATGATTGATCGAATCGATCTTTAACTATTCACATAAAGCTTGTCTTTCTGATTAAGCGAAAATTTAATTTCTAAGAAAACTCAAATTCCTCCTTCAAAATAATTTATAAAAATAACTTACTATATATAAGAAATCAATATATAAGAAAATAAAATTGGTTCGAGTAATACCTGGAGTTGCATCCCCAGCTGCCACGATATCTTGCATGGTCGTGTTAAAGACGCTTGCGGTTGATTCTGTTGGTTCATTCGTTGTTGCCAATATCCTGCTGCCTTTTCCCCATATTCGCATTCCTTACCTCCATTCTCCTTTTTTTAACAGTCTCCCACCTTATGCTCCACTGATCCACACTTGAAACACCTACTATACATTCTTGGATTGAGACAGTCGGAAGTGACATGTCCCTTCTGCCCACACTTATAACATACTAACTTCCATTTCAAACATTCCCAGAGTGGTTCTTTCCACTGTTTTGCATATTACACCACATGCTTCTTCTTCCCACCTTCTTGCTTCACCTGCACACTTCCAAAGTTCTTCGACTTCCTCTTTTCACTCCTATTCCCTTTGCTTGTTTCCTCCTTTATTTCGACTATTAATTCCTACCCTTTCAGCTCCCTCAATCTTACCCTTGTTCCTTCATACCTTGTTATAGAGGCTCATGGCCTCGCTCCCCTCCTCAGCAATAATCGTTTTTTTCCCTGAGTGCTGCAAATGTAGGAATCTGCAACACTTCCACCTTGTTGTAGAACTAGGGTTGTAATCCCAGTTCAAACCTTCGTGCCTTTCTAGCCTCCATATCAACTTGATGCGGAGCCAATCTAGTCAACTCATTAAATTTCACTGACATATCACCTTGTTTTAACTCCAGAAATTTCACCTCCATTCTAGTCTACATACTACCAGAAAAATAATTTTCGAAAAATAATGTCATAAACCTATCTCATATTACCACACCTGTTCCTGCCCTCGTCTAATTTGCTTTCCACCAAAAATTTTGCCTCACCCTTCATCATGCAGGTGGCAAAAACGGTCTTTTGCCCCTCAACTATCCTAACTATCACGAACACCTTTTAATTTCCTTAACCCAAGTTTGGGCTTCTACAGGGTTATTTGCACCTTTGAATTCTGGCGATAGGACCACCTTGAAGTCTTTAACGTTCGACGTTCGATTATCTGGTTAATCTTTCGCGTCTGGTATTCCGTTCTGCACAGCTTGATCGTCCACATTCGCAAGTTTCTGTATTGAGTCTGGTTGTCCTCCAGCTTTATTGACAGATTCTTCTATCCTTTGGTTTCATTTTTGTCTTGACGGTATTTTCATAAATTATTCTTACATACTAAACCTTATCGTAAACGCTTAACATATCACACAAAATTTTCTACTCAAATAATCATGTATTCAAAATATTAGTTTTTGAAAACTCGGTCTACTGTAATAACCAGTGACCAAATAAATATCTACTATCTTTATACCAATTTATCCCATTAATCCAACATACACTCATATTCATATCACTTGATATACCATAGTACATTCTATTTTAAACATTCACTATCCCTTTGTGACTTCAAAAGTCGGGATTTACAACTTTATCCAACACAAAAGTTAAAAATATATCATTACACACACATACTTATCACATATACCACACAGAAATATACATATTCAGCTAATACCAATACTACCTATTTCTTTTGCCATCACTAAAGATTAACTATACCCAGTTCGTCAAACCACACTTATGAGTCCATAAACTTGCCACAGTTATATGAGTTTACGAATTTTCCCTAGTCAGACCTTTGGCGTTCATTCGCTGAGGGATTCATAAATATTTCATATAACTATGAATCAAGAATGTCACATAAGTATGAGTTTTAAGAACTCGCACTTAACCCTATGTTCTCTACCTATGACCTATCTATTTTTTTATACACATGAGAAAGGAATCACCCTCTTAACATGCATATAGCAAATAGCGCGACACAAACATTTCAACAATTATCAGTGTCGGATACTAAGTAGTTTTTACACCATGTACAATTCCCCGCCCATACAAGGAATCATACAACTCAGCTGCCGACATGAGTCATCATTGAAATCCCCACCTAATCTTAACCCCCTTTTTCCATTCGAATTTCATTTAATCCGTATTCATAACCCTTTCTTGAATCTGTACCATTTACACAACAGTCTTGCTTTAAACTTTCCAATCATAAGATTGATTCTTTCTGGCTGTCATAGTTTTATCAGTTCACGGGGTGATCTCATCGTATATATTATAATTCAATTCTATGTCTTAATTGTTTTGTTTTACGATCTCCTTTCCATGCACTACCAGTCTTTTAGACTCGATCTATTCACCATTACTGTTTAACTTTATTATCAGAGTTAGGAAACTCTGTGGCTTAACAACTCGCCGAGATTCATCTTTGAATCATACCAACCTACTAACTCTATATGAGTTATTTGTATTTTCAACGTTTCCCTCTGTTCTAAGGTTATAGCCTAAGGTCTAACCCACCTAAGGTTTCTAACCATATAGCTCTGATACCATGTTGTGAGGACCCCGAACTCGGTACTTCACGATACCATTTCTATGAGCGAAAATATTACTAATAATAATAACACTAAAATAAATTATAAACTTATCTTACCTTTATCAGAGTTTAATCCCAAGTACGCAACCTTTACTATATGACACCGTAAACCTATTCTGTTTGCTTTCCTTTTCACTTGTTCTTGACCGATCCTTCTGATTTTTCACACTTATCTGAAAACATTTAAATTAAGCAAGGATGAGCATTTGAGTGCCCAGCAAGTATTATATGTATATAAGTTAAAAGAATTTAAATGTTTTCTTTATAATATCCATCTATAACAAGTCAATAGCTATGAAGTATTCTGAACCGATATTAATAACATAACAACTCTCTTTCAAATTTTGAAACTACGTACTGACTATAAATAAGAATTAAGTGACATTTTATGAACATTATTTTTATTTTCGAAAAGGTTTAGCAGAACTTCATCTGCAAGCCGTCATAACTTACGGACACGTGGGTGATCAGCTCGTTGTGCCCTGTATTGATCAATACTACAATACAAGAACGATGTTATTATTTACTTGATCCGCCTTGGGCGTATAAAAGTTTTCCCGTGAACGAGATGTTCATATTTGTCAGGGTTCCAGACAAAAGGTTTTATTTTATCCAACAATAATCTATTATTCAACATATATGTATAACAAAGGTGTATCAACATGTGATTAAATACAATGATTATCCAAGTGGGGACACTTGTATAATCATTTCTAGAAATTAACGAACAGAATATATAACTGAATTATCATATACTAACATATTGATAATCAATGGTTGTATATAATATAGGTTTAACAATCTGTACATTAATAATAATAATTCTGAACTTCTCACTTCTGTCCATTGCATAAAGAAAATGCAAAGTTAGGATACTTGCCTGATGCGCTGCTTACAATTCTCAACTTAATTCTACCCTTTTCTATCATAACCTATCATTAATCAAATCATTCGTTCGATTAGAACAATATAATATAACACATAGTACTGCATTTCGCAGTCAGCACATAACCTAATCATCTTATCACACATGTTATACAATCATGGCATCACAAACAAACATCAACACATTCTTAATCACATTGTCACACAACCTTAATAACCCTAGAATCACAATTAAACAGTTTACTAATCACATTATCTAAGTCCAGATCAATTTTTGAAATATATCGGTCTACCGACATCTTTATCGGGTAATTATCGAGTCTAAGACTCTAAACAGTTGTCCAATATCCATTTAGACTAATTAAATAACAGTTATATCATTTTTCATGACCTTATAATAATTATAAAATAATTATTATCATTTACCATAATTTTTGAAATATCAGAATCATTATTAAATGATTTAAATATCAAACAATTCTATTATCATTAATATTTAATTAATATTAAACTATTAATGAAACCATTGCCAAAATATTAAAGTTATTTATAATAACTAAAAATATTCTTAGAACATTTATATTACCCTTAAATGATTTTTAAAACATTTAAAATCATCATTAAATAATCACCATTAATATTTCAATATTAATGAACTATTATCTAAATATTAAAAGTCATTAATTATAACTTAAAATATTTTTAATTCATTTATATCCCTTTTTAAATGATTTTTAAATAAATAAAACTATTTTTAAACTATTTATTTAATATAATTATTAAATAAACTTAATATCATTAATATATCATTAATATTAAATTATTAATGAAATTATCCTTTAAATTTCAAACGTTATATTTTATAACTTAAAATATCTTTAATCACTTTATTCTCATTTAAAATGATTATTATAATATTAAAATTATTTTAAAACTAATTTATTTAATATAATTATTAAATAACTTTAATATCATTAATAATCATTAATTAATGAAATTAACCATTAAATATTAAAAGTTATATTTTATAACTTAAAATATTCTTAAATACCTTATTATTATTTAAAATGATTTTTAATATAATAAAATCATTTTTAATTCATTTAATAAATAACTTAACTATCATTAATATTAATTTATTAATGAAAATTATCACAAAATATTAAAAGTTATCAAAAATAACTCAAAATTATTTCCTAACACAATAATATAATTTTTTCATGATTTTTCATGAATTAAAACTATTTTTAAATAATTTATTTAATATAGTAATTAAATAAATAAATACCATTTACATTCCAAAAATATTAAATATTTTCGAAATATACACAAAATAGTTAAAAACTATTTTCAGACTTTAAAATAATTATTCATAATTTATTATATATTTTTAATAATTAAAAACCATTTTTATCAATTTTTTTATTAATTTCCGGAAATTATAATTAAAACCGTCGCTAAAGGGCTATAGCGACACTTTCTGTCGCTATAGGTGTTCTTGAGTCCAAGAACACTGACAGCCGGCTTATCAACCCATCACATTTGACCATGAATAACTCAGTGTGTGCTATGATTCTGGACTTGTTTTTGGTCAGATCCGGTAGAGGAAATGCAAGACTACAATATCCAGCAATAAAAATGATCATAACACATAACATAAAGAAGATCTGAGCCCTCAAAGAAGCTGTCAGACCTGTTCTTCATTTTCTGGGTTGCCCAGAAATGAAGAACAATGTGACATGCCCACTTTGGACTTCCATTACAAGCTGATCGTTTAATTTTTTAATGATCTATCAATTTTTGATAGTAGCCAACATGTAATACTACAGATCCAACACATAACATCATCATAAAAACAACCACATAGCAAAATATTGATCGGTCAACCCTTGCCAGAAAACTCGTTCATAAAATTTCTGGAAATTCCAGAAAATTGAAAATGTTACCGGATGGTCTACTTTGACCATCTATAAAATCCATTATATTTGATATTTTAACGATATAAAAGCATGACTGTAAATTTAATATACCATACTACAACATCAATACAAAAACTGAATCAAAACAACAAACAACACAAAGATCTGGGCCCATGAACTTGCTGTCAGAACTTTCTGGGCAAGTTCATAGCTGCCCAGAATTCTTCCGGTCAATGCCGGTCAACGGTATTTGACCGTGTAAATCTACCAATCTGTACATCAAATGACCACGATTCTTTTTGAATCTTAAAGAACACATTACAGACTACATATAAAAACTTAAAAACAACACAAATCATAAACGACCAAAGATTAAAATGGACTGACATTAGGCTGTCAGACCTTAAGAACAAAATTTCTAGATTTCATAGATCTTCAAATATGAGCTTCTAGATGTTATGGATCTATCATCTAGCAACCCAGATCATCACTAGACACCATAAACAACATATTCTAACAACAAATCATAACATCTAACACCCGAGTATGGACAGAAATTAAACTAGGGTTTTATACCTCTTTAGGCTTTGATCTTGATTCTAGGCTACTGATTTGTGATGTGTGTTAGTGGGGCTTGAATATATTACTGATCTAGCAAAAAATTTTGGAAGTTTAGGTTAGAGAGAGAGTTGGTGAGAGCAACAATAAAAATGAGCAATTATTATGATTTTTCTCTCTCTAAATCTCTTATATATTGCTAGATTCATGTAAGATCTGATGTTGCTGTCATTACATAGCTGGTTAGAATAGATTTTTGGCACATGGTATTATCTAGGGTTGGTGAACAACCCAAGATTTGGAAAGATTTGCAAGAAAGCTTAATTAAATAAATTAAATATGCTATTTTTGTAATTTAACAAAATAATTTAGGGTATTATTGTCCATAGTACCTGAATCTAGGTTTTAATCACTAGATTTTTAATCCTTAAGTTTCCCCAAAAATTTTCTAGGACTTGAACAATTAAGATTAAAGCTCAATAAAATTTTAATTATAACTTACTAATTAAAATTTAAGGTTTTAATAGAAAATTAGGGTTTTAATTTTTATATTACCAGTCGTTAATCACATTATTGTGATTACATAACGGCTTAACCAATTCTCAAAGTCGTGATTGACTTTCGCATTAAGGTTTCAAATCAATTAGGGTTTCAAGAAATGCAACTAGGGTTTCTAGCAATTTAATTAGGGTTCTAAGTTTTTGGGTTTTAATTTACTAATTAAGTTTACTTTATTTAGTAATTAAAGTCTATCATACTTGATATTAATCATAATAACACTATTTCTTACTGATCAAACCTCCGGTTTAGGTTTCCGAATTAGGGTTTCTAATTATTAGAAAATCAAATATAATTAGAGCTTAAATTTAAAGTTAGGGTTTTCTATAATTAGCAAAATATTAAATAACATATATCATATAACATCGTCATATAACAGTCTTAAACTCACAATTTATTTTCAAATTAGAGTTTTCCACAGAAAACTAGGGTTTAACCAATTAACATTAGGGTTTTGAAATTAAACACCATAATTGACCAATCATCATCAACACGTACATACGACACATATTTATAGAATTGAAAAATCAAAATATAATTAATATTATATTATTATCACCATTCCTCATTCCATAACCAGAAATAGGGTTTATAAAATATTATTAGGGTTTGGTCGTAATATAATAAAACTGTTTCACACATTAACATTACACACATAACCATACATATCTATAACACTGGCAAATAATAATATTATATTATTATTCTCATTCCTTGATCAGAACCAAAAATTAGGGTTTGGATTCCATATCTGATTTATCTTACATAAATAACCTTATTAAGTTAAAATAATTAACTTAATAATCTATACTAAAATTCATATAATAAAATAATTATTATAATTATTCCAAAATCATTTCATATATTATTATAATATAAACATATAATTTCATGGAAAATAATTAATAAAAATATTTCTATCTTAAAATTAATTATTATAAGAATATACTTTATAATAATCAATAATTCTAAAATAAAATTATTTGTAAACATTCATGTAATAAATATATTTTTATTTACCACATAAATACATATACATATTATCTTGTACAAATCCTCATCCTTATAATAATAATAAAAAAAATTATACGCAAAATTTCAGTTTTTATTTATTTAGAAAATATCGGGTTGTCACAGAGACTCAGCTTAATAAATAATACACATCATTCCTACACTACGACCAATGATATTCATTAGTATCACGACCACAAATTATCCATGCACTACGGGCCAAGAATATTCGTGTATTCATTAATGGTCATGATTATGCCAACAACTGTCCATCAATGCACTACGACCAATGAGGATTTTTACCACATTATTTGCAACATTACGGTCATTATTATACCGAATAATCCTTGGTCATAATCATACCAAGTCCATCTATGCACTACAAGCCACATATGACTTTCAACATATTATAAACATGAGGATGATGACAATGATATAAGAATTCAATAAAACAAGTTCAAGGATAAATTTTTAAAGATTTATAATTTAATTTATCCAGAAATCAATAACGTCCAAATTGTCAACATGATACTGTTTTGTGGAGTAAAATTCAAGAATGCCTCAGAAGAATATTTCCATGAAAATATACTAGATGAAGCGCAAATATTAAGGATATTCCATTAATTTTATGGAGTATAATAGAATATAAGAAACCACAAATAGATTTTTGTCGTCATGCGGTAATCCACATAGACAGATTATTCCAACAGAGTAATTAAGAATGGAACCAGGTCATGCGTAATCCGCACAGACATGATATTCTAACAAAATAATAAAGAATGGAACCAGGTCATGCGTAATCCGCATAGACAGGATGTTCCAACAGAATAATAAAGAAGGAATAGCAACAGAATTCACCAGGCATGCGATAGGCCGCACAGATTTGTTATTCCAGCAGAATAATAAAGAATGGAATAACAAGAATTTCACCATATATGCAGTACTTCGCATAGACATGATATTCCAACATAATAATAAAGAATGGAATAACAACCCTTACGAGTATTGAAAGAAAATAACTTTCTTCATTAATACGAAAGAATAATACCCTTTACCTTAAAAAGAAGAGTATTCCGACGGGTAGGGCGGGGATATACTTGAAGAAAACATGTACTATTTTCTACGCTCAAAGCTTTCTTAAACTCTAAAGAAATACGCTCAAGATTATAGAAGAAATATTCTCTAAATTTCTATTGTGATTTTTAATTCTAACTAAGCATCCTATTTATAGGAGAATGGAAAGGATACTATGCTGCACTATGCAATAAAATATAATATATTCTATTTATAATCAAATAAAACAAATCTTTATAAAAAAGTATTCTATTTTATATAAAAAGTTTTTACTATGCAGGCACAATACAAACACTATGCATAATAAAATATATTATATTCTATTTATAATCAAATAAAACAAAACTTTATAAAAAGTATTCTGTTTTATATAAAAAGTTTTCTATTTTATTACATTTATAATAATAATAAAACAATATTTATCACCATTATTATAATTCACAATATTAATCGACCAGATCATTCCCAGGAAAGAGGGAGCTTTTCAATAAGGATTTCTCTCTATTGGCGCGCAATTAGGTGACCAAACCACTCCTTGACAGAACTTCTAGACATCGTCAATATTGCAAATAATAATATTTATAACTCTGTCATCTCAATCATTGATTTAATAATATAAAATATCGACAATAATTGAATCAAATAACGTGAGATACTATGCAGCAATTACTGTAGCAATAATTGAACAAAACTGAGTGACTTCTCGTATAAGCATCAATAAGCAATACCGTGTGCTACTATGCAACCATGCGTATTACTGTACTTTTAACACCGGTTGTTTCAACAGTTAACGGTAAAACTTCCGCCGTTATTTTCATAAAATATTTTTGTCGTTTTCTCAATCCGACAATAATTCTATAGTGGAGTCCACCAATGATTGTGCCGTTGTACGAATATTCCCTATTAAAATGAATATTCCCTGACCAATCGAATATAATATAACAACTTGTGTACTTTGCAAAATTTATAAATATTACCCACAACTATAACATTATATCAAATTTACTCTATAATATTCAAAAATTATATTTATAGAAAATTCATCTTTATTCATAAAAGTTAGGGTCTTACAACCTCCCCTTCTTATAAAATTTTGCCCTCGAAATTAGGGTACGTACCTGGTATGTCGAAGAGGTAAGGATACCTTAATTTCATTTCAAATTCTAACTCCTGGGTCATTTCCTCAACATCGTGGTTTCTCCCCAAAACTTTGACTTGAGGTATAACATTGGAGCGTAAAATATGTTCCTTCTTGTCCAAGATTTTAACAAAAACCTCTTCATACGTTAAATCTTCCGCTATTACGTCCAGTTCTAACTCAATAATGTGGTTCGGGTCTTCAACATATTTACGTAACATGGATATGTGAAAACATTATGAACACGAGACATACTTGGCGGTAAAGCGAGTCTATAGCCACAGTTCCTACTCGATCGAGGATTAAAAATGGGCCAATGAATCGAGGATTGAGCTTTCCTCTCTTTCCAAATCTCATAATTCCTTTCCATTGTGCAACACGTAACAACACATGAACTCCAATATCGAATTCCACGTCCTTTCGATGAAGATCAGCATAACTCTTTTGTCGATCTTGTGAGGTTTTTATACGTTGTCGGATCATTTGAATCTTTTCCATAGTTATACGTACCAACTCCAGTCCCAACAACGTTGCTTCACCCACCTCATCCCAGCATACTGGAGAACGACTCTTTCTTCCATACAACGCCTCGAATGGAGCCATGCCAATACTTGCTTGATAACTGTTGTTGTAGGAAAACTCCACCAATGGTAAGAAATTTTCCCAACTTCCCTTGAAGTCAAGGACACAAGGTCTTAATAGATCTTAAAGAGTTTGAATAGTCCTATCTGACTGCCTGTCCGTCTGAGGATGATATGCCGAGCTAAATCGTAAATCCGTATCCATAGCTTTCTACAAACTAACCCAAAATCATGAAGTGAATCTTGGGTCTCGATCAGAAACTATGGATACTTGCATACCATGCAGTCTTATAATCTAATTAATGTACATACGAGCAAGACGTTCAAGTGTATAAGTTTCTTGTATTGGTAAGAAATGAGCAGACTTGGTCAATCTATCAACAATGACCCAAATTGCATCATTTCCTCGAGAAACCTTGGGAAGACCAGTAACGAAATCCATGGTAATGTGCTCCCACTTCCATTCTGTAATTTAAAGTGGTTGCAATGGTCCTTTTCGCACTTGATGCTCCGCTTTAACTCGTTGACAAGTTAGACACCTTGAGATAAAAATCGTTATCTCTCTCTTCATATTGCTCCACCAAAATGTATGACGAAGATCACGATACATTTTGGTACTCCCAGGATGAATTGCAAATGGTGTGTTGTGCGCCTCCATCATGATTTTATACTTTAAATCAGGGTCGTTAGGAACACAAAGTCTGGAGTTGACTTGAAGTATTCCTTCTTCATCGATTCTTGCTTCCGCCATAGCACCTTCTTGTACTTTCTTCTTCATACGGATCAGCTCCAAATTTGTAGCTTGAGCAGCTTTAACTTTATCGATTAAAGTCGGTTTAACTCGTATATTTGCTATTATCATGTTAGTCCCTGGAGTCTTTAACTCTATCTCCATCCTTTGCAAGTCATATAAAATGGGCCTTTACGTTGACAATATCGAACTCGTACCCGCATATTATCTTCTACTCAATGGGTCAGCTACTACGTTTGCTTTACCAGGATAGTATTGAATGGTATGATCATAATCTTTCAGCAGTTTAAGCCAACGTCATTGCCGCATGTTGAGTTCCTTTTGAGTGAAGAAATATTTGAGGCTTTTATGATCCGCAAAGATCTCCACTTTCTCCCCATACAGGTAATGCGTCCAGATTTGTGCGAAAACGACAGCTGCCAACTCTAGATTATGAGTAGGATAATTCCTCTCATATTCTTTGAGTTGTCGAGAGGCATAGGCTATGACTTTTCCATATTGCATGAGAACACATCCTAACCCTTTGCCTGAAGCATCACTGTAGATGACAAATCCCTTCGAGCCAGATGGTATTGTCAGAACAGGTGCTGAAATTAGTCTTCTCTTGAGTTCTTAAAAACTCTTCTCACATTCCTCGCTCCAACAGAATTTTGTATCTTTTCGAGTCAGCTGAGTTAATGGAGTAGCGATTCAAATAAATCCTTCCACTAATCTCCGATAATAACCAGCTAAGCTGAGAAAGCTACGTACTTCGGTCACTGACTTGGGTTGCTCCATGCATTAAATTGCTTCAATCTTTGCTGGGTCAACATATATTCCATGATTTGATATCACATGCCCAGGGAATGCTATCAAATCATGGAATATATGAGGAGTATCAGCCTCAATTATTGCTCATGATCTTCAACTTGGCATAAAGCTGGTTTTCACGAAGCTTTTGGAGTATCAGCCACAAGTGTTGCTCATTGTGACAACCCGAGAATTTGAAAATTTTTAAAATTTTTATTAATTGATTTAAGGTTCAAAAATAGAGCCTAGACAGAAAATAAGTGTATGCATTTAATATTATTAAGATGGAATTTTGAGGATTTCAAAATTCTGTGAATGATTTAGGTAAATTATTAAGGATTAAGTATTACGTGAATATGTTCTATGTATATGTGTAAAGTATGTGGTTAAGGGTCAAGGGTTGACCAGATAAATGATATCTGTAACAAACCCTAGGTATATATTAAGAACGTCAACGTTCGGTTAGAAAATCCTAGCGTTTATCAAGAAACCCTAGAAAACGGTTCTAAAAACCCTAATTTTAGTTCCAGGAATTCGAAACCCTAATACGGTGCATGAAACCCTAATCTGGGAACTTAAATAATTATTATATTGCTTAAGTGTAAATAATTATAATATTAATTAGGGTAACGCTTAATTAGTTAGCAAACCCTAAAAGTTGTTAAACCCTAATCTAATTACGAAATCTAATTTCTATTTTAGAAAATTAATTTTTCTATAGAAACCCTAATTTGTGGGTTGAAAACCCTAATGACCATTTTGACCCTAAGATTATAAAGATCAATCTTAACCATGGATTATAAAGATCTAAGATTAAAAAGTAAGAAATACTTACTTTATTTCTCATTTGCGTCAAGTCCGTTCTCTCTCTATATTTTCGGATCTTAGAGTGAGAGAGTCTGAGCAAACAAGCCCTTATAACATCAAGAACAGATCATAAGGATCATAATCAAAGGATCAAAGCTAGAAATGGTAAGAACCCTAAATTTCAAAATCTCTTGATTTTATGTTAGATGTTGTAATTGATGGATTAGATATGTGTAATAAGGTGTCACTTAATGATCTGGGTTGCTGTATAGTGAATCCATAACATCAAAGTGCTCGAAATAATCATTTTAAGAAATCTGGGAAAAAGTTTAAAAAGTGGCCTGACAGTCATATGTCAGAGCCTGTAGATCTTTATGTGTTTGATGTTTTGTGTATTTTACGTTATGGATCTATTCTATGATATGTAGGCTATAATTTAAAACTTAAAACAGTGTCCAAACATGTCTAGATAGCTTGCTATAAGCGGTTAAACCACGTTGATTGTTAACGAAAAACGAATTCTGGGCAACCCAGAATTCTAGTAACGTCTGACAAGTTTGTTCAAGCGTCTGATCTTGCTGTATATTAATGTTTTAGACATGGTGTTGTATTAAGGTTTTAGACGGACATGTAGCCAACCCATACATGCCCTTATATCACTCAGATCTTATATATAATCAAAGAAATGGGCAGTCAAACTAGCGTTGACCACATACCTGGACAAAATATGGAAAAACCCAGATTCATGAAGAACACGTTTTCTGATATAGGTTGACTAACTTGAATCTGCCATTTGTGTTGTTTTTTTTTAGATGATCTTGTTGTATATGAATGGACCCTGACATCCCCTCTACATGTATGAACCTTCATAACACTTAATTAATGACTAGAACCATAATATAGTTGAGCCACATAGTGAGCACTCGAACCTGTCTGGGTTTCTGGGTAACCTAGAAAACCCAGCAGGCCTCTGACAGTATCTTTGAGAGCTTAGATCTTGCCGGTTAGTGATGTTATATATGACTATAAAACTTGTTCATGATTGTAGTATTACACTTATACTACATGGTTAACAATATTAGAAGCCCCGAAAACCTTATGAACACAGATTTACCTTCGATCAAACCTCATACCTCGGTGACTGACAAGAACACTCAAGAACACCTGAAGAACACCTATAGCGACGAGTCTGTCCATATAGGGCCCTTTAGTGACAGTTTCAATTTCTAATTTCCGAAAATTATTAAATAAATTGAAATAAATAGATTTTAATTACTAAAAATACTAAATAAATTCTGAAAAATTATTTTAAATTCTGAAAAATAGTTTTTCATTATTTTAAGTATATTTCATAAATATTTATTATTTTTGGAATATAAATGGTATTTAATTTATTTAATTATAATATTAAATAAATGATTTAAAATGATTTTAATTCATAAAAAATTATGAAAAATTATATTATGATATTAGAAAATATTTGAAGTTATTTTTGATGACTTTTAATATTTTATGATGAATTTTATTAATATTTTATTATTAATGGTAATTAATTTATTTAATTAATGTATTAAATAAATTATGGAAAAATAGAATTTATGATTTAAAAATCATATAAAATTGATTTAAGTGTTATAAAAATATTTTAAGTTATAAAATATAACTTTTGATATTTTGTCATGAAAATATTAATATTTTAATATTAAAAGCAATTATCGGATAATGAATTTAATTGTTGAAAAATCATATAAAGGTGATTTTAAAGTATTAAAAATACTTTGATATATTATAAATATATTATAATATTATGACATATATTTCATTAATATTTGATAATAAATAAATATTAGTGATAAAAGAATTAAGTAGTATTTAATTTATTTAAATGCGTTATTAATGATTTAAAAATCAAGATAAATAGTAATAATTATTTAAAAATTATTATGAGACTTTGAAAAATATTTTGACTGTTGTTAAAATTATTTAACTTAATTGTTAAGTGTTAAGTCAGAATTTAATTGAACTTAGACTCGAAGAATTGTCCGACTAGACCGTCGGGACATTAGAACTTTGTCGAACTCAAGTCAGACTAAAATAGTTTGACCTGATACCGAGTCTTATGTGTGTTATAGACTAATAGGGTTATGTGTTATATGTTTAGGTTATTCAGTGTATATATATATAATAGTATTATATTGTGATGATACTATTCTAATATTGGAGATCTATATTACTAATATTAGGTCTTCAGATAAGGCGATATAAATTACGTAGCGGTAATCAACGGTTCAGGCAAGTTTGTTTTACTTAACTCTATTAAGAGTGTTTCATTAGGATAAGTTTATGGTTAATCATTACTGATTATCATGTATAATTGTACTCTATACATATTGCATGTATAAGTCAGGTATGAAAGGCTGATCACCTTCATTACCACTTGTTTCAGATATATTTGTTCATGTATAATACTTATTTAGTCATAAATTTGTTCCTGCTAATTCACAATTATATTGTTGAATTATAGTCAACCAATTATTCAAATCATTTCAATCATGATATATCGTTATATTGTTGAATTTAAACTTACTGGGCAATCCTTATGCTCACCCTTGCTATATCATGATAAAACATTGCAGATTAAGACGAATGTGTCGGATACAAAGACAAATTAAAGACAGTTACAACATTAGGATATGTGTGCATCTAAATTGTATAAGTATTGTATGTTAATAATGTTATGTGTTAGAAAAGTTATGAAATGTGTATTAAGTTAAGGTTACTCGACCTTGGAAATTATGTATAAGTTATTGTATAAACAATTTATGTTTATATCTTTCGCAAATATAGTTGAATAGTTATAGAATGATCAAACCGGATCCGAGGTGATTTAGGACCTGGATTCGGGGCCGTCATAGTTGGTATCAAAGTTGTTGGTTATGAAGCTTAGGTATGAATACCTCAGACTAATAACCGCAGTGATTAGGATAAGTACTAACTCAAATAGAGTTAGTTGGTCAGTAAGATTCAAAGACGAATCTCGGCGAGTTATAAAGATACAGAGTTCCCTAGCTTTGATAACAAAGTTGAACAGTAGTGGTGAATAGATAGTCTAAAAGACTAAAAGAATGGGGATAGGAGATCGTAAAACAAAATGATCAAGACATAGAAATAAATCATAACATATACGATGAGATCACTCCGTGATCTGATAAAGTGATAGCAGGGAAAAGAATCAACCTAATGATTGGAAAGTTTACAACAAGCTTGATGTGTGTCAGTTGTACTATGAATTGGTACAGATTCAAGAAAGGATTATGAATACGAGTTAAATGAAATTCGTATTGAGAAGGGGGTTAGTGTTAGGTGGGGATTCAATTGAGGATTCATGTCAGCGGCTGTGTAGTATGACTCCTTGTATGGGCGGGGAATTGTACTTGGTGTAACAACTAGTTAGTTCTGGCAATGATAATCATTGAAATGTTTGTGTCACGCTATTTGCTATATGCGTGTTAATAGAGTGATTCATTTCTCATGTGTATAACAGATTGATAGGTTATAGGTATAGAATATAAGGTTAAGTACGAGTTCTTAAAACTCATACTTATGTGACATTCTTGACTCATAGTTATATGAAATGTTTATGAACCCCTCAGCGAACGGACGCCAAAGGTCTGGCTAGGACAAGTTCTTAAATTCATATGTTTGTGGTAATTTATGGACTCATAAGTGTGGTTTTACGAACTGGGTATAGTTATGTGTAAACAGAATATTGAGGATAATAGGAACAGATAGATTGTTAAGCAAATGATTATTAGCGAAGAAATAAGTTTTTCCAAAACTCCTAGCTATGCTAGACTTCGAAATTTTGACATCAACCTAAATAAGCACTATGTGCCTTTAAAAAAAATGTAGACTCGTAATCATTTTTGAAACTGTTTAAAGTATAGTCTATGCTACTTATTTCAACTAGACACAAATGATTTGAAATATCAAAATTTGTTTTATTTATCACTCAGGTACCATGTAACCTGGTGCAGAGATGATATAAATTTGATGGAGTTGTAAATACAGGAATACTTAGTGCGAATTTGATCTAAAATTGTTGTTCCACAATTGTATGATGTGTTATGACAAAGTCATACAATGACGGTATCCTCAAACAGACTGTTAATACAGTACAACATCATGGCGTCATTCTCGAAAATATTTTCAAAATTTTTAATTTGCCAACGGGGTTTGGCTACACTTAAATAATTCGATTGAATTGAATTATTGATATGAGTCTATGCTATTTGATTCAGCTAGACAAACATTTATAAAACTCTAAGAGTTCTTTGAAAATTTTTCCGAACCAAATTGTTTTGGTGCAGAATCTAATAATACTAAGGCAAATTATGCGCACAGGGCAAATATGAGAAACAGATAAAACTAGTATTACTGGGCCTGTCCTGGGCATACTGGGCTAATCACCCTCCGTGTCTTCAGGGTATGACGGTTTGCGGATGAATTTCCATATAACCTTTGCGAAAATGACAGACAATAGTTTGTAAAACCCCTCAGCACAATTTGAAAACTTTTACTCTTGTGAGTGGTGTATTGGGTAACATGAGCGAATGTGTGTGAATGGTGAATGATGAATGGTGAATGGTTCAAGGTGTAAAGTGTAAGGTGTAAGGTAAATTTCGGGGACAAAATATTTAGAAGAAGGGGTGAATGTGACAGCCCGAGAATTTGAATATTTTTAAAATTTTTATTTATTGATTTAATGTTCAAAAATAGAGCCTAGACAGAAAATAAGTGTATGCGTTTAATATTATTAAGATGGAATTTTGAGGATTTCAAAATTCTGTGAATGATTTAGGTGAATTATTCAGGATTAAGTATTACGTGAATATGTTCTGTGTATATGTGTACAGTATGTGGTTAAGCGTCAAGGGTTGACTAGATAAACGATATCTGTAACAAACCCTAGGTATATATTAAGAACGTCAACATTCGGTTAGAAAACCCTAGCGTTTAACAAAAAAACCCTAGAAATCGGTTCTGAAAACACTAATTTCAGTTCCGGGAATTTGAAACCCTAATATAGTGCATGAAACCCTAATCTGGGAAATTAAATAATTATTATATTGCTCAAGTGTAAATAATTATAATATTAATTAGGGTAACACTTAATTAGTTAGGAAACCCTAAAAGTTGTTAAACCCTAATCTAATTACGAAATCTAATTTCTATTTTAGAAAATAATTTTTCTATTAGAAACCCTAATTTGTGGGTTAAAAACCCTAATGACCATTTTGACCCTAATTGCTTAATTAGCAAATTTAATTAGGAAATACTAATCCTAATTAGCAATACTTAAATTATGATTAATAAATTTTAATATAATTAGTAAATCCTAATTATAATTTAGAAATATTAATTTTTATTTTTAGAAACCAAAATTGGAAATTTTAGAAATTTAATTTGGAAGTTAAGGGTTAACCCCTAAACCCTAAATGCTCTAAACCCTAAACCCTAACCAAACCCTAAACCCTAAGGATTTGGCCAAAGTCCAAAATGCCATTAAAATAAAATAGAAAATGACTAGAATGCCCTTTGTTATATTATTAAAGCTTGCTTGCAAATCTTGCCAAGAGATTGGGTTGTTGACCAACTAAAAATCTCCCATGTGCCTATATCTCACCAAAAATCAGATATCCTTGCCACCTAGCATCAATCTTAACCATGGATTATAAAGATCTAAGATTAAAAAGTAAGAAATACTTACTTTATTTCTCATTTGCTTCAAGTCCCTTCTCTCTCTATATTTTCGGATCTTAGAGTGAGAGAGTCTGAGAAAACAAGCCCTTATAATATCAAGAACAGATCATAAGGATCAGAATCAAAGGATCAAAGCTAGAAATGGTAAGAACCCTAAATTTCAAAATCTCTTGATTTTATGTTAGATGTTGTAATTGATGGATTAGATATGTGTAATAAGGTGTCACTTAATGATCTGGGTTGCTGTATAGTGAATCCATAACATTAAAGTGCTCGAAATAATCATTTTAAGAAATCTGGGAAAAAGTTTAAAAAGTGGCCTGACAGTTATATGTTAGAGCCTCTAGATCTTTATATGTTTGATGTTTTGTGTATTTTACGTTATGGATCTATTCTATGATATATAGGCTATAATCTAAAACTTAAAACAGTGACCAAACATTTCTAGATCGCTTACTATAAGCGGACAAACTGCATTGACTGTTCACGGAAAACGAATTCTGGGCAGCCCAGAATTCTAGTAACGTCTGACAAGTTTGTTCAAGCGTCTGATCTTGCTATATATTAATGTTTTAGACATGGTGTTGTATTAAGGTTGTAGACGGACATGTAGCCAACCCATACATGCCCTTATATCACTCAGATCTTGTATATAATCAAAGGAATGGGCAGTCAAACTAGCGTTGATCCACATACCTGGAACAAAATCTGGAAAAACCCATATTCATGAAGAACACGTTTTCAGACATAGGTTGACCAGCTTGAATCTGCCATTTGTGTTGTTTTTTTTATATGATCTTGTTGTATATGAATGGACCCTGACATCCCCTCTATATGTATGAACCTTCATAAAACTTAACTAATGACTAGAACCGTAATATAGTTGAGCCATATAGTGAAAACTCGAACCTGTCTGGGTTTCTGGGTAACCCAGAATACCCATCAGGCCTCTGACAGTATCTTTGAGAGCTTGGATCTTGCCGATTAGTGATGTTATGGCTATAAAACTTGTTCATGATTGTAGTATTACACTTATACTACGTGGTTAACAACATTAGAAGCCCAGAAAACCTTATGAACACAGATTTACCTTCGGTCAAACCTCATACCTCGGTGACTGACAAGAACAGCTGAAGAACACCTATAGCGACGGGTCTGTCGCTATAGGGCCCTTTAGTGACAGTTTCAATTTCTAATTTCCGGAAATTATTAAATAAATTGAAATAAATAGATTTTAATTATTAAAAATACTAAATAAATTCCGAAAAATTATTTAAAATTCTGAAAAATAGTTTTTCATTATTTTAAGTATATTTCATAAATATTTATTATTTTTGGAATATAAATGGTATTTAATTTATTTAATTATAATATTAAATAAATGATTTAAAAATGATTTTAATTCATGAAAGATCATAAAAAATTATATTATGATATTAGAAAAATTTAAAGTTATTTTTGATGACTTTTAATATTTTGTGATGAATTTCATTAATATTTTATTATTAATGGTAATTAATTTATTTAATTAATGTATTAAATAAATTATGGAAAAATAGAATTTATGATTTAAAAATCATATAAAAATGATTTAAGTGTTATAAAAATATTTTAAGTTATAAAATATTACTTTTGATATTTTGTCATAAAAATATTAATATTTTAATATTAAAAGCAATTATCGGATAATGAATTTAATTGTTTAAAAATCATATAAAGGTGATTTTAAAGTATTAAAAATACTTTGATATATTATAAATATATTATAATATTATGACATGTATTTCATTAATATTTGATAATAAATAAATATTAGTGATAAAAGAATTAAGTAGTATTTAATTTATTTAAATGCGTTATTAATGATTTAAAAATCAAGATAAATAGTAATAATTATTTAAAAATTATTACGAGACTTTTAAATATATTTCGACTATTATTGAAATTATTTAACTTAATTGTTAAGTGTTAAGTCAGAGTTTAATTGAACATAGACTCAAAGAATTGTCCGACTAGACCGTCGAAACATTAGAACTTTGTCGAACTCAAGTCAGACTGAAATAGTTTGACCTAATACTGAGTCTTATGTGTGTTATAGACTAATAGGGTTATGTGTTATGTGTTTAGGTTATTGTGTGTGTGTGTCTGTGTGTGTATATATATATATAATAGTATTATATTGTGATGATATTATTCTAATATTGGAGATCTATATTACTAATATTAGGTCTTCGGATAAGGCGATTTAAATTGCGTAGCGGTAATCAACGGTTCAGGCAAGTTTGTTTTACTTAACTCTATTAAGAGTGTTTTATTCGGATAATCTTATGGTTAATCATTGCTGATTGCCATGTATAATTGTACTCTGTACATATTGCATATATAAGTCAGGTATGAAAGGCTGATCACCTTCATTACCAGTTGTTTCAGATATATTTGTTCATGTATAATACTTGTTCAGTCATAAATTTGTTCCTGCTAATTCACAATTATATTGTTGAATTATAGAGCCAATTATTCAAATCATTTCAATTATGATATATCGTTATATTGTTGAATTTAAACTTGCTGGACAATCCTTATGCTCACCCTTGCTATATCATGATAAAACATTGCAGATTAAGACGAATGCGTCGGATACAAGGACAGATTAAAGACAGTTACAACGTTAGGATATGCGTGCATCTAAATTGTATAAGTATTGTATGTTAATAATGTTATGTGTTAGAAAAGTTATGAAATGTGTATTAAGTTAAGGTTACTCGACCTTGGGGATTATGTATAAGTTATTGTATAAACAATTTATGTTTATATCTTCTGCAAATATAGTTGAATAGTTACAGAATGATCGAACCGGATTCGAGGTGATTTAGGACCTGGATTCGGGGCCGTAACACTCATGATCTTCACAGCTTTTGGAATATATGAGGATGTCATCAATAAAGATGACCACAAAGTGATCCAAATATTCCTTGAATAGTCGGTTCAACTTATCCATGAAGGCAGCAGGAGCATTAGTCAACCCAAAAGACATGTCTAGGCAGTCTTTGGAATATCCTCAGTTTTAACCTTCAACTGATGATATCCAGAACGAAGATCGATCTTTAAAAAGAATTGTGGTCCTTGCAACTGGTCAAACAGGTCATCAATGCGAGGTAACGTATACCTATTCTTGATGGTGACATGGTTCAATTCCCGGTAGTCAATACAAAGTCGCATACGCCCATCTTTCTTCTTCACGAATATAATAGGAGCACCCTAAGGAGACGTACTAGGAGGAATGAAACCAATGTCTAACAATTCCTATAATTGGGTCTTTAACTCCTGAAATTCAATAGGAGCCATTCGATATGGGGCTTTGAAAATGGGTTTTGTACCGGGTTCCAGGTTGATACAAAATTCAATTTCACGCTCTGGGGGTAGGCCAAGAAGTTCTTTAGGGAATACGTCAGGAAATTTATTAACAATAGAAATATCATTCAAATCTGACGTATTTTTATTTAAATCTGTGATATGAGCTAAGAAAGCTTGACATCCATTTTTCAATAAACGAATAGCTTTATGGCTTGAGATGACAGTGATTGATTTTAATGGTTTGGTTGCTTGAATTCGCATAATAGGTTGGTTAGGAATATGAAAGCTAACAACCTTACGAAAATAATCAGTTTTTGCATGATTAGTAGTTAACCAATCAATCCCTAGAATCACATCAAATGCAAGTATTTTCAATGAAATAAGATCGACAGGTAATGTGAGGGTACCAATTTGAACCAAACAAGACTTATAAACAGTGGATGTAATGAAGGTTTCTCCCAACAAAGTTTCCACAGATAAGTCAAAGTCTAATTTCTCCGGAGTCAAATTTAATCGTTGAGCGCAAGTAAAAGAAATAAAAGAATGGGTAGAACCGGTATCAAATAAGGTATAGACTTCGCTAGAGTTTATGATAAGCTTACCCGTGATGACCTCGTTTGGGTTCCTTGCTTTCTGGGAGGTCACAACAAACGTTCTCCCTTGAACTACTGGTTTTGACTTGTCTGGGACGGTATTTTGTGTCACCGTTCCAACTGGACTTGTCTTCGGTGCACGACAAAATCGGGCTAGGTGACCTTCTCTTCCACAATTATAACACGCTTTGGATGGCATCGTGCAGTTTGGACTGATATGTCCCTCCCCTCCATATTTGAAGCATATTATAGGTGGTCGTTCTCCTTCCTTAACAACGGGTGTTGGTGCTGATGTCTTTCCATCATTGTTGAATCTCCTCTTCTTGAAATGTCCATTCTCATTGTCTTGGCCATGATTACCACCGAAGGGGTTACCATTTCGGGCATGTTGATTCCCTCCACGTTTGTTGTCATCGCTTCGATGACTTCTACCACTGGTATTATCATTTTGCCGGCTGCTTTCTCTTGGTTGGGTTAACTCGTTATCGCGCTCCAATAACTGAGCCCTATTTACAACATCTGAATACAAACACAATTTATGAGAAATTAGATATTGACGTATCTCGTGTTTCAAACCCCTTAGAAATATCCACGTCATTCTTTCCTCATTATCAACCAAGTGAGACGCAAAATGGGATAACTCGGCAAACTTAGCTTCATAGTGCAACACGATCATATTGTTATGCTCCAACTTGATGAACTCTACCTCTTTCATGTGACGAATACTTTCGAGAAAGTACTTGTCGTTGAATAGTTCTTGGAACTTCTCCCAAGACATCTTCAGTGCGGCAGGTTGAGTACGCTTTACCGATTTCCACCAGTAATTTGCCTCTCCTCGCAACATAAAGGTGGCAAAGGGAACCTTTTGCTCCTCGGAGCATCCCAAGACATCAAATATCTTGGTAATCTGATTTATCCACGCTTCCGCCTTAAGTGGTTTTGGCTCTCCAATAAACTCCGGTGGTCCCAGCTCCTTGAACTGTTTAGCGGTGATCGTCCGAGAGTTTCTAGTGTTTCCACCTACATTTTGGACAGGAGCCGCTCTCGCCTGATGTTACATGAATTGCATAAAGCCTCTGAACATTTCATCATTCATCATTTGGTCAGTGCTGTTGTTTGCATGAGGATTGTCGCCTTCCTGATGCACATTATCCTGCTTATTGATATGTGGAGACTCAACGGTCTCCTGTGCTCCATTGATATTCTCAATATTCTCGAATGTCATTTTTAGATACTGTCACAAAACAAGGGTTAATTGACATGTAACATATTATCCCTATACTCTGACCGACCAATTAAATACCAAATAAACTTATGCAGGTCATACTAGCGAAGGAATTCCCCTTCTCTCCCCTCCTAGTTCTAGTCTCACATCTTAGGATCATATCCCTCAGCTTTGATACCAACTGTGACGCCTCCAAAATAGGTATACATCACCCATCTAGGGTCGCCAGATATAAGGTACAGAATACAAATACAACCTTAAATATACAACATGAGATGTGAGGACTACTAATGTTATCATTTGGATCGTCACTCCGTTCCCCGACTAGTCCCTGCTACGTTCTTATTTCCTGAAGAGAACAATGAAAGCAAAAGGGTGAGCTCAACTAGCCCATTAAAAAATATTATGACTAAGATAATGCAGAATAAATTATCATTAAGCTTCAACAGTGTTAAATTGATAAAATATAACAAACATCAAGTTTAACTGCAGCGGAACAAGTAATCCATTAGAAGAGTCAACTAGAGAATAAAATCTACTATCTTCTATGATTTAAAAGGTTTTTCATTACTTTTATCACTGAGACTCAGCTTAATAAATAATCCACATCATCCCTGCACTACGACTAAGGATATTCATTAGTATCATGACGACAAATTATCCATGCACTACGGGCCAAGGATATTCGTGTATTCATCAATGGTCATGATCATGCCAACAATTTTCCATCAATGCAATACGGCCAATGAGGATTTTTACCACATCATTTGCAACATAACGGTCATGATTATACTGAATAATCCCTGGTCATAATCATACCAAGTCCATCTATGCACTACAGGGCACAGATGACTTTCAACATATTATAAACTTGAGGATGATGACAATGATATAAGAATTCAATGAAACAAGTTCAAGGATAAATTTTTAAAGATTTATAATTTAATTTATCCAGAAATCAATAACGTCCAAATTGTCAACATGTTACTATTTTGTGGAGTAAAATTCAAGAATGCTTAGAAGAATATTTTCATGAAAAGATACTGGATGAAGTGCAAATATCAAGGATATTCCACTAATTTCATGGAGTATAGAAGCTAAAACTTTAACCAACAGAGTATAATAGAATATATGAAACCGCAAATAGATTTTTGCTGTCATGCGGTAATCCACGTAGACAGATTATTCCAACAGAGTAATAAAGAATGGAACCAAGTCATGCGTAATCCGCACAGACATGATATTCCAATAGAATAATAAAGAATGGAACCAGGTCATGCGTAATCTGCACAGACAAGATGTTCCAACAGAATAATAAAGAATGGAATAACAACAGAATTCATTAGGCATGCAATAGACCGCACAAACATGTTATTCTAACAGAATAATAAAGAATGGAATAACAAGAATTTCACCATATATATGGTACTTTGCATAGACAGGTTATTCCAACATAATATTAAAGAATGGAATAACAACCCTTACGAGTATTGAAAGAAAATAACTCTCTTCATGAATACGAAAAAATAATACCCCTTACCTTAAAAAGAAGAGTATTCCAACGGGTAGGGCGGGGATATACTTGAAGAAAACTTGCACTATTTTCTACGCTCAAAGCTTTCTTAAACTCTAAAGAAATACGCTTAAGATTATAGAAGAAGAATGTGACAACCCAAAAATTTAGATAATTAGTTAAATCTTAAATGATGGATTAAAGGTTGAATAATAAACCTAGACAGAAAAGAAGTGAATGGATTTGAGATTTCTGGGAAGAAATTTAGTGAATTTGAAAATTCTTATGGTGGATTATTCAGGATTAAGTGTATATATGTATATGTTCTGTGAAAATGAATATTATGTGAGGGTTTATATTTGTTTATTATATAAACGAATAAAAGAAACTAATGTGATCCTAATTATATATTAGGAATGAAGAATTGAATAACTTAAGGGTTATAATACGGGAGAATATTAGTATATAAATTATATACTAATTTTAAGAGATTTATTTTATACATCTCAATTAATTTATTTTATAACCTAATTATAGCAAGTCTAATTGGGTTAAGAAAATAAGTGTGTATGAGTAAAAAATTAACTTACTAATGTGTGTAAGGGAACCCTAATTAAATAATGGGGAATGAATAAAAATTAATAAGTATAGAACTAATTTGATTTTTAGGCTCAAAGAATTAATTTGTAGCCCAAGTGTTTATTTAAGCATGAGACTTGTAGTTAATTAATTTAAGAACAATTAAATTATTGAGCTAGCCCAATATTTAATATAAAGGGCAAGTTTACTGATGACTCAACATATTTGGTGGAGGAGCCCAAGTTTATTTTAATTAGTAGGTAAAGGAATAAGAAAATGCAAGCCCAAAAAGAAATAAAAAGGGAGCCCAAGCTTGGCCTAATTAAAATCCACTTAAGGAGGGGTATTATAGTCATTAATTAAGCTCGCTAATAAAAATAAAATGGGTGAATGATGAGGACATGTGACCAAAATTGGTGGAGTGGGAAAAGGAGTATAATGTAATGATAAGTTAACTTTAGTAGGTAAACCACTTCATTTGTTGTCAACTTTTTAGTTGGACAACACACTAGGTGTTTCTTGCAAGACATCTTTGCTATGATAAGAGAGTAGATAAGATATGATGAATTGCAATTTAATCATTTGGATTATGCTAGCAAATCTAGGACATCCATTTTACTCTCATTTTAATTGCTAAAAAAATAAATAATAGAGAGAGAAAAGGAAGTACTAGAAAGAGAAAAATACTAAGAAAGGAGAGAGAGAAGAGAGGGACGGCTAGAGGATGAAATCAAGGGGAAGAGGTTTTGAACTTTTTTATCCAAAATCATTTTACACTTTGGAAGAATAAGGGAGAGTAGCCATAAATCAAAGGTATAAACCATTTTGTTTATGTATTTTTGATTATTTTTAGTTATGTTGATTCAAAACATGGATTGATGATTTTAAACCTCAAAAATCTTAGATCTACATGATTTAGAATGTGTTATGTGTAGATCTATCCATTTTGAGTATCAAAAGTTAGATCAAAAGTAAGAAAAGTGAAGCTAGGTTTTCCAAATGTAGAAAATCCTAATTTTTCTTTAGCCTTGATGGTGTTTAATCTTGTGTTTGATGATTATTTAATGAAATAAATCATGTATCATGGTAGAATAATGAGTATATGTGGTATTATTAAGTGTTATGATGATTTATGTTGGATATTATGTGAAGACATGAAAGTTTTCTTAGAACTCACCAAGAGTTAAAAATCAGATTTTTATGAAAACGGAACATAAAATTTAAATGATCGTATCTCCTAATATATTTTGAATTTTTTAAGTGTGGTCAATTTCTTGAATTAGATATATGAGTCTTCTAATATATCCAAGTGGAATCACTGGAAAAGGTGTTGTAGATTTTAGTGTGGACTGATTTTAGTGAAGGACTCAAAAACAGAAAAATGACAAAAGTATTCTGCCAAAGACATTGCAAGGGAAGTTTTGGCAACTTAAATTTTGACAAAATTTCCTGCCTTTTGGAAAATGAAAATATTTGGTATAAAGTAGCTCCTGTCCAAAAATGAGCTCATTCCGACTTAAATTGAGCAAGTTATGGCCATTTAAATATTTGGGGTTTTCGGACGAAAATCACTATAACCAGAGTTCTATAACTCCAATGGCCACGAAATTTAAACTGGAGGGTCACGTTAACATGTATATTATTATGCCAAGAGTTGAGAATTTCTAGAGTTAAGCACCAGGTAGCTAATTTCTTAAGGAATTAACTAGAAATTGACTTTTGAAAAATATATAAGGGAGTTGAAAAATTCCAGAAAAATACTTTTGTGTATGGAATATATGTATATATGATTGTCCAAAAGATAGAAAAATAATAAGTTGATTTGGTATTTTCGTGAAAAAGAATAGTGAATTCAGGTTGCTGAGATTTAAGATTATGAATTCAGGTTGCTGAAATTGAATTCAGTCTGCTAATCTGATTTTGGTCTGCTGAAATATTAATTTCAGGATGCGGAAATGTAATTCGGTTTACTAAAATGATATTTTAGTTTACTGAAAGGTTATCTAGCTTACTAAAATAGCATATAAAGGGAAAAACTTTTAAGTATAAGTTATAAGTGATGAAAATATTATCAACGTGTAATGATAATACTAAGGTTATAGTGTAATGTCTAATACTTAACTTTGTGAGGGAAGGTTAGACAAATTAATATAAGATGATGAGATTATAAGTAAGTAAATGAATATGGTGGTAAGATTATCTAATATTTGACTATGTGATTAAGTGTTAGATAATATTATAAAATAAGGTATGATATGCTAATTGAAAGATCAATCTTATACCTGATAGGTCTTTTCAATAAAGATAATAAATTAAATTGTGTAGTTGTAATTGACTATGCAGGCAAGTTTCCTTAACTCAAACTCGAGTTATATTTCAAAGAATGTTAGTGAATGATTATTGATGATTATTCATGTCCAAACTGATTATTGATTCGCACTTAGTGAATATTGCATATGTTCATTAGGTACGAAAGGCTGATCACCATCATTACCATAAGGTTCAGTTAAATTGTTCATGGTCATTGTTGACCTTCAAACATTATTGATTCAATCATTCAATTATTGACATCTTGATTCATGTTCCTTCACAAATATTAAATTTTTGAAAACTTGAAAGCTTATTATTCTTTCGATCATGATATACCTTTATTGAATTTAAACTTGCTGGGCAAAGTAGTTGTTCACCCTTACTATATCATGATAATAAATTTCAGATAAAGGCGAAGGCTTGAAGAAGGACAGAGACCAAAACAAAATACAGTAATAGATTGTTATAAGAATAACTATTTAGTTATCTTTTTGTAAACCTTTGTAATTTTGAAAGTATGTATTCAATTAAGGTTAATAAACTTGGGAAAATGTTATAGAATTATGTAAAATAAAAATATATGTTTATTTGTTCCGCATTAGATGATATAATATGTATAATGATGAAGTATTGTAACGTACCAAGTCCGAGGTTCTTGGGACCCAGATTTGGGTACGTCACAGTTGGTATCAAAGTTGTAGGTTATAAACCTTAGGTAGGTGTACCTTAGGCTATAACCGCAGAGATGAGGATAAGGAATAAACTCAAATATAGTTTAATTTTTTAAGAGATGAATTTGGAAAATTCATTATTTAGTAAATAGGATTCAAAGAAGAATCTTGAAATGTTATAAAGATCCAGAGTTACCTTACTCTGATGTTAAAGACAAAAAGTAAAAAATGAATAGAGTCTATGAGACTAAAAGTATAAAGGGAAAGGAGATCGTAAAACAAAACGATCATAAAATAGAAGAGAATTGTAATATAACACGATTATAAGATAAGATCACGACGTGATCAGATTGAATAGCAGAAAATCTATGACATGATTGGAATGATATAGCCTGACGCTATAAAGAGAGTGTACTATGAAATGGTACTATGTAAACTCATAAAAGAGTGGTAAATATTAAGATACAGATTAAAGAAAATTCGTATTAAGAAAAGAGAAAGTTAGAATGGTGTGGGATTTTAATTGAGGACTCATGTCAGCAGCTGAGTTGTATGATTCCTTGTATATGTGGGGAATTTGTACTTGGTTTTAAAACCGCTTAGCTTCCTGATCGATATAATGGTTAGGTTGACCAATTCTTTGTATGGGCGCGAAATTGTTCGCTTAGCTTCCTATGTTGATTAGTGGTCGAGTTTGGTTTGACAACCACTTAGTTTCTGGTACTGATAATCATTGAAATGTCTGTGTCGCGCTATTTGCTATATGCATGTTGATAAGGTGATTCTTTTCTCATGTGTATAACGAATAGGTAGATGATATAAGGTTAAGTTATGAGTTCTTAAAACTCTTACTTATGGTAAGTTCATGACTCATAATCATATGGTATGTTTTGAACCCCTCAGCGAATGGACGCATATAGTCTGACTAGGATAAGTTCTTAAACCCATATGACTGTGGCAAGTTATTGAACTCATAATGTGTGGTAAGTTTGATGGACTGGGGTATAAGAAAGTTGTAAATGGAGCATTGAGGATTATATGAATAGATAGAATTATTAAGCAATAGATTAGTAGAGAAAGTGAAGTTGATAATTGAAGCATAGGTATTCCAAATCTTCTAGCTATGCTAGACTTCGAAATTTTTGACATCAACCTAAAAACGCACTGTGTGCTTTTAGAAAATGAATTTTTTTTATTCTCAACTCTTGGTGACCATTGTGTATGCATGGACTTTGGGCCACCTACACCTCGTTACCTGTTGAGATGATAAAATAGATTTGAAATGATTTTGGGAACGGTTTAAAGAAGAGTCTATGCTAATTGATTTGGCAAGATAAAAATGATTTGAGATGTCAAAATGTATTTTATATATCATCAATGTATCATGGAACCTGAGGCAGAATGATAAAAATGATTGAGTTATCAATGCAGAATTACCTAGTGTTGGATGGGATCTAAAGATCGTCAGCCCACTATGGAATGATGTAGTATGACAAAGTCACACAATGGCGGAATCCTCAAACGGATTGTAAATACAGTGCGGTATCATGACGTCATAAAATGATTTTCAAAATTTTAAAGAAAAAAAATTAAGTGCCAATTAAATTTTGACAGACACATGCTTCGATTGAAATTCGAATTATTCGATATACGTTTAAGCTATTTGATTCAGCTAGACAAAGGTTTATAAAAAAGTCAAAGTATTTTTGAGAGTTTATCCCGAACCAAATTGTTTTGGTGTGGAATCCTATGATAAGACTGAGGTGAACTATATTGTTTGGATAAAATAATTCAATCTAGTAGCGTAAATATTCGCTACACATGATTAATACGTTATGTGTGACGTAAAAGTACGAGAGGCTAATCACCTAAAGTACTAGCAACGATAGTTTACCTTCTTTGTGATTGTAAACATACCTAGTAATTTAATGTTTTGCGATATAAATATCGTTAAAACTATGTGTTCATGGTCTATATGACCCCTCAGCATGATTTGAAAAGTTTGAACTCCTTAGACTTAAGTCATGGAAGAATGTGATAGTAGCAGAGCTTCTCATAGTATTAAGCAAGATGTACTCATTAAATTGAGCATGAAATTAAGTGAATGTTAATTAAAAAACTTAGTTTTGATGAATAAAAGGAGTGATGATTAGTAGACTAAAATTTCGAGGACGAATTTCTTAGAATAAGGGGTGAATGTGATAACCCGAAAATTAAGATAATTAGTTAAATCTTAAATGATGGATTAAATGTTGAATAATTAACCTAGACAGAAAATAAGTTAATGGATTTGAGATTTCTGGGACGGAATTTAGTGATTTTGAAAATTCTTATGGTGGATTATTCAGGATTAAGTGTATATGTGTATATGTTCTGTGAAAATGAATATTATGTGAGGGTTTATATTTGTTTATTATATAAACGAATAAAAGAAACTAGTGTGATCCTAATTATATATTAGGAATGAAGAATTGAATAACTTAAGGGTTATGATACGGGAGAATATTAATATATAAATTATATACTAATTTTAAGAGATTTATTTTATACATCTCAACTAATTTATTTTATAACCTAATTATAGCAAGTCTAATTGGGTTAAGAAAATAAGTGTGTATGAGTAAGAAATTAACTTACTAATGTGTGTAAGGTAACCCTAATTAAATAATGGGGAATGAATAAAAATTAATAAGTGTAGAACTAATTTGATTTTTAGGCTCAAAGAATTAATTTGTAGCCCAAGTATTTATTTAAGCATGAGACTTGTAGTTAATTAATTTAAGAACAATTAAATTATTGAGCTATCCCAATATTTAAAATAAAGGGCTAGTTTAGTGATGACCCAACTTATTTGGTTGAGGAGCCCAAGTTCATTTTAATTAGTAGGTAAAGGAATAAGAAAATACAAGCCCAAAAAGAAATAAAAAGAGAGCCCAAGCTTGGCCCAATTAAAATCCACTTAAGGAGGGGCACTATAGTCATTAATTAAGCTAAGTAATAAAAATAAAATGGGTGAATGAAGGGGACATGTGGCCAAAATTGGTGGAGTGGGAAAAGGAGTAGAATGTAATGATGAGTTAACTTTAGTAGGTAAACCACTTCATTTGTTGTCAACTTTTTATTTGGACAACACACTAGGTGTTTCTTGCAAGACATCTTTGCTATGATAAGAGAGTAGGTAAGATATGATGAATTGCAATCTAATCATTTAGATTATGCTAGCAAATATATGACATCCATTTTACTCTCATTTTAATTGCTAAAAAAAATAAATAATAGAGAGAGAAAAAGGAAGTACTAGAAAGAAAAAAAAATACTAAGAGGGGAGAGAGAGAAGAGAGGGACGGCTAGAGGATGAAATCAAGGGGAATATATTTTGATCTTCTTTTTTATCCAAAATCATTTTTCACTTTGGAAGAATAAGGAAGAGTAGCCATATATCAAAGGTATAAACCCTTTTGTTTATGTATTTTTGATTATTTTTAGTTATGTTCAATCAAAACTTGGATTGATGATTTCAAACCTCAAAAATATTAGATCTACACGATTTAGAATGTGTTATGTCTAGATCTATTCATTTTGAGTATCAAAAGTTAGATCAAAAGTAAGAAAAGTGAAGCTAGGTTTTCCAAATGTAGAATATCCTAATTTTTTTAGCCTTGATGGTGTTTAATCTTGTGTTTGATGATTGTTTGATGAAATAAATCATGTATCATGGTAGAATAATGAGTATATGAGATATTATTAAGTGTTATGATGAGTTATGTTGGATATTATTTGAAGACATGAAAGTTTTCTTAGAACTCACCAAGAGTTAAAAATCAGATTTTTGTGAAAACAGAACATGAAATTTAAATGATCGTATCTCCTAATATATTTCAAATTTTTGAGTGTGGTCAGTTTTTGGAGTTAGATATATGAGTCTTCTAATATATCCAAGTGGAATCACTGAAAAAGGTGTTGTAGATTTTAGTGTGCACTGATTTAGTAAAGGAGTTAAAAACAGAAAAATTGTCAAAGTATTCTGCCAAAGACATTGCAAGGGCAGTTTTGGCCACTTAATTTTGACAAAATTTCTGGCATTTTGGTAAATGAAAATATTTGGTATAAAGTAGCTCCTATCCAAAAATGAGCTCATTCCGACTTAAATTGAGCAAGTTATGGCCATTTCAATATTTGTGTTTTTCGGACGAAAATCGCTATAACTGGAGTTTTATAACTCCGATGGCCACAAAATTTAAACTGGAGGGTCACGTTAACACGTATAACATTATGCCAAGAGTTGAGAATTTTTGGAGTTAAGCACCAGGTAGCTAATTTCTTAAGGAATTAACTAGAAATTGACTTTTGAAAAATATATAAGGGAGTTGAAAAATTCCAGAAAAATACTTTTGTGTATGGAATTATGTATATATGATTGTCCAAAAGATAGAAAAATAATAAGTTGATTTGGTATTTTCGTGAAAAAGAATAGTGAATTCAGGTTGCTGAAATTTAAGATTATGAAATCAGGTTACTGAAATTGAATTCAGTCTGCTAATCTGATTTTGGTCTGCTGAAATAGTAATTTCAGGATGCGGAAATATAATTCGGTTTACTAAAATGATATTTTAATTTACTGAAAGGTTATCTAGCTTACTAAAATAGCATATAAAGGGGAAAACTTTTAAGTATAAGTTATAAATGATGAAAATATTATCAACGTGTAATGATAATACTAAGGTTATAGTGTAATGTCTAATACTTAACTTTGTGATGGAAGGTTAGATAATTTAATATAAGATGATGAGATTATAAGTAAATAAATGAATATGGTGGTAAGATTATTTAATATTTGACTATGTGATTAAGTGTTAGATGGTATTATGAAATAAGGTATGATATGCTAATTGAAAGATCAATCTTATACCTGATAGGTCTTTTAAATAAAGAGAAAAAATTAAATTACATAGCGATAATCGACTATACATGCAAGTTTCCTTAACTCAAACTCGAGTTATATGTCAAAGCATGTTAGTGAATGATTATTGATGATTATTCATGTCTAAACTGATTATTGATTCGCACTTAGTGCATGTTGAATATGTTCATCAGGTATGAAAGGCTGATCACCTTCATTACCATAAGGTTCAGTTAAATTGTTCATGGTCATTGTTGACCTTCAAACATTATTGATTCAATCATTCAATTATTGACATCTTGATTTATGTTCCTTCACAATTATTAAATTGTTGAAAACTTGAAAGCTTATTATTCTTTCAATCATGATATATATTTATTGAATTTAAATTTACTAGGCAAAGTAGTTGTTCACCCTTGCAATATCATGATAATAAATTTTAGATAAAGGCGAAGGCTTGAAGAAGGACATAGACAAAAACAAAATACAGTAATAGATTGTTATAAGAATAACTATTTAGTTATCTTTTTGTAAACCTTTGTAATTTTGAAGGTATGTATTCAGTTAAGGTTAATAAACTTGGGAAAATATTATAGAATTATGTAAAATAAACAATATATGTTTATTTGTTTCGGATTAGATGATATAATATGTATGATGATAAAGTATCGTAACGTACCAAGTCAAAGGTTCTTGGGACCCAGATTTGGGGACGTCACGGAAGAATTTTCTAAATTTTTGGTGTGATTTTCAATTCTAACTAAGCATCCTATTTATAGGAGAATGTTAAGAATACTATGATGCACTATGCAATAAATAATAATATATTCTATTTATAATCAAATAAAACAAAATTTTATAAAAAGTATTCTGTTTTATATAAAAAGTTTTTACTATGCAAACACTATACATGCACTATACAAATACTATGGATAATAAAATATAATATATTCTATTTATAATCAAATAAAAAAAACTTTATAAAAGGTATTCTGTTTTATATAAAATATTTTCTATTTTATTACATTTATAATAATAATAAAATAACATTTATCACCATTATTATAATTCACAATATTAATCGATCAGGTCATTCTCAGGAAAGAGTAGGGCTTTCCAATAATGATTTCTCACTATTGGCGTACAATTAGGTGACCAAACCTCTCCTTGACAGAACTTCTAGACATCGTCAATATTGTAAATAATAATATTAATAAATTTGTCATCTCAATTATTGATTTAATAATATAAAATATCGACAATAATTGGATCAAATAACGTGAGATACTATGCAGCAATTACTGTAGCAATAATTGAACAAAACTTAGTGACTTCTCACATAAACATCAATAATCAATACCGTGTGCTAATATGCAACCACGCGTATTATTGTACTTTTAACACCGGGTGTTTCAACAGTTAACGGTAAAACTTCCGCCGTAATTTTCATAAAATATTTTCGTCGTTTTCTCAATTCGACAATAATTCTGTTGTAGGGTCCACCAATGATTTTGCCATTGTACGAATATTTTCTATTAAAACGAATATTCCCTGACCAATCGAATATGATGTAACAACTTGTGTACTTTGCAAAATTTATAAATATTACTCACAACTATAACATTATATAAAATTACTCTATAATATTCAAAAATGATATTTATAGAAAATTCATCTTTATTCATAAATGTTGGGGTCTTACAATTTGGGTCATTATCGATAGATTGACCAAGTTTGCTCATTTCTTACCGATACGAGAAACTTATACACTTGAACGTCTTGCTCGTATGTACATAAATGAGATTGTAAGACTGCATGGCATGCTAGTATCCATAGTTTCTGATTGAGAGACCCAAGATCCACTTCAAGATTTTGGGTTAGTTTGTAAAAAGCTATGGGCACGAATTTACGATTTAGTTCGGCATATCATCCTCAAACGGATGGACAATCAAAGAGGACTATTCAAACTCTTGAGGATTTATTAAGACTATGTGTCCTTGATTTCAAAGGAAGTTGGGACAAGTTCTTACCATTGGTAGAGTTTTTCTATAATAACAGTTATCAAGCAAGTATTGACATGGCTCCATTTGAGGCATTGTATAGAAGAAAGTGTCGTTCTCCGGAATGCTGGGATGGGATAGGTGAAGCAACGTTGTTGGGACTAGAGTTGGTAAGTATAACTATGAAAAAGATTCAAACGATCCGATAACGTATAAAAACCTCACAAGATCGACAAAAGAGGTATGTTGATCTTCATCGAAAGCACATGGAATTCAATATTGGAGATCATGTATTGTTACGTGTTGCTCCATGGAAAGGAGTTACTATATTTGGAAAGAGCGGAAAGCTCAATCCTCGATTCATTTGCCCATTTGTAATCCTTGATCGAGTAGGAACTATGGCCTATAGACTCGCTATACCGTCAAGTATGGCTCTTGTTCATAACATTTTTCACATATCTATATTACTTAAATATGTGAAAGACCCGAACCACATTATTGAATTAGAACCAGACGAGATAGAGGAAGATTTAACGTATGAAGAGGTAGCTGTTAAAATCTTGGATAAGAAGGATCATATTCTACGCTCTAAGGTTATACCTCAAGTCAAAGTTTTGTGGAGAAACTACGATGTGGAGGAAATGACCTGGGAGTTAGAATCTGAAACGAAATCAAGGTATCCTCACCTCTTCGACATATCAGGTACGTACCCTAATTTCGAGGACGAAATTTCATAAGAAGAGGAGGTTGTAACAGCCCAACTTTTTCGAATAAAGAATATTTTTTCTCGAAATATATTTTTTAATATTATGGTGTGGATATGATATAATATTATAGTTATGGGTAATATTTGGAAAATTTTGCAAAGTAAACAAGTTGATATAAAATATTCGATGTGTCAATGAATTTTTGATTGGTCGGGGAATATTCGTTTTAACAGGGAATATTCGTACGACGGTACAATAGTTGGTGGACCCCACAACGGAAGTATTGTCGTAGTTAGAAAATGACAGAAATATCTATTTATAAAAATAACAGCGGACATTTTACCGTTAACTGTTGAACTACTAGGTGGTAAAAGTACAGTAATATGTGTGGTTGCATAGTAGCACATGGTATTGATTATTGATGCTTACGTAAGAAGCCACTCAGTTTACTCAATTATTGCTACAGTAATTGTTGCGTAGTATCTCACATTATTTGATTCAATTATTGTCACAGTGTCATCTGCATAATATTTTATATTATTAAATAAATAATTGAGACAACAAAGTTATTCATATTATTATTTGCAATATTGACAATGTCTAGAAAGTTCTGTCGAGGAGAGGTTTGATCACCTAATTGCGTGCCAATAGGGAGAAATCCTTATTGAAAAGCCCCCTCTTTTCTAGGAACGATCTGGTTGTTAAATATTATGAGTTATAATATTAATGATGAATAATTGTTGAAGTATTAAGAATGTGTTTATTGAAGATAAGTGAATTACAAAAGTTAGAGGGGAATAATGCAAACTTGGAAAACTTTAGGGGTACCAAAGTGTAATAAGTTAAATCAATCTGGACCATTGATGGTGGTTTTAATAGTTAATCAATCTGGACCGTTGATGGAAGTTTTAAAAGTAATCAATTTGGACCGTCGGTGGTGGTTTTAAAAGTAAATCAATCTGGACCGTCGGTTGTGGTTTTAATAGTAATCAATATGGACCGTCCGTTCTAATAGTAAATTAATTTGGACCGTTCATGAATAAATTACTATTTAGTCCATTCTCCTATAAATAGAAGCTTAATTCTTCTTTCATTCTCACCAATTCACTGAGATTCACAAGAGACACTACAGAGAGAGAAACTATAGAGAGCAAGAAGAAGTGTATTATGCTACTTCACTATTGCAGTATACAACCTTCTACTAAGGTAAGGGGTATTATTTCTTTCGTATTCATAAGGAATACTATTTTTTAGTATTCATCCTTTAATATGTCGGAATATTGATCTGAACTCTCTTATTAAATATTAATATTTTTACCCGAGGTACTATTCACGGGTTACTATTCACCCAATTACTATTCACTATAATATTATTCACTCGGGTATTCGGGACACTTTTCATGTTGGGATACTATTCACGAGTTACTATTCACCCGATTATTATTCACTATAATATTGTTCACTCGGATATTTGGGGTACTTTTCATGTCGGGTTACTATTCACAAAGTACTATTCACGGGATACTATTCACCCGATTACTATTCACCCAAAAAATTAATTTCTTTTCTGTCCAAAATATTTTTGATACATGGATATTTTTCTTGAATTTTACTCCACAAATTAGTATCATGTTGACAATTTGGACATTATTGAATACTGGATAAATTAAATTATGAATCTTTAAAATTTATCCTTTGCTTTTATTTAATTAAATGCTTATATCATTGTCATCCACCTCATGCATATATTGTGATGAAAGTCATCTTTGGCTTACGTACATAGATGGACTGTTGGTTGATATGATTATGACCAAGGATTATTCGGTATAATCATGACCATTGATGATTACATGAATATCATTGGCTCGTAGTGCAGGGATGATTTGATGATGTGGTTTATTTATTAAGCTGAGTCTCAGTGATAAAGTTAATGAAAACCTTTTTAAATCATAGAAGATAGTAGATATCATGCTCTACTTGACTCTTCTAATGGATTGCTTATTTCGCTGCAGTTAAACTTGTTGTCGATTATATTCTATCAGTATAACATTGTTGAAGGCTAATGATAACTTATTCTGCATTATCTTAGTCATAATATTTCTTACAGGGCTAGTTGAGCTCACCCTTTTACTTCCATTGTTATCTTCAGGAAATGAGAACGTAGCCGGAACTAGTCGAGGAACAGAGTGATGGCCCGAGATGGTGTTATAGTAGTCCTCATTATTCTATAAAATAGTGTGACAATAAATGTAATGAGGACTCCATTTGAGTTTGGATATTGTCTAGAAGACAATATTCGTGTAAAAATTCTCAGCTCATGTTGTATAATTAAGTTCGTATTTATATTCTGTACCATGTATTTGGCGACCCAAGATGGGTGATGTATACCTATTTTGGGGGCGTCACACCCAAATCATATTATTGAATTAGAACCGGACGAGATAGCAGAAAATTTAACGTATGAGGAGGTACCTATCAAGATCTTAGATAAGAAGGAACATATTCTACGCTCAAAGATTATATCTCAAGTCAATTTTTTATGGAGAAACCATGATATTGAGGAAATGACCTAGGAGTTAGAATCTGAAATAAAAACAAGGTATCCTCACATCTTCGACATACCAGGTACGTACATTAATTTTAAGGACGAAATTTCATAAAGAAGGGAGGATGTAAGACCCCAACTTTTATGAATAAAAATTTATTTTTCTCTAAGTATTATTTTGAATAGTAAGATGTTGATTTGATATAGTGTTATAGTTATGGGTGATATGTACAAATTTTATAAAGTAAGCAAGTTGTCATAAAATATTCGTTTGGTCGGGAAATATTTTTTTTGTCGAGGAATATTCGTACGACGACGAAATCATTGGTGGACCCCACAAAGGAATAATTGTCGGATATAGAAAGCGGAAAAAATAACCTTTTCATAAAATAATGACAAGACTTTTACCTTTAAACTGTTAAAATATCCGATGATAAAAGTACAGTAATATGTGTTATTCCACAGTGGTACGCGGTATTACACAGTAACACGCGGTATTGCACAATATCTCTTATTATTGATGCTTATTTGAGAAGTCATTCATTTTATTTAATAATTGCCATAGTAGTTGTTATATAGTATCTCATATTATTGATTCAATTATTGTCACAATATCATCTACATAATATTTTATATTATTAAATCAATAATCGAGACGACGCCGTTATTCATATTATTATTTCCATTATTGACAATGCCTAGAAAGTTCTGTCGAGGAAACGGTTAGGTTATTTAATTGCTGTAAGATCTCAACTTTCATAAATAAAGATTAATTTTTCTTGAATTATATTTTTGAATATTAAGGTGTGAATTTGTTATAATGTTATAGTTGTGGGTAATATTTATAAATTTTGAAAGTAAGCAAGTTGTTATAAAATATTCGTTTGGTCGGAGAATATTCTTTTTGTCTGGGAATATTCATACGACGACACAATCATTGGTGAACCCCACAACAAAATTATTGTAGGAGTTAGAAAACGACAAAATTATCTTTTTATAAAAATAACGACGAAAGTTTTACCGTTAACTATTGAAATACCCGGTGGTAAAAGTATAGTAATACGCGTGATTGCATAGTAGCACATGGTATTGTACAGTATCTTGGATTATTGATGCTTACGTAAGAAGTCATTACTCAATAAATGTTACAGTTATTACTGTTCAATATTTTATTTTATTGATTCAATAATTGATACGTTGATATTTTATATTATAGATTCAATAATTGTCATTGCATAGTATTTTAAATGATCAAATCAATAATTCATATTATTTGAATAATATTAGTATTTGCATTATTGACAATGTCTTGAAAGTTCTGTCGAGGAAAGTGGTTTGGTCGCCTAATTGCGCACCAATAGAGAGAAATCCTTATCGGAAAGCCCCCTCTTTCTTGGGAACGACCTGGTTATCGATATTGTAATTTTTTAATATTATTTGTGAATAATTAATTGTTTATATATATGATAAGAAAATATTTATTCGAAGTGGATTTAAACTGAGGAATTTTTAGCATTTGACATTTGTTGAAAGTTGGTATTTTATCTTTTTTGATAATATAATTTATTCAAATATATTATTATAATATTACATTATAATAGTATGGTGTGATTATATAATAGTACATTTTTTATAATTTAAATGGTAGCATTATTATAGTAAATTCATGGCATAAAAGTAAAAGGAGGTGGAAGAGAACAAATTGAATTTGAATTACTATGATGCAAGCCATGATGTCATCGGACGATGAGGTAAGCGATGATGTCATCGAACGATGAGGTAAGCAATGACGTAATATGATTGATGATGTCAGCGATGATGTCATAAATTATGGCAAAAAGACTATATTACCCTTAATCTGCCAAGCCTATAAATAGAAGCTCATTTCTTCATTATTTTTTACCAATTCATTCAAGCTATAGAGAGAGAAAGTATAGAGAGAATAAGAGAGAAAGAAGAAGAGTATTCTGTTACTACACTATTACAGTATCCAATCTCCTACTAAGGTAAGTGGTATTATTTCTTTCGTATTCGTAAGTGATATTATTCTTGTTCAATATTCATAAGAAATAATATATTTCTTCCATACTCTGTAGTATGTAAGTAATATTATTTCATTCCATATATCTAATTCTACACTTATGTTGATAAGTATTGCTTCTATACTCCATGAAATTAGTAGAATGTCCTTGATATTTGCGCTTCATCCAGTATTTTTTCATTAAAATATTATTCTAAGCATTCTTGATAATTTTTAATCTTTTCATATCGGGGTACTATTCACAAGTTACTATTCCTAAAGTATTATTCACGGGATATTATTCACTCAGTTACTATTCACGGGGTACTATTCACAATAAAATTAATTTCTTTTCTGTCCAAATTATTTTTGATACAATATTATTCTTAAATTTTACTCCACATAGCAGTATCATGTTGATAATTTGGACATTATTGAATTCTGGATAAATTGAATTATAAATCTTTAAAATTTATCATTGCTCTCATTTAAATTTAATTCTTATATCATTGTCATCATCCTCATGCTTATATTGTGATGAAAGTCATCTTTGGTCGTAGTGCATAGATGGGCTGTTGATTGGTATGATTATGACCAGGGATTATTCGGTATAATCAAGATTCAAAATGTTACAAATAACGTGGTAAAAGTTCTCATTGGCCCATAGTGCATTGATGGACATTTGTTGGTATGATCATGACCATTGGTGATACTAATGAATATCCTTGGCCCGTAGTGTAGGGATGATTCGATGATATAAATTATTTATTAAGCTGAGTCTCAGCGATAAAACTGTTGATAAACTTTTTAAATCATAGAAGATAGTAGATATCATGCTCTACTTAACTCTTCTAATGGATTGCTTATTTCATTGCAGTTAAACTTGATGTTAATTATATTTTATCAGTTTAACAATATTGAAGGCTAACGATAATTTATTATGCATTATATTAGTCATAATATTTCTTACTGGGCTAGTTGAGCTCACCCTTTGCTTTCATTGTTCTCTTCAGAAAATGAGAATATAGTTGGGACTAGTTGGGGAAAGGAGTGACGGTCCAGATAGGTGGCTATAGTAGTCCTCACTTTTATATGAAATAGTGTGATAATAATTGTAATGAGGACTTTATTTGAGTTTGTATACTCTCTACGAGACATTATCTGTGTTGAAACTCTCAGCTACGTTTTGTCATACTGTATCAAAGAAGTTTGTATTTAAATTATGTACCATGTATTTGGCGACTCAAGATGGGTGATGTATACCTATTTTGGGGGTGTCATAGTTGGTATCAAAGCTTAGGAATATGATCTTTGGCTGAGATGTGAGACTAGAACTTGGAGGGGAAAGACGGGTAATTCTTTCGCTAGTATGACCTACCTAAGTTTAATTGTTATTTAATTAGTCGATCGTAATATAGGGATAATACGTGGAATGTCAATTAAACCTTGTTTTGTGGCAGTGTTTGAAAATGGCATCCGAGAATGTTGAGATTAGCAATGGAGCACAAGAGACTGTTAAGTCACCACGGATTAATACCCAGGATAATGTGCATAAGGAAGGCAATAATCCTCTGGTAAACAACAACACCGACCAAATGATGAACGACAGAATATTCAGAGGCTTTCTGAAATTCATGCAACATCAGGCGAGAGAGACTCCTGTCCAAAATACAGGTAGAAACGCTGGCAATTCACGGATGGTCACCGCTAAGAAGTTTAAGGAACTAGGACTACCGGAGTTTTTGGGAGAGCCAAAACCACTTAAGGCGGAGGCGTGGATAAAGCAGATCACCAAGATATTTGATGTCTTTGGATGCTCCGAGGAGCAAAAGGTTCCATTTACCACTTTCATGTTGTGAGGAGAGGCATATTACTGGTGGGAATCTGTAAAACGTACCCAACCTGCTGCACTGAAGATGTCTTAGGAGAAGTTCCAAGAACTGTTCAACGACAAGTACTTTTCCAAAAGTATTAGTCAAATGAAGGAGGTGGAGTTTATCAAGCTAGTGCAAAATAATATGATCGTGTCACCGTACGAAGCTAAGTTTGCTAAGTTGTCCCGGTTTGCGTCCCACTTGGTTGATAATGAGGAGAGAATGACGCAGATGTTTTTAAGAGATTTGAAACCTAAGATACGTCAATACCTAATTTCTCATAAACTGTGTTTGTATTCAGATGTTGTAAATAGGGGTCAGTTATTGGAGCGCGGTAATGAGTTAACCCAACCAAGAGAGAGCAGCCGACAAATCGATAATACCAATGGTAGTAGTCATCGAAGCGGTGACAACAAACGTGGAGGGAATCAACATAACAGAAATGGTAACCACTTCGGTGGTAATCATGGCCAAGATAATAGAAGTGGAAATTTCAAGAAGAGAAAATTCAATAAGGATGGAAAGACGTCAGCACTAGCACATGTTGTTAAGGAAGGAGAATGACTATCGGTCGTATGTTACAAATGCGGAGGGGAGGGGACACATCAGTCCAAACTATACGCAGCAGTCTAAAGCATGTTACAATTATGGAAGAGAAAGTCACCTAACCCGATTTTGTCGTGCACCAAAGTCAAGTCCAGCTGGGATGGAGGCATCAAAGGTCGTCCCAGACAAGATAAAACTGGTAGTTCAAGGGAGAGAATTTATCGTAACCTCCCAAAAAGCGAGGAATCCGAACGAGGTGATCACAGGTAAGCTAATCATAAACTATAGCGAAGTCTATACCTTATTTGATACCGGTTCTACCAATTCTTTTATTTCTCCTACTTGCGCTCAACGTTTAAATTTAACCTTGGAGAAATTAGACTTTGATTTATCTGTTGAAACTCCGTTGGGAGAAACCTTCATTACATCCACTGTTTATAAGTCTTGTTTGATTCAAATCGGTAACCGAACGTTACCTGTCAATCTTATCTCTTTGAAAATACTTGTATTTGATGTGATTTTAGGGATTGATTGGTTAACTACTCATAATGCTAAAATCAATTATTTTCGTAAGGTTGTTTGTAAGACCCCGAATTTTATGAAATGAAAGTATTCAATTTTCTTATAATTATTATTTTATTTCGTAAATGGTTAAATTGATAAAAGGTTAAAGTTAAGGGTGATATGTGAAATTTTTTGCAAAGTAAGCAGGTTGTTATAAAATATTCGTTTGATCGGGGAATATTCTTTTTGTCGGGGAATATCCGTACGACTGCACAATCATTAGTGGACCCCATAACTAAAGTATTGTCATAGTTAGAAAATGATAGAATTATCTTTTTATAAAAATAACGGCAAAAGTTTTACCGTTAAACTGCTGAACTACCCGTTGGTAAAAGTACAGTAATACGTATGGTTGCATAATAGCACACGATATTGATTATTGATGCTTACGTGAGAAGTCACTCAGTTATACTTAATTATTGCTACAGTAATTGCTGTATAATATCTCTCATATTATTGATTCAATTATTGTCACAGTATCATCTGCATAATATTTTGTATTATTAAATCAATAATTGAGACGACAAAGTTATTTATATTATTATTTATAATATTGACAATGTCTAGAAGTTTTGTCAAGGAGAGGTTTGGTCACCTAATTGCGCGCCAATAACGAGAAATCCTTATCAAAAAGCCCCCTCATTCCTGGAAACGACCTGGTTGTTAAATATTGTGAGTTATAATATTAATGATGAATAAGTTCGTGTTGATTAAAGATGAACTTGATAGTTCCATTGTGTTGGAATTATAAGTGGAAATCGACATTTATTTCGATAATAATTAATGTCTGGAGGTTATATTGAACAATCGGATAATTAACCGGATAAATGAGAAATTAATTGTTATTAATTCACATGCTTATAACTATGTAATCACAAGTATGTACTATTGATTCACATGATTTACTATTAGGGGGGTTGGTGCAAGATTGATAATACTTGAATGACTAAATTAAAAATGAAGGTATAGATGAAGGTATTATACTGTAATTAGTTTTTTTCGCATGATTATACTATTAAGTCACATGATTATACTATTAATTCACATGATTTACTATTAGAGGAGGTGGTGAGAGTTTGATAATACTTGCAGGACTACATTAAAAATGAAGAAAAAGATGAAGGTATTATACTGTAATATTTTGAGCCCCAAAACGTGCAATTATCGAAACTATATTTTCCTATAAATAGAAGCTCATTATTCCTTCATTTCTCACCAATCCACTAAAGCTATAGAGCAATTATTATAGAGAAATTATAGAGAGAAAGAAGAAGAGAAGTCTGCTACCTCACTATTCCAGTATCCATTTTTCTTCTAAGGTAAGGGGTATTATTTATTTCATATTCTGAAGAGATATTATTTTTCGTATTCGTATGAATATTATTTCGTTCAATATTCATAAAGGATATTATCTTCGTTCAATATTCGTTGGAATATTATCTTCGTTAAATATTCGTTGGAATATTATTTCTGTTCAAGGGATGTTATTTTTGTTTAATATTCGCTTGAAAAATATTTTCTTTCATACTTTGTAGTATATAAGTAATATTATTTCGTTTTAGATTTTGAATTCTATACTCATTTTATTAAAGTTTTGGTTTCTATACTCCATGAAATTAGTAGAATATCCTTGATATTTGCACTTCATCCAGTATCTTTTCATGGAAATATTATTCTGTGCTTTGTTGATAATTATTGATCTTTTCATGACGGAATACTATTCATGAGTTACTATTTATGAGTTACTATTCACCTGGTTACTATTCACTCAAGTATTATTCACTCGGGTATTCGAGGTACTTTTCATGCTGGAGTACTATTCACGGGTTATACTATTCACGAAGTCCTATTCCCGAAGTACTATTCATAGGGTATTATTCACGGGGTACCATTTACCCAAAAAATATATTTTTGTTCTGTCCAAATTATTTAATTGTACATGAATATTATTCTTAAATTTTACTTCACAAAGCAGTATTATGTTGACAATTTGGACGTTATTGATTTCTGGATAAATTAAATTACAAATCTTTAAAATTTATCCTTGAACTTATTTTATTGAATTATTATGTCATGGTCATCATCCTCATGCTTATATTATGATGAAAGTCATCTTTGGCTTATGTGCATAGATGGACTTGGTATGATTATGACCAGGGATTATTCGGTATAATAATAATCGTCATGTAACGAATGATGTGGTGAAAGTCCCCATTGGCCTGTAGTTCATTGATGGATAGTCATTGGTATGATTATGACCAGGGATTATTCGGTATAATCATGACCATTGATGATTACATGAATATCATTGGCCTGTGATGCATGGATGATTCGATTTTATTTATTAAGCTGAGTCTCAACGATAAAGTTGATGAAAAACTTTTTAAATCATAGAAGATAGTAGATTTTATGCCCTACTTGACTCTTTTAGTGGATTGCTTATTTCGCTGCAGTTGTTGATCTAAAACTTGTTGTCTATTATATTCTATCAATTATTATACTGTTGAAGGCTAATGATAATTTATTCTGCATTATCTTAGTCATTATATTTCTTACTGGAATAGTTGAGCTCACCCTTTCTTTCACTGTTCTCTTCAGAAAATGAGAATATAGTTGAGATGAGTCGGGGAACAGATTGACAGTCCAAATGGTTGTTTTAGTAGTCTTCATTATTCTATAAAATAGTGTGACGATAAATGTAATGATGACTCCATTGAGTGTCGATATTGTTTAGATGACAATATTCTTATTAAAACTCTTAGATTATGTTTTGTCGTATTTTACACGACTGTTGCATAATTAAGTTGTATTTGAATTTTGTACCATGTATTTGGCGACTCAAGATGGGTAATGTATACCTATTTTGGGGGCATCACATTTGGTATCAAAGCTTAGGGATATGATCCCTGGTTGAGATGTGAGACAAGAACTAGGAGGGGAGAGACGAGGAATTCCTTCGCTAGTTGACCTACCTAAGTTTATTTGGTATTTAATTGGTTGGTCAGAGTATAGGGATAATATGTGATATGTCAATTAACTCATATTTTGTGACAGTGTTTAAAAAAGGCATCTAAAAATATTGAGATCAGCAATGAAGCACATGAGACCGTTGAGTCACCAACGATCAATACCCAGGATAATGTGCAACAGGAAGACAATAATCCTCAGGTAAACAATAACACCGATGAAATGGTGAACGATGGGATGTTTAGAGGCTTTATGCAATTCAGGAAACATTAGGCAAAAGCGGTTCCTATTCAAAATGCAAGTGGAAACAATGGCAACCCATGGCTGGTCACTGCTAAGCAGTTCAAGGAGCTGGGACCGTCGGAGTTTTTGGGAAAGTCAGAACCACTTAAGGCGGAGACGTGGTTAAAGCAGATCACCAAGATATTTGATGTCTTGTGATGCTCTGAGGAGCAAAAGGTTCCCTTCGCCACCTTTATGTTGCGTGCAGAGGCAGATTACTGGTGGGAATGTGTAAAATGAACCCAGCCTAATGCACTCAAGATGTCTTGGGAGAAGTTCCAAGAGTTGTTCAACGAAAAGTACTTTTCTAAAAGTATTTGTCGCATGAAAGAGGTGGAGTTTATCAAGTTGGAGCAAAACAATATGATCGTGTCGTAGTACGAGGCTAAGTTTGCCGAGTTATCCCGGTTTGCATCCCATTTGGTCGATAATGAGGAGCGAATGACGCGAATGTTTCTATGAGGTTTAAAACCCGAAATATGTCAATACTTCATTTCTCACAAATTTTGTTTATATTCAGATGTTGTGAATAGGGCTCAGTTATTGGAGCGTGATAATGAGTCAGCACAACCAAAAGGCAACGACCAATAACACGATAATAATCGTACCATTGGCAACGGCCATCGGAACAATGATAATCGTGGGGGAAATTATCACGTTAAGAATGGTAACCACTTCGGTGGTAATCATGGCCAAGATAATAGAAGTGGAAATTTCAAGAAGAGAAGGTTCAATAATGATGGAAAGACAACATCACCAGCACCTGTTAAGGAAAGAGAACGACCGTCGGTCGTATATTTCAAATGTGCAGGGGAGGGACATATCAGTCCAAACTATGTGATGCAGTCCAAAGCATGTTACAATTATGGAAACGAAGGTCACCTAGCCCGATTTTGTCGTGCAACAAAGTCTAGTCCAGCTGGGACAGTGGTACCAAAGGCGGATACGGACAAAACAAAGTCGGTGGTTTCAGGAAGAGCGTTTTTTGTGACTTCTCAAAAAGCGAATAGCCCGAACAAAGTTAGCACGGGTTAGTTAATTATAAATTATTGTGAAGTCTATACCTTGTTAGATACCAGTTCTACCCATTCTTTTATTTCTCTTATCTGTGCTCAACGTTTGAACTTGACCCCTAATAAATTAAACTTTGACTTATCTATTGAAACACCATTATGAGAAACCTTCGTTACCTCCATTGTTTATAAGTCTTATTTGATTCAAATCGACACTTTCACGTTACCTGTCGATCTTATCTCTTTAAAAATACTTATCTTTGATGCGATTTTAGGAATCGATTGGTTAACTACTCATCATGTTTTTTGTATGGTTGTTAGCTTTCATATTCCTAACCAACCTGTTATGTGAATTCAAGCAACCAAACCACTAAAGTTAATCATTGTCATATCAAGTCATAAGTAAAGATCCCCGAACCTTTCACTGGTGACTTCCTTGTGTGGAATGCACTGAAGCCAAACTTTCCGTAGGGGACGTTGTAAATAACGGTGGCAAGTTGATAGGTATCAATGTGACGTACTATCCAAGTCTTGGACGAGAGTCACAGTTTTTAATGATATTTTTTGTTAATAAATTTCCTGACGTATTCTTGAAGACGTCATGGCCTACCCCCAGAGCGTGAAATCGAATTTTATATTGACCCCAGTACAAAACCCATTTCTTCAACCCTTAAATATATCTTCAACCAAAACGAACGTATAATACGCCAAAGACGTTTGCTCGAGATGTTGAATATTACGACTATACCATTCAATATTATTATGGAAGAGCAAATGTGGTAGTTGACGCGTTAAGTTGAAGATCGTATGCGTTTACGAGTGCGATGTTGTTAACATAAATAAAAAAAAACCTAATTCGTATAACTTACAAATGATGAAGATAGAGTTAAAGACTCTAGGGATCTATGTGAAGATAATGAATATACGATTAGAATAAATTTTAATCGATAAAGTTAAGGCCGTTCAAGCTACACACCTGAAGCTGGTGAAGATGATGAAGAAGATTCAAGAAGGCGTTATTCTAGAAGCAAGAGTCGATGAATAGAGGAAATCTCAACCCTCGATTTAATTGGACCATTTAAAATTCTCGATTGAGTAGGAACTGTTGCCTATAGACTCGTTTTACCGCCAAGTATGTCGCGTGTTCATAATATTTTTTTTACGTATCGATGTTACGTAAATATGTGGACGACCCGAATCACATTATTGAATTGGAACTAGACGAGACATCAAAAGATTTAATGTATGCAGAAATACGTGTTAAAATCTTGGATAAGAAGGATCATATTCTACGCTCAAAGGTTACACCTCAAGAGTTGGAATTTGAAATGAAGTCAGGGTATCCTCACCTCTTCGGCATACCAGGTACGTACGTAAATTTTGAGGATGAAATTTCATAAGGAGGGGAGAATGTAAGACCCCAAATTTTATGAAATAAAAGTATTCAATTTTCTTATAATTATTATTTTATTTCGTAAATGGTTAAATTGATAAAAGGTTAAAGTTAAGGGTGATATGTGAAATTTTTTGCAAATAAGCAAGTTGTTATAAAATATTCGTTTGATCGGGGAATATTCTTTTTTGTCGGGGAATATCCGTACGACGACACAATTATTGGTGGACCCCACAACGAAAGTATTGTCGTAGTTAGAAAACGACAGAATATCTTTTTATAAAAATAACGACGAAAGTTTTACCATTAAAATGTTGAACTACCTAGTGGTAAAAGTACATTAATACGCGTGGTTGCACAGTAGCACACGGTATTGATTATTGATATTTACGTGAGAAGTCACTCAGCTATACTCAATTATTGCTACAGTAATTGCTGCATAATATATCTCATATTATTGATTCAATTATTGTCACAGTATCCTCTGCATAATATTTTATATTATTAAATCAATAATTTAGAGGACAAAGATATTCATATTATTATTTGTAATATTGACAATGTCTAGAAGTTCTGTCAAGGAGAGGTTTTGTCACCTAATTGGGAGCCAATAACGAGAAATCCTTATCGGAAAGCCCCTTCTTTGTTGGGAACGACCTAGTTGTTAAATATTGTGAGTTATAATATTAATGATGAATAAGTTTATTTTGATTAAAGATGAAATTGATAGTTCCATTGTGTTGGAATTATTAGTGAAAATTGACATTTATTTCGATTTTAATTAATGTCTAGAGGTTATATTGAACAATCGGATAATTGACCGGATAAATGAGCAATTAATTGTTATTAATTCACATGCTTATAACTATGTGATCACATGTATGTACTATTAATTCACATGATTTACTATTAGGGGAGTTGGGGCAAGATTGATAATACTTGCATGACTAAATTAAAAATAAAGGTATAGATTAAGGTATTATACTGTAATTAGTTTTTTCGCATGATTATACTATTAAGTCACATGATTATACTATTAATTCACATGATTTACTATTAGAAGAGGTGGTGAGAGTTTGATAATACTTGCAAGACTAAATTAAAAATGAAGAAAAAGATAAAGGTATTATACTGTAATATTTTGAGCCCCAAAATGTGCAATTATCGAAACTATATTTTTCTATAAATAAAAGCTCAGTATTCCTTCATTTCTCACAAATTCACTAAAGCTAAAGAGAAATTATTATAGAGAAATTATAGAAAGAAAGAAGAAGAGAAGTCTGTTACCTCACTATTCCAGTATCCATTTTTCTTCTAAGGTAAGGCGTATTATTTATTTCATATTCTGAAGAAATATTATTTTTCGTATTTGTATGAATATTATTTCGTTCAATATTCATAAAGGATATTATCTTCGTTCAATATTCGTAGGAATATTATCTTTGTTAAATATTCATTGGAATATTATTTTCGTTCAAGGGTTGTTATTTTTGTTAAATATTCGCTTGAAATAATATCTTCTTCCATACTATGTAGTATATAAGTAATATTATTTCATTTCAGATTTTGAATTCTATACTCATTTTGTTGAAGTTTTGGCTTCCATACTCCATGAAATTAGTATAATATCCTTAATATTTGCGCTTCATCCAGTATCTTTTTATGGAAATATTATTCTGAGCTTTGTTGATAATTATTGATCTTTTCATGACGGAATACTATTTATGAGTTACTATTTACGGGTTACTATTCACTCAAATATTATTCACTCGGGTATTCGAGGCACTTTTCATGCTAGAGTGCTATTCACGAGTTACTATTCACTAGGTACTATTCCCGAAGTACTATTCACAGGGTACTATTCACGGGGTACCATTTACCCGAAAAATATATTTTTGTTATGTCCAAATTATTTTTCTGTACATGAATATTATTCTTAAATTTTACTCCACAAAGCAATATCATGTTGACAATTTAGACGTTATTGATTTATGGATAAATTAAATTATAAATCATTAAAATTTATTCTTGAACTTATTTTATTGAATTATTATGTCATTATTTTCATCCTCATGCTTATATGTGATGAAAGTCATCTTTGGCTTACATGCATAGATGGACTTGGTATGATTATGACCAGGGATTATTCGGTATAATCATGACCGTAATGTAACAAATGATGTGGTGAAAGTCCTCATTGGCCTAGAGTTCATTAATGGATAGTCGTTGGTATGATTATGACCAGAGATTATTAGGCATAATTATGACAATTGTCGATTACATGAATATCCTTGGTCGTGATGCAGAGATGATTCGATTTTATTTATTAAGATGAGTCTCAGCGATAAAGTTGATGAAAAAACTTTTTAAATCATAGAAAATGGTAGATTTTATGTCCTACTTGACTCTTCTAATGGATTGCTTATTCTGATGCAGTTGTTATTCTAAAACTAGTTGTCTATTATATTCTATCAGTTGTCATACTGTTGAAGGCTAAGGATAATTTATTCTGCATTATCTTAGTCATAATATTTCTTACTGGGCTAGATGAGCTCACCCTTTCTTTCACTGTTCTCTTCAAGAAATGAGAATATAGCTGGGACGAGTCGAGAAACGGATTGACGGTCCAGATGGTGTATTTAGTAGTCCTTACTATTCTATAAAATAGTATGACAATAAATTTAATGAGGACTCCGTTGAGTGTCGATATTATCTAGATGACAATATTCTTATTAAAACTTTTAAATTATGTTTTGTCGTATTTTACACGACTGTTGTATAATTAAGTTGTATTTGAATTTTGTACCAAGTATTTGGCGACTCAAGATGGGTGATGTATACCTATTTTGGGGGCGTCACATTGTTAGTTTTCATATTCCTAACCAACCTACTATACGAATTCAAGCAACCAAACCACTAAAGTCAATCACTGTCATATCAAGTCATAAAGCTATTCGTTTATTGAAAAATGGGTGTCAAGCTTTCTTAGCCCATATCGAGGATTTAAATAAAAATACGTCAGATTTGAATGATATTTCTATTGTTAATAAATTCCCTGACGTATTCCCTGAAGAACTTCCTGGCCTACCTCCAGAGCGAGAAATCAAATTTTGTATCGACCTTGAACCCGGTACAAACCCCATTTCCAAAGCCCCATATCGAATGGCTCCTATTGAACTTCATGAGTTAAAAACCCAACTGCAAGAATTGTTAGACATCGGTTTCATTCGTCCTAGTACGTCTCCTTGGGGTGCTCCTGTTCTATTCGTAAAGAAGAAAGATTGAAGTATGCGACTTTGTATTGACTATCGGGAGTTGAATCATGTCATCGTCAAAAATAGGTACCCATTACCTCGAATTGATGACCTATTTGACCAGTTGCATGGTGTTAAATTCTTTTCAAAGATCGATCTACGTTTCGGATATCATCAATTAAAAGTTAAAACTGATGACATTCCAAAGACAGCTTTCAGAACTCAGTACAGGCATTATGAATTCCTAGTTATGTCTTTTGGATTGACTAATGCTCATGTGGCCTTCATGGATATGATGAACCGAGTATTCAAGGAATATTTAGATCATTTTTTTGTTGTCTTTATTGATGACATCATCATATACTCCAAAAGTCGTGAAGATCATGAGCAACACTTGAGGCTAATACTCGAAAAGCTTCGTGAAAAAAACTATATGCCAAGTTGAAGAAATGCAGGTTCTGGCTTGAGGAAGTAGCATTCCTTGGGCATGTAATATCAAATCATGGAATATCTGTTGACCTGACACAGATTGAAGCAATTCAAAGCTGGGAGCAACCTAAGTCAGTTACTAAAGTGCGTAGCTTTCTGGGCTTAGCTGGTTATTATCGGAGATTCATGGAAAGATTTTCTCGAATCGCTACTCCATTAACTCAGCTGACTCGAAAAGATACAAAATTCGGTTGCAACGAGGAATGTGAGAAGAGTTTTCAAGAACTCAAGAAGAGACTTATTTTAGCACCTATTTTGACAATACCATCAGGTACGGAGGGATATGTCATCTACAGTGATGCTTCAGGCAAAGGTTTAGGATGTGTTCTCATGCAACATAGAAAGGTCATAGTCTATGCCTCGCGATAACTCAAAGAATATGAGAGGAATTATCCTACTCATGATCTAGAGTTGGCAGTTGTCGTTTTCGCACTTAAAATTTGGAGGCATTACCTGTATGGGGAGAAAGTGGAGATCTATACAGATAATAAAAGCCTCAAATATTTCTTCACCCAAAAGGAACTTAACATGCGGCAATGACGTTGGCTTGAGTTGTTGAAAGATTATGATCATACCATTCAATACCATCCTGGAAAAACGAACGTGGTAGCTGACGCATTGATTAGAAGATCATATGTGAGTACACGTGCGATATTGTTAATGCAAAGGCCCATTTGGTATGACTTACAAAGGATGGAGATAGAGATAAAGACTCCATGGACTCACATGATGATAACAACTACACAAGTAGAATCGACTTTAATCGATAAAGTTAAAGTTTCTCAAGCTATGGACCTGGAGCTGATACGTATGAAGAAGATAGTGCAAAAAGGTGCTATTCTGGATGCAAGAATCGATGAAGAAGGAATACTTCGAGTTAACTCTAAACTTTGTGTTCCTAACGACTCTGATTTGAAGTATAAGATCATGATGGAGGCGCACAACACACCGTTTGTAATCCATCCTGGGAGAAACAAAATGTATCATGATATTCGACATACATTTTGGTGGAGCAATATGAAGAGAGAGATAGCAGAGTTATGCGTATGACTACGAAAAAGATTCAAATGATATGGCAACGTATAAAGACCTCACAAGGTCGACAAAAGAGTTATGCTGATCTTCATCGAAAGAACGTGGAATTCAATGTTGGAGAACATGTGTTGTTACGTGTTGCTCCATGGAAAGGAGTTACAAGATTTGGAAAAAGAGGAAAGCTGAATCCTAGATTCATTGGCCCAGTTGAAATCCTTGATCGAGTAAGAACTGTGGCTTATAGACTCGCTTTACCGCCAAGAATGTCTCGTGTTCATAATGTTTTTCACATATCCATGTTACGTAAATATGTGGAAGAGCCGAACCACATTATTGAGTTGGAACCAAATGAGTTAGCAGAAGATTTAATATACGAAGATGTACCTGTTAAAATCTTGGATAAGAAAGAACATATTCTACGCTCCAAGGTTATACCTCAAGTCAAAGTTTTGTGGAGAAACCACGATGTTGAGAAAATGTCCCGGGAGTTAGAATCTAAAATGAAATCAAGGTATCCTCACCTCTTCGACATACCAGGTATGTACCCAAATTTCGAGGACAAAATTTCATAAGAAGGGTAGGTTGTAAGACCCCAACTTTCATAAATAAAGATTAATTTTTCTCGAATTATATTTTTGAATATTAAGGTGTGAATTTGTTATAATGTTATAGTTGTGGGTAATATTTATAAATTTTGCAAAGTAAGCAAGTTGTTATAAAATATTCGTTTTGTCGAGGAATATTCTTTTTGACTGAGAATATTCGTACGACGACACAATCATTTGTGGACCCCATAACAAAATTATTGTCAAAGTTAGAAAACAGTAAAATTAGCTTTTTATAAAAATACGCATGATTGCATGGTAGCACATGGTATTGTACAGTATCTTGGATTATTGATGCTTACGTAAGAAGTCACTACTCAATAATTACAGTAATTATTGTTCAATATTTTATTTTATTGATTCAATAATTGCTACTGTAGCATCCCCGAATCCAGGCCCCAAATCACCGCGGATCCGGTATACTATTACTATCACTATTTACAGAAGATATAAACATAAATTGTTTATACATTAAACTTACACATAATCCCCAAGGTCGAGTAACCTTAACTTAATACACATTTCATAACTTTCTAACATATAACACCTTTATCAAACTATACTATTACATAATAGCCGCATATTTTATCCCAAGGTGAACTTGGCCTTAACCTTTTCCTGTATCCGAACGCATTCGCCTTATCTGCAATGTTTTATCATGATATAGCAAGGGTGATCATGAAAGTTGCCCAGCAAGTTTAAATACAATAATATAACGATATATCATGATTGAAGAGTATGAATAATAAGCTGGCTATAATTCATCAATATAATTGAGAACCAGCACGAACAAACTTTTGACTGAACAAGTTTTAAACTTGAACAAATATTTTTGAACCAACTGGTAATGAAGGTGATCAGCCTTTCATACCTGACTTATACATGCAAGATGTACAGAGTATAATTTTCGTGGCAATCAGCAATGATTAACCATAAGCTTGAATAAAACACTCTTAGTAGAGTTTAGTAAAAAGAAACTTGCCTGAACCATTGATTACCGCAACGCAATTTATAACGTTTTACCCGAAGACCTAATATTAGTAATATAGATTTCCAATATTAGAATAATATCATCACAGTATAATACTGTTATATATACATATCCACAAAATAACCTAAACACATAGCATATAAGCATATCAGTCTATACAACACATAAGACTTGGTATTAGGTCAAACTATTTCAGTTTGACTTGAAACCGACACAATTCTAACATCCCGACGGTCTAGTCAGTCAACACTCGAGTTTAAGTTCAATTAAACTCTTGCTTAAACACTTCACAATTATCACAGATAATTTTCTAATCAGTCAAAATAATTTTCATAAACTCGTAATAATTTTTAAATAATTATTACCATTTATCACGAATTTTCAATCATTAAAACGTATTTAAATGAATTAAATACCACATAATTCTTTTATCATTAATATTTATTTATTATCAAATATTAATAAAATACATGTCATAATATTATAATATATTTTATAATATCACAAAGTATTTTTAATACTTTAAAATCATATCTATATGATTTTTAAACACTTAAATCCATTATCCGATAATTAATATTAATATTAAAATATTAATATTTTCATGACTAAATATCAAAAGTTATATTTTATAACTTAAAATATTTTTATAACACTTAAATCATTTTTATATGATTTTTAAATCATTATTTCTAATTTTCCATAATTTATTTAATATATCTATTAAATAAACTAATTATCATTAATATTGATTAATTAATGAATTTCATCACAAAATATCAAAAGTCATCAAAAATAACTTAAAATATTTTTTAATATCATAAAATAATTTTTCATGAATTAAAATAATTTTTAAATAATTTATTTAATATAATAATTAAATAAATAAATACCTTTCATATTCCAAAAATATTAAATATTTTTGAAATATACTCAAAACAGTTAAAAATTATTTTTCAGACTTTAAAATAATTTTTCAGAATTTATTATGTATTTTTAATAATTAAAAACAATTTTTTCTATTTATTTAATTAATTTCTGTAATTTCTGAAATTAACTGTCGCTAAAGGGCCCTATAGCGACAGAACCGTCGCTATAGGTGTTCTTGAGCTTCATGTCAGTGTTCGGGTGAGTATGTTTGACCAGATCTAATTCATTGTTCTTTATGTTTCTGGGCTTGCAATTGATTTCATGTTGTAGTATTTATGTAATACTACAACTTCATAACCAGTTTCATGGCTAAACAACAACAGATCAGATAGATCTACGTTGCAGAAAAGCATGTCAGAGCTGTTCTTCATTTCTGGGTTTTCCAGAAATGAAGAACAGTTGTAAGGTCTTACTTTGAGCTTCCAGATCTAGGCCTTCTAGGTATGAATAATGTAATATTAAGGTTCCATTGTGTAGTACTCATGTCCCTTTACAACTTCATAACCTCATATCATCTTAACAACAACATATCTAAGCAATCAAGGCCGGTCAAACTAGTAGTCAGTAAACGGGTCTTGAAGATCTGGGTTTTTCCAGAACCTTCATCAAGTCATTTGGTCAACGGTAGTTTGACCTTTTATATTTTCGTTCCTGTTACATATTTGGGTGATCTAAGGACATATATATGTACTCCTCATGTCAGACTACAACCTTAAATCAACAACATGAACAAACAGGCAAACCACAGCAAGATTAAGAGCTTCAAAAGCGTTGTCAGGCGATCTGTGTTTCTGGGTTTACCCAGAATTCCTGAAAGCGTGTTTGGTCAACGGTCTTTGACCGTTCATAACTCATAATCTAAATATGATATGAGGTTGATTCAAGTCTCATATTAAAGACCATATACCAGAGAACAGATCTATAACATCAAATACTCCAAACATCAAACACATAGAGATTTAAGAGCCCTGACATTAGGCTGTCAGGTGACATTTTTTCCATTTTCCAGATTTCTTAAAATACCAAATCCGAGCACTTTGATGTTATGGGTTTGTATTTTGACAACCCAGTTCATCAATTGACACCCTATTACACATGTTTAACCAACAAACAACAACATTAAACATCCGAATCATAGATTTGCAAGGTTAGGGTTTTTATACCTTTTATGCTTGATTTTTATTTTCTGATCTTGATGTTCTGATCTTGCCAAACTATGAACTGATTCTAACTTATCTTATCTCACTCTCTCACACTACAATTCGAATTTTAGAGAGAGAGAAGAGGTTGGCAAAAATGAAAAGTAAAGTAAACTTTTCTCTTTCCTTTAATCTTATATAATTGATAAGATTCAATGTATTTGCTAGCAAAAATGAGGTCGATTTTGGACACTTGGCTAGGCTAGAGCTAGTATTAGTTCACCCACCCAAGATCATGGCAAGATTTGCAAGCTACTAAATATAAAATGTGACATAAGGGCATTATGGTCATTTTGCTTCCCAATTTAAATCTAAAATTGTCATTTGCTACAAACCCCTAGGGTTTAAGATTTGGACATTAGGGTTAGGGTTTAAAAAATTTTAGGGTTTGTAATTTAATTTCCTAAAATTTTCAATTTAGATTTTCAAAATAGAAAATTAATATTTCTCACCTATAATTAGAATTTACTAATTATATTACAATTTCTTAATCATACTTTAAATCTTACTAATTAGGATTAGTATTTCCTAATAATAATTACTAATTACGTAATTAGGGTCAAAATCACGGATTAGGGTTTATAAACTATTAATTAAGGTTTCTAATAGAAAAATAAATTTTCTAAATTAGAACTTAGATTTCCTAATTAGATTAGGGTTTCTAATAACTTGACAATTAGGATTTATATTTTCTAATTAACATTGCTAATATAGCAATTAAATCCACCACTGTACAATTAGGGTTCAAAAATTGGAAATTAGGGTTTTCAATCCCACAATTTAGGGTTTCTAATAGAAAATAATTTTTTAAAATAGAAATTAAATATTCGTAATTAGATTAGGATTTTCTAATAATCAATCAGGATTTCTAGCAATTCATTAGGGTTTTCCCTAATTAATTTATAATTAATGACGTTTAACCTTATACATATCATTGCATTCCCAATCTAGGGTTTTTAATATCCAAATTAGGATTTTAAATCCCCGGAACCAAAATTAGGGTTTCAGAACCGGTTTCTAGGATTTCTTATCAGACGTTAGGGTTTTCTAACTGAACGTTGGCGTTCTTAATATACGATTAGGGTTTGACACATATATAATTAATATGGTCAACCCATGACCCTTAACCACATTCTGAACAGATACATAACCATATTCACAGAACTTAATCACATAAATCCTTAATCCTGAATAATTCACCTAAATCCTTCACAGAATTTTGAAATCCTCAAAATTTCACCCTAATAATATCAAACGCATACACTCATTTTTTGTCTAGGTCTAATATTTGACCTTAAATCAATCATTTAAGATTTTAATAAATTGACTAAATTCTCGGGTTGTCACATTCACCCCTCCTTATAAGAATTTCCTCCCCGAAATTCACCTTACACCTTACACTGTGCACCTTACACCATTCACACATATCACATGCTACCCAATACACCACTCACAAGAGTAAAAGGGTTCAAATTATGCTGAGGGGTCATATAGACCATGAACACATAGTTTTAACAATATTTATACCGCAAAACAAAATATTACTTGGTATGTTTACAATCACAAAGAAGATAAACTACTGTTGCTAGTACTTTAGGTGATTAGCCCATCGTACAGTTACGTCATGCATAACGTACTAATTATTTTTAGCGAATATTTACGCTATTAGATTGGATTATTTATCCAAAAAACATAGTTCACCTCAGTCTTATCATAGGATTCCGTTCCAAAGCAATTTGGTAAATTAAACTTTTTGAAAACATTTTCGAGAATGACGTCATGATGCTGCACTGTATTAACAGTCCGTTTGAGGATACCGTCATTGTATGACTTTGTCATAACACATCATATAATAGTGAAACAGTGACTTTAAGTCAAATTCACACTAAGTATTCCTGTATTTACAACTCCATCACATTTTTATCATCTCTGTACCAGGTTACATGGTACATAAGTGATAAATAAAAACAATTTTTTTTAAACGGCACATAGTGCGTATTTAGCTTGATGTCAAAAATTTGAGGTTTATCATAGCTAGGAGTTTATGAAAACCTAAGTCTCCACTAATGATCATTTTCTTAAACATTCTATCTGTTCCTATTATCCTCAATACTCCATTCACGCATAACTATACCCGGTCCATAAAATCACATTTATGAGTCCATAAATTGCCACAATCATATGAGTTCACGAACTTTCCTAGACAGACCTTTGGTGTCCATTCGCTGAGGGGTTCATAAACATTTCATATAACTATGCGTCAAGTATGTCACATAAGTATGAGTTTTAAGAACTCGTACTTAAACCTATATTCTCTACCTATGACCTATCTATCTGTTATACACATGAGAAAGGAATCACCCTCTTAACACGCATATAGAAAATAGTACGACACAACATTTCAATGATTATAAGTGCCAGAAACTAAGTGGTTGTCAAACCAAACTCGGCCACTAATCAATATAGGAAGCTAAGTGAACAGTTCCCCGCAATACAAAGAATTGGTCAACCTAACCACTACATCGACCAGGAAGCTAAGTGATTCTAAAACCAAGTATAAATTCCCCTCCCATACAAGGAATCATACTACTCAGCGGCTGACACGAGTCCTCAATTGAATCCCCACCTAACACTAACCCCCTTTTTAATACGAATTTCATTTAATCTGTATTCATAATCCATAACTCTTTCTTGAGTTTTCATAGTACCATTACATAGTACAACTGATACACAGCATCTTGTTGTAAACTTTTCAATCATAAGATCGATTCTTTCTGGCTGTCATAACCTTATCAGATCACGGGATGATTTCATCGTATATATTACGATTCAATTCTATGACTTGATCGTTTTGTTTTACGATCTCCTATTCCTGCACTTTCAGTCTTTTAGACTCGATCTATTCACCATTACTGTTCAACTTTATTATCAGAGTTAGGGAACTCTGTGCTTTACACTCGCCGAGATTCATCTTTGAATCTTACCGACCAACTAACTCTATGTGAGTTAGATCTTATCCTAATCACTGCGGTTATTGGTCTCAGATATTCCTACCTAAGCTTCATAACCAACAGCTTTGATACCAACTGTGTTCCCCGAATTCGGGCCCCAAATCACTGCGGATCCGGTATACTATTACTATCACTATTTGCGAAAGATATAAACATAATTGTTTATACATTAAACTTACACATAATCCCCAAGGTCGAGTAACCTTAACTTAATACACATTTCATAACTTTCTAACATATAACACCTTTATCAAACTATACTATTACATAATAGCCGCATATTTTATCCCAAGCTGAACTTGGCCTTAACCTTTTCCTGTATCCGAACGCATTCGCCTTATATGCAATGTTTTATCATGATATAGCAAGGGTGAGCATGAAAGTTGCCCAGCAAGTTTAAATACAATAATATAACGGTATATCATGATTGAAGAGTATGAATAATAAGCTGACTATAATTCATCAATATAATTGAGAACTAGCACGAACAAACTTTTGACTGAACAAGTTTTAAACATGAACAAACATTTTTGAACCAAGTGGTAATGAAGGTGATCAGCCTTTCATACCTGACTTATACATGCAAGATGTACAGAGTACAATTTTCGTGGCAATCAGCAATGCTTAACCATAAGCTTGAATAAAACACTCTTATTAGAGTTTAGTAAAAAGAAACTTGCTTGAACCGTTGATTACCGCAACGCAATTTATAATGCTTTACCCGAAGACCTAATATTAGTAATATAGATCTCCAATATTAGAATAATATCATCACAGTATAATACTGTTATATATACATATCCACAGAATAACCTAAACACATAGCACATAAGCCTATCAGTCTATACAACACATAAGACTTGGTATTAGGTCAAACTATTTCAGTTTGACTTGAAACCGACACAATTCTAACATCCCGACGGTCTAGTCGGTCAACACTCGAGTTTAAGTTCAATTAAACTCTTGCTTAAACACTTAACAATTAACACAGATAATTTTCTAATCAGTCAAAATAATTTTCATAAACTCGTAATAATTTTTAAATAATTATTACCATTTATCACGAATTTTCAATCATTAAAACGTATTTAAATGAATTAAATACCACATAATTCTTTTATCATTAATATTTATTTATTATCAAATATTAATGAAATACATGTCATAATATTATAATATATTTTATAATATCACAAAGTATTTTTAATACTTTAAAATCATATCTATATGATTTTTAAACACTTAAATCCATTATCCGATAATTAATATTAATATTAAAATATTAATATTTTCATGACTAAATGTCAAAAGTTATATTTTATAACTTAAAATATTTTTATAACACTTAAATCATTTTTATATGATTTTTAAATCATTATTTCTATTTTTCCATAATTTATTTAATATATCTATTAAATAAACTAATTGTCATTAACATTGATTAATTAATAAATTTCATCACAAAATATCAAAAATCATCAAAAATAACTTCAAATATTTTTTAATATCATAAAATAATTTTTCATGAGTTAAAACAATTTTTAAATAATTTATTTAATATAATAATTAAATAAATAAATGCCTTTTATATTTCAAAAATATTAAATATTTTTGAAATATACTCAAAATAGTTAAAAACTATTTTTCAGACTTTAAAATAATTTTTCAGAATTTATTATGTATTTTTCATAATTAAAAACCATTTTTTTCTATTTATTTAATTAATTTCTGTAATTTCCGAAATTAAATGTCGCTAAAGGGCCCTATAGCGACAGAACCGTCGCTATAGGTGTTCTTGAGCATGTTCTTGAGCTTCATGTCAGTGTTCGGGTGAGTATGTTTGACCAGATCTAATTCATTATTCTTTATGTTTCTGGGCTTGCAATTGATTTCATGTTGTAGTATTTATGTAATACTACAACTTCATAACCAGTTTCATGGCTAAACAACAACAGATCAGAGAGATCTACGGTGCAGAAAAGCATGTCAGAGCTGTTCTTCATTTTTGGGTTTTCCAAAAATGAAGAACAGTTGTTAGGTCTTACTTTGAGATTCCAGATCTAGGCCTTCCAAGTATGAGTAATGTAATATTAAGGTTCCATTGTGTAGTACTCATGTCCCTTTACAACTTCATAACCTCAGATCATCTTAACAACAACATATATATGCAATCAAGGCCGGTCAAACTAGTAGTCAGTAAACGGGTCTTGAAGATCTGGGTTTTTCCAGAAGATTCATCCAGTCATTTGGTCAACGGTAGTTTGACCTTTTATATTTTCATTCCTGTTACATATTTGGGTGATCTAAAGACATATATATGTACTCCTCATGTCAGACTACAACCTTAAATCAACAACATGAACAAACAGGCAAACCACAGCAAGATTAAGAGCTTCAAAAGCGTTGTCAGGCGATCTGGGTTTGCCCAGAATTCCAGAAAGCGTATTTGGTCAACGGTCTTTGACCGTTCATAACTCATAATCTAAACATGATATGAGGTTTATTCATGTCTCATATTAAATACAATATACCAGAGAACAGATCTATAACATCAAATACTCCAAACATCAAACACACAGAGATTTAAGAGCCCTGACATTAGGCTGTCAGGCGATATTTTTCCCATTTTCCAGATTTCTTAAAATACCAAATCCGAGTACTTTGATATTATGAGTTTGTATTTTGACAACCCAGTTCATCAATTGACACCCTATTACACATGTTTAACCAACAAACAACAACATTAAACATCTGAATCATAGATTTGCAAGGTTAGGGTTTTTATACCTTTTATGCTTGATTTTTATTTTCTGATCTTGATGTTCTGATCTTGCCAAGCTATGAACTGATTCTAATTTATCTTATCTCACTCTCTCACACTACAATTCGAATTTCAGAGAGAGAGAAGAGGTTGGCAAAAATGAAAAGTAAAGTAAACTTTTCTCTTTCCTTTAATCTTATATAATTGATAAGATTCAATGTATTTGCTAGCAAAAATGTGGTTGATTTTGGACATTTGGCTAGGCTAGAGCTAGTATTAGTTCATCCACCCAAGATCATGGCAAGATTTGCAAGCTACTAAATATAAAATGTGACATAAGGGCATTATGGTCATTTTGCTTCCCAATTTAATTCTAAAATTTTCATTTGCTACAAACCCCTAGGGTTTAGGGTTTGGACATTAGGGTTAGGGTTTGTAATTTAATTTCCTAAAATTTCCAATTTAGATTTTCAAAATAGAAAATTAATATTTCTCACTTATAATTAGAACTTACTAATTATATTATAATTTCTTAATCATACTTTAAATCTTACTGATTAGGATTAGTATTTCCTAATTATAATTGCTAATTACGCAATTAGGGTCAAAATCACGGATTAGGGTTTATAAACCATTAATTAAGGTTTCTAATAGAAAAATAAATTTTCTAAATTAGAACTTAGATTTCCTAATTAGATTAGGGTTTTTAATAACTTGACAATTAGGATTTATATTTCCTAATTAACATTGCTAATATAGCAATTAAATCCACCACTGTACAATTAGGGTTCAAAAATTGGAAATTAGGGTTTTCAATCCCACAATTTAGGGTTTCTAATAGAAAATAATTTTCTAAAATAGAAATTAAATATTCGTAATTAGATTAGGGTTTTCTATTAATCAATCAGGATTTCCAATAATTCATTAGGGTTTTCCCTAATTAATTTATAATTAATGACGTTTAACCTTATACATATCATTGCATTCCCAATCTAGGGTTTTTAATATCCGAATTAGGGTTTTAAATCCCCGTAACCAAAATTAGGGTTTCAGAACCGGTTTCTAGGATTTCTTATCAGACGTTAGGGTTTTCTAACTGAATGTTGGCGTTCTTAATATACGATTAGGGTTTGACACATATATAATTAATATGGTCAACCCATGACCCTTAACCACATTCTGAACATATACATAACCATATTCACAGAACTTAATCACATAAATCCTTAATCCTGAATAATTCACCTAAATCCTTCACAGAATTTTGAAATCCTCAAAATTTCACCCTAATAATATCAAATGCATACACTCATTTTTTGTCTAGGTCTAATATTTGACCTTAAATCAATCATTGCACAGCTACGTTGTCACAGCTACGTTGATATTTTATATTATTGATTCAATAATTGTCATTGCACAGTATTTAAAATTATCAAATCAATAATTCATATTAGTTGAATAATATTATTATTTGCATTATTGACAATTTCTAGAAAGTTCTGTCGAGGAAAGGATTTTGGTCACCTAATTGCGCGCCAATAGGGAGATATCCTTATCGGAAAGCCCCCTCTTTCTTGAGAACGACCTGGTTGTCGATATTATAATTTTGTAATATTATTTATGAATAATTAATTATCGATATATATGATAAGAAAATATTTATTCAATGTGGATTTAAACTGAGGAATTTTAGCATGTGACATTTGTTGAAAGTTAGTATTTTGTCTTTTCCGATAAAATAATTCATTCAAATATATTATTATAATATTACATTATAGTAGTATGATGTGATTATATAATAATACGTTTTTTATAATTTGAATGGTAACATTATTATAGTAAATTCATGGTATAAAAGTAAAAGGAGGTGGAAGAGAACAAATTGAATTTGAATTCCTATGATGTAAGCGATGATGTCATCGGACAATGAGGTAAGCGATGATGTCATCGGTTGATGAGGTAAGCAATGATGTAATATGATCGATGATGTCAGCAATGATGTCATAAATTATGGCGAAAAGACTATTTTACCGTTACTCTGCCAAGCCTATAAATAGAAGCTTATTTCTTCAATATTTTTCACCAATTCATTTAAGCTATAGAGAGAGAAAGTATAGAGAGAATAAGAGAGAAAGAAGAAGAGTATTTTGTTACTACACTATTGCAGTATCCAATCTCTTACTAAGGTAAGGGGTATTATTTTTTTCGTATTCGTAAGTGATATTATTCTTGTTCAATATTCGTAAGAAATAATATTTTTTTCCATACTCTGTAGTATGTAAGTAATATTATTTCATTCCATATTTCTAATTCTACACTTATGTTGATTTTTGTTATTACCAATATAAATATACATTGGCTTATATTATCTCTTTATATAAGTATTACTTACTAAAGAGTTTAGTAAAATTTAATTTTCTTGACTAAATATTCAAACAGCTAGGGGGAAAAAGAAGAATTATAATGTAACGGTGTCACATAATATATTCCAATCAAAGCAGATACGATGGTGTTTCCCAAAACTCAATGCTGAGTTTAAATTCAATTTTAATCGTGAAGTTACATTACTTCGTCCGTTCCACAAAAAGTCTCATTCATTAATTTAATTTTATTACACAAAGAGTTTATTTTTCAATAATTAGAGCTATACATGGAATAGAAATATATATCAAGAATATTTATAAATTTTATAAATAGGACTCTCTTTGTGAACAGAAGGAGTACAATGTAATGCAACTAAAAACTAAATATATTCAAGATTTATAAACAATTGGTAAACTCTACTAAAAATTAATTAACAAAAAATTAGACCAGAATAATATACCTGACTCTACAAGAACTATCAATGAGTTATAATTCTTTTATATAGATATTAGGGGTGAGCATGGTGCGGTTTGGTGCAGTTTGAAGTCCAAACTGCACCCAAAACCGCTTAGGTGCAGTTTGAAAAATTCAAAACCGCGCACGAAACCGCTTGTGATTGGTGCGGTACGGTTTTAATTGGTGCGGTTTCGGTTCCAAAACCAATTGAAATAACAAAAAAGTCTAAGCCTTTAATAAAATTTAACATAAAACTTACATCGAACAATTAACTTAGTGACAAAGTCGACAATGAAAATTATATCAAGCATAGAACAAAAATTCCTTCTGCCAAACATGTCAAATTCACCATCAAATTATAGAACAGTGAGACACGTAAAATAGTTTTTGTTTATAATAAAGGAATGATGCTTTAAAACTAAAATATACGTTATATAAAACAACGGAGACCATATATTCGATAACAAGTAAGAAGGTTTATCTAGTTCCTCAAAAATTAAAAGTATATACTAGAGATAGTTAGAAATTCTATCTTATATATTGCATGGAGGACTTATAGAATATAATCCTAACTATACCTAATTTGAAAAATAATCTATTAGACTATTACTATTATACCATTGACCTTAATCAATGCATCAAGTGCTCGAACCAACGAATTTGGCCCCTCAGCTATAAGCCCCTCCAATAACGCATCAAACAACTTTGAAATTCCAAAACCCAAATGCTTAATTTTTGACTCTATAACCTCTAACTATCTTCTTTCAATTGGTGAAAAAATGAAAATACAAGACTAGGGTTTTCTCTGAGCGGTTCAAGTGAAAAGTAACTTTAGAATTACTAGAGATAATACATACATACACACACATAATGCAGTTTCGGTTTTATGCGTGCGGTTTTGGCTAGTAACAAAACCGAAATCGTAAATTTGGTTATTCAACCCACCTAAAACTGCCACATACGCCGGAACAGTTGGGCCAGTTTTAATAAGTACAGTTTGTGCGGTTTTTGGTGTGGTTTCAGTTCCAATTTGGTTACTTGCTCAGTCCTAATAGATATATATCATATATCAAGTAGAACATCAATAAAAGGTAGACGATATAAGGTTCTTCGAGTTGTTATGGATAAAGACAAACAACCTTAAACTAGATATCATTTTATGTAAAGTAAATAACAAATAAATAGTTAACAACTACTCCCTCCTTCCCAGAAACAGAAATCCACATACAAAATCATAAATAATAAGATTTTTTTTGTTCTATATTCATCCAAAATTTATTTAGCCTTTCTTTAAAATTAACAAAACTCAACTACTTTACTAGCTTAGTATTGGAGATAGAACATATCCCTATTTTGAGTTTCAATAGCAGCACGTGAACATATACAAAATACACAAATAAAAAGAGCCAAAAGACATGACAATATCATAATCACATTTGATATGTTTACACAAGGTTCACACTCCACTCAGTTTATTTAAGAGAACATATCTTGCAAACTGGCTCATTCATCCAATTATGTAACGAACTGCAACAGAATTCTACGGCTAGTTTTCACTCATATAGACCAATTAACCGAACATTTTATAAACCATTTTCTTTAGGTGTCCCTAATGGAGACAGTCTTCTGTTTTCTCCTCCTGATTTTTCTGGACCAAAATCTAAGTCAACAGTTTATATTAATACCATGTTTTTTAATCTGTCCCCTACCTTAATTGGGGATTCTAACAATCCACAACATGAGTTCAACAACTTCTCAATGAGTTCACTAGAAGAAATGCAAGGAATCAAAGGCAAAAATAGGTTTATGCAGGCTCGATAAAGATTCGTAGTGCAATACATGGAAATAACCAATGGGGAAACATCCAACCAATAGGATTTCCTTTCATTTTCGTCGTCAAACTTGAGACAGCCCCGAATCTGGGTCTTGAATCACCGCGGATCCTGTATAATCATTTTATAACTATTGCGAAAGAAATAAACATAAATTATTTATACAATAAACTTTACACACTATTTCCCAAGGTCGAGTAACCTTAACTTATACACAATTCATAACATGTCTAACATATAACATTATTATCATACTATACTATTACATTTCTAGCTGCACATATTATCCCAAGCTGAACTTGGCTTTGTCATTTCCTGTATCCGACGTATTCGTCTTTATCTACAATATTAATCATGATATAGCAAAGGTGAGCAATAAATTTGCCCATCAAGTTTAAGTTCAATAAATTAAGGATATATCATGATTGAAAGAATTGAACAAAAGCTAGCTACAGTTCTACAATATAATTGCAAACTAGCATGAACAAATTTTTTACATAGCTGAACAAACATTGAACATGAACATATATATATCTGGACCGAATGGTAATGAAGGTGATCAGCCTTTCATACCTGATGAATACATGCAGTATACATAGAGTGCGATTTAATAATTCTTAGACATGACAATCAGAATTGATTAACAACAAGTATAATTGAATAATACAACTCGAGGTCGAGTAAAGAAAAACTTGCATGAACCGTTGATTACCTCTATGCAATTTAATAAGCTTTGTTTGAAGACCTAATATTAATAATATTTATTTCTAAGTTAGAATAATATCATCATAGTATTTAAAATAACCTAAACACATTATCACATAATCATATCTATCTATAACACACATAAGACTTAACCTAAAGTCAAACATTTATAGTTTGAGTCGAGTTCGGTACAATTCTGACATCCCGATTGCCTAATTGGACAAAAATCGAGTTTAAGTTCAATTAAACTCTGCCTAAACACATAACAATTATCTTAGATAATTATCTTTTCAGTCAAAATAATTTTCCAAGTCTCATAATAATTTTTAAATAATTATTATCATTTATCATGAATTTTCAATCATTAAAAACGTATTTATATGAATTAAATACCACATAATTCGTTTATCATTATAATTTATTTAATACTAAATATTAATAAAAATCATAACATAATATTATAATATATTTATAATATATCAAAGTATTTTTAATACCTTAAATTCATATTTATATGATTTTAAACCTTTAAATCCATTATCTGATAATTATTATTAATATTAAAATATTAATATTTTCATGACAAAATATCAAAAGTTATATTTTATAACTTCAAATATTTTTATAATACTTAAATCATTTTTATAAAATTTTTAAAACATTAACTCTATTTTTTCATATTTTATTTAATTCATTTATTAAATAAATTAATTACCATTAGTATTAATGAATTAATAAAATTCATCACAAAATATTAAAAGTCATTAAAAATAAATTAAAATATTTTCTTATACCATAATATAATTTTCATGATTTTTCATGTATTAAAATCATTTTTAAATAATTTATTTAATATTATAATTAAATAAATTAAATACCATTATTATTCTAAAAATATTAAATATTTATGAAATATATTCAGAATAATTAAAAACTAATTTTCTGGCTTTAAAATAATTTTTAGGAATTTATTTGTATTTTTAATAATTAACAACTATTTTTTTTCTATTTATTTAATAAAATAATTCATTTTTCGAAATTAAGTGTCGCTAAAGGTACCATAGGCAAAAAAACCGTCGCTAATGGTGTTCTTGGTCATGCCCATATCTTCATCGCCAGAGAATAAGGTAGCTTGTTTGACCAGCATTTGATCTTAGATCTTTAAGTTTCTAGGTTTAAAATTTGGGTTAGGATTATAGTATTTATGTAGCACTACAACCTACAGCAAATTTCATGTCCATAACATAACACAACAAAGAGATAAAGACCTGCAAATATCATGTCAGGCATGTTCTTTATTTTCTGGGTTACCCAGAAATAAAGAACAACCATAATACCTACTTTTCGATCTGTGTAACATGCATTCTGAGCTTTCTATATGTGGTATTAAGGTTAAAATATGTAGTGGAGATGTTATTGAACAACTCTATGTCATCAAACTAGTCTAACAACAACATCAAACAAAGATTTAGTCCGGTCAAAGTTCAGGCCAGGAACTGTTCTTGAGCATTTCTGGGTTTTCCAGAAATGCTCTTGAGCTGTTCTGTCAACCTATGTTTGACCGTCATTAATTCTGATTCTGGTAAGTATCTGGGTAATCTATAGGCATGGATATGTAGTACTCATGTCAGTCTACAAGTATATAACAACAACATGTCCACACAACTTAAAAACATCAAGATTCAAGCCTTGTAAAATGTTGTCAGAAATTCTGGGTTTCTAGGTTTGCCCAGATTTCCAGAATTCGTGATTGGTCAACGCACCTTAATCGATCATATCTTGCAATCTAGACATGATTTGAGCTTGATTCAAGTCTCAGATCAAAGCCCTAACAACAAAGAACAGATCTATAACATAAAATACACAGAACATCTAATACACAAAGATCTAGAGGCCCTAACATTCGATTGTCAGGCCTAAATTAATTTTCACTTTTTCCAGATTTTTGAAATCTTGAATTTTGAGCACTTTGATATTATGGATCCATGATCCAACAATCCAGATAATTAAAAGACACCTTAATACATAACTTTAAACAATCAATTACATCATATAACATAAGATCACATAATTTCTAGGTTTAGGGTTTTTATACCTTTTCTAAGCTTTGTTCTAGATTCTGACTTCTTGATTCTGATCTAGGAAAGTTATGAACTGAGAATGGCTTTACACATGACCCTCTTTCACTCCAACTCTCGAAATTTTAGAGAGAGACAAGTCATTTATGATGACTATTAAAAAATTGGTCATTTATGATGGCCAAAATCCATCACAAAAACCAGAAAAACCATCATGAAAGGTTTATGTGATGACTTTAAGCATCACAATGGCCATCTTATATACTGTGACGCCCCCAAAATAGTTATACATCACCCATTCTGAGTCGCCAAATACATGGTACAGAAACAAATATAACCTTAGCAATACAATTGTCGTGAAAAATACGACAACACATATACTATGAGTTTGAATACAAATATTGTCTAATAGACACTATACAAAATCAAAAGGAGTCCTCATTACAATTATTGATACACTATTTTACAAAATAGTGAGGACTACTAAAACAACTATCCTGAACCATCACTTCATACCCTGGCTAGTTCCTGCTATGTTCTCACCTCCTGAGAAGAAAAATGGAACAAAAAGGAAAGGGTGAGCTCAACTGGCCCAGTAAAGAATTTTATTACTAAGATAATATACAACAATTTATCATTAGTCTTCAACAGGGAAAAATCTGATAAAATATAATAGACAACAAGTTTTAGATCAACAACTGCAGCGGAAAGAGCAATCCATTAGAAGAGTCAAGTAGAGAAAGAATTCTACTATCTTCTAAGATTTAAAAGTCCATCATCAATATTTTATCCCTGTAACATCAATCAATATACATCTTGAATCAAATATTCATCTTTGCATTACAGGCCAAAGATATTCATTTGTATCACAAGTTCGTCATGTTCATCTCAACACCTGTTCATCTTTCCACTACGGGACAAACATATTCATTAGGTAATCATTCATCTTTGCACTACAGGCCAAAGATATTCAGTAATATTATTATTTAGGACTGAGGATGATGAAAAATATCTTAAAGAAAACGAATCAAGTGAGATAAAAGATCAAAGATTAGGGATTCGTACTTTAGTTTATCCAAGTTTAAAAATACCTTATAATAATCAATTGTGGAGCAAAATTCAAGAATAAAGATCAAAACATGGATACAATCAAAGATAGTAACCATAATGGACAACTTGGACAAAGAAAAGAAAATTTCATTTTTTTCTGTGAATAGTGTCATATTCATGAATAGTGCCGTATACCTGAATAGTAACCTCGACACAAAAAGGTAGAAATTCCACAATAAAATCCATACCAATATTTCGGTATAATGATATTGAAAGAATGACATCATTATAAAGAAAATAGCATCCCTTACCTCAAAAGAACAGTACTTTCGACTGAAATATCAGGTATAAGGTTGAAGGAAACTTGCACTGATGAATAGCAACTCACAAAGTATCTAAATATTCACAAAATACGCTCGATAATATAGAGAAAGAAAGAGAGAAAACTTATTTCTGGTGTGATTTTTAATTCTAACTAAGCACCCTATTTATAGGAAAATGCTTAGAACGCCATAGCAGACTAACCTGCTACCTGATGGCTTTACCTGCTACTATTCATGCCCACCACTTTTGAAAATAAATTCCAGCATATTTTATTTCTTACCAACCAAAAGTAGGGTCCACCATGTTTTTAATAAAAACATTTATTTCCGAAACTTCAATAAGTCATAATAAATAGCCATTTATCAGAAAAATTCGAATCTCATGTCTATTTCATAGGAAATTAAATTCTCTACAACTTTGTAAGTTTAAGTTTTTCCAAATTCCAAACGAAAAATGACCGAAATCCATATACGGACGATTTTTAACACCTCTATTCCGACAAAATACTGATAAAACACTCCAACATTTATTCCTTCATTTATAACCACAATAAATATATCAATCATTTATATCCACATAAAATAAATATTTCCTTATCATATAAATCAATAGTTAATTATTCACAAATAATATTACAGAATCATAATTATGACAATCAGGTCATTCCCAGGAAAGAGGGGGCTTTCCGATAAGGATTTCTCCTTATTGGCGCGCAATTAGGTGATCAAACATCTTTCCTAAATAGAACATCCTTAGACATTGCCAATAATGTTATCTAATAATATTATTCCAATAATATGAATTATTGATCTGATAATGGGAAATACTATGCAGTGACAATTATTGAAACAATAATAATATAACATATCAACGTAGCAATAATTGAATCAATAAAAAAAATATTGAACAGTAATTACTGTAATAATTATTGAGTAGTGCTTTCTTACGTAAAAATCAATAATTCAAAAATACTTTGCAATACCGTGTGCTACTGTGCAAACACGCGTATTACTGTATTTTTAACCATTGGGTATTCCAACAGTGTTAACGATAACCATTACGCCGTTATTTCTAAAAACTCAAACTTGTAGTTTTCTTCATCCGACATTTATCCGTTATGGGCCCATAAATGGCTGCGCCGTCATACGAATATTCCCCGACAACAAGAATATTCCACGACCAAACGAATATTCCACGAAGATATGAATATTTTATAACCACTTGCTTATTTTGCAAAATTTGTACATTTCACCCATAATCAAAGTATTATATGAAATTAACACCTTATTAATTCAAAATAATGAATAGAGGAAATTCATTTTTATTCATTAATAAGTTGGGGTCTTACAACTTCCCCTCCTTATGAAATTTCGTCCTCCAAATTGACGTACGTACTTGGTGTTTCGAAAAGGTGAGGATATCTCGCTTTCAATTCTGATTCCAACTCCCGGGTCATTTCTTCAATAGCATGGTTTCTCCACAAAACCTTAACTTGTGGTATAACCTTTGTGCGTACGACATGCTCTTTCCTATCCAAGATCTTAACAGGTACATCCTCGTACGTTAAATCTTCGGATATCTCGTCCGGTTCTAACTCAATAATGTGGTTCGGGTCTTTCACATATTTACGAAGCATAGATATGTGAAAAACATTATGAACATGAGACATGCTTGAAGGTAATGCGAGTTTATAGGCCACATTTCCTATTCGGTCAAGAATCTCAAATGGACCAACAAATCTTGGATTGAGCTTTCTCCTCTTCCCAAATCTTGTAACTCCCTTCCATGGAGAAATACGTAACAATACATGATCCCCAATATTAAATTCCATGTCCTTTTGATGAAGATCAGCATAACTCTTTTTTCGATCCTGTGCCGTTTGTATACGTTGTCAAATCGTTTGGATCTTATCTGTAGTTATGCAGACCAATTCTGGTCCCAACAAAGTTGTTTGTCCCACCTCATCCCAGCATACTGGAGAGCGACACTTTCTCCCATACAATGCTTCAAATGGAACCACACCTATACTTGCCTGATAATTGTTGTTGTAGGAGAATTCCACCAATGGTAGGTACTTATCCTAACTCCCTTTGAAATCTAGGACATAGAGTCTTAATAGATCTTCAAAAGTTTAAATAGTCCTCTCTGATTGCCCGTCCGTTTGAGGATGGTATGCCAAACTGAATCGTAAATCCGTGCCCATAGCTTTCTGCAAGCTAACCCAAAATCGTGAAATAAATCTTGGGTAACGATCTGAAACTATGGATACTGGCATGCCATGCAATCTAACAATCTCATTTATGTATATACTAGCATGATGTTCAAGGGAATAAGTCTCTCGTATAGGCAAGAAATGGGCAGACTTATTTAATTTATCAACAATAACTCAAATCGCATCTATTCCTTGAGAAACCTTGGGAAGACCCGTAACGAAATCCATAGTAATGTGTTCCCACTTCCATGTCGGAATCTCAAGTGGTTGCAATGGACCCTTTGGCACTTGATGCTCTGCCTTTATACGTTGACAAGTTAAACACCTCGAGATAAACTCTGCTATCTCTCTCTTCATATTGTTCCACCAAAATGTATGTCGAAGATCATGATACATTTTGGTAATCCCAATGTGGATTTCAAACGGTGTGTTGTGTTCCTCCATCATGATTCTATGCTTCAAGTCAGAATCGTTAGGAACACAAAGTCTAGAGTTGACTCGAAGTATTCCTTCTTCATCGATCCTTGCTTCTGGAATAACACCTTCTTGCACTTTCTTCTTCATACGCATCAGCTCCATGTCCGTAGCTTGAGCAGCTTTAACTTTATCGATTAAAGCCGGTTCTACTCGTATGCTTGATATCATCACGTGGGTACAAAATGGGCCTTTGTGTTAACATCATTGCACTCGTACCCGCATATGATCTTCTACTCAATGTGTCAGCTACCACGTTTGCTTTTCCATGATGGTATGGACGTAATCTTTCAACAACTCGAGCCAACGTCGTTGCTGTAACGACCGAGAAATTCGGATCTTATTGTAAAATGATTTTATTAAATTAAATAATAATAAAATTCTATTATATGTGTTATCAAGATGGTTGTCATTGTATAACCTATTGATGTTAGAATGTCATAGTATTTGAGCTACGTGGATGAAATAAAGTGTTTAAATTTTCGAGATGAAAATAAAATTTTTCCGAGAAATTTTTTGAAAAACAATATTCATCGGTATTTGCTCGGGATATATTTTTGAATTTTCGAGAAATACGTAATGATGGAATAACAAGGTAAGATGGATTATGTAATAAAAATCTAGTTATGGAAAATGTAATATTTCGCTTGCGGACTTAATTTCTAAACGTTAAGGAAGGTGAAGTAGTAATGAATAAGTAATAATAGTATGATACTTGGTATTGTACAAAGTAATGAAAACAAGTATAATATAAAGTATTATACGAGTTTGTATGAAGGATGAAATATCATATATAAATTATATATGAATTAGAATACGAAAATGATACATAAACTATAAGTATATGTATTAAGAAATGTTGATGGACTTGGAAAGATTGATTGGAATTACTACAAGTCCAAGTGAATAAAATGTTAAGGCCCAATCATTAATTAATGAACCAATTAGTGTTTATTAATGCAAAGCCCAAAGATTTAGTGGTCCAAGCCCAAGCTAGAGTGCAATGAATTAGTTGACCCATGGGGCACACCATGTTAATATGGTTAAATGTGGTGACCAAGTTAATGTGGTGACCAAGACTTTGAAGTAATGGCCAAGCATATGATAAGTGTTGTGATTAAAAAGTAATGAATAGTAAGGAGGTGGCTTAAAGGATGTGGGGGATTTAATGACTAAACTACCCTAGCTTTGCAACTTCTATAAATATAGGAGGCTTACGAGCCATTTAACACTTGTTCAAATAATCCAACATATTGCAAAGTGCTTAAGTGTTAGAGAGAATAAGCTACACATAAGTTATTTCATTTGTAAGAAGAAGAAGAAAGCTACCTTACCAAGAATTCAAAAGTAAGACTTCTTCTCTAAATTATCTTCTATCTCTACCATGATAGGTTGATAAGAAAAGATGGATTAAGAAACATGAATGATAAGAAGCAATAAGAATGTGTAAGTCATGAACTTAAGCTACATAAGTTGGCAATAAGTCATTTGAACTTATAAAAGTTATAAACGTATTATAAGTTAACCTAGAATGTTAAGTATGAAAATTATGAACTTATAATGAGTTTATTAAGAGAAGTGAATTAAGAACTTATATGATCATATGTATCATGCATACATAAGTAAAGTTATATGTGAAGAACATGTTAAGTATGATGATTAAGAAACTTTAATTGTCATAAGTCATGAATAATAAAATCTTAAGTAGTTTATAATTTGACAAGTTATAAGCTCATAAAGAATAAGTCAAAAATCCAACAATAAATATAGGTTGTTGTAATAAGTATATTAAGATGTTCACATGATGAATGAAGTTCATTTGTAATATTGAACAAATCATAAGAATGAAGATTTGCCGAAAATTGCACGATTGGATGATAATCGTCGAATTCGTAAAATTCTCGGAATAGAAGTCAAATTTTGTATTTGAACTCGGAACCATTGTTTTCCAATAGAGACAAGTCATATGGGAGTTGTGTACTCAAAATTGATCGGATTCCAACTTAGAACGAAGAAACGAGCGTTGAACGTTCACGAACGTTTATCGTTTTTGTTAAAAATGAACCAAAAGGTGAATTTTTAGCAAACGAAGTCAAATAGATAAAACTCTTGCATGAATGTGTAGATTACGTAATTTGTGAACCGTATGCTTTTGAACGAGCCAATTCGGACTTATAACGAAGAAGTTATGCGTCCGGAAAGTCCACAAAATTCAAAAACTGAATTTTTTTCTGGTGCGCAGAGTTGGCGACGCGGCGACAACCCTAGGCTAAATGAGTCGCGCCGCAGCGCATAACAGTGTCCGAGCACACTGCAAGAGTTCACCGCAGCGCGAACCATTGTACAATTTGTGGCGCCGCAGTGCCATGTACAGTACGAAAATCTTCAGGAGTGTGGCGCTGCAGCGCAGCCCAATAAGTAAAGACTCGCACCGCAGCGCCAGTCTCAGAACAAGGATAATAATGAAGGTTTCTAAGTACAAAGAAAAGAAAGCTAATTGATTTAAAAGTAAACACAACTTAAGGAATATAATGTAACATTGTTTAAACTTTGTTAAACCCTAAGGATATTGTATAAAGGTTGAGATAACCTAGTCGAATATAAATGCAAGGATAATGAGAAACCGGAACAGATAATAATGAAATCTAATACACAAATTAGATTGAGATGAGGGTATGATATAGTCATATACATACTTTATTATATGTTACCTAATGTAAAGTATTATGTGATCATGTATTGTAGAGACTTGAAAGACTTGAACATAAAGTTAATATACAGTAGCAGACGATAAAGGCAAGTATTCTAACTCTTGTCTTAGTTCAATCTGAACATGTTTTTGAAGTTCATGTATTCTTTCGCATCAATTGAGGTATGTTGAAGTTAAAGCCAATTCCTTTGGCTAGACTTGATGTATTGATAATCTATTCATTTATTATCAAATGTTGCTATCTTTTGTCAACTACTGGATATGGTTTTCAAGAGAAGATTGATATGTTAAACAAATGTTTTGTCGGTAAAACGACAGGCACGTGAGGTTGCCAAATGCTTAAATGTCCATACGTTTAATGGATGAAGTGTTGATCAACATATAGTACAATAGGTTGATCACCTAGAAGTGCTCGTAAATAATATCGGGCTTACGAACTTGCTTTCGGGTTGTCCTTTTCCAATAAAGAATGAATATTCGAGGTCTTTGAACGGAGTGAATATTTTACTAAATATTGTTATTATTGTAAAACATTTTGAAAGAAAAGATGAAGTGTTATTTTGAATTATCAATAGTACTTCATAACTATTGTTCAGTTATTGAAGATATACGATTTGTATGTGTCAAGCATGTTGTTATTAAATTGTTATACTTGTTGAGCTAGTTATGCTCACTCTTGCTTGAACCATATGAATGCAGCTAAGACTGAACGTCCCGAAGGATCAAAAAAGGATAAAGGAAAAGCTAAGGCAGATTACTAAGCTGTTTTGTAATAGTATAGGCCTATTGTTGTAATGTAACTGATATTATGACAAAGAACCTTTGTAATGGGTATAGAACCTAGGAAATGTAAATATTTCTTTAAATATATAGAAGTTATGTTCGTTCTTTGAGACTTTTCAATTGAATGAATGTAAAGTATAGCACCATCTTTCGGGTTGTAAGATACCCGGATTTGGGGGCGCTACAAGTTGGTATAAAAGCCTAGGCTATAAAACTTAAGGGGGAAAGTAGAACCTTAAGTCATAACCTTAAGAAAGAATAAAGAAGTAAAAGATGGAAAGTAACCCTATAAAAATGTATTATATTATGTTATGTATTTCTATTATTTTACTGACGTGTACTAATCAAACTATATTGTTTTATTGTAGATGTCAGGAGAAAATGATATGTATAGAGATAACATGTAGTGAGCGAGGATTCGGTTAATTGGGTAGAGATACTACCAAATCTCGTAGCAGTAGAACCAGAGTTGGTGACAATCGAGTCTGGAGACACGGACGATTTAGAATACATGTCTATATTTGATGGCATGCTAGAGGATGAGGTAGACGTGATGTCCTTTGACCAGGTTTCACCGACAGAGGAGTTGTCTATGGGGGAATTAATGAAGGAACTGTTTATGTCAGTATTGGATAGGAATGCCCATTACTGCCAAGAGGTTAAGGAGTTGAAAGAGGAACTCCAAGCTGTCCATGAGGATAAGGCTAGCATGGAGGGAATGTGGGAAGAGGAGCATGATGATAGAGTTCTAGCTAAGGACAAGGTCCGAGAGCTGAAATGTGAAGTCTTTGAGCTCAACCAGGAGCTAAAGACTAAACAGCGGAAGTTGGAGAGGATGTCTTATATACATAGGAGTTCTCATGTAGATTTCCAGCAGCAGGTAGCTGGGTATCAGATAGAAGCAGGACAGACCCGACACACTATCAGTAGAGATGTTATTTCCGGTCTGGCCAGCAAAGATTTCGAGAATGCCCTACGTCAGATGTAGTCTAGCAATAGCTAGAGTAGATTAGATATGTAAATATTATGTATCTAGTAGTGACATAAAACCCTCTTTTGTATAACCAAGGGGTATTCTTTTGTAAATCCCAATTTTTGGAAAGTAATTGTGGGATGGTAATGTAATCTGCTAAGGCTGAGTAATGTAAACAATGTAGTGTTATACTACAAGTTATGAATCAATATAAGTCTTTTTATGAAATATGTTGAGTAATGAGTATGAGTTATTGTTGTATTACAAATAATAACAAACCAACAAGACTAAAGTAATAATGATGTGTTGTTTTTTTTACAGCAAAATGCCGCCAAGAAGGAGACAACGAAATCAAGGCACTAATGTTAACCAACCGGAGGGTGGTCCGGTTAATCCAATGCAGGAGTTCGTTAATCTTTTAATAGCTGCATTCAATAGAACGGGGGCTAATGTACCCGTGATTCCTGGAGTAGTATGAGTTACTACTTTTAAGGATTTTAAAAGTGTAGGTCCGCCAGAGTTCAAAGGAGCTACGGACACTATAAAAGCCCAGACTTGGGTAAAAGAAATCGAGAAAGCATTTGTAATAGCAAGTGTTGAGGAGGGTCAAAAGGTTGCTTTTGCAACCTATTTGATGAAAGGAGAGGCCAACTTCTGGTGGGAGGCAAACCAGGCTAGGGCCGACATAGGGAACCTAACGTGGGAGAGGTTCAAGGAGATTTTCTTCGAGAACTATTTTCTCACGAGTATGCAAGGGAGGATGGAAATGAGGTTTCTTGAATTAAAACAAGGGGAGATGACAGTTCCCCAGTATGCTGCCAAGTTTAATGAACTGGCATGATTCGCTCCACACCAAGGGGACACTGAAATGAGAAAGGCTAGAAGATTCGAGCAGAGATTGAAACCCTGGCTCTATAGCCGAATCTCTGTATTCCAAAGTACTTCCTTTGGAACCATACTAGAAAAGGCAATAATTGCCGAAGGTGGGAATGAGGCTCTCAGCCAATACCACAAGGATAAGAAAAATAAGGGCAAGGTTGATGGAGGAACCAAGACCGAGGGAGCCAGTGGAAGTGGCAACGGTCAGAAGAGGAAGGGCTTTAACTCTGGGAATACCAGAGTAAAACAAGGGGACTCTAAGAAGAGGATTGAGGCCTGTAAAACCTGCAGGAAGACTCACTTAGGAGTTTGTCTCAAAGGAAATGTAGTATATTATAATTGTGGACAGGAAGGGCACATTTTGCCTAACTGTCCAAATCCAAAGAAAAATTACGGATGTTTTGTATGTGGATCAACTGACCACATAGCAAAGAACTGCCTGAAGAAGGGGACAGAAGGAAATAAGGGAACTAATAGCGGTAAGTTAGCTATTAGTGGTCCAGCTCAGCCGGAGAAATCAATGGCCCACACTTTTAATATGACGGTCCAAGATGCGGTGGCATCAGGGGATGTAGTTGCAGGTATTATTCCGATCAACAATTTAAATGCATACGTGCTATTTGATTCGGGTGCTACTTGTTCGTTTATAGCATGTGATTTTGCTAGACGACTAGAATTATTTCCCAAAAATTGCATATACCTTTGAACATTAAGGTAGCAAACGAAGAGATAATTCATGTTGAAGATATTCATAGGAGTTGTTGCGTAGATGTACGTGGTCGTAAGTTATCGGTAGATTTAATACCGATAAAGTTAGGAGAATTCGACGTAATTCTCGGAATGGATTGGTTGATTAACCATGGAGTAATTATAGATTGCCAAAAGAAATGTGTGAGCATCAGGACGTTGAAGCAACCTCCTGTAGTATTTTACGGTAGTAAATTGCCAGAACATCTGTGTTGCCTTACGATGACACAAACTAGAAAACTTTTAAGGAAGGGTTGTGTAGGTTACCTATGCCTTGTTTTTGATACCCAGAGATTGGGAGCAACCATGGAACAAATACCTATAGTAAACGAGTTCATGGATGTATTTCCAAGTGAGTTATCGGGTTTACCACTGGATAGGGAGATCGAATTTGTGATAGACATTGTGTCAGGAGCTACACCAGTCTCAAGGGAACCATACCGTATGGCTCCTGTGGAAATGAAAGAACTAATGGTTCAGCTACTGTTGATCGATTTCATAATCAATGAATACGTGCAAGTATACACAGTCAACAAGTAATAAAGTGAAAGTAGAGTATCGTTCCCACGAGGAATTATGTAATAAAAATTACCAAATACTAACTCTTAATCAAATCAATTTTATTTAAACAATTGCAAAGTGTGATTTTTCTAATTAAGAATACTAAATTAACTAATTAAAACTAGGTTACTTTATAAATGAATTCAAATAAAAAAAGGCTAAGACTCCAATATCACCAATTATGAACTATAAACCAATTATCCCAATTATTATGTGTACTGAATTGTTAACAGGAATTCTCAAATGTCAAAAGCCCTCTCTCAAGCAATCAATTGCCTTCTATTTCACCCAGATTAATTTTGTTATATCTCTATGCAAAACAATTGAATTAAACTCGTTATAATCACAATTCCTTATGTGTTACATGCTGCAAATAAATATTCTCATTCTATTCACAAACCTACTTATTCACTGTGCAAATAACTAAGTCACATGTCACCATGCCCAGTTCTAACCCTATAATTTCTTTCTCAATTCCATCTAGAGTAACCCAATAATTATTGGCCAGATAATTAATCAATAAATACAAGGCATAATGAACAATTCACTTCAATATAAATAAATAGAATAAATTAAATAATCAATTCATAATCATAAAAAGTTCAATTGAAATCTTAATAAAAGAGTTAATTCATAATTAATGAATTAAAACCAAGAATCCACAACTGAATAGACATTAAAAGATAAAAGTATGAAAAGAGAAGAGAATATAATCTGTTGTCAGTAAATCTGATTCTCCCCTCTTGCTCTTGCTCTTGATCTTCAATGGTCTCCAAGTTGCTTCAATCTTCAAAACTAATAAGAACTAGGGTTATGTTCTAATCTAAAGGAGTGTTTAATCTAGTCTAATCTATGTAATCTCCTCCTATTTTATGCCTTACATCATGTATTTATAGGTTACAAGTCCAATTTTTAGGTTAGGAACAAACACAATCCAATTTGGAGTCAACAATGTGTCAAAATTCGCCCAAAACGCATCCAGGCCGCACCAAGCCCTTCCCCCAACGCCCCAGCGCTGGGCATGGCACTGAGAGTCTGCCTTATAGCGCCCCGGCGCTGGCCCAAAATCTGATATTTTCTGCTCAGACGTCCTTTGGGAAAACGACCATAACGTCTTCGTCCGAACTTTGATTTTGATGATTCAAGATGTTCTGGAAAGAGGAAAAGTAGATATACAACTTTCATTCTTGAAGTGTTTCGAAATAATGTCTGGAGCTATAGTCAAATTGGCTCTGAAGTGACTGCTGTGTAAATGGCAAGCCGAAAACGCGAATCTAGCCACCCTGAACGTTGATCCATGCAACTTTTGTCCCAAATCCTACAAAACAATATAAAACATGCTTGAATAGACACAAACACATAAAAACATCCTAAAAGACTTGAGAACAACAATAAATTAAGCTCGAATGTATCCAATTCATGTGTATAAAACTCACTCATCAAATACCCCCAAACTTAAACCTTTGCTTGTCCTCAAGCAAAAACACAAAAATGTTATGTAATGCAATGTAATGAAACTAATCTATATGCCTACGACTCCAACAGTAATGACAGAAACAAGTCTATTCAACCGGCCTTAGAGAAATCAAGTAAACATGATAATACATCATATTAAAACAAATCAGTAATTTCCCAGTCAATTATCAAATCTTAGACTGTTATTACTGATATAGTGCGTGTGTGCTCCACAACAATGTTAACTGATATAAAATCAAATTTATCACATAATAGGTCTTTTTAAAGGCATCATACAGTGAAAACTCACAAAATTTACGAACAAGCTAGATCCAACTAAAGTTAAACATCTACCAAGTTCAAGAGTCCAATCCAAGATACTTATGCTTTACTTTTCATTATGGGGGCTTTTTGCTCTTTTCCCATTTTATTGTTTTTTTTAACCATGACTGTGCAATGTCTCATTCCATTAGGCTAACAGTGTCACCCCTTAGCGAGCTTTCGACCAACAACTCCCCGTCCATATAAGACCTTAGGGCGCTAGGTTTTAAGATACCCCTTTGGGCGTACTTACTCAAGTAACAAAGGCCTCGAAACAAAACTAGCCACGGTAAATTTTATTTTATTTTATTTTTTTTCTTTTTTTCTCTCTTTTTTTTAGCGAAGCTTATATATCCCAAATTTTCCCCCAAAACTTAAGTTTTTATCAAAATTTAGCCATCTCTGCCTATTCATGTCTTTCATTCCTTGACACTAGTAATATCCTTAAGAAATCCATTATATATCAATTTAAACTCAATCAGTCAACATAGCTGTTATTAACGTGTTAACCTTAATTATATCAGTTTCAAACAGAAAAAGATTCAATTCATAACAAGAAATCACATCAAAGCCTGAATATTCAATATTATACTTATCTACTTAACTCCAGTCTCATCATTGGCCAAAATAGACTTTTACTATCTAACAGTTGGAATCATGCAAATATAAACTAACTGCAACACACATAGTTAACTAACTACTATTTTTGCGATTTTTTTTAAAAAAAAAGAATTTTAAACAAAAAAAAACTGAATGCAAAAACTAAATGTAAATAACCCGAAAACATAACGAACTTACAATGTAAATAACTAACTATATACAATACGACACTAAAATACCCCCAAACTTAAACTAGACATTGTCCTCAATAACTACAATAGAAAAAATTAAAGCAGAGGACTTCCCTGAAAATATAGCAATCTTCCTCCTTATCCGCTAAGTTTGGAGAATAGGCTAAGCACATGGAACAAATTGGGCACCACACTTGAATTTGACTTGAATAACCTGTAAAACCATGATAGAAGCAATTTTATTAAATCCTAAATAAATGCAAATTCAAAACTACTAATATAAAACTTAATAAAAACTAAAAATAAAAATTAAACTTGGGTTGCCTCCCAATAAGCGCTTGTTTTACAGTCTTTCAGCCTGACTTTGTCTGGTCAACGTTATCCAATTCCTCTTCAAAAGTTGAGAAACCCTTCATCCATCGGAAATAATATAGCTTTTGGTAGGTTCCCATTTGTAATAGCAATTGTCTTAAAGTCACCTAGCATGTTTTCTTTAGATAAGATCACATTCAAGAACGTCCAGCATCTAGGTGGTTTCTCCATTGTGTCTGCGAAAATATTCTATCATTGAGGCTTGTCAGACACAACAATTTCTTCTTCTATATTCTCCATCTCATTGCACCATGGTTTCGAAGGTGTACTTGCTTTTACATCACAGAGAGTATTGCCGACGACATGACTACCAATCGGACAAGGTTTTGCAAATCTAACCGGATTCTTGAACTTTGGTGGAGAAGGAACTTGGGGCAGTAATAACATCGGCTCCTCCTCATTGGTAATCAGAGTTAGTTCTTCACCGACCTTATTTTCATTATCCCTACTTGTCTCCTCTCTTTCAACATCTCGTGTCTCATCCAGTTGTAGATTTGGCTTGGGCCGACCATAGGGCTCATCATCAGTCTCGTTATCCATGTCATAGAGCCAAGTGTATTGAAGATAGAAGTTTAACGCATGTGCTATCTGCCCCAATTAATTTTCCAAATTCTTGATCGATGCATTTATGCTTTGTGTATTCAGATCTGTTTTATTTTGTTTCCTTTCATGTTCCTCGTGTTTCTTTTCAGAAGCTATAATAAATCTATCTAAGGCTTCTTCCCAACTTGCTTTCCGCTCTGGTTGTTGTGTCTGATTTTGAAACCCTGAATTGTTTTGTTGTCTTGGAGCTTGAGCTTGAGCTTGATTGTTACTCCATAAAAAATCCAGGTGATACCCCCAATCATGATTATAGTTGTTGGGATAGACATAATTATTGGGGTAATCACCACCATAGTGTACCGGCTCGAAACTGATGGCGCATTGATGACTCATATGATTTCCAGCACAATAATCACAAACTATTGCTACTTGCTGTGTGGATGGTGGACTCCATATTTCCATTGGTCGAGTCATGTTCGTGTATGGCCATTGATACGCAAAGTCATCCATGGTAAATATAGGAAGAGAATTAAAAATAAAAAAATAAAAATGTTTAAATTAAGACTAATTTGATTGAAATTAATATTGGTAAATAATTATTATATTAATTCCCCGGCAGCGGCGCCAAAAACTTGTTGATCGATTTCGCAATCAATGAATACATGCAAGTATACACGGTCAACAAGTAATAAAGTGAAAGTAGAGTATCGTTCCCACGAGGAATTATGTAATAAAAATTACCAAATACTAACTCTTAATCAAATCAATTTTATTTAAATAATTGCAAAGTGTGATTTTTCTAATTAAGAAAACTAAATTAACTAATTAAAACTAGGTTACTTTATAAATGAATTCAAATAAAAAAAGGCTAAGACTCCAATATCCCCAATTATAAACTATAAACCAATTATCCCAATTATTATGTCTACTGAATTGTTAACAGGAATTCACAAATGCCAAAAGCCCTCTCTCGAGCGATCAATTGTCTTCTATTTAACCCAGATTAATTTTGTTATATCTCTATGCAAAACAATTGAATTAAACTCGTTATAATCCCAATTCCTTATGTGTTACATGCGGCAAATAGATATTCTCATTCTATTCACAAACCTACTTATTCACTGTGCAAATAACTAAGTCACATGTCACCATGCCCAGTTCTAACCCTAGAATTCCTTTCTCAATTCTATCTAGAGTAACCCGGTAATTATAGGACAGATAATTAATCAATAAATACAAGGCATAATGAACAATTCACTTCAACATAAATAATTAGAATAAATTAAATAATCAATTCATAACCATAAAAAGTTCAATTGAAATCTTAATAAAAGAGTTAGTTCATAATTAATTAATTAAAACCAAGAATTCACAAATGAATAGACATTAAAAGATAAAAGTATGAGAAGAGAAGAGAATATAATCTGTTGTCAGCAAATCTGATGCTCCCCTCTTGCTCTTGCTCTTGCTCTTGATCTTCAATGGTCTCCAAGTTGCTTCAATATTCAAAACTAATAAGAACTAGGGTTATGTTCTAATCCAAAGGAGTGTTTAATCTAGTCTAATCTATGTAATCTCCTCCTATTTTATGCCTTACATCATGTATTTATAGGTTACAAGTCCAATTTTTAGGTTAGGAACAAACCCAATCCAATTAGGTGTCAAAAAGGTGTCAAAATTCGCCCAAAACGCGTCCAGGCCGCACCAAACCCATCCCCCAGCGCCCCAGCGTTGGGCATGGCGCTGAGAGTCTGCCTTATAGCGCCCCGGCGCTGGAAAATGCACTAAGATGACCCAAAATCTGACATTTTCTGCTCCGACGTCCTTTAAGAAAACGGCCTTAACTTCTTCGTCCGAACTCCGATTTTGATGATTCAAGATGTTCTGGAAAGAGGAGAAGTGGGTCTACAACTTTCATTCTTGAAGTGTTTCGAAATAATATCCAGAGCTATAGTCAAATTGGCTCTGAAGTGACTGATATGTAAATGGCAAGTCAAAAACGCGAATCTAGCCACCCCGAACGTTGATCCATGCAACTTTTGTCCCAAATCCTACAAAACAATATAAAACATGCTTGAATAGACACAAACACATAAAAACATCCTAAAAGACTTGAGAACAACAATAAATTAAGCCCGAATGTATCCAATTCATGTGTATAAAACTTACTCATCAGCTACAGGAACTATTGGACAAAAAGTACATTCAACCAAGTGTTTCTCCGTGGGGGGCATCAGTGTTGTTTGTCAAGAAGAAAGACGGATCGTTAAGGATTTGTATCAACTATCGGGAGTTGAACAAGTTAACGATAAAGAATAAATACCCATTGCACAGGATCGATGACCTCTTTGATCAATTGAAAGGGACAAAGTATTTGTCTAAAATAGAATTGCGGACGGGGTTTCATCGGTTGAAGGTTAGGAAGGAAGATGTACCGAAGACTGCATTCAAGACTCGTTATGGTCATTACGAGTTTCTGGTGATGTCATTTGGGTTAACGAATGCACCTGCTGCATTTATGGATGTGATGAACAGAGTGTTCAAACTATATTTCGACAAGTTCGTAGTGGTGTTTATCGATGATATTCTAGTCTATTTTAAGACGCCAGAAGATCATGCTAAACACTTAAGATTAGTGTTTAAGACACTAAGGAAGGAGAAGTTATATGAAAAATTCACCAAATGTGAGTTTTGACTGGAAAAGGTGCAGTTTTTATGTCATGTCATTGACCAAGAGGGGATTTCAGTAGATCCGGCGAAGGTGGAAGCAGTAATGAATTGGGAACAACCGAAAACGTCGACTGAGGTGCGGAGTTTCCTAGGATTAGCAGGGTACTATTAAAGATTTATCTAAGATTTTTCGAAGAAAGCTACCTCGTTGACTAATTTAACAAGGAAGACGGTGAAATACGTATGGACGGATAAATGTGAAGATAATTTTCAAGAACTGAAGAAAAGATTAAGTGAAGCGCCTGTTTTGTCATTGTCAGATAACACAGGAAATTTTGTAGTGTATAGTGATGCTTCGCATAGAGGACTTGGTTGTGTGCTTATGCAGCATGGCAAAGTTATTGCGTATGCATCTCGGCAGTTAAAGGATTATGAGAAAGTTTATCCTACTCATGATCTGGAACTGGCCGCAGTAGTGTTTGCCCTAAAGATATGGAGACATTATCTTTATGGGGAAAAATGTGAGACATATACGAACCATAAAAGTCTAAAGTATATCTTCACTCATAAGGAGTTGAATATGAGACAGAGAAGATGGCTAGAGTTGATAAAGGATTATGATTGTGAAATCATGTATCACCCTGAAAAGGCCAATGTAGTTATCGACGCCTTAAGTAGAAAGGGTCGGGGAAAGTTGTCTATGTTAACGGCTCAAAATGAGTTAATAACAGAGATGGCTAGAATGAAAATAGAAGTCAAGATGCCGAGTGATTCGGGGAAGTTACTCTTTGTGACGGAGATGCAATCTACCATCGTAGAAAAAGTCAAGGAGGTACAACTCAAGACTAACGAATGTAACCAAATAAAGAAGCGGTTATCCGAGAAGGAAGATGCTAAGTATAGTCTTGATAATGAGGGATTATTAAGATTGGAAGGAAGAATTTGGGTTTTGAATGAGACAGAATTAAAGGGGAAAGTCTTGCAAGAAGCTCATAGTTCGAGGTACTTGATACATCCTGGTAGCACTAAGATGTATCAACACCTTCGACGGAGTTTTTGGTGGCCGAACATGAAGAGAGAAATAGCAGAGTATGTGAGTAGGTGCTTAACTTATCAAAAAGTTAAGGTCGAACATCAACGACCCAGTGGCTTATTACAGTCATTGGAGATTCCATAATGGAAGTGAGAGCATATCACGATGGACTTTGTGGTGGGACTTCCGACGATGAATAAAGGGTACGATTCGATTTGGGTAATAGTGGACCGGTTGACAAAGTAGGCTCACTTTTTGCTAATTAGGGTCAAGTATAACTTAGACCAGTTAGCTAAACTTTATGTTAAAGAAATCATTTCCAGACATGGAGTTCCGGTATCGATTGTGTCAGATCGTGATCCACGATTCACATCAAACTTTTGGAGGAGTTTGCAAGAACAGTTGGGAACGCAGCTGAAGTTAAGCACAGCTTATTATCCACAAACCAATGGGCAGAGCGAGAGAACAATTTAGACGTTAGAAGATATGTTGAGGTCTTGCGTCATGGATTTCAAGAGTAGTTGGGATGATCACCTACCACTAGTAGAGTTTACGTATAACAACAGTTATCATGCAAGCATAGGCATGTCGCCGTATGAAGCTTTGTATGGAAGGAAATGCAGAACACCATTGTGTTGGGATGAGGTGGGAGAACGCCGAATGCTAGGACCAGAATTGGTGCAGCAAATAGCGGATGTGGTAAAGTTAATTCGGATGCGTCTCGTCACAGCTCAGGACATACAGAATAAGTATGCGGACTCGCATAGACTAAGTCGAGAGTTTGAAGTGGGTTCGTATGTATTTCTAAAGGTATCTCCCTAAAAAGGAAAGATACGCTTTGGAAAGAAATGAAAGTTAAGTCCAAGGTTTATAGGACCTTTTGAAGTATGAAAACGGGTGGGAGAGGTAGATTATGTGATAGCATTACCTCCAGACATAGAACGAATACATAACGTGTTTCACGTATCTGTATTACGTCCATATAAGCCAAACTATAAGCATGTAATCGAATATGAGCCGATTCATATCGAGAAACACTTAACATATGAAGAATTTCCGATGCAGATCATTGATAGGAAGGAACAAGTTCTGAGGAACAAGGTAATACCATCAGTAAAGGTAGTATGGAAGAACCACGATTCTGAGGAAGCAACGTGGGAATTAGAAGAAAAGATGAAGAAAAATTTTCCCCATCTATTTGATTAAAAGTAAGACGAGATTCTGGGGACAGAATCTTTATAAGGGGGGAAGAATGTAACGACCGAGAAATTCGGATCTTATTGTAAAATAATTTTATTAAATTAAATAATAATAAAATTATATTCTATTTGTTATCAAGATGGTTGTCATTGTATAACCTATTGATGTTAGAATGTCGTAGTATTTGAGCTACATGGATGAATTAAAGTGTTTGAATTTTCGAGATGAAAATAAAAGTTTTCCTATAAATTTTCTGAAAAACACTATTCACCGGTATTTGCTTGGGATATATTTTTTAATTTCTAAGAAATAGGTAATGATGGAATAACAAGGTAAGATGGATTATGTAATAAAAATTTAGTTATGGAAAATGTAATATTTCGCTTACGGACTTAATTTAAAAACGTTAAGGAAGGCGAAGTAGTAATGAATAAGTAATAATGGTATGATACTTGGGTATTGTACAAAGTAATGAAAACAAGTATAATACGAAGTATTATACGAGTTTGTATGAAGGATGAAATATCATATATAAATTATATATGAATTAGAATACGAAAATGATACATAAACTATAAGTATATGTATTAAGAAATGTTAATGGACTTGGAAAGATTGATTGGAATTACTACAAGTCCAACTGAATAAAATGTTAAGGCCCAATCATTAATTAATGAACCAATTAGAGTTTATTAATACAAAGCCCAAAGATTTAATGGTCCAAGCCCAAGCTAGAGTGCAATGAATTGGTTGACCCATGGGGCACACCATGTTAATATGGTTAAATGTGGTGACCAAGTTAATGTGGTGACCAAGACTTTGAAGTAATGGCCAAGCATAGGATAAGTGTTGTGATTTAATGACTAAACTACCCTAGCTTTGCAACTTCTATAAATATAGGAGGCTTACAAGCCATTTAACACTTGTTCAAATAATCCAACATATTACAAAGTGCTTAAGTGTTAGAGAGAATAAGCTACACATAAGTTATTTCATTTGTAAGAAGAAGAAGAAAGCTACCTTACCAAGAATTCAAAAGTAAGACTTCTTCTCTAAATTATCTTATATCTCTACCATGATAGGTTGATAAGAAAAGATGGATTAAGAAACATGAATGATAAGAAGCAAGAAGAATGTGTAAGTCATGAACTTAAGCCACATAAGTTAGCAATAAGTCATTTGAACTTATAAAAGTTATAAACTTATTAAAAGTTAACCTTGAATGTTAAGTATGAAAATTATGAACTTGTAATGAGTTTATTAAGAGAAGTGAATTAAGAACTTATATGATCATATGTATCATGTATACATAAGTAAAGTTATATGTGAAGAACATGTAAAGTATGATGATTAAGAAACTTTAATTGTCATAAGTCATGAATAATAAAATCTTAAGTAGTTTATAATTTGACAAGTTATAAGCTCATGAAGAATAAGTCAAAAATCCAACAATAAATATAGGTTGTTGTAATAAGTATGTTAAGATGTTCACATGATGAATGAAGTTCATTTGTAATGTTAAACAAATCATAAGAATGAAGATTTGCTGAAAATTGCACGATTGGACGATAATCGTCGAATTCGTAAAATTCTCGGAATAGAAGTCAAATTTTGTATTTGAACTCGGAACCATTGTTTTCCAATAGAGACAAGTCATATGGGAGTTGTGGACTCGAAAATGACTGGATTCTGACTTGATCGAAGAAACGAGCGTTGAACGTTCACGAACGTTTATCGTTTTTCGTTAAAAATGAACCAATAGGTGAATTTTTAGCAAACGAAATCAAATAGATAAAATTCTTGTATGAATGAGTAGATTACGTAATTTCTGAACCGTAGGATTTTGAACGAGCCTATTCGGACTTATAACGAAGAAGTTATGCATTCGGGAAGTTCACAAAATTCAAAAACTGAATTTTTTTCTGGTGCACAGAGTTTGCACCGCGGCACCAACCCTAGGCTAAATGAGTCGCGTCGTAGTGCGTAACAGTGTCCGAGCACACTGTAAGAGTTTGCCGCAGCGCGAACCATAGTACAATTTGTGGCACCACAGCGCCATGTACAGTACGAAAATCTTTTGGAGTGTGGCGCTGCAGCTCGGCCCAATAAGTAAGGACTCGCACCGCAGCGCTAGTCTTAGAACAAGGATAATAATGAAGGTTTCTAAGTACAAAGAAAAGAAAGCTAATTGATTTAAAAGTAAACACAACTTAAGGAATGTAATGTAACATTGTTTAAACTTTGTTAAACCTTAAGGATATTGTATAAAGGTTGAGATAACCTAGTCGAATATAAATGCAAGGATAATGAGAAATCGAAACAGATAATAACGAAATCTAATACACAAATTAGATTGAGATGAGGGTATGATATAGTCATATACATACTTGATTATATGTGACCTAATGTAAGGCATTATGTGATTATGTATTGTAGAGACTTGAAAGACTTGAACATAAAGTTAATATACCGTAGCATATGCTAAAGGCAAGTATTCTAACTCTTGTCTCAGTTCAATCTGAACAAGTTTTTGAAGTTCGTGTATTCTTTCACATGAATTGAGGTATGTTGAAGTTAAAGCCAATTACTTTGGCTAGACTTGATGTATTGATAATCTATTCATTTATTATCAAATGTTGCTATCTTTTGTCAACTATTGGATATGGTTTTCAAAAGAAGATTGAAATGTTAAACAAATGTTTTGTCGGTAAAACGACAGGCACGTGAGGTTCCCAAATGCTTAAACGTGCATACGTTTAATGGATGTAGTGTTGATCAACATAGAGTACAATAGGCTGATCACCTAGAAGTGCTCGTGAGTAATATCGGGCTTACGGACTTGCTTCCGGGTTGTCCTTTTCCAATAAAGAATGAATACTCGAGGTCTTTGACCGAAGTGAATGTTTTACTAAATATTGTTATTATTGTAAAACATTTTGAAAGAAAAGATGAAGTGCTATTTTGAATTATCAATAGTACTTCATAACTATTTTTCAGTTATTGAAGATATACGATTTGTATGTGTCAAGCATGTTGTTATTAAGTTGTTATACTTGTTGAGCTAGTTATGCTCACTCTTGCTTGAACCATATGAATGCAGCTAAGACTAAACGTCCCGAAGGATCGAAAAAAGATAAAGGAAAAACTAAGGCAGATTATTAAGCTGTTTTGTAATAGTATAGGTCTATTGTTGTAATGTAACTGATATTATGACAAAGAACCTTTGTAATGGGTATAGAACCTAGGAAATATAAATATTACTTTAAATATATAGAAGTTATGTTCGTTCTTTGAGACTTTTCAATTGAATGAATGTATGAATGTTGTACATTATAGCACCATCTGTCGGGTTGGAAGATACCCGGATTTGGGGGCGCTACAGTTGTCGCTTGTTGAGTTCCTTTTGGGTTAAGAAATATTTGAGGCTTTTATGATCAGTATAGATCTCCACTTTCTCCCCATACAGGTAGTGTCACCAGATCTTTAACGCGAAAATGACTGTTGTCAACTCCAAATCATGAGTAAGATAATTCCTCTCATATTCTTTGAGTTGTCGCGAGTTATAGGCTATGACTTTCCAATGTTGCATGAGAACACATCCTAACCTTTTGCCTGAAGCATCGTTGTAGATAACAAATCCATCCGAACCAGATGGTATTGTTAGAACAGGTGCCGAAATGAGTCTTCTCTTGAGTTCTTGAAAACTCTTCTCACAATCCTCGTTCCAAACGAATTTTGTATCTTTACGAGTCGGTTGAGTTAACGGAGTAGCGATTCAAGAAAATCCTTCCACGAATCTCTGATAATAATCAGCTAAGCCCAGAAAGCTACGTACCTCGGTCATCGACTTTAGTTGCTCTTAACTTTATATTACTTCAATCTTCGTCAGGTGAACAGATACTCCATGTTTTGATACCATGTGCCCAAGGAATGCTACTTCCTCAAGCCAGAACTCGCATTTCATCAGCTTGGCATATAGCTTGTTATCACGAAGCCTTTGCAGTACCAGCTTCAAATGATACTCATGATCTTCACGGCTTTTGGAATAGATGAGGATGTCATCAATAAAGACAACAAAGAACTGATCAAAATATTCTTTAAACACACGGTTCATCATATCCATAAAAGCAGTATGAGCATTAGTCAATCCAAAAGACATGACTAAGAATTCATAATGCCCGTATCGAGTTCTGAAGATCGATCTTTGAAAAGAATTGTGCTCCTTGCAACTGGTCAAACAGGTCATCAATGTGAGGTAGCGGATATTTATTCTTGATGGTGACATGGTTCAACTCTCGGTAGTCAATACAAAGTCGCATATTCCTGTCTTTCTTCTTTATGAATAAAATAGGAGCACCCCAAGGAGATGTACTAGGACGAATGAAACCAATGTCCAACAACTCCTGTACTTGGACCTTTAACTCCTGAAGTTCAATAGGAACCATTCGATATGGGGTTTTAAAAATGGGCTTTGTACCAGGTTCAAGGTCAATAAAGAATTCAACTTCACGTTCTGGGGGTAGACCGGGAAGTTCTTCAGGAAATACGTCAGGAAATTCACTAACAACAGAAATTTTATTCAAATCTGACATATTTTTGTTCAAGTCCGTGACATGGGCTAAGAAAGCTTGACATCTGTTTTTCAATAAACGAATAGCTTTATGGCTTGATATGACAGTGATTGACTTTAGTGGTTTGGTTGTTTGAATTCGCATAACAGGTTGGTTAGGAATATGAAAACTAACAACCTTACGAAAATAATCAATTTTAGCATGATGAGTGGTTAAACAATCAATCCCTAAAATCACATCAAATGCAAGTATTTTCAATGAAATAAGATCGGCAGGTAATGTGATGGTACCAACTTGAATCAAGCAAGATTTATAAACAATAGATGTAATTAAAGTTTCTCCTAATGGAGTCTCAACAGATAAGTCAATGTATAATTTCTTCGAAATCAAGTTCAAACGTTGAGCACAAACAGGAGATATAAAAGAATGGGTAGAACCGGTATCTAATAAGGTATAAACTTTGAAATAATTTATGATTAACTAACCCATGATAACTTCGTTCGGTTCCTCGCTTTTTGGAAAGTTACGAAAGGCGCTCTCACTTGAACCACCGATTTTGACTTGTCTGGGACAGTCTTTGGTGTCATCAGTACCGCTAGAATTGACTTTTGCTATAGGGCATATTCCACCCTCAACTGCTTCGTCGTACTCCTGTTTCATGATCTGAATCATTAATCTTCGATCCATATCGAATTGGGGTTGACCGCAATGTATAGGGAAATTCAAAACTCGATGTTAGGTTATCTCAATTGCTGTCCAAAAAGAAAAATACATATCATCTATTTTAGCCTTCTTAGATCTGACATCTCTTTCCACAATATCCACGCGTCGTGCGGCTTTTACCCATGCATCACTCATTCACACTCGTTCAGTTGTTTTTTCTTTCAGCTCAGATTCCAGCTTTATCATCTTATACTCTGCCAAAGAGTGCTTCTGTTCAAGCATCACATATCGGGTAACACAGGCTTGAATTGTTGCATCCTTTTGCTCCACGTTCGCATGCCGTTCTTCAGCATGTTCTTCTAACTCCTGAATACGATTTTGCAATTCTACATTTCGATCATAAAATTCTTCTAATAAATTCTCCTCAGGTTCCTCTTCTTCCTCACTCTCAGCTGCTACCTCTGCGACTAGCTCGGGTGCAACTATTAATTCTTCCCTCACCACAAGAATATCTCTAATTTCTTCTTCGCTTGACATCACATTATCCTAGTTGGTGATTAGAGGTGTCTCCACGGTCTCATTCACTCCATTGTTAACGTTCTCTGCTGTCATTCTTAAAAACTACCATAAAACAAGGGTTAATTGACATGTCACATATTATCTATATACTCTGACAAACCAAATAAATACTAAATAAACTTAGTCAGGTCATACTAGCGAAGTAATTCCCCATCTCACCCCTCCTTGTTCTTGTCTCACATCTCAGCCAGGGATCATATCCCTAAGCTCTGATACCAACTGTGACGCCCCCAAAATAGTTATACATCACCCATTCTGAGTCGCCAAATACATGGTACAGAAACAAATACAACCTCAGCAATATAATTGTCGTGCAAAATATGACAACACATATACTATGAGTTTGAATACAAATATTGTCTAATAGACACTATACAAACTCAAAAGGAGTCCTCATTATAATTATTGATACACTATTTTACAAAATAGTGAGGACTACTAAAACAACTATCCTGAACCATCACTTCATACCCCGACAAGTTCCTGCTATGTTCTCACCTCTTGAGAAGAAAAATGGAACAAAAAGGAAAGGGTGAGCTCAACTGGCCCAGTAAAGAATATTATTACTAAGATAATATACAACAATTTATTATTAGTCTTCAACAGGGAAAAATCTGATAAAATATAATAGACAACAAGTTTTAGATCAACAACTACAGCGGAAATAGCAATCCATTAGAAGAGTCAAGTAGAGAAAGAATTCTACTATCTTCTAAGATTTAAAAGTCCATCATCAATATTTTATCCCTGTAACATCAATCAATATATATCTTGAATCAAATATTCATCTTTACACTACAGGCCAAAGATATTCATTTGTATCACCAGTTGGTCATGTTCATCTCAACACCTGTTCATCTTTGCACTACGGACCAAAGATATTCATTAGGTAATCATTCATCTTTGCACTACAGGCCAAAGATATTCAGTAATATTATCATTTAGGACTAAGGATGATGAAAAATATCTTAAAGAAAACGAATCCAGTGAGATAAAAGATCAAAGATTAGAGATTCGTACTTTAGTTTATCAAAGTTCAAAAATACCTTATAATAATCAATTGTGGAGAAAAATTCAAGAATAAAGATCAAAACATGGATACAATCAAAGATAGTAACCATAATAGACAACTTGGACAAAGAAAAGAAAATTTCATTTTTTTATGTGAATAGTATCATATTCGTGAATAGTGTCGTATACGTGAATAGTAACCCCGACACAAAAAGGTAGAAATTTCACAATAAAATCTATACCAATATTTCGGTATAATTATATTGAAAGAATAACATCATTATGAAGAAAATAGCATCCCTTACCTCAAAAAAACAGTACTTCCGACTGAAATATCGAGTATAAGGCAGAAGGAAACTTGCACTGGTGAATAGAAACTCACAAAGTATCTAAATACTCAAAAAATACACTCGATAATATAGAGAAAGAAAGAGAGAACTTGTTTCTGGTATGATTTTCAATTCTAACTAAGCACCATATTTATAGGAAAATGATTAGAACGCCATAGCAGACTAACCTGCTACTTGATGGCTTTACCTGCTGTTATTCACACCCACCACTTTTGAAAATAAATTTCAGCACATTTTATTTCTCACAAACCAAAAGTGGGGCCCACCATATTTTTAATTAAAAATATGTATTTCTGAAACTTCAATCATTCATAATAAATAGCCCTTTTATCAGAAAAATTCAAACCTCATGTCTATTCCATAGGAAATTAAATTCTCTACAACTTTGTAAGTTTAAGTTTTTCCAAATTCCAAACGAAAAATGACCGAAATCCACATACGGACGATTTTCAACACCTCTATTTCGACAAAATACAGATAAAACACCTCAGCATTTATTCCTTCATTTATAACCACAATAAATATATCCGTCATTTATATCCGCATAAAATAAATATTTCCTTATCATATAAATCAATAATTAATTATTCATAAATTAAATAATTTTACAGAATCACAATTATGACAACCAGGTCATTCCCAGGAAAGAGGGGGCTTTCCGATAAGGATTTCTCCTTATTTGCGCGCAATTAGGTGACCAAACCCCTTTCCTAGACAGAACTTCCTTAGACATTGCCAATAATGCTATCCAATAATATTATTCAAATAATATGAATTATTGATCTGATAATGGGAAATATTGTGCAGTGATAATTATTGAAACATCAATAATATAACATATCAACGTAGCAATTATTGAATCAATAAAATAATATATTGAATAGTAATTACTATAACAATTATTGAGTACATAGTGTCTTCTTATGTAAAAATCAATAATTCAAAAATACTATGCAATACTGTGTGCTACTGTGCAGCCACGCGTATTACTATATTTTTAACCACTGGGTATTCTAATAGTGTTAACGGTAACCATTACACCGTTATTTATAAAAACTCAAACTTGTCATTTTCTTCATTCGACAGTTATCCGTTATGAGGCCCACAAATGGATGCACCTTCGTATGAATATTCCCCGACAACAAGAATATTCAGCGACCAAACGAATATTCCCCAACAAAATGAATATTTTATAACCACTTGCTTATTTTGCAAAATTTGCACATTTCACCCATAATTAAAGTATTATATCAAATTAACACCTTATTAATTCAAAATAATGAATAGAGTAAATTTTATTTTATTCATTAAAAAGTTGGGGTCTTAAATATATGCCCATCATGACAGGTTTTACGTGATGGTTTTGGCAATCACGTAAACTCTGAGTGCTTTTGTGATGATGAATACAATCACATTAACACGCAATTTATTGTGATTGTCAAAGTCATCACAAAAAAATAAGATTTTAATTAAGGATCAAAGGTAAGAACATGAATCTCTATTTACAGATAATTTATTTCACCAATCAAAGCCCAGATCATGATTATAATTTTAAAACAAAATATAAAAGGAAATTTATGTGAGTTGACTTACTAAAAAAAATTACTTCCACATAAGATTTTGTGATTGCAATGGCAGTCACAAATACTCTCTAATGATGGTAAAATTAGTCATCACTAAGAGTCATAATGTATTTTATTGTTTTGTGATGACTTGAAAATTCCATCACAAAATACCTTCTTTTTGTAATTGCAAATAAAAGTCGTCACAAAAATCTATCTTTTTTAATGATTGTCATGACTGTCATAAAATATGGTTTTGATTATTTTTTATATTAAAATATTAGTGATAGCTTAAATGCAATCACGAAAAAGATATATTTATAAGTGATGACTGTGACGCCCCCAAAATAGGTATACAACACTCATTCTGAGTCGCTAGATACATGTTACAGAAAGCAAACTACAACTTCAATAATACAATTGTCGTGCAAAATACGACAACACATACTGTGAGTTTAAATACAAATATTGTCTTCTAGACAATATCTACACTCAAATAATTTCTCATTACAACTATTCAAACACTATTTTACAGAAATAGTGAGGACTGCTAAAACATCTTTCTAGAACCATCACTCTGTACCCCGACTAGTTCCTGATATGTTCTCAACTCCTGAGAAAAATGGAACAAAAAGGAAAAGGGTGAGCTCAACTAGCCCAATAATGAATATTATGACTAAGATAATATACAACAAATTATCGTTAGTCTTCAACAGAAAAAAAATCTGATAAAATATAATAGACAACAAGTTTTAGATCAACAACTGCAGCGGAAACAGCAATCCATTAGAAGAGTCAAGTAGAGAATGAGTTCTACTTTCTTCTAAGATTTAAAAGTCCATCATCAATATTTTATCCCTGTAACAACAATCAATATACATCTTCAATTAAATATTCATCTTTGCACTACAGGTCAAAGATATTCATTTGTATCATCAGTTGGTCATGTTCATCTCAACACATGTTCATCTTTGCACTACGGGCCAAAGATATTCATCAGTTAATCATTTATCTTTGCACTACAGGCCAAAGATATTTAGTAATATCATCATTTAGGACTGAGGATGATGAAAAATATTTTAAAGAAAACGAATCTAGTGAGACAGAAGGACAAATAGTAGAGATTCGTATAACAGTTTATCCAAGATCAATAATACTCCATAATAACCAATTTTGAAGCAAGATTCAATAATAAAGATCAAAACATGGATACAATCAAAGATAGTAACCATAATAGACATCTTGGACAAAAAGAAGAAAATTTTATTTTTCGGTGAATAGTGTCGTATACGTGAATAGTAACCCAGACACAAAAAGTTCTAAATTTGATAAAAAAAAATTCAGATCAATACTTTGACATAATGATATTGAAGAAATAATATCATATATGAAGAAAATAACATCCCTTACCTCAAAATATCAGTACTTCTGATCGGAATATCAGTACAAGGCTGAAGGAAACTTGCACTGATGAATAGAAACTCACAAAGTATCTAAATACTCACAAAATACACTGAATAATCTAGAGAGAGAAAGAGAGAAAACTTGTTTCTTGTGTGATTTTCAATTCTAACTTAGCCCTCTATTTATAGGAAAATGTTAGCAGACTTGACCTGCAACCTGATGGCTTTACCTGCTACTATTTTCACCCACCACATTTAAAATAAATTCAACACATTTCTTCACCAACCACAAGGGGGGCCCACTCAATTCTAGAATTTTCTACCAATATCATTTATAAACCTAATTTATGAATCAGTCGCCTCTTAAAATTCATAACAAATCATACGTTCATTTTTAACGGTTCAAAATTTGTGGACATATACTCAACTTATATATGTAAAACATATCCAAAAATTACAACGATCTAACGGTCGGATTAAAAATTATAACTCACACAATATATCTCAAAAACACTGGTTTAATTTTTAATACATTCATTCCGACAAAAATACTAATAAAACACCTCAACATTAACTCCTTCCTTTTTAAACACAATAAATATATCCAATATTTATATCCACATAAAATAAATATTTCCTTATTATATGAATCAATAATTAATTATTCATAAATAATATTACAGAATCACATTTATGACAACCAGACCGTTCCCAGGAAAGAGGGGGCTTTCCAATAAGAATTTCTCCTTATTGGCGCGCAATTAGGTGACCAAAACTCTCCTTGACAGAACTTTCTAGACATTGCCAATAATGCTATCTAATAATATTATTCAAATAATATGAATTATTGATCTGATAATGGGAAATACTGTGCAGTGACAATTATTGAAACAACAATAATATAAAATATCAACGCAGCAATTATTGAATTAATAAAATAAAATATTGAACAGTAACTACTGTAACAATTATTGAGTAATGCCTTCTTACGTAAGGATCAATAATTCATCAATACTGTGCATCCACGCGTATTACTGTATTTTAACCACCGGGTATTCCAACAGTGTTAACGGTAACAACTACGCCGTTATTTATAAAAACTCAAACTTGTCGTTTTTTCATCCGACAGTTATTCTGTTATGGGGCCCACAAATGACTGCGTCGTCGTACGAATATTCCCCGACAACAAGAATATTCCATGACCAAACGAATATTCCCCAACAACAATGATTATTTTATAACCACTTGCATATTTTGCAAAATTTGCACATTTTACCCATAACTAGAGAATTATATCAAATTAGTACTTTATTATTCACAAATATAATTAGAGGAAATTTGATTTTATTTATAATAAGTTGGGGTCTTACAATGACTTAATCCGTCACAAAAAGAAAGTTTGGTGATTGACACGACCATCACAATTATAATACATTGATGGCAAAATTAGTCATCACTAAGAGCCATCATATATACTATTATTTTGTGATTGCTTAAAATATTCAACACAAATTACTATCTTTTGTGATTGTTTTTAAAAACTGTCACAAAGTTCTGTCACGTATTCTTATTTTTCTAGTAGTGTCTCTAAATCTATATAAGTGATATGATTCAATGTATTTGCTGGAAATTGATGGATGATAATTGACACATAGCTAGGGCTAGGGTTAGGGTTGGTCACCAACCAATTATCTTGCCAAGATTTACAAGTTACCTAATAAAAATTCAAAAAGGGCATAATTGTCATTTGATTTATAAATTTAATGGCATACTTGTCAATTGTCCAAAGCCTTAGGGTTTAGGGTTTAACCCTTAGGGTTTAGGGTTTAACCCTTAGGTTTGCAATTTAATTTCTAAAATTTCCAAATTTTGGTTTTTAAAACAGAAAATTAATATTTCTAAATTATAATTAGGATTCGATAATTATATTAAAATTTCCTAATCATAATTCAAGCTTGCTAATTAGGATTAATATTTCCTAATTAAAATTGCTAATTTAACAATTAAGGACAAAATTGTATATTAGGGTTTCTAACGAAATAATTATGGTTTCCAACATTAAAAATTAGGGTTTTCTAATTAATAGAATTTCTAATTAATCAAATAGGCTTACCCCTAATTATATTTTTGATTAACACACAAAAACCTTATACCTTGTATTTAAATCCCCAAATTAGGGTTTCATATTCTGAATTAGGGTTTCAGATTCCCGGAACTGAAATTAAAGTTTCCAAAACCGATTTTAGGGTTTCTTATCATTCGTAAGAATTTTCTAGCTGAACGTTTATGTTCTTAATATAATATTAGGGTTTGCCACTAACATAGGCTATCTGGTCAACCCTTGACCCTTAATCACATATTGTACACATATAATACCATATACACAGAACATATACACTTATATCTTTAATCCTGAACAATTCACCACAAAAATTTTAAATTCACCAAATTCCTTCTCGGAAATCTCAAATCCATTCACTTATTTTCTGTCTAGGTTTATTATTTAACCTTAATTCAATATTTTAAGGTTTTATAAATATCCAAATTCTCGGGTTGTCAATTTCACCCCTTCTTCTAAAAATTTCGTCCCTGAAATTTACCTTACACCTTATACCTTTCATACACAGCATCGCATGCTACCCAGTACATTCCTCACAAGAGTAAAAATTTTGAAATTGTGCTGAGGAGTTATATAGACTATTGTTTGTCATTTTCACAAAGGTTTTACGAAAATTCATCCGTAAATCGTCATATCCTGAAGACACAAAGGGTGATTAGCCCGGTATGCCCAGTACTGGCCCAGTAATACTAGTTTGATATGTTTCTCGTATCCGCCTTGGGCGCATAAACATTTTCTTACCTCAATCTTTATCGGAATTCGCACCAAAATAATTTGGTTTGAGATAATTTTCAAAGAACGCTTAGAATTTTAATATAAAATTTGGTCTAGCCGAATCAAATAACATAGACCCGTATCAATAATCAATTTTAATCGAAATACGAATGTGTGTAGCCAAAACCCCGTTGGCAGATTAAAATTTTGAAAATGACGTCATGATGCGTACTGTATTAACAGCCCGTTTGAGGATGTCGTCATCAAGTGACTTTGTCATAACACATCATACAGTAGCGAAACAACGATTTTAGATCAAATTCAATACTACGTATTCCTGCATTTACAACTCCATCAACGTTTTATCATCTCTGCACCAGGTTACATAGTACATAAACGATAAATAAAAATATATTTGATATTTCAAATTATTATTGTCTAGCCGAAACAAATTGCATAGACTATTCTTTAAACCGTTCAAAAATCATTAGAAATCTATTTTATTACCTCAACAGGTAACGATGTGTCGGTGGCCCGAAGTCCACTCATACACAATGGTCACCTGGAGTTGAGAATAAAAAAATCATTTTCAAAAGCACATAGTGCGTTTTTAGCTTGATGTTAAAAATTTTGAGTCTAGCATAGCTAAAAGATTTGGAAAACTTATGTCTCCACTAATAATAATTGTTTAATAATCTATCTATTCCTATTATCCTTAATACACATAATTATTCCCAGTTCGTCAAACCACACTCATGAGTTCATGAACTTTTCACCATCATATGAGTTTAAGAACTTGTCCTAGTCAGACCTTTGGCATCCATTTGTTGAGGGGTTCATAAATATTTCATATAATCATGAGTCACGAACATAACACAAGTATGAGTTTTAAGAACTCGTACTTAACCTTATATTCTCTACCTATACCCTATCTATCTGATATACACATGAGAAAGGAATCACCCTCTTAATATGCATATAGAAAATAGCGCGACACAGACATACTAATAATTATCCTAACTCCCTTCTCTATACGAATTTCATTTAATCCGTATTCATAATCATTTCCTGAATCTGTACTAATTCATAGTACAACTGACACACAGTATTCTTGTCATAAACTTTTCAATCATTCACCTGATCCTTCTCCATACTATAACCTTATCAGATCACGGGGTAATCTCATCGTATATATTTTGATTCATTTCTATGTCTTGATCGTTTTGTTTTACGATCCCCTATCTCTGTACTTTTAGTCTTTCAGACTCTATCTATTCACCACTATTGTTCAATTTTATTATCAGAGTTAAGGAACTCCGTATCTTTATAACTCACTGAGATTCATCTTTATATCTTACTAACACATTAACTCTATTTGAGTTAGTACTTATCCTAATCATTGCAGTTATTAGTCTAAGGTATTCCTACCCAAGGTTCATAACCTACAGCTTTGATACCAACTGAGACAACCCCGAATCTGGGTTCCGAATCACCGCGGATCTGGTACAATCATTCTATAACTATTGCAGAAGATATAAACATAAATTGTTTATACAATAAACTTAACACACTATTCCCCAAGGTTGAGTAACCTTAACTTATACACAATTCATAAAATGTCTAACATATAACATTATTATCATACTATAATATTACATTTCTAGCTGCACATATTATCCCAAGCTGAACTTGGCTTTGTCCTTTCCTGTATCTGACGTATTCGTCTTAATCTGCAATGTTAATCATGATATAGCAAGAGTGAGCAATAAGTTTGCCCAGCAAGTTAAGGATATATCATGATTGAAAAAATTGAACAAAAGCTGGCTACAGTTCTACAATATAATTGCGAACTAGCATGAACAAATTTTTACATAGCTGAACGAACATTGAACCTGATCATATATATATATATATATATATATATATATATATATATATATCTGGACTGAATGGTAATAAAGCTTATCAACCTTTCATACATGATGAATACATGCAGTATGCACAGAGTGCAATTTAATAATTCTTAGACATGACAATCAGAAATGATTAACCACAAGTATAATTGAATAATACAACTCGAGGTCGAGTTAAGAAAAACTTGCATGAACCGTTGATTACCGTTATGCAATTTAATAAGCTTTGTCTGAAAACCTAATATTAATAATATTTATTTCTAAGTTAGAATAATATCATCACAGTATTTAAAATAACATAAACACGTTATCACAGAATCCTATCCGTCTATAACACACATAAGACTTAACCTCAAGTCAAACTTTTATAGTCTGAATCGAGTTCGGTATAATTCTGACATCCCGGTTTCCTAATCGAACAAATATCGAATTTAAGTTCAATTAAACTTTGCCTAAATACTTAACAATTATCTTAGATAATTATCTTTTCGGTCAAAATAATTTTCCATGTCTCATAATAATTTTTAAATAATTATTATCATTTATCATGAATTTTCAATCATTAAAAACATATTTATATGAATTAAATACCACATAATTCCTTTATCATTAATATTTATTTAATAAAAAATATTAATATAAATATTAATAAAAATCATAACATAATATTATAATATATTTATAATATATCAAAGTATTTTTAATACCTTAAAATCATATTTATATGATTTCTAAACCATTAAATCCAATATCTGATAATTGCTATTAATATTAAAATATTAATATTTTCATGAGAAAATATCAAAGTTATATTTTATAACTTTAAATATTTTTATAATACTTAAATATTTTTTATATGATTTTTAAAGCATTAACTTTATTTTTACATAATTTATTTATTTCATTTATTAAATAAAGTAATTACCATTAATATTAATAAATGAAATTCATCACAAAATATTAAAAGTCATTAAAATAATTTAAATATTTTCTTATACCATAATATAATTTTTCATGTATTAAAATCATTTTTAAATAATTTATTTAATATTATAATTAAATAAATTAAATACCATTATTATTCATAAAATACTAAATATTTATGAAATATATACAGAATAATTAAAAACTAATTTTCAGGATTTAAAATAATTTTTAGGAATTTATTTTGTATTTTTAATAATTAAAAACTATTTTTCCTATTTATTTAATAAAATAATTCATTTTCCAAAATTAAGTGTCGCTAAAGGTACCATAGGCGACAAAACTGTCGCTAATGGTGTTCTTGGTCCTGCCCAGATCTTTATCGCCAGAGAATAAGGTAGCGAGTTTGACCAGCATTTGATCTTAGATCTGTAAGTTTCTGGGTTCAAAATTTGGGTTAGGATTATAGTATTTATGTAGCACTACAACCTACAGCAAATTTCATGTCCATAACATAACACAACAGAGAGATAAAGACCTGCAAATATCATGTCAGGCATGTTCTTTATTTTCTGGGTTACCCAGAAATGAAGAACAACCATAATACCTACTTTTCGATCCATGTAACATGCATTCTGAGCTTTCTATGTGTGATATTAAGGTTAAAATATGTAGTGGAGAAGTTAGTGAACAACTTTATATCATCAGATAAGTCCAACAACAACATCAAACAAAGATTTAGTCTGGTCAAAGTTCAGGCTAGGAACTGTTCTTGATCATTTATGGGTTTTCCAGAAATGTTCTTGAACAGCTCAGTCAATCTATGTTTGACCGTCATTAATTCTGATTCTGGTAAGTATTTGGGTAATCTATAGGCATGGATATGTAGTACTCATGTCAGTCTACAAGTATATAACAACATGTCCACACAACTTAAAAACATCAAGATTCAAGCCCTGCAAAATGTTGTCAGAAATTCTGGGTTTCTGGGTTTGCCCAGATTTCCAAAATTCGTGATTGGTCAACGCACTTTAACCGATCATATCTTGCAATCTAGACATGATCTGAGCATGATTCAAGTCTCAGATCAAAGCCCTAACAATAAAGAACAGATCTATAACATAAAATACACAACTGAACATCTAATACACAGAGATCTAGAGGTCTTAACATTCAATTGTCAGGCCTAAATTAATTTTCACTTTTTCCAAATTTTTGAAATCTTTAATTTTGAGCACTTTGATATTATGGATCCATGATCCAACAACCCAGATCATTAAAAGACACCTTACTACATAACTTTAAACAATCAATTACATCATATAACATAAGATCACATGATTTCTAGATTTTGTGATAACCCGAGAATTTAGACAATTTATTAAAATCTTAAATGATTGATTTAAGGTCAAATAATAGACCTGGACAAAAAAAAAGTGTATGTGTTTGATATTATTAGAGTGAAATTTTGATGATTTCAAAATTTTGTGAAGAATATAGGTGAATTATTCAGGATTAAAGATTTGTAAATATGCTCTGTGTACATGGTTAATGATGTGTTCAGAATGTGGTTAAGGGTCATGGGTTGATCAGATAAATTAAATCTGTGACAAACCCTAATTATATATTAAGAACTTTAACGTTCGGTTAGAAAACCCTAACGTTTAATAAGAAACCCTGGAAATCGGTTCTAGAAACCCTAGTTTCAGTTTCGGGAGTCCGAAACCTTAATTCGGATATTGAAAACCCTAGATTGGGAATGCAATGTATGTACAAGGTTAAACGTCAATAATTTTAATTAATTAGGGAAAACCCTAATGAATTACTTGGAATCTTAATTGATTATTTGAAAACCCTAATACCAGATCTGAAAACCCTAATTTCAGATTCTGATAAAATGAAGCCCTAATCTGGGAATAGAAAGGATAATTATAATGCTTATGTGGTATTAATTAAGTACTAATTAGGGTAAAGGTTAATTAATTAACGAACCCTAATTTCCAATTTTTAGAACCCTAATTGTTCCGTCAGAAACCCTAATGCTCAATTGTGAATTTAATTGCTAAAATTAGCAATGCTAATTAGGAAACCCTAATTTTAAAGATTGAATTTATGATTAGGAAATCTTAATTTTAATTATAGAATCCTAATTATAATTTAGAAATATTAAATTTCTATTTTTGAAAATCTAAATTTGGAAAATGTTAGAAACTTATTTGCTAAAAAAAAAATTAAGGGTCAAACCCTTAACCCTAAAGGGTAAAAGTCTAAACCCTAAATCAGCCAAATCCTAAACCCTAAGGGTTTGGCCAATTGTCTAAAATGCCATTAAAATTAATTGATAAATGACTATTGTGCCCTTTGTGCATAATTGAAGATTTCTTGTAAGATTTGTCCTAGTGAAGTGGGTGAACCACCCTAGCCTAGCATATGACTTTTTATCCAGCCATCTCAGCCAAATTGACAGCCAACAATACATTATATCAATTTATATAGATTTAAAGAGAGAGAAATGGGTCACAATAATTTTATTTTTCGCTCAAGACCTCTCTCTCTAAAAATTCGGGATTTAGTGTGATATGAAGTAAGGAGATGAACAAAATCAAACCCTAACTCTCCATGGTCAGCAACAAAGGATCAGATTCATGAATCATAGCTAAAAAGATATAAGAACCCTAAATTTCGAAATCTTTGATTTTGATGTTTAATGTTGTTGTTTGTTGGTTAAATATGTGTTTTAAGGTGTCAATTAGAGATCTGGGTTGTGGGATCATGGATCCATAACACCTAGATGCTCGAATCTAGCATTTTAGAAAATCTGGAAAAGTTGGAAAAAAGTCGTCTGACAATCAAATGTCAGGGCCTTTAGATCCGTGTGTGTTAAGTGTTTTATGTATTTTATGTAATGAATCTGTAGTGTGCTATGTTGTCTTTACTCTGAAACTTGAATCAGGTCCAGATCTTGTGTAGATCGCAAGTTACAAGTGGTTAAAGTGAGTTGACCGAACACAAAATGATTTTCTGGGCAACCCAGAAAATGCCCAGAATTTCCAGAAATTTCTGACAAGCTTTTGCAAGCTTCTGATCTTGCAGTCGTTTTGTCTTTTGGCCATGTTGTTGTTTTAATATTGTAGATTGACATTTATATTACACATCTAATCCATCAGAACCACTAGATAGTTAATAGGATCCAAGATACACTTGGTCAAAATAGCTTTGACCGACTGTTCTTGACGAAATCTGGAAAACCCAGAAATCGTGAAGAACAGTTCTTGACCAATACTTTGACCGGCTTGAATCTTGTTCATCTGTTGTTGTTAAGATGATCTAGTGACTTGTGGTTGTACCTGGGCATAACTACTATAGAATTAGACCTTAACATTACCTGAAACACTACTGGAACCTGGATTAGATTGAGCGTAAAATGGACTGACCAAACCATCTGGGTTTCTGGAAACCCAGAAACGTTCTAACAGCTACTTTAAGGGCTTGGATCTTGCTGTTGTGTTGTTGTATGACATAGATTGTTGTTTGTGGTTGTAGTGCTACATATCTACTACAACTATAATACTTTTCCAAGCCCAGAATACATTAGGAACTTAGAAAACATCATGGTCAAACTTGCTAGCCGGTGAACTGACATGAAGGTCTCAAGAACACCAAGAACACCTATAGCGACGGTTCTGTCGCTATAGGGCCCTTTAGCGACAGTGTATTTTCTATTTTTCGAAAAATGATTAATAAATAGAAAAAATGGTTTTTAATAATTAAAAATACATAATAAATTCTGAAAAATTATTTTAAATTCTGAAAAATAGTTTTTAATTATTTTGGGTATATTTCAAAAATATTTAATATTTTTGGAATATAAAAGGTATTTATTTATTTAATTATAATATTAAATAAATTATTTAAAAATGGTTTTAATTCTTGAAAAATCATGAAAAATTATATTATGGTGTTAGAAAATATTTTAAGTTATTTTTGATGACTTTTAATATTTTGTGATGAAATTCATTAATTAATTAATATTAATGATAATTAATTTATTTAATAGAAATATTAAATAAATTATGGAAAATTAGAAATAATGCTTTATAAATCATATAAAAATGATTTAAGTGTTATAAAAATATTTTAAGTTATAAAATATAACTTTTGATATTTTGGCATGAAAATATTAATATTTTAATATTAATAGCAATTATTGGATAATGAATTAAAGTGTTGGAAAATTATATAAAATGATTTTAAGGTATTAAAAATACTTTGATATATTATAATTATATTATAATATTGTGTAATGATTTTCACTAATATTTTATATTAAATGAATATTAATGATTAAGAAATTATGTGGTATTTAATTCATTTAAATATGGTTTTAATGATTGAAAAATGGTGATAAATGGTAATAATTATCTGAAAATTTTTATAAGTCTTTAAAAATTATTTTGACTGATAAGATAATTATTTGTGATAATTGTTAAGTGTTTAGGCAGAGTTTAATTGAACTTAAACTCGATATTCGTCCGACTAGACCGTCGGAATGATAGAATTATGTCGGTTTCCAGTCAGACTGAAATAGTTTGACCTGATACTAAGTCTTATGTGTTGTAAAGACTGATAGGGTTATGTGCTATATGTTTAGGTTATTTTGTGTGTATAAATATAACAGTATTATACTGTGATGATATTATTCTAATATTGGAGATCTATATTATTAATATTAGGTCTTCGGGTAAAGCGTTATAAATTTAAATTGCGTTGCGGTAATCAACGGTTCAGACAAGTTTCTTTGCACTTAACTCTAATAATAGTGTTTTATTCAAGCTTATGGTTAATCATTGCTGATTGCCATGAAAAATTGTACTCTGTACATTTTGCATGTATAAGTCAGGTATGAAAGGCTGATCACCTTCAATACCAGTTGGTTCAGAAATGTTTGTTCATGTTTAAAACTTGTTCAGTCAAAAGTTTGTTCGTGATAATTCTCAACTATATTGATGAATTATAGCCAGCTTATTATTCATACTCTTCAATCATGATATTTCGTTATATTATTGTATTTAAACTTGCTGGGCAACTTTCATGCTCACCATTGCTATATCATGATAAAACATTGCAGATAAGGCGAATGCGCTCGGATACAAGAAAAGGTTAAGGCCAAGTTCAGTGTGTGATAAAATGTGCGACTATCTTGTAATAAGTATAGTTTGATAAATATGTTATATTTTAGAAAGTTTGTGAATTGTGTATAAGTTAAGGTTACTCGACCTTGGGAAATAGTGTGTAATGTAATGTATAAACAATTTATGTTTATATCTTCAGAAAATAGTTATAGAAATAGTATACCGAATCCGCGGCGATTTGGGGTCCGGATTCGGGGCTGCTACAGGTTTAGGGTTTTTATACCTTTTCTAAGCTTTGATCTAGATTCTGACTTCTTGATTCTGATCTAGGAAAGTTATGAACTGAGAATGGCTTTACACATGACCCTCTTTCACTCCAACTCTCGAAATTTTAAAGAGAGACAAGTCTTGGACAAGTTAGCAACTAAAGTAAGTGGTTTTTCTCTCTCTAAATCTATATAAGTGATATAAATCAATGTATTTGCTAGAAATTGATGGCTGATAATTGACACATAGCTAGGGCTAGGGCTAGGGTTGGTGAAACAACCCGGGTCAAATCCCGAGTCCGGAACAAATCTTGGGTCAAATCCCAAGTCCGAATCGAATCAAATCCATCCAAATAAGGCCTCAAACCACTGGCCTAATAGTATCTTCTTGGGTCATCTAGCCCACCACAGGCTCCCAAAAGGTTATGACTTGAAGGTACTATTGGTAGTTACTTAATTCCTTATATGCAGACAAATTTTCCCCCTATCTTTCGATGTGGGACTGGGGTGTTACAAACTCCCCCACTTAAATTTCTGACGTCCCCGTCAGAACCGATCAGACACACGGCCCAAAGATCTTTGCCTCTCTAGCCATTGTGGGATAATACCAGCTGGTTTCGTGTCCCCACCTCCGGACCTTCATCTCTCCATTGTGGGATAATACCACCAGCCTTCGTGTCCCCACCTCCGGCAACCCGATCGGATGACCCGACCCGAGCTTTCGAGAGTCGGCTCTGATACCATATGAAACAACCCCTTTCCCAAAAGGAAAAAAAAGGATGTCACGCACAACATAATAAATACAAATCTCTAATAAACCTCAGAATATCTCCAATAAAATGATTTCTAAGGGATATGACTGTTATTTGGCTTATGTGAAGGATACCTCGAGGGATGAGCCCCAACTTGATGACTATCCAGTTGTGCGAGAATTTCCTGAGGTATTTCCTAAGGATCTGCCAGGATTACCACCGCCAAGGGAAGTTGAGTTTGCTATTGAGCTCATTCCTGGAGCGGAACCTATTTCTAAGGCACCCTATAGAATGGCTCCATTAGAGTTACAGGAGTTGAAGGAACAATTACAGGAGTTGTTAGATCGTGGATTCATTAGACCGAGTGTATCGCCATGGGGTGCTCCAGTATTGTTTGTGAAGAAGAAGGACGGATCTATGAGATTATGTATAGATTATAGGGAGCTCAATCGGATCACTATCAGGAACAGATATCCATTGCCACGGATAGATGACCTTTTCGATCAGCTCCAAGGGGCAAAGTTCTTCTCAAAGATAGATTTGAGGTCGGGGTACCATCAGTTGAGGGTGAGGGAAGAGGACATTCCAAAAACAGCTTTTCGTACTCGGTATGGGCACTATGAGTTCTTAGTGATGTCTTTTGGGTTGACTAATGCTCCGGCAGTATTTATGGATATGATGAATCGGGTTTTTAGCGAGTATTTGGACCAATTTGTCATTGTCTTCATTGATGACATTTTGGTGTATTCCAAGTCCAAGGAGGAGCATGAAGAGCATCTTCGTACTGTTTTGGGGGTTCTGCATAAGAATAAGTTGTATGCTAAGTTCTCCAAATGCGAGTTTTGGTTAGAACAGGTAGCATTTTTGGGGCATGTCGTGTCTGCTGAAGGTATTAAGGTGGATCCTGCGAAGGTTGAGGCTATCACTAATTGGCCAAGACCTACCACGGTAACTGAAGTAAGGAGTTTCTTGGGTTTGGCAGGGTACTACAGGCGATTTGTGGAAGGGTTCTCTTTGTTAGCTTTGCCGTTAACTCAGTTGATGAAGAAGGGCATAAAGTTTGTGTGGAATGAGGAACGTGAGAAAAGTTTTGAGGAGCTTAAGAAGAGACTTGTGTCGGCTCCAGTGCTTACATTACCGTCGGGGATAGGAGGTTATCAAATTTACAGTGATGCTTCCAAGAAAGGATTAGGGTGCGTTTTGATGCAGCATGGTAAGGTAATTGCTTATGCTTCCAGACAACTTAAACCTTATGAGGTGAATTATCCTACCCATGACTTGGAGTTAGCAGCAGTTATTTTTGCCCTAAAGATTTGGAGGCACTATTTATATGGAGAGACTTGTGACATTTTCACTGACCACAAGAGCCTTAAATATATTTTTACTCAGAAGGAGCTTAACATGAGACAGAGGCGTTGGTTAGAGCTTCTCAAGGATTATGACGCTAGGATTCAGTATCACCCCGGTAAGGCTAACGTGGTTGCAGATGCTCTTAGCCGAAAGAGTTCAGGGAGTGTAGCTGCCTTGGTTACACAACCTCAACTTATCTCGGATATGGAGCGTGTGGGTCTGGAGCTATATGCTAGAGGTTCTGATGGGTTGGTAGCAGGTATGAGGGTGGAACCTTCTCTTATTTTGCGTATCAAAGAAGCCCAAAAGGAGGATGGTGAGTTATGGACTGTAGCGCAGAATATGAATGAGGGTAAGCAACCAGAGTTTCGTATTGATGAGCAAGGTATAATATGGTTCGGTAAACGGTTATGTGTTCCAATGGATCCAATGATTCGTGAGGCAGTGTTGACTGAAGCTCATAGTTCGCCATTTTCTATTCATCCAGGGTCTACAAAGATGTATAAGGATCTGAAGGAGAATTTTTGGTGGAGTGGAATGAAAAGGGATGTAGATGAATTTGTGAGTAAATGTCTTACTTGTCAGCAAGTGAAAATTGAGCATCAGCGGCCTGGTGGTTTGTTGCAACAGTTAGAGATTCCTGTGTGGAAATGGGAAGACATTTCGATGGACTTTGTGACTGGGTTGCCGAGGACTCTTAAAAAGAATGATGCTATTTGGGTGGTAGTGGATCGTTTGACTAAGTCGGCTCATTTTCTTTCTATTCGCGAAGATTTTTCGGTAAATAAGTTAGCAGATATTTTTCAACGTGAGATTGTTAGGCTTCATGGGACTCCAGTTTCTATCGTTTCGGATCGAGATCCGCGGTTTACTTCTCGATTTTGGAAAGGGTTTCAACGAGCTTGGGGAACGCGACTCAACTATAGTACAGCTTTTCACCCGCAGACAGATGGACAATCAGAGAGAACTATTCAGACATTAGAAGACATGTTGCGATCTTGTGCTTTAGAGTGGACAGGAAACTGGGATGATTATTTGAGTTTGGTGGAGTTCGCATATAATAATAGTTGGCAAGCTAGTATTGGTATGGCTCCTTTTGAAGCTTTGTATGGTAAGAAGTGTCGAGCTCCGACTTGTTGGGATGAGGTTGGAGAAAGGGTAATAGAAGGACCCGATTTGGTTAAGATTACTACGGAGAAGGTAGCAGTGGCTAAAGAAAAATTGAAAGAAGCTAGATCGCGGCAAAAGAGTTATGCTGATATTCATAGGAGGGCTCTTGCATTCACGCCTGGTGAACACGTGTTTTTGAAAGTTTCTCCATGGAAAGGTGTTCGAAGGTTTGGTTTGAAAGGGAAGCTTAGTCCGCGTTTCATTGGCCCTTTTGAAGTCCTTGAGAGAGTTGGAGAAGTGGCATATCGGGTGGCTTTGCCTCCACAGTTATCTCATGTGCATAATATCTTTCATGTTTCGGTGTTAAGGAAATATAACTATCATCCGCTTCATGTTGTGCAATACCCGTTACATAAGATTCAAGAAGATCTTACTTGTGAGGAAGAAGCCGAGGCGATTCTAGATCGTCAAGAACGGATTATGAGGAGGAAGACAATTCCTTTTGTTAAAGTCTTGTGGAAAAATCATTCGGAGCGGGAAGCTACTTGGGAGATGGAGGAGTCTATTAGAGCGGAATATCCACAACTTTTCAATAATTAGGTACGTTCCATTCTTTTGATTCCGGGGACGGAATCCTTTTTAAGGGGAAGGTGATGTAATACCCAATAAAGATATATAGCATATTTAAGTAATTTTTAAAATATTTGATTGGGCTTTCCATATGTTTGGGTCAAACTGTTATTAATTTATTTGGGCCATTAAAATTTATTGGGTCTAATTTATATATATATATATTTTTTTTTTTAAATCTTAATAAAATTAAAAGAATTAATAAAACATGTTAATTAATTATTATATCATTAAAACTTAGCTATACCTTATTAAGTCTGATGAAATAAATCGTGGGTATAGAACTGAAAGAGAAGGAGGCGGCGACAAGGGAGTTTGATCAGAAGGGAAGATCTAAAGCAGGTGTCTTCTTCTTTTATTGAGTTGTGGGTGTAGATTGAAGGCAAATAATTTTTATAGTATGTGATAGTGTGAGTATGATGTGTTTATTCCTTAAAATAAATATTATTTTGATTGGTCATGTCATTTTAATTGAATGACCGAAGGTCTGAACATAGATATGTGTGTATGTATAATATCTACTGGCCTACTGCAATTCGTTGGCAATGTAAACTAGCTGCTTTCATATTAATCATATATATTATATGTATATAATGCAAGTAGTATAATAGCTTATATACTTAAGTACTGCAACTGCAAAAGCTTATCTTATATATATATTAAGCTATTTTCGTTATATATATTTATAAACTGCAATTTCATTATATATATGTTAGATTTTCAGAATTTAATAAGGGGAGTGTAATGAATAATATTATAATATTGTTATTACAATTAAAATATATCTTTTTATTACAAGTGAATATAGTATATTAAAATTTATTGAATTTATGAAAATATAATTTGTATGAGTTCATAATTTAATTATATGTTTATATTTTATTTTGATAATTAGATCGGATTGGGGGAGTTTAGCGGGTGATATTTGGATTCGGCGAATTATTTTGATACTACATTAAGGTACGGATTCCGTACTTTTTCAGCGATACTCCTTTAAATTTATTTCGTTCGTTTTGTACTCGTTTAGAGATTTAGTATTGCTTCTCAGGATTATTTCTTGATGTCTAAATTATTGTGATAGTTTTATTTTGGCGTTGACATTAAAATTCGTATTTTGGAGACTTTATTCGTTCGTATCCTTCTTCGTATAATTTTGTTCACATTCAGGAGTTGTTTTGACCGTTGATATCCTGTGATATTGAGTATGTTCGTATTTGATAATTTGATTTCATTCAGAGATGGTCATGTAAGCCTTGTGATTTGAACCCCTTTTGGCTTACATTTTGTAGTTTGATCCTTAGGGTATACTTGAGCTAACCACCTGTGGGGGTACCACAGGCATGTCCTCTTGACACAAGGGCATGACACCTTCCGTGGCGGTGTGATCAGTCCACGGCGTATCCTTTTGTATGCTCTGGGTACGAGCTTTGGCCATTTGATATATTTGTTCAGGATACGTATGGGTCGACCCAGTATTTGATTTGATTCGATTTGTTTGGCGGATTAGTGACGTATGTGTCGTGCGTACTATCCGATTTGATTTGTATACATCATGGTACCGATGTATTTTGTTAGCCTTTGGCTATTTGCATTTGAGCTCAGTATGAAATTGTTATCTTACAACCATTTGATTCAGCCTTATTTATTTGGAATTCTTTTGGCTATATTTATTCGATTGACAGTGTTGGTCATTTGTTAATGGGCTCTCAAATTTTGATCTATTCGTAATTCGTTTGTAAATCACATATGTTCATTCGTTCAATTCTTTTAGATTCATTATTTATTGTGATATATTTATTCATCTTCATATCCGTACTGGGCAATTGGCTCACGCTGTGTTCTTTTTCCGGCAGGTAATCAGGGGTGATCAGGATATGTGGGATGAGAGCTACCTTTGATCCAAATGAGTAGATTAGTTTTGAGAATTATTATTAGACTTGGTGTTCATAATATTTTGTTAATGGATGTTTGGGCCATTTTAACATTTATTTCTTATTAGTAGAGACTATGTAAATGTGGAGTTACTACTATTTAAATTGGAGTATGTGACATTTGGTATTAAATTTTATTGGAGATATTCTGAGGTTTATTAGAGATTTGTATTTATTATGTTGTGCGTGACATCCTTTTTTTTCCTTTTGGGAAAGGGGGTGTTACAGTTGGTAACCAACCAATTATCTTGGCAAGATTTACAAGTTACCTAATAAAAATCCAATAAAAGCATAATTGTCATTTGATTTATAAATTTAATGGCATACTTGTCAATTGTCCAAAATCTTAGGGTTTAGGGTTTAACCCTTAGGTTTGCAATTTAATTTCTAAGATTTCCAAATTTCAGTTTTCAAAATAGAAAATTAATATTTCTAAATTATAATTAGGATTTGATAATTATATTAAAATTTCCTAATCATAATTCAAGCTTGCTAATTAGGATTAATATTTCCTAATTAAAATTGTTAATTTAGCAATTAAGGATAAAATTGTATATTAGGGTTTCTAACGAAACAATTAGGGTTTCTAACATTAAAAATTAGGGTTTTCTAATTAATAGAATTTCTAATTAATCAAATAGGCTTACCCCTAATTAGATTTGTGATTAACACACAAAAACCTTATACCTTGTATTTAAATCCCATAATTACGGTTTCATATTCCGAATTAGGGTTTCAGATTCCCGAAACTGAAATTAGGGTTTTCAGAACCAGTTTTAGGGTTTCTTATTATTTGTAAGAATTTTATAACTCAACGTTTACGTTCTTAATATAATATTAGGGTTTGCCACTCATAGACTATTTGGTCAACCCTTGACCCTTAACCACATACTATACACACATAATACCATATACACAGAATCCTGAATAATTCACCACAAAAAATTTAAATTCACCAAATTTCTTCTCGAAAATCTCAAATTCATTCACTTATTTTATGTCTAGGTTTATTATTTAACCTTAATTCAATATTTTAAGATTTTATAAATATCCAAATTCTCGGGTTGTCACAAAACCTGCCTAACGCATGGAAACTTAATTTGTCATGGGACTCTCCCCCTTGTCCAAGTGAGGTGACCACTACTTATCCCATCAATAAGTGTTATACTTGATTGAACTGATATATGTATAAGGATTCTAGTTCTAGCAAGCTTTGGCTAGAGCAAGGTGAAAATCGCGTCAAAAACATTAATTGTATAGTAATTAAGTGTGTTCTGGTGTATATATAAGCTTTATAAATCTAAACTTTAGAAGACATTTTGGTATTTTAAGTACAATACCATCATTATCAAGTAATATCATGTACAATTGGAGAAAAAAAACAGCAGGAAAACTAAAACTAATGTGAACTAGGAAATATCAAAGCTATAAAGTTTCTACCGTTAATAAAAATATGCAGTTCCAGCCACTAGGCATTAAAACGATGATAATATTGAGCCCGATTTTATTTTTTAGAATAAAAAGTTATCAAAAGGTAAGAAACAAATTGAGATGTACATAGAATGGAATGATTCATAATCCAGCCGACCAAATAATTTCAAGAAATTATATGAAATGAATCATCTAGCCTGAGAATTATCCACCGAAGCGCACATAAATTCTCTTCCACGGAAACCTTACCTGAATGAGAGACTTTGCGTATCATTCTTTTCATAGCATCATGGTTTTCAGCCGAGGATAAATCGGAATTGGTCATTTGATTTGACTGAGAACTTTTATCAAACACCTTAGTTGCATGACGTAACTATTGTTGTTTCGCCAAACCAATTGCTCTTTGGCCTTTGCAAGGAATTTTGGGAGCACCACTCTACATACTTTCTGATTTCTTCACCCAATCCACCTTTATCCTCTGCGACATACCTAAATCTGTTGTAATCCGCAATGGTAAGTAACCCAAATCGGTGATGGAGGGAAGGAGCGAAAAAAAGGGGGTGGAGAAATCAACTGAGTCAACTCTTAATATATAACATTAATATATAACATTAAAATATATTCATCCATATAGTATTAATTTTGTCTCTTTCAGAGGATTAATAGTTCACTGCATAAATCATCAAATTAATCTTCAATTCACTATATCCAAATTAGAACTACTTATACTGAGCAATTGGATCGAGGAGAAGGCTCTCCTTCCATTTCCTTATCAATGAAACAAAAATCAATTTCAATTAATGTGAAAATTAGATATACAAATCAAATCAGATGGAAAATCAAAATATATGAAGATGGAGAGAAGAAAAATAGGTCACCTATGTTTTGTTGCTACAATACCCCTAGATGTCATATTTATTCTCCTTTAATACTCTTTTTCTCCCCTATTTCTTCATCCCTTTGCCAAGCAAGCAAGGTGCAGGAAGAAGCTTTGTTTCAAAATTTTAGAGAGAAAACAAAATAGAGAAAAACAAATAATGGGTTCAAATTTTTATTTTATTCTCAAATTTCGTATATGTTATACCAAGTACAAAACATAGCATAATGAAAATCTTATAGAAGTTTCAGAAATTGATGAAAATATGGATGAGTTTGACGAACAATAGCATAATGAAAATCTTAAGAAGTCTTAAAAATCTTAAAGTATATGTCAAAGAATTCATAACTAATATGAAATTGATGAAAATATGGATGAGTTTGAGAAATTGTGGCTTGTTATATGAAGATGTAGGGAAAGAAGTCTCAAATTCGGTCATAGATTCAGTCATGGCAGCATAAGGAAATACCTTAACGTCGTCGTCATCGACAACAAAAATCGATCGATCCACAAACTCCACAGTTCACAATCTCTTGATTTGCTCCACCCAACAAACCCCAAATCGTCTTCGTATTCGTTTGTCCTACAAAAGAAGTTTTGGATAAATCAGAGATAGAGAAGAAGAAATTTGAGATGCGTGTGGGAGGAGGGAGAGCTGAAGTTATGAGGAAGAGAAGATGAAGAGATTAGAACAACTCATAAATAACTCAGTGAAATTGAATGAAATTCAAATGGCAAAACTAATTATTTGGCCACCGAAGTTCACACGTTTTATTAAATACCTGATTGAACTTTTAATTGTTCGAATTAACTCAATGAACTAATTATTATTTTTAAATTGGGTCATTCTGTCAAATCTGGTTAACGGCTCTCAAAAATTTTCATACGTGAAAGCAAAAAAAAAGGAAAAATAAAATAAAAAATGAGGTGGCCAATCAGCAAAAATGACATGGAAATAAAAATATAAAATTTAAATTTTTTACTCATTTTTAACATTTTAAAGTTTTAAAAATGACAAAAAAATAATAAAACACAATAAAAACTAATAAAATAAAATATTTTTTCATTCATTAAATTAAATTTATTTATCAAGATAAATCAAATTTTAATCAATTAAAAAACCAAACATATTTTTCTTTAAAAACAAGACAACATTAAAAGTAAAAAAATCAAAAACATTCAAAAAAATCTAGATACATATGAGGATTAACTTCCTCCGTCTGCCAATATGTTTGAATTATCATTATCCTACTCCGCCCCTTTTTCTATCAGTCAAATAAATTAATATGTTTGAATTATATTTCTCCTACTCCGCCCCTTTTTTCTGCAAATTGCATCGAAAGCACTCAGCTATCGCTTTGTCTCTTTCCTTCTCTCCCTCAAAATGGCTTCACCACAAACTCTCCCGATCTTAAGTCCCCAATCAACCACCGCCAACCCCCACTCTCAGCCGCCGATAGCCACCCCCGCCTTTTGCGCGTTTATCGTGTGCCTCTCTTCCTCCATCCGCCACGCCTTATCCCAGCGTCGCCCCTGGTATGAGCTCGTCGACCGATCTTCCCTCTCCCGTCCAGACTCCCTCTTGGAGACCGCCTCACGCATACAAAAGAACTTGATTAAGATCTGTTTTGAATGTTTTTGATTTTTTTACTTTCAATGTTGTCTTTTTTTTAAGGAAAATATGTTTGGTTTTTTAATTGATTAAGATTTGATTTATCTTAATAAATAAATTTAATTTAATGAATGAAAAATATTTTATTTTTATTAGTTTTTATTGTGTTTTATTATGTTTTTGTCATTTTTAAAATTTTAAAATGTTAAAAATGAGTAAAAAAGTAAATTTTTTTATTTTTATTTCCATGTCATTGTTGATGGTTGGCCACCTCATTTTTTTATTTTATTTTCCCCTTTTTTTTGCTTCCACGTATGAAAATTTTTGACAGCCATTAACCAGATTTGACAGAATGACTCAATTTGAAAATAATAATTAGTTCAGTGAGTTTAATTCGAAAAATTAAAAATTCAATCATGTATTCAATAAAATGTGTCAACTTCGATGGTCAAAATTATTAATTTTGCCAAATTCAAATTGATTAAAAATCGACTCCAAATTGGGATCCCCTTTGCTTAAAGGTATTGATATATATTCCAAAGGGTTCGTATTTAGCCAAAAAAAAAATTACAAAGTGTTTGCATTTTATATGAGCTAATAACTATGGCCATTAAATAATATTTCTAAAGTGATCAATCTTACATGCATATATGTTTGACCGAGTCCACTTACATATGGATTATAGATAATCTCTCTCATTTATCTTTCGTTAGTAATGGTATCATCTATCTTAAAAGATTTTTTAGCATAAATCTTACATTGATTTAAGAAAAGTAAAAATTTCATAGAGGATAAAAGCTTGATTAAATTAAATTTTCTTAATATTTTTTCTACTCTGATATTTAATTCATATCATTACAAAACAAATACATGTGAATTTATATTTTTAAACGTAAATAATAAGATAATTTTAAAAGATAAAAGGTCTATATAATTTTATATTTTAGAACGGAGGTAACGTAATTTAAAAAATTATAAATTTTGTAAAAGGTAAAAGATTGTTTTACTTGTTATTGGGTCTTTGTAATAAAAAAACTTATTATTGCGAATTTGTGTGATATTAACTTTATAAATCAAATAAATATCTGTGACAAATTGTAATTTCACTTAATTATATTTCATGAGCCTTTTGAACATAAATACTGCAATTACACTTTGAAATAAAAGAAAATATGATCATAGAGCCATTACCACAAATATATTTAATAATTTTAAATGTAAATTCAGTAAACTTTGTACATATCGAAAATAGAGTTATATTCTTTTGAAACATAATATTTTAAATATATTCTATATTTCTATACTAAATATTAACTAATTAACTTTAAAGACTAGCACATCATACTTCAGTTTTAATTTTTTTCAATGTATTTTTCTTTAAAAAATGTTGTCATAGCTGAACAAAAATATTGGATCAGCCCAGCCCAGCCTGTTTGTGTGTATGTGTTCAGATTATAGAATTTTAAAACTTAATTTTTCGTAAATTATGAAATTATTTATTTATTTTTTGGATAAATTTCCTTACATTATATCTACAGTTCTATAAGTTTTTCTTCATATTGGTACGATATTATAATAGAGTTTCATTGTTATAAAACTTTAGCAAATTGTATAAAGATACTCTTATAATTGCTGCATAAATTTAAAGAGAATAAGCAAGAGAAAAGAGAGAAATTATTCATAAAGAATTCTTATGTTTTTCATTCAGCATGATTTCATTTATATAGGAAAGCAGGAAGTCACGGGGAGAGCAGGAGAAGAAAGAAAAGGGAGTCACGGAGCTAGTAAAGGAAGGTTCCCTCCTGAGCAGGGAATCACACGCTTTCTAACACTTCCCCTTATTCCCTACGATAGAAGATTATATCTCATTAAAAAATTTGTTAAGAAAATCCAATGGGAAAAATTTAACGTAGGGAAAAAGAGTACATATCTTTTACATAAATATCTTAATTGATTGTCTCATTAAAACATTGTCAAGAAAAACTCATTGGAATAAAAACTGTGACTAAGAAAAAAGAATACAGTCTTCCCCTCAAAAGAAATTCATTACTCCTTGATGAAATATTGTCATAAGTCTTTCAGTCGACATATTCCGATCCTTTTCCGAAGTTTTGCAAACGTTGAATTTGGTAGCGACTTTGTGAATAAGTCGGCGAGATTATCACATGATCGAATTTGATGTACATCTATATCACCCTTATTTTGTAGCCCATGTGTGAAGAAGAATTTAGGTGAAATATGCTTTGTTCTATCTCCCTTGATATATCCTCCTCTAAGTTGAGCAATGCATGCAGCGTTATCCTCATACATAATTGTAGGAATGTCTTTGATTGATGGTAATCCACATGACTTTTGAATATGCTGAATAATTGATCTCAACCAAACACACTGTAAGACCCCGAAATTTATGAAATAAAAGTATTCAATTTTTCATAAAATTACTATTCAGTAAATGGTTAAATTGATAAAAGTTAAAGTTAAGGGTGATATTTGAATTTTTTTCAAAATACACAAGTGGTTATAAATTATTCATTGTTGTCGAGGAATATTCGTTTGGTCGTGGAATATTCTTTCTGTTGGGAAATATTCATACGACGGTGCAGACATTTGTGGGCCCCATAACAGAATAACTGTCGGAAGAAGAAAACAACAAAATTAAGTTTTTATAAATAACGGCGTGATCGTTACCGTTAACACTGTTAGAATACCCGGTTGGTAAAATAAAGTAATACGCGTTGTTGCGCAGTAGCACACGATATTACACAGTATTTTTGAATTATTGATTCTTACGTAAGAATGCACTACTCAATAATTGTTACAGTAATTACTGTTCAATATTTTATTTTATTGATTCAATAATTGTTGCGTTGATATTTTATATTATTGTTGTTTCAATAATTATCACTGCACAATATTTCTCATTATCAGATCAATAATTCATATTATTTGAATAATATTATTGGAGAGCATTATTGACAATGTCTAGAAAGTTCTGTCAAGGAGAGGTTTGGTCACCTAATTGTGCGCCAGTAAGGAGAAATTCTTATTAGAAAGCCTCATCTTTCCTTGGAACGGCCTGGTTGTCATAATTGTTATTCTGTAATATTATTTGTGAATAATTAATTATTGATTTATATGATAAGGAAATATTTATTTGATGTGGATATAAATGATGGATTTATTTATATGGTTATAAATGAAGGAATTAATGTTGAGGTATTTTATCAGTATTTTGTCGGAATGAATGTATTAAAAATTAAACCAGTGTTTTTGAGATATATTGCGTGAGTTATAATTTTTAATCCAACCGTTGGATCGTTATAATTTTTGGATATGTTATACATATATAAGTTGAGTATATGTCCACAAATTTTGAACCGTTAAAAATGAACGTATGATTTGTTATAAATTTTAATAGGTGAATGGTTCAGAAATTGTTGAAGTATCCGAATTTAGTATTTTGGTAGAAAATTCTAGAATTGAGTGGGCCCCACTTGTGGTTGGTGAAAAAATATGCTGAATTTTATTTCAATATGGTGGGTGGGAATAGTAGCAGGTAAAGGCATCAGGTTGCATGTCAAATCTGCTAAAATTTTCCTATCAATAGAAGACTAAGTTAGAATTGAAAATCACACCAGAAACATAAGCTTTCTCTCTTTCTCTCTCTAGATTATTGAGTGTATTTTGTGAGTATTTAGATACTTTGTGAGTTGATATTCATCAGTGCAAGTTTTCTTCAGCGTCATATCTGATATCCAGTCAGAAGTGCTGCTCTTTTGAGGTAAGAGATAGTAAGGGATTTTAAAGGTTATTATGTTTTTCAGTTCGTACTTCTTCTGACCTTTAGAAAATTCTAGAAAAATTTGAAATGATATGTTGATGAGTTTTATTGATTGTATCCAAAAATAGTGATTTTGGATGTATAGATTAAGAGTTATGAATTTTATAAGAAAATACAATTTTAAAAGTAACCACTTATAATTCTTTGTGGTTAACTCCAAAATTGATGAAATTTTTATTGGGAGTACATCTATATAATATCAGTGTACTCTGTGAATTTCGGAATTTTTGGATAAAAGTACAATTTATGATAAATGTCTAAATATTCGGCGGTTTTGGCCATATAAAAAATAGTAAATGAATTTTAAAAATTCTAAGAAAATTATATGTTCAATATGGGACTATATTCTGCTAAATCCCAGAAAAGAAATATTTTTGGAACTGATTTGATATTTTTTATGAAAATGGACTAGTTGTGAATAAATGAGTTAAATATGTTATGTGAATGAAGAAAAATGGAAAATATGATTTATGGCTTGATAATCATATATGTGGTATATGCAGATTTTCGATGAGGGTTTTGGTTATTGGTGATGAAATCTTATAAGTTTGGCATTTTATGATGATTAAATGCATTATTTAGTAAAGTGTAAACAATTAAAATAAATTGTTTATAAGTTTAAGAAATGTTATTCTTTCAATATCATTATACCGAAATATTGGTATGGATTTTATTGTGGAATTTCTACCTTTTTGTGTCAGGGTTACTATTCATGAGTTACTATTCACGAGTTACTATTTACGGGTACTATTCACTACAAAATTGATTTCTTTTTCTAACCAAATTATAGTTGATGTATGAATATTACTCTGAAGATTAAAACTATATATTGATTATATTGATTTTTATTATCATATATAACATTTTTATAACCCTGAAGTTGAAATTCTCTTTCACTTGAGTATAAAGATGGGTAGATTATTGGTATGATCATGACTAGGGTTCTCTTTGGCCAGTAGTGAAAAGTTGAATTGTGACTGGTATGATCATGACCATTGAATTTATAATTGAATATCTTTAGCTTAAGTGCAAAGGTGAATTGATCAACATGGTTATAATTATTGTTTATATAAATTCTTAAATGATTATATATTTCTTTGAGATATTAATATATTTGGACTGTAGTGCAAATATGAACTGTTGTTGAATATTTTTGGCATGTAGTACAAAGATGAACTGTTAATGAATATCTTTGGCCCGTAGTGCATAGATGACCTGTTGTTGAATATCTTTGGCCAGTGGTGCGAAGATGAACTGTGGATGAATATCTTTGGTCGTAGTGCAAAGATGAATTTATTAGTATGATTATGAACAGGAACTGTGATTTGGTATAACCATGATCTTTGATGTTTCAGGTAAAGACATGTGATGAAAATTATATTCGTCCTGGGTACGAAGAGGAATTTAGAATTACAATTATGATTATGAGATATTCATATAATTGTGGAAAGGAACTGTTGATTGATGTTACAGGGATAAAACATTGTTGGTGGACTTTTAACATGGAGAAGATAATAGACTGTATTGTCTATTTGACTCTTCTAATGGATTGCTCGTTCCGCTGCAACTATGGTTGAAATTTTTATCATCTACCATATGTTCTAAATCTCTGATTTGTTATTGATGAAGGCTATTGATAATTTAATTATCTTTAGTCATGATATTCTTTACTGAGCTAGTTGTGCTTACCCTTTTGCTTCACAATTCTTTTCAGGTAATAAAAGTGTAGCTGGGTCGAGCGGGGCTAATAAGTGAATAGAACGGTGGTCTCTAGATGTGGAGTTCTCCCTAAACAGTATAAACAAGTGTGTTGTATACATCTTTTAGTAGTTATATTTGGTGAATCATATAGGGAGAGGCGAACCCAACGTTGGAAGGGTGTTTTGCCACTATCATACAAGATGTCTAATGACATACAACCTCGTGTTATCAGAGGACAGGGTTGTGCTCATCCACTTGCTGAGTATATTTACGAGCACTACCTATATAATCTTGGTGTTTGTTTGAAGTATAATTCTCAATTTGAGACAGTGGAGATAATGATAAATCAAGAGAAGACTCACCATTGGGAAGAATATGATAGTAATCTTCTCATTTTTCTTTGGGGTCTATTGGGTCAACCAAAGATAATTCTGTGGCCATATGATATCTATCATAACCTAGAAACATGGCCTCCCATGTACGAAGGTTTCCTTGAGCATTTCCCAAAGATTTTAGTTTCTAAAACAGTTTTTGACTATACCTTTATGTAAGGTGTCACTGTGAGGTGTTGTCCACGGTTGGGACATGTGTCACATTTGGTATATATTTGTATTCAAACTCACAGTATATATGTTGTTGTATTTTGCACGACAATTGTTGTAATAAAGTTGTAGTTGTTTTCTGTACCATGTATTTGGCGACTCGGAATGGGTGTTGTATACCTATTTTGGGGGCGTCACATTTGGTATCAGAGCTATAAGTAACAAGCCCCGAGCTTCTCGCTGGTGACTTCTTGTTGACAGGGGATGCACCGAAGCCAGACTCTGCGTAGGGGACGCCGTTCTGCGGTGGAAAACTGATAGGTACCAATGTGAGGTCTTGTCCACTGATGGGACATTTGTCACATTTGGTATCAGAGCTTAGGGATATAGTCTCTGGCGGAGATCGGGGAATAGAACTAGGAGGGGATAGATGAGTAAATCCTTCGCTAGTGTGTCCTACCTAAGCTTAATTGTTGGTCAGACATAATATCGGGATATTATGTGGTATGTTAATTTGTTCAATTAACCCTTATTTTGAAGCTATTTTCTAGAATGATATCTGAAATGCAGGAGATGAGCAATGGAGAAATCATGAGGACAGGGAAGATGGAAGCATGGTATTCTCAACTCGTTGAAATACCAGGTACGTAAATTTCGGGACAAAATTTCATGAGGGGAGATTGTAAGACCCTGAAATTTATGAAATAAAAGTATTCAATTTTTTTATAATTACTATTCAGTAAATGATTAAATTGATAAAAGTTAAAGTTAAGGGTGATATATGAATTTTTTTTCAAAATACACAAGTGGTTATAAAATATTCATTGTTGTCGGGGAATATTCGTACGACGGCGCAGCCATTTATGGGCCCCATAACAGAATAACCGTCGGATGAAGAAAATGACAAAATTACATTTTTATAAATAACAGCGTAATCGTTACCGTTAACACTGTTGGAATACCCGGTTGGTAAAATAAAGTAATACTCATTGTTGCGCAGTAGCACACGGTATTACACAGTATTTTTGAATTATTGATTCTTACGTAAGAAGGCACAACTCAATAATTGTTACAGTAATTACTGTTCAATATTTTATTTTATTGATTCAATAATTGCTGCGTTGATATTTTATATTATTGTTGTTTCAATAATTATCACTGCACAATATTTCTCATTATCAGATCAATAATTCATATTATTTGAATAATATTATTAGATAACATTATTGGCAATGTCTAGAAAGTTCTGTCAAGGAGAGGTTTGGTCACCTAATTGCGCGCCAGTAAGGAGAAATTCTTATTGGAAAGCCCCCACTTTCCTGAGAATGGCCTGGTTGTCATAATTGTGATTCTGTAATATTATTTGTGAATAATTAATTATTGATTTATATGATAAGGAAATATTTATTTGATGTGGATATAAATGATGGATTTATTTATGTGGTTATAAATGAAGGAATTAATGTTGAGGTATTTTATCAGTATTTTATCGGAATGAAGGTATTAAAAATTAAACCAGTGTTTTTGAGATATATTGCGTGAGTTATAATTTTTAATCCGACCGTTGGATCGTTGTAATTTTTGGATATGTTATACATATATAAGTTGAGTATATGTCCACAAATTTTGAACCGTTAAAAATGAACGTATGATTTGTTATGAATTTTAAGTGGTGAATGGTTCAGAAATTGTTGAAGTATCCGAATTTAGTATTTTGGTAGAAAATTCTAGAATTGAGTGGGCCCCACTTGTGGTTGGTGAAGAAATGTGCTGAATTTTATTTCAAATGTGGTGTGTGGGAATAGTAGCAGGTAAAGCCATCAGGTTGCAGGTCAAGTCTGCTAAAATTTTCCTATCAATAGAGGACTAAGTTAGAATTGAAAATCACACCAGAAACATAAGCTTTCTCTCTTTCTCTCTCTAGATTATTGAGTGTATTTTGTGAGTATTTAGATACTTTGTGAGTTGATATTCATCATTTCAAGTTTCCTTCAACGTCATATCCGATATCCAGTCAGAAGTGCTGCTCTTTTCAGGTAAGGGATAATAAGGGATTTTAAAGGTTATTATGTTTTTCAGTTCGTACTTCTTCTGACCTTCAGAAAATTCTGGAAACATTTGAAATGATATGTTGATGAGTTTTATTGATTGTGTCCAAAAATGGTGATTTTTGGATGTATAGATTAAGAGTTATGAATTTTATGAGAAAAGACTATTTTAAAAGTAACCGCTTATAATTTCTTGTGGTTAACTCCAAAATTAATGAAATTTTTATTGGGAGTACATCTATATAATATCAGTGTACTCTGTGAATTTCGGAATTTTTGGATAAAAGTACAATTTATGATAAATGTCTAAATATTCGGCGGTTTTGGCCATATGAAAAATAGTAAATGAATTTTAAAAATTCTAAGAAAATTATATGTTCAATATGGGACTATATTCTGCTAAATCCCAGAAAAGAAATATTTTTGAAACTGATTTGGTATTTTTTATGAAAATGGACTAGTTATGAATAAATGAGTTAAATATGTTATGTGAATGAAGAAAATTAGAAAATATTATTTTATGGCTTGAGAATCATATATATGGTATATGCAGATTTTAGATGAGGGTTTTGGTTATTGGTGATGAAATCTTATAACTTTGGCATTTTATGATGATTAAATGCATTATTTAGTAAAGTGTAAACAATTAAAATAAATTGTTTATAAGTTTAAGAAATGTTATTCTTTCAATATCATTATACCGAAATATTGGAATGGATTTTATTGTGGAATTTCTACCTTTTTATGTCAGGGTTTCTATTCATGAGTTACTATTCACGAGTTACTATTCACGAGTTACTATTCACGGGTACTCTTCACTACAAAATTAGTTTCTTTTTCTAACCAAATTGTAGTTAATTTATGAATATTACTCTGGAGATTAAAATTATATATTGATTATATTGATTTTATTATCATATATAACATTTTTATAACCCTGATGTTGAAATTCTCTTTCACTTGAGTATAAAGATGGGTAGATTATTGGTATGATCATGACTAGGGTTCTCTTTGGCCAGTAGTGAAAAATTAAATTGTGACTGGTATGATCATGACCATTGAATTTATAATTGAATATCTTTAGCTTAAGTGCAAAGGTGAATTGATCAACATGGTTATAATTATTGTTTATATAAATTCTTAAATGATTATATATTTTTTTTGAGATATTAATATATTTGGCCTGTAGTGCAAATATGAACTGTTGTTGAATATCTTTGGCCTGTAGTGCAAAGATGAACTGTTAATGAATATCTTTGGCCCGTAGTGCAAAGATGACCTGTTGTTGAATATCTTTGGCCAGTGGTGCGAAGATGAACTGTGGATGAATATCTTTAGCCGTAGTGCAAAGATGAATTTATTAGTATGATTATGAACAGGAGCTGTGATTTGGTATAACCATGATCTTTGATGTTTCAGGTAAAGACATGTGATGAAAATTATATTCGTCTTGGGTACGAAGAGGAATTTAGAATTACAATTATGATTATGAGATATTCATATAATTGTGGAAAGGAACTGTTGATTGATGTTACAGGGATAAAACATTGTTGGTGGACTTTTAACATGGAGAAGATAATAGACTGTATTGTCTATTTAACTCTTCTAATGGATTGCTCGTTCCGCTGCAACTATGGTTGAAATTTTTATCATCTACCATATGTTCTAAATCTCTGATTTGTTATTGATGAAGGCTATTGATAATTTAATTATCTTTAGTCATGATATTCTTTACTGAGCTAGTTGTGCTCACCCTTTTGCTTCACAATTCTTTTCAGGTAATAAAAGTGTAGCTGGGTCGAGCGGGGGTAACAAGGGAATAGAACGATGGTCTCTAGCTGTGGATTTCTCCCTAAATAGTATAGACAAGTGTGTTGTATACATCTTTTAGTAGTTATATTTGGTGAATCATATAGGGAGAGGCGAACCCAACGTTGGAAGGGTGTTTTGCCATTATCATACAAGATGTCTAATGACATACAACCTCGTGTCATCATAAGACAGGGTTGTGCTCATCCACTTGCTGAGTATATTTATGAGCACTACCTATATAATCTTGGTGTTTGTTTGAAGTATAATTCTCAATTTAAGACAGTGGAGATAATGATAAATCAAGAGAAGACTCACCATTGGGAAGAATATGATAGTAATCTTCTCATTTTTCTTTGGGGTCTATTGGGTCAACCAAGGATAATTTTGTGGCCATATGATATCTATCATAACCTAGAAGCATGGCCTCCCATGTACGAAGGTTTCCTTGAGCACTTCCCAAAGATTTTAGTTTCTAAAAATGTTTTTGACTATACCTTTATGTAAGGTGTCACTGTGATGTGCTGTCCACGGTTGGGACATGTGTCACATTTGGTATATATTTATATCCAAACTCACAATATATGTGTTGTTGTATTTTGCACGACAATTATTGTAATAAAGTTGTAGTTGTTTTCTGTACCATGTATTTGGCGACTCAGAATGGGTGTTGTATACCTATTTTGGGGGCGTCACACACACACTCTGCTTGTTTCATGTATAGCGAGAATCTCTGAGTGATTTGAAGATGTAGTTGTCATGGTTTGCTTTGTGGATTTCCAGGATATAGCCGTGTCATAATATGTAAATACATAACCTGTTTGTGATCTTCCATTATGTGGATCTGATAAATATCCTACATCGGCATATCCAACCAATTGTGACGTTGAATTTCTTGGATAAAATAACCCAAGATCTATACTTTCACGGAGGTATCTCAAAATGTGTTTGATCACATCCTAATGTCTCTTAGTCGGAGAAGAACTGTATCTTGCTAACAAGTTGACAACAAAAGTAATATCAGGTCGTGTATAGTTTGCAAGATACATAAGAGCACCTATTACACTTAGGTATGGAACTACAGGTCCAAGAACTTCTTCCCCACTTTCTAGAGGCCGAAATGGATCTTTATCGGCTTCTAAAGATCGAACAACCATCGGGGTAGTTAAAGGATGAGCTTTATCCATATGAAAACGACTGATAATCTTTTCAGCATATGTGGATTAATGAACAAAAATTCCAGATGCTAAATGTTCCACTTGTATTCCCAAATAGAATTTTGTCTTTCCAAGATCTTTCATTTCAAATTCATCCTTTAAATACGTAGTAGTTCTTATGAGTTCTTCAGGAGTACCTACAAGATTCAAATCCTCCACATATACAGCAATGATGGAAAATTCACTTTGTGATTTCTTAATAAAAACACATGGACATACTTGATCATTTATATATCCATCTTTTATTAAATAATCACTAAGTCGATTATACCACATACGACCAGACTGTTTCAACCCATACAACGAGCGTTGTAACTTGATTGAATATATGTGACGGGGCTTTTGTGATTCAGCCATTTTCAATCCTTCAAGGATTCTCATGTAAATATCACTGTCAAGTGAGACATATAAGTATGATGTTACAACATCCATCAGACGTATTTCCAAACCTTCCATGGTTGCCATACCTATCAGAAAACAAAAATTGACTACATCCATTACTGGAGAGTATATATCCTGATAATCAATACCAGATTTTTGTGAAAACCCTTGAGCTACAAGTCGGGCTTTGTATCTCATAATTTAATTTTTCACATTTCTCTTTCGTACAAATACCCATTTGTTTTCAACCTGGATTACACCCAACGGTGTTTGGACTACTAGTCCAAATACTTCTATTTTCAATAGAGATTGTAGCTCAGTTTGAATATCAACTTTCCATTTTGGCCAATCTTTTCTTTTCCGACATTCTTCCACGTTTTGTGGTTCAGGATCCGTGTCAGGAAGCAAAGTAATATCTGATGCTATAGAGAAATCAAATATGTCATATATAAGACCCCAACTTATTATAAATGAAATTGAATTTATCTATTTATTATTTTGAAATAGTAAGGGCTGAATTGATTAATGTGGTTAGTTATGGGTAAAATGCGCAAATATTTCAAATAAGCAAGTGGTTATAAAATATTCAATATTGTCGGGGAATATTCGTTTTGTCGTGGAATATTCTTCCTGTCGGGGAATATTCGTACGACGGCGCAACCTTTTATGGGCCCCATAACGGAAAGCGATTGGATGAAGAAAACGACAAGTATGAGTCTCTATAAATAACGGTGTAGTTGTTACCGTTAACACTGTTAGAATACCCGGTGGTTAAAACACAGTAATACACATTGTTGCACAATAGGACACGGTATTGCATCAATTATTGATTCTTACGTAAGAAGGTACTACTCAATAATTATTACAGTAATTACTGTTCAATATTTTATTTTATTGATTCAATAATTGCTACGTTGATATTTTATATTACTGTTGTTTCAATAATTGTCACTATATAGTACTTTCTATTATCGGAGCAATAATTCATATTATTTTAATAAGATAACTAGATAACATTATTGGCAATGTCTAGAAAGTTCTATATAAGGAGAAGTTTGGTCACCTAATTACGCGCTAGTAAGGAGAAATTATTATTGGAAAGCCCCCTCTTTCCTAGGAACGGTCTGATTGCCAATATTGTGATTCTGTAATATTATTTGTGAATATTTAATTATAAATTTATATGATAAGGAAAATATTCATTTTATGTGGATATAGATGGAGAAAAATTTAAAGTGACAATTGTTAAAAAATTGATATTTTATCTTTTCTGATAAAATAATTCATTTAAATATATTATTATATTTTAATAATATAATAATGGTGATATTTTACAATGAATGTGGGATATATGAATAAATGAGGAGGAAGAGTATTTTTGTTACAAACATTGTTTAAAACATGTTAAACATGTCGGTGGACCCCATTTCTTGACTGAAATTTGATTATAGCCTGTAAAATCACCCGTTTGTGGATTTCGGTTAATTTTTGTTTGGAATTTAGAAAAACTTTCTTTTGCAAAGTTGTAGATAATGGAATTTCCTATGCAAAAGACATAAGGTTCGAATTTTTCTGACAAAAGGGCTATTTATTATGAATTATTGAAGTTCCGAAGTTCCGAAGTTCCGAAATAATTAATTTTTGGAAGTTTTAATTATGTTTATTATGAAAAAAGTTTTTTCCATTCAATGGGCCTCACTTGCACATGTTAGTTGCTGAATTCAAATGTCTTAGGTGTGCGTAGGAATGTTGAGTAAAAATAATATTATTATATTAAATTTTCTGCTTTGGTGTTCTAAGCATTTTCCTATAAATAGGGTGCTTAGGTTAGAATTGAAAATCACACAAGAAACAAGTTTTCTCTCTCTTTCTCTCTCTATATTATCGAGCGTATTCTTGTGAGTATTTTGAGACTTTGAGTGTTGCTATACGGTACAAATTCCCTTCAGCACTATATCCAGTATTCCAGTCAGAAGTATTGTCTATTCGAGGTAAGGGATGTTATTTTCTTTTTAAATGATATTATTTTCTTCAATATCATTATGCCGAAATATTGGTTTGAACTTTTTATCAAATTTAGAACTTTTTGTGTCGGGGTTATTATTCACGTATACGGCACTATTCACGTATACGGTACTATTCATGAATACGGCACTATTCACCGAAAAATGAAAATTTTCCTTTTTGTCCAAGATGTCTATTATGGTTACTATCTTTGATTGAATCCATGTTTTGATCTTTATTTTAGAATTCTGCTTCAAAATTGGTTATTATGGAGTATTATTGAACTTGGATAAAACTGTAATACGAATCCCTAATATTTGTTCTTTTGTCTCACTGGATTCGTTTTCTTTAAAATATTTTTCATCATCCTCAGTCCTAAATAATGATATTACTGAATATCTTTGGCATGTAGTGCAAAGATGAATGATTTTATGATGAATATCTTTGGCCCGTAGTGCAAAGATGAACAGGTATTTAGATGAATATGACCAACTGATGAATATCTTTGGCTTATAGTGCAAAGATGAATATTTGATTCCAGATATATATTGATTGATGTTACAGGGATAAATATCGACGATAAACTTTTAAATTCATATATAGAAGATAATAAATTTCATTCTCTACTTCACTCTTCTAATGAATTATTATTTCCGCTGCGAATATTGATTTAAAATTGGTTGTCTATTGTATTCTATTAGATTTTTCCCTATTGAGGACTAACGATAATTTGTTTTATGTTATCTTAGTTATAATATTCTTTACTGGGCTAGTTGAGCTCACCCTTTTCTTTTTTGTTCCATTTTTCTTCTCAGGAGGTGAGAATGTAGCAAGTACTAGTCGGGGTGTGGAATGATGGTTCTAGAAGTTGTTTTAGTAGTACTCACTATTTTGTAAAATAGTGTATCAATAATTGTAATGAGGACTTATTTGAGTGTGGATATTGTCTAGATGACAATATTTGTATTTAAACTCACAGTTTAAGTGTTGTCGTATTTTGCTCGACAGTTGTATTAATAAAGTTGTAGTTATTTCTGTACCATGTATTTGGCGACTCATAATGGGTGTTGTATACCTATTTTGGGGGCGTCACAGTTGGTATCAGAGCTTAGGGATATGGTCTCTGGCGGAGATCGGGGAATAGTACTAGGAGGGGATAGACGAGTAAATCCTTCGCTAGTGTGTCATACCTAAGCTTATTTGTTGGTCAGTCGGAGCATATAGTTAATATGTTATATGTTAATTTGTTTAATTAACCTTTGTTTTATGGCAGTATTTAAGAATGGCAGCTGAGAATATTAACAGTGGAATGAATGAGATCGTGGAGACACCTTTACTCACCAATGAGGAGAACGTGCAACAGGTCGGCAATGTTACTCCTGTAAACAACACCACTGAGCAGACGATGAACGACGTGATATTTAGGAGCTTTTTGCTGTTCATGCAAAACCAGACGAGGGAGACTCGTGTACAAAATACGGGTGAAAATGATAGAAACGCGCGGCTTGTCACGGCCAAGAAGTTCAAAGAGTTGGGACCACCAGAATTTATTGGAAAGCCGGATCCGATCAAGGCAGAGACGTGGGTTAAACAAATTACCAAGATATTCAATGTCTTGGGATGCACGGAGGAACATAAGGTTCCATTCGCCACCTTTATGTTTCGTGACGAGGCAGACTACTGGTGGGAATCTGTGAAGCGTACTCAGTCTGCCGCACTCAGCATGTCTTGGGAAACATTTCAAAAAAAATTCAACGATAAGTACTTTTCTAAAAGTATTCGCCATATGAAGGAGGTAGAGTTTATTAGATTATAACAAAACAACATGATGGTGTCCCAATACGAGGTGAAGTTCGCAGAGTTATCAAGGTTTGCACCTCATTTGGTAGAGAATGAGGAACGAATGACGAGGATGTTTCTGAAAGGTTTAAAACCTGAGATTCGGCAATATCTTATCTCTCATAAATTTTCTTTATATTTAGATGTTGTAAACAGGGCTCAATTATTCGAGCGAGATAATGAGTATGTTCAACCGAGGGACCACAACCAGGGTAATACCGGTGGCAGCAATCATCGGAGCAATGAAAACCAGCGGGGAGGAAAACATTCGGACAAAAGCGGTAACCACTTTGGTGGTAATCGTGGCCATGAAAATAGAAGAAGCGAGTCGGGGGAGATTTTAAAAAGAGGAGATTCAACAATGACACTATGAAGACGTCAGCACCAGCAGCAACTGGTTTTAAGGGAGGAGAACGACCACCGGTCGTATGCTATAAATGTGGAAAAGAGGGACACATCAGCCTAAACTGTCCACAACAGTTCAAGGTATGCTATAATTGTGGAAAGGAAGGACATATCGCTCGAGATTGTACGGTAGTGAAACCTAGTCCAGTGGGGATGGTGACTCAAAAGGCTTTCCTAGAAAAGTTAAAGTCAACGGTTCCTGGAAGAGCATTTGTCGTGACTGGTCAAAGTGCAAGGAACCTAAACGAGGTGATCACGGGTAAGCTAATCATAAACTCTTGCGAAGTTTATACCTTATTAGATACCGGTTCTACCCATTCTTTTATCTCTCCTGCTTATGCTAAACGTTTAAACTTGACTCCGGAGAAATTAGACCTTGACTTATCTGTGGAGACTCCATTAGGAGAAACTTTCATTGCATCCACTGTTTATAAATCTTGTTTGATCCAAATTGGTACCATCACATTACCTGTTGATCTTATTTCTTTAAAAATGCTTGCATTTGATGTGATTTTAGGGATTGATTGGTTAACCACTCATCATGCTAAAATTTATTGTTTTCGTAAGGTTGTTAGTTTTCATATTCCTAACCAACCTGTTATGCGAATTCAAGCAACCAAAACTCTAAAGTTAATCACTGTCATATTAAGCCATAAAGTTATTCGTTTATTGAAAAATGGATGTCAAGCTTTCTTAGCCCATGTCACGGACTTGAACAAAAACATGTCAGATGTGAATAATATTTCTATTGTTAGTGAATTTCCTGACGTATTTCCTGAAGAACTTCCCGGTCTACTCCCAGAACGTGAAGTTGAATTCTTTATTGACCTTGAACCTGGTACAAAGCTCATTTCAAAAACCCCATATCGAATGGCTCCTATTGAACTTCAGGAGTTAAAGGTCCAACTACAGGAGTTGTTAGACATCGGTTTCATTCGTCCTAGTACATCTCCTTGGGGTGCTCCTGTTTTATTTGTAAAGAAGAAAGACGGGAGTATGCGACTTTGTATTGACTATCGAGAATTGAATCATATCACCATCAAGAATAGGTATCCGCTACCTCGTATTGATGACCTATTTGACCAGTTGCAAGGAGTACAATTCTTCTCAAAGATCAATTTTCGTTCTGGATATCATCAGCTAAAGATTAAAACTTAGGATATTCCAAAGACTGCCTTCAGAACTCAGTACGGGCATTATGAATTCTTAGTCATGTCTTTTGGATTAACTAATGCTCCTACGGCTTTTATCGATATGATGAACCGAGTATTCAAGGATTATTTGGATCAGTTTGTTGTCGTCTTTATTGATGACATCCTCATATATTCCAAAAGTCATGAAGATCATGAGCACCATTTGAAGATGGTACTGCAAAAGGCTTCGTGATAACAAGCTATATGCCAAGCTGAAGAAATGCGAGTTCTGGATCGAGGAAGTAGCATTCCTTTGGCACGTGGTGTCAAAACATGGAGTATCTATTGACCCGGCGAAGATTGAAGCAATACAAAGTTGGGAGCAACCGAAATTGGTGACCGAAGTACGTAGCTTTGTGGGCTTAGCTGGTTATTATCAGAGATTTGTGGAAGGATTTTCTCGAATCGCTACTCCGTTAACTCATCTGACTCGTAAAGATACAAAATTCGTATGGAGCGAGGAATGCGAGAAGAGTTTCCAAGATCTCAAGAGGAGACTCATTTCGGCACCTGTTCTGACAATACCATCTGGTTCGAATGGATTTGTTATCTACAACAATGCTTCAAGTAAAGGGTTAGGATGTGTTCTCATGCAACATGGGAAAGTCATAGCCTATGCCTCGCGATAACTTAAAGAGTATGAGAGGAATTATCCTACTCACGATCTAGAGTTGGCAGCAGTTGTTTTTGCGCTAAAGATCTGGAGGCACTATTTATATGCGGCAACGACGTTGGCTCGAGTTATTAAAAGATTATGACCATACCATCCAATACCATCCTGGAAAAGCAAACGTGGTAGCTAACGCATTGAGTAGAAGATCATATGCGGGTACAAGTGTAATGTTTTTAACACAAAGGCCCATTTTGTATGACTTACAAAGGATGGAGATAGAGATAAAGGCTCCAAGTACCCACGTGATGATATCAAGCATACGAGTAGAACCGACTTTAATTGATAAAGTTAAAGCTGCTCAAGCTACAGCCATGGAGCTGATGCGTATGAAGAAGAAAGTGCAAGAAGGTGCTATTCCAGAAGCAAGAATCGATGAAGAAGGAATACTTCGAGACAACTCCAGACTTTGTGTTACTAAAGATTTTAACTTGAAGCATAGAATCATGATGGAGGCATACAACACAACATTTGCAATCCATCCTGGGAGTACCAAAATGTATCATAATCTTCGACATACATTTTGGTGGAACAATATGAAGAGAGAGATCGCGAAGTTTATCTCGAGGTGTTTAACTTGTCAACGTGTAAAGGCGGAGCATCAAGTGCCAAAGGGTCCATTGCAACCACTTGAGATTCCGAAATGGAAGTGGGAACACATTACAATGGATTTTGTTATGGGTCTTCCCACGGTTTCTCAAGGAATAAATGTGATTTGGGTTATTGTTGATAGATTAACCAAGTATGCTCATTTCTTGCCAATACAGGAGACTTATTCCCTTAAACGTCTTGTTCGTATGTACGTAAATGAGATTGTGAGATTGCATGGCATACCAGTATCCATAATTTTGGATCGTGACCGAAGATTAACTTCACGATTTTGGATTAGCTTGCAAAAAGCTATGGGCACGGATTTTCGATTCAATTCGGCATACCATCCTCAAACGGACGGGCATTTAGAGAGGACTATTCAAACTCTTGAAGATTTATTAAGACTTTGTGTCCTAGATTTCAAAGGGAGTTGGGATAAGTACCTACCATTGGTGGAATTCTCCTACACCAATAGTTATCAGGCAAGTATAGGTGTGGCTCCATTTGAAGCATTGTATGGACGAAAGTGTCGCTCTCCAGTATGTTGGAATGAGGTGGGAGAAGCAACTTTGTTGGGACTAGAGTTGGTACGAATGACTACAGAGAAGATCCAAATGATTCGAAAACGTATACAAATGGCACAGGATCGACAAAAGAGTTATGCGGATCTTCATCGAAAGGACGTGGAATTTGACATTGGGGATCATGTATTGTTACGTATTGCTCCATGGAAGGTAGTTACAAGATTCGGGAAGAGAGGAAAGCTCAATCCACGATTTATTGGTCCATTTCCGATTCTTGACCGAGTAGGAAATGTGGTCTATAGACTCGCATTACCTCCAAGTATGTCTCGTGTTCATAATGTTTTTCATATATCTGTGCTACGTAAATATGTGAAAGACCCAAATCACATTATTGAGTTAGAACCGGACGAGATAGCCGAAGACTTAACGTGCGAAGAGGTACCTGTCAAGATCTTGGATAGGAAAGAGCATGTCCTACGCACAAAGGTCATACCACAAGTCAAAGTTTTGTGGAGGAACCATGCTATAGAGGAAATGACCTGGGTGTTGGAAACAGAAATGAAAGCAAGTTATCCTCACGTTTTCGAAACACCAGGTACGTACGTCAATTTCGAGGAAAAAATTTCATAAGGAGGAGAGGTTGTAAGACCCCAACTTATTATAAATGAATTTGAATTTATATATTTATTATTTTGAAATAGTAAGAGTTGAATTGATTAATGTGGTTATTTATAGGTAAAATGCGGAAATATTTCAAATAAGCAAGTGGTTATAAAATATTCATTATTGTCGGGGAATATTCGTTTGGTCGTAGAATATTCTTCCTGTCAGAGAATATTCGTACGACGGCGCAGCCTTTTGTGGGCACCATATCGGAAAGCGATTGGATGAAGAAAACGACAAGTATGATTTTCTATAAATAACGACGTAGTTGTTACAGTAAACACTGTTGGAATACCCGGTGGTTAAAACACAGTAATACACATTATTGCACAGTAGCACACGGTATTGCACCAATTATTGATTCTTATGTAAGAAGGTACTACTCAATAATTGTTACAGTAATTACTGTTCAATATTTTATTTTATTGATTCAATAATTGCTACGTTAATATTTTACATTACTGTTGTTTCAATAATTGTCACTACATAGTACTTTCTATTATCGGAGCAATAATTCATATTATTTTAATAATATAACTAGATAACATTATTGACAATGTCTAGAAAGTTCTGTCTAAAGAGAGGTTTGGTCACCTAATTGCGCGCTAGTAAGGAGAAATTCTTATTGGAAAGCCCCCTCTTTCCTAGGAACAGCCTGGTTGCCAATATTGTGATTCTGTAATATTATTTGTGAATAATTAATTATTGATTTATATGATAAGGAAAATATTCATTTTATGTGGATATAGATGGAGAAAATTTTAAAGTGACAATTGTTAAAAAATTGATAGTTTATCTTTTCTGATAAAATAATTCATTTAAATATATTATTATATTTTAATAATATAATAATAGTGATATTTTACAATAAATGTGGGATATATGAATAAATTAGGAGGAAGAGTATTTTTGTTACAAAAATTGTTTAAAACATGTTAAACATGTCGGTGGACCTCATTTCTTGACTGAAATTTGATTATAGCCTGTAAAATCACCCGTTTATGGATTTCGGTCAATTTTTGTTTGGAATTTGAAAAAACTTTCTTCTGCAAAGTTGTAGATAATGGAATTTCCTATGCAAAAGACATAAGGTTTGAATTTTTCTGACAAAAGGGCTATTTATTATGAATTATTGAAGTTCCGAAGTTCCGAAGTTCCGAAATAATTGATTTTTGGAAGTTTTAATTATTTTTATTAAGAAAAAAGTTTTTTCCATTTAATGGGCCTCACTTACACATGTTAGTTACTGAATTCAAATGTCTTAGGTGTGCATAGGAATGTTGAGTAAAAATAATATTATTATATTAAATTTTCTACTTTGGTGTTCTAAGCATTTTCCTATAAATAGGGTGCCTAGGTTAGAATTGAAAATCACACCAGAAACAAGTTTTCTCTCTCTTTCTCTCTCTATATTATCGAGCATATTCTTGTGAGTATTTTGAGACTTTGAGTGTTGCTATACGGTATAAATTCCCTTCAGCATTATATCCAGTATTCCAGTCAGAAGTACTGTCTTTTCGACGTAAGGGATGTTATTTTCTTCTTAAATGAAATTATTTTCTTCAATATCATTATACCGAAATATTGGTTTGAACTTTTTATCATATTTAAAACTTTTTGTGTCGGGGTTACTATTCACGTATGTGGAACTATTCACGTATACGACATTATTCACTAATACGGCACTATTCACCGAAAAATGAAAATTTTCCTTTTTGTCCAAGATGTCTATTATGGTTACTATCTTTGATTGTATTCATGTTTTGATATTTATTTTTGAATTCTTCTTCAAAATTGGTTATTATGGAGTATTATTGAACTTGGATAAAACTGTAATACGAATCCCTAATATTTGTTCTTTTGTCTCACTGGATTCGTTATCTTTAAAATATTTTTCATCATCCTCAGTCCTAAATAATGATATTACTGAATATATTTGGCATGTAGTGCAAAGATGAATGATTTTATGATGAATATCTTTGGCCCGTAGTGCAAAAATGAACAGGTGTTTAGATGAACATGACCAACTGATGAATATCTTTGGCCTGTAGTGCAAAGATGAATATTTAATTCCAGATATATATTGATCGATGTTACAGAGATAAAATATCGACGATGAACTTTTAAATTCATATATATATAAGATAATAGATTTCATTCTCTACTTCACTCTTCTAATGAATTATTATTTCCGCTGCGAATATTGATTTAAAATTGGTTGTCTTTTGTATTCTATTAGATTTTTCCCTGTTGAGGACTAACGATAATTTATTCTATGTTATCTTAGTCATAATTTTCTTTACTGGGCTAGTTGAGCTCACTCTTTTCCTTTTTGTTCCATTTTCTTCTTAGGAGGCGAGAATGTAGCGAGTACTAGTCGAGGTGTGGAACGATGGTTCTAGAATTTGTTTTAGTATTCCTCACTATTTTGTAAAGTAGTGTATCAATAATTGTAATGAGAACTTATTTGAGTGTGGATATTGCCTAGATGACAATATTTATATTTAAACTCACAGTTTAAGTGTTGTCGTATTTTGCTCGACAGTTGTATTAATAAAGTTGTAGTTATTTCTGTACCATATATTTGGCGACTCAGAATGGGTGTTGTATACCTATTTTGGGGGCGTCACATCATCAATCATGACTTTGCTTCGATCCCATATTTTTTCATCATGTACATAATTTATTGAGATCTCTTGGTGTTCATCTCTTATCTCTTCACTGAGATTTTAAACCTCTTCTGGGGCTATTCCCACTCTTGGAATAAGTGCTACTTCTGGAGCGGTTTGTACCTCTTCTGGGGCTATTCCCACTCTTGGAATAAGTGCTACTTCTGGAGCGGGTATTCCTTCTGGGATTTCCTTATTTGCTTTTGATTTTCGTGGTACCGTGTCTTTTGCACCAATCGGTCTTCCACGCTTCTGGCGTGGTTTAGATTCTTTTATTACCTTATTCGTCAATTCTCCAGGAATTGATTTTTCAATAGGTATTTCTATCCTTGCTGGAGTATTCACTGCAGGTGTATGTGACTTTATCACTTTTCTAGCATCATTAAATGCATCTGGCATTTGATTTGCAATATTTTGTAAATGAAAAATTCTTTGAACTTCAATTTCACATTGTATGAGGATCAAGTGAATTTAAATTTGATGCATTCCATGATATTTCAGAGGGTTTTTTATTTAAAACTTTTCCTCCTCCTAATGTTGGAAATAAAGATTCATCAAAATGACAATCTACTTAATGTGCAGTAAAAACATCTCCAATTAAAGGCTCAAGATATCTGATAATAGAAGGAGAATCAAAACCAACATAAATATATATTCTTCGTTGGGCTCCCATCTTAGTTCTTTGTGGAGGTGCAATTGGAACATATACTGCACTTCCAAAAACTCGAAAGTGTGATATGTTGGGTATCTGTCCAAAAACTAACTGTAGAGGAGAGAATTTATGAAGAGCCGTTGGTCTTACTCGAATGATAGCTGCAGCATAAAGAATTGCATGACCCCAAACTGAGGTAGGTAAGTTAGCCCTTAACATTAATGGTTGTGCAATTAGTTGAAGTCTTTTTATTAAAGATTCAGCTAAACCATTTTGAGTATGAATATGAGGAACAAAATGCTCAATAGAGATTCCAATAGTCATACAAAAATCATTAAAAGTTATTGATAAAAATTCAGCTGCGTTATCAAGTCGAATTGACTTGATTGGATGATCCATGAACTGAGCCCGTAACTTGATTATTTGAGCAAGAAGTTTTGAGAAGGCAAAATTTCGAGAAGAGAGAAGACAAACATGAGACCATCTAGTTGAAGCATCTATTAAAACCATGAAATATCAAAATGGGCCAGACAATGGGTGAATAGGTCAACAAATGTCTCCTTGAATTCTCTCTAGGAATTTTGGGGCTTCTTTATAAACTTTTACTGGTGAAGGTCGAACAATTAATTTTCCTCGAGAACACGCAGCACAAGGAAATTCACTACTAGGAAAAACCTTCTTATCTTTGAGAGGATGACTAGTAGAATTTTTAATAATACGACGCATCATAGAAGTACCTGGATGACCGAGTCTTTCATGCTAAAGCATAAAGGATTTGGGATCTATGATTTTTGGAATCATAACATTATGAGACTCAATTGCTCTAATTTTCATAGTATATAATCCAGAAGAATTTGAATGAAGTTTTTCTAGGATATTCTTTTTTCCAAAAAAAATAGAAGTGATGAGAAGATATTCATTATCATTTTCATTAGTTGTTTCAATGTGAAAACCATTCAGTCGAATATCTTTAAAACTAAGCAAATTTCTTCTTTATTTACTTGAATATAGAGCATCTTTGATAAAAACTTGTGTCTCATTTGGTATCAAGAAACTAGCTTTTCCAAATCCCTCGATTAAATTTGATGTGCCAGAGATAGTTCCTACATTTCCCTTAGCTTTGATCACTTATGAAAAATATTTCTCATTTTGAAGGATTGTATGAGTTGTTGCACTGTCTGCTAAACATATATCCTCTATATCCATTAAAAATGGTCTGACACATATAAAAACATAAATAATAAAAGTTATATTTCAAATATAATTTTATTCATGAGAAACACATACCACATATTGAATGAAAACTAATAATATTATACATGCAGGGTGTTTAATTAAAACAAGAAATTAAACGATATCCCAAAAGATATTTTTAGAAGGTTCAGTTTTCCTCAATGTTGGTCATTGGTGGAACATCAACAATATTCAATTGATGATTAACAAAGTTTGTTTCTGCCTCCATTACTTTGTTCTTTTGAGACTCATGGAATAAATTAACCAGATGCCTCGGCGTATGACAGGTACGCGACCAATGCCCTTTCATCCCACACCTAAAACAAACATCTGATTTGTTCTTTATCGTTGTTGCATCTTCTTTATTTTTACCCAACTTAGACACTTGCCACTTCTGGTGGCTTGAATTGTCGCGGTTCTGGAATTTGTTGTTACGATGGCCTCATTTATTCTTTCGTCCCCAAGGCTTCTTATTATATGACCATCTCTTGTCACATTTATTCTGCTGAAATGACATGTTGTTAATATCTGGCAATGGGGTAGCACCCGTTGGCCATACTTGATGGTTTTTCAACAAAAATTCATTATTCTTTTCTGCAACAAAGAGGATAGACAACAAGTCACTGAATTTTGTGAACTTACTCTGTCTATATTGTTGAGACTAAATCATGTTGGTGGGATGAAAAGTTGAGAGTGTTCTCTCTAACATTTGGGTTTCAGAAACTGGATCTCCGCACAAAGCCAAAGTAGAGGTTATTCTATAAACATTGGAACTATATTCCGTAATTGATTTATAATCTTGTAGCCTTAAATTAAGCCACTTAAATTTGTCATTAGGGAGAACAACCAATTTTTGGTGATCAAATCTTTCCTTCAGTTGTGTCCATAATGTCGACATCGGGAATTTTTAGATATCCCTTTTCGTTACTTGTTCTTTGGTGTTCTCATTTTAGGTGAAATTTGTTTAAAAACAAATGAAAAAGGTCTGACATGTATAATGTCGACGATGGACTGTTAAGAGTCGCCAGGTGGTTTTTTAAATGGTTGTACCAACACAACCGAGAAAAGGTTTGCACATTGACCCAGTGATGTGACACTGCTAAACGGGTCAGTGAAACCGAGATTCATTAGGGTCCGGGGACTTGGTTATGCGGAGGGAAGTTGTTAGGCACCCCCCCCCCCCCGACATCCGTGTTACCACGCTGACTGCCTCTTTTCAAGAAACTATTATCTAAATGAAATGTGTATGTGTGGGGGTCAATGTGCTATTATTTGGAAGTAGTGCGAGGCCTTGTTCGCACCTATATACACAGGGTTTGAATTTGTGTAAAAATTCAATTTTCAGTAAGATATGACAGTGATGTTTTATAAAAGAGGTTTTTTAAACCCTGATGCTCAATAGTAATTGAGACCTTTTACACTCCCATTTTATTAAGTGTTCGGCTGGATTGATTTTATTTAACAGATGTAAGGCATCCGTATGAAAATAATATACAAAATAATGCCGACTTCCTCGTGGGTATGGAAACCATCTGAGGAAATTCATACATCACAGGATAATTTACAAGATGATTACAGCTAAAAATGTCCATCACGAGAACCGAATCTAGATCTAATGGGCTGAATCTGTGATTACATGATTCCTAGGCGCACATGATACCGCAATTTGTATGAAACCAGTAAGCAGGTATATATATAAAAGCTGTAAATATATATATACAGACAGGATCACCAACCACGAAGCATCTCCATGGGGGATCAGAAATGTAAATAAAGTTGTAAAAGCTATCAACCGCCACGGAGGAAACTCCAGGCGGGACAAAACGTAAATAAAGTTGTAAATACGGTCAACCGCCACGAAAGAAACTCCAGGCGGGACGAAATGTAAATAAAGTTGTAAAAGCGATCAACTGCCACGAAGGTAACTCCAGGCAGGACGAATATATATATATATATATATATATATATATATATATATATATATATATATATATATAAATATATATATATATAAGCGAGTAAACGCACCAGACCGAAGTCTAGGCTCATCGAACAGAGTCCGACACACAGTTAATATATAAATATATATATATATATATATATATATATATATTAAAGCAGTAAACGCACCAGACCAAAGTCTAGGCTCATCGAACAAAGTTCGACACACAGTTCATATATATAAATATATATATATATATATAGAAAAGAAAATAAACGCTCCAGACCGAAGTTTAGGCTCAATCGAGGCATAACTCGATAATGTTAGTCAATATATATAAATATATATATATATATATATATATATATATATATATATATATATATATATATATATATATATATATATATATATATATACAAGCTAAAACAAAACCACGGACCAAAGTCCGGGCAAATGCGCGCAACAAGACTCTCAACGTGAAGAAGGGTGTGTGCAGAGATGAAGAGAAAGACTCTAAAGTGTGTGAGAAGGCTTACTGTTGACTGCCAAAGAAGACTTCTATATCTTTAGAGTGGATAAACATTGGCTTTTGTAGGTACAAAAGGGCTATATATGAGCTCACATGTATTTAAAATGAGAAAGTACACTGCATGGGGTGAGTGCAGAGCAAATTGGGCAGGGCTTCCTCGCCGTTTTCTCTTGCAAAATGGGCAGCCCAAGCGCTCTATTTATAGGCGATTTAGTCGCAGGTGTACCTGTGGCTGAGCCGCAGGTGAACCAAAGGTAACCCGGGTGGGCCCGGGTTTTTTAGGTCAGGTCATCTCGAAATACGTGCACTCGGGCACTGTAATGTCCACTCGAAATTTAAGAAGTGCAATTCGGGCATCCGTTTGAGGTATACATGACCTATTTCGGACGGCCGTTGTCGTGAGTTGTACGATGGCATGGGATTAGAGTTTGTACGAAGTCATTGAAGATGAGACGATGCCCTCCGGTCTTCAAGCTTCAACTTTCATCCGTTACCCCGCACAATAGTCACTCGGGATTGGTTAGTCGTGTGGGACATTGTTACGTAGAGATGTTGAGACGACGTGGCGTGGCATCGCGTTGGTGAGATGACGATGTTGCCCCTCACTGGTGTTATCGCCGGATTGGGCTGATAAAGCAGACGTTGCTCAGGCTTCGCTGAGATTGGACTGCTGCAATTGTTGAAGGTCTTCATTGTCATCTTTGAGGTGTGTCTGTCTTCCCGATGTTATCTTCGGGTTGGTACAGTGTATCTCGTTGTGAGCGCCGAGATTGAGGCTGGTCGCATTTAAAACAAGCATTTCCAGGGTTTTCACTGAAACTTCATTCCTTGGGGTTATCACCAAGGTTGGTGGCTATTCCCATAGTTGGGACTGAGACTTGATACCTCGGGGTTATCTCCGAGATTAATCGGTCTTCTCCGGTGTGTGTTCCGGTATTGTATCTGCACACCTCGGGGTTATCTCCGAGGTTTGAATTGTTACTCCCAGAGTGGGCTCCGGGGTTGATGATGAACTTCCGGTAGTATCCGGTATATATATGGATTGTCTTTCAGGGTTCCCTCTTAAAAGACAAATTTGTCCTCCTGCAATGTTAGTAACAGTAGTACAGAAAATTTCGAGTGTCTAAAGATGCCCCTCTTTATCATACTCATGCATGGCGATGCATGGGTAAGATAAAGAATCCTATACACTTGAAACGCAACAAGACAAATATGGTACTATATGCAGCAACATGAGACAAATGTATGATGCATGTGTACGGGGTTGTAACCCAATATGCTGGGGATTATTGATGGATCCATGTTGCTTCAACTGGGGATTGGCAATGCTAACTAGATTTGATGTGTAAGCCGAATCTGTTAGGATGTTGATGTTGGAGTTATCACCAAATTAATGTGTTCTTGATAACGACTTGATCCTGAAGAGGTAACTCTTATGTGCAAGAGATCTGTGGGGATAAAGCTTGGTCTGTTCGAGGATGTATATAACATATTCCATAATCTATCCTCTTTGATAACATTGACCTTTCCTGGTTGGTATCGCCAGGACATATCAAGATTCTGTTGGATTTACTGCCAACAGCAAATGATGTCAGGGATGCCTGACCTTCATTGACGTGTACTTCACCGAAATGTGAATCAACAGTTAAAAAACCCTGTGGGACATATCGTCAAGGTTGCTTGACTTTCGCTGATATGTGAATCAATGGATGATACTCTGTGGGTAAGTTGTCAAGGTTGCTTGACCTTCGCTGATGTGTGAATCAACGGAACATTTCATTGTGACCCCCGCCAGGGATCCGCTGCCGAATATGAGCAATCGAGCATGAAATCCTCGAAGCTCTAGAGCTCTAATACGTTTAATCGCTATCGGCTGAAATAACGTCAAGGCTGCTTGACCTTTCGTTGATGTGTGTGTCAACGGCTTGAATGTACATTGTAATCCCCTGCCGGGGCTTCACGTTGTAACCCCCGTCGGGGATCTACGTTGTAACCCCCATCGGGGATCTACGTATAGTAACGACCCGGAATTGGTGGCATCGAACATGCACAAGGTATTACCGGATGTGGTTTGTAACAAATGAAATCATTGGCAGAGTATACCTCGTGTTCGGGTGACTACCAGTGAGTGATGTTCAGACTCAAAGTTTCACCTGAGAAGACCAGGATTGTATGTTGTTTTGCTCAATCGCGTGGCGTTTTTATCCTCGATTTGACCTTTCTAGTCCACAAGAACTCCTTTGCAACTCGAACTGGACCGAGCCGAAGGGGTGGGAGCTCTATTTAGGAGAGCATGCTATTAGGAGCACCGCATGGGAGATTCGTATACCGATCTTGCCTCCTACCAGGCGTCATTGGCCTGTATCGCAATCACTGATATCCCATTGTTGGGGGTTAACGGTTTTGCATTATCAGAGGGTCCATGTACTCAGGACACGTTCCAGCGTTGGTGGTTGCCTCGTACTATTGGAGCCCAGTCCCGCACCACACAGTTTATAGGGGATATGGTTCCAGGATCCGTGATAATGACAGATTGGATAGCTTGTGTCAGAGATCTGACTCATATGACACAGATTGATAGTTTGACCCAGCAGTTGGACCAGGCACACATATTTATCCAACATTTGGGCAGAGATCCGGTAGAGGCGGCTTCATTTGATCCTTCCGGCTCAGGCGCTGGACCCTCATATGACCCATTCGGTTTTGCTGGTGCAGATCCTCATCTATATAGGCCTGACATCCCTGTTGATAGAGATCCAGTGACTCAAGAGGAGTTACATCAGGTGGACAGGATTGATAATGTGGACATCGACACCCGGGTCTTCTTCTGATGTGTATTCTCGTTATATCTTTTGATAGGCCTCTGTTAGATATTGGGTGGCTGTACCCCATTCTCACTATATCTTTTGATAAGCCTCTATTAGTAATAGGGCGTCTGTGCCCCATTTCCCTGTATTTGTAGTTGTACAGAGATGATGTACTAAATGATGATATACTTAGGAATGTATGCACATTTTTTTTCCATTCCCTATATCATATTGCCATCTATTATCTGTTATGCATGTATCATGTTATGCATATGTATGTAAGTTCAGAGATATTTGGCATTGACCCCTGGATGGTCTTATGACACGGCCCGCACAGATGTCTTCTTCGAGAGTTAGCCGTATAGATCATACCCCACCATCATTGGTGGCATTGGGTATGCGATCGTGGTATGACAACATGTCACCACTAGACAGGGTGACTGTAGATCATTTACTGCAGCATACAATAACTTTATTAATGTTTCAGGTTCTCGCAAGTTTTGTAGACGGAATGCTAGAGCATTGGATATCGGATAGGCAAGTTTTCCGATTCGGGACCCATGAGTTGATTCCTACTCTGGAGGAGTATGCACGATTGACAATGCTGCCTTTAGACAGACCTTGAGTGCACCTGGCTTTGGGAGACATGAGTAGACGATTCATAACTCTCACTGGATTGCGGCACAGAGTAGTACAGGATGAGCTAACATCTAGCCACGTGATATCCCAGCATTTTCTGTATGATAGATTTGGCTCAGAGGATAGCTATTCACGATGTTCCCTCTTAAAAGACGAATTTGTCCTCCTGCAATGTTAGTGACAGTAGTACGGAAAATTTTGAGTGTCTACACATAAAGATAAAGGATCTTTGACTGTTAAATACTCAGTCTTTAATCCTTCATCAATATGGTGATGAAGAAAAATTATGGCTTTTGCATTTTTTGCCGAAGTTGCTATATTTCCTGATTCAATGGTCTTTTCTAACTCATTTGCACTTAGGTGCAAATCTGCATCAAGTGCCCAAGCCAAATAGTTGTCTCCAGAGATTTTCAAAATAGAAAAATCTAGTTTTGCCAAGTTTGCCATCTATTCTGAGTTAAAACACAATTTTATTATTTATTAAAACAATAAATAATTGCATGTATGATATATATAAAAAATAAACTAAATCATGACTTCAAGTGGTGATAAAGTGCAAATATAAATAATATAAATATTCTTATATTTATGTTATTAGCATATTATCTTAGTAAAAAGAATATGTAATCGTTAATGTATATATACAATTACAAAAATATGTATATATAAAAAACTGTAAATGGATCTTCACCCGGCATGCGGTAGTTCGCATAGACAGATTACTCCGATAGAATAATAAAGAACGGAACTAGGTCATACGTAATCCGCACAGACAGGATATTTCAACAGAATAATAAAGAATGGAATAATAACAGAATTCACCAGGCATGCGATAGACCGCACAGACAGGTTATTCCAACAGAATAATAAAGAATAGAACCAGGTCCTACGTAATCCGCACAGACAGGATATTCCAACAGAATAATAAAGAATGGAATAACAGAAGAATTTCACCAGGTATGCGGTATTTCGCATATACAGGTTATTCCCACAATTTAATAAGAAATGAATACAAAGGATATTCACCAGGTATGCAGTAGTCCGTATATACAGGTTATTCCCACAAATTAATAAGCGATAAAAAGGTTCCCACTAAGTCTTGTAAGATCAACAAGGATAGATGATACCATTGTAAATAACAGAATTTAATGGCAATTATAAGAATAAAATTATATTATTGGTGGCCTAGCCAAACCGGTAATATAATAATAAATTGCAAGAATTTAATTTTACCGTCTCAGTTGGTTAGAGCTTCATGCTGATAACGTGTTATAAAACTTTAGCAAAGTGTATAAAGATACTCTTATAATTGCTGCATAAATTTAGAGAGAATAAGCAAGAGAAAAGAGAGAGAAATTCTTCAAAGAGAATTCTTATGTTTTTCATTTAGCATGATTTCATTTATATAGGAAAGTAGGAGGTCACGGGGAGAGCATGAGAAGAAAGAAGAAAGAGAAGGGAGTCACGGAGCTAGTAAAGGAAGGTTCCCTCCGGAAGAGGGAATCACACGCTTTCTAACATTCATAATGTTTTATATATTATATACTAGTAATTGTTTGTGCCTGAAGGCACGACGTAATAAAAAATTAGATTAAAATTCAAAAAATACTATATTACCTAAAGACTATTTGCAACTTAAAATAACTTACAATCAGACATAACAATTATCATAATTTATCTCACTACCACAATAATTAATTTTTTTTAAAAAATAAATATTCAGAAAAATCTAAACTTGTCTACAAAACTTACAATCATCAATAACAATTATCATAATTTACCACACTACCATAATAATAATAATTATAATAATTATTATTATTGATATTATTATCATTGTTATAATTATAATAATTATTATTATTATTATTATTATTATTATTGCTATTATTATTATTACTATTATTATAATAATTATTATTATTATTATTATTAATATTATTATAATAATTATTTTTACTTTATTACTATTATTATTACTACTATTATAATTATAATAATAATTATTATTATTATTATATTATAATTATAATTTTTATTATTTTTGTTGTTGTTATTATTATTATTATTATTATTATTGTTATTATTATTATTATTATAATAATAAAAGTTATTATTATTATTATTATTATTATTGTTGTTGTTGTTGTTGTTGTTATTATTATTATTATTATTATTATTATTATTATTATTATTATTATTAGTAGTAGTAGTAGTAGTAGTAGTAGTAGTAGTAGTAGTAGTAGTTGTTGTTGTTGTTGTTGTTGTTGTTGTTGTTGTTGTATTAGTAGTATTATAATTATAAATATATTTATTATTATATTATAATTATTATTATTTTAAATTAAAATTAGAATGAATCGAACCATAGTTGTGTTTTCTCGACCAAATCAATTAGAATGAATCTGAAAGTTTATTATATAGATTACTATTATTATTATTATTATTATTATTATTATTATTACTACTATTACTATTACTATTATTATAATTATTATAATAATTATTATTATTTATTATTATAATAATAATAATAATTAGTACTATTATAATTATTATTATTATTATTATTATCATAATTACTATTTATAAGCAATATATTCATTAATATGTTAATAAACTAACATGGCTCTGATACCAATTAAGGGAGGATCGGAGGAAAAGGTTGATCAAGCACGTCTGTCAACGATTTACAAGAAAAAAAGCCACACTCCACAAGAATAAAGGCAAAGACTCAAAACGCGACTTTGGTGACGTCCCACTTAATCAAGAATTAACCCTAATTTATCTTAATTAATACATGGCATGAAATTTTAAAAACATATTAAATATATATTTACAGAAAAATTACCAGATATATGATCTCATGAAATTACTGTTGATTAGGGGTAGGGGTTCTACCCAAAACTATGAGCCGGCAGGTTTCTTTCTGTATGGCGGTTTTTGTTAAATTAATATAATGTTCTGATGTGTAAAACTGCTCTAAGAAATAAGAACGATTATAATTATCTGTTGCAGATTGATATTCTGTTTTGTATCGATTACTATTCTCAGTATGATAATTTAAAAACTCAAGTAAGGAAACATAATAATTAACGGAAGCAATAATTAAAACTTACAGAAGAGTCTTGGATATCTTCAAACTCCAGATTTATATATTTATCAAGTATTTTATAGAGAGAGGTACAAAGAGAATGCAAAAGAAAATTCTAAAGAAAGTTCTCTACTTCTATCGGTATTTATCTTTCCTGGTCCTACAAAATGATGAACGATAGCTTGAACTAAGGTGTAGCAGTCATCTTTTCTTCTGGTTTCAAGTTTAGTAATAGGTTCAGTATCATTCTTATAGGATTGAAGGATTTTCAGTTCTTTGGTTATCAGAGAGTACATTATCCCACCTTCCTTTAAGAATGCCAGTAAAGCCATTTACTAAGAAACGACAGATCAGATGGTCTGTGTTAACATTCTGTTTGCAGACTGTAGCATACATCAAGATATGATGGATGGTTTCAAAATTTTGATATTCTATTTTACCATCGATATTCCATTCCTAGATGGTCTTACCATGATAAGACTTCTGGGAATGAAGAAAGTCTTCTTCATACAGAATATCCTGAGGAGTAGGTCTGGGGTAGTAGTACCTACTAGGTCCAGATAAAGCCATTCTATTAATAGGCTTTCGGCTATAAGTAGTTTTATTAATATTTTGCATTTCCTAAATATTATTCTGGATTTCAAAAATATTAATAGGGGAAATATCATAATCTTCTTCTTTATTATCAGTATTATCATCACTGGTATGAGAGAAAGGTTGTCCAGACATCATATTGATCTGGGACGAGGATGCGGGTCTGAGTTTTAAATCTTTCATTTTATTTAAAAGATTTTCAATAAAATTATCACTAGTTTTAGAAGATTTCATTTTAAAATTATTAACTTCTAAAGGTGGCTTAATAGTTGAAGGTTGAAGGTCAATTTTTGAGGAACAATTTGGCAATTATTATTAATATGATTTATTTGCTCTTCAATCCTGGTTAACTATTTTCCTACAGTTTGAAGGAATAGATTAGTATAATTATTCTGTTTAGACAAGGGCAAAATGTCTTTTATCTTTACTTCTTCTTGTTGATGAGAAACTTCAGAAATATCAACATACGAATTAATAACTAAGGGCTTTAAATTTTCATTTCCAGAGCTAAGTTCAAGAGACTTGGGAGGGGGATGAATAGACTGAATAATATTACCATTTGTGATAATCCAATCTTTTTGAATTTCAGTTAATACATTTAGTTGATTTTCAGTATAAAAATCTGATTTTAAGACAAAATCATAATACCATTTAGCAAATGATAATATACACTGGTTACTATTCAGATAAGCATAATAATTAGCTTTAATTTCTGCTAACCTATCATTATCATGATTTTTAAAATACCAATTTCTAAAATTCTGGTAATTATCCTGCATGAACTCTTGGTTTAAACATTAGCGAATTTTACTATTTAGAGAAAAATCCATTTAACACTCAAAATTCATATCACTAGCAGTTGAATTGTAAGGTCTTCTGTTCTGAGGAGTAGCCTCATAAATACCATGAGGTATTTGATTTTCAGAAATATGAATTCCTCTAACTATGTCTTCATTTTTGACAGACTCATTGCTGGGATTTTTAGACTCTGGATAAAATTGATACTTTAGGAATTCATACAACTCTTAATAACAGACATACTATTTTTGAATTTATTACAGAACCCTACACTAAAGAATTAAATCAAGTCAAAAACATGATTTATTCTTAAGAAAATCAAATCAATTTTATTCAGAAAGAAATAAAATTTCTTACTACAAAACAGAGAATTTTACAACCTTCTTTACAGGAAAAAAAAAAGATTAATCCACAAAACTCTTCAAACAGAAATCTGTAGTGATGTCCCAAATGTTTTCTGGAACAGGAAGAAGCATATTATTTCTCTTCCTTATATCCCTAATTTTAATGAGAAAAATATTCCTACTAAATCTCGACCCAGCCAGATGAAGAAAGAATATTTACTCCATTGCAAAACTGAAATTGAGTCCCTTCAACAGAAAAAATTAATAAAACCCAGTACCTCTCCTTGGAGCTGTACTGCCTTTTATGTCAATAAAAATTCAGAAATTGAACGAGGAACTCCACGACTCGTTATCAACTATAAACCTCTTAATGAAGCCCTTTAATGGATTAGATATCCAATTCCGAATAAGAAGGATCTTCTTTACCGACTTCATGATGCCACTATTTTCTCAAAATTTGATATGAAATCAGGATTTTGGCAAATTCAAATTAGAGAACATGATACTTATAAAACTACTTTTACATTACCTTTTGGTCACTATGAATGGAATGTTCTTCTATTTGGAGTAAAAAATGGACCTTCAGAATTCCAGCACATCATGAATGATATTTTTAATCTTTTTACTAAATTTATTATCTGTTACATTAATGATGTTTTAATTTTCTCTTCATCCATTGAACAACATATAAAACATTTAAATATTTTTTAAAATGGTATCATAAAAAATGGGTTGGTAGTTTCTGCCCTTAAAATGAAACTTTTCCAAACAAAAATCAGATTTTCGGACATAATATTTCCAATGGAACTATTATTCCAATTAATAGATGTATTGAATTTGCATCTAAATTTTCGAATGAAATCAAAGACATTAATCAACTGCAAAGGTTTATGGGAAGTTTAAATTATATTCGTGATTATTATCCAAATCTTTCCCAAGATGCTTTTATTCTGTATACTCGCCTTCGAAAAAATCCTTTACCCTGGACTGAAGAACATACTGATGCAGTAAGAAAAAATTAAATCTAAAGTTAAACAATTACCTTATTTATCCCTACCAAATCCGGAATGGAAAAAATCGTTCAGATCGATGCTTCCAATACAGGATATGGTGGTATTTTAAAACAATTTAATCCTACCAGTAATAAAGAAGATCTTATTCGCTTTACTTCAGGAACTTGGAAAGGACCCTCTTTAAATTATTCTACTATTGAAAAAGAATGTCTTTCAATTGTCAAATGTATTTTAAAATTTCAGGATGATTTTTTAAATCAGCACTTCTTAATTAGAGTTGACTGTTCACCTGCTAAACAAATCTTTAAAAAGGACATTCAGAATTTAGCATCCAAACAAATATTTGCTATTTGGCAAAGTATTTTATCAGTATTTAACTTTGATATTGAATATATCAAAGGAAACCAGAATTCTTTACCAGATTTTCTAACCAGAGAATATTTACAGGAATGACCAGTAGAGGTCGTGGCCGCGGCCAAAAAGGTTGAGGCAGAACTAATCTATATTATAGAGAATTTCCTAGCTTGAACACTCAGTCCAGTAATTCTTCGGCTTCTTCTAGCTAACCTACAGTAAAAGATGTTCTTCTTTTACCCGAACAGTATATTCCAAATACTTATGTAGAAGAAATAACATTGTTTATTGAACAGAATGATGAGAAATGGATGAAAGATCCATGGGAGATCAAGCGACGTTATTTAACGACTCAACAGTCTCCTCCTCGTTTTAACCAGTATCGTTATGTATATGAGCAAATCATTTTAGAAATAACATATATGGATATAAAGCACACGCTTCATGATCCATCTAAACCGACCAGTCCAATCCAATACAGCAAAACCACTATCAAGAGCATCATGCCTCTTGTCAATTGGGGTATTAATCCTCATACCACCCGTATCATTGAATCCACACATTTAACAGAAACCAGATACAGTTATTGGGATTATATTGATTCCTTTGCACAAGTATTTTATTACCAGAATCCCATCCATAACCACTCTTGGTTCATCCGTATCTGTCCCGAAGTTTTAAGAAACAAAATTCCTAACTGGTTTTTCGTTTGGTGGGATAAAATAGGTATCACTATTGACACCCTACCAGAATCAGTTCAAACAACATTCAAGGAATGGCAAGTTGCCTATGCCCATATACCAGTAAATAATGAATTATCTATGCAAAAACTATTTGCCCATTTCATAATCCGTTTTGGAATTCCTTGGATTTGGAAGTGGGATTTTCAGTGCGATTATCAGAATAAAATCCCTCGCCTAAAAAGAGTATTTTTTACCAAGTGGTGGGATAATGGGCTTAATCCCACTTTACCAAAACTCTTCAAGACCATAAAAGGTCATACCCAGGCATGTTTAGATGTTATACCTCAGAGCCTTCCAGCATCAACGCCAGTTAATCCCTTTGTTAAAATCCAAATAGAATTAAAACAAAAATTTCCAAACCTTACTGAAACTGAACTATTAGTCAAAACTATGGATTATATGAAAACACAATTCTTACAATCCTTAGTCCCGGATGATGCCTCTATGAAGACTGTTAACAGTGATGAAAAATCTGAGCAGGATGACAATCAATTCAATGTGTTAGTACGAGAAAGTCAAGAACCGGAGCCTACAATGGGAGACTTTTGGGATTCTCTCACTTCAATGATTTCTGAGAAAATGGCACAGGACAAAAAAGGAAAAGGAAAGTCATAAAGTTATTCCACTACAGCATCAATAATCAGAAGAAAACAAGTACAGTGTTCCCACCAGCAACGATGCATATCCAATTACCTCTCAATTATCAGAAGCTGACAGCCACCTGTCCACTACAGTATTCCCACTTTATCGACAGCTTGTCTCTTATCCTCCACTTCCTACGGCTAAGGGATAAAGAAGAAAAGATAAGGATTACTGCTCGACTCCACTATCCAGGACACGTCTGATCCTTTCTCTCCTTCTCTTTTGTATAAATAAGGGAGACCTCACCCTTGTTGAGGTAGAACTTTCTTTAGAATTTTCTTTTGCATTCTCTTTGTACCTCTCTCTGTAAAATACTTGATAAATATATAAATCTGGAGTTTGAAGATATCCAAGACTCTTCTGTAAGTTTTAATTATTGCTTCTGTTAATTATTATATTTCCTTATTTGAGTTTTTAAATTATCATACTGAGAATTGTAATCGATACAAAACAGCATATCAATCTACAACAGATAATTATAATCATTCTTATTTCTTATAACAGTTTTACACATCAGAACATTATATTGATTTAACAAAAACCGCCATACAGGAAGAAACCTATCGGCTCATAGTTTTGGGTAGAACCCCTACCCCTAATCAATAGTAATTTCATGAGATCATACATGTGGTAATTTATCTGTAAATATATATTTAATATGTTTTTAAAATTTCATTCCATGTAAAGATAGATCAGGGTTAATTCTTGATTAAGTGGGACGTCACCAAAGTCGCGTTTTGAATCTTTGCCTTTATTCTTGTGGAGTGTGGCTATTTTTTTCTTGTAAATCGTTGACAGATGTGTTTGATCAACCTTTTCCTCCGATCCTCCCTTAATTGGTATCAGAGCCATGTTAGTTTATTAACATACTAGCCTTGCCCATGGACCAGTATATTTTAATATCTACCCGAATTTAAGTGTTGCCTTAACTGATAATAATTTGTCAAAAGTCTTAGAAATGAGAATCATATCTCATGGTTATGAATACCTACCCGGATCCCCTCCTTTTGCCATATTATTCTGTATACACCTTAAATTTTAACGACTTTAAATCCCTATATCAGAAAGCAAAACCAACAAGGACATACTGTCCTTATTGACACTAACCTCTTTAGTAGTCAAGTGGTTATTCCCAGAATGATCCCTTAGGAAGAAATTACTTTCCCAAAACAATGGCAAATTACTAATGCCGTTCCTACCAGACCTATAATTAGACAAAATATTGAAGATGTTATTATAACCAGTAATGGAAATGTTTATCTAAAATTTCAAAGACCTTTTACTAGAAGTCAATCTATTAATAATATTTCTTATAACATTGATTTTCCTGAATTATCTAGACAATCTGTGTCTGACCCTTTAGAATCTGTCTATCCAGAGTCTAAAAATCCCAGCAATGAGTCTGTCAAAAATGAAGACATAGTTAGAGGAATTCATATTTCTGAAAATCAAATACCTCATGGTATTTATGAGGCTACTCCTCAGAACAGAAGACCTTACAGTCCAACTGCTAGTGATATGAATTTTGAGTGTTAAATGAATTTTTCTCCAAATAGTAAAATTCGCTAATGTTTAAACCATGAGTTCATGCAGGATAAATACTAGAATTTTAGAAATTGGTATTTTAAAAATCATGATAGTGATAGGTTAGCAGAAATTAAAGCTAATTATTATGCTTATCTGAATAGTAACCAGTGTATATTATCATTTGCTAAATGGTATTATGATTTTGTCTTAAAATCAGATTTTTATACTGAAAATCAACTAAATGTATTAACTGGAATTCAAAAAGATTGGATTACCACAAATGGTAATATTATTCAGTCTATTCATCCCCCTCCCAAGTCTCTTGAACTTAGCTCTGGAAATGAAAATATAAAGCCCTTAGTTATTAATCTGTATGTTGATATTTCTGAAGTTTCTCATCAACAAGAAGAAGTAAAGATAAAAGACATTTTGCCCTTGTCTAAACAGAATAATTATACTAATTTATTCCTTCAAACTGTAGAAAAACAGTTAACCAGGATTGAAGAGCAAATAAATCATATTAATAATAATTGCCAAATTGTTCCTCAAAAATTGACCTTCAACCTGCAACTATTAAGCCACCTTTAGAAGTTAATAATTTTAAAATGAAATCTTCTAAAACTAGTGATAATTTTATTGAAAATCTTTTAAATAAAATGAAAGATTTAAAACTCACACCCGCATCCTCGTCCCAGATTAATATGATGTATGGACAACCTTCCTCTCATACCAGTGATGATAATACTGATAATGAAGAAGAAGATTCCGATATTTCCCCTATTAATATTTTTGAAATCCAGAATAATTTTTAGGAAATGCAAAATATTAATAAAACTACTTATAGCCGAAAGCCTATTAATAGAATGGCTTTATCAGGACCTAGTAGGTACTACTACCCCAGACCTACTCCTCAGGATATTCTGTATGAAGAAGACTTTCTTCATTCCCAGAAGTCTTATCATGGTAAGACCATCTATGAATGGAATATCGATGGTAAAACATAATATCAAAATTTTGAAACCATCCATCATATCTTGATGTATGCTACAGTCTGCAAACAGAATGATAACACAGACCATCTGATCTGTCGTTTCTTAGTAAATGGCTTTACTGGCATTCTTAAAGGATGATGGGATAATGTACTCTCTGATAACCAAAGAACTGAAATCCTTCAATCCTATAAGAATGATACTGACCCTATTACTAAACTTGAAACCAGAAGAGAAGATGTCTGCTACACCTTAGTTCAAGCTATCGTTCATCATTTTGTAGGACCAGGACAGATAAATACCGATAGAAGTAGAGAACTCTTACAGAACCTTCGTTGCCCATCCTTAACCCATTTTAGATGGTATAAAGATATTTTTTTAATGAAAGTTATGCAAAGAGCAGATGCTAACAGTGAACATTGGAAAGCCAAATTTGTAGATGGACTCCCTACTTTCTTTGCAAAAAAAGTTCGAAAAAAACTTAGAGATAAACATGACCGTATGAGTATACCTTATGACCAGTATTCTTGTGGCCATCTTATTTCAGTAATTATCGAAGAAGGATTATAATTATGTAATGATATGAAACTTCAACAATTAATGAAAAAACAGAATCTTACTAAAAGACATGAAATAGGAGAATTTTGCGATCAATTCTCTTATAACACAAAATTACAGTATCCTCAGAAAGCTAAAAACAGCAAAGTTCTAAGCCTTTTAGATCTTACCGAAAACGTTCTTCTAAGAAATCTTCGAAAACCAAAACCCCTGAAAAATCTTCCAGGAAAAGACAGAGTAGCAGAAAAAAAAGATAAATCTAAAATTCAATGCTATAAATGTGGAAAAACAGGACACTTTGCTAATAAGTGTAATTCAAAATTAAAACAAAAACTTAATGAATTATCCCTTGATGAGGAAATCCAACAGCAAATTCTTAATTGTTTGTCTAATAACGATTTTGTGTCCAGCTCAGAAAATGATTTAGCAGAAGTCTATTCAGAATCTGACAATATTTCTGACAATGAACAATGTCAAACCTGTACAATTAATAACTGTAATACAGCTACTGAAGCTAATTACTGGAAAGCTATCGTTGAGATGAATGGTTTAGATATTGGAGGTCCCGGTATTAATGTCTTAACTGACCACCAAAAATCCCTTCTCGACCTAGCCGAATAAATTAAAGATCCAGACATTAAATTAAAATTTTTAGAAATCTGTTATAAAACACAAAAGGCTGAAGATACCATTCCTATTAATCAGTACAGTATGAAGGAGGTTATGAAACGTATTCAGGGCGTTTCTACCATTGAAAAGCCTACTACTATCCAGGATCAAAAAAATGAAATAAATATTTTAAAATCTGAAATATAACAATTACAGAATAATAATATTATTATCTTTCAAGATTTAAACAATATTAAAAATCAGTTAAATCACAAACAGGATAATATAGAATCCTCCAAACAGCCAGAATCATTTGATAAACCAAAATCTTCTGAACAATATTTAATGCTTATGAATCAAGTAGTCTTCCAGAAATGATATATTAGAATTACTTTTATTATTAAACCAAATTTTATTATCAAAGACGCTATTGCGCTTGTTGATAGTGGTGCTGATATGAACTGTATCTAGGAAGGACTTATCCCTACTAAATACTTTCAAAAGACCACTCAATCTTTAACCAGTGCAAGCGGAAATACTATGAATATTAAGTATAAAATTTCTGAAGCCTTAATCTGTAATCAAGGTCTTTGTTTACCTACTTCTTTTGTTCTTATCCGTAATATGAATCAAAGTATCATTAATTACTATTACTATTATTATAATACTAATTATAATAATAATATTATTATTATTATTATTATTATTATTACTATTATTATTATTAGTATTATAATTATTATTAATATTACTATTACTATTATTATAATAATTATTATTATTACTATTATTATTATTACTATTACTATAATTATAATTATAATAATAATAATAATTTTATTATTATTATTATTATTTGTTTGTGTGTGTGTGAAGAAGATAGGAGAGATAAAGATTTTGTGTGTGAACATGAGAGAGAGTAGAGTAGAGTAGTGTAGGGGTGAATTTGATTTGGGCGGGAAGAAATATGAGCTTTTAGATTAAGTTGAAAGAATTAGGTTAGAATAAATCTGAACCGTCCTTGTGCTTTGTTAAATGAAATATTCAAAATAGGTTCTATTTTATTATATAGATTAATGAATATATTACTTATAAATTACACATATATGGTCACCTTTGAAAAATGACTGATTTTTCAATTTCTCTTTCAACCGTAGCTAATGCCTCAGCTTCTACAGTTGAAGCAACCGAACTGATAGCCTATCAGGATGTAAAGGAAGCCTTAGATAAATGGATCATTCCTAAAATTAGACCAGAAACAATTTATAAAATTGGAACCTTTGATTTTATCAGTAAAAGAATAATTAAAACCTTTGAACATGCTGTTCCTTTACAGAATAATGATGAAATTTTATATTTACTGCATGTTGAAGACTTGTACCCCTTTTTGCAAAAATATAAATATGTTCACATAGGACATGTCCAAGTAGCCTTCAAATCTTGGACTTTACTTGGCCAAAATACCAGTATTCAGTGCACACTTAGAGATGGTAGGTGTCTTAACTAGAAAGCCTCTCTCATGGGAGCTATTGAAACTAGCCTTGCCCATGGACCAGTATATTTTAATATCTACCCGAATTTAAGTGTTGCCTTAACTGATAATAATTTGTCAAAAGTCTTAGAAATGAGAATCATATCTCATGGTTATGAATACCTACCCGGATCCCCTCCTTTTGCCATATTATTCCGTATACACCTTAAAGTTTTAACGATTTTAAATCCCTATATCAGAAAGCAAAGCCAACAAGGACATACTGTCCTTATTGACACTAACCTCTTTAGTAGTCAAGTGGCTATTCCCAGAATGATCCCTTGGGAAGAAATTACTTTCCCAAAACAATGGAAAATTACGAATGTCGTTCCTACCAGACCTATAATTAGACAAAATATTGAAGATGTTATTCAAACCAGTAATGGAAATGTTTATCTAAAATTTCAAAGGCCTTTTACTAGAAGTCAATCTATTAATAATATTTCTTATAACATTGATTTTCCTGAATTATCTAGACAATCTGTGTCTGACCCTTTAGAATCTGTCTATCCAGAGTCTAAAAATCCTAGCAATGAGTCTGTCAAAAATGAAGACATAGTTTGAGGAATTCATATTTCTGAAAATCAAATATCTCATGGTATTTATGAGGCTACTCCTCAGAACAGAAGACCTTACAGTCCAACTGCTAGTGATATGAATTTTGAGTGTTAAATGAATTTTTCTCCAAATAGTAAAATTCGCTAATGTTTAAACCATGAGTTCATGCAGGATAAATACTAGAATTTTAGAAATTGGTATTTTAAAAATCATGATAGTGATAGGTTAGCAGAAATTAAAGCTAATTATTATGCTTATCTGAATAGTAACCAGTGTATATTATCATTTGCTAAATGGTATTATGATTTTGTCTTAAAATCAGATTTTTATACTGAAAATCAACTAAATGTATTAACTGGAATTCAAAAAGATTGGATTACCACAAATGGTAATATTATTCAGTCTATTCATCCCCCTCCCAAGTCTCTTAAACTTAGCTCTGAAAATGAAAATTTAAAGCCCTTAGTTATTAATCTGTATGTTGATATTTCTAAAGTTTCTCATCAACAAGAAGAAGTAAAGATAAAAGAAATTTTCCCCTTGTCTAAACAGAATAATTATACTAATTTATTCCTTCAAACTGTAGAAAAACAGTTAACCAGGATTGAAGAGCAAATAAATCATATTAATAATAATTGTCAAATTGTTCCTCAAAAATTGACCTTCAACCTGCAACTATTAAGCCACCTTTAGAAGTTAATAATTTTAAAATGAAATCTTCTAAAACTAGTGATAATTTTATTGAAAATCTTTTAAATAAAATGAAAGATTTAAAACTCACACCCGCATCCTCGTCCCAGATCAATATGTTGTCTGGACAACCTTCCTCTCATACCAGTGATGATAATACTGATAATGAAGAAGAAGATTCCGATATTTCCCCTATTAATATTTTTGAAATCCAGAATAATTTTCAGGAAATGCAAAATATTAATAAACTACTTATAGCCGAAAGCCTATTAATAGAATGGCTTTATCAGGACCTAGTAGGTACTACTACCCCAGACCTACTCCTCAGGATATTCTGTATGAAGAAGACTTTCTTCATTCCCAGAAGTCTTATCATGGTAAGACCATCTATGAATGGAATATCGATGGTAAAACATAATATCAAAATTTTGAAACCATCCATCATATCTTGATGTATGCTACAGTCTGCAAACAGAATGATAACACAGACCGTCTGATCTGTCGTTTCTTAGTAAATGGCTTTACTGGCATTCTTAAAGGATGATGGGATAATGTACTCTCTGATAACCAAAGAACTGAAATCCTTCAATCCAATAAGAATGATACTGACTGTAACACCCCCTTCCCGAAAAGGAAATGGAGGTCACGTGCAAAGCACAACAAACCTCAAAATAAGAAAACAGAGCACTAACAACCTCAAAACATTAATAGTGGTAATCCATTAATAGCGTACTAAATACAATTCTCCAAATAGAGTCAACATAATCAAACTTAAAATTCGAAACAACCTAGATCGATGGTCAAAGACAACTCTCTCATCACACTAGCACTGAAACACCCCTACTAACCTGCCGGAAGAAAAAACACAGCATGAGCCAATTGCCCAGTACGGATACAGATATACAAAAGATATACAACTGATATACGAAAACAGTTGAGACAAATACTGAACAAGCCTCAAGTGCAAATACGTACGAACGAAAATGTAATATCCAAGGATCTGAATGGAATATATATGAATCAACATAATTGACAAAACCAATAAGAGAATAAAGAAATAACGAACTGAAGCAACTAACTCAATGACTTGAACTGAACAAAAACCAACAAAACTAATCCAATAAAATGATAGGCTGAAACAAATGGTTGGAGTTATGTCATACCGAATGAGCTCAGAAATATATCTTGTCACACAGACAAGTCAAAACAATGCCACACAGGCAAGTCAAAATATTGCCACACAGGCAAGTCAAAATAATGCCACACAGGCAATTCAAATGATGCCACACAGGCAACCAAAATAATGCCACACAGGCACATCGAAACAATGCCACACAGGCAATCACACATTGGACCGCGAATCCAAATGTATGCAAATCGGATAGGTGTGTTTGGCACAACATCACCAATCCGCAGAACAGAAAACTAGGGTTAACCCATACGCCTCCCACAACAAAACACCAAATGGCCCACTTACTCCGGAGCCCAAAATAGAGACGCCGTGGACTAATCACACCGCCACGAAAAGTGTCACGTCTCTCGTGCCAAGACGACGTGCCTGTGGTACCCCCACAGGTGGTTATAGCTCAAGTATACCCTACGGTATATTCTAACAAGGATACCATGTCACAACACATGCAACATAATACTAACAAAAGGGTTCTATATGTACATGTTGAACCAAATCAAATTATGGTCGCAAGGTCTCAAAAGAAGGTAACAACATGTACCGCTCTATAATTATCAAAAATAAATATTAAACATGATAACCTAATTCCAAGAGTACAAATACGAGTCATATGTATCAACTCTAAAATGAAACTAATATGTTTATTTCACAGGAAACAATTATGTGAAATAATAACGAAATTCGAACAAGCGACAAAATGAACAAATCAAATTTAACAAGAGTATCGCAGAAAGAGTACGGAATCCGTACCTGATACTTCCAACCCATTTATAGCACTCTCCGCAAAATCTTACCCTCAAATGCCAACGATATCAAATACGAAGCGTTATTCGCAACCTAAACATATTCACCTCAAATTAAAAACAATCCAAACTAATAATTCCAAAATAATTCATAATCTATTTAATATGCCTTTAATCATCGCCTTATATCAATTATTAATACTCCAAAATTTATATTCCAAGTATAACTCTTTAAATCCCCTTCGTTCGAACTAATTACATAAATTAACAAAAATTAATAAATATCTATAAGTTAAATTACTAATTATTAATTTACCCACTAACAACATAATACTGTTAAATTTATTATCAAATAAATTTTATAATTTTATCAACAAGATTAACGGGTTTAAATTAAAATACATAACTTTCAATTTGACTTGCCAATTCCATTTATAAATTTCATGGCAAAGAAAATTATTAACGTATAATATATTTAATTTAAAATAACGAAATATAATTTAAAATTACCAAAATATACTATATATATAAAGTGAAATTCACAGCATCTCATATGTTAATTCAACTAACTTGATGTCATCATCATATAGTTATATATATAAACCATATATATATATATAATAACGTAAGCTGCATATAAAAAAAATAATATACTTCAACGGTTGTTGCTGTGTTGCAGATTTGCAGTCGACTTTCAACAATTAACTTATAACACATATTATTAAATCAATTTGCATCACTACTATATACAACACATAACAATTATGATGAAATAAAAGAAAAAATTACCCGAGTAAAATCGCAATTATTTTTCACTATTTCTCTAGTTTTGTCAGCCGCTTCCCTTCTTCTCCTTCAATTTGTATCAGACTTGCTGTTTAAGTGAATTAGGTTTTATTTATTATTTTATTATTTTTCCTAATTATAAAAGGATTTTAATATTACCCACATAAATTAAACCCAATTAATTTTTAAGGCCCACTTTGTACTAAATTAATTTACCCATCACTTATTAATATTTATTAGCCCACACAAATTAAATAACTAGTTTGACCCAAAATAAATGACAAAGTCCAATTAATATGTTTTCAAACAAAATAATTAATTTTTTTTTATTTTTTTTTTATTTAATATATTTTTTTTTCCGGGTATTACATCACCTACCCCTTAAAAGGATTCCGTCCCCGGAATCAAAAGAATGAACGTACCAAATTATCAAAAGATGTAAATACTCCCCTCGAATAGACTCCTCTATCTCCCAAGTATCTTCCCGCTCCGAATGATTTTACCAAAAGACTTTAACAAAAGGAATTATCTTCCTCAATTTTAATTTAATCAGTTATTTCATTATCTACTAAAAGAATTTAATTTTCCAAACAAAACAAAGAAGAAAAGAGGAAACAAAATCATTTACCTTTTTCAATTTAAACACAACTGTATAAGATAAAATTAATTAATATTTAAAAATAAAAAAAATGAGTTATTACATTTTTCACACCTTAAAAATAATTCAGTCCTCGGAATCAAATAAGTTACAAAAAAAATTTAGTTACGACGTAGCGCCGCCTTTTGTAACGATCAAGCCTGGTAAGTCCAGAGGTCCACACAATTATCCATGTACTCGTAAAATTTTCGTCAGCTATCGTGCCAAACTTTGGCCGATAAGGTTCCTCGCGTTAAATCACATGATCCACTGTTGTTGCGGGCCCCCCGTTAATATCTTTGAGTTTTATTCTTGCAAACGTACGTACTCTTCGGAACATAATTCGAAATCACAAACATTTCTCTTCATCTAAATACGATTCGAATACCCAAAATATTTGAAATTATTTTTAATTCGTAAAATGTTTATGTTCCACACATGACAAGGATCTAACAAATTATTTTTGTTTTATTTTTACATAAATTCACGAAAAACTCTAAAGGTATCAGATAACCAAAACAACTATGCAAACCATATTACCAACTCTCTCCAAGTCCTCAAGAACTTCAAAATATCTCATCCTTAATTTGAACTATTCACCAAATAATATTACACCAAAGAATATACTATTAATATCTCTTTATCACCAACTCTCCTAAGTCCTTAAGAGTTTCAAAATATCATAACCTCCAATCAAATTAGTTCTCAAATATTATAATACCAAAACATATTATTACTAAGATCTCATCATCACCATACCAACTCCAAATCATATATCCTACTATCTGAATAAGCACACTATAGCTTTCAATATCTCTTAAAGATTCATCACTTATTATATATCTAATCATTCAATGAATCAATCATTCTCTTAATGCAATTCTTAACCCAACAAATTTCAAGATCTCCACATACTATCACTCAAAATTTCATATAAGATAACTCCAATGTTCTACTAGGAAATAATCACAAAATTCATTTACTCCAAAAGATTAATCTAATTACCTCGAATCTCTACAACTCAAAATTATAAGAGATCATATGTACTTAATAGTTTTCACTTTATCATATTATTCCACCGATTCACATACCTCAAATTATTCATAACTTAACAAAAATCAGAATCTAACCCAAATAAAATCCTCAATTCCAAAATCATAAAAATTTATAATTACCTGAAATAACTCTAACAAATAATTCTCCAATATCAAAACTCGATGATACAAATACTCATATCATAATCGTATAATCATTTCTTAACTGAACATAATATAACATTATTCTCCTTAATAATCCAATCACAATCCTTAACTAATATTATTGTTCCAACGCATAACAATAATAATCTTAACAAATTATCCCGCCTTTCTCAAATAAACTATAACTCAAAGAACTAAAAAAAAACACTTGGTCAGAATAAGACCAACCAAACAGATAACAAAATCAAATCAAACTCCTACATCTACCCAATGGTTTACCCACAACTCACAGGTCAAACCTAAATAGGTTTTCTACAAGAAAGAACCTAAGCTCTGATACCATCTCTGTAACACCCCCTTCCCGAAAAGGAAAGGGAGGTCACGTGCAAAGCACAACAAACCTCAAAATAAGAAAACAGAGCACTAACAACCTCAAAAAATTAATAGTGGTAATCCATTAATAGCGTACTAAATACAATTCTCCAAATAGAGTCAACATAATCAAACTTAAAATTCGAAACAACCTAGATCGATGGTCAAAGACAACTCTCTCATCACACTAGCACTGAAACACCCCTACTAACCTGCCGGAAGAAAAAACACAGCATGAGCCAATTGCCCAGTACGGATACAGATATACAAAAGATATACAACTGATATACGAAAACAGTTGAGACAAATACTGAACAAGCCTCAAGTGCAAATACGTACGAACGAAAATGTAATATCCAAGGATCTGAATGGAATATATATGAATCAACATAATTGACGAAACCAATAAGAGAATAAAGAAATAACGAACTGAAGCAACTAACTCAATGACTTGAACTGAACAAAAACCAACAAAACTAATCCAATAAAATGATAGGCTGAAACAAATGGCTGGAGTTATGTCATACCGAATGAGCTCAGAAATATATCTTGTCACACAGACAAGTCAAAACAATGCCACACAGAAAATTCAAATGATGCCACACAGGCAACCAAAATAATGCCACACAGGCACATCGAAACAATGCCACACAGGCAATCACACATTGGACCGCGAATCCAAATGTATGCAAATCGGATAGGTGTGTTTGGCACAACATCACCAATCCGCAGAACAGAAAACTAGGGTTAACCCATACGCCTCCCACAACAAAACACCAAATGGCCCACTTACTCCGGAGCCCAAAATGGAGACGCCGTGGACTAATCACACCGCCACGGAAAGTGTCACGTCTCTCGTGCCAAGACGACGTGCCTGTGGTACCCCCACAGGTGGTTATAGCTCAAGTATACCCTACGGTATATTCTAACAAGGATACCATGTCACAACACATGCAACATAATACTAACAAAAGGGTTCTATATGTACATGTTGAACCAAATCAAATTATGGTCGCAAGGTCTCAAAAGAAGGTAACAACATGTACCGCTCTATAATTATCAAAAATAAATATTAAACATGATAACCTAATTCCAAGAGTACAAATACGAGTCATATGTATCAACTCTAAAATGAAACTAATATGTTTATTTCACAGGAAACAATTATGTGAAATAATAACAAAATTCGAACAAGCGACAAAATGAACAAATCAAATTTAACAAGAGTATCGCAGAAAGAGTACGGAATCCGTACCTGATACTTCCAACCCATTTATAGCACTCTCCGCAAAATCTTACCCTCAAATGCCAACGATATCAAATACGAAGCGTTATTCCCAACCTAAACATATTCACCTCAAATTAAAAACAATCCAAACTAATAATTCCAAAATAATTTATAATCTATTTAATATGCCTTTAATCATCGCCTTATATCAATTATTAATACTCCAAAATTTATATTCCAAGTATAACTCTTTAAATCCCCTTCGTTCGAACTAATTACATAAATTAACAAAAATTAATAAATATCTATAAGTTAAATTACTAATTATTAATTTACCCACTAACAACATAATATTGTTAAATTTATTATCAAATAAATTTTATAATTTTATCAACAATATTAACGGGTTTAAATTAAAATACATAACTTTCAATTTGACTTGCCAATTCCATTTATAAATTTCATGGCAAAGAAAATTATTAACGTATAATATATTTAATTTAAAATAACGAAATATAATTTAAAATTACCAAAATATACTATATATATAAAGTGAAATTCACAGCATCTCATATGTTAATTCAACTAACTTGATGTCATCATCATATAGTTATATATATAAACCATATATATATATAATAACGTAAGCTGCATATAAAAAAAATAATATACTTCAACGGTTGTTGCTGTGTTGCAGATTTGCAGCCGACTTTCAACAATTAACTTATAACACATATTATTAAATCAATTTGCATCACTACTATATACAACACATAACAATTATGACGAAATAAAAAAAAAATTACCCGAGTAAAATCGCAATTATTTTTCACTATTTCTCTAGTTTTGTCAGCCGCTTCCCTTCTTCTCTTTCAATTTGTATCAGACTTGCTGTTTAAGTGAATTAGGTTTTATTTATTATTTTATTATTTTTCCTAATTATAAAAGGATTTTAATATTACCCACATAAATTAAACCCAATTAATTTTTAAGGCCCACTTTGTACTAAATTAATTTACCCATCACTTATTAATATTTATTAGCCCACACAAATTAAATAACTAGTTTGACCCAAAATAAATGACAAAGTCCAATTAATATGTTTTCAAACAAAATAATTAATTTATTTTTATTTTTTTTTATTTAATATATTTTTTTTCCGGGTATTACACTGACCCTATTACTAAACTTGAAACCAGAAGAGAAGATGCCTACTACACCTTAGTTCAAGCTATCGTTCATCATTTTGTAGGACCAGGACAGATAAATACCGATAGAAGTAGAGAACTCTTACAGAACCTTCGTTGCCCATCCTTAACCCATTTTAGATGGTATAAAGAAGTTTTTTTAATGAAAGTTATGCAAAGAGCAGATGCTAACAGTGAACATTGGAAAGCCAAATTTGTAGATGGACTCCCTACTTTCTTTGCAGAAAAAGTTCGAAAAAAACTTAGAGATAAACATGACCGTATGAGTATACCTTATGACCAGTATTCTTGTGGCCATCTTATTTCAGTAATTATCGAAGAAGGATTATAATTATGTAATGATATGAAACTTCAACAATTAATGAAAAAACAGAATCTTATTAAAAGACATGAAATAGGAGAATTTTGCGATCAATTCTCTTATAACACAAAATTACAGTATCCTTAGAAAGCTAAAAAACAGCAAAGTTCTAAGCCTTTTAGATCTTACCGAAAACGTTCTTCTAAGAAATCTTCGAAAACCAAAACCCCTGAAAAATCTTCCAGGAAAAGACAAAGTAGCAGAAAAAAGGATAAATCTAAAATTTAATGCTATAAATGTGGAAAAACAGGACACTTTGCTAATAAGTGCAATTCAAAATTAAAATAAAAACTTAATGAATTATCCCTTGATGAGGAAATCCAACAGCAAATTCTTAATTGTTTGTCTAATAACGATTTTGTGTCCAGCTCAGAAAATGATTTAGCAGAAGTCTATTCAGAATCTGATAATAATTCTGACAATGAACAATGTCAAACCTGTACAATTAATAACTGTAATACAGCTACTGAAGCTAATTACCGGAAAGCTATCGTCGAGATGAATGGTTTAGATATTGGAGGTCCCGGTATTAATGTCTTAACTGACCACCAAAAATCCCTTCTCGACCTAGCCGAACAAATTAAAGATCCAGACATTAAATTAATAATTTTAGAAATCTGTTATAAAACACAAAAGGCTGAAGATACCATTCCTATTAATCAGTACAGTATGAAGGAGTTTATGAAAAGTATTCAGGGCGTTTCTACCATTGAAAAGCCTACTACTATCCAGGATCAAAAAAATGAAATAAATATTTTAAAATCTGAAATATAACAATTACAGAATAATAATAATAATATTATCTTTCAAGATTTAAACAATATTAAAAATCAGTTAAATCACAAACAGGATAATATAGAATCCTCCAAACAGCCAGAATCTTTTGATAAACCAAAATCTTCTGAACAATATTTAATGCTTATGAATCAAGTAGTCTTTCAGAAATGATATATTAGAATTACTTTTATTATTAAACTAAATTTTATTATCAAAGACGCTATTGCGCTTGTTGATAGTGGAGCTGATATGAACTGTATCCAGGAAGGACTTATCTCTACTAAATACTTTCAAAAGACCACTCAATCTTTAACCAGTGCAAGCGGAAATACTATGAATATTAAGTATAAAATTCCTGAAGCCTTAATCTGTAATCAAAGTCTTTGTTTGCTTACTTCTTTTGTTCTTATCCGTAATATGAATCAAAGTATCATTAATTACTATTACTATTATTATAATACTAATTATAATAATAATAATATTATTATTATTATTATTATTATTACTATTATTATTATTAGTATTATAATTATTATTAATATTACTATTACTATTATTATAATAATTATTATTATTACTATTATTATTATTACTATTACTATAATTATAATTATAATAATAATAATAATTTTATTATTATTATTATTATTTGTTTGTGTGTGTGTGAAGAAGATAGGAGAGATAAAGATTTTGTGTGTGAACATGAGAGAGAGTAGAGTAGAGTAGTGTAGGGGTGAATTTGATTTGGGCGAGAAGAAATATGAGCTTTTAGATTAAGTTGAAAGAATTAGGTTAGAATAAATCTGAACCGTCCTTGTGCTTTGTTAAATGAAATATTCAAAATAGGTTCTATTTTATTATATAGATTAATGAATATATTACTTATAAATTACATATATATGGTCACCTTTGAAAAATGACTGATTTTTCAACTTCTCTTTCAACCGTAGCTAATGCCTCAGCTTCTACAGTTGAAGCAACCGAACTGATAGCCTATCAGGATGTAAAGGAAGCCTTAGATAAATGGATAATTCCTAAAATTAGACCAGAAACAATTTATAAAATTGGAACATTTGATTTTATCAGTAAAAGAATAATTAAAACCTTTGAACATGCTGTTCCTTTACAGAATAATGATGAAATTTTATATTTACTATATGTTGAAGACTTGTACCCCTTTTTGCAAAAATATAAATATGTTCACATAGGACTTGTCCAAGTAGCCTTCAAACCTTTGACTTTTACTTGGCCAAAATACCAGTATTCAGTGCACACTTAGAGATGGTAGGTGTCTTAACTAGAAAGCCTCTCTCATGGGAGCTATTGAAACTAGCCTTGCCCATGGACCAGTATATTTTAATATCTACCCGAATTTAAGTGTTGCCTTAACTGATAATAATTTGTCAAAAGTCTTAGAAATGAGAATCATATCTCATGGTTATGAATACCTACCCAGATCCCCTCCTTTTGCCATATTATTCCGTATACACCTTAAAGTTTTAACGATTTTAAATCCCTATATCAGAAAGCAAAGCCAACAAGGACATACTGTCCTTATTGACACTAACCTCTTTAGTAGTCAAGTGGCTATTCCCAAAATGATCCCTTGGGAAGAAATTACTTTCCCAAAACAATGGCAAATTACTAATGCCGTTCCTACCAGACCTATAATTAGACAAAATATTGAAGATGTTATTCAAACCAGTAATGGAAATGTTTATCTAAAATTTCAAAGACCTTTTACTAGAAGTCAATCTATTAATAATATTTCTTATAACATTGATTTTCCTGAATTATCTAGACAATCTGTGTCTGACCCTTTAGAATCTGTCTATTCAGAGTCTAAAAATCCTAGCAATGAGTCTGTCAAAAATGAAGACATAGTTAGAGGAATTCATATTTTTGAAAATCAAATACCTCATGGTATTTATGAGGCTACTCCTCAGAACAGAAGACCTTACAGTCCAACTGCTAGTGATATGAATTTTGAGTGTTAAATGAATTTTTCTCCAACTAGTAAAATTCGCTAATGTTTAAACCATGAGTTCATACAGGATAAATATTAGAATTTTAGAAATTGGTATTTTAAAAATCATGATAGTGATAGGTTAGCAGAAATTAAAGCTAATTATTATGCTTATCTGAATAGTAACCAGTGTATATTATCATTTGATAAATGGTATTATGATTTTGTCTTAAAATCAGATTTTTATACTGAAAATCAACTAAATGTATTAACTGGAATTCAAAAAGATTGGATTACCACAAATGGTAATATTATTCAGTCTATTCATCCCCCTCCCAAGTCTCTTGAACTTAGCTCTGGAAATGAAAATTTAAAGCCCTTAGTTATTAATCTGTATGTTGATATTTCTGAAGTTTCTCATCAACAAGAAGTAAATATAAAAGGCATTTTGCCCTTGTCTAAACAAAATAATTATACTAATCTATTCCTTCAAACTGTAGGAAAATAGTTAACCATGATTGAAGAGCAAATAAATCATATTAATAATAATTGCCAAATTGTTCCTCAAAAAATTGACCTTCAACCTGCAACTATTAAGCCACCTTTAGAAGTTAATAATTTTAAAATGAAATCTTCTAAAACTAGTGATACTTTTATTGAAAATCTTTTAAATAAAATGAAAGATTTAAAACTCACACCCGCATCCTCGTCCCAGATTAATATGATGTCTGGTCAACCTTACTCTCATACCAGTGATGATAATACTGATAATGAAGAAGAAGATTCCGATATTTCCCCTATTAATATTTTTGAAATCCAGAATAATTTTCAGGAAATGCAAAATATTAATAAAACTACTTATAGCCGAAAGCCTATTAATAGAATGGCTTTATCAGGACCTAGTAGGTACTACTACCCCAGACCTACTCCTCAGGATATTCTGTATGAAGAAGACTTTCTTCATTCCCAGAAGTCTTATCATGGTAAGACCATCTATGAATGGAATATCGATGGTAAAACATAATATCAAAATTTTGAAACCATCCATCATATCTTGATGTATGCTACAGTCTGCAAATAGAATGATAACACAGACCATCTGATCTGTCGTTTCTTAGTAAATGGCTTTACTGGCATTCTTAAAGGATAATGGGATAATGTACTCTCTGATAACCAAAGAACTAAAATCCTTCAATCCTATAAGAATGATACTGACCCTATTACTAAACTTGAAACCAGAAGAGAAGATGCCTGCTACACCTTAGTTCAAGCTATCGTTCATCATTTTGTAGGACCAGGACAGATAAATACCGATAGAAGTAGAGAACTCATACAGAACCTTCGTTGCCCATCCTTAACCCATTTTAGATGGTATAAAGATGTTTTTTTAATGAAAGTTATGCAAAGAGCAGATGCTAACAGTGAACATTGGAAAGCCAAATTTGTAGATGGACTCCCTACTTTCTTTGCAGAAAAAGTTCGAAAAAAACTTAGAGATAAACATGACCGTATGAGTATACCTTATGACCAGTATTCTTGTGGCCATCTTATTTCAGTAATTACCGAAGAAGGATTATAATTATGTAATGATATGAAACTTCAACAATTAATGAAAAAATAGAATCTTATTAAAAGACATGAAATAAGAGAATTTTGCGATCAATTCTCTTATAACACAAAATTACAGTATCCTCAGAAAGCTAAAAAACAGCAAAGTTCTAAGCCTTTTAGATCTTACCGAAAACGTTCTTCTAAGAAATCTTCGAAAACCAAAACCCCTGAAAAATCTTCCAGGAAAAGACAAAGTAGCAGAAAAAAAGATAAATCTAAAATTCAATGCTATAAATGTGGAAAAACCGGACACTTTGCTAATAAGTGCAATTCAAAATTAAAACAAAAACTTAATGAATTATCCCTTGATGAGGAAATCCAACAGCAAATTCTTAATTGTTTGTCTAATAACGATTTTGTGTCCAGCTCAGAAAATGATTTAGCAGAAGTCTATTCAGAATCTGACAATAATTCTGACAATGAACAATGTCAAACCTGTACAATTAATAACTGTAATACAGCTACTGAAGCTAATTACTGGAAAGCTATCGTCGAGATGAATGGTTTAGATATTGGAGGTCCCGGTATTAATGTCTTAACTGACCACCAAAAATCCCTTCTCGACCTAGCCGAACAAATTAAAGATCCAGACATTAAATTAAAATTTTTAGAAATCTGTTATAAAACACAAAAGGCTGAAGATACCATTCCTATTAATCAGTACAGTATGAAGGAGGTTATGAAACGTATTCAGAACGTTTCTACCACTGAAAAGCCTACTACTATCCAGGATCAAAAAAATGAAATAATTATTTTAAAATCTGAAATATAATAATTACAGAATAATAATATTATTATCTTTCAAGATTTAAACAATATTAAAAATCAGTTAAATCACAAACAGGATAATATAGAATCCTCCAAACAGCCAGAATCTTTTGATAAACCAAAATCTTCTGAACAATATTTAATGCTTATGAATCAAGTAGTCTTCCAGAAATGATATATTAGAATTACTTTTATTATTAAACCAAATTTTATTATCAAAGACGCTATTGCGATTGTTGATAGTGGTGCTGATATGAACTGTATCTAGGAAGGACTTATCCCTACTAAATACTTTCAAAAGACCACTCAATCTTTAAACAGTGCAAGCGGAAATACTATGAATATTTAGTATAAAATTCCTGAAGCCTTAATCTGTAATCAAGGTATTTGTTTACCTACTTCTTTTGTTCTTATCCGTAATATGAATCAAAGTATCATTAATTACTATTACTATTATTATAATACTAATTATAATAATAATAATAATATTATTATTATTATTATTATTACTATTATTATTATTAGTATTATAATTATTATTAATATTACTATTACTATTATTATAATAATAATTATTATTATTATTACTATTACTATAATTATAATTATAATAATAATAATAATTTTATTATTATTATTATTATTTGTTTGTGTGTGTGTGAAGAAGATAGGAGAGATAAAGATTTTGTGTGTGAACATGAGAGAGAGTATAGTAGAGTAGTGTATGGGTGAATTTGATTTGGGCGGGAAGAAATATTAGCTTTTAGATTAAGTTGAAAGAATTAGGTAAGAATAAATCTGAACCGTCCTTGTGCTTTGTTAAATGAAATATTCAAAATAGGTTCTATTTTATTATATAGATTAATGAATATATTACTTATAAATTACACATATATGGTCACCTTTGAAAAATGACTGATTTTTCAACTTCTCTTTCAACTGTAGCTAATGCCTCAGCTTCTACAGTTGAAGCAACCGAACTGATAGCCTATCAGGATGTAAAGGAAGCCTTAGATAAATGGATCATTCCTAAAATTAGACCAGAAACAATTTATAAAATTGGAACCTTTGATTTTATCAGTAAAAGAATAATTAAAACCTTTGAACATGCTGTTCCTTTACAGAATAATGATGAAATTTTATATTTACTGCATGTTGAAGACTTGTACCCCTTTTTGCAAAAATATAAATATGTTCACATAGGACTTGTCCAAGTAGCCTTCAAACCTTTGACTTTACTTGGCCAAAATACCAGTATTCAGTGCACACTTAGAGATGGTAGGTGTCTTAACTAGAAAGCCTCTCTCATGGGAGCTATTGAAACTAGCCTTGCCCATGGACCAGTATATTTTAATATCTACCCGAATTTAAGTGTTGCCTTAACTGATAATAATTTGTCAAAAGTCTTAGAAATGAGAATCATATCTCATGGTTATGAATACCTACCCGGATCCCCTCCTTTTGCCATATTATTCCGTATACACCTTAAAGTTTTAACGATTTTAAATCCCTATATCAGAAAGAAAAGCCAACAAGGACATACTGTCCTTATTGACACTAACCTCTTTAGTAGTCAAGTGGCTATTCCCAGAATGATCCCTTGGGAAGAAATTACTTTCCCAAAACAATGGCAAATTACTAATGCCGTTCCTACCAGACCTATAATTAGACAAAATATTGAAGATGTTATTCAAACCAGTAATGGAAATGTTTATCAAAAATTTCAAAGGCCTTTTACTAGAAGTCAATCTATTAATAATATTTCTTATAACATTGATTTTCCTGAATTATCTAGACAATCTGTGTCTGACCCTTTAGAATCTGTCTATCTAGAGTCTAAAAATCCTAGCAATGAGTCTGTCAAAAATGAAGACATAGTTAGAGGAATTCATATTTCTGAAAATCAAATACCTCATGGTATTTATGAGGCTACTCCTCAGAACAGAAGACCTTACAGTCCAACTGCTAGTGATATGAATTTTGAGTGTTAAATGAATTTTTCTCCAAATAGTAAAATTCGCTAATGTTTAAACCATGAGTTCATGCAGGATAAATACTAGAATTTTAGAAATTGGTATTTTAAAAATCATGATAGTGATAGGTTAGCAGAAATTAAAGCTAATTATTATGCTTATCTGAATAGTAACCAGTGTATATTATCATTTGCTAAATGGTATTATGATTTTGTCTTAAAATCAGATTTTTATACTGAAAATCAACTAAATGTATTAACTGGAATTCAAAAAGATTGGATTACCACAAATGGTAATATTATTCAGTCTATTCATCCCCCTCCCAAGTCTCTTGAACTTAGCTCTGGAAATGAAAATTTAAAGCCCTTTGTTATTAATCTGTATATTGATATTTCTGAAGTTTCTCATCAACAAGAAGTAAATATAAAAGGCATTTTGCCCTTGTCTAAACAGAATAATTATACTAATCTATTCCTTCAAACTGTAGGAAAATAGTTAACCAGGATTGAAGAGCAAATAAATCATATTAATAATAATTGCCAAATTGTTCCTCAAAAAATTGACCTTCAACCTGCAACTATTAAGCCACCTTTAGAAGTTAATAATTTTAAAATGAAATCTTCTAAAACTAGTGATAATTTTATTGAAAATCTTTTAAATAAAATGAAAGATTTAAAACTCACACCCACATCCTCGTCCCAGATTAATATGATGTCTGGACAACCTTCCTCTCATACCAGTGATGATAATACTGATAATGAAGAAGAAGATTCCGATATTTTCCCTATTAATATTTTGAAATCCAGAATAATTTTCAGGAAATGCAAAATATTAATAAAACTACTTATAGCCGAAAGCCTATTAATAGAATGGCTTTATCAGGACCTAGTAGGTACTACTACCCCAAACCTACTCCTCAGGATATTCTGTATGAAGAAGACTTTCTTCATTCCCAGAAGTCTTATCATGGTAAGACCATCTATGAATGGAATATCGATGGTAAAACATAATATCAAAATTTTGAAACCATCCATCATATCTTGATGTATGCTACAGTCTGCAAACAGAATGATAACACAGACCATCTGATCTGTCGTTTCTTAGTAAATGGCTTTACTGGCATTCTTAAAGGATGATGGGATAATGTACTCTCTGATAACCAAAGAACTGAAATCCTTCAATCCTATAAGAATGATACTGACCCTATTACTAAACTTGAAACCAGAAGAGAAGATGCCTGCTACACCTTAGTTCAAGCTATCGTTCATCATTTTGTAGGACCAGGACAGATAAATACCGATAGAAGTAGAGAACTCTTACAGAACCTTCGTTGCCCATCCTTAACCCATTTTAGATGGTATAAAGAAGTTTTTTTAATGAAAGTTATGCAAAGAGCAGATGCTAACAGTGAACATTGGAAAGCCAAATTTGTAGATGGACTCCCTACTTTCTTTGCAGAAAAAGTTCGAAAAAAACTTAGAGATAAACATGACCGTATGAGTATACCTTATGACCAGTATTCTTGTGGCCATCTTATTTCAGTAATTATCGAAGAAGGATTATAATTATGTAATGATATGAAACTTCAACAATTAATGAAAAAACAGAATCTTATTAAAAGACATGAAATAGGAGAATTTTGCGATCAATTCTCTTATAACACAAAATTACAGTATCCTTAGAAAGCTAAAAAACAGCAAAGTTCTAAGCCTTTTAGATCTTACCGAAAACGTTCTTCTAAGAAATCTTCGAAAACTAAAACCCCTGAAAAATCTTCCAGGAAAAGACAAAGTAGCAGAAAAAAAGATAAATCTAAAATTCAATGCTATAAATGTGGAAAAACATGACACTTTGCTAATAAGTGCAATTCAAAATTAAAACAAAAACTTAATGAATTATCCCTTGATGAGAAAATCCAACAGCAAATTCTTAATTGTTTGTCTAATAACGATTTTGTGTCCAACTCAGAAAATGATTTAGCAGAAGTCTATTCAGAATCTGACAATAATTCTGACAATGAACAATGTCAAACCTGTACAATTAATAACTGTAATACAGTTACTGTAGCTAATTACTGGAAAGCTATCGTCGAGATGAATGGTTTAGATATTGGAGGTCCCGGTATTAATGTCTTAACTGACCACCAAAAATCCCTTCTCGACCTAGCCGAACAAATTAAAGATCCAGACATTAAATTAAAATTTTTAGAAATCTGTTATAAAACACAAAAGGCTGAAGATACCATTCCTATTAATCAGTACAGTATGAAGGAGGTTATGAAACGTATTCAGGGCGTTTCTACCATTGAAAAGCCTACTACTATCCAGGATCAAAAAAATGAAATAAATATTTTAAAATCTGAAATATAACAATTACAGAATAATAATATTATTATCTTTCAAGATTTAAACAATATTAAAAATCAGTTAAATCACAAACAGGATAATATAGAATCCTCCAAACAGCCAGAATCTTTTGATAAACCAGAATCTTCTGAACAATATTTAATGCTTATGAATCAAGTAGTCTTCCAGAAATGATATATTAGAATTACTTTTATTATTAAACCAAATTTTATTATCAAAGACGCTATTGCGCTTGTTGATAGTGGTGCTGATATGAACTGTATCCAAGAAGGACTTATCTCTACTAAATACTTTCAAAAGACCACTCAATCTTTAACCAGTGCAAGCGAAAATACTATGAATATTAAGTATAAAATTCCTGAAGCCTTAATCTGTAATCAAGGTATTTGTTTACCTACTTCTTTTGTTCTTATCCGTAATATGAATCAAAGTATCATTAATTACTATTACTATTATTATAATACTAATTATAATAATAATAATAATATTATTATTATTATTATTATTAGTACTATTATTATTATTAGTATTATAATTATTATTAATATTACTATTACTATTATTATAATAATTATTATTATTACTATTATTATTATTATTATTATTATTACTATTACTATAATTATAATTATAATAATAATAATAATTTTATTATTATTATTATTTGTTTGTGTGTGTGTGAAGAAGATAGGAGAGAGAAAGATTTTGTGTGTGAACATGAGAGAGAGTAGAGTAGAGTAGTGTAGGGGTGAATTTGATTTGGGCGGGAAGAAATATGAGCCTTTAGATTAAGTTGAAAGAATTAGGTTAGAATAAATCTGAACCGTCTTTGTGCTTTGTTAAATGAAATATTCAAAATAGGTTCTATTTTATTATATAGATATAGATATGTAATTTAATGTTTATTTTTAAATAAAAATTTTAAATTCCTTTGTGAGAGGTTCTAGAGTGATAGTATAAATATGATGGGAATTTTAAATAGAATACTATAATTTAATTTAATTTAATTTAAATTTTTTTTGTGTCGGTAATTTTATGGGTTTTTAGTGTACAAGTAGTCTATAGGAGAAAGAATAAAAAAGATTGAGCTAACCTATATAGGCCTTGATTCGTCGGCCCATACAAAGCTCATGTAGTTACTTTTTCAGCCCTCACATTTAAATAAATTACCCATCTCCCCGCCTTCAGTCTCCTGACGAAATGAAATTTGGAACAGTCCACTGTGTGTAGGGTTTTTTCCACACTTCAAAGCTCCACTACGTCTCTCTTCCTCTCTCTAAAAACTCAGGTAATTCCCTCTCTACATTAATTCACTGTATTTTGAGCTTTCCATTTGGAAGCTCTTCTATGCAACATTTATATGTGTAATTGAGCACCATTAATCTCGAAAATTAATAGCAATCTTCAATTTACTCCTTTTGGTTCACTCTTTTTTGTTTTAATTAGTATTTGTGTGTGTGTGTGTGTGTGTGTTTGTAAACAATGGAAGTTTGCATTCAGCTGAACCTATTATTACTAGATGTATCTTACTTGTTTGGTAATAGGGTTTTATACTTGGGCCTCTTTGCTAAGCAGGTATTAGGAAACTGTTAGAAATGAAGAAAGTTTTAATCTTTTTGTATTATGCTGTTTTCTGTTTGTATGAGATATAAAAATTTGTTGGAGTTCAGTCTAATTTATATATGTTCAATTGGTTGAAGGGGTTTTTGAATTTATGTGGAATTGAAATATTTCTTGCTAATTATCTTAAATTTCAAAATATAAAATTCACCCATTACAGGGATCAAGTCATTCTCATTCATTCGTGGTTTTCCGGGTGAGAAAGATTTCTAGGCCCCATATACCTTGGGCCTATAGCTCAAATATACCTTTTTGGTTAGGATTTATATTGAAGAAATAAGTGCCAAATGCAGCAATAAAACTCTTTAGTTTTCTCATAAGTTACCTTTCAATTTCATTGTAACTAACATGATTATGGGAGCACGTGCAGACAAATATATGTTTGAGGTTCCTGTGAACTATGATGTCCTGCAACTAAATTAGGGCAGTTTTTCAATCTAATGATGTTCTGTGAAGTACTGAAGTCTGAAGTACTTTGGCACATATTTTTTTTGATGGATTGTAACAGTTGGTGATTACCTTGTTCAGATAATATATTTTTGTTATATGGTGACAGAAAAAGAAACCGTAGCATCTTAGCTAGAATTTTTAGTTACCAAGTTTTTCCAAATGAGATGTATCTGCTATGTGGATATTAATATGATTCATTGCCTGGTTAGCCATGTGAGGATCATAAATTATACTCAAAATAACCTTGTGTTGAGTCTCTAAGTTTGACTTTGTTTATTGTAGATATATATAATTGGGCTGGTGAACTTCTTCAACACTATGCATGCAGTTAGGGGAGGCTGGGTTGGGCAAACATTTGCTCTTTCTAAGAGCAATGATTATGGAGGGAGGAAGTCACGCATTCGGCGTTCAAAAGAGGAGAGGAAGGCAATGGTCGAGTCTTTTATAAAGAAGTATTCTCTTGATACTTCCTTTTGCTTTAATTCTTCTACTAAGTGTGGATGATGTCAATCTAATTTACTAGTAACTATAGACATCCAATTATTCTTTGTTTTTTTAATCTGCATATCCACAATATGAACTGAAGTCCTTTTCAAAATAAAATGTTTTCTTTACTGATATTTTATTTTTCCTCTTCTAGTTCAGCTGGCTGTGATATTTGATAGTTTAACGAGCACAGTGGTGTGAGAAATGTTACTTTGGATCCTTCATGGACGTGCTTTGACCTAAGAACTAGCTTGTTGAATATTACTAATGATCTTGTAGAATGCACCTCTATCATTGACTGATAGAAGTAAATACCTGTTGGAAGTTTAGAATGTTGTATTATGCTAAATAACCCGTGATTATAAATGTTGATGAAAGTCTTTACATATGAAGTTTCAACAGACTTTTAGCCAGCACTTCTATTTCAAAATATAACCTAACTAAAAGAGAGTTGGACAGTTTTTTTATACTATATCTTATTTGATTTTGTACTCTCTTTGTTTGCTGAGAACATCATGATTTTGAATCCTGTCCTTTTCTCTACTTTATGAATCACATTTCTCTTCTTTTCTCTTCGTTTTTCCTACTTTTGAACTGAATCCATTAGCACGACCAGCTTTTGACTTACTATTGACAAGTGACACCATCTAGTTTAAGTACTTAAATAGCATATAACGACATAGTTTTTGGGGTTACACGATGGCGAACTGACTAGCATGCTGCATTCTGCTCATTAGTTTGTATCTATACATAGTTTCCACACTCAGATCTTTATTATCGTGCATTAGTTTCCCATACAAGACGTAAATAATGAATACATACATAACTAAAATTAATATGTGAAAGAATTCCAGTTCTATTAGGAATTTAGAATGCTAATAATCCGTAACTAATGAACAGAAAACTCTAGGGGACAATAAATGTAACAATTATGACCTTAATGTTAAAGTGTTGATGATGAAGTTAATTACCAATTCCATTGTGCAATGATAATTTATCTCCAAAACGATTGTCTATTCTCCACAAAAATAAGGGAAAAACCATACTATTATTTTGGGTATAAAAATCATTTAGAGTTAATTTGTTAAAACTTTTCATGCTTCGGCGTTATTACATATCATAAAATTTGGGTCAAGTTGAAGTTAAAGTTTTATAGGACTACTGTGAGGCCAACGATGCTACAAGGAGTTGAGTATTGGGCAACCAAGATGCAACATGTGCTAAAATGAGAGTTGCTGAGATGAGAATGCTAACGTGGATGTGTAGGCATACAAGGTTGGACATGATTTGAAATGAAGTCATTCGAAAGAAAGTTGGAGTGAAACTGATTGAGGTGTAGATGAGTAACATCGGTTGAGACGGTTGGGTTTTATCTAGCATCGTCCTGTAAGTGCGCCTGTGAGGAGAGGTATATTGTATTAGAAGGAACATGTAAGAAGAGGGAGGGGGAGAGTATGACTTACTTGGGAGAGAGTTATACATAGAGACATGGAAGATAGGAATATTATGGAGTCCTTGGCCTTGGATAAGGAGTGGAGGAGGTTAATTCGCATGTCTAAGGCCGAGTAGCTTGTAACAATCAATTGATGGTTTGTTTGCTTACTATTATTATTTTTGTTTTTATCAATTTTTTTAAAATTTATTTGCTTATTTATTTTATGATTATTATTTTTATTCAAGTTTTAGGCCCCAATAAAGAATATCCAGAGTGATTCTTCACCATATTGCTTTATCCATTTGGCTATGTTTGTTTGCAAGAATTATACTTGGGATAAGACTATTAATTCCAAGTGTCTTGTTTGTTTTTAAATTTTTACTTGGGACTATTAGTCTAAAATGACTTAATAGTCTTGGAATTATAATTATAATCCGGGATTATAATCCTTACAAACAAACATAGCCTTTGTCTTTTAATGTCTATAATTACGTTGTTAGTTTAGTCCCTCACAGCGTCAAGTTTCTGATCATTTATAGAAAGAAAGCCCTTTTTGTTTCCTTGCTTGGTTGGTGCAAACAACCTTCCATCTTGGCTTATTGTTAGACCATTCCTGCCCCTCCTTTTTTTTGTCTTTTCTATTTTTCTTTTTCTTTACCCTTGATTTGATTTTCCTTGGTATAAGTGGGATTCATTGACAGCCTACCCCAACAAGCTTGGGATAAAAAGGCCTTGTTGAGTTGAGTTTTCCTGCAAAAAAAAATCTAATTGTCACATTCATTGCAGGACAACACAAATGTATCAGTTCCTGAAGTTTTTTTTTGACACGCTATATCATTGTTCTTTTAGCAATAAAAATGTACATAAGCCGGAGTAGCAACCCTTTATTTAGTTTGTCATTTCCTTCGGTCATTCTTCATTTCATTGTGAATTAGTTAGCTTAGGAGCTGTTTGGGAGTGCATTTTTTGTTTGTAATTTTGCATCGTTTTGTTGGCTGATTCACTGAAGAACCAACGTTAAGTTCGTAAATAGTACAGGTCTGGGCAGGGTCAATATGTAAGCAGCCTTACCTCTGTTTCCAAGACAAACCCTTGAGAAGAATTGAGTTACTTATCTATTTTTTAATATATAAATTTTTTTTATAAGAAAGAGCCTACATTGAATTTGTGAGAGAATATATTGAATTTTCAAGCTAATACAAACTTGGACTCATAAAGTGACTTTCCATTGGCTAACTAGTGAATTAGTCGAATTTATCAACATTTGGTTAGTTCCAAGTTTGTGAAATAGACTTGTACACACGAAAATTTTTAACTTTATGCTGACTTAAAACTAAATGTATTGTTTACTCCCAGGAATTTCCATTTTTCTAAATAAACTTTTGCAGATATCAAAGCTCAAATGACGGGAATTTCCCATCGCTCAATCTCACACACAAGGAAGTTGGTGGATCTTTCTACACGGTTCGGGAAATTGTCCGAGAGATAATTCAGGAAAATAGGGTGTTGGGCCCGGTTAAGTTGACTCTTGAAGAGCAGAACGCTGATAGCTTTTTTGAACAATATCCACTGGGATCAATTTCGATGGAATCTCATATTCATGTGGTATCATCAAATGAACCTCATATTATTACAACTATTACTTCGTCTAATCATCAACAGAATCCAAATGAAGTACAAGTTTTAGATTCTAGTGGACAATACCAAGTATCTGAGCACTGGAAGCTTGATGATGGAATAATTATCAATGGCAGTACTCACGCAGCTGACAGAAAACAAGAATTTAGTGAATCTGTTCAGAGTGAACTGCCAGTGATAAAAGTTCCGGATGGAGAGGAACATATGGAGAATGAAATTGTAACATGTGAAGCCAGAATACCCCAGATCACAACAGATGTAATGGTGGAGACATTTCCATTAAGGCCAGTTAATGACACAATTTTTGCTTTGGATGGAGATTCAGGTAAATCAAGAGTCATTGCTGGAACTTCGGAAGAGAAGGAGCTTGAAAATATGGGACTGGGAGCAGTTAACAATGGTCTTGTACTTGATACGGTTGATGTTCTGGAAATCTCTTCTAATTTGGTGGATGAGAAAGCTGATGTGAATGCAGAAAGTCCTATATCAAAAATGAGTTGTGATTTGGTGGATAATAAAACTGATCCATCATTGGAAAGACCGAATCATTCTGCAACTGAAAGTAGCAATGTTTTTGAGGTTAATGATGACACAGCAGACCTTGACATTAAAGAAATCTCGCCTGCTGAAACTAAAGTGAGTTTTTATTGCACAGGCACCTCATTTGGTTAGCCTCTGCAAGTATGCTAGTCTTTTGGTGTATATCTTTCGGTGTTTGCTTATTCTTCACTTTTTTTCTGCTTCACATGATATAAGCAGTAGGATAGCAAACATATAATATATACATTTTATCATAAAATCTGATGCTGAATTAAAAGGTCATCTTAGGACCAAAATATGCCAATATATGGTGCATTTCATTTTTACTTTAAATCTTTTGCTCTTTTCTGTTGATACATGTACTGACTGGTATTTTTTGTGCCCCTTTGCAGCATATTAGTGTTCAAAATGGCATAGAAAATCTCAACGGAAATATTAGTAGCAGTTCTGAGGGACAACCAATTTCTGAAGAAGTTGCACTTAAAAGAGAATCTGGTATCCGGCATAGTGGTAGATCCCTGAAAGCTAGTGATCCAACATTAGACAGAATTAATCTGTAAGAGTCTCCAGCAACACCATTTTCTAAACGTGACTTGGTTTCAAAGTGATTTGTAAAATGATGAATTCAGCATTAGTATATTTATACCTTTTTCTCATTTTAATCATTATTACTTTTGCTTGTTGTTTCTTCTTTGTGCAGTGAGTCATGGGAAGCGACTTCTGACAGATCTAATGTCTCAGAAACTAATTCGCTTCTGGGCTTTGTTAAGGCGTTTATTACTGCGTTCGTGAAATTTTGGTCCGAGTAAAGTTTATCTGCCTTACCATATTCTCCTTTCCCCCCCCCCCTGAAAGTGAGTGAAGGGTGCTTGTTACGTCTCCACATTTAGAGAATTTTAGTTCACCCCACTCTGTTCTCTTTTTTTCGCCTACTTCAAATGTTCTGTTTGACCATCAGATGAGTGTTTGCTGTGAAGAAAATTTACTTGAGGTTTTGTTGCATGAATTTCCTGGATGATGGACCAAGTTTCATATATCTTGATGAGGACTGCCCATGCTTTATAGCTAAATAACGGCATTTTAATCATGCATCTTACTGTACAGTTAGAGGGTAGTTAAACTAGTTAAATTGATCTTTAAATTATTTGATCAGATCGACTTTTAGTCTGCAACTTAGATGTTTCTATAATCCATCTGTAATGATTGGCTTAGCGTTGCTCGAGTGGTTATATTCTGGCAGATTGTTTGGTTTTGTTTATTGCTCCGTTGTTATTTCACTGTATTCTAGTTTCTCGCAATCTCTTTCTAGGAAATCAAACCGACAACTCATCAGGTAGTTTCCGTGAAAATGATAACCCTCAAACACAATGAAGCAGCAGGATACATTTTAGCTTTGAGATAGATGTGTCTACATTATGCCTGTAAAACTTGTATTATAAAAATTTTCGCCTACGCCCAGCTTAATTCTCGTCTAGGTGCTACGTTGGTTCTCTATCACCTAGATTTAGGGGCTGTTTGTTTAGAACTTAATGGGTCTGAATGGCTGAATCGGTAAGTGGCTGAATCATTAAGTGCGTTTGTTTTGAAAAAAAATCGTCTGAATGGTTGAATCGGTCAGATGCGTTGGCTGAATGGTTAAGGCCAAATTTTTGGTCTGAATGGTTGGCTGAATGAAGTAAAAAAAATTAAAAATAATAATAAAAATAATAAAAAAATATTAACTATTATATTATGTAATATTAAATAAATTTACAACAATTTTGAATTTTTTCAGAGGGGTAAAATATTAAAAATATGTCATTCAGATCTTTAAGATATGTCAGTTATCAAACAGTTTTTTTCATTCAGATTCAGATTCAGCTCATTCAGATTCAGATTCAGCTCATTCAGATTCAATTCAGATTCATTCAATTTTTATCAAAGACCCCCTTAGCTAGGTATCTAGGCGGAATTAGACTTTTTCTGTATCAATTTAATTTAATAAATAATAATGTTATTATCACATAAAAGTATTACATACCGTTCACATATTGTATGGGTGGTATTCATGAATTTGTTGTTGAGTTAAGTGAGTTAAATGCTTTGAATCTTACAATACTTGAAATAAATATTTTAATATTTAAAAAATTGAATTTTTGACATTTTTTCATGAAAACCTACGTCGAGCTTAATTCTCGTTTAGGTGCTACGTTGGTTCTCTATCACCTAGATTTAGCTAGGCATCTAGGCAGAATTAGACTTTTTCTATATCAATTTAATAAATAATAATGCTATTATTACATAAAAGTATTACATACCGTTCACATATTGTATGGGTGGCATTCATGATTTGTTGTTGAGTTAAGTGGGTTAAATGCTTTGAATCTTACAATACTTGAAATAAATATTTTAATATTTAAAAAATTGAATTTTGACATTTTTTCATGATAATTTTAAAAACTTACATTTATAATATATTATATAGTATAACAAGTATATATAATAAAAAAATAAATAAATAAAAATACCTACTATGCTTAGGAAAACTTAGGTGGCCTAGGCCGCCATTCCTCATAGCGACTTTTAGAACACAATCATCTTGTAACTATTGTGAGTGCTCTATCGCTTTACTGTAATATGATGCTGGGTATTATCGTTTCAAAATGTGATAATGGCGTTTCACATAGTAGGTATTATCATTTTGAATTGTGGTACGGGAATGTAGGTACCTTGTGCACTTTACTATAAATTACATTTTTTTGTCCGTTTTAACACGTACATTTTACCATAAATACAATTTCTCGTATCCGTTTTAACACGTATCAAATCGAGCTGTGTTCTTGGTAACTATGCCTCCGTCCATGGTAAATTTGTCTCTTGCAGCTAATATATCCCCATCCAGTGACGGAACTAGAATATTTTGAGAGGGAGTCAAAATACATAAATAAAAAAAATTATTTATTGACGCTTGCGGTGCTTCTTTTAAATTTATTTTGCCCAATTATAGTATTTCACAACATCTTATTCCAACAATTGTAAACCTATGAATTGTGAGTCTAATAACTTTAAATATATATATATATATATATATATATATATATATATATATATATATATCTAATAAAATACAAATGATTTTGAATTTCCCGCTCACTCAATAAATCATCTGGGCCGTCCGAAGTTTGGGATAAATTCCACCGTTCATACATCTATCTTTCTAATAATCTAATAATAATTTAATAAAATACAAATGACTTTAAATTTCCTGCTCACTTAATAAATTATTTTGGTCGTTCAAAGTTTGAGATAAATCATATTGTCCATACAGTGCCGGAGACACGGGACCCAGCTAGTATATATATATAGAGAGAGAGAGGATCAGGTGAGGACTCCCGTATTTTCTTAAAATGTGGGATTTTTTTATTTGTTTTTTTAAAACAACTAAAAAAAAGTTTAATATTTTACGGAATTGGAATTTTTCTATAATACAGTATTTTTGGTGTGATTTGGATACATACAACAAAATAGGTCTGTACAGTTAGGGAGTCCTTACTTGATCCGGTTCCTATATATATATATTAATTTCCTCCGAACTATGAGACTATTAATCAGACTTTGAATTTTTTAGTCAACTGATTAGTTACTTTTATAGATAAATTACAAATTATAATATTATATATTCAAAACTTTATATTGTAGTTCTGGTCATCTTCTTTGGAGATAACTGAGAGTAGTCACTCAAAGTAAGAAAATGAATTAGATTATTCTCATTTATAAAAAAATTGATACCAATGTATGATTAAGTCAGTAAGACAAATTAATATAATATTAATTAATTAATTATTAAATTTATTTAATATTATTTTATCTTATAGTAATATTGTTAATTTATTATAGATAAAAAAATATAAAAAAAATAAATAAATTAATATCATCTCATAACAAAAATTAAATTTAATTAATATTAACATGCTTTAAATTCTATGGGGTCATATGACCCCTCGACCCCGCAGTTCCGCTCATGCCCCCACCACCTATGACAATAATTCAACTATTCATTATCATTAAATTCCTGTGGGCAGCCTTTTGAATCGATGTTTTTCAAATAAATTGTTGATAGGTACAAAGGGAATTAATAGGTTTTTTCAAGTGACCCAACAGTTATTGATCCAGGTTTTTCTGCAGGGGACATGACAGTCTCAATAAAAATTCCATCAACATCAATAGGAAATACTCCATAACCAATGCCGAATCCCCATAGATTGTCCCATCAATCAGATGAAAATAATCACTAGTAGAAACTACTGTAATCTGTCACATTTACATGGCAGGCATTCTGATGTGCAAATCTCAAGATAGTAAGATTAACAATAACAGAAAGTCCATGTGACCGGGGTTTTCCGACTAGGTAGTGATCGGCCCGATTTTTTATTTATTTTTTATTTTTTATTTTTGATTATAAAATAATTAATGTAATTTATTAGAATTGAAATTTTTATAAAATACAGTGATTTAAGTGTTATTTGAATATATATATAAAATTAGGCTGTATAGTCTAACTCTGTTTTTTACATATATTTAAATGACACTTAAATAACTGTATTTTATAAAAAAATTCAGTTTCAATAAATCACATTAATTATTTTATAGTCAAAAGTAATAAATAAATTTTTTTTCGGCCGGTCACTACCCCAATCGGAAAACCCCGATCCCCCTAGAAGTACTCAAACAATAATAGTTCGGGTTCGTAAAGTGAAGATGTCATCTCCTGCATCATTAGGAAATACTCCCTCTTATTCGTTTTAATTCAATAATATTACTATCACATAAAACTGCTCACATACCGCTCACATATATATTAATATGGCCCACATAACTTTCTCTGCACGTGGGCCATACCAATATGCATGTGAGTGGTATGTGAACGATTTTATGTGATAGTAGACTTATTGATTGGAGTTTAAAAGACAACACATAATTTATAAAATGTAAATAATATTTTGTTTAATCGAGTAAATAAAGTATAAAGATGTAAGATGATCGAGAAATAAATTAATACATTAGCGACGAAGCAGGCGACGGTTCGGTTCGTCGGTATATGTTGTTTGTCGCTAAAAACTAAAACGACGGTTCTCTGATATAGCGACGGACCGAACCGTCGCCCGGTCCGTCGCTAAAGAGGACGATCATGGTAGGTAAAATAAAAGGGTGAACTCTTGAAATGGACTATATATATTGTGGGCTCAAATATGAAATTAGGGTTCACATGACCTAATTGAATTAAATGCGCAATTAGGGTTCCACGACCTCATTAAATGTGCAAATTAGGGTTCACATAACCTAATGAAATGAAAACGAAAAAGTCAGTCAGAAATAAATGTGCTAGACCCGGGAGAAGCCTCCACGTGTCCTGATGCAGAAGACTCGTGGAGGCGGCTCGATTTGAGAATTGATTGAGGGATTGGATTGGTGGCTAGAAGGACATGGCAATATGGGCATTATTCTAATGACTAAAGGGCATTTCTGGAATTTTCCTGAAAGAATGTGCCTCGCACATGACTACTTTCCAGAAAACCATATAAATACTCCTTCCATTCCATTGGGAATGGGACTTCTCTTCAGACTAAAGACTTGGACTCTTGGAAGATCAAAGGGACCCTTTGGTGACTTAAAGGCTTGGAGATTCCACCTAAAAGCACAAAAGGGGTTTGGACATTCTCTCAACTCGAAGGACTCAAGAAAGCTCTTCGAATCCCTGCTACCCTAACACGGTTCCCGAATTCTAGGGGATTTTCCATGCGTCGTTAGAGTAATCGCCCACCTGTCGTTCTCCCCTCTTCAGTCAACCAATCAATTCCGTGCTCTTTGTGGATTTCTCTCCTCCTCAGCCAACACGAAACCCTAACTCTAACAAGGTACGATTTCCTTGCCCACATTTATTTGGCGACTCTGCTGGGGAGGTGTAAAATTCGTGAAGGGTATGCCCACAACTCGAAGTGGGAGAACTACAGGAAGAGCTGTTTCACCAACAAATAGCATTACCTCACCGGATTCAGTTCCAAGGCAAGCCACTCAAGCTTTCCAAGGCGCAAACCTAGATTTTGACCAACCACTTATTGAAGACGCTTCAGAAGGAAGTTCGACATCACCACATATGGCCAATCAACAACAAATCAATGCAGGAAGGCAAGGCGATGATGCAGGTGGAGACCAGACGAATGTTGTACAATTGGAGATTCTCAAGGCATTGAAGGAAGCACGAGAAGGACAAGTGATGATGATGGCCATGATGCTGGAGATGTAGAGGAAACAAGAGGAGATGGGGAACTTCCGCCAGCAGTTGATGCAGATCCCTACCTTTATGGCCATGCTCCCAGGCAGTATGTAGGGAGAACTAGCAGGAGTGGAGGACAACAATAATGGTAGCAATAACAAAGAGAACCAGGTTATACCTCCATCGACGAAAAGTCAATTGATTCCAATAATCAACTTGGAGGCCCAGAATAGTGGTGACATGCCCCAGCCTAGGTTGGAAGCAAGCCAACCTCAGACAAACATTAACCCAACTGCTCTCCCATCAATTTCACAGGTGCAAATGCCAAACATTCCAGGAAATGTCCAGCGAGCGAGCCAGTAATTGCCACCAGTGCCAGCTTTGCATGATGCAAGTGTGCATCAACCAATCTCTCTACCATACACACCGCCAATACAACAGTATATCACAACACCCCAGAGAGTTCACGTCACAAGCCAGTACGTGACAAAGGATGATATGATTGACGTGATCAATCAACTTCGTAGACAGACATCTTGACCCTCGAAGTTGGACTTTACTCCTCCTTACCTTGCACACATTCGGAGGCAACCTTAGCCAACAGGATATATTGAGCATCCCCCATAATTTCCAAAATACAACGGGGAGAAAAGAAATGCTAGGGAAAATATTGCCAGGTTTGTAGAGTCAATGTCTCCGTGGCTCGGATATGATGAAGTGAACAACCATAACTTGTTGATGCAGGAATTCAACAAGACTTTGACGGATAGTGCCTTTAGTTGGTACTACAATTTGGAGAAGGGGTCAGTCCATGATTGGGATGACCTAAAATTACAATTTTTCAAGAAATTTGTAACCATTGTGGAGCTCATGCGGTTCAAGCAGAAACCGAATGAGGAGTTGTCAGATTATGTTGACAGGTTTAGAGCCCAGGCACAGAAGTGCGCAGAGCCGATTGGAGAAAATGACTTAGTCAGCATTTGCAAAAATGGTGCCTTAGATGCTTTCAAGCCCCACCTCATCACCAAGGCTTGTGATTCCTTCTCGACCCTCTCATATTTTTCACAAGACTTGGGAGGAATCATGACATTGCCCACTAACCATGCGACGGTTACATGGAAGGGAAAGAGGACAACAACTATGGCTTTGGCTAACTCTCAGTCAAAACCACAAGGGGGCAAGAGGGAGAAGCATGAAAAGAATTTTGACCGAAGCAGAGGAAAGCCTGGAGACAAATATGCAAGAAAGCCAGTCCCGGAGGCTATCACATGTAGTGAGGAAGTATTTAGGGGTCTGTATGAACAATGGGTTGAACATGGAGTGGTGAAACCCCCAAGGCCTAGATTTACAGTGACGGAAGAAATGAAGAGAAGACCAGACTTCTGTGTATTCCACCAATACGCGGGACACTCAACTATGGACTGTTATAGCCTGCAGAGGATATTCCACGAGAAGCTGGCAAATGGGGAGATTGAACTTGGAAATGAAAGTAGCGTTCATGACAAGCCGCTGCCAAACCACAAAGGGAATAAAACGTGCAACACTGTTATTCACAACATAGGCCCAAAAGTGGAGATGATGATGGAAGAAAAGAAGGAGTGTGATCCAGGCCTGAAGGTGACGACATTGATGAACAGAGCCAAATTAAAAAATTTCTTTGATCAGATAGGATTGGGCAAGGAAGCAAGGATTGAGGCAACCAGGGCAATTATCAAGGCTGCCGAGGCACAGGAGACTTGCATGGCCATAAGCAAAGGATTTATGAAGATGATGGAGGAAGAAGAAAATAAGATATCTTTCTTTAAAGCTGATAAAGAGATAAGATACCCGCACAACAGCCCGTTGTATGTGACAACAGTAATCAATGGCATAGAGGTGCGGAGGGCGTTCATTGACAATGGAGCATCTGTAAATATTATGCCCTACACCGTGTTCAAACAGTTACGCCTGCCGGAGAAGAAGATTGTGAAGGAACAAACGAACATTACAGGATTCGCCAACCAAAGCACAAGAACCCTAGGACACATTAAGGTGGACATGCAAGTTGGGAAGATTCGAGGGCCTGTAATGTTCCATGTTGCTGAAGTGGATGCATCATATCATGTCTTGCTGTGAAGGGCTTGGCAAAATGACTACGAGTAGTACCCTCGGTCTTTCATCAGTTCCTGAAAGCTATTTGAAAAGGGAGAGAAGTGAAGGTACCAGCAACTCGGAATCCCTTTGGACCAGAGGAGGTACACATCACCGAAGTAACTTTCTTTGATGATGTCGTTGAAGAGGGAGAGAACCAGATTGCAAGGCCTGATTCCCTAAGACTAGCAAGCTGGGAAGAAGTGCAGAAAGATAAGTTCGTACCTACAGAGAAAGAGAAGAAGACCTCGGAACACGGAGAATGTTCCAAAAATAGGAAGCCAATAGTAGTAGACTTAGAGAAAGAAGGAAGAGAAGAAAAGAAATGGCCAGCATACCCTGAAGATGCCAGAAATATAATAAATGCCAAGCGGATGACACAATCTGAGGATGGCCAGAAGATAAAATGGGAGAGGGTTGTTAAACCCGACAGAAAGGTGGTGTTTCGATTGTGACGGTGCAAAGGGGAAATGAAACATACGAACCCAACGGCTCAGAAGGTGTCCCCCACTCCAACAATAATGAAGAACAAGTTGTACAACAGAAGGTAGAACCGGCTCCAGAATGCTTTGAGGATAGGCCAAAACCTCAACAAAATGAATTAGAAGAAGTTAATTTGGCAACAGATGGAGGAACGCCAAGACCAACTTATGTCAACAAGGAGCTTGAGGCTAACTAGAAAGAGGAGCTCATACAACTATTGCGAGAGTATAGGGACGTCTTTGCTTGGAATTACGACGAGATACCTGGAATTGAAAAAGATCTTGTGGAGCACAATCTAAACATAAGCCCGGGAATGAAGCCTGTGAAGCAAGCACCTCACAACTATGCACCCGAAGTCGAAACCCAAATAAAGGGAGAAATTAAAAAGTTGCTGGAAGTAGGGTACATCAAGCCGATCCAACATCCAACATGGCTTTCCAGCATCGTACCGTTAAAGAAATCAAATGGACAGCTACGAATATGTGTGGATTTCAGACACTTGAACAAGGCATGCCCGAAGGACATGTATTCATTACCCAACATAGACACTTTGGTAGATGCAACGGCTAATCATGAGATGATGTCATTCATGGACGAGTTTGTGGGTTACAATCAGATAAAGATGTTCATAGAAGATGCAGAGTTGACAGCCTTTCGTACCCCATTTGGGAATTTCTACTATGTAGTAATGCCATTCGGGTTGAAGAATGTGGGGGCAACTTATCAAAGGGCAATGCACGCTATATTTCATGACATGATTCATGATATAGTGGAGGACTATGTGGACGACATAGTAGTGAAATCCAAAAAGGCGACAACTCACGTAGAAGACTTCAGGAAAGTGTTTGAGCGATGCTGAAGGTACAAGTTGAGGATGAATCCGAAGAAGTGCACTTTTGGAATGATGGTTGGAAAATTCTTGGGCTTCTTAGTACACAACAGAGGTTTAGAGGTGGACCCAAGCAAGGCAAAATTAGTTACAGAGATGCCCCCACCAAAGACGCAAACGATGTTGAAGAGCATTCTAGCGAAGGTCTCGTACATGAGAAGATTCATGCCAGCGCCGAAGTCACAGAACCTTTCGGCAAATTGCTAAAAGGAAAGGCACAATGGGACTGGGGGAAAGACCAACAACAGGCCTTTGAGAAGGTAAAAAGAATTTTGTCTTCAGCGCAAACGATGGTAGTGCCACAAAGAGGAATGCCATTACAGTTGTACATTACATCTACCAAGAAGTCTATAAGAGGATTGATCACGCAAGAGGTGGATAGAGAAGATAAACCTGTGTATTACATTAGCCGAATAATCCGAGGACCAGAAACCAGGTATTCACAGGTGGAGAGGCATTGCCCAGCGTTGGTGTTCATTGCGCAGAAAATGCGGCATTATTTTCTAGCGCACGAAGTAAAGATTGCAACAAAAACTGATCCGATTAGATACCTATTGACTAGGCCAGCATTAGTAGGAAGACCTGCCAGATGGATGAAGATTCTTTCAGAATACGACATCAAGTCTGTAACACCAAAGGCAATCTGATGTAAAGCCTTGGCAGACCTGCTAGCTCAATTTCTAAATGGAGAATATGAACCCCCTTCTGAGGATCTTCCTGGTGGAGAAGTAGAATCAATCGACTTGATGGATGAGGACCCAGAATGGTGGAGTTTAACTTTTGATGGATCATCTGCAGAAGGTAAAGGCGGAGCAAGAGTGGTGCTGACCACCAAAGAAAGAAAAGAAGTGGCATTGTCATACAAATTGGATTTCCTATGCACAAACAATGAAGCAGAATATGAGGCATTCATACCATAATTGTTGGCAGCTCAAGAATTGGGAGCCAAATAACTTAAAGTAAAGGGAGATTCAAACCTTATAGTGCAGCAAATAAGAGACCAATTTGGAGTGAAGGAACCTATTTTGGCACCATATCGAACTGTAGCACAAAAGGCGATGGAAGTCTTCAAGAAGGTGGTGATTGAATATGTGCCAAGAGGACAAAATAAACAACCTGATGCACTAGCAACGGTAGCGTCTCGAGTCTATGTCCAAGGAGAAGATTTGGATGTGAAGGTATTGAAAAGAACCCTCCCAACCACGGTGCTAGACTTGTTCCCCAAAGACATGATAGATGATTGGAGATATAACATCTCCCATCAATTGCAAACAAAGGAAGGAACAATACAAATCGTGGAGCTATAGAATTATAACATCATCAAAGGTGTCTTGTATCATAAAGAAGCAGATGGTGTATTGACATGATGCTTGGGGAGGCAAGAAGCAAATAGAGTCTTGCATCAGGTGCATGAAGAGAACTGCGGGTTTGCAGACATAGACATGTATCGTAGGATGCAACACCAAGGGTATTATTGGCCTGAAATGAAGAAGGAAACAGATGCCCTACAACGCCAATGTATTTCATGCCAAGACTACCCTGGGGAGGATGAATGCGTCTTCATTGATGACATAGCGGATTGGCGAATCCTATATGTGAAGTTATTACAAAGCAAAACTCTTTCGACCGAAAAGAAGGACGCAATTATAATAAACAGGAAGTCACAATGATTCTTCTTACAAAATAGAGAATTGTTCAGAAGAGGTTTCAATGGCAAGCCCCTACGGTGTCTGGAACTAGGCGAAGCCAAAGATTTGGTTTATCAAATGCACAAGGATGAACATCAAGGGGGAGCCAAGTGGTATAAACAACTTATCGATCATGGTTACTATTGGCCAAAGATGGAAGGAGATTGTCTAGAATTTGTTAAAAAGTGCCACATTTGTCAAATACATGGAAATTTGATCCATGCTCCCGCCGTGGATTTGCGAACCTTAGCAACACCATGGCCCTTTCATACATGGGGAATGAATCTTATAGGTCCTGTTCACCCTAATTTAAAGGGTAATATATGGATTTTAACTGCCATCGAGATGTACACAAAGTGGGTGGAAGCAGTACCCTTGAAGAAGGCCACGGGACCAGCCGTGGCAAATTTTATCAAGAAGCACATCATTTGCCATTTTGGGATCCCGAAGATCATTTTGTCGGATAATGGAACTCTATTCATCAATAGGGACATCAAAAATTTGATGGAAAGATACAGGGTGAAACATTACAAATCATCACCCTACTATCTGAAAGGAAATTGACAAGCAGAGGCTACAAACAAAACTTTGATAAAAATCTTATCAAAAACCCTAGACGATCATCCGAAGAAATGGACAGAACAACTACTAATGGCATTATGGGCATATCGAACTTCAAAAAGAAAGCCTACAGGCGAAACCGCATACGCTTTTGTTTTTGGTGAAGAAGCTATCTTGCCCGCCGAAATAGAAATACCTTCGGCTCGAATGAGTTTTCGAAGCTTAGTCGAGGAAGAGAGCCGACCAGCCGCCCTGGAGGCCTTAGGCGACTTTCGAGACAAGGCTAAATAAAAGCTTGAATGGTACCACGAAAGACTGCGACGACAATACAATACCACGGTGGTACCATGATAAATTCTGGTGGGAGACCTAGTGCTAAAAACGGCAACTCAGGTCATGAGGGGAACCCCAACCACCAAATTTTACCCCAAATGGGAAGGCCCGTATAGGGTACGAGCGATCTCCGAAAGCGGGTATTGCAAGATATCTCGTGTGGGATCAGATGCTATCTCAGGCCCATTAAACTTGAAGTGGATAAAGAAATATTATACATGAGAAGAGCATCACAAAAAATTATATTTTTAACTTCAAAAGTAATCGAGGCACCTGACTCACAGCCCTCGAAAGTTACACTTTCAACTTCAAAAGTGATCGAGGTACCTGACTAACAGCCCTCGGAAGTTACACTTTCAACTTCAAAAGTGAGCGAGGCACATGACTAACAGCCCTCGAAAGTTACACGTTCAGCTTCAAAAGCGACTGAGGCACCTGAGTATAAGCCCTCAAACCCAAAAGTTACATTTTATCTTTAAAAGTGGTGAACGTTATGCTTTATTCGACAAAAGCAAGAAAGTTACACTTTATCTATCCGGATTCACTAATGATCATGAGATCAATCATCCTCATCCAATAAGCAAGAAAGGTATGTACCAATCTATCCGGATTCACTAATCTCTTTTTTAGCGATCCATCGATTGGGAACATTTTAGTTTTTAAGTTATCTAAGAATTTAGATCTCATTAGCATGATCTCATCACGAATATAAAAATATTGCTTAAAACTATGTGTTTATCACATATTATTAAAACAACACCATGCAGATAATTAAATGCCTTTAGTAAATAAATACTTTTATTAATAAATTAATAGGATTGTTTACAAAGTATATGCTTTATCATCAAACATGGCTGACTTGTATGCATACTACATTCAATCTCCCACTTGTACTAAAGCCAATCGCCATGATATCTCATACCCATCTTATCTGAGTGATGATCAAACTGTTGTTGTGTTAAAGCATTAGTAAATGGATTTGCAATGTTGTCTTGAGAGTCCACATGCTATAGGGTGACATTGTTAGGTTTGCTAGAAACGTGAACATGCAATAAAATTATATAAACGAAGCGGAAGCGTAATAAAATTGGATTTTAATATTTTTTTACAAACCAAAAACAATGATCGTTCTTGTGCTTGATTATCAATCTATAAGAGAGTAGGGGAATACCCTTGAAGATTCGAGGTTCCTCAAGTATAAGTTCAACTCCTAGTCCTTCTGTAAGACCCCAACTTTCATAAATAAAGATTATTTTTCTCTAAATATAATTTTGAATATTCTGGTGTGGATTTAATATAATGTTATAGTTGTGGGTAATATTTATAAATTTTGCAAAGTAAGCAAGTTATTATAAAATATTCGTTTGGTTGGAAAATATTCTTTTTGTCAGGGAATATTCGTACGATGGCACAATCATTGGTGGACCCAACAACAGAATAATTGTCGAAGTTAGAAAACGACGGAATTATATTTTTATAAAAAAATGGCAAAAGTTTTACTGTTAACTGTTGAAATACCCGGTGATAAAAGTACAGTAATACGCATGGTTGCATAGTGGCACACGATATTGATTATTGATGATTACGTAAGAAGTCACTCAGTTATACTCAATTATTACTACAATAATTGCTGCATAATATCTCACGTTATTGATTCAATTATTGTCACAGTATTATCTGCACAATATTTTATATTATTAAATCAATAGTTGAGACGATAAAGTTATTCATATTATTATTTGCATTATTGACGATGTTTAGAAAGTTCTATCGAGGAAAGGGGTTTGGTCACCTAATTGCGCGCCAATAAGGAGAAGTCCTTATCGGAAAGCTCCCTCTTTCTTGGGAATGATCTGATTATCAATATTGTGAGTTATAATATTAATGATGAATAATTTTTGAAAGATTAAAAAATGTGTTGATTGAAGATAAAATGATTTATTGTAAATATTTATTCAATCTTTGATATAAATAAGGAGTCTATTATGAGACATTTATAGTAAGTTTGGTTTATTCTATAGGGCCCATATGTCATCATCTAAGAGTCACTTTTGCCAAAAGTACTTGCCTTACCAGACGTCGAACCAATTATCGTTTCACATTACAGGCGTCGAACCACTTGTCGTTTCACATTACATGCGTCGAACCAATTATCGTTTTATATTAGAGGAATCGAAAAAATTGTCGTTTCACATTATAGGCGTCAAACCACTTGTTGTTTCACATTACAAGCGTCAAACCACTTTTCTTTTCACATCACCAGTTGTCAAGCCACTTGCCTTTTCACATTGCAAGGGCTAAGCTAGAAATATTCTATAAATTGAAGCTTATTTCTTCTTTCATTCTCACCAATTCACTGCGACTCACAAGAGAATTCTATAGAGAGAGAATCAGAGAGAAAGAAGAAGAGTATTTTGTTACTACACTATTGCAGTATCTAATCTCCTACTAAGGTAAGGGGTATTATTTCTTTCATATTCGTAAGGGGTATTATTTCTTTCGTATTCGTAAGTGATATTATTCTTGTTTAATATTCGTAAGAAATAATATTTTCTTCCATACTCTGTAGTATGTAAGTAATATTATTTTGTTTTATATTCCTAATTCTACACTTGTGTTGATAAGTATTGCTTCTATACTCCATGAAATTAGTAGAATATCCTTGATATTTGCGCTTCATCCAGTATCTTTTCAGGGAAATATTATTTTGAGCATTATTGATAATTTTTAATCTTTTCATATCGGGGTACTATTCACAGGTTACTATTCCCGAAGTACTATTCATGGGGTACTATTCACGGGAGTACTATTCACTCGGGATACTGTTCATGACAACAATTGATTTCTTTTCGGTCCAAATCATTTTTGATACAATATTATTCTTGAATATTACTCCACAAAGCAGTATCATGTTGACAATTTGGACATTATTTAATTCTGGATAAATTTAATTATAAATCTTTAAAATTTATCCTTTGCTTTCATTTAATTGAATTCTTATATCATTGTCATCATCCTCATACTTATATTGTGATGAAAGTCATCTTTGGCCGTAGTGCATATGTGACGCCCCCAAAATTAGGTATACGTCACCCATCTTGGGTCGCCACTTACATGGTACATAAATTCAAATACAACTTAATAATACAACTGTCGTGTACAATACGACAAAACATAAGTTCTGAGTTGGAATACAAATATTGTCTACTAGAGATTATACAAACTCAAAAGGAGTCCTCATTACAATTATTATCACACTATTTCACATAATAGTGAGGACTACTAATGCTATCATCTGGCCCGTCACTCCGTTCCCCGACTAGTCCCTGCTACGTTCTCATTTCCTGAAGAGAACAATAAAAGAAAAAGGGTGAGCTCAACTAGCCCAGTAAGAAATATTATGACTAAGATAATGCAGAATAAATTATCAATAGCCTTCAACAGTATAACAACTAATAGAATATAATAGAAAACAAGTTTTAGATCAAAAACTGCAGCGGAATAAGCAATCCATTAGAAGAGTCAAGTAGAGAATAAAATCTACTATCTTCTATGATTTAAAAGGTTTTTCATCACTTTTATCGTTGGGACTCAGCTTAATAAATAATCCACATCATCGAATCATCCCTGTACTACGGCCAATGATATTCCTTAGTATCACGATCACAATTATCCATGCCCTACAGGCCAAGAATAATCATGTTTTCATCAATGGTCCTGATCATGCCATAAAACAATTCATCTTTGCACTACGGCCAAAGAGAATCCATAGCCATAATCATACCAAAAACTGTCCATCAATGCACCACGGGCCAATGAGGACTTTTTCCACATCATTTATAACATTACGGTCATGATTATACCGAATAATCCCTGGTCATAATCATACCAAGTCCATCTATGCACTACAGGCCACAGAAGACTTTCAACTTAATATAAACATGAGAATGATGACAATGATATAAGAATTCAATAAAACAAATTCAAGAATTAATTTGTTCAAGAACCAATAATGTCCAAATTGTTAACATGATATTTCTTTATGGAGTAAAATTTAAGAATGCTCAGAAGAATATTTTCATGAAAAGATACTGGATGAAGAGCAAATATCAATGATATTCCACTAATTTCATGGATTATAGAAGTTAATACTTTAACCAACTGAGTATAATAAAGAATGGAATAACAAAAGAAATCACCAGGCATACGATAGACCGCACAAGCAGGTTATTTCAACAGAATAATAAATAACAGAATCAGATCTAGCGTAAAACGCACAGACAGGATATTCCAACAAAATAAAAAAGACGGAATCAGGTCCGGCGTAAAACGCACAGATAGGATATTCCAACAGAATAATAAAGACGGAACCAGGTCCGACGTAAAACGCACATACAGGATATTCCAACAGAATAATAAAGATGGAACCAGGTCCGACGTAAAACGCACAGACAGGATATTCCAACAGAATAATAAAGACGAAACCAGGTCCAGCGTAGAACGCACAGACAGGATGTTCCAACAGAATGATACAGAATGGAACAACGGAAGAATTTCACCAAGTATAGGGTAGCCCGCGTATATAGGTTATTCCAACAGAATAATAAAGACGAAACCAGGTCCGACGTAGAACGCACAGACAATATGTTCCAACATAATGATAAAGAATGGAACAACAGAAGAATTTCACCAAGTATAGGGTAGCCCGCGTATACAGATTATTCCAACAGAATAATAAGAATGGAATAACAGAAGTTCTCTTCATAGATAAGAAAAAAATAATACTCCCTACCTTTAGAAAAACTGGATACTGAAATAGTGAGGTAGAAGACTTCTCTTCTTCTTTCTATAATTTTTCTCTATAATAATCGCTTCAAAGCTTTTGTGAATTGGTGAGAAATGAAGGAAGAATGAACTTCTATTTATAGAAAAATATAGTTTTGATAATTGCACGTTTTGGGGCTCAAAATATTACAGTATATTACTTTCCTCTTTTTCTTCATTTTTAATATAGTCCTGCAAGTATTATCAAACTTGCACCAACTCCCCTAATAGTAAATAATGTGAATAAATAGTAAATCATGTGACTCAATAGTTCTAATCATGTGATAAAAATAATTACAGTATAGTACCTCCATTTTTAACTTAGTCATGCAAGTATTATCAATCTTGCACCAACTCCCCTAATAGTAACAAGAATATGAAACAATAGTATACACATGTGAACAAATAGTTATAATCATGTAAAATAATAGCAATCAATTGCTCATTTATCTGGTTAAATACCCAATTGGTCAATATAACCTCAAGACATCAATTATTATTGAAATAATTGTCGATTTTCACTAACACAAATAATTCCAACACAATGAAACCATTTTTATCAAAAATATAAATTTAGAAATTTTGAAGTTTGACTTTTCCCAAAAAAGTCAACTGTTGACTTTTTGACCAAATAGTGAATTTCGGAAAATTTTGTGTTTATAGACTATTTTACTAATTTCATCGTTCCAGACTCAAATATCATGTCCGCGTCTCCAAATTCAATTCCGAACACAACTTCAATTTTAATAACATTCATCATTAATATTATAACTCACAATATTTATCAACCAGGTCGTTCCCAGGAAAGGGGGGCTTTCCAATAAGGATTTTTCCCTATTGACGCGCAATTAGGTGACCAAACCTCTCCTTGACAGAACTTCTAGACATTGTAAATATTGCAATTTAATAATATGAATAACTTTGTCGTCTCAATTATTGATTTAATAAAATAACATATTATGCAGATGATACTATGACAATAATCGAATCAATAATATAAGAGATATGATGCAGCAATTACTGTAGCAATAATTGAGTATAAATGAGTGACTTCTCACGTAAGCATCAATAATCAATACCGTGTGCTACTATGTAATCATGCGTATTACTGTACTTTTACTACCAAGTAGTTCAACAGTTTTAACGGTAACACTTCCGCTGTTATTTTTATAAAAAGATATTTCTGTCGTTTTCTAACTACGACAATACTTCCGTTGTGGGGTCCACCAATGATTGTGCCGACGTACGAATATTCCCCGACAAAAAGAATATTCCCTGACCAATCGAATATTTTATAACAACTTGCATACTTTGAAAAATTTATAAATACTACCCACAACTATAACATTATATTAAATCCACACCATAATATTAAAAAAATATTTTGATAAATTAAAATCTTTATTCATAAAATCTGGGGTTTCACAATCTCCCCTCCTTATGAAACTTTGCCCTCGAAATTTACGTACGCACTTGATATGCCAAAGAGGTGAGGATACCTCGACTTCATTTCAGATTCTAACTCTTGAGGTATAACCTTTGAATGTTGAATATGATCCTTCTTATCCAAGATTTTAACATGTATTTCCTCATACGTTAAATCTTCTGCTATATCGTCTAGTTCTAATTTAATAATATGGTTCAGGTCGTCCACATATTTACGTAACATCGATACGTGAAAAATGTTATGAACACGCGACATACTTGGCGATAAAATGAGTATATAGGCCACAGTTCCTACTCGATCGAAAATTTCAAATGGGCCAATTAAATCGAGGGTTGAGATTTCTTCTCTTCGTCGATTCTTGCTTCTAGAATAACGCCCTCTTGAACCTTCTTCATTCATCAGCTCCAGGTGTGTAGCTTGAGCGGATTTAACTTTATCGATTAAAGTCACTTCTAATCATATATTTGTTATCTTCACGTGGGTTCCTAGAGTCTTTAACTCTATCTTCATCATTTGTAAGTCGTACGAAATAGGTCTTTGTGTTAACAACATCACACTCGTAAACGCATATGATCTTCTACTTAGCGCGTCAATTACCACGTTCGATTTTCCATGATGGTATTGAATGGTACGATTGTAATCTTCAATAGCTCGAGCCAACGTCTTTGCCGCATGTTACGTTCATTTTAGTTGAAGAAATATTTGAGGGTGTTAGAAATGGGTTTTGTACTGGGATCAATATAAAATTCGATTTCACGCTCTAGGGGTAGGCTACGAAGTCTTCAAGAATATGTAAGAAAATTTATTAACAATAGAAATATCATTCAAAACTGTGACTCTCATCCAAGACTTAGGTAACACGTCACATTGATACCTATCAACTTTCCATCGTCATTCACAGCGTCACCTACAAAAAGTTTGACTTCGATGCATTCCACACAAGGAAGTCAACAACGAAAGGACTGGGGCTCTTTACTTATGGCTTGATATGGCCATGATTGACTTTAGTGCTTTGGTTGCTTGAATTCGCATAACAAGTTGGTTAGGAATATGAAAGCTAACAACCTTACGAAAAGTATGATGAGTAGTTAACCAATTGATTCCTAAAATCACATCAAAGGCAAGTATTTTCAAAGAGATACGATTGACAGGTAACGTGAAAGTGTTGATTTGAACAAGATTTATAAATAGTGGAGGTAATGAAGGTTTCTCCCAACTGAGTTTCAGCAGATAAATCAAAATCTAACTTCTCTGGAGTTAAATTCAAACATTGAACACAACTAGGTGAAATAAAAGAGTGAGTAGAACCGGTATCTAACACGGTATAGACTTCGTAAGAGTTTATGACTAACATACCCGTGATAATTTTATTAAGGTTCCTCGTCACGAAAAAAAACGTTCTCTCTTAAACTACCGGCTTTGACTTTTCTGAGACGGCCTTTGGTGCCTCCATCCTAGCTGAACTTGTCTTCAGTGAACGACAAAATCAGGCTAAGTGACCTTCTCTTCTACAAGTATAACATGTTTTGGACGGCATCGCACAGTTTGGACTGATGTGTCCCTCCCCTCCGCATTTGAAGCATATGATATGTGAAACCCCAGATTTTATGAATAAATATTTAAATTTATCAAAATATTTTTTTAATATTATGGTGTGGATTTGAAATAATGTTATAGTTGTGGGTAGTATTTATAAATTTTTTAAAGTATGCAAGTTGTTATATAATATTTGATTGGTCGGGAAATATCCTTTTTATTGGGGAATATTCGTATGATGGTACAATCATCGGTGGACCCCACAACGGAAGTATTGTCGTAGTTAGAAAATAACAGAATTATCTTTTTATAAAAATAACGGCGGAAGTGTTACCGTTAAAACTGTTGAACTACCCGGTAGTAAAAGTACAGTAATACGCGTGGTTGTATAGTAGCACATAGTATTGATTATTGATGCTTACGTGAGAAGTCACTCAGTTATACTCAATTATTACTACAGTAATTTCTGCATCATATCTCTCATATTAATGATTCGATTATTGTCATAGTATCATCTGTATAATATGTTATTTTATTAAATCAATACTTGAGATGACAAAGTTATTCATATTATTAAATTATAATATTTACAATGTCTAGAAGTTCTGTCAAGGAGAGGTTTGGTCACCTAATTACGCGCCAAATAGGGAGAAATCCTTATTGGAAAGCCCCCTCTTTCCTGGAAACGACCTGGTTGATAAATATTATGAGTTATAATATTAATGATGAATATTGTTCGGAGTGGAATTTGGAGAAGCGGACGTGATATTTGAGTCCAAAACGACAAAATTAGTAAAAATAGTCTATAAACACAAAAATTTCTGGGATTCACTATTTGGTCAAAAATTCAACAGTTGACTTTTTCGAGAAAAGTCAAACTTCAAAATTTCTAAATTTATATTTTTGATAAAAATAGTTTCATTATGTTGGAATTGTTTATGTTAGTGAAAATCGATATTTATTCTGATGATAATTGATGTCTAGGGATTATATTGATAAATCGGGTAATTTAACCGGATAAATGAGCAATTGATTTCTATTATTTCACATAATTATAACTATTTGTTCACATATGTATACTATTTAATCACATTCTTGTACTATTAGGGGAGTTAGTGCAAAATTGATAATACTTGCATGACTAAGTTAAAAATGGAGGTATAGATGGAGGTACTATACTGTAATTTTTTTTTATCACATGATTAGAACTATTGAGTCACAAGATTTACTATTGATTCACATAATTAAACTATTGATTCACATTATTTACTATTAGGGGAGTTGGTGCAAGATTGATAATACTTGCAGGACTAAATTATAAATGAAAGAAAAGTTGGAGGTATTGTACTATAATTTTCGATCCCAAAACATGCAATTATCAAAACTATATTTTTCTATAAATAGAAGCTCATTCTTCCTTCATTTCTCACCAATTCACAAAAGCTTTAGAGCGATTACTATAAAGAGAAATTATAGAGAGAAATAAGAAGAGAAATCTGCTACCTCACTATTCCAGTATCCAGTTTTTTTCAAGGTAGAGAATATTATTTATTGTACTCGTAGGGAATATTATTTGCTGTACTCATAGGGAGTATTATTTCTTTCTTTCTTCTTCATGAAGAGAACTTCTGTTATTCCATTCTTTGTTATTATGTTGGAATAACCTGTCTATGCAAAGTACCGCATACTTCGTGAAATTCTTTTGCTATTCCATTCTTTATTATTCTGTTGGAATATTCGGTCTGTGCGTTTTTACGCCGGACCTGGTTCCGTCTTTATTATTCTGTTGGAATATCCTGTCTGTGCGTTCTATGCTGAACCTAGTTCCATCTTTATTATTCTGTTAGAATATCCTGTCTGTGCGTTGTACGCCGGACCTGGTTCCGTCTTTATTATTTGTTGGAATATCCTGTCTGTGCGTTTTACGCCGGACCCGATTCCATCTTTATTCTTATGTTGGAATATCCTGTCTGTGCATTTTACGCCGGACCTGATTCCGTTATTTATTATTCTGTTGGAATAACCTGCCTGTGCGGTCTATCACATGCATGGTGATTTCTTTTGTTATTCCATTCTTTATTATACTCGGTTGGTTAAAGTTTTAACTTCTATAATACATAAAATTAGTGGAATATCCTTGATATTTGCGCTTCATCTAGTATATTTTCATGGAAATATTCTTCTGAGCATTCTTGAATTTTACTCCACAAAGAAATATCATGTTGATAATTTGGACGTTATTGGTTCCTGGACGAACTTGTTTTATTGAATTCTTATATCATTGTCATCATCCTCATGTTTATATTAAGTTGAAAGTCATCTGTAGCCTGTAGTGCATGGATGGACTTGGTGTGATTATGACCAGAGATTATTCGGTATAATCATGACCGTAATGTAACGAATGATGTGATAAAAATCCTTATTTGCCATAGTGCATTGATGGACAGTTTTTGGTATGATTATGACTATGGATTCTCTTCAGCTAAGGGTGCAAAGATGAATTATTTTATGGCATGATCAGGACCGTTGATGAAAACACAATTATCTTTGGCTCGTAGTTCATGGATAATTCGTGGTCGTGATACTAAATAATATCCTTGGCTTGTAGTGCAGGGATGATTTGATGATGTGAATTATTTATTAAGCTGAGTCTCAGCGATAAAAGTGATGAAAAACCTTTTTAAATCATAAAAGATGGTAGATTTTATTCTCCACTTGACTCTTTTAATGGATTGCTTGTTCCGCTGCAGTTAAACTTGATGTTTGTTATATTTTATCAGTTTAACACTGTTGAAGGCTAATGATAATTTATTCTGCATTATCTTAGTCATAATATTTCTTACTGGGCTAGTTGAGCTCACCCTTTCTTTCACTGTTCTCTTCTGGAAATGAGAACGTAGCTGGGACTAATCGGGGAACAGAGTGATGGTCCTAGATGGTGCATTAGTAGTCCTCACTATTCTGTGAAATAGTGTGATAATAAATGTAATGAGGACTCCTTTTGAGTTTTTATACTCTCTAGTGGACAATGTTTGTATTCAAACTCACAACCCATGCTTTGTCGTATTTTACACGACAGCTGTATTATTAAGTTATATTTGAATTTATGTATCGTGTAAGTGGCGACCCAAGATGGGTGACGTATACCAAATTTTGGGGGCGTCACAGTTGGTATCAAAGCTTAGGGATATTATCCCTGGCTAGGATATGAGAATAGAACTAGGAGGGGAGAGACATGGAATTTCTTCGCTAGTATGACCTACCTAAGTTTATTTGGTATTTAATTGGTCGGTCAGAGTATAGGGATAATATGGGATATGTGTCAGTGTTTGAAAATGGCATCTGAAAATACTGAGATAAGCAATGAAGAAAATGAGACAGTTGAGTTAGCTCAACCAAAAGGTAACGAGCTACAACACTATAAAAATCATACCGGTGGCAACGGCCATCGGAACAATGATAACCATCGTGGAGGAAATTATCATGCCCAGAATGGTAACCACTTCGGTGGTAATCATGGCCAAGATAATAGAAGTGGAAATTTAAAGAAGAGATGGTCACCTAACTCGATTTTGTCATGCACCAAAATCAAGTCCAACTGGGACGGTGGCACCAAAGGCGGATACGGACAAAACAAAATCGGTGGTTTCAGGAAGAGCATTTTTTGTGACTTCTCAAAAAGTGGGTAACCCAAACAAAGTTAGCACGGGTTAGTTAATTATAAATTTTTGCGAAGTATATACCTTATTAGATACCGATTCTACCCATTCTTTTATCTCTCTTGCTTGCTCTCAATGTTTAAATTTGACTTCGGAGAAATTAGACTTTGACTTATTGATTGAAACTTCAATAATAGAAACCTTTTTTACCTCCACTGTTTATAAATCTTGTTGATTCAAATCGACACTTTCACGTTACCTTTAGATCTTATCTCTTTGAAAATATTTGCATGGATGTGATTTTTGGAATCGATTGGTTAACTACTCATCATGCTTTTTGTAAAGGTTGTTAGATTTAATATTCCTAACCAATCTGTTATGCGAATTCAAGCAACCAAACCACTAAAGTCAATCATTGTCATATCAAGCCATAAGTAAAGAGCCCCGGTCCTTTCGTTGTTGACTTTCTTATGTGGAATGCACCGAAGCCAGAATTTCTGTAGGCGACGTTATGAATGACGATGGCAAGTTGATAGGTATCAATGTGACGTGCTATCCAAGTCTTGGATGAGAGTCACAGTTTTGAATGATATTTTTATTGTTAATAAATTTCCTGACGTATTCTTGAAGACTTCTTAGCCTACCCTAGAGTGTGAAATTGAATTTTGTATTGACCCCAGTACAAAAAATATTTCTAAAACCCTCAAATATTTCTTCAACCAAAACGAACGTATAATGTGCCAAAGATGTTGGCTCGAGCTGTTGAAGATTACGATCATATCATTCAATACCATCGTGGAAAAGCAAACATGGTAGCTGACGCGTTAAGTAGAAGATCGTATCCATTTACAAGTGCAAATATACGAACCCTCATGAAGATAACGAATATACGATTAGAATTGACTTTAATCGATAAAGTTAAAGCCATTCAAGCTACATACTCAGAGCTGATGAATGTGATGACGAAGATTCAAGAGGGCGTTATTCTAGAAGCAAGAATCGACGAAGAGAGGAAATCTCAACCCTCGATTTAATTGGCCCATTTGAAATCCTCGATCGAGTAGGAACTGTGGCCTATATACTCGTTTTACCACCAAGTATGTCGCGTGTTCATAAAGTTTTTCACGTATCGATGTTACGTAAATATGTGGACGACCTGAACCATATTATTAAATTAGAACTAGACGATATAGCAGAAGATTTAACGTATGAAGAGATATGTGTTAAAATCTTGGATAAGAAGGATCATATTCAACAGTTATACCTCAAGAGTTAGAATTTGAAGTGAAGTCAAGGTATCCTCACATGTTCGGCATACCAGGTACGTACGTAAATTTTGAGGGCGAAATTCCATAAGGAGGGGAGATTGTGAGACCCCAAATTTTATGAATAAAGATTTAAATTTCTCGAAATATTTTTTTGAATATTATGCTGTGGATTTGATATAATGTTATAGTTGTAGGTAATATTTATAAATTTTGCAAAGTAAGCAAGTTGTTATATAATATTCGATTGGTCGGGGAATATTCATACAACAGCACAATCATTGGTGGACCCCACAACGGATGTATTGTCGTAGTAAGAAAACGATAGAATTATCTTTTTATAACGGCGAAAGTGTTACCGTTAAAACTGTTGAATTACCCGGTAGTAAAAGTACAGTAATACGCGTGGTTGCATAGTAGCACATGGTATTGATTATTGATGCTTACGTGAGAAGTCACTCAGTTATACTCAATTATTGCTACAGTAATTGCTGCATCATATCTCTCATATTATTGATTCAATTATTGCCATAGTATCATCTGCATAATATGTTATTTTATTAAATCAATACTTGAGATGACAGAGTTATTCATATTATTAAATTGCAATATTTATAATGTCTAGAAGTTCTATCAAGGAGAGGTTTGGTCACCTAATTGCGCGCCAATAGGGAGAAATCCTTATTGGAAAGCCCCCTCTTTCCTGGAAACGACCTGATTGATAAATATTGTGAGTTATAATATTAATGATGAATGTTGTTTGAAGTTGAATTTGGAGAAGCGGACATGATATTTGAGTCCGGAACGACAAAATTAGTAAAAATAGTCTATAAACACAAAAATTTCTAGGATTCACTATTTGGTCAAAAAGTCAACAGTTGACTTTTTCAGGAAAAGTCAAACTTCAAAATTTCTAAATTTAGATTTTTGATAAAAATAGTTTCATTATGTTGGAATTGTTTATGTAAGTGAAAATCGATATTTATTCCGATGATAATTGATGTCTGGGGATTATATTGATAAATCGGGTAATTTAACCGGATAAATGAGCAATTGATTGCTATTATTTCACATGATTATAACTATTTGTTCACATATATATACTATTGAATCACATTCTTATACTATTAGGGGAGTTAGTGCAAAATTGATAATACTTGCATGACTAAGTTAAAAATGGAGGTATAGATGGAGGTACTATACTGTAATTTTTTATCACATGATTAGAACTATTGAGTTACATGATTTACTATTGATTCACATAATTGAACTATTGATTCACATTATTTACTATTAGGGGAGTTGGTACAAGATTGATAATACTTGCAGGACTAAATTATAAATGAAAGAAAAGTTGGAGGTATTGTACTGTAATTATCGAGCCCCAAAACGTACAATTATCGAAACTATATTTTTCTATAAATAGAAGCTCATTCTTCCTTCATTTCTCACCAATTCACAAAAGATTTAGAGCGATTATAATAGAGAGAAATTATAGAGAGAAAGAAGAAGAGAAATCTGCTACCTCACTATTCCAGTATCCAATTTTTTCCAAGGTAGGGAATATTATTTGTTGTACTCGTAGGGAGTATTATTTCTTTCTTTTGTCTTCATGAAGAGAACTTCTGTTATTCCATTCTTTGTTATTATGTTGGAATAACCTGTCTATGCGAAGTATCGCATACCTGGTGAAATTCTTCTGTTATTCCATTCTTTATTATTCTGTTGGAATATACTTTCTGTGCGTTCTACGCCGGACCTGGTTCCGTCTTTATTATTCTGTTGGAATATCCTGTCTATGCGTTCTGCGCTGAACCTAGTTCCATCTTTATTATTCTGTTGGAATATCCTGTTTGTGCATTCTACGCCGGACCTGGTTCCGTCTTTATTATTCTGTTGGAATATCCTGTCTGTGCGTTTTACGCCGGACCTGATTCCATCTTTATTATTCTGTTGGAATATCCTGTCTGTACATTTTACGCCGGACCTAATTCTGTTATTTATTATTCTGTTGGAATAACCTGTCTGTGCGGTTTATCGCATGCATGGTGATTTCTTTTGTTATTCCATTCTTTATTATACTCAGTTGGTTAAAGTTTTAACTTCTATAATCCTTGAAATTAGTGGAATATCCTTGATATTTGCGCTTCATCCAGTATATTTTCATGGAAATATTCTTCTGAGCATTCTTGAATTTTACTCCACAAATAAATACCATGTTGACAATTTGGACGTTATTGGTTCCTGGACAAATTAATTCTTGAACTTGTTTTATTGAATTCTTATATCATTGTCATCATCCTCATGTTTATATTAAGTTGAAAGTCATCTGTGGCCTGTATTGCATGGATGGACTTGGTGTGATTATGACTAGGGATTATTCGGTATAATCATGACCGTAATGTAACGAATGATGTGGTAAAAATCCTCATTTACCGTAATGCATTAATGGACAGTTTTTGGTATGATTATGGCTATGGATTCTCTTCGGCCAAGGGTGCAAAGATGAATTATTTTAAGGCATGATTAGGACCGTTGATGAAAACACAATTATCTTTGGCCCGTGGTGCATGGATAATTCGTGGTCGTGATACTAAATAATATCCTTGGCTTGTAGTGCAAGGATGATTTGATGATGTGGATTATTTATTAAGCTGAGTCCCAGCGATAAAAGTGATGAAAAACCTTTTTAAATCATAAAAGATAGTAGATTTTATTCTCTACTTGACTCTTTTAATGGATTGCTTGTTCCGCTGCAGTTAAACTTAATGTTTGTTATATTTTATCAGTTTAACACTGTTGAAGGCTAATGATAATTTATTCTGCATTATCTTAGTCATAATATTTCTTACTGGGCTAGTTGAGCTCACCCTTTCTTTCACTGTTCTCTTCAGGAAATGAGAACGTAGCTGGGACTAGTCGGGGAACAGAGTGATGGTCCTAGATGGTGCATTAGTAGTCCTCACTATTCTGTGAAATAGTGTGATAATAAATGTAATGAGGACTCCTTTTGAGTTTTTATACTCTCTAGTAGACAATGTTTGTATTCAAACTCACAGCTCATGTTTTGTCGTATTTTACACGACAGCTGTATTATTAAGTTGTATTTGAATTTATGTACCATGTAAGTGGCGACCCAAGATGGGTGATGTATACCTAATTTTGGGGGCATCACATGATATGTGGTCGTTCTCTTTCCTTAACAACGGGTGCTGGTGCTGACGTCTTTCCATCATTGTTTAATCTCATTTTCTTAAAATGTCCATTCTTATTATTTTGACCATGACTACCACCGAAGTGGTTACCATTTCTGGCATGTTTATTTCCTCCATGCTTGTTGTCACCGCTTTGATGACTGTTATCACCGGTATTATCATTTTTTTGGCTGCTCTCTTTTGGTTGCGTTGACTCGTTATCGCGCTCCACTAACTGAGCCCTATTTACAACATCTGAATACAAACACAATTTATGAGAAATAAGATATTGGCGTATCTCCGGCTTCAAACCTCTTAAAAATATTCGCGTCATTTGCTCCTCATTATCGACCAAATGGGATGCAAACCGGGATAACTCCGTAAATTTAGCCTCATACTACGACACGGTCATATTATTTTGCTCCAGCTTGATAAACTCCACCTCCTTCATGTGACGAATACTTTCGGGAAAGTACTTGTCGTTGAACAGCTCTTGGAACTTCTCCTAAGACATCTTGAGTGCGTCAGTTTGGGTACGTTTTACATATTCTCACCAATAATCTGCTTCTTCACGCAACATAAAGGTGGCAAAGGGAACCTTTTACTCCTCGAAGCATCCCAAGACATCAAATATCTTGGTGATCTTCTTTAACCACATCTCTGCCTTAAGTGGTTCTGGCTTTCCCAAAAACTCTAGTGGTCCTAGCTCCTTGAATTGCTTAGCGATGACCAACCATGGGTTGCCATTGTTTACTCCTGTATTATGAACAGGAGTGGCCTTCGCCTGATGTTGCATGAATTCTAAAAAGCTCCTAAACGTACCGCCGTTCGTCAATTGATCAATGTTGGTGTTTACAAGAGGATTATCGCCATCCTGTTGCACATTATCCTGATTATTGATCTGTGTAGACTCAACGGTCTCCTGTGCACCATTGCTATTCTCAACATTCTCGGATGTCATTTTTAAATACTTCCACAAAACAAGGGTTAATTAACATCACATATTATCCCTATACTCTGACCGACCAATTAAATATCAAATAAACTTAGGTAGGTCATACTAGGGAATGAATTCCCCGTCTCTACCCTCATAGTTCTAATCTCACATCTTAGCCAGGGATCATATCCCTAAGCTTTGATACCAACTGTGGCGCCCCCAAAATAAGGTATACATCACCCATCTTGGGTCACCAGATACATGGTACATAATTCAAATACAACTTAATAATATAACTGTCGTGTAAAATACGATAAAACATAAGCTGTGAGTTTGAATACAAATATTATCTACTAGAGATTATACAAACTCAAAAGGAGTCCTCATTACAATTATTATCACACTATTTCACAGAATAGTGAGGACTACTAATGCTATCATCTGGTCCGTCACTCCATTCCCCGACTAGTCCCTGCTACGTTCTCATTTCCTGAAGAGAATAATAAAAGAAAAGGGTGAGCTCAATTAGCTCAGTAAGAAATATTATGACTAAGATAATGCAGAATAAATTATCAATAACCTTAAACAGTATAACAACTGAAAGAATATAATAGACAACAAGTTTTAGATCAAAAACTGCAGCGGAATAAGCAATCCATTAGAAGAGTCAAGTAGAGAATAAAATCTACTACCTTCTATGATTTAAAAGGTTTTTAATCACTTTTATCGCTGGGAATCAACTTAATAAATAATCCACATCATCGAATCACCCCTGCACTACAACCAATGATATTCTTTAGTATCACGACCACAATTATCCATGCCCTACGGGCCAAGAATAATCATGTTTTCATCAACGGTCCTGATCATGCCATAAAACAATTCATCTTTGCACTATGGCCAAAGAGAATCCATAGCCATAATCATACCAAAAACTGTCCATCAATGCACCACGGGCCAATGAGGACTTTTTCCACATCATTTGTAACATTACGGTCATGATTATACCGAATAATCCCTGGTCATAATCTTACCAAGTCCATCTATGCACTACATGCCACAGATGACTTTCAACTTAATATCAACATGAGGATGATGACAATGAAATAAGAATTCAATAAAACAAGTTCAAGAATTAATTTGTCCAGGAACCAATAACGTCCAAATTGTCAACATAATATTTCTTTGTGGAGTAAAATTCAAGAATGCTCATAAGAATATTTCCATGAAAAGATACTGGATGAAGGGCAAATATCAAGGATATTCCAATAATTTCATGGATTATAGAAGTTAAAACTTTAACCAACTGAGTATAATAAAGAATGGAATAACAAAAGAAATCACCAGGCATGCGATAGACCGCACAGGCAGGTTATTACAACAGAATAATAAATAATGAAATTAGGTCCGGCGTAAAACGCATAGATAGGATATTCCAACATAATAATAAAGACGGAATCAGGTCCGGCGTAAAATGCACAGACAGGATATTCCAACAGAATAATAAAGACGGAACCAGGTCCGGCGTAGAACGCAGAGACATGATATTCCAACAGAATAATAAAGACGGAACCAGGTCCGGCGTAGAACGCACAGACAGGATGTTCCAACATAATGATAAAGAATGGAACAACAGAAGAATTTCACCAAGTATAGGGTAGCCTGCGTATACAGGTTATTCTAACAGAATATTAAAGACGGGACCAGGTCAGACGTAGAACGCACAGACAATATGTTCCAATATAATGATAAAGAATGGAACAATAGAAGAATTTCACCAAGTATTGGGTAGCCCGCGTATATAGATTATTCCAACAGAATAATAAGAATGGAATAACAGAAGTTCTCTTCATAGATAAGAAAGAAATAATACTCCCTACCTTTAGAAAAACTGGATACTGGAATAGTGAGGTAGAAGACTTCTCTTCTTCTTTCTATAATTTCTCTCTATAATAATCGCTTCAAAGCTTTTGTGAATTGGTGAGAAATGAAGGAAGAATGAGCTTCTATTTATAGAAAAATATAGTTTTGATAATTGCACGTTTTGGGGCTCGAAATATTACAGTATAATACCTTCCTCTTTTTCTTCATTTTTAATATAGTCCTGCAAATATTATCAAACTTGCACCAACTCCCCTAATAGTAAATAATGTGAATCAATAGTAAATCATGTGACTCAATAGTTCTAATCATGTGATAAAAACAATTACACTATAGTACCTCCATCTATATCTCCATTTTTAACTTAGTCATACAAGTATTATCAATCTTGCACCAACTCCCCTAATAGTAAAAAGAATGTGAAACAATAGTATACACATGTGAACAAATAGTTATAATCATGTGAAATAATAGCAATCAATTGCTCATTTATCCGGTTAAATACCCGATTGGTCAATATAACCTCCAGACATCAATTATTATCGAAATAATTGTCGATTTTCACTAAAACAAATAATTCCAACACAATGAAACCATTTTTATCAAAAATATAAATATTGACTTTTTGACCAAATAGCGAATTTCTGAAAATTTTGTGTTTATAGACTATTTTTACTAATTTCATCATTCCGGACTTAAATATCATGTCCGCGTCTCCAAATTCAACTCCGAACACAACTTCAATTTTAATAACATTCATCATTAATAATATAACTCATAATATTTATCAACCAGGTCGTTCCCAGGAAAGAGGGGGCTTTCCAATAAGGATTTCTCCCTATTGGCGCGCAATTAGGTGACTAAACCTCTCATTGACAGAACTTCTAGACATTGTAAATATTGCAATTTAATAATATGAATAACTTTGTCATCTCAATTATTGATTTAATAAAATAACATATTATGCAGATGATACTATGACAATAATCGAATCAATAATATAAGAGATATGATGCAACAATTACTGTAGCAATAATTGAGTATAAATGAGTGACTTCTCACGTAAGCATCAATAATCAATACCGTGTCCTACTATGCAATCACGCGTATTACTGTACTTTTACTACCAAGTAGTTCAACAGTTTTAACGGTAACACTTCCGCCGTTATTTTTATAAAAAGATATTTCTGTCGTTTTCTAACTACGACAATACTTCCGTTGTGGGGTCCACCAATGATTGTGCCGTCGTACGAATATTCCCCGACAAAAAGAATATTCCCCGACCAATCAAATATTTTATAACAACTTGCATACTTTGAAAAATTTATAAATACTATCCACAACTATAACATTATATCAAATCCACACCATAATATTAAAAAAATATTTTGATAAATTAAAATCTTTATTCATAAAATCTGGGGTTTCACAGCATAGATGTACTGTTGATTGGTATGATTATGACTAGGGATTATTTGGTATAATCATGACCCGTAATGTTACAAATAATGAGGTAAAAGTCATCATTGGCCCGTAGTGCATTGATGGACAGTTGTTGGCATGATCATGACCATTAGTGAAAACACGAATATCCTTGGCCCGCAGTGCATGGATAATTCGTGGTCGTGATTCTATTGAATATCATTAGTCTGTAGTGCAGGGATGATTCGATGATGTGGTTTATTTATTTAGCTGAGTCTCATCGATAAAATTGGTCATAAACTTTTAAATCATAGAAGATAGTAGATATCATGATCTACTTGACTCTTCTAATGGATTGCTTGTTCCATTGTAGTTAAATTTGATGTTTATTGTATTTTATCAGTTTAACATTGTTTAAGGCTAATGATAATTTATTTTGCATTATCTTAGTCATAATATTTCTTACTGGGCTAGTTTTGCTCACCCTTTTGCTTTCATTGTTCTCTTCAGGAAATGAGAACGTAGCCGGGACTAGTTGGGGAATGAAGTGACGGTCCGTGATGGTTGTTTTAGTAGTCCTCACTATTTAGTGTGATAATAAATTTAATGAGGACTCTTTTTTGAGTTTGAATACTGTCTATTCGACAATATTCGTGTAAAAACTCTCTGTTACGCTTTGTTGAATTGTATAAATGAAGTTTGTATTTGTATTATGAACCATATATTTGACGACTCAGAATGGGTGATGTATACCTATTGGGGGCGTCAGAGTTGGTATCAAAGCATAGGGATATAATCTCTGGCTGAGATGAGAGACTAGAACTAGGAGGGGAGAGACGGGTAATTCCTTCGCTAGTATGACCTACCTAAGTTTAATTGTTATTTAATTGGTCGGTCAGAATATAGAGATAATACGTGGCATATCAATTAACCCTTGTTTTGTGGCAGTGTTTAAAAATGACATCCAAGAATGTTGAGAATAAAAATGGAGCATAGGAGACCGTTGAGTCACCACAGATCAATACCCAGGATAATGTACATCAAGAAGGCAATAATCCTCAGGTAAACAACAACACGGACCAAATGATGAGCGATGTAATGTTTAGAGGCTTTCTGCAATTCATGCAACATCAAGGGATAGAGACTCCTGTCCAAAATGCAGGTGGAAACACTGACAACTCACGAATGTTCACCGCTAAGTAGTTCAAGGAACTGGGACCACAGAGTTTTTGGGAGGGCCAAAACCACTTAAGGCGGAGACGTGGATAAATCAAATCACCAAGCTATTTGATGTCTTGGGATGCTTCGAGGAGCAAAAGGTTCCCTTTGCCACCTTCATGTTACGAGGAGAGGTAGATTACTGGTGGGAATCTGTAAAGCGTACTCAACCTGTCGCACTGAAGATGTCTTGGGAAAAGTTTGAAGAACTGTTTAACGGCAAGTACTTTCTTGAAAGTATTCATCACATGAAAGAGGTAGAGTTCATCAAGCTAGAGCAAAATAATATGACTGTGTCACAGTACGAAGCTAAGTTTGTCGAGTTGTCCTGGTTTGTGCCCCACTTGGTTGATAATAAGGAGAGAATGACACGGATGTTTCTAAGAGGTTTGGAACCCGAGACACGTCAATACCAAATTTCTCACAAACTGTGTTTATATTCAGATGTTGTAAATAGGGCTCAGTTATTGGAGCATGATAATGAGTCAACACAACCAAGAGAGAGCAGTCGATAAAATGATAATACCAGTGGTAGTAGTCATCGAAGTGGTGACAAAAAACGTGGAGGTAGTCAATATGCCAGAAATGGTAACCACTTCGGTGGTAATCATGGCCAAGGGAATAAAAGTGAAAATTTCAAGAAGAGGAGATTCAATAATGATGGAAGGACGTCATCACCAGTACCCGTTGTTAAAGAAGGATAACGATCACCGATCGTATACTACAAATGCGGAGGGGAGGGACACATCAGTCCAAACTGTAGGTAGTAGTCCAAAACATGTTACTTTTATGGAAGTGAAGGTCACCTAGCTCAATTTTGTCATGCAGTAAAGCCAAGTCCAGCTGGGATGGAGGCAATAAAGGCCGTCCCAGAGAAATCAAAGCCGGTAGTTCAAGAAAGAGCGTTTATCGTGACCTCCCAAAAAGCGAGGAACCCGAACGAGGTTATCACGGGTAAGCTAATCATAAACTCTAGCAAAGTCTATACCTTATTTTGTGACAACCCCAAAATAGGTCCATTCCATCCAACCCATTCCGACTCGCCAAATACATGGTACAAAAAACAACTAAAACTTTATTACAACAATTGTCGTGCAAAATACAACAACACATATACTGTGAGTTTTGATAAAAATATATACCAAATGTGACACATGTCCCAACCATGGACAGCACCTCATAGTGACACCTTACATAAAGGTATAGTCAAAAACTGTTTTAGAAACTAAAATCTTTGGGAAGTGCTCAAGGAAACCTTCGTACATGGGAGGCCATGCTTCTAGGTTATGATATATATCATATGGCCACAAAATTATCCTTGATTGACCCAATAGACCCAAAAAAATGATAAGATTACTATCATATTCTTCCCAATTGTGAGTCTTCTCTTGATTTATCATTATCTCCACTGTCTCAAATTGAGAATTATACTTCAAACAAACACCAAGATTATATAGGTACTGCTCGTAAATATACTCAGCAAGTGGATTAGCACAACCCTGTCTTATGATGACACGAGGTTGTATGTCATTAGACATCTTGTATGATAGTGGCAAAACACCCTTCCAACGTTGGGTTCGCCTCTCTCTATATGATTCACCAAATATAACTACTAAAAGATGTATACAACACACTTGTCTATACTTTTTAGGGAGAACTCCACAGCTAGAGACCACCGTTCTATTCCCTTGTTACCCCACAGCTCGACCCAGCTACACTTTTATTACCTGAAAGGAATTGTGAAGCAAAAGGGTGAGCACAACTAGCTCAGTAGAGAATATCATGACTAAAGATAATTAAATTATCAATAACCTTCATCAATAATAAATCAGAGATTTAGAACATATGGTAGATGATAAAAATTTCAACCATAGTTGCAGCGGAACGAGCAATCCATTAGAAGAGTCAAATAGACCATAAAGTCTATTATATTCTCTATGTTAAAAATCCACCAATAATATTTTATCCTTGTAATATCAATCAACAATTCTGGTCCACAATCATATGAATAACTCATAATCATAATTGTGATTCTAAATTTTTCTTCGCATCCAACACGAAGATAATTTTCATCACATGTCTTTACCTGAAACATCAAAGATCATGGTTATACCAAATCACAGTTCCTGTTTATAATCATACTAATAAATTCATCTTTGCACTACAGCCAAAGATATTCATTTGTATCACCAGTTGGTCATGTTCATCTCAACACCTGTTCATCTTTGCACTACTGGCCAAAGATAATCAACAACATGTCATCTTTGCACTACAGGCCAAAGATATTCATCAACAGTTCATATTTGCACTACAGGCCAAATATATTATTATTTCAAAGAAATATATAATCATTTCAGAATTTATATAAACAATAATTATAACCATGTTGATCATTTCACCTTTGCACTTAAGCTAAATATATTCAATTATAAATTCAATGGTCACGATCATACCAGTCAACAATTCAACTTTGCACTACTGGCCAAAGAGAACCCACAGTCATGATCATACCAAAAATCTACCCATCTTTACACTCAAGTCAAAGAGAAATATCATCATTAGGGTTATAAAAATAATATGATAATAAAAATAATTTGATCAACATACAGTTTTAATCTCAAAAGTAATATTCATAAATCAACTATAATTTGGATAGAAAAGAAACCAATTTTTTCGTGAATAGTAACTCATGAATAATAACTCATGAATAGTAACTCGTGAATAGTAACTCATGAATAGTAACTCATGAATAGTAAACCTGAATCAAAAAGGTAGAAATTCCACAATAAAATCCATACCAATATTTCGGTATAATGATATTGAAATAACATTTCTTAAACTTATAAATAATTTATTTTAATTGTTTACACTTTACTAAATAATGCATTTAATCATTCTAAACTGCCAAACTCATAAGATTTCATCACTAATTACCAAAACCCTCATCAAAAATCTGCATATAACTCATGTATGATTCTCAAGCCATAAAATCATATTTTCCAATTTTCTTATTTCACATAACATATTTAATTCATTTACTCATAACTAGTTTATTTTCATGAAAAATACCAAATCAGTTTCAAAAATATTTCTTTTCTGGGATTTAGCAGAATATAGTCCCATATTGAACATATATTTTTCTCATAATTTTTAAAATTCATTTACTATTTTTTATATGGCCAAAACCGCCAAATATTTAGACATTTATCATAAATTGTACTTTTATCTAAAAATTCCGAAATTCACAGAGTACAGTGATATTATATAGATGTACTCCTAATAATTTTTTTTTATCAATTTTGGAGTTAACCACAAGGAATTATAAGCGATTACTTTTAAAATAGTCTTTTTCCGTAAAATTCATAACTCTTAATCTATACATCCAAAAATTACCATTTTTGGACACAATCAATATAACTCATCAAATTATCATTTAAAATTTTTTCAGAATTTTCTGAAGGTCGAAAGAAGTACGAACTAAAAAATATATTAACCCTTAAAATCCTTTACCTCAATAGAGCAATACTTAAGATGAAAAACTGGAGGACACTTTTACTAAATAACAACTCTCAAAGTATCTAAATACTCTCAAAAATATGCTTGATAATATAGAGAGAAAGAAAACTTGTTTCTAGTGTGATTTTCAATTCTAACTTAAGCTTCTATTTATAGGAAAATACTAGAACGCCAAAAGAGACTAAATTAATAAAATAATATATTATTTTCTCTTATCCTCTACGTCTACCCAAACTGAAATTCCAGCAAGCCATCCTTGACAAAATTCAGCAGCTCACATGTGTATTGAAGATCCACCAAAAGTGGGTCCCACCCATAAATTAATAAAAATCATTTTATTTTTCGAAACTTCAACAATTCATAGAAAATAGACCAGTTATAAGAAAAATACAAATTTTATGTCCATTCTGACTGAAATCGAATTCTCTACAACTTTGTAGCTTTGAGTTTTTCCAAATTCTAAACCAAAAATATTCAAAATCCACAAACGGATGATTTTTAATACCTCCACACTGACAAAATACTTATAAAACACCTCAGCATTAATTCCTTTATTTTTATCCACATAAAAATAAATATATCCACCATTTATATCCACGTAAAATAAATATTTTCTTATCATATAAATCAATAATTAATTATTCACAAATAATATTACAGAATCACAATTATGACAATCAAGCCGTTCCCAAGAAAGAGGGGGCTTTCCAATAAGAATTTCTCCTTACTAGCGCGCAATTAGGTGAACAAACCTCTCCTTGACAGAACTTTCTAGACATTACCAATAATGCTATCTAATAATATTATTCAAATAATATGAATTATTGATCTGATAATAGAAAATACTGTGCAGTGACAATTATTGAAACAACAATAATATAAAATATCAACGCAGTAATTATTGAACCAATAAAAATAAAATATTAAACAGTAATTACTATAACAATTATTGAGTAGTGCCTTCTTACGTAAGAATCAATAATTTTAAAAATACTGTGCAATACCGTGTGCTACTATGCAATAACGCGTATTACTGTATTTTAACCACGGGGTATTCCAATAGTGTTAACGGTAACGATTACGCCGTTATTTATAAAAACTCAAATTTGTTGTTTTTTTTATCCGACAGTTATCCGTTATGGGGCCCACAAATGGCTGCGCCGTTGTACGAATATTTCCCGACAGAAAAAATATTCCACGACCAAACGAATATTCCCCAACAACATGAATATTTTATAACCATTTGTGTATTTTGAAAAAAATTCATATATCACCCTTAACTTTAACCTTTTATCAATTTAACCATTTACTGAATAGTTATTATAAGAAAAATTGAATACTTTTATTTCATAAAATTATGGGTCTTACAATCTCCTATCCTTATGAAATTTTGTCCCCGAAATTTACGTACCTGGTATTTCAAAAAGTTGAGAATACCTTGATTTCATTTCAGATTTTATCTCCCGGGTTATCATGATTTCTCTGTTGCTCATCTCTCATGATAACTTCATTTGGGTTCCTCATTTATTGGGAAGTCATAACAACCGCTATCCCTCGAACTACTCGGCTTTGACTTGTCTGGGGTAGCATTTGGTATCATCGCTACAGTTGTAATATACTTTTCTATAGGGAATTTTCCACCCTCAACTACCTCGTCGTACTCCTGTTTCATAATCTGAATCATCAATTTTCGATCCATATCGAATTCAGGTTGACCGCTATGTACAGGATAATTCAAAACAAGATGTTGGGTTCTCTCAATTGCTTTCCAAAAAGAGAAATTCATATCTTCTATTTTAGCCTTCTTAGATTGGATATCTCTTTCCCCAATATCCACGTGTCGTGCGGCTTTTTCCCATGCATCACTTATTCTCACTTGTTCAGTTTTTTCTTCTTTCAGCTCAGATTCCATCTTTATCAACTAATACTCTACCAAAGAATGCTTCTGTTCAAGCATCACATATCGGGTAACACAAGCTTGAATTGTTGCATTCTTTTGTTCCACGTCCACCAGTCGTTCTTCAGCTTGTTCTTCTAACTCATGAATACTATTTTGAAATTCTACATTTTGATCACATAATACCTCTAATAAATTCTCCTCAGGTACCTCTTCTTCCTCTTCTTCATCACTCTCAGCTGTTACCTCTGCAACCATCTCGGGTGTAACTATCAATTCTTCACTCACCACATGGATTTCTTTAATTCCTTCTTTGCCTGACATCACATTATCCTGGATGGTGATTAGAGGTATCCCCACGGTCTCATTCACTCCATTGTTAACATTCTCAGCAACCATTCTCAAATACTGCCATAAAACAAGTGTTAATTAAACAAATTAACATATCACATAATATCCTTATATTATGACTGACCAACAAATAAGCTTAGGTAACACACACTAGCGAAAGAATTACTCATCTCTCCCCTCCTATTTTTATTCCTCGATCTCCGCCAGAGACCATATCCCTTAGTTCTGATACCAAATGTGACAACCACAAAATAGGTCCATTCCATCCAACCTATTCTGAGTCGCCAAATACATGGTACATAAAATAACTACAACTTTATTACAACAATTGTCGTGCAAAATACAACAACACATATGCTGTGAGTTTGGATACAAATATATACCAAATGTGACTCATGTTCCAACCGTGGACAACACCTCACAATGACAACTTACATAAAGGTATAGTCAAAAACTATTTTAGAAATTAGAATCTTTGGGAAGTGCTCAAGGAAACCTTCGTACATGGGAGGCCATGCTTCTAGGTTATGATAGATATCATATGGCCACAGAATTATCCTTGGTTGACCCAATAGACCCCAAAGAAAAATGTGATGATTACTATCATATTCCTCCCAATGGCGAGTCTTCTCTTGACATATCATTATCTCCATTTTCTCTAATTGAGAATTATACTTCAAACAAACACCAAGATTATATAGGTAGTGCTCGTAAATATACTCAGCAAGTGAATGAGCTCAACCTTATCTTATGATGACACGAGGTTGTATGTCATTAGACATCTTGTATGATAGTGGCAAAACACCCTTCCAACGTTGGGTTCGCCTCACCCTAGTTGATTCACCAAATATAACTACTAAATGATGACCACTGTTCTATTCCCCTGTTGACCCCGCTCGACTCAGCTACACTCTTATTACTTGAAAGGAATTGTGAAGCAAAAGGGTGAGCACAAGTAGCTCAGTAAAGAATATCATGACTAAAGATAATTAAATTATCAATAGCCTTCATCAATAATAAATCAAAGATTTATAACATATGGTAGATGATAAAAATTTTAACCATAGTTGCAGCGGAACGAGCAATCCATTAGAAGAGTCAAATAGACCATAAAGTCTATTATATTCTCTATGTTAAAAATCCACCAATAATATTTTATCCTTGTAATATCAATCAACAATTCTGGTCCACAATCATATGAATAACTCATAATCATAATTGTGATTCTAAATTTTTCTTCGCATCCAACACGAAGATAATTTTCATCACATGTCTTTACCTGAAACATCAAAGATCATGGTTATACCAAATCACAGTTCCTGTTTATAATCATACTAATAAATTCATCTTTGCACTACAGCCAAAGATATTCATTTGTATCACCAGTTGGTCATGTTCATCTCAACACCTGTTCATCTTTGCACTACTGGCCAAAGATATTCAACAACATGTCATCTTTGCACTACGGGCCAAACATATTCATCAACAGTTCATATTTGCACTACATGCCAAATATATTATTATCTCAAAGAAATATATAATCATTTCAGAATTTATATAAACAATAATTATAACCATGTTGATCATTTCACCTTTGCACTTAAGCTAAAGATATTCAATTATAAATTCAATGGTCACGATCATACCAGTCAACAATTCAACTTTGTACTACTGGTCAAAGAGAACCCATAGTCATGATCATACCAAAAATCTACCCATCTTTACACTCAAGTCAAAGAGAAATATCATCATTAGGGTTATAAAAATATTATATATGATAATAAAAATAATATGATCAACATGCAGTTTTAATCTAAAGAGTAATATTCATTAATCAACTATAATTTGGTTTGAAAAAAAACCAATTTTTTCGTGAATAGTAACTTGTGAATAGTAACTCAAGAATAGTAACTCGTGGATAGTAACTCATGAATAGTAAACTCGACTCAAAAAGGTAGAAATTCCACAATAAAATCCATACCAATATTTCGGTATAATGATATTGAAATAACATTTCTTAAACTTATAAACAATTTATTCTAATTGTTTACACTTTACTAAATAATGCATTTAATCATTCTAAAATGCCAAACTCATAAGATTTCATCACCAATAACCAAAACCCTCATCAAAAATCTGCATATAACTCATGTATGATTCTCAAGCCATAAAATCATATTTTTCAATTTTCTTACTTCACATAACATATTTAATTCATTTACTCATAACTAGTTCATTTTCATGAAAAATACCAAATCAGTTCCAAAAATATTTCTTTTCTAGGATTTAGTAGAATATAGTCCCATATTGAACATATATTTTTTTCAGAATTTTTAAAATTCATTTACTATTTTTTATATGGCCAAAACCACCGAATATTTAGATATTTATCATAAATTGTACTTTTATCTAAAAATTCTGAAATTTACAGAGTACACTGATATTATATAGATGTACTCCCAATAAAAATTTCATCAATTTTAGAGTTAACCACAAGGAGTTATAAGTGGTTATTTTTAAAATAGTCTTTTTCCGTAATATTCATAACTCTTAATCTATACATCCAAAAATCACCATTTTTGGACAGAATCAATAAAACTCATCAAATTATTATTTTAAATGTTTTCAGAATTTTCTAAAGGTCGGAAGAAGTACGAACTGAAAATATAATAACCCTTAAAATCTCTTACCTGAAGAGAGCAATACTTCGGATGAAAAATCGGAGGAAACTTCTGCTAAATAGCAACACTCAAAGTATCTAAATACTCTCAAAAATATGCTTGATAATATAGAGAAAAAGAAAACTTATTTCTAGTGTGATTTTCAATTCTAACTTAAGCTTCTATTTATAGGAAAATGCTAGAACGCCAAAGGAGACTGTTAACGCCAAGTTTCGCCGGCGCGTCCAATCACAGAATCCACGCGCTAGAACCTGCATAGTAACAGATCACACAGAAGCTTGACGACTTGTGCCGCCGGGGGATAGCTCCGGTGTGAGAACGAGTACAGGCCGTTACAAGGGTAAACAATGGAGGCAAAGTGTTTAGTGCTCAAAAGTAGGTATTACCTCATAATGTTAACCTAGGCCTTGTATTTATAGGGCTCACCACCTTAGAATCCTTCTCCCAGTCGGATTAGGACTCCTAGTGTATGGTAGTTACCATAACTTGGGTCCAACACAATCTCCTTAAAAGGTGCAAGTAGAATCCAATCCCACCACTACCTTTGGAGTTACCGTGTATGAATAGGCACCCAGACTCTGCACGCAGGAGAGCCCACGGTGCAGGCCCAAACGATCCTACTATCTGGTCTGGGCTTCGGCCCAAAGGACTCGAAGGCCCGACCCCTCATCATCACAAGAATGGGTTCGGCCCTCACCCCAAAGGACTCATATGCCAACCCGAACACCTATAACACCTTCATGGGCTTCATCCTATCGGCCTATCAAACCCTTCTGCCAGAAAGCCTTCGGCCCAGATGGAGGTCGGTAAAACGCTCCCGAACATTGCCCCCCAGTCTCTGGTCATAATATATTTATGACTAGAGACTTGAAAGGTCACGACAACTAATGATGAGACATCTAGGAAAGTCCAACGGTCTGTTATAGATATTTTAAACGTTGCACGCCTTTTAACGCCTGGACCCACCTCAACATTTATTAGCCGCCCTGGGGCTCCGTGCCGTACAACTTATAAAAACCCCACGTCCCCTTCATTATCACCTTTACTGATTCTTCTTCCCCAAATCCTATAATTTCAAATTTTCCGGCAAGGCGATTTCCGGCGAAATTCCGTTCCCTCGTATTCACCATTTTCCTCATCTCTTTCAGCGTTTGAGTGCTATTTTTGCTCATTCCTTCCTCTAAACTTCTTGTTTCCCTCACTTCGCACAAAAAATGGCCGATTCCAGCATCATCCCCATTTCTGAGCCTACCAGCGTCACCGCCGGCGACCTCCTGGAGGTCATACTGCCGGAGGCCTCCTCTGACACCGCTCCTCTGGACCTTCCTAGTTCAGGGGATGCTGAATTCAAGATTCGAGATGCCTACCGCTCTCCTAAAGAGTTCTCTCACCTCCATACTCGCTCCACCCTCACACCATCCCAAATTTCTGACATCCGAACTCTCTTCAAGATTCCTGAAGAGTATCAACTCAGGATCCCTCGGCCGGGAGAGAAGATGTTCTGGAGGCCCGAGGGTGAATGGGTGGCCGTTCCCCTATACGTCTTGAGGTACGGGGTTCGGTTCCCGCTGCATGACTTCATCTCCTCCTTTCTTAACTTTGTGGGGATCGGGTTCGTACAACTCGTGCCGAACTCGTATATCCAGCTGATTTCTTTCATCGCCGTTTGTCAAGAGGTGGGCCTCACTCCTGGGCTCGACCTCTTTTTTGCTCTGTTCACCCTTGGAGGGTCGAAAGAGCCAGGGCTTAGGCAACTAACCAAACGCCCCAACCGAACAGTCCCGATCAAGACCCCTTCCAGCAATAAGGGGTGGCATGAACAGTGGTTCTATACCAAAGGGTCCGACCTCCAACTCCTTCCATCCTGGGCTCACCCAGCCGACCAGGCGGCCAAAGTTTCAAAGTTTCCGACTGGTCGGGCTGAGGTCTTCAGAACGTTCTACGCTCGGTGGAAGAAAGCCGAGTGGAATGTGGGGATTCTGATGGACGACACCTGGTTGTACAAACACGGCTGTGAGTATCTTCTTTTCTTTTATATTATATCTTCTTTTTCGCTAAGTACCACATGCCCTAACCCCTTTGCTCTTTTTTTTTCTTCGTCCAGTGACCATTTTCAAGCCCGAGGGCGTCGCCGATTCCTTTGCCCCAGCTACCATCACTTCGGGGTTCATCCGACCCCCCGTGACCGACGAGGCTGTTGAGGAGGATACATTCCCGATCAACGAGCTGTCACTGGGGTCCACGTCGGGGCCCGAACCCCCGAAGGCAAATAAAGGGGCGCTGAAGATGAGCCGCGCGGAGAAGGCGGCTTTAATGAAGAAATCCAAGAAGCCCTCCAAACCGGCCATCAAGGCGCCTGCAAAAGTTCCTCCACCTCCTGCGCCAAGGCCGTCTCTACCACCACCTTCTCCGACCGAGGTCATCGAGGATTCGGGGGAAGCTGAGGATGTTCCTGCCGAACCTCGTCCAAAGAGGCCTCGAGTGTCGGAAGATCTCGATCGTCCGGCCGATCAGATGGTGGCGTCAGGCCTGGCACATGCTGCCACTCCTCCCTCCGGGCCCAGCTCCTCCGAAGGCTCGCCGACAACCTGCTGGCCTAAGAGCCCGTCGGAAGTATTCACTTTCTCCCTCTTCGAGCACTTCAAGCTTCCCGGTGATGACGAGCGGTTTAAAGGGTATTCCTCGGAGCAATTCTTAGTGGCCTTCATTCGAGCTCAGACTCAGGTATTTCTTTTCTTTGGTGTTATAATCACTGCTAGTAATTATAACTCTTATCTCTTATATTGATGTACATGCTTGTTGTAGGCCAACGCCATCCTATCCAGAGCCATTCCGCCCCTTGCCAGATCTACAAAGCAAGAGATTCATCTGGGGACGGAGATTGAGCTGCTTGAGGCTGACGTGTCGGGGCTGCAGTCTGAGCTAAAGAAAGAGCAGGAGGCCCTCGTTGAAACACAAATTCGGGCGGTCCTGCCGAGGAGAGGGTCAAGGAGTTGGAGCAAGAGAAGGGCTCGCTTCTGGCCGAAAAGGATCAGATGCTTCAGAAGATCAAGGATCGGGAGAATGCTATCGACCAGATTACCGACAAATATTCTGAGATGAACAGCAAGATGATGTTCCTGATTAAGGAGAACAACACCTTGAATGCTACTGTCGATACATTTTCTGAGAAAGTCGCCGAGGCCCGACAGCAAGCAGTTGCCGAATATGAAGAATCTGACGCTCTGAACGATAAGGTCCTAGCCCAATTTGGGGAAGGATATGAAACTTATCGGGAGAAGGCTAAGACAAAACTGACTGCTGCCGGGCTCGACGCCTCCATCCTTGATTCTTCTGATGATGAGTCCGAAGCCGAAGACGATCCTCCTTCAGAATAGATATACACACCATATATTTTTTTTTTGTACTGTTGCCCGACTCGTAAGCGATCGGGTTGTAAAAATTTTATAAGTATAAATGAAATATACTCTTTTGGCCCATGAATGTTTGTTATCAGTTTTACTTAGAACTAATCTCGATCAGTTATGTTCATGCGCGAACCTTCTAATCGGATTGCCCTTAGAGTTTATCTGATATTGAAGGGTCCGACAGTTATACTCGGGACTTATCTCGATCAGTGGTATCTTTCTGAACCTCTTGATCGGATAGTAGCCGAGATCTGTTCTTTGAGGATGTATTGAACTCTCGGTCAGTTAAGTTCGGGATTTATATCGATCAGTGGTGTCTTCCCGAACCTCTTGATCAGATATTGCCCGAAGCATGTCTGTTCGAGTAGTAATGAAACATATGAATATAGATGAAGTTAAACATTGCCAAGAATAAGAACTTTCATTTATATCATTTAAATTGAATCGGTTGCATAGACAAAAGTAAGAATAACACAACTATTACTGGTAAAATTTTCTAAGTCTTCCAGCATGCCATGTATTCGTTACCTCCGAACCGTTCATTGCTCGAAGCCGGTATGTTCCGGGCTTCGGCACTCCTATCACTTCATAAGGACCCTCCCAGTTAGGCATTAACTTGCCAGTGTTCTGGGGGGTTGAAGCCTCCGACTCCCGGAGGACTAGATCTCCTACTGCAAACCTCCTAGACTTCACCTTCTGATTATAGTGTCTGGCTGTCCGCTACTGATAGATTGCCAACCTCATCACAGCCGAATCCCGAACTTCATCTAGCAGATCCAGATTTGTTCTCAAGCCATCATCATTGTATAATTCTTTATATTGGCTGACCCGAAGGGTGGGTGATCCGATCTCGACGGGAATTAGAGCATCGGTCCCATATGCCAGTCTGAATGGAGAATCCCCCGTTGTAGTTCGTGGGGTAGTTCGGTACGACCATAAAATGGATAATAGCTCTTCGGGCCACCGACCCTTTAATTCTTCCAGCCTACGTTTTATCCCGTTGAGTAGGGTTCGATTGGTTACTTCCACCTGACCGTTCGATTGAGGATGGGCAACCGAAGTCTTTCGGTGTTGGATCCCTAGATCTTTCAGAAAGCCCTCGAATTTTGACCCGACGAACTGTCTGCAATTGTCTGAGACTATTGCCATCGGGATGCCGAACCGGTAGACTATTCCTTCTTTGGCAAACTTTAAACACTCCTGCTCGGTTATCCTTTGCAATGGCTTGGCCTCGACCCACTTGGTCATATAATCGATGGCCACGATCACGAAACTGACCTGTCCCTTAGCTTTTGGTAGAGGACCTAGGATGTCAATTCCCCATACAGCAAAAGGAATTGGGGATAGAACCGAGTATAATTCTTCTGGAGGTTGATGTGGAATGTTGCTGTTCAGCTGACATTTGGGGCACCTTCTGACGAATTCCTTAGCTTCTGTGTAGATAGTCGACCAGTAATACCCTTGCCTCAGAATTTTATGTGCCAGTGACTTTGCTCCCATGTGATCCCCACAGATCCCTTCGTGAACTTCTCGAAGTGTGTAGTCTGCTTCGGAAGGAGTCAAGCATTTGAGCAGTGGAGAGCTAAAGGCTCTTCGGTAGAGATCTCCATCAATGAGGACGAAGTTCGAGCTTCGATGCTTGACTTGCCTGGCTAGAATTCGGTCCGAGGGTAGGGTTCCGTCGGCCAAATATGAAATATAAGGAGTGAGCCAACAATCGAGTCGGTCCAAAGTTAGGATTTCTGTCTTTGGGACACTGGGTTTTTCCAAAACCTCTAAGTATACTGATCCTTCGAAGGAGCTCGCTTCAGTAGTTGCCAATCGTGCCAGGGCGTCTGCTATGGTGTTTTCTGATCGATCCACCCCTAAGCAGCTGTGCGATGCGAAGTATGTGAGCTTATCTCTTAACTCGGTCAGATATTTGGTCATCCTCGCCCCCCGAGCTTCATATTCGCCCGATAACTGCTTGACCACCAGCTGTGAGTCACTGTAAATGATTAATCTTTGCACCTCGAGGCTTCGGGCCAATCGTATCCCTGCTAAGATGGCCTCGTACTCTGCTTCGTTGTTCGTGGCCTTGAAGCCGAATCGAATGGCTTGTTGGACCTTGAACCCTTCTGGACTTGTCAAAATGACCCCTGCTCCACTGACGTCTAAAGTTGATGATCCATCCACGTATAATGTCCACGAGGTCTGCCCCGGTTGTGCTTCGGCCACTAGGTTCGTCTCCGGCTCTGTAAAAGAGCACTCTACTACAAAATCGGCCAACGCTTGTCCTTTGATTGCCGTTCGGGGGTGGTACTCTATAGCAAATTGTGTCAATTCCATTGCCCATGCGGCCAACCGACCCGACACCTCGGGTTTATGCAGAATTTTTTTCAAAAGCTGATTCGTGTAGACCACCACCACTCGACCCTGGAAATAGTGCCTAAGTTTCCTGCTAGCAATTATGAGGGCGTAGGCGAACTTTTCCAGGTTCGGGTATCTCATCTCTGCGTCTCTGAGAACATGACTGACGTAGTACACCGGAAACTGTTTGCCTCCCTTATCCCTCACCAGTGCCGCCCCTACAGCCATCGGGCTGGCAGCTAGGTATAAGTATAAAGGTTCAGAGGCAACTGGTTTCATCAGCAACGGTGCCGAACCCAAATACCTTTTGATCTCTTGGAACGCGTCTTCGCATTCTGAAGTCCACTGGAAGCTTTTGTCATTCTTCGGACCCTTGAGAGTGTCGAAAAAGGGTAGACACCTTTCTGCTGACTTTGACATGAATCTCCGAAGGGCTGCGATTCGGCCCGTCAGCCTCTGGACATCCTTGTACGTCCTCGGAGATTTCATGTCCAAGATAGCCGAAATTTTTTCGGGATTGGCCTCGATTCCCCTTTTACTGACCAGATATCCTAGGAATTTTCCTGAACCCAATCCGAAGGTACACTTGGTCGGGTTCAGCCTCAGATTGTGTTGCCGTACCGTTTCGAAGCAATCTGCCAAATCCTCCAGATGATCTCGGGCTGCCATGCTCTTGACGATCATGTCATCTACGTACACTTCCATACTCCTTCCCAGCTGTTTTCTGAATACGAAGTTCATCATACGTTGGTAGGTTGCCCCTGCGTTCAGTAGTCCGAAGGTCATTTTCCGATACGCGTATATTGCCCGATGAGTGATGAAGCTAGTCTTCGGGATATCCTCCTTATGCATCGAGATTTGGTGGTATCCTGAGAAAGCGTCCATGAAACTTAGCATCTCATACCCTGAAGTGGCATCAATCAGCTGGTCTATGTTGGGTAAGGGATAGAAGTCTTTAGGGCATGCCTTGTTCAGGTCAGTGTAGTCGATGCACATCCTCCATTTCCCATTTTGCTTCTGAACCAATACCACATTCGCCAGCCATTCGGGATAGTCGATCTCGAAGATGAACCCTGCCTCTAGCAATTTGGCAACCTCGTCGTCTATGATGCTCTGTCTTTCCTGGGCAAAGATCCTTCTTTTCTGTATCACCGGCTTCTTTTTAGGATCGGTATGAATCCTATGCAGTGCTACTGATCTGCTTACCCCGGGCATGTCACTGGGTTCCCAAGCAAAGATGTCGGCGTATACCCTGTGTAATTCCACCAGACCTGTTCGCAGCTGTTCGGTTAACCCGACCCCAATCTTGATCAGTTTATCTGGATTCCCCGGTATTAACTCTACATCCTCCGTCTCTTCGGCTGGTAGAGCCATGGGTTCTGTACTTCCCTCTGTGAATGGCTCTAACTCAATGGTCATCGCCTGTTTATGTTTACTGACCCCGATTCCTGAAGATATTAAAGTGTTCCGATAACACCTTCGGGCGATATCAAGATCTCCTTTTGCCTCCCCTATCCCGTTCGGTGTCGGAAACTTTAGTTTGAAGTGGGGTATCGATGTTACTGCCTGTAATGCTGCTAGAGTAGGCCTCCCCAGGATGGCGTTGTAAGCCGAGTCCACTTGTACCACGAAGAATTTTACCATGATTTCTGTTTGCTGTGGGGCCGTGCCAAACCGGACTGGCAGTTCTATCGTGCCCGACACGTGAACCGGGTCTCCACTGAAGCCGTATAGGGGGCCTTCGCCCCCCAATTCCATCTTCTTTCCTCCCAGATCCATCCTCTGGTAGGCATGTGTATAGAGTATGTCGACTGAGGATCCGTTATCAATCATCATTCGCTTCATGTCAACCGGCCCGACCTGAGCTGTTATGACCAAAGCCCCGTCATGCGGTTCAATGTGATCGGTCGGGTAATCCTCGTCTGAAAAGGAGATAGTCGTGCCTGAGTACGGCCTGTCCTTCCGGGGCGAGGAGCCGGCTAATGATAGTACTGCTTCGAGATGTCCATTCCTTTTTCGACCGGTTACACGCCCTACCGACCCGCCCGATATCACATCGATAACTCCTCGGGGCTGGGCGTTCGGTTGCGGCTGTGCTTCCCGGGGGGGTTCTCTGACGTTCTCTTGGGGAGCCTCCGATCCTTCTCTGCCGACTACGTATCGCACCAGCTGTCCATTCCGCACGTTCTTTTCTATCAGATCTTTCAAGTTGACGCATTCGTCCGTTGTGTGCCCTCGACTCTGGTGGTACGCACAGTACTTGTCCCGACCTCTCTTCCCCGGTCTGGTGACTGTTTGGCATGGTTCGAAAAAGGGTTTGTTTCGTATCTCCTCCAGTATCTTGGCCCGATCTGTGGTGAGTGCAGTGTACACTTTGTTGACATTTTTGTTTGGGAAGGGCGGCCTTCCACTGCCCGACCCTCCTCCACTATAATTCCTCTTACTATAGTTGTCCGACCTGCCTTGGGTGTCGGGCTTCTGATGATTCTGTTTGTCCCGATCTTTGGATTTGTCGTATGATTGGGATTGTGGTTTGAAGTTCCCCATCGCTTCCTCAACTGCTATATGACCTTCGGCCCTGTGGAATGCCTCTGTTAAGTCCGCCGGAGGGTTGATCACCAGGTCCTTCATCAGCTTTTTGGATTTCCCGATGTCTAGCCCGGTTGTGAAAAATCCCAAGGCTTGCGGGGAGTTCAATTCTGCCACCGACCCCACAGCCTCTCGGAACCTTTTAACGTACTGCCCCAGGGTCTCGTCCGATCTTTGTCTAACCTGCATGAGGGACGCTGTGATTTTCCCCCGTCTCTTGTTACTCCTAAATCGCGCATTAAACTTTTCCCGAAGGTCTTTCCACGAGCTTAATGACCCGGAGGCTAGGGTTCCCATCCATTCTCGGGCGCTCTTTTTCAGGGTGGTGGCGAACATGTGACACTTGGCCGCGTCAGAATGGCCGTAGTATGTCATTAACCTATCATACCCATCGGAGTGGTCATAAGGATCTCCCAGCCCGTCGTAAGTCTCCATTGGGGGCATCTTCCTTTTGGGGTCGGCGATCTCCTGATTAATCTCCGCCGAAAAGGGGGATCCTATACAGGTCGTAGGTTCTCCCGTCGAGCTTTTTGCCAATAGAAGTTTTTCCAGCTCAGCCACCCTTCGGGCGAGGGGGTCGGACTCTCCTTCATGAGGGGACGATCGGGGTCTGTCCCTCTCACGTTCGGGTGTCTCGTCTCCCTTCTTTCCCGAATGGCCTTGGTGTTCTGATCGGCGTCCTGCTGAACGGCTCCTCCTCCGGCTCCGGCCGTCCCTTGAACGGCTCCGGTATCTGCTCCTCTCCCTACCAGCTTCTCGTCTTCGGGGAGATCGAGACCGGCTGTGGTGCCTACGCCTTTTGGAGGATGCCTCCTGTTCCCCGGCCATGTTGGCCATCTGTAGTTCGAGTTCCTCCTGTTGGAGACGTAGGGCCGTCATGGCATCTTTGTTTTGTTGCATCTTTTTCTGCAGGATGAATTCTCTTTGATCTCGACTACCTAATGTACGACTCTTTTCATGCACCTCCAACGCCTGTGGGTTAGCTTCGCCCATCCGACTAGCCTGGTTGGGGGTATGTTGGCTTTCCTGAAAGAGCCGCCTCCTGGGGGAGCCCGCCGACTCCCTCTGATCGTCCTGGATTCTGGAACCCAGTCTGTCCTTCACCGACCCTCTGACCTGAGTGGTCTGGTGTGACTTGGCTTTTTCCCGGTCGGAAACTGCATATTCCATACTCGCCATCGTTTCTCGCCGGAAAAGAATCTGATTGTGATTGTTTAAGCACTAAAGCCCTCCTTCTAGCGCCAATGTTAACGCCAAGTTTCGCCGGCGCGTCCAATCACAGAATCCATGCGCTAGAACCTGCACAGTAACAGATCACACAGAAGCTTGACGGCTTGTGCCGCCGGGGGATAGCTCCGGTGTGAGAATGAGTACAGGCCGTTACAAGGGTAAACAATGGAGGCAAAGTGTTTAGTGCTCAAAAGTAGGTATTACCTCATAATGTTAACCTAGGCCTTGTATTTATAGAGCTCACCACCTTAGAATCCTTCTCCCAGTCGGATTAGGACTCCTAGTGTATGGTAGTTACCATAACTTGGGTCCAACACAATCTCCTTAAAAGGTGCAAGTAGAATCCAATCCCACCACTACCTTTGGAGTTACCGTGTATGAATAGGCACCCGGACGCTGCACGCAGGAGAGCCCACGGTGCAGGCCCAAAGGACTCGAAGGCCCGACCCCTCATCATCACAAGAATGGGTTCGGCCCTCACCCCAAAGGACTCATATGCCGACCCGAACACCTATAACACCTTCATGGGCTTCATCCTATCGCCTATCAAACCCTTCTGCCAGAAAGCCTTCGGCCCAGATGGAGGTCGGTAAAACGCTCCCGAACAGAGACTAAATTAATAAAATAATATATTATTTTCTCTTATCCTCTATGTCTAGCCAAACTGAAATTCCAGCAAGCCATCCTTGACAAAATTCAGCAACTCACATGTGTATTGAACACCCACCAAAAGTGGGTCCCACCCATAAATTAATAAAAATTATTATATTTTCCGAAACTTCAACAATTCATAGAAAATAGACCAATTATAAGAAAAATACGAATTTTATGTCCATTCTGACTGAAATCGAATTCTCTACAACTTTGTAGCTTTGAGTTTTTCCAAATTCTAAACCAAAAATATCCAAAATCCACAAACGGATGATTTTTAATACCTCCACACCGACAAAATACTTATAAAACACCTCAACATTAATTCCTTCATTTTTATCCACATAAAAATAAATATATCCATCATTTATATCCACGTAAAATAAATATTTCCTTATCATATAAATTAATAATTAATTATTCACAAATAATATTACAGAATCACAATTATGACAACTAAGCCGTTCCCAAGAAAGAGGGGGCTTTCCAATAAGAATTTCTCCTTATTGGCACACAATTAGGTGACCAAACCTCTCCTTGATAGAACTTTCTACAGAATGCCAATAATACTATCTAATAATATTATTCAAATAATATGAATTATTGATCTGATAATGGAAAATACTGTGCAGTGACAATTATTGAAACAACAATAATATAAAATATCAACGCAGTAATTATTGAACCAATAAAAATAAAATATTGAACAGTAATTACTGTAACAATTATTGAGTAGTGTTTTCTTACGTAAGAATCAATAATTTCAAAAATGCTGTGCAATACCGTGTGCTACTGTGCAATAACGCGTATTACTGTATTTTAACCACTGGGTATTCCAATAGTGTTAACGGTAACGATTACGCCGTTATTTATAAAAACTCAAATTTGTCGTTTTCTTTATCCGACAGTTATCCGTTATGGGGCCCATAAATGGCTGAGCCATCGTACGAATATTCCCCGACAGAAAGAATATTCCACGACCAAACGAATATTCTCCGGCAACAATGAATATTTTATATTTTGAAAAAATTCATATATCACCATTAACTTTAACCTTTTATTAATTTAACCATTTACTGAATAGTTATTATAAGAAAAAGTGAATACTTTTATTTCATAAAATTTGGGGTCTTACAAAATCCAAGTCCCAAGCCAAGACCATGCATCCAACTTAATGCTAAAAACCCTGCAATTTTCCTTTTTTCCTCATTTCAACCCTAATTCCTCCTAAAATCATTAAACACCTTAATAAGCAAATATACACATGAAACATGTAATAAAACTAAATATAATGGAATCAAAATAAATGAATAATATGCACTCATCAAATTCCCCCACACTTAGCCTTTTACACGTCTTATGTAAACCAAAAGTTTAATTTCCAGAAAAATTCTATTCAACCATCATGTCAAAAGATTTTAAGGTACACATCATGATTATCAACACTAAATTTGCAAAAATCTAATCAACGCCTTATCAATCAACTCACAATTACAAACCTTACCATTTCACCAATGAATTTCATTAAATCAAACTATAATCACATAAGTAACTTTCACAAAATCATCATACTTACTTAACTTAGTTACCATGGAGCAAAAACCGTGCACACTGACTCACAACCAAGAACAAATTTTTCTTGCTTTTTAATTTTTTTCATAGAACCTTCTTTTTAGCACAGATGAATGTATTTTCATGCTTCTTTTTTTTCATATATTTTTTTTTCTTGACATGTGCAATGTCTCCTTTTCTTAGGCTTTTTAGAGTTACCCATTAGGAACTTTCCACCAACGACTCCCAAACCAGATGATCTTAGGACGCTAGGTGTAGAGACACCCCTAAGGCTTACTTATTCAAGTAACAAAGGCCACAAAAGTCAACTAGTCAAGCTGCTTTTATCCATCGCACTTTTCAGCGTGAATACCGATGCTTCCCGAGGCTTAGATACCCAGTTATTTCGCACAATGGACTTTGAAGCAGATTTTTAATTTTCTTTTTTTTTTTCCTTTTTTTCATTCATCATTTTTTTCACATTGTTCTGCAATAAAATAAGAAAGTTAAATAGTTCTAAGTCATGAAATCAGTGCATATAGACAACTCCACAAATAACTTAGCCAAATAAACATGCTTCTCATATTCAAGTACTCATGTATCACAAATTCAATTCAAATTAGTTACTATGGATCATGACTTAGTTGTCATCATTCATTAAAAAATTAAGCATCGAACAGATTCTAAATTTTAGCATCGATTTCTAATCTTTGACTTTAATCTTTTTAACATATAACCAAATAGAATTATGGAACCCAAAATTTCAAAATATTTCAAAAGCATCAATTTTTCAAATTCCCCATCAAAATCAGATCAATAATCCTAAATAAAATAAAAACCTAAATCTTCCCCCCACACTCAAACCTTACATTGTCCCCAATGTAAGAAAATCATGCAAAAAGATAAAATACTACTAGCTAACATGCAATAAAAAAACTAAAAAAATGAAGGGATAGAAAAATCAAATCTGAGATCTTGGATTGCCTCCCAAACAGCTGCCCTTGTTTATTGTCATTGGCTTGACATCATCCTTCTCATTCTATGTAATTGGACTTTTGAACTTCAAGTGGACTGGTAACAGCTTCAATTCTTCTTTAGGAGCATCCTTCAGATCCTGATTTTGTTCCATTCCAGCCCTCAAATCCTCCTTATATATTTGCTCAAGAGATTCCTGCACTATAGAGTGAACAACATCAATAACAAAAATAGAATTAACATTACCAAGATACCTCTTAACTTCATATATGCCGAATTGGACATGTGCGTCGTCCAATTCCATGTGTAAGGTCCCATGGTGTTTATCATTGTGTGTTGTTGCTGGTACAAGGAAAGTATCATCATCTATGTCCTCCTTATAGAAATCTGCAGGAATTATTAATTCTTCCATCTCTACCTCTTGTTCATCCTTTTAAGACTTTGAATACCTGATTTCTTCTTCAAATTTAGCAGTAGTCTCGAGCACGTCCAAATGGTTTTTGCTAGTGAACTCCTCATCACCTTTAAGTTCTTGTTCCCTATTCGCCATTTCTTCTAGGAATATTTCATTAGACTTTGTATACCACGTTGAATTCTTTCCAACTTTCCAATTCCTTGTTAGAACTTGGGGAAAAGGTAGTTTCGATTCATAAGCTGAAAGAGGTGGAAATTTCTGTTTGAGTACATCACTGCTGCTTATTTCACTATTGTCGGACTTGCTTTGTATTAACTTTCCTTGCCGCTGATCCTCTGCACCACATTTCAATGTTATGGCACTTACATTTTCAACAGTTTGAGAAAGTAACCTTCCTACTGTGGTTGCAAGCTGACTAACTTGGTCCCTCAAATCTTGAACAAAAGTTCTTGTCTGACACATGAACTGTTGTGTTTGGATCATAAATGCCTTGAACATATCCTCTATAGATGTCCCAGAATTGACAAGTACTTCTTGGTTTTTTGTGTGGTACTGAGGTTGAGCTTGCTGAATAACTTGTGTATTCCTTGCAGCCATTTGTCGAACCAAAGCAGTTAAATTAGAAATCTGCTGCTCCAAGTCTCTCGTGCTTACCCCATCTACCCTTTGTGGTGTGTGATCCATCTTAGTTCCATACTGCTGTGAGTTAGCTGCTATGTTTGCAATTAAGTTCCTTGCCGCTTCTGGAGTCTTGTCTACCAGTGCTCCTCCACTTGCTGCATACATCATGCTTCTTTGCATTGGTAGCAACCCTTCATAGAAGTACTGGATCAAGTAATGTTCATCAATTCTATGAGGTGGACAGCTGGAACACAACTTCTTGAACCTTTCCCAATAATAGTAAAGATTTTCTCCATTGAACTGCATGATTCCACATATCTCCTTTCTTATATCGGTAACTCTTGATACAGGAAAATACCTCTCCAAGAATAAACTTTTCATATCATTCCATGATCGTATTGATCCTGAAGGTAGATAGTATAACCAGTCTTTAGCCAAATCTACTAATGAGAATGTAAAAAGTCTAAGCTTGATCAACTCCTCTGCCACTCCTTGTGCTTTCATCGTGGAACACACCACATGGAACTCCTTTAGATGCTTATATGGATTTTCACATGTAAGACCACAAAAAGTAGGCAAAAGATGAATTAGTCTAGAGTTAAGTTCAAAAGCAACATCTAAAGTAGGATACTCAATACAAACAGATGGTTGAGTTAGATCAAGAGTAGCCAGTTCTTTCAAAGTTCTGTTATTCTGTGGCACCGACATCTCTTCCACTTTAAATGATGGAACAAGAGCTTCTTTTATATTTGCAGTTTCCAAAATCTCTTGATCAAAATTTAAGTCAATAAAGTTAGAGAATTGAGTCATAAAACAAAAACAAAAAGAAAATAATAAAAATTAACGAAAACAAAGAATAAACAAAACAAATAACACTCCCCAACAACGGCGCCAAAATTTGGGAGCTGTCGTTTACACTCCTAAATTAACCTCACTTTCACTTTACAAATTTAAATAATTAGCACGGTAGTTAGCAATGATCGATCCCACAGAGAGTGATTTGTTTTATATTTATCCTATGATTTCTAATGAAAAGGGGATTTTGAATTAATTAATTAAATTAACAAGAATAAACTAATAAGAATAAAAAATAAATAAAAAGCTTTAGTTCTTCAGTTCAGTATCACCTTTTTACAATAATAACTTAATGAAGTGTAACATTATTTACCCTTCAATGAAACTAATAGCCCTAGGTAACAACAAGCTTTGCTATCCGAAACTTCCTTTAGATTGTCACTCAATGAAACAAGCTCTTCACAAGATTCTAACAATTATATAACCTAGAACAAGCTCTCTAGATTTAATATAACAGTAGCATTGAGAACTAGGGAATTAGTCTATTTCAAGCAACAAACACATAAGCTCGGATTATTTAACTTGTCTTCTGATAATCATAGCAATACTTAAAAGCTTGTCCACAATCATGTATTACTAATTACTACTTATGAATATGAACAATATCAATTACACGTAATATTATTCCATGATCTAGCATATGATATTCGTTAACCAACTCAATCCTGCAGAAATCAAATCAGTTAAGCCAAATAGCATTCTGAAATTAAATTAGAATATCAAGAATGAATTTCATGTGATAAGGAATAAATAATGAATACTCAATTAACCATTAATTATAAATAAGGTTCAACATCCCTTAGAACTGAATAAAAATAACTTAGCCCATGTCTTCAATCCTCCAATGTTGTAGATGAGAGAATGTAGTAGATGATTGAATGAATAAAACCCTGACTAGCATCCTCTATTTATAGTGCTAGACAAAGTCCTAAATCCTATAGGAAGTAGAAATCCAAATCCTAAAAGGAATTACAAATCATAACTAGTTTCCATAAAAAAATAGAATCTACTTTGGAAATTAATCTTAGTATTAAAGATGTCCTAATTCTAATAGAAATATCAATCCAATTCCATGTAGAAATCTGTCAAAATATGCTTTTAGAAACTTTCCAAAAATCCAAGATTTCCAAATTTTCCCGCTCAAATTCGCTGGGGCGAATTTTCATTTTCTGCTGCGACATTCTTTGGTAAAATGAGCATAACGTTTGATCTGGGAGGAGTTACGGGGTCTGCTACCTATCAAAACGAAGATATCGACGACATCTACAACTTTCATTATTTGATATTAGACAGATTCGGGTTTTATCAAGGTTGAAATTAGGCTCCAAGTTACTTCTATGCAAATTGCAACTTCCAAACTTTGAGGTTCAACTTCTGTCTGGTTAAAAGATCATAACTTCTTCATATGAACTCCGATTGGGACAATTTAAGATGTGTCAGAAAGCTAAGGAAGATCTCTACAATAAAATTTAAGTCCCAAGCCAAGACCATGCATCCAACTTAATGCTAAAAACCTGTAATTTTCTTCTTTTTTTTTTTCTCATTTCAGCTCCAATTCCTCCTGAAATCATTAAACACCTTAGTAAGCTCATATACACATGAAACATGCAATAAAACTAGATATAATGGAATCAAAATAAATGAATAATATGCACTCGTCAGCCCATGTCATGGATTTAGACAAAAATACGTCAGATTTAAATGATATTTCTTTTGTAATAAATTTCCTGACGTATTTTCTGAAGAACTTCCTGGCCTACCCCCAGAGCGAGAAATTGAATTTTGTATCGACCTTGAACCCGGTACAAAACCCATTTTCAAAGCCCCATATCGAATGACTCCTATTTAACTTCAAGAGTTAAATACCCAACTGCAAGAATTGTTAGACATCAGTTTCATTCGTCCTAGTACGTCTTCTTGGGGTGCTCCTGTTCTATTCGTAAAGAAGAAAGATGGAAGTATGCAACTTTGTATTGACTATCGGGAGTTAAATCATGTCACCGTCAAAAATAGGCACCCGTTACCTCGAATTGATGACATATTTGACCATTTGCAAGGTGCTAAATTCTTTTCAAAGATTGATCTTCGTTCCAGATATCATCTGGTAAAAGTTAAAATTGATGACATTCCAAAGACTGCTTTCAGAACTCGGTATGGGCATTAAGAATTCCTAGTCATGTCTTTTGGATTGAGTAATGCTCCTGCGGCCTTCATGGATATGATGAACCGAGTATCCAAGGAATATTTGGATCATTTTGTTGTAGTCTTTATTAATGACATTCTCATATACTCCAAAATCCATGAAGATCATGAGCAAAACTTGAGTATAATACTTTAAAAGCTTCGTGAAAAAAAACTATATGCCAAGTTAAAGAAATATATGTTCTGGCTTGAGGAAGTAGCATTCCTTGGGCACGTGATATCAAATCATGGAATATCTGTTGACTCATCAAAGATTGAAACAATTCAAATCTGGGAGCAACATAAGTCAGTTACAAAAGTACGTAGCTTTCTGGGCCTAGCTGGTTATTATCGGAGATTCGTGAAAGGATTTTCTCGAATCACTACTCTATTAACTCAGCTGACTCAAAAAGATACAAAATTCGATTTGAGCAAAGAATGTGAGAAGAATTTTCAAGAACTCAAGAGGAGACTCATTTCAGCATTTGTTCTGACAATAACATCTGGTTTGGAGGGATATGTCATCTACAGTGATGCTTCAGGTAGAGGTTTAGGATGTGTTCTGATGCAATATGGAAAAGTCATAGCCTATGCCTCACGATAACTCAGAGAATATGAGAGGAATTATCATACTCATGATTTAGAGTTGGCAGCTGTCGTTTTCGCACTTAAAATTTGGAGGCATTACCTGTATGGGGAGAAAGTGGAGATCTATACAGATAATAAAAGCCTCAAATATTTCTTCACCCAAAAGGAACTCAACATGCGGCAATGACGTTGGCTTGAGTTGTTGAAAGATTACGATTATACCATTCAATACCATCCTGGGAAATGAACGTGGTAGCTGACGCATTGATTAAAAGATCATATGCGGGTACACGTGCGATATTGTTAATGCAAAGGCCCATTTGGTATGACTTACAAAGGATGGAGATAGAGATAAAGACTCCATGGACCCACGTGATGATGACAACTATACTAGTAGAATCGACTTTAATCGATAAAGTTAAAGTTGCTCAAGCTACGGACCTGGAGTTGATGCGTATGAAAAAGATAGTGCAAAAAAGTGCTATTCTAGAAGCAAAAATTGATGAAGAAGGAATACTTCGAGTCAACTCCAGACTTTGTGTTCCTAATGACCCTAATTAAAGTATAAAATAATGATGGAGGCGTACAACACACCGTTTGTAATCCATCCTGGGAGTACCAAAATGTATCATAATATTTGACATACATTTTGGTGGAGCAATATGAAGAGAGAGATAACAAAGTTTATCTCAAGGTGTTTAACGTGTCAACGTGTCAAGACGAAACATCAAGTGCCACTACAACAAAAAGGCTTATCAGTGACCACCTATCAGCGACCGCACAAGGTCGTAAATGGGTATCCGTGAACGAATGCGGTCGTTGATATTAGTCGCAGGTAATCTGGTCGCTGGATGGGCACCAACGACCCGTAATAGCGACCGCTTCATTAGCTACCGCAATCAGCAACCGTGTCCATCGCTATTCTGACTTATGCTGAGTCAGTTGTCAGGTGTGATGTGGCACACGTGGCAGCGACCGGTAATAGCGACCGCAGCGGGCGCTAGATTCCAAGAAGGTAACGCGGTCACTGATACAGTGTTAGCGACCGTCTACGATCGCTGATGGGGGTTTTTTTATAAAAATTTTTTTGCCTGTTTTCTTTATTTCCCAAAAATAACCTGTTGTACCTGCTTTCAATCCCAAAACAGCAGTATATACAAGCATCCATATTAACATCCATCCATGATATAACTACTACTCCCTCCGTCCCAGGATAAAAGTCTTTATTACTATTTTGGGTTGCCCCATGTTAAATGTCCTCTTTCTTTTAATAACCAAACTTTTACACATTTTTTCCTATTATGCCTGTAGCATTAAATATCTCATACTTTCTTATTCTAATTCTCTCTCCATATTTAATGACATTATTATAGACAATTTTGTCATTTTATTTCTCTTCTTAATATGCGTAAAAAGTCCACCAGGACTTTTATCCTGGGACGAAGGGAGTATATAATAAACATTGATCATCCATGAATAAACATTCATCCAACACAATACATTTGTAAACATTCATCCAACACAATACAATCGATGTCATAAACATCCATATAAACCAATACAATTGTCCAAAGAATGAATCTAAAAGAGTACAAGGCTTTAAAAATCTAAAAAAACAAGTCTAGGCGCTCTTCATGGATCATCCAAATTATGATCCTGTAATTAACAAAGTAATAAAACATATATGTTACATGTGTTGATACTGCTACGACTTAGGAAAAGCTAAACAATAGACAATGTAGTGAAACATATAAGTAAGACAGTGACTCAGAGACTATAAACATATAAGACAATGTAGCTAAATAATAAACGATATATATATACCTGATCGTCATTCTGCTGCTGTGCTGCCACTGCCACCGCCACCAACTCATCAGGACTCAGAGACTGCAGATGCTCGCCCAGTATACGAAGAAGATTACGATCTTGATAGATCACTCTCACACAGTCAGCAGGAGTATGATAGGCTGGATAACCTGATGACTGTGTAGAATGGGTGGCAGAGCTGCCTGTGCCACTGATGGTCGGGCTCCGTTTTTGTCCTTGGCCTTTGACATAATTTTTCTTCACGATGGACGCCCTCTCCCATAATTCTTGATCAATCGACGGACGCGAGGTGCCTTCAGGATATCGCTCGTTCATTATGCCCTTATAAGTGTCCCGTCAGAAGATGAACAATTAAATAGTTAAAAATAAATAAAAAAAATACTAAAAAATGTCATCACAATTTATAAACAATATATTAGGATAAAGTGAACTTATTACCGCTATCTGAACAGCCTCAAGCAGACCATCGCGGGTGGCCACATACACATCCAACCAATTGATAGGTTGACCTTGAGACTGAGACTCCTACAGTTCATTTTCTCATATTATTATGTAAACATATGATATTTTAGTTTAGAAAAGATGACTGTAAACATAAAAACAAATAACTAAGCCAATAAGCTTGCTATACATATGTACCCTAGCAGTAATATGCTACAGCTGTGATATACTGTCGCCCTTATACGTGCCTTTTGCCTTTTCTCCTTCAGATACACCTGATGATCTGTTCGAGGCAGAAGTCTTGCTTCTCTTCACCCAGGACTCATCACTCCACTGGTCACACATCTGCACCCATATGGGATGTGCGCACCACCAGGGACTATGCTCATGCATATACTGCTCACCCTGTCCCGGATGGTCAATCTCAGCATTCTGCAGGGCTTTTTGTCGTTCTTTGTTCAGATTATCTTTAGTTCTGACGGCGCACTTCTGCCAGAACAGTGTCTGAATAACTGATGCCTGTGCGTCGTCCCATCTATACTGCTTCTGCAAATACAACAACTATAATAATATTAAAACTGTTATATTATATTACCATAATCCAACATTACTAAACAATATTATTTGATTAACTATGTATTATCTATCAGAGTGATAAACAAATATACCTGAAATTCAGCCCAAACTGCATCCTTATAGGCGAGAGGTGTGCTCGCTCATGTAATCATTGGCATAGGCCAGTTCTGTAAGCATAATTGTGAAATGCACTTCACAATTTTACTATCTTGAAAATCACTACAATATACAATAATTTACAGTCATATATATTTATAACAATGGAAATATTAAACCATTATATATACACGATGTTTAACTTACGTGCTTTCTGGAGGAAGACGGATCTGTATAAGAATGCGATCATCCGGATTAGTCAGGGCCTTCGGCACATGATTAGGGCCCCGACCCAACCCGTGCTTTTGTGCTGCAGGTTCAGAAAGCATCTATAAATAAAAAATTTAGGATGTTAGTATGAGTTATAAATGAAAGATACATAAATGCGTCAAGGATATAAAGAACATGTACATATGTAATTGTATATTAAAACTAAACATACATTTTATATAAAAGGACAATAATGACAATTAATTGTATGAAATAGTTAACTACGACAACTATAAATGAAAGGTACATAAACATGTTAAGGATATAAAGATCATTCCTATATGTAATTCATTGTAATACAATTAAAACTAAACATACATTTTAATGAAAATCGTTGTCAGAGTCAGAATCATTTTGTACAAGTGTCGGAGATTCATAACCATCTTCTTCTTCAGATTCTGTGTCAGTGTCAGTCAATAACTCTGCCTCAGTATCACTGCCATCTGGCACAATAACTGTCTCGGGATCCAATTCATCAGGTTCATCTCCACCATCTAACTGGATTACACTAACTTCTCAAGTTCTTGTATATGTTAGCATTCCAACACTTGGAATAGCCTAGCATAACCCTAACTCACTTTTCTAAGGTGTCCAAATTGCGTTCTAAGTAGAATAGAAAAATCTCAAATATTCATACTTAGACAAATTTGCAAAACTGCAGTTTTAATGATTTTCCATGCTAGTTTGGTGATTTGTTTAAACTCCTTGGTTAAGCCAAAGACTTAACCACTTGTCCCTACTTCTAGACCATACTACAAGGTATTTTATTCAAGATTTAGGTTTCTTGTTTATGCCCATTAAGCTCCCCAAAATAGAGCTCAAACTTAGCCATTTTCTTACTTTTTTTTACAAAACTGATTTTGTATTTTTTCCAAATTTTTCTAGTTCTGTCCATTAGGATAGTCTAGGCATGTATATTTAAGTTACTTAAGGTTACCTTTAGAATCACCACACTTTATTTAATCATCTAACTTATTTTGACTTATCAAAGCTCACTTTAGGCTTGAAAAGAGTGCTTAAATTGGTTTTCTTGTTGGCTTTCGTAATGACCATGTTTGTGAATTATTACTAGTATGTATGAGCAACTTTGTATTTGCTCATAATAGTCCTTTAAGGTCAGGTACTATGAATTGTCCAAAATAGTCCATTTTGGCTTTAAAATGTGATTTTTAACAAGTCTCATGCTCAAAATGGCTTAGGCTTGGTTCCTTTAGTTTATGTAGCTTTCTTATATCCTATTATGACTATTGAAACTTGTGTATGGGGTCCAGGTATGGTGGTTCACTATTTTAGTGTTCATTTTTCTATAAAGCTTATTTTCATTGATTTTTAAACAAGAATTTGCACAACACACTATGCAGACCTTAACTAACTTAGGGAACCATTAATTTATATATTATCTATAGGCAATGTATGTACTCCTCACTGTCTAACAACACCAGTCACACAAGTTGGCCATAACAGTCTCTTATAGGCACAATTTTGTCTACCAAATCCCCAACAATCTACAATAGAACACATATGGTCTTTAAGCATTCCTATAAACCTTAAATCACCATGAAAACTCATAAACACATACTCTAGCATGTTTGAAATCTGAGTTCAATCTTTCCATACCCAAAACAACCTTAAGTGCACATCATAGTTGTACGAAAATGTTCCAAATATTAGACAATTAAGAAAATGGAATGAGAAATCCAATAAGAGTATATTCAAAAATGAATGTGACTTCTTTTTTTATGACAAACAAGGAAAGACAACAAATAAAGTTTTAAAATATGAATTTAAAGAAAGGCTCAAAAAGAAGAATGCTGCTTTTGAAAATTTCAGTTACCAAAATACTTATACTAGTATACCATTAAGCACTAATCAGTGTCATTTTAGCAAATTTCTTGTTTAGCCCAAACACCATACACAGAATCAGCTATTGGAGCAACATATTAAACAGTGTACTTTCTACTTTAGGACAATTTACAGATAACTCAACTATTAAAACATCAAACATTCACAAATACAGTATTCACTAATTGATTAATTCCATATTAATTAATAAATTAAAAAAAACCCAAATCTCCATTCACAAAACCAAATCAGAATCAATAAACAATTATAACATCAATAGTTGAACAAAACCCTAAAGGATAAACCCCAAATTGAATAAGATATATATAGAGGGGACATTACAAAACTTAAGATTTGGAACTTTTTTACCTTTCGTTTGAGGTTGTAATGGTGCAACTCGGACTTGTAATGAATAAGTAGAAAAAAATGGCACAATAACTCGTGGTGAAGGCGACACCCCCTTTTCTCTTCTCCCCTACTCCCTCTTCTCCCTCTTCTCCCTCTCGTCTGTTCTCCCTCTTTTTTATTCTTCTGCAGATATCGAGCGAACTACTGAACCTGATTAAGTTTATGAGAATCAGCGACCGCAGGCGGTCGCTAATTTTTAATGATGTGGACATATCAGTGACTGCACGCAGTTGCTGATACAGATTAGTCGCCGCACCAAAGGTTCGCACCAAATTTTAGGAGGGAAATTGTTCTCAGCGACTGCATACGGTCGCTGATATATACTAGCGACGAGAATCCTTAATGGTCGCAGCTAGCGGTCGCTATTACTATTATTAGCGACCGGATAGTGTGGTCGTTGATATCATTGGTCGCAGATGGCCCTTTTTCTTATAGTGTGCCAAAAGGTCCATTGCAACCACTTGAAATTCCATAATGGAAGTGGAAGCACATTACCGTGGATTTCGTTACTGGTCTTCCCAAGGTTTCTCAAGGTATAGATGCGATTTGGGTCATTGTTGATAGATTGACCAAGTCTGCTTATTTCTTACTTATATGAGATACTTATTCACTTGAACGTCTTGCTCGTATTTACATAAATGAGATTGTAAGACTACATGGTATGCCAGTATCCATAGTTTTTGATCGAGAACCAAGATTCACATCACGATTTTGGGTTAGTTTGCAAAAAAGCTATGGACACGAATTTACGATTTACTTCGGCATATCATCCTTAAACGGACGGGAAGTCAGAGAGGACTATTCAAACTCTTGAAGATCTATTAAGACTCACTCTCCTTGACTTCAAAGGAAGTTGGGACAAGTTTTTTCCATTGGTGGAATTTTCCTACAATAATAGTTATCAAGCAAGTATTGACATGGCTCCATTCGAGGCGTTGTATGGACGCAAGTGTCGTTCTCTAGTATGTTGGGACGAGGTGGGTGAAGCAACGTTGTTATGACCAAAATTGGTACGTATGATAACAGAAAAGATTCAAATGAATCAACAACGTATAAAAACCTCACAAGATATACAAAAGAGTTATGTTAATCTTCATCAAAAGCACGTGGAATTCAATGTTGGAGATCATGTATTGTTACGAGTTACTCCATGGAAAGGAGTTACGAGATTTGGAAAGAGAGAAAAGCTCAATCCTTGATTCATTTACCCACTCGAAATCCTCGATAGAGTGGGAACTATGGCTTATAGACTCGCCTTAACGCCAAGTATGTCTCGTGTTCATAACTTTTTTCACATATCCATGTTTTTCACATTATTGAGTTAGAACCGGACGAAATAGCAGAAGATTTAACGTATGAAGAGGTACCTGCTAAAATTTTGGATAAGAAGGAACATATTCTACGCTCCAAGGTTATACCTCAAGTTAAAGTTTTGTGGAAAAACCACGATGTTTTGGAAATGACCTGGGAGTTAGAATCTGTAAGAAAATCAAGGTATCCTCACCTCTTCGACATACCTGGTATGTACCCCAATTTTGAGGATGAAATTTCATAAGAAGGGGAGGTTGTAAGACCCCAACTTTCATAAATAAAGATTATTTTTCTCTAAATATTATTTTGAATATTATGGTGTGGATTTAATATAATGTTATAGTTGTGGGTAATATTTATAAATTTTGCAAAGTAAGCAAGTTGTTATAAAATATTTGTTTGGTTGGGAAATATTCTTTTTGTCAGGGAATATTCGTACGATGACATAATCATTGGTGGACCTCACAACAGAATTATTATCGGAGTTAGAAAACGACAGGGTTATCTTTTTATAAAAATAACGGTGAAAGTTTTACTGTTATCTGTTTAAATACCAGGTGATAAACGTACATTAATATACGTGATTGCATAATAGCACACGATATTGATTATTTATGCTTACGTAAGAAGTCACTCAGTTATACTCAATTGTTACTACAGTAATTGCTGCATAGTATCTCACGTTATTGATTCAATTTTTGTCACAATATCATCTGTATAATATTTTATATTATTAAATCAATAGTTGAGACGATAAAGTTATTCATATTATTATTTGTATTATTGACGATGTTTAGAAAGTTCTATCGAGGAAAGGGGTTTGGTCACCTAATTGCGCGCCAATAAGGAGAAGTCCTTATCGGAAAGCCCCATCTTTCTTGGGAATGATCTGGTTGTCAATAATGTGTTGATTGAAGATAAAATGATTTGTGGTAAATATTTATTCAATCTTTGATATAAATAAGAAGTCTGTTATGAGACGTTTATTGTAAGTTTGGTTTATTATATGGGGACCATATATCATTATATAAAAGTTACTTTCGCCAATAGTACTTGCCTTTATCAGACGTCGAACCAATTGTCATTTCACATTACAGGCGTGAAACTACTTGTCGTTTCACATTACAGGCGCGAACCAATTTTCGTTTCACATTACAGGCGTCGAACAATTGTCATTTCACATTACAGACGTCAAACCACTTTTCTTTTCACATTACCAATCGTCAAGCCACTTGTCTTTTCACATTGCAAGGGCTAAGCTAGAAATCGTCTATAAATAGAAGCTTATTTCTTCTTTCATTCTCACAAATTCACCGTGACTCACAAAAGAATATTATAGAGAGAGAATCAGAGAGAAAGAAGAAGAGTATTATGTTACTACACTCTTGCAGGATCCAATATCCTACCAATGTAAGGGGTATTATATCTTTCGTATTCGTAAGGGGTATTATTTCTTTCGTATTTGTAAGAGATATTATTCTTGTTCAATATTCGTATGAAATAAAATTTTCTTCCATACTCTGTAGTATGTAAGTAATATTATTTCGTTTCATATTCCTAATTCTACACTTATGTTGATAAGTATTGCTTCTATACTCCATGAAATTAGTAGAATATCCTTGATATTTGCGCTTCATCCAGTATCTTTTCAGGGAAATATTATTCTGAGCATTCTTCAAAATTTTTAATCTTTTCATGTCGGGGTACTATTCACGGGTTACTATTCTCGAAGTACTATTCATGGGGGACTATTTACTCGAGTACCATTCACTCGGGGTACTATTCATGACAACAATTGATTCCTTTTTAGTCCAAATCATTTTTGAGACAATATTAGTCTTGAATATTACTCCACAAAGAAGTATCATGTTGACAATTTTGACATTATTTAATTCTGGATAAATTGAATTATAAGCTTTTAAAATTTATCCTTTGCTTTCATTTAATTTAATTCTTATATCATTGTCATCATCCTCATGCTTATATTGTGATGAAAGTCATCTTTGGCCGTAGTGCATAGATGGACTGTTGATTGGTATGATTATGACCAAGGATTATTTGGTATAATCATGACCCATAATGTTACAAATGATGTGGTAAAAGTCATCATTGGCCCGTAGTGCATTGATGGACAGTTTTTGGCATGATCGTGACCATTAGTGAAAACACAAATATCCTTGGCCCGTAGTGCATGGATAATTCGTGGTCGTGATACTAATGAATATCATTGGTCTGTAGTGCAGGGATGATTCGATGATGTGATTTATTTATTTAGCTGAGTCTCATCGATAAAATTGGTCATAAACTTTTAAATCGTAGACGATAGTAGATATCATGCTCTTCTTGACTCTTCTAATGGATTGCTTGTTCCGGTGTAATTAAATTTGATGTTTATTGTATTTTATCTTTTTAACATTGTTTAAGGCTAACGATAATTTATTTTGCATTATCTTAGTCATAATATTTCTTACTGGGCTAGTTACGCTCACCCTTTTGCTTTCATTATTTTCTTCGGGAAATGAGAACGTTTCCAGGACTAGTCGGAGAATGGAGTGACGGTCCGTGATGGTTGTTTCAGTAGTCCTCACTATTTAGTGTGATAATAAATGTAATGAGGACTCCTTTTTGAGTTTGAATAATGTCTGTTGGACAATATTCGTGTAAAAACTCTCAGCTACGTTTTGTCGTATTGTATAAATGAAGTTTGTATTTTTACTCTGTACCATATATTTGGCGACTTAGAATGAGTGATGTATACCTATTTTGGGGGCGTCACACCTTCGTACTTTCCTTGTATACTCAAGATTGATTCCTTCCTTTGATCAACGTTAGCCACCCAAGCGTTTGGCCTCTAGAGGTGATCCACTAAGGAAGAAAAAAAACTCAAGTAGAATGGTTTTTGACTAAACCCTAGTTTTTCCTATCTCTGACAGAAAATGTGTACTCTCCCAACTCTTGGAATAAAATTACGTAACTTATTGTCACCCTCTCTCCATAAAAAGACTTTCATATTTATAGATTTAGGGAACCCTCCTAAACTATTTAGGAATACGGTTTTATTTAATTAATAAAACCTTTTAATTAATTAGCCTCCTAATCTTACTAGGAATATTTTGAGAGTACTAATATTAATTAATTCCCAAACACCTTTAGGAATTAACTTAATAATAATAGTAATAATAATAATAAGACTCCTCTTATTAATTTATATTTAATATTTCTAAATTATTAAATAATAAATATTAAGCTATTTAATTTATTCTATCACCATAGATTAAATTAAATATACATTTAACTTATTATTACGATTATGCCATTTACTTCTTAAATAAATATTCTTCTTTTTATGGTGTAACCCTTTAGTTTCTCCATATTAAACCGGTTATGAATAAATCAATTAAAATAATTCTAATCTTATTTAAATAAATAAACTAAACTATTAAATTGTTTAAATAAATAATATTTATTCTACAATAAGGATAAGTCTCCTTAGCGATTAATAACTTTCCAGATAATATAGATTTTAACACTAATCATAAAAGAACTTTTGAGTAAATAGTTACCGTACAATTCAAACTTTCCACCATACAATGTCCTAATTAAATATAAGACATGAATTTACTATCAAGTCTTATTTATTTAATTATATGTATTTCGATTCTCAAATGCATAACTCTGAATAAATGAAAATTAGAAACTGTAATAACCTGAATATTTTCTATATAAATAAATAAGAAATTTTTCATATTAATTTTTTTATTTTTAAGATGAGAATATGTGCCAAGTAATGTGCATGTATATATGTGATAAATAAAATTTATTTATTACATGAATAATTTCAAATAATTTTATTTTAGAATTATTGCTCATTATAAGGTATATACTTATAATAATTAATTTTATAGGTAGAAATGTCTTTATTATTTTTTTTCTATGAAAATACAAATTTTATATTATTTACATAATATATGAAATTTTTATTGGAATTATTGTAATTACTATTTTATTTTCTAAATTTTGTTCAAATTATTAAGTTAAGTATTTTAACTTAATTAATAATGTTGTATATGAAAGATAAAACTAGACATGGGATCCAAACCCTAACTTTGGGTTTTGATCGAGGGATGCAAATAATAATATAATATTAATTATATTTTAATTTTTTAGTGCTATAAATATGTATTGTAAATGTGTAGACTGATAATGGTTGGTCAATTATAGTAAATTATGGCATAACCCTTATATCGTGTTATTAAACCCTAATTGTTAAACTCAGTTATGATTTTAAAATTGAGTAATAATTGTGTTATATGAATTTTATTGCGTATTATAGAATTTCTGTAATTAGGAGGAACCCTAATATTTAAACCCTAATTTTCTATTAAAAACCCTAATTTTAATAAGTGTGTTTTAATTAAAATTTTATTACACTTTAATTTTAATTTTTTAAACCCTAGTAATTATTTGGGAAACTTTAAGATGTAAAATCTAGTGATTAAACCTTAGATTCAAGTACCTTGGACAAAAATACCCTTTGAATTATTTGCAAAATTACCATTTTACCCTTTTTGTCCCATTTGGTGTATTATTGCTAGCCAAATCTTTTTAAATCTTGGCCAGCCAGCCTACACTACCTGGTTGTGAGCTACATCATCAACACATGATCAACTACTAGCATACAAGTTCATTGCATCATTTCATTTGCTAGATTTAAGAGAGAGAAAGTGCACATTTAGTCTAATTTGATCACTTACAATTAGCCATATTCTCTCAAGCTCAAACCCGCGAAATTCTAGTGTTATATAAGTCATAAATCAAGCCTCACGAACACCAACATCAAATCAGAAGCATAGAAATTAGAATTGGATCATAAAGAGGTAAACCCTAATCTAGAAATTTGACTTTTGATCTTGTGTTAGATGTTATGATTTAATGTTAAAACATCTTGTTTGTAGACTGTTTAAGTGATCTGGGTTGCTAGATATTAGATCCATAACATCTAGAGGCTCAGATTTGTCATTTTTCAAAATTTGGAAAAATTTTACTTTATGTTCAGACAACAAATGTCAGAGGCTGTAGATTCTTTGATGTTTAATATTTTTGTTGGTTTATGGTTTGGATCTATAGTCTGATATGAGGTCTTTCTTCTGAAAGTTATTGATGGTCAAAGGTCGTTGATCGACCATGACCGAGTATGAATCTGGGTAACCCAGAAAGCTTTTTCAGCGTCTGGCAATGTTTTGGAAGGCTTAGATCTATCAATTTGTAAATTATTTGATGATGTGTTTGTATCCAGTTTATAGCTTGTCATATATACTATATATTTGTGACTTTAGATCCTTTAAGAAATCAACTAATCAAACGTAATGGACGGTCAAAATTGATCATCCAATCATGACTTGCATTTCTGGGAATTTCCAGAAACATGAAGAACAACTTTCTGACATAGGTTGACCGGATTAGATCTTTTAACTGTGATGCTGATTTACTGATTTGTTGTTATAGTAATGTTCCTTGTCATGTATACTATAGATTTGACCCATTAAACTATATAAATCAAGACCAGAACATAAAGGAATTCGAGCATGAAAGTGATAGGTCAAACTGCTGGGTTTTTGGGAAAAACCCACAAACACTATAACAACATGTTTGCTAGCTCAGATCTTTTTTATTAATTATGTTTAGACTTTAACATGGTTTGAATCATGCTCTCTGTTAGTTACTCTACACAACTCGTGTGACGACACCAAATCCAGGTACTTGAAACCCGAACTTGGTGCTTCACGATACCATTTCAATAAGCTGAATAATGCAATAATAATATTACATTCAAACTTAATTTACATACATCAAAGTTTATTCCTCAGGTACGAGACCTTCAAATACATTCCATACGATACCTGTATAGATACCAATACTGACTATAACCATTAACTCATGATATAACTCATTCGAACATCTTTCCTTTCTCCTTGTTCGTGCCTGAGCCTTCAGGTTGCCCATATATAACTGAAAACATTTAATTTAAGCAAGGATGAGCATTTGAGTGCCCAGCAAGTAATAGCAATTATATATATAAGCTGAAAGAATATAAGTATTCTTTTTACATAACACTTCTACAACGAATTGAAAGTTGTGAAGTAATCTGTACTGATAAAAAATTCATATAACAACTCTCTTTCAAATTCTTTAAATTTGGCTCTGGCTCTACCCTTGAATAGGGTTTAAGAAACATACTATGAACATTCTTTTTCATTTTCGAAAAAGTTTAGCAGAAATCCATCCTTAAACCGTCATAACCTACGTGCACGGAGGGTGATCAGCCCCGTTATACCTTGTATTAATCAATACTACATAACTTGAACGAAATTCATCGCTCACTCTATCCGCCTTGGGCGCAAAAATTTCCTATATAGAAATGTTCATACATGTCTGGTTCCAAACCCGAAGGTTTTTAATCTTGCTCAACAATAATATGTAGTTCAACATATATGTATATACGGGTAATTGACAAAGGTGTATCAACATGTGAATAAATGCCATGATTATCCAAGTGGGGACACTTGTATAACCATTTAGAAATCAATGAACAGAATATATATATCTGAATTAATATGTTGATAATCAAAGCGTACATAATCTGTACAGGAATAGAATAATTCTGAAACATTCTTACTCATGTCCATTGCAGAAAGGAAATGCAAAGGTAGGATACTTGCCTGATTCACTGATTACAGATCTCAACTTAGGTCCTAAATCTTTATATCACAACCTATCATTAATCAGATCATTCGTTCGATTAGAAAAATATATCTTAACACATAGTACTGTCTATTACAGTCCGCACATAATCTAATCACATAATCACAGTGATCATACTTTTAGTTCCTATTCTATACTTGAAATATTTTTATACATTTTTCATATATCTCATCCATGCTCTTACAGTAGCCTTTTCTTTCTTTTATAAGGTCTGACATTTGTCGGTGTACCGACAGCTTTATCGGGTAAATACCGAGTCTAAGACTCTTATTCTATACCTCAACATCTGTAAATATCAGACATCTTATTTTTAATTATTTTTAAAATTTCTAGAAATTAAAAAATTTCAAATAATTCAAATCTGTCACTAAAGGGCCTATAGTGGTATGACTGTTACTATAGGTGTTCTTCAAAACTTCATAACTTCATAATCGGTTCTCAAGTCAGCTAGTTTGGCCGGCTATAACTTTCAAATATCGGAATCATAATTAAATGATTTAAATATTAAACAATTCCATTATCATTAATAGTTTAATTAATACTAAACTATTAATGAAACTATTGACAAAATATAAAAGTTATTTATAATAACTCAAACTATTTTTAAAACATTTATATTACCCTTAAATGATTTTTAAAACAATAAAAATCATTTTTAAATAATTACCATTAATATTTAAATATTAATGTACTATTTATCCAAATATTAAAAGTCATTAATTATAACTTAAAATATTTTTAAATCCTTAAGTCTTTAAATGGTTTTTAAATAAATAAAACCATTTTTAAACTATTTATTTAATAATAATTATTAAATAAACTAAATATCATTAACATTATCTTAATATCATTAATATCTAATTATTAATGAAATTATCATTTAAATATTAAAAGTTATATTTTATAACTTAAAATATTTTTAAATACCTTATTTTCATTTAAAATGATTTTTATAATATTAAAATCATTTTTAAACTAAATTATTTAATATAATCATTAAATAACTTTAATAACATTAATAATAGTTAATTAATGAAATTCATCACAAAATATTAAAAGTCATCACAAATAACTCATTTACATAATCAAATCCAAGCCAAAATAAACATAGTAAACTAACTAGTTTATTAACAAACTAACTAAACTTCAAAAATTCAAACTTTAACTAACAATTAAATACAATATTTAAAATGATAACATTACAAAAATTAAATAAGAAACATACCCGGAAATACGAATTCCACAAATTGAATACGCACTTCCACGCGAAAATTTAACTAAGAAGATCTTTATAAAAAGTCATCCCACAACAAAGCCTTTCTCAAAAATTGGAGGCCTTATTGTTGGTGAATGAAACGAAGGCCAAGCCCTTCTATTTATAGGTTTAGAAAATGGTGAAATTCTCAATTTAGTTGATGTGGGACTTGGTTTATACTAATTTTTCAATAGCTCACTTTGCGATTTTCTAACGCATTGCTCATAACTCTGATTAATCTAATTTTTGGATATGTTATACATGGTATGTAAGACTATTTTTAAAAATATGAATTACCCAATTCGGGTTCATTAACTAGCCCAAACAGTGCGTCAAAAGTGGACGTTCATAACAGTTTTCAATTTTGTTTCAACTTTACCCTCTCTCGCTAAAAAAGTCATAACTTTCTCGTTTCAAAACATTTTTGAGCGATTCTTGAGCCCACGCGAAGCTAACTTCTGGGGATACAACTTTTATTCTTTGACCATTTCCAAATTCAAAACACAGAATTCCGGAAAATTCGTTCAAGGTGACTGCCCGCGAATTGGTTAGACAGTTTTGACGCGACTACTTTGACTGGTCATAACTCTTTGCTCCGAAGTCAGAATTAGTCCGTTCCGGAGTTTATGGAAAGGTAATTCAGTGTACTATAACATACCAAAAGCCCATAAGGTTTTGGAAATATTAACTGATCAAAACAGTGTCCCGAATAGCACATCCCACTGCTGACTTTCAGTTTTGAGAAATTTGACACATTTCCTTCCAATCACTGTAATTCCCTCATCCGAGGTCGGAATGAGGTCATTCCAAATCCTATTACTTCCTAACTCAGTGCACTACAACATATCAAAAGCCCAGACCTTTTAAAGCACAAAAAGTGGACGAGAATGCCCCCATTACAGACTACCCAAAAACAGTTTATCATGATCGGTCAACCATGTTTGACCATCTATAACTTCTAATCTATACATGATATGGACTTGATTCTTTTTGCAGATTAAAGACCATATAACAAGCTACACATAACAACTTAAAAACAATAAAAATCATGATCGATCAAAGATCTATAAGCTCTGACATTTGACAAAAAAATCACAGAAATGAAATTTTCCAAATTTCTTAAATCTTTAAATTCGTGTACTTTGATGTTATGGGTCTTTGATTTATCAACCCATATCATCAATTAGCATCCTATTACACAATTTTAAACAATCAATTGCATCAAATAACATCGAATCAAAGGATTTTTAGGTTTAGTGTTCTTATACCTTTTTTTGCCAAAAAGGGTATTTTGGTTATTTCACATATAATTTCAAGGGAAATCTTGTACAAGGCAATTAAATGTAATAGTTAATCACTAGATTTAATTCTTACAATTTACCAATTAATTTCTATCCTTTGGTAAATTAAAACACTTATACAATAACATCGAAATTAAACCCGATAATTAAAATTAGGGTTCTATAATTATCTGTGTATGTTACTAACATAGTCGTTATGGTTTCTAACTTCAACCGGTTAAGGTTAATAATTAGGGTTTGTCCTAATTAATGACGTACATCAGTAATTAGGGTTTCTTCTAATTACCGATATTCTTATACATAGTAACTTCATATACACAGTCACTACTCTGTCATATCTCATAAATGAGTTTAATAATTAGGGTTTCACAGTACGGTAATATGCTATGACCTAATTGACCATCATTGCTCAATATTATCTGTCTGCACATACACAATACATAATTATGGTACTGTAAAATCATTATATAAATAATATAATATTATTATTCTCATCTCTTGATCACAATACCAATCCAGGGTTTGGATCTCATATCTGACTTATTCTTCGTACACAGCATCAATAATCAAGTTAAAATAATTAACTTAACTATTCTGAACAATTCATATAATAAAATATTTATTATATAAATCTAATTATCACTTCATAAATTATTTCCAATCATGTTTTCATGAAAAATAATTAATAAAACATTTCGGCTTAGAAAAATTTATTACCATATAATTTGTGGAAATTAATAATTCCAAAGTTATTTCTAATTTTTCAAGTAATAAATATATTCGCATTTATCATTCACTTTACTTGACACTTAGTCTCGTCATTAAATAAATAAAAAAAATTTATACGCAAAATTTCTTATTTATTTTATATAGAAAATCTCGGGTTATTACATTCACCCTCCCTTATAAGGATTCCGTCCCCGGAATCACCGCTTTAAAAACTCATATGCAGAAGGGTACATAGCATATAATCATTGTACGTAGATCTTGATCATACTTGATCGAACTGATCTTTAATTATTCTTCATAACACTTGTCTATCTGATTAAGCAGAAATATAAGATATATAAGTTATTCAAATAACACCTGGAGTTCTGTTTCCAGCTGCCACCGTATCCTGAACCGTCATGTTGTAAACCCTCGGAGTTACTTTCGTTGGGTTACTGGTTGAGTTTGGTCCTGAAATTGCTAACGTCCTACTGCTTCTCCCCGTAGTTACGTTTCCTTCCTCCATTCCCCTCTGTGGACAGTTCCTCACCTTATGCTCAGTCGATCCACATATGAAGCATCCACTGATCATCCTTGAGTTGGGGCAGTTGGGAGAGATATGACCCTCTTGCCCGCACTTGTAGCATACAAACTTTCCTTTCAGACACTCGCCAGAGTGATTCTTCCCGCAGTTCTTGCACTGCACTACCTGCTTCTTTGTACCTTCCTGCTTCACTTGCACGTTCTCAAAAAAATTCCACATTCTTTTCTCACCCCTATTCCCACTACTACTTTCTATCTTTACTGCTCCTCCTGACTTGCTTTTGTTCTTCTTCTCCTTGTGGTAGATGCTCATGGCCTCACTTCCCTATTCAGCTATGATAGCCTTCTCCATGAGTGCTGCAAAAGTATTGATTTGCAGTACTGATACCTTATTGTAGAGCCAGGGTTTTAAGCCCATCTCAAATCTCTTTGCCATCCTAGCCCAGTATCCACTTGATGTGTAGCAAACCTAGCCAACTCATTAAATTTTGCGGCATACTCCACAACAGTCATGTTATCCTGCTTTAACTCCAGGAATTTCACCTCCATTCTAGACTGCATACTAACAGAGAGATAGTTTTCGAAAAATAAATTCTTAAACCTATCCCAAGTAATTTCTTCTTTTCCTGCCCGAGTTTTATTTGCCTCCCACCAAAAGTTAGCTTCCCCTTTCATCATATAAGTGGCAAAAGCGGTCTTTTGCCCCGCATCTACTCTAGCGATTACGAACGCCTTCTCTGTCTCGTTCACCCAAGTCTGGGCTTCTATAGGGTTAGCTGATCCTCTGAATTCTGGTGGTGCTACGGCTTTGAAGTCTTTGAATTTTGCCAAGCGATTGTCTGGCTGGTTTCCCGCAACTGGTGTTCCCTGCTGCATAACCTGAGCTACCATGTTTGCAAAGTTTTGCATCAGTTCTAGCTGTCGTTCCCCAGCATTAGTAGATTCTTCTATCCTTTGGTTTTGAGTTTGACGTCTTGGCGGCATTATCTGGTTAAATAAAACCAAAAATTATACCCTTACATTTTAAACCTTATTGCATAAGATTATTGTATTAAACTCGTTTCATTTCTCAAACTTAGATTCATATTCATTTATCGAATATTTACATAGCACATCCTGCTTTAATCAACAGCTATCCCTTTGTGACTACGAAAGTCAGGATTTAAAATCTTGACCAACCTAAAAGTTGAAAATAGTTCATTACTTATCACACATATTACATAACATAATCCATACTACTTATTTACCAAGCCTTTTTCTCGGACATTCATTCGCTCGATGTCCTTCCATCCCATAATTAAAACATCCACCTTTCTTATAGTCGGGGCAACGAGGAGAGGTTTGTCCTTCACGGCCGTAATTATAACATATCTTCTTCCCTTTCTTCTTATCAGGTTTTCCTAAGTGAGGATCTTCTATCTTTTTTTTTACCTCTCGGAGATGCACACGATGTGTTGCTTGAGGCTCCATCTGGTAAATTTGGATTTTGAGCTTATCCTGCTCTTTCATTGTTTCCATTAACATCTGACGTAGCAACTTTTCTATCTTTACATCTTACAATAACTACTCACTAGGAGTTTACATATTCTAAACATTCACAAAAACTAGGTTGTCACAATAACCTTTATTTAATCATCTCAGATTCTACTCGTACGTAACGAGTTTACACTATTTCATATCCATCATCACATTCTACCCAATACACCTCTCACAAGAGTAAAAGTTTTCAAATTGTGCTGAGGGGTCATATAGACCATGAACACATAGTTTTAACGGTATTCATACCGCAAAACAAAACATTACCTGGTATGTTTACAATCACAAAGAAGGTAAACTACTATTAATAGTACTTTAGGTGATTGACCTATTGTACCCCTACGTCATGCATAACGTATTAATCATACCTAGCGAATATTTACGTTATTAGATTGGATCATTTATCCAAACAACATTGTTCACCTCAGTCTTATCATAGGATTCCGCACCAAACAATTTGGTTCGGGAAATTTCTTTCAATGAACACTTAGAGTTTTCATAAACATTAGTCTAGCTGATTCAAATAGCATAGACTCATATCAATAATTTAATTCAATCGAATTATTTAAGTATAGCCAAACCCCGTTGGCAAATTAAAATTTTGAAAATATTTTTTTTTGAGAATGACGTCATGATGCCGCACTATATTTACAGTCCGTTGAGGATTCTGTCGTTTGGTGATTTTATCATACTACATCATACCGTAGTGTGCTGACGATCCTGAGATCACATCACACTAAGTAATACTGCATTGATGACTCCATCATTTTTTATCATCTCTATACCAGGTTACATGATACATAAGTGATAAATTAAAATAACCTTTGACATTTCAAATCATTTGCGTTTAGCCAAAATAAGTAGCATAGATCGTACTTTAAACCGTTTCAATAATGATTACGAGTCTACATTTTTGTTTTCAAAAGCACATAGTGCGTATTTAGCTTGATATCAAAAATTTTGAAGTTTAGCATAGCTAGGAGTTTAGGAAAACCTAACACCTTTACTAATAATCATTTGCTTAACAGTCTATCTGTTCCTATAATCCTCAATTCTTCATTCACACATAACTATACCCAGTTCGTCAAACCACACTTATGAGTTCATAAGTTGCCACAATCATATGAGTTTAAGAACTTATCCTAGTCAGACCTTTGGCGTCCATTCGCTGAGGGGTTCATAAATATTTCATATAATTGTGAGTCAAGAATGTCTCATAAGTATGAGTTTTAAGAACTCGTACTTAATCTTATATTCTCTATCTATGACCTGTCTACCTGTTATACACCTGAGAATTGAGTCATCCTCTTAATGTGCATATAACAAATAGCGCGACATAAACATTTCAATGATTATCAGTGCCAAAAACTAAGTGGTTTTTACACCAAGTACAATTCAGCTCCCATACGAAGAATCATACAACTCAGCTGCTGACATGAGTCCTCAATTGAATCCCCACCTAACACTAACCCCTTCTCCATACGAATTTAATTCGTATTTATAATTCTCTTCTGGATCTGTACCAATTTATAGTACAATTCATACACAGCAATCTTGCTGTAAACTTTCCAATCAACAGATTGATTCTTTCCGGCTGTCATAGCCTTATCAGATCACGAAATGATCTCATCGTATATATTACGATTTACTTATATATCTTGATCATTTTATTTTACGATCTTTCATAACTGCACTTTCAGTATTTTAGACTCAATCTATTCCCCACTACTGTTTAACTTTATTATTAAAGTTAGGGAACTCTGTGTCTTTACACTCGCCGAGATTCATCTTTGAATCTTATCGACCAACTAACTCTATATGAGTTAGTACTTATCCCAATCATTATGGTTATTAGTCTCAGGTATTCCTACCTAAGCTTCATAACCAACAGCTTTGATACCAACTTGTGACGACCCCAAATCCAGGTACTTGAAACCCGAACTTGGTGCTTCACAATACCATTTCAATAAGCTGAATAATGCACTAATAATATTACATTCAAACTTAATTTACATACATCAAAGTTTACTCCCCAGGTACGAGACCTTCAAATACATTCCATACGATACCTGAATAGATACCAATACTGACTATAACCATTAACTCATAATATAACTCATTCGACCAGCTTTCATTTCTCCTTGTTCGTGCCTGAGCCTTCAGGTTGCTCATATATAACCGAAAACATTTAATTTAAGCAAGGATGAGCATTTGAGTGCCCAACAAGTAATAGCAATTATATATATAAGCTGAAAGAATATAAGTATTCTTTTTACATAACACTTCTACAACAAATTGAAAGTTGTGAAGTAATCTGTACTGATAAAAAATTCACATAACAACTCTTTATCAAATTCTTTAAATTTGGCTCTGTCTCTACCCTTGAATAGGGTTTAAGAAACATACTATGAACATTCTTTTTCATTTTCAAAAAAGTTTAGCAGAAATCCATCCTTAAACCGTCATAACCTACGGGCACGGAGGGTGATCAGCCCCGTTATACCTTGTATTAATCAATACTACATAACTTGAACGAAATTCATCGCTCACTCTATCCGCCTTGGGCGCAAAAATTTCCCATATAGAAATGTTCATACATGTCTGGTTCCAAACCCGAAGGTTTTTAATCTTGCTCAACAATAATATGTAGTTCAACATATATGTATATACGGGTAATTGACAAAGGTGTATCAACATGTGAATAAATGCCATGATTATCCAAGTAGGGACACTTGTATAACCATTTAGAAATCAATGAACAGAATATATATATCTAAATTAATATGTTGATAATCAAAGCGTACATAATCTGTACAGGAATAGAATAATTTTGAAACATTCTTACTCATGTCCATTGCAGAAAGGAAATGCAAAGGTAGGATACTTGCCTGATTCGCTGATTAAAGATCTCAACTTAGGTCCTATCTCTTTATATCACAACCTATCATTAATCAGATCATTCGTTCGATTAGAACAATATATCTTAACACATAGTACTGTCTATTACAGTCAGCACATAGTCTAATCACATAATCACAGTGATCATACTTTTAGTTCCTATTCTATACTTGAAATATTTTTATACATTTTTCATATATCTCATCCATGCTCTTTAAGTAGCCTTTTCTTTCTATTATCAGGTCTGACATTTGTCAGCGTACCGACAGCTTTATCGGGTAAATACTGAGTCTAAGACTCTTATTCTATAACTCAACATCTTTAAATATCAGACATCTTATTTTTAATTATTTTTGAAATTTCTAGAAATTGAAAAATTTCAAATAATTCAAATCTGTCACTAAAGGGCCTATATTGGTATGACTGTTACTATAGGTGTTCTTCAAAACTTCATAACTTCATAATCGGTTCTCAAGTCAGCTAGTTTGGCCGGCTATAACTTTCAAATATCTTAATCATAATTAAGATTTAAACATTAAACAATTCCATTATCATTAATAGTTTAATTAATACTAAACTATTAATGAAACCATTGCCAAAATATAAAAGTTATTTATAATAACTTAAACTATATTTAAAACATTTATATTACCCTTAAATGATTTTTAAAACAATAAAAATCATTTTTAAATAATTACCATTAATATTTAAATATTAATGTACTATTTATCCAAATATTAAAAGTCATTAATTATAACTTAAAATATTTTTAAATCCTTAAGTCTTTAAATGGTTTTTAAATAAATAAAACCATTTTTAAACTATTTATTTAATAATAATTATTAAATAAACTAAATATCATTAACATTATCTTAATATCATTAATATCTAATTATTAATGAAATTATCATTTAAATATTAAAAGTTATATTTTATAACTTAAAATATTTTTAAATACCTTATTTTCATTTAAAATGATTTTTATAATATTAAAATTATTTTTAAACTAAATTATTTAATATAATCATTAAATAACTTTAATATCATTAATAATAATTAATTAATGAAATTCATCAAAAAATATTAAAAGTCATCAGAAATAACTCATTTACATAATCAATTCCAAGCCAAAATAAACATAGTAAACTAACTAGTTTATTAACAAACTAACTAAACTTCAAAAATTCAAACTTTAACTAACAATTAAATACAATATTTAAAATGATAATATTACAAAAATTAAATAAGAAACATACCCGGAAATACGAATTCCACAAACTGAATACGCACTTCCACGCCAAAATTTAACTAAGGAGATCTTTATAAAAAGTCCTCCCACAACAAAGCCTTTCTCAAAAATTAGGCCTTATTGTTGGTGAATGAAACGAAGTCCAAGCCCTTCTACTTATAGGTTTAGAAAATGGTGAAGTTCTCAATTTAGTCGATGTGGGACTTGGTTTATACTAATTTTTCAATAGCTCAGTTTGCGATTTTCTAACGCATTGCTCATAACTCTGATTAATCTGATTTTTGGATATGTTATACATGGTATGTAAGACTATTTTTAAAAAATATGAATTACCCTATCCGGGTTCATTAGGTAGCCCAAACAGTGCGTCAAAAGTGGACGTTCATAACAGTTTTCAATTTCGTTTCAACTTTACCCTCTCTCGCTAAAAAAGTCATAACTTTTTCGTTTCAAAACATTTTTGAGCGATTCTTAAGCCCACGCGAAGATAACTTCTGGGACTACAACTTTTATTCTTTGACCATTTCCAAATTCAAAATACAAAATTCCAGAAAATTCGTTCAAGGTGACTGCCCCGAGTTGGTTAGACAGTTTTGACGCGACTACTTTGACTGGTCATAATTCTTTGCTCCGAAGTCAGAATTAGTCCGTTTCGGAGTCTATGGAAAGGTAATTCAGTGTAGTATAACATACCAAAAGCCCAGAAGGTTTTGGAAATATTAACTGATCAAAAAAGTGTCCCGAATAGTACATCCCACTGTTGACTTTCAGTTTTGAGAAATTTGACATATTTCCTTCCAATCACCGTAATTCCCTCATCCGAGGTCGGAATGAGGTCATTCCAAAGCCTATGGCTTCCTAACTCAGTGCACTACAACATATCAAAAGCCCAAACCTTTTAAAGCACAAAAAGTGGACGAGAATGCCCCCATTACAGACTGCCCAAAAACAGTTTATCATGATCGGTCAACCATGTTTGACCATCTATAACTTCTAATTTATACATGATATGGACTTGATTCTTTTTGCAGATTAAAGACCATATAACAAGCTACATATAACAACTTAAAAACAACAAAAATCATGATCGATCAAAGATCTATAAGCTCTGACATTTGACGAAAAAATCACAGAAATGAAATTTTCCAAATTTCTTAAATCTTAAAATTCGTGTACTTTGATGTTATGGGTCTTTGATTTATCAACCCATATCATCAATTAACATCCTATTACACAACTTTAAATAATCAATTGCATCAAATAACATCGAATCAAAGGGTTTCTAGGTTTAGTGTTCTTATACCTTTTTTTGCCAAAAAGAGTATTTTGGTCATTTCACATATAATTTCAAGGGCAATCTTGTACAAGGCAATTAAATGTAATATTTAATCACTAGATTTAATTCTTATAATTTACCAATTAACTTCTATCCTTTGGTAAATTAAAACACTTATACAATAACATCGAAATTAAACCCGATAATTAAAATTAGGGTTCTATAATTATCTGTGTATGTTACTAACATAGTCGTTATGGTTTCTAACTTCAACCGGTTAAGGTTATAATAATTAGGGTTTGTCCTAATTAATGACGTACAACAGTAATTAGGGTTTCTTCTAATTACCGATATTCTTATACATAGTAACTTCATATACACAGTCACTACTCAGTCATATCTCATAACTGAGTTTAATAATTAGGGTTTCACAGCACGATAATATGCTATGACCTAATTGACCATCATTGCTCAATATTATATGTCCGCACATACACAATACATAATTATGGTCTTGTAAAATCATTATATAAATAATATAATATTATTATTCTCATCTCTTGATCACAATACCAATCCAGGGTTTGGATCTCATATCTGACTTATTCTTCGTACACAGCATGAATAATCAAGTTAAAATAATTAACTTAACTATTCTGAAAAATTCATATAATAAAATATTTATTATATAAATCTAATTATCACTTCATAAATTATTTCCAATCATGTTTTCATGAAAAATAATTAATAAAACATTTCGGCTTACAGAAATTTATTACCATATAATTTGTGGAAATTAATAATTCCAAAATTATTTCTAATTTTTCAAGTAATAAATATATTCGCATTTATCGTTCACTTTACTTGACACTTAGTCTCGTCATTAAATAAAAATAAACTTATACGCAAAATTTCTTATTTATTTTATATAGAAAATCTCGGGTTATTACAGCCCGACGTGTATACCACCCATATCATCAATAGAATTAATTTTATAAGGCCATCAATACCGTTGACCGGCTATGACTTGAATTTCTAGGCAGCCCAGAAATGTGAAGAACAGCTCTGACAGCATGTTCTGATGCTTAGATCTCCCTCATGTTTTATTATTTGGTCCAGGAATTGTTATGATATTGTACTCTTGCATACTTACTACAACATTTAATCAACATCATGTCTAGAAGCAACTCATACAGAGAATTATTGATGGTCAAACAAGCTCACTCGAACACTTACTTTGAACACCTGGGTTTTTCAAGAACACATAAGGCGGCACTTACTATCGCTAAAGGGTTTTAGCGACATACTTATTATAATTAATTAATTTAATTTCTAAAAATTATTTAAAAATAGTAAATAAATTCTGAAAATTACAAAAAAATGTTTTAAAAATTATTTTAAGTTATAAAAAATAACTTTTAATAATTTGGCATATTTTTCATAAATATTAATATTTATTTGGATATTATTGGTATTTAAATTATTTAATAAATGCATTAAATAAATGAATTAAAAATGATTTTATTGTATTAAAAATTATTTTAAATAATAATAAGGTATTTAATAATATTTTAAGTTATAATAATATGGGATCCTGATCAGAAATTATTGATATTAGATTGTCATACAGTCTCATAACTTCATTAATGTACAAATTGGCAAGATGCTCAAGTGAATAACTTTCTCATATAGGTAAAAAAAAAGGGGACTTGGTTAATCTATCTATAATGGCCCAAATTGCGTTCAAGCCTTGAGAAACTTTAGGAAGACCTATCACGAAGTCCATGGTGATATGCTCCCACTTTCATTCTGGAATCTCAAGTGGATGCAATGGACCCTTAGGTATTTGATGTTTTTCCCTAACACGATGACATGATAAACACCTTAAGATGAATTATGCGATCTCTCTCTTCATATTACTCCACCAAAATATAAGTCGAATATCACAATACATTTATTACTTCCAGGGTGGATTTCAAACGGTGTACTATATGCCTCCATCATGATTTTATATTTTAATTTAGGATTGTTAGCTACATATAGTCGAGAATTGACTCGAAATATTATTTCCTTGTCGATTCTTGCTTCCGGAATAACACCTTCTCATATTTTTTTATCATACTCACTAGTGCAAGATCAGTAGTTCGAGCAGCCTTAATTTTGTCAATTAAAATTGGTTCTGCTCATACATGTGCAATCTTCATATAGATCCCTGGTGTCCTCATTTCTATTTCCATCTTCTATAAGTCGGACAAAATATGTTTTTGGGTGTTCACCTTCCCAGGGTGGTACTAGATGGTGCGGTTGTAATCCTAGGGTTTTTTCCTTTTGCTCATTTAATGTTTCGTTCATTAATTACGGTCTTGTTCATTTATTTTTGCCTTTTCTGTCATTCATTTAATTATAGTGTGAACCCTAATTTGTACATTTAATTCAATTAGGTCATGTGAACCTAATTTGCACTTGGGCCCACACTTTTATATCACAAACTTCAGTGATTTTATATTCTTAAAAGAAGTATATCACTCACTATAAAAGTTATTTAAACTTTTATATCTAAAATTAAAGTTATATATGTTTAACAAAGAAACACATTCTTTATTTATAAAGAGAATAAATCTTTATAAATTTAGACATAAATTAATATCTTCTTATACGGAAGCATATTTGATTTAAGCTTAAATTTTAACATCAACTTACTGAAGAAGCATTTTCACTCAAATATAAAGTTATACAAACTTTTATAACTGTGAATAAATTCACATATTTACTTATTCAGAAGAACTTTTAATCTAAGAATAAATTTAATATCTTCCCGATAAATTTAAACTAATTCTACCCTCTTCTTTAATATCATACAAATATAAAAATCATTAAACATTTATCTGATCATTAATTGCTATCTACTTATTTGAGAAGTATCAAATATAAAAGTTATTTAAACTTTGTATTCCTATACTAAATCTTATCTACTTATCTTAGAAGCAAAATTTCTCTCAATCATTTGTAAAAAAGAAAAGGGTAGAATTAGTTTATTTTATGTACCTATGAGAAAGACGAGTAATTCTTTGACTAAGACTAAAGTCTTAGAGATGTTAGCTAGGAGTTAGGTCTCTAGTGTACTTGTGAGGTGAGAAAAAGGCTATCATTGTTGGTCGAATACCAATTACGCACAATACACAAGTATACGTGGTCAACAAGTAATATAATGATAAAAAAAGAATCGTTCCCACAGAGAATAGTAAGAAATTAATTCTAATAAATACCAGTTTTATATTAACCCAATTTTATTAAACTATCCAAATTAATGATTATAATTTAAGAAAACTAAGAAACTAAAAATATCAATCAATCAACACAATGTAAAAACCGTAATTTCAAGTAAATAATGGAGAATTAGGCTTACAACTTCACTTTAAGTCTCACTCCAATTATCACACCTTATTCTAGTTTAATTCACTATCTCAGTTTATTAATCAAGAACACTTATGTAGAATTAACCATCTCTCAATGCACTAACACCATATTAACTTAAGTCCACAAATTAGATAGAATTAAGCCTAACACCCTAATTAACTAATTCACTATATCTCTATGTGAATTAAAATTAAAAAGATTTTAAATTCCAAGTTTTTACCCAATTACATGTGATGCTGGGTATATCTCTATCCTAACATTCATCTAGATTCCATTAAAACACAAAATTCAAGAACACATGCTATTATGATTAGGTCTAGATTCATACACCATCTCTCGAATCCATACAAATCCACATAAAATTGGTGATCAAGCAATTCATAAATTAAATACAAATCATAATAGATAAACTGAATTGATAGTTTATTAATGTTGACTTATGTCACACTCCATGTTTTGATGATGAATCGATTATTTCTCTAATCAATGTTATATTATTTCAGGGAAAGATATGGAACTACAGATAACGTCAAGGAAGAAATTACAAAGCCAAGACATCCTTGAAGAAAGAAAAACAAATTTGAGTCCTAGGAATATATGTAAGATCTTATCATTTATTACTTTCCAAAATAAGGCTCTAGGACATGTGCATTACATAATTGCATTCTCATACTTGGTACCACGTGCTAAGTCACTAGCACTAATATACATGGGCCGGTATCTCATTGATTTTAGTAAATATCATGCCATCAACTTGACATATCTTAAATCATGCGAACTTACTAAAGAAACAAGTTGATTGAATAATTTTACACAAATTATATAGCAGTAATCATGCTCCATAAATCTTGCCTCATAATTCTAGAAATCTACTTGGGCGCAATTAATGGTCCAATATGTATGACAAGAATTGTGGACACCGGCCAGTAGGTATAAATGGAAAGCATTAATCATGACATTATGGATACTACATCTCTACTCATATCACGCTCATAATGTAAGCATCTTAATTCTAGGAAAGTAATTAAGGTAACTAGTCGAGTGCATGAATCAACAGACGCCACAGAAATCATGGGATATGATTAAGGGAATCTAATTGGTTGGTCTTAAACGGTCAAATCCATATATATTGAAACATGGTAGTTTACTTGCTATATATATATGGTAACTTAAAGAGTAGACCTCCGGTTATGGTTATACTGGGCCAGCCTTGTCATAAAAACATTGACAGCGTGATATCTCAGTTTATGGAAAACAGAAATCAATCAATGTTTATCACGCTCATCTTAGACTGCAATATTGATGCTAAGTGATTGTCTAACATATATTGCAGTATCAAATTCGTGCATCAGATATATTCTCTAGTTGTCTATAAAATCAGAACTTGTCAAATTTTTAAGACAAGAAAAACATACACAGAAACTGATAAGCTTACAAGCTACGAGATTGTTTTTCATTGAGATAGACATTGATTAATAGAGTTCCTGCTGCTAAAATATTCTGGTAACATTCATCTTTCATATCATTCCATACTAGAGCCTTGAGTTGGTGAGTAATATATTGCTTGATCATTAGACCTCTAGTGTGTATCTTTCATTTCCTATCTCAGTCAATATTACATATAAATCTGTCTTGAATTGCTTACCTCTTACATTCTAGTATAAAGAAAGCATAGGTGCTTAAGTGTGCATAGGTGCATAGGGAACACAGGTGTTCAAATTATTGGAACTTGTATTGTAATTAGAAGTGTTTAATAAAAGTGAGTCTCCAATACTAGTTGGTATTAGACGTAGACTAGACTACTATTCTAGAGGGTAGTAGTTGAACCAAGTAAAAAATTCCGGTGTTGGTGTGATTGCTTTCTGTGAGTCTATTTTGCTTTTCCATCCAGCTACCTGCATTAGTAAAATCAGCTAACTCAATAATATCCTGATTTTGTAATCCAGCTTGCTACATTAAAAATAAAAATTGAACATAGTTTGTGCCTACACTTATTCAACCCCCCCTTCTAAGTGTATCTATTTAAATTTCAATTAAACTCAAATCAAGGCATGAAAATTATCATTCAACACTAAAGATCCATTGCAAGCCTAAAAAGTAATTTAGTTCATAATTAATGAATTAAAAATAGAACAAAGTAAAGAAATCACCATCCTAATTACAAGAACTGAATTAAAAAAGAAGAATAGTAATACACCACACTTATCAGCCTTTAATTTTGCAATCTTTGTGAAATCACCTCCTTCCTTCGTTCCTCCAACATCTTCTCCTAAGTTATGGCTCTCTAAAGTGTAATTGAATTCATGGATAAGTTCAACACTATGCTAATTGACATAATTAATTCTTCTCAGCTGAAATAAATCCAGTCCCAATCCATGTTAAAGTCATCCCATCCAATCCAGTTAAAAATTCTAATAAAAATCAAACTCCTATTTGTACCCAACAAGTTTTTAAATCAAAACACCCTAATTACTATGAAATAACTTTCTTGTCACACTCCTAACTTGACTCTATTACATAAAGAAATCATAACTCGCAACAAAACTTAACTTCTAGCAAAATAAACCAGCTCAGCATCTGTCCCGTCTGACCGGTGGGCCCCACGCCGGGTCCTTTGTTATTGCAGTGCAGCTCGCGCTATGTCAGCAGAATGTTCTTTCCATGAAGCGCGCCCCGCGTCGGTGATGCGGTATGTCCAAAATTGCTTATTTCTTCACATTTTAATTCTTAACCATCATCAACCTATTCTCCTGAACACATAACAAAAATCCATCAAAAGCAACATAAAAAATCTCAAAAATTAACAATATATCAAGCTAAATACGATTAAATCATAGTTTGAAAACCTAGTCATCAATCGTTTCAAGGCCAGATCAAAAAATAGAACTAAACTTAAATGAATGTTGTAACTAAGCTTGTAGAGGGAACAGGGAGCTTGTTGTCCAAGATAGTTAGTTGTGTATAGTTGGAAGTTTGTTTTTAAAATTTTGTAAAGGCTTCTCTGCCTTTTGAATGAGTATTTATTACTGGGAGTAATATGATCTCAAGTTTTGGAAAAGAGCTTAAAACTGGACGTAGCAACATATCCGGGATGTATGTTGTGAACCATACAAATCTATGTGCATTGTGTGATTGAATTTTAACAGTCTTGCATATTAATTTATTTTATTGCAAATTAATTAATCAAAAATTCAAAAAGACCTTTAATTAATTTTAAACAGTAATAATCTATTCGACCCCCCTTCTAGTGTTAGGTTTGTATATAGTTGGATAACGTAATCAAATCACATAAACATTGTGTAAGCGCGATAAAATGAAATTTAAAATTTTCATACAAACCATCACCATGATCATGCTTTGTGCTTAATCTAAACAAAGAAGATGGAGAATCAGATACCCTTATAGAATCAAGCTTCCTCATGTACGAGTTCAACTCCTAGACCTTCGTAGTCTCCTTGAATTTGCGCGATTGGATTCCTTCCTTTGATCAACATTAGTCACCCAAGCATTTGGCCTTGAATTTGGTAAAATCCTAGTTATCCATCTCTATATAAAAGGTGTACTCTCCCAACTCTTGGAATAACTCATCATACACAAGATACTATGATGATCTCAAGTTTAAGGATCACTTGTACTACTTTCACTTCGAGAATTCTATTGACAGGAAAGTAAAACTCCATTAGGTATTTCTTAGCAAACCACATTCAGTGAACTTATTCTCTAATAAGCACCTACATACTTGCTTTAGTGTCTCCACACAAATGATCATGAGATCAATAATCCTCATCCAATAAGCAAGCAACGTATGTACCAATCTATCCGGATTCACTAATCCCATTTTTAGTGATCCATCGATTGGGAACATTTTAGTTTCTAAGTTATCTAAGAATTTAGATCACATTAGCATGATCTCATCATGATTATAAAAATATTGCTTAAAACTATGTGTTTATCACATATTATTAAAACAACACCATGCAGATAATTAAATGCCTTTAGTAAATAAATACTTTTATTAATAAATTAATAAGATTGTTTACAAAGTATATGCTTTATCATCAAACATGATTGGCTTGTATGCATACTACATTCAATCTCCCACTTGCACTAAAGCCAATCGCCATGATATTTCATACCCATCTTATCTGATTGACGATCGAACTGCTGTTGTGTTAAAGCATTAGTAAATGGATCTGCAATGTTGTCTTGAGAGTCCACATACTCTACGGTGACATTGTTAGGTTTGCTAGAAATGTGAACATGCAATAAAATTATATAAACAAAGCGGAAGCGTAATAAAATTGGATTTTAATATTTTCATACAAACCAAAAACCATGATCATTCTTGTGCTTGATTATCAATCTATAAGAGAGTAGGAGAATATTCTTCTTGTCGGGGAATATTCGTACGATGGCACAATCATTGATGGACCCAACAACAGAATAATTATCGGAGTTAGAAAACGACATAATTATATTTTTATAAAAAAATGGCAAAAGTTTTACTGTTAACTGTTGAAATACTCGGTGATAAAAGTACAGTAATACGCGTGGTTGCATAGTAGCACACAATATTGATTATTGATGCTTACGTAAGAAGTCACTCAGTTATACTCAATTATTGCTACAGTAATTGCTGCATAATATCTCACGTTATTGATTCAATTATTGTCACAGTATCATCTGCACAATATTTTATATTATTAAATTAATAGTTGAGACGATAAAGTTATTCATATTATTATTTGTATTATTGACGATGTTTAGAAAGTTCTATTGAGGAAAGGGGTTTGGTTACCTAATTGTGCGCCAATAAGGAGAAGTCCTTATCGGAAAGCTCCCTCTTTCCTGGGGATGATCTGGTTGTCAATATTGTGAGTTATAATATTAATGATGAATAATTTTTGAAAGATTAAAAAATGTGTTGATTGAAGATAAAAATGATTTATGGTAAATATTATTCAATCTTTGATATAAATAATGAGTCTGTTATGAGACATTTGTTGTAAGTTTGATTTATTCTATAGGGCCCATATGTCATCATCTAAGAGTCACTTTCGCCAAAAGTATTTGCCTTACCAGACGTCGAACCAATTGTCGTTTCACATTACAAGTGTCGAACCACTTGTCGTTTCACAGTACATGCGTCGAACCAATTATCGTTTCATATTAGAGGTATCAAATAAATTGTTATTTCACATTATAGGCATCATACCACTTGTTGTTTCACATTACAGGCGTCAAACCACTTGTTGTTTCACATTACAAGCATCAAACCACTTTTCTTTTCACATCACCAGTTGTCAAGCCACTTACCTTTTCACATTGCAAGGGCTAAGCTAGAAATATTCTATAAATTGAAGCTTATTTCTTCTTTCATTCTCACCAATTCATTGCGACTCACAAGAGAATTATATAGAGGGAGAATCAGAGAGAAAGAAGAAAAGTATTCTGTTACTACACTATTGCAGTATCTAATCTCCTACTAAGGTAAGGGGTATTATTTCTTTCGTATTCGTAAGTGATATTATTTTTGTTTAATATTCGTAAGAAATAATATTTTCTTCCATACTCTGTAGTATGTAAGTAATATTATTTCGTTTTATATTCCTAATTCTACACTTATGTTGATAAGTATTGCTTCTATACTCCATGAAATTAGTAGAATATCCTTGATATTTGCGCTTCATCCAGTATCTTTTCAGGGAAATATTATTATGAGCATTCTTGATAATTTTTAATCTTTTTATGTCGGGATACTATTCACAGGTTACTATTCTCAAAGTACTATTCATGGGTTACTATTCACGGGAGTACTATTCACTCGGGGTACTATTCATGACAACAATTGATTTTTTTTTTTCGGTCCAAATCATTTTTGATATAATATTATTCTTGAATATTACTCCACAAAGTAGTATCATATTGATAATTTGGACATTATTTAATTCTGGATAAATTGAATTATAAATCTTTAAAATTTATCCTTTTCTTTCATTTAATTGAATTCTTATATCATTGTCATCATCATCATGCTTATATTGTGATTAAAGTCATATTTGGCAATAGTGCATAGATGGACTGTTGATTGGTATGATTATGACCAGAGATTATTTGGTATAAATATGACCCGTAATGTTACAAATGATGTGGTAAAAGTCATCATTGGCCCGTAGTGCATTGATGGACAGTTGTTGACATGATCATGACCATTAGTAAAAACATGAATATCCTTGGTCCGCAGTGCATGGATAATTCGTGGTCGTGATACTAATGAATATCATTGGTCTGTAGTGCATGGATGATTCGATGATGTGGTTTATTTATTTAGCTGAGTCTCATCGATAAAATTGGTCATAAACTTTTAAATAATAGAAGATAGTAGATATCATGCTCTACTTGACTCTTCTAATGGATTGCTTGTTCCGGTGTAATTAAATTTGATGTTTATTGTATTTTATCTTTTTAACATTGTTTAAGGCTAACAATAATTTATTTTGCATTATCTTAGTCATAATATTTCTTACTGGGCTAGTTTTGATCACCCTTTTGCTTTCATTGTTCTCTTCAGGAAATGAGAACGTAGGCGGGACTAGTCGGGGAATGGAGTGACGGTCCGTGATGGTTGTTTTAGTAGTCCTTACTATTTAGTGTGATAATAAATGTAATGAGGACTCCTTTTTGAGTTTGAATATTGTCTATTGGACAATATTCGTGTAAAAACTCTCTGCTATGCTTTGTTGTATTGTATAAATGAAGTTTGTATTTGTATTATGTACCATATATTTGGCGACTCAGAATGGGTGATGTATACCTATTTTGGGGGCGTCACAGTTGGTATAAAAGCTTAGGGATATGATCCATGGCTGAGATGTGAGACTAGAACTAGGAGGGGAGAGACGGGTAATTCCTTTGCTAGTATGACCTACCTAAGTTTAATTGTTATTTAATTGGTCGGTCATAATATAGGGATAATATGTGGCATATCAATTAACCCTTGTTTTGTGGTAGTGTTTGAAAATGACATCCGAGAATGTTGAGAATAACAATAGAGCATAGGAGACCGTTGAGTCACCACAGATCAATACCCAGGATAATGTGCATCAAGAAGGCAATAATCCTCAGGTAAACAACAACACCGAACAAATGATGAACGATGGAATGTTTAGAGGCTTTCTTCAATTCATGCAACATCAGGCGAGAGAGACTCCTGTCCAAAGTGCAGGTGGAAACACTGGCAACTCACAAATGTTCACCGCTAAGCAGTTCAAGGGACTGGGACCACATAGTTTTTGGGAGAGCCTAAATCACTTAAGGCGGAGACGTGGATAAAGAAAATCACCAAGATATTTGATGTCTTGGGATGCTCCGATGAGCAAAAGGTTCCCTTTGCCACCTTCATGTTGCGAGGAGAGGTAGATTACTAGTGGGAATCTGTAAAGCGTACTCAGCCTACCGCACTGAAGATGTCTTGGGAAAAGTTCCAAGAACAGTTTAACGACAAGTACTTTCCCGAAAGTATTCGTCACATGAAAGAGGTAGAGTTCATCAAGCTAGAAAAAAATAATATGACCGTGTCACAGTACGAAGCTAAGTTTGCCGAGTTATTCCGGTTTGCGCCCCACTTAGTTGATAATGAGGAAAGAATGACGCGGATGTTTCTAAGAGGATTGAAACCCGAGATACGTCAATACCAAATTTCTCACAAACTGTGTTTGTATTCAGATGTTGTAAATACGGCTCAGTTATTGGAGTGTGATAATGAGTCAACCCAACCAAGAGGGAGCAGTCGACAAAATGATAATACCAGTGTTAGCAGTCATCGAACCGGTGACAATAAACGTGGAGGTAGTCAACATGCCATAAATGGTAACCACTTCGGTGGTAATCATGGCCAAGGCAATAAAAGTGAAAATTTTAAGAAGAGGAGATTCAATAATGATGGAAGGACGTCATCACCAATACCTGTTGTTATAGAAGGAGAACGATCACCGATCGTATGCTACAAATGCGGAGGGGAGGGACACATCAGTCCAAACTGTATGCAGCAGTCCAAAACATGTTACTTTTATGGAAGTGAAGGTCACCTAGCTCAATTTTGTCATGCAGTAAAGCCAAGTCCAGCTGGGATGGAGGCACCAAAGGCCGTCCTAGAGAAGTTGATAAGTTGGTTTTATACCTACTTATCCGGCATCTATTACTTGAATTATTTTCTTAATCTCATGTTTCTTAGTGACTTTTCATGCATTTTGTTTCCATTTTGTTGATTATATGCTTGGAAGCAGCATGAGCGACTATTGGTATAAAATTTGCAAGGAAAAGCAATTCCGGTTAAAGTTCGGGTTTTCATGTTTATTTTGTGTGCATTTCTTGTTTGTGGCGTGGAACTTGGATTATGTGAAGAGATTCTTTATTGGCAATCCCGGAACATCTTACATCATTTTAATTAGATGCTCGGATGCGAGAGTATGGTTTCTAGCAACAAAGACAAAGTTTTGAGTTGTATTGATTGTCGTTATACAGTAGGAGCTGCTTCCGATGCGATTTCAACAGTCATCTGTTTGTTATTTATGAAAGATCAAAGAACTAAAGTTGTAGATCTCGTCGATAGCTTCGATTTGATAGGTCGTGGGCCTCATAATTCCTCTTGGTTTGAAAGTTATGGCAGTTTTAGCAGAGGAGGTAATAGCAGCAAAATTAATTGACAGCTTGGTACCCAGCCGGGGCTGGGCCTTTTTAGGCGTTACCACCCAGCCGGCGCTGGGTGTCTGGGCAACAAAATCAGAATGGTACCCAACCGGGGCTGGCTTGTGCAAAGGAAAATGTCCAGCTGGGGCTGGGTACTCGGAAATCAAGACTCCTAGTTGGTTTCTAGTGCTACAAGTGTGGAGTTTTAGAGATGGTAATGACTTGGACTTGTATATGCATGGAATTATAGTCAAAATACATGTGGTAGTATATATATGGATATAAAACTCTGAGATTAGAGAGACACAAGGAAAAAATTATGAAGAAAAATCTCAGTTTTTCTAGCGAGCATAGGAGGAGTATTTCAAGGCAATTTTCGAGACGATTGCGATTCTAGGCTACGTGAGGGGTGTTTTTCAATATTCTTCATCTTAGTTTATTATTTGTAATTGGAAAGATTATTTCCATGATTTATTCAGTGTTTATTTCGTTTATTATGAACTAAATCACTTTTTAGGCTTATGATGGATCTTTAAGTGAATCTATGGTTTTGTAAACTTCGATTTCCAATTTAATAAGCTATTTCCAGTTTATCTATATTAATTTGTGTTTGAATCTATGAATTGCCTGATCAACAATTCTTTGTGGAGTTGGATGGAATCGAGAGAGGATATTCAAATCTAGACCTAGTTGATATAGCATGTGTTCAGGATTTTGTTAATAGCTTAAACTTGATGAGTGTTAAGGTAGAGATATGCTTGACATCGCATGTAATCGTATAGAGAACTTATTCTTCAACCTTCTTCAATTGTAATTCATATAGAGATATTGTAAGTTAGTTGTTTAAGGTGTTTAACAGATTTCTATCTTAATTGTGGATTGACGTTAATATGGTATTAGTGCATCGAGAGGTGGTTAATACTACGTTCGTGTTCTTGATTAATAAACTGGAATAGTGAGTTGAATTGGAATAAAAGTGTTAAAATCAGAGTGAAGCTTAGGGTGAAATCATAAGTCTAATTCTCCATTAATTGTTTGAAATTCTAGATTTTGATATTTGTGATTGGTTTGTGATAGTTTAATTACTTTTTAATTTAGAATAGTTATTTTTAATCATTGAATTTGATTTGTTTAATAAAATTAGGGTTAATAGAAGATTGGTAATTGTAAGTTGAGATTTTTGCTAATAAGTCTCTGTGGGAACGATACTCTACTCATCACTTTATTACTTGTTGACCACGTATACTTGCGTGTTGTGCGTATATAAATTTTACCCAACAAGTTTTTGGCGCCGTTGCCGGGGATTATTTAGTATAAATCTTAATAGTTTTACAATATCAGTTTAATTAATCCAGTTTTACTTAGACATTTTTTTTGTTTGTTTTGTTTTTTCTGTTTCAGGTGTGAAAGCAGTTTATGCAAACTCGGTCTAAAAATCCAGATTTGCTACCTTTTGACGACGACATTGAGAAAAGGTTTCAGAGGTTGAGCAAGTGGATCAAGGAAACGAGGCAAGAATTTGAAACATCTGAAAAGGAAGAGGTAACAGTAATGGCAGCCGAAGATCGAAAAGCATTAAGGGATTTCGCAACACCCAAGGTGACTGAACTGCAGTCAAGCATCACTAGGCCAGCAATAATAGCAAATACATTCGAAATTAAGCCTGGGATGATACAAATGATTCAGAATTCAGTTCAGTTCGGGGGTTTTGTAAATGACGATCCGAATGAGCATCTGGTCAGCTTTCTGGAAATGTGCGACACTTTTAGGTTCAATGGAGTTTCGGATGATGCGGTGAGACTTCGATTGTTCCCATTCTCTTTACAGGACAAGGCGAAGAGTTGGTTGTATTCACTACCATCCGGTTCGATAACAACATGGTAGGATTTAGCTCAAAAATTCCTCGCAAAATTCTTTTCGCCGGCGAAAACTGCGAAGATGAGGAACGAGATTACGATGTTTGAACAGCAACATGGGGAATCATTATATGAGGCTTGGGAGAGATACAAAGAACTGCTCAGAAAATGCCCGCATCATGGATTACCCCAGTGGCTACAAATGAACACCTTTTACAATGGACTACATGGGAATCTGAGGACGAGTATTGATGCAGCATCAGGTGGAGCATTCATGGCTAAGAGTTACGAGGAAGCATATGAGTTGATTGAAACCATGGCGGCTAATAACTACCAGTGGCCCACAACAAGAATGACACAGGCAAAGGCAGCTGGGGTATTAGAAGTAGATAGCATGACAGCGATGCAAGCACAGATATCTGCACTTTCAAAGATGTTGGAGTCGGTGAAAGCAACACAAGCACAACAAACACAACAAGTACAGCAAATGGCAATAATATGCGAGTTGTGCGCTGGAGAGCACCTAACGGAGCAATGTACGATTAATCCAGCAGCTGTGCAGTTCATCAGCAATTACAACAGAATTCTGCAAAATACATATCAGAATACATACAATCAAGGAAATAGAAATCATCCGAATTTCTCATGGAGCAACAACCAGCAAAATCAAGCTTCACGACAATCATATCCACCAGGGTTTCAGAACCAGCAACAACCAACCCAATACCAAGAAAGGAAATCAGATCTAGAGGAGTTGGTGTCAAAATACATTACTAGCAATGAAGCGGCCATGAAAAATCAAGCAACGACAATCAAGAATTTGGAGATTCAGATAGAACAAATGGCATTGACATTGAATAATAGACCACAAGGGACATTACCAAGTGACACCGAGAGAAATTCGAAGGGTAATCATGAACAGTGTCAAGCAGTTACATTGCGGAGTGGGAAACAGCTTGAGGGCAGTAACGCAGAAAATTCAGTGACTTCAAATGAAAAAGTTGATAATAGCAGAAAAATTGAAGTAAGCAAGGGTGAGGATAAACAAAGTGAGGAAACAAGTCTGAACAATAAGCCAACTGTTTATCCACCACCACCATTTCAACAAAGGGTCCAAAAACAGAAATTAGACAAGCAATTTTCAAAATTTTTGGAAATTTTCAAGAAACTTCAAATCAATATACCATTTGCAGAGGCCCTAGAGCAAATGCCGAGCTACACGAAATTTATGAAAGGGATTCTGTCAAGGAAAAAGAAATGGGAAGATTTCGAGACAGTTGCACTAACCGAGGAGTGTAGTGCGGTATTACAACAGAAATTACCACCAAAACTCAAGGATCCGGGGAGCTTTACTATCCCATGCACGATTGGGAATATGCATTTCAACAAGTGTTTATGTGATTTGGGGGCGAGTGTAAACCTTATGTCATTGTCAGTATACTTAGAATTGGGTTTGCCTGCACCCAAGCCTACAAACATTTCTTTGCAATTGGCGGATAGGTCAGTCACATATCCGAGAGGTATAGTAGAGGACATTCTAGTGAAAGTGTATAAATTTATATTCCCCGCGGACTTCATCATTCTGGATTTTGAGGAGGACAAGAACATCCCAATTATCCTAGGAAGACCATTTTTGGCTACGGGCAGGACACTCATAGATGTACAAAAGGGAGAACTCATTATGAGGGTCCAAGATCAAGAAGTAAAATTCAATGTGTTTAAGGCCATGAAATTTCCCACGGATGAGGAAGAATGTTTTCGAATGGATTTAATTGAGCAAATCATCGGTGAAGATGTGAGCAAGAGTTTGGTTCACGATCCGTTAAAAATAATGTTATTGGGGGATGAAGAGGTTGATGATCCAGAATTAGTGGAGTACTTGCAAATACTAGACTCATTGCCACGAGTTTCCAGATTTAGAACACCGTTTGAACCATTGCACGTGGAGGAAGTAGCCGCAGAAAAACTGAAACCATCATTGGAGGAACCACCAATTCTTGAGTTGAAACCACTCCCTAAACATCTCAGGTATGCGTATTTAGGTTAGTTAAATTCTTTACCTGTTATTATTTCTGCTGCACTAAACGAATTGCAGGAAGAAAAGCTGCTGCGAGTGCTTCGGGAACATAAATCGGCAATAGGATGGACAATAGCGGACATCAAAGGAATCAGTCCAACCTTTTGCATGCACAAAATTTTGATGGAGGATGATACTAAACCGGTCGTGGAACAACAGAGACGGCTCAATCCGATCATGAAAGAAGTAGTCAAGAAGGAAATTCTGAAGTGGTTAGACGCAGGTATCATCTACCCAATTTCAGATAGCAAGTGGGTTAGTCCAGTGCAATGTGTGCCAAAAAAGGGAGGAATGACTGTGGTTCAGAACGAAAACAATGAGCTGATTCCAACAAGAACAGTGACCGGGTGGAGGGTTTGCATGGATTATAGAAAATTGAACAAGGCAACCCGAAAAGATCACTTCCCTCTACCGTTTATCGATCAAATGTTAGACAGACTAGCGGGACATGCGTACTATTGCCTATTGGATGGATACTCGGGCTACAATCAAATCGTCATCTCTCCTGAGGATAAAGAGAAGACTACATTTACATGCCCATATGGTACGTTCGCATTCAGGAGGATGTCATTCGGATTGTGTAATGCACCTGCTACTTTTCAGCGGTGCATGATGGCCATCTTCTCAGATATGGTGGAAAAGAATGTGGAAGTCTTCATGGACGATTTCTCTGTCTATGGAGATAATTTTGATGTGTGTTTGGAAAATTTGGTAATGGTTTTACAAAGATGCACCGATACAAATTTGGTCCTTAATTAGGAAAAATGCCACTTTATGGTGGAAGAAGGTATAATCTTGGGACACAAAGTTTCGGCACAAGGATTGGAGGTCGATAAAGCAAAGCTGGAAACAATTGAGAAGTTGCCTCCGCCAAGTTCAATCAAAGGAATTAGAAGTTTTCTAGGACATGCTGGGTTTTATAGGAGATTCATAAAGGACTTTTCTAAAATGGCAAAACCCTTGTGCAGTCTTCCAGAGAAGGATTCGGTATTCAACTTTGATGAGGAGTGTAAGTTGGCCTTTGAGTTGTTGAAGAAAAAGCTGACTACAGCTCCCATAATCGTCGCTCCGGATTGGAATATGCCGTTTGAACTAATGTGTGATGCAAGTGATTATGCAGTTGGGGCTGTTTTGGGTCAACGCCGAGACAAGATATTTCATGATATTTACTATGCAAGTAAAACACTCACAGAGACTCAATTGAACTACACAACTACAGAAAAAGAATTACTTGCAGTAGTGTATGCATTTGATAAATTTCGGGCCTATTTGATCGGAATAAAGGTTATAGTCTACACGGATCATGCGGCAATTCGGTATTTGATAGCGAAAAAGGATGCTAAGCCACGCCTTATCCGATGGATTCTCCTACTTCAAGAGTTTGATCTGGAAATAAAGGATAGAAAAGGGACGGAGAATCAGGTAGCCGATCACTTATCTAGGCTGGAAAATCAAGGGAAATTGAAAGAGGACAAATGTGAAATCAATGAATCATTCCCGGATGAACAACTGTTTGGACTAAATGCAGAATTTCCTTGGTATGTGGATTATGCAAATTATCTTGTGAGCAACGTATTTCCACCTGATCTCACGAGACAACAAAAAAAGAAGTTTCTTCATGACGTGAAATGGTACATGTGGGATGATCCTTACTTGTTCAAAAAGTGCGCCGACAAAATGATTAGAAGGTGTGTGCCTTACAGTGAAGTGAAGAACATCCTGCATGAGTGTCACTCATCTGCATAAGGCGAACATTATGGAAGTGAGCGGACAGCTGCAAAGGTGTTGCAATCTGGGTTTTATTGGCCTACACTATTTAAGGACGCCCACCATTTTGTTAAAACATGTGATAGATGTCAAAGAGTGGGCAATATTTCAAAACGGAATGAGATGCCTCTACAAACGATTCTTGAAGTTGAAATTTTTGATGTATGGGGTATTGATTTCATGGGGCCATTCCCATCATCTCTGAACAATCAGTACATTCTACTTGCAGTGGACTACGTATCAAAATGGGTTGAAGCTGCAGCTTTACCGACAAACGATGCCAAGGTGGTCCTCAAATTCCTACAAAAGAACATTTTCATAAGGTTTGGCACGCCTAGGGCAATTATCAGTGACGAAGGTAGTCACTTTTGCAACAAGTCATTCACAGCTCTATTGGCAAAGTATGGGGTCAACCATAAGGTAGCTACAGCTTATCATCCCCAAACTAGTGGACAAGCTGAGGTCTTGAATAGGGAAGTCAAGAGAATCTTGGAAAAAGTGGTGAATCCGAATCGGAAGGATTGGTCGCTCAGGTTGGACGATGCATTATGGGCATACCGGATTGCGTATAAAACACCGATCGGGATGTCATCATATCAACTACTATATGGAAAGGCTTGTCACTTACCGGTCGAATTACAACATAAAGCTTATTGGGCGATTCAGAAACTCAATTTCGATCAAACAGCCGTAGGTGAAAAGAGACTACTTCAGCTAAATGAACTTGACGAATTCCGTCTTCAAGCCTACGAGAACTCTAAGTTATACAAGGAAAAGGTGAAAAGATGGTACGACCAGAAAATTATGCAAAGAACGTTCGAGCCAGGGCAATCAGTCCTTTTGTTCAACTCACGGTTGAGATTGTTCCCAGGCAAGCTTAAGTCAAGATGGTCAGGACCATTTACAATAAAAAGGGTGTTCTCACATGGCGCCGTTGAAATCTACAGTCAGAATCCTTTAGAAACTTTCAAGGTCAACGGTCACAGATTAAAGCACTATTGGGGTGGCGAGTCTAACACGGACGTCATAGCTATCACACTTGCAGACGCACCATAAACAGGGAGTAGTCTGGCTGAACGACTTAAAATCAAGCGCTCATTGGGAGGCAACCCAATTTTATTTTTACACTTATTTTTATTTCTTTCAGTTTTCTTTTCTTAAGTAATTTTATCCATGCTAGTGAAATGGTAGTTTAATTTAAAGAAAAACAAAAAAAACAAAAAAAAACAAAAAAATAATTGGTCTAGAATATAGTTATGTAGGATTTAAATTATACTTGATTTTTAATTAATCTTAGCCCTGTGCTTGACGTTGCTCCATTTTTTTTAACTGATAGGTAACCATGACTCATAATATAGAAGCCGCTGAAAAAGGCTAGTGCGGAGCGGAGCTCGTGCCGCGGTACGGTACATGTTGTTTATGTGTGCATGTGTGTTATCCTATATTCTAATGATGGGTATGCTTTCATGTGTTTAGGTATGCAAAGAAAAAGCTATATGATGCACATGTAGTGAGTCAGTAGAAACAATGCACCAGCAACTAAGAGCCTTGACAGATAACCCAGCCGAGGCTGGGTTCTTCAATGCAAATTACCCAGCCGGGGCTGGCACCCATTCTATTTTCACAGCATAGTACCCAGCCTGGGCTGGCCCCTTACAGCACAAAACACCCAGCTAGGGCTGGAACCCCTTCTATTTTAGCAGAAGACTACCCAGCCGGGGCTGGACATGCAAAGAACAAAACACCCAGCTGGGGCTGGGTACCCTTCTGTTTTCGCAGCAGACTATCCAGCCGGGGCTGGCCCCTTGCAACCTTGACAACCCAGCCGGGGCTGGATGTCCTGATTTGGGGCTGGATGTCCTGATTGTACACGGCAGTTGCTGACCAATTCCCAAGCACTTTGAACTTCCTACCATCCTCATCACCTACGGCGGTTAGTGCACGGCAGTTGCTGTCCAAATTCCATCATACTTCATATTCATACCATCCCACACCTTCATAACCTACACCCACGATCAACAATCCCACTCCTTCCACCTAGTCACCCACTACCCACTCACATAAATTCCTCTTCTTAAAACCACCCATTCACCACACAATCTAACAACCTAAATTCACACCAATTGGAAGTTCAAGGATAGGATTTGTACAATTCTCTACAAACAAATTCGACATATATTGAAAGTAAGAAGTTGGTTTGCTAATTCTTCATCTTCTATCACCACAATTCAAGCCAAATAATCAAGTTTGTGGGAATTTCAAATCTCGCACACCAAGTATTCGACAAATTGCTTAAGTAAAGTTTGGGGGAAAAACTCTTCAATTCCAAATCAATGGCACCAAAACCGACATCAAAAAGGCAACGAGGAGAGAGTTCGGGGACCACAAAACCAACAAGAACCTTTGATAGGCGAAAATTCATAAGTGCTGCCGCCGCCGACCGTTACAACTATATGGTAAAAAAAGCACTAACACCTGAGCGGGGGTTAGCACCTGAGCCTGAGGATGGCGAAATGATGCAACAAATATATCAAAAAGGTTGGAATAAATTAACAGCAGAGCCCGAACCCGCAGTTGTAAGTGTGGTCAAAGAATTCTATGCTAACGGCGAGGATAAAGCCCCCTACAATGATTTTGTACGAGGTAGGTTAGTGCCTTTCAGTGCCGATGCCATCAACATGTACTATCAGTTACGAGTACCAAGACACTGCCAGTACCAAAACTTACGTGATAATGATCCAGATTATGAGGCTATTATGCAGGAGATGACAAAACCGGGTACCTCATGGAAAAAGTCAAATAATGGTGCCCCTGGCTTTCGCAGTAAGGACCTCAGTCGGTATGGGAAAATATGGTACGCCTTCCTGTGCGCTAAGTTACTTCCATCTACACACACGTCAGACGTATCTAAGGATAAGGCATTGCTATTATATGCTATGGTACAAGATTTCATCATGGACATAGGGGCTGTAATTAACTTTTCAATCCGAAGATGCCTTCGAGGACCATTCTCTGGCGGTTTGCCACACCCATCACTTATCTGTGGATTGTGTATACAGGCGGGAGTGCGTTGGTCAGATGATGAAATAACACAGATTCCGCTGAAGACACTTGACTCAAAAATGATTGCAAGATATGCTGTGTGGCCCGGAGGCGAGTCGCACCCGCGAGGAGTAGGATTTGAATTTCCCTCACCCTCGGAGGATGAGGGTGACGCTGAGGACACCTCAGATGACGATGAGTTTCAGGGGAATGAGGCGTTGGGAGAGACATCACAACAGCCCGGAGTAATATCTAGCCTTCAATTCCTCAATCTTCAACGACAAGTGGATGAGCACACCAAGGAAGCACGAAGAAAAATGCGAAGACTAGCAGCAAGGTAGGACCACATGTTTGAGGCCATGAACGTATCTTTCGCCTCATTGAACACTACGCTCCAGAGCTTCAATCCGACTTCCCAATTTCTTTACCAGCAACCAGCACCAATGCCAAGGTTCCCACCCAGCGATTCCGATGAAGAACAACAACCATCACCAACCCAGACTTAGGCGATTACTGGGAAGTCCTCTATTATTTATTGCTTTATCTATACAACAAGGACATTGTAATTTTCAAGTTTGGGGGATTTAGTCGCATGTTACATGTTGAATATTTTATTTCATTAGTTAGGTTTGCACATGTTAGTTCATGGTTTATGTTTAGGATTGTTAAGTGTTGCATTCAAGTAATCATGTAGTTGCATAGTAGCTTAGGAATGTAAATAGTTTTATTCATCGTTGCAATTATTTTTTTGTTTAGCATATATTTCAAAAAAAATAAAAAAACAAAAATAATAATAATAAAAAAAAATAATAGTTAGTTAATACGTTCATCTTGCATGAGTCCAACTGTTTGATAGTTCAGTTTAGTTTGGCCAATGATGAGATTGGAATTGAGTAGACAAGTATAATGCTGATTATTAGAGCTTTAGATGTGATTTCTTGTTATGAATTGGATCTTGTGCTTGTTTGAAACTGGTATAAAAAGGGTAGCACGTTAATAACACCTATGTTGACTGATTAGTTCAAATTGATACATAAGGAGTTTCAAGAGGATAATGCTAGTGTAAATGAGAAAATGACAAGGATAGGCTGTAAAGACGAAAAATTAAGCAAGAACTAAGTTTGGGGGGATAAATGTGGGGTACATAAGCTTTATAAAAAAAATAATAATAAAAAAAATGATTATATATCGTGACTAGTTTTGTTTCGGGGCCTTTGTTACTTGAGCAAGTACGCCCGTAGGGGTGTCTTAACACCTAGCGCCCTAAGGTCTTTTATGGTCTGGGAGTCGTTGGTTGAAAGCTCGCTAAGGGGTGGCACTGTTAGCCTAATGGAATGAGGCATTGCACAGTCATGTTAAAATATCTAAAAAAAACGGGAAAAGAGCAAAAAGCCCCCGTGATAGCAATGAAAAAAATAAAAAAATAATATAAAGTATAAGTACCCTATGTAAACCCTTGAAAGTGGTAATTGTTTAGTTTTAGTTGGAACTCGTCTACTTTTGAACTTTTTGATGTTTGCCCTGGATATTTCTTCCTAAGAGATTGGTTATGTATTGAATTTGAATTCGTATCAATTAGCATGGATGTTGATCACACACACACACTATACTAGTGATAACAGTTTAAGATTTGAGGATTGATAAGGAATTATTGAATGGTTTTTATATGAAGTGTTGTAGTGTTTGCTTGATTTCTCTGAGGCCGGAAAAATAATTTTGATTCTATGATATTGCTGGATTTGTAAGCATGTATATTAGTTGCATTCCATTCCATTCCATTGCATTGTGTTGCATCTTTATCTTTATTTTGTTTTTGCTTGAGGACAAGCAAATGTTTAAGTTTGGGGGTATTTGATAAGTTGGTTTTATACCTACTTATCCGACATCTATTACTTGAATTATTTGCTTAATCTCATGTTTCTTAGTTACTTTTCATGCATTTTGTTTCCATTTTGTAGATTATATGCTTGGAAGCGGCATGAGCGACTATTGGTATAAAATTTGCAAGGAAAAGCAATTCCGGTTAAAGTTCGGGTTTTCATGTTTATTTTGTGTGCATTTCTTGTTTGTGGCGTGGAACTTGGATTGTGTTAAGAGATTCTTTATTGGCAATCCCGGAACATCTTACATCATTTTAATTAGATGCTCGGATGCGAGAGTATGGATTCTAGCAACAAAGACAAAGTTTTGAGTTGTTTTGATTGTCGTTATACAGTAGCAGTTGCTTCCGATGCAATTTCGACAGTCATCTGTTTGTTATTTCTGAAAGATCAAAGAACGAAAGTTGTAGATCTCGTCGATAGCTTCGATTTGATAGGTCGCGGGCCTCGTAATTCCTCCTGGTTTTAAAGTTATGGCAGTTTTAGCAGAGGAGGTAATAGCAGCAAAATTAATTAACAGTTTGGTACCCAGCCGGGGCTGGGCCTTTTTAGGCGTTACCACCCAGCCAGGGCTGGGTGTCTGGGCAACAAAATCAGAATGGTACCCAGCCGAGGCTGGCTTGTGCAAAGGAAAATGTCCAGCTGGGGCTGGGTACTCGGAAATCAAGACTCCTAGTTGGTTTCTAGTGCTACAAGTGTGGAGTTTTAGAGATGGTAATGACTTGGACTTGTATATGCATGGAATTATAGTCAAAATACATGTGGTAGTATATATATGGATATAAAACTCTGAGATTAGAGAGACACAAGGAAAAAATTACGAAGAAAAATCTCAGTTTTTCTAGCGAGCATAGGAGGAGTATTTCAAGGCAATTTTCGAGACGATTGCGATTCTAGGCTACGTGAGGGGTGTTTTTCAATATTCTTCATCTTAGTTTATTATTTGTAATTGAAAAGATGATTTCCATGATTTATTCAGTGTTTATTTCGTTTATTATGAACTAAATCACTTTTTAGGCTTATGATGGATCTTTAAGTGAATCTATGGTTTTGTAAACTTCGATTTCCAATTTAATAAGCTATTTCCAGTTTATCTATATTAATTTGTGTTTGAATCTATGAATTGCCTGATCAACAATTCTTTGTGGAGTTGGATGGAATCGAGAGAGGATATTCAAATCTAGACCTAGTTGATATAGCATGTGTTCAGGATTTTGTTAATAGCTTAAACTTGATGAGTGTTAAGGTAGAGATATGCTTGACATCGCATATAATCGTATAGAGAACTTATTCTTCAACCTTCTTCAATTGTAATTCACATAGAGATATAGTGAGTTAGTTGTTTAAGGTGTTTAACGAATTTCTATCTTAATTGTGGATTGACGTTAATATGGTATTAGTGCATCGAGAGGTGGTTAATACTACGTTCGTGTTCTTGATTAATAAACTGGAATAGTGAGTTGAATTGGAATAAAAGTGTTAAAATCAAAGTGAAGCTTAGGGTGAAATCATAAGTCTAATTCTCCATTAATTGTTTGAAATTCTAGATTTTGATATTTGTGATTGGTTTGTGATAGTTTAATTACTTTTTAATTTAGAATAGTTATTTTTAATCATTGAATTTGATTTATTTAATAAAATTAGGGTTAATATAAAATTGGTAATTGTAAGTTGAGATTTTTGCTAATAAGTCTCTGTGGGAACGATACTCTACTCATCACTTTATTACTTGTTGACCACGTATACTTGCGTGTTGTGCATATATAAATTTTACCCAACAGAAGTCAAAACCGGTAGTTCAAGGAAGAGCGTTTGTCGTGACCTCCCAAAAAGTGAGGAACCCGAACGAGGTTATCACGGGTACGCTAATCATAAACTCTAGCAAAGTCTATACCTTATTTGATACTGGTTCTATCCATTCTTTTATTTCTCCTACTTGCGCTCAATGTTTAAATTTGATTCCAAAGAGATTAGACTTTGATTTATCTGTTGAAACTTCGTTTGGAGAAACCTTCATTACAACCACTATTTATAAGTCTTGTTTGATTCAAATCGGCGATCGCACATTACCTATCGATCATAAGGACACATTGAAAAGGAAGGACTGCCAAAAACCCACATATGTTCAAATGGAAAGAATCCTCACACACTCACAAGCATGCATCATATTATATGCTTTGTATGTGATGAGATTGGTCATAAGGATGCAATATGCTACAATAATCGTATGCCTATCAAACCCAAAGTTAAGCAGATTTGGGTTCCAAAGGGTACTAACAAGGTAGGACCCATGCAAGTATGGGTACCAAAATGAGAGCTTACATCTCAATGCAGGAACGAAGCTCCACGATCATAACTTGGTACCTGGACAGTGGATGCCCATGACACATGACTCGGAATAAATCCCTCCTGTCAAACTTTATAGAGAAAGAGGGTCCAACATTCATCTTTGGAGACAATGGCTCTGGGAAGACAAGAGGTTGTGGCTTAGCTGTGAATGGTGCAGTATCCTTCTGCAAAGTAGCCTGTGTGGAAGGACTAAAGTACAACCTTATGAGTATAAGCCAGATCTGTGGCAAGGGTCATCAAGTTACATTTCTCAATAATCAATGCCATGTCAAAGACCTGAAGACCTCTTCCATAAAGCTGACCGGAATAAGAGAAGGGAATGTCTACATTGTTAATCTTGGTCAACTGATTTCTAATGAGACAATATGCTTTCTGGCTAAAGCATATGAAGAAATGAGCTAGTTGTGGCATAGAAGGTCGTCTCATCTCAACTTCAAAAGCATGTCAAAACTGGCCTCCAAGGATCTAGTTGCTGGCCTACCCAAGTTCAGTTTTATCAAAGAAAGGCCATGCAATGCTTGTTAACTTGGAAAGCAAACTAGAAGCTCTTTCAAAAGAAAACCTATCAACTCAATTGATAAGCCCCCTGCAACTACTTCACATGGATCTATTTGGACCGATTCCAACCACGAGCCTTGGAGGGAAAAGATACTCATTGGTCGTAGTGGATAACTACACAAAATTTACATGGGTGTTCTTGCTAAACTCAAAAGATGAAACAAGTTCCCAACTCATTAAGATGTTCAAACTGGTGATGAACGGGAAAGGGGAGAAAATCAAGGCCATAAGGAGTGATCATGGTAGAGAATTTGACTTCTCTAAAATAGATCAGTTCTGTTTAAACAATGGCATCAGTCACAACATCTCAGCTCCACGAACTCCACAGAAAAATAGAGTAGCTGAAAAAAAGAATAGAACGGTTATTGAAGCTGGAATAACTCTACTAGCAGCAGCCCATCCGCCTGAATACTTCTCGGCAGAAGCTGTCAACATGGCATGCTACACTCAGAACAGATCTCTTGTGCACTCTACGATTAAGAAGACTCCCTACGAGCTATGGAGAGGGAGAAAGCCAAATTTAAGCTACTTCCATGTGTTCGGTTGTGCATGCTATATTCTCAACAATGGAAAACAGTATCTGACTAAGTTTCAACCCAAGTCAGACGAAGAAATCTTTCTCGGATATGCCACAGACAGTAACGCTTATAGAGTGTTCAACAAGAAGACACTAAGTGTTAAAGTCTCAATTCTCATCATGTTAGATGAAACAGACTTAGACAAAACTGTTCCTCAAGACACTACGAATGACAACTCAGACACTACAAATGAGGTGGTCGAGCTCAACACCACGATCGTAGTCCCAGAAAATGAAATCATCGAGCCTGAAGAAGAGATCATAGAGAGAACTACGCCGGACAACAAACCTCCACATCAAGAAGTAGAGGTTAATCTTGAAGAATTCAGACAAGAAGGCATCAGGTCAGATGGTCTAACAGGAAACAGATGGGCAAGAGATCACACTCAAGACCTAATCATTGGAGATCCAAATGCAAGAGTCAAGACAAGATCTGCCACCCAGAATGAGTGTTTCTATCTAAACTTTCTGTCACAAATAGAATCCAAAAAGATAGAAGATTATACGGAAGACTCAAGTTGGATAGAAGCCATGCAAGATGAACTAAATCCGTTTGAAAGAAGCAGAGTATAGAGAATAGTTCCAAAACCTGGAGGTCACCCGATTATTGGAACCAAGTGGGTCTTCAGAAACAAGATGGATGAAGATGGGGTAATAACAAGGAACAAGGCAAGACTAGTATCCAAAGGTCACTCCCAAGAAGAAGGCATCGTCTACGATGAGACCTTCACACATGTTGCCAGATTTGAAGCAATCAGGATATTCCTTGTTTTTGCTGCCCACATAAAGTTCAAAGTCTTTCAAATGGATGTCAAAAGTGCATTTCTGAATGGAGAACTTCAAGAAGAAGTATATATGGAATAACCTCCAAGTTTCATCAATCCAACTCTCTCTAATTATGTCTATAGATTAGACAAAGCCTTATATGGAATTAAATAAGCACCTAGAGCATGGTACGAAACACTAACTAACATTCTCATTGAAAATGGTTTCATTAGAGGTAGAGTAGATACCACACTATTTCTTAGAAAGAACAAAGACAAAATCCTATTAGTTCAAATATATGTTGATGACATTATCTTTGGCTCTACTGATGAAAAATTGTGCAAGAGATTTGCCAAGCTTATGCAGAGAAAGTTCAAAATGAGTATGATGGGTGAGCTGAATTTCTTCCTTGGATTACATGTAAAGTAGACTAATGAAGGTATCTTCATAAACCAAGCCATGTACATTAAAGACTTACTTAAAAAGTATGGCATGTAATCAGTCTCTCCCATAAAAAAACCAATTGCTCCAGCAACCAATCTTGATAAAGATGAGAAAGGTAAAAGTATTGACATAACTCAATACAGAGGTATGATAGGCTCTCTTCTATATCTAACTACCAGTAGACCAGACATAATGTTTGCAACATGTATATGTTCTAGATTTCAAGCAAATCCTAAGGAATCACACTTAACTGCTGTAAAAAGAATTTTCAGGTATCTAAAAAGCACACCTCACTTGGGACTTTGGTATCCCAAGGAGTCTTCCTTTGAATTGACAGGATATACAGATGCTGATTTTGTAGGCTGCAAGATCGATAGAAAAAAGTACCAGTGGCACCTGTTAGTTAATCGGAAACAAACTTGTGTCCTGGTTCAGAAGGAAGCAAAACTCTGTATCTACCTCAACAGCAGAAGCTGAATACATTGTTCCTGGAAGCTGCTGTACTCAAATCTTTTGGATAAAAAATTAACTAGCAGACTATGGGATTGATTTCAAATATATACATATTCATTGTGATAACACAAGTGTCATAGCAATAACACATAATCCTGTCATGCATTCCATAACTAAGCATATAGAAATAAGATATCATTTTATTAGGGACCATGTTCAAAATGGAACTATATCTTTATAATACATTCCTACTAAAAATCAACTTGTTGATGCCTTTACAAAGCCTCTAGATGAATCCAGATTTAATAAATTGATAAGTGATTTAGGCATGTTAAATCTGCAACCATAAACTCTATGCTCTAGTTTGTGCTAACCATGCAGATAAAAATGGTATGTTTAAAATCGTAGAGATGACTAAAGAGGAACCACGATCGTAGAACAACCTCAACATAACAAAGAAGCATCTTGTGATGACATCACTTCTATCAAATCTAAGCAACCCCTCTGATAAGCGCCTCAAGGACAAACCTAACCCTTAGTTTAACATAAGAGGTTGTCCCTTCCTGAGCTACCTTAATCCAGAAGGAATGCTTTGTTAAAGGCTCATCACAAGGACTAGGACATACAGTGATCGTAGAGAAGAGCCAGCAATGAACTCTACCATTGTAGTGCAACCTTGACGATCGTAGTCCTCCCAAAGGATACACTAGCTCTGGGGGAGCTAAGGGCAAATTAGTATTATCCACATTATTTAAAATCGTGGAGCCCATCAGATCTTGACACATGCCCCACTATGCAGATCGTGAGGAGGGAAGTTACAAATACAGCTTAAAAATGTTTTTGAAAACTCACCCCAAAATTTCAAAAAACTCATCTCTCTCTACCAGCCGAAACCCAAGCTTTCAGAAACGCTCAATCAACCTGAGTTCAAGAAAATCAATGGTTGCTTCAAATGTCATCTCTGGTTACCAACTCTGCTTCGACGAATTCAAGAAATCTGACCCTCAGTTTCACAAGATTCTGTCTATTCTGAAGAAAGCTGGTCTTAAAGAAGCTCTGAGCACCAGCACATGGATATACCTGAAGTTGGTGAAAGAGTTCTACAGCAATGAAGTCTTTAAGAATGACATCATCACTACAAGGGTTAAGGGAGAACAAATTAAACTCAAAGCTGGAGATATAAACCTAGCCCTAGGTTTCAAATCAAAGGGACTTGTATCTATGGAGGTCATCGACTTTCATGAAGGTCTGAAGAGGATCCGTCACACAAAGTTTCAAAATGTCAAGGGATACAAGAAGAAAGAGTTTCCCCAGAAGTATGAGTTTCTGGCTGACATTGTTGGGAAATGCATATATTGTAAAAGCTCTGGCCACGACTCTGTGAATGAAGTTCAACTAAAGCTCATGACATCAATCTGCTTCAGGATTCAACTCAACTATGGGGCCCTACTTATCGATTGGATTGGGAAGTGGATACTCAATTAAAAGAAATCAAAGAACTCTGGAAAGATGCTCTATGGACGGTTTATAAGCATAATTCAGCAATCAGCTCTGGGTGACAAAATTGGGGACAATGAAGGAGAATCCATCAATCCCAACAGAAAAATGAGCCATCAGCTATTTTAAAACTTGAAAAGAAATCATGCAGAAAATGTCAAAATGATGTCTGAATCTAGTGGAAGGACTAGTGAAGCAAAGGAATCTGGGCTACTAGGAAATATGTCAGTTGTGAAGGAAACTGATGAAGAACAAGAAATTAATAAAGAGGAACCCATCGCTTTGATCAGAAAGAGCAAGGTTAAGAGGAAAATGAAAGCTCAAACAATAGAAGAGCCTCAAGGCTCAACTATTGATGCACCCCAAAAGAGTTCAGGCACCGAGACTCTAAAGGAAATGAAGAGGAAAAAGCAGCATTCTAAGGAAGAAAAAGACAGAGCCACCATTTCTCAGCTACTTAAGAAGGGAAAATGCAGCCATAAAATAAATAAGTCTTCGGTCTCTTCGATCGTAGAGTCATTACCGATCGTAGAGTCCAGACCTGACATCACTCTAGAAGTGGATGCTGCAACAGTATCAATCGTCAGAGCTGCAGCTGAAGAAAGAACCAAGGCTGAAACTCAACCCAAAAATGCAAGGAGAAAGCTTGTCAAGACATATGTATATGAAAATGTGAAAGCCTTGAAGGAAGAAGAAAGGAAAACAACTGTAGAAAAGGAGCTTCCTGAAGTTCCTACACTAGAGAATGCTTTAGCTGAGGGGGAGCTGCCTGAAGTTCAATTAAATGATCAGATTGAGGGGGAATATCTCGAAGTTCCTGTACAAGAAAAAGCTATAGCTGAGGGGGAGATGCAAGAAAGGGAAATCGAAGGAGTAAGAGTTATGGAGGAAGAAAAGGGTGATGATCGAACAAGGGATGAGCAAATGGCTGAAGTAGTAGAAATTTCAAATGAAGAAAATGAAGAAGAAGAGGAAGATGAAGTTAATATTATAGCAGTGGACTGGGATGGATATAGGAGAGCCAACTATAATCAATTGTTCTCCAATTCACTTTTAGGTTGCCAGGAAGCACAAGGAAGCAGTTCTCCTTCTGCAGAAAACTCAGGAATCTCAAAATAAACTTATGATGGAAAGTATCTCAAGTCTACGAACCTCAATACAAGAATTCCAAGAATTTTCCATGGGTCAAATGCAACAAATAGAAACTATCTTGGCCATTCTACAAAAGAACAAATCTCAAACTGATTCTCTGGTCCAAGAAAACTGTGAAGAAATTGCTCAATCCTAGAATTAGCTTCACGAGCTCATCCAAGGCATGAATCGACTATCTGAAGACATTCGAACCCTTGATGCTAACATAAAGGGGGAGAATAAAAGGGAAGGAGAGAAATAAAAAGGCAGAGGCAGAGGGAAATTCATTGCTCAATCTTCAAGAAGCCCTCCCTTAAGACAACCTCATCATCAGACTCCGCGACCTGAACAACATCAAATTATCATGCTGCAATCACTAAGGAGTCAAGGGCCATCTCCCAGCTCACAAAGGGTAACCACTACTAGCCTACATATGCCAATTGGAGACTCTGCCATTATGAATAGACATGATCATGGAAAAAGACTATGTCAAAGTGAGCTGGAAGATATTGCATGGAGAGACGAAGCCAGCAGGAGAAGGAGATATATAGAGCATACCAATCCTCCAAGGAGTAAAAGGCAGAAGAAATAGAGATAAGTTGGAACTCATTTCTTATTGATGTAACTAAGCTTTATTATAATATCTGTCTTTACAAACATCAATAAATTCATGCTTATTCTCTAGAGATTTCAGCTACTCACTAAAACACTAAGTTATATTTACTTTCTAGCAACTGCATCTAGAAATTGATGATCATGATACAAATCTCCTTGGTTATGTCAACATCAAATAGGGGGAGATTGTTAGGAAATTGCATATTTAAATTTTATGTTGAAAGTAAATATTCATGCTTATATGTAAAAGCCTTCTAGGGATACATGCACAAGGACTTAATGGTAGATCAAACTTGTTAGGTTGATCTAAGCTTTAATGTTTATGATTCTATAATTTAATGTATATAAGAAGAGATCAAAGATTTTAGGTTGATCTATGTCTTGAGATATAATAGATAGGCTTTAACAGAATTGTAGTCTGCCGAGCCAGTCAAAGTGATTGCAGAAGCCAAGGCAGAATCGTAGAGCATCAAGAAATCGTAGTCTATCTGCTTTAGAGGGCCTCTCCCAGAATCGTAGAGTGGTCCAAATGCCTGCCAAGTCAACTCAAGAATCGTAGTTTGCTCTCAAAAGCGTAGAGTTTGTAAATCAAGCAAGCAAAAATCGTAGTCTACCAGTACTTAAGAGCAATCGTAGTGTTCTCATCTACTAGTACCAGATCAAGCACTAATGTTGCAAGACACCACGATCATGATCGTAGTGTATCATTTATTTGCATAAGAAGCATCGACCCTTGTCCATTTGTTTAAGAATAAATGTCAACAAATATGGAATGGATTATAGACATTGAGACTATCGGGAATCCCAATGACATAACACTCATCCTTAGTATATAACAAAGAGACGTATTGAAGAAGCTAATGAAAGTACTACATATCAGCTAAAAACACCTTTTCAGGTGTTAGGTGAGATAACAGTCTGCTGTGTCAGTGGGCCAGGTGGCTAATCAGAAGATTTACAGAAAGTCACCATCAGTGCTCAGAAATGTCAAATACAATTAATGCTTCAACGGATGCCTTCAAACGGATACATTTCAAAGGCACCTTATATATAAATTAGATACAGAAGTAAGAAACAAACAAGCATACAACAAAACACTGAAGAACACTTAACACTCAACTCTACAATCTAAAATGAAAGTTTGCTCAGCTACTCAGTTCTTTCATACACAAGCTCAACGACAACTGAGTAGCATCATTCAAGAACCTAACTATCATTAAGTGAAGTAAGAAGTACTAAGTCTGTTGGACTTGAAGAGTTCTAAGTGAACTAAGAAGTTCCAAGACTAATGGTCTTGAAGGAATCCAAGTGATTTGAAGATTATAAAAACATCCTTAGTGGATTTCCTACTCAAGGAGTAGAAGAGTGGACTAGGAGATTTGAATGCTATGAACCACTTAAATTCTCTGTATCTTTTATATTCTTGCTTTAACTGTTATACTTGATATAACTGCCTGTTAACTATTAACTCTGTTTATCTTAAAGGGGAACAAAAAAATCACATATTCCGCTAAAATTGATTAACAATATCTGACAAAGAATTTTGAAAAAGAATTTTTAAAATATCTATTCAACCCCCCCCCCCCTTTGAGATAACTATTGTGCCTCTGGAAACTAACACAATCCTATGCCAGATCTGCTATTCAGAAGGGAAAGGCTATAAGCTTGATTTGCTCTTCCGTGATCCCATGTGGTCTCATGGTGGAGCACACCACATGGAATTCCTTCAAATATTTGTAGGGGTCCTCACCTGTAAGGCCACGAAAAGTAGGTAGTAAATGGATTAGTCCAGAATTAAGTTTAAATGCAGCATCTAAATTAGGATATTCAATGCACAAAGTTTGTTGATTTAAATTAGAAGTTGTCAACTCCCTGAGAGTTATGTTGTTATTTGGAACTGCCATATCTTCTTCTTTATCAGATTCGGTGGATGATTCGTTGGAAAGTAGCTCCAAAACTATGTTGAGGCCCCATGATGATGCAGAAGCCTCGGCCAAATCTACAGTAGACTGTTGAGTTTTTTGATTTTGCTTCCTTAGTCTCCTTGTAGTTTTCTCAATCTCTGGGTCACAATCTAATGTAGTAGCTTGAGAAGATCGAGTCATAAACAAAAACAAAGAAAATATTAGAATAATAACAAAACGCTAAATTACTTTCCGACAAAAGCGCCAAAATTTGGGAGCTGTCATTTATACTCCTAAATTAACCTCACTTTCACTTTTACAAATTCAAACAATTAGCACAGTAGTATGTAATGATCAATCCCACTGAGAGTAAATTTGTTTTAGAATTATTCTACTATTTCAATAGAAAATAAAGATGGGGGTTTTTGAAAAAAAAAATTAAACTAAGAGAACAAGAATTAATGATGAAGTTAACCAAATATGTAAAAACTTCAGTTCTGCAGTTCAGTTTCACCAAGTACAATAATCAATTAATCAAGTTATTATTATTTTTCTTTCAATGAAATTATTATCCCTAGATAAGAATAAGCTCTGCTATCCGCAATTCTCCGTAGATTATAACTGTATGAAATAAGCTCTCCACCAGATTTTAACTAGCATGCAACCTAGAACAAGCTCTCTAGATTTAATATGGCTGAAGCATTAAGAAATAAAGAATTAGGTTAATCCAAGCAACAAACACATAAGTTCAATTTGTTTAACTTATTTTCTGACAATCTTAGCAATACACAAAAGCTTGTCAACAATTAGTATTACCAAGTTGCTACTTATGCTGAAGACATATATCAATTAAACGTAATACCAATCTTAATCTAGCTTTTGATAATGATCAAATTAACTCAATTGGCCATATTAAATCAATTATATCAATTAGCATGCAATTAATGAAAACAGATTATCAGAAGAAATTTCATACAAGAAGGAATAAATAATAATACTCAATTAATCAATTACTTGTAACAAGGTTCCACCCCCCTTTAGAACTGAATGAAAAGAACTAGCCTGGCATGCTCTTGAGTTTGTACTCCAATAGATGATAGTTGATAATTTAATGAATAAAACCCTGACTATCATCCTCTATTTATAGTGCTAGACAAGTCCCTAAATCCTATGAGAAGTAGAAATCCAAATCCTAAAAGGAATTACAAATCACACTAATTTCCATAAAGAAATAGAATCTAATTTGGAAATAAATATTTGTCTAAAGGAAATCATAAAGCTAATAGAAATATCAATCCAATTCCATGTAGAAGTCTGCCAAAATCTGTATTTAGAAACTTTTCAAAAATTCAAGATTTCCCAATTTTCTAGATCAAATTCGGTAGGGGCGAATTTCTATTTCCTACATTGACGTCTTTCGGTAAAATGAGCATATCATTTGATACAGGAGGCATTACGGGGCCTTCTACCTATCAAAACGAAGAAATAGATGAGATCTACAACTTTCATTCTTTGAGATTTGACAGAATATGGCTTAATCAAGGTCGAACTTAGGCTCCAAGTGACTACTATGTAAATTGCAACTTAAAAACTTTGAGGTTCAACTTTCGTCTGGTAAAAGGATCATGACTTTTTCATATGAACTCCGATTGGTACGATTCAAGATGTTCCAGAAAGCTAAGGAAGAGCTCTACAATAAAATACAAGTCCCGATCTAAGACCATGCATCCAACTTAATGCTAAAAACCCTACAATTTTCTTTTTTTCTTCATTTCATCTCCAATTCTTCTTGAAATCATTAAACACCTTAATAAGCTCATATACACATGAAACATGCAATAAAATTAAACATAAAGGAATCAAAATAAATTTAATAATATGCACTCATCATTGTGGAAAATTATCATCATCGTGGAGGACCGATGATGAAATCTGTTATACAGTTCCGCAGTAAATAAAGCCCAATTCCCCAAAAGTCACTTGTACATGAGAAAAGCATCTTCGGTGGAAAGCCTGCAATGAGAATTAAGGAATTTGGTGATAACCCCAATGACAACATCTTGTAGTCTCAACAATAGAGCAACCTCCATTCTAAAAGTTTTGAGGACGTCTTTGCAACTTGTCAGAAAATCAGGCTCAAATAGAACTGATGTACAGTTCAATCCGCTGGCAATAACCCCATCGATGCGTTAGGAGATTCTTGTGATAAGAACTTTGGAAACTACCGGTCGAGTAGACATCGAAGTAGTTCAACATGGTCATCATTGACAACTCTATTCCCCAACCGAAGTGGCGGCGTTTGGTAGTTATCACATCTCGTTGGAAAATGGTCCAACAAACAACACTTAGCATACATTCACATCATGCTGCATTACATTGCATCATAATTTTCTTATCACATTTCAAGGGTCTAGTGATCTTTATCATATCCATGCCATTACATTGCATGAATATGATAAAGAGGGGCATCTGTAGACACTCAAAATTTTGCATTCATGTTACTAACCATGCAGGATGGCAGAATCGTCTTCTAGAGATAACCATTGAAGTCAAAAAAAATTCAATCCTGGAGACAAGTCTGGGATACTCAGTTTTTAATCCCGGAGATAACCATTGGAGATTCAGTTCCAACCTCAGAGACAACCCCGAGGGATCCATTCCAAGTTTCGGAGATAACCCAAAAAATGTCAGTTTTCAATCCTGGAGACAATTATGGGAGATTAAGTTCTAACTTCAGAGACAACCCCGAGGAGTGCAGACCAAGTTCCGAAGATAACCCCAAAAAAGTCTGTTCCAACCTAGTAGACAACCCTGAGGCATTCAGTTCTAACCCCGGAGATAACCCCGGGAGGTCAAGCATACATCAGAGATAACCCTGAGGACATTCGTAACCCACAAAAGCCCAATTTCAAAGATAACCTTGAGCAACGACTGCAACATCTGCGCAAAAGCCGGAGATAACCCCAGTGGGGGCAAATTTGTCATTTTGCCACCTCAACACCACATTCACGTCGTAATAAGTAAAATGGAAAATAAGAGCCAAAAGCCCCCGTGGATGAAAAATAATGTATAAGTATCCTATGTTAACCCTCAATATTGGTAATTGTTTGATTTTAGTTGGATCTAGCTTGTTTTTGGATTTTTTGAGTTTACACTGTATGATGCCTTCGAAGAGACTTGTTATGTGTTAAATTTAATTTTATATCAGTTAACATTATTGTGGAGCACACACGCACTACATTGAGATAACAGTCTAAGATTTAATGATTGACTAGGAAATTGTTGATTGGGTTTGATTTAAAGTATTGTCGTGTTTACTTGATTTTTCTAAGGCCAGTTGAATAGACTTATTTTTATCATTACTGCTGGATTTGTAGGCATGTAGATTAGTTCCATTGCATAGCATTGTTGTTTTGTGTTTTTGCTTGAGGACAAACAAGGTTTAAGTTTAGGGGTAATTGATAAGTGGGTTTTATACCTACTTATCTGGTATCTATTACTTGAATTATTTGCTTAATCTCATGTTTCTTAGTTACTTTTCATGCATTTTGTGTTCGTTTTGTAGATTATATGCTTGAGAGTTGAAATAGCAAAGAATTGGTATGAAAACACAAAGAAAAGCAATCCGAACATCGTTTGGGCTTTTATGTTTATTTAATGTTCTTGGTTCGGAACTTGGATTACATTGTAGATCTACGTCTCCTCTTTACAAAACATCTTGAATCATCAAAATCGGAGTTTGGATGCAAGAGTTATGACATGTGTACCAACGGACGTCGAACGTCACTATTTTGGATGGCCATTTGCATAGCAGTCACTTCCAGCCCAATTTCGACATTTATCTGTCCGTTATTTATAAAATCTTAAAGAATTAAAGTTATAGATCTCGTCGATATCTTCGATTTGATAGGTGGCAGGCCTCATAACTCTTCCTAGATCAAACGTTATGGCCGTTTTCGCAAGGTACGTCAGAGCAGAAAATTTTTCGTCACAAAACCGCCGCCGAGATTGGCATACCAGCCACAAGTCAGAACCCTAGCCCACTGGGGCGGGCCCAAATCAAGCATAAACCCCCGCCGGGGCGGGAGTAGCCCAGAAAATGTGCGAAAAGTGCAAATTTTGGTCCAATTTGAGACTAGAAAGGATTGTTTCGATCCGATTGACACAAGGAGTTCCAAGAGAACTTCCAAGAGGACTTAAAGACATATGAAGAGACTTATAAAAGAAGGAGAATCAAAAGAATTAGGGGAGATGAGAGACTAGATAGAGGATTCAATTAGATTAGATTAAAGTAAATTAGATCAAAACACTAGTTCTAATTAGATTTGGAGATTGAAGCAACTTGAAGACCATTGAAGATCAAGAGCAGGAGCTTGAGGAAGATGGAGATTTGCTGACAACAGATTTATTCTTTACTCTACTCTTATTTTTATCTTTTAATGTTATTTCAAGTGTGGATTCTTAGTTTTAATTCAATGAACTAATTCTTTGTTTGAGAGTACGATGGATCTTATTGTGTAGTTTATTTTAATATGCTTCGTTATCAATTATTATGTTCTATTGTGAGGATTGTCTATTATGTTTTGGACTTGATTGTTTAATTGATTGGCCGTCAATTACCGTGATAATCTATATGAACTCGAGAGATGAAGTATTGATTTAGATCTTATCATGATAGCATGTGTCATGAATTTTGTCAATAGTAGATTTTTGATTATTGTTAAGGTAGAGATACGCTTGACATCACATGTAATCGGATAGAGAACTTATTCTTCAACTTTCTTCGATTGTAATTCACATAGAGATATAGTGGGTTAGTTGATTAAGGTGTTTAACGAATTTCTATCTTAATTGTGGATTGATGTTAATATGGGTATTATGCATCGAGAGGTGGTTTTATCTACTTTAGTGTTCTTGATTAACAATTCAGGATAAAGAATAATTGATGAGAAGTGTGTTATCTTAAATGAAGCAATAAGTGAAGTTGTGATCTTAAATCTCCGTTATCTTAATTTAACTAGTGGTAATTAAAATTAGTTTACTTATAAATTGAAATTCATTCGTTTAAATAAGATTGAGTTGGTTACGGGTTAGTACTTGGTATTTTTATTAAACAATTCCTCGTGGAAACGATACTCTACTATCACTTTATTACTTGTTGACCACATATACTTGCGTGTTTTGCGTATATAGATTTTACCCAACAGCCTTGCATCTTGAAAATAAAATCAATCAAGCCGAATACATAATAAAATGGAATTATCAAAGGCCTCAATTACTATTGAGCACAAGGGTTTGAAAAACCTATTTTACAAAACATCACTTCTATATCTTGTTAAAATTGAACTTTTATACAAAAGTTAAACCCTTTGTATATAAGTGCAAACGAGGCATAGCACTACTTCCAAAATGTAACAATCCGGAATTTCAAATTGTAATAATTAAATATTGATTGAATTATATAAATATTTATTTGATGTGTTTATTGTTAAAATTGATAAAATAAATATTTTATTGATGTGGTTATTATTAGTAAATATTTATGAATTAAAGTTATTAGATAATATTCCAAATTAAATTAATTTGTAAGTTAGAGAGTTTTAATATAAAATGAGAGGCTATATTGTTGTTGAATTTAATAATTTAAATAAGTGTGTTAAGTTATTATATAAAATTATAAAGAAATTATAATTTTGTGATAATTGTTTAAGTGGAATATTTATTTAAAATATAGTGTGGTTGATTAATTTATTGATTAATATTGGATATGGAAATTCAAATAAATAATATGTGATTATAAATTATAAACTAAATTGTTTATTAACATAATTAAAGTAGTTTTAAATTGGTTTAACCCAAACAAGGCCTAAAGTTATTAAATCTTTATTTTAAAGAGTTTTTGCCAAACAAAGCCTTATGGCTTTTGGATTTTTAAATTTTGAATTATAATAATATAAATAAAATAAATTAAAATAATAAATATAATATATTTATAATATATACATTTGTTTTGTAACTAATATTTATTAAGTTTGGCTTATTAAGGTTATCAGTTTTATTTCTTACACTTGATTATTAGTTGGTTTACGTTTAACCTTAGTGTTATGCCTAAGAAGTATACTGAGAATTCAGAGAAGAAAACTTGAGAGAATTGTCTACAATGCAAAGGATTTCTTAAGGAACAAAAGGTATTCTCCATAATCTCCATAGTATATATATATATATATATATATATATATATATATATATATGAGTTTATGATGAAATTTTGTGTATTTTGTGAATTTCAAATTTTTTGAATTGTTGCTATACAATTGGATTACTTGTGATTATATGTGTTTATGATGATTAGAGTTTGTGTTTAAATAAGCATGCTAATTTCGTATAATAGTAGAAAAATTATGACAATGTATATATTTGTCATATGGCTTGTGTATGTATCAATTTTGATGGTCAATTGGTATGCTAAACTGCAAATTGAAGCTTGTTTATACTAGTTCATTAAGAAACGAAGATAATGTAACTTGAACGAAGTGATTTGGTGAGGAATTGAAATCACAATGTTGATTTTTGTGAAGAAACTCAAAAATGGAGTTTTCATATGAAAATGAGAAATTTGAGAAATTAAAATATTTAAAAGTGTTATTAAATTGTTCTATGTTGATGAATATGTTAGCAATCTTGTTTATGATAGTTTTATATTTATTTTATATGTTAATTTCACTGTTTGGTGGGTAAAATTCGTGTTAGTTGGGCTAAAAATGGCTACTGTTCATGCCGTTTCTATTTCTGTCTGTGCACCAGCGCAGCTGCGCTAGGGCCAAGGCAAAAAACTGCGTAGTTGCGCAGGCGCAGTTGCGCTGTGTATGGCACAGCTGCGCCATACACTAATCTGAGGCAGAGGCTGTTGCTGCTGCTGCTGCAGTTCTGGGGTAGCGACATACTTTGGTCTAATGATGTGTTAGTATAATAAACATGTAATAATATAGTTAAAACAGAATCGTGCTATGTGGTTAGTAGTTTCCAAGTTTCAAATGGTTAGTAAGTGATGAACGTGGTATATTAGAACTTAGTGAGAATGATGATTAGTAAACAGGTGTTGTGAAGGTCAACACTTGTAATTTCTGATATTTGTATGGTAGCTTAAGACTTGTGCTAAAATAATAAGTCTAACTAGAAATGTGTGTTATGTTGGAACGTGAATGTTAGTATATCTAATAGATGGTGGTTCTAAACCTATATATAGGTGAACGTGAGTTTAATAATATATCTTACGCTCGAGGCAAGTTCCTTAACTCTACTTTTATAATAATTGTGCAAGCTTCTAAACCTATCTTTTTACATTGAGCAAGTTTTTTGTATCTAGTTTATTTATGATGATGCAAGTTCCAAAATCTCATCTATTTACATTGAGCATGTTTTAATCTTAAGTTATTGGAATTCTAATCATTGTTTGCTTACTCTAACTTGTTTATAGTTAAACAAGTTTCTCTAGTTCATTCTTTTATAATAAATGTTTCTTGAACTTTAGTTCCTGGTGTTGAATTGTTCAATCACTTGGTATAGTTTATTACCATGTGGAGCAAGCATTGTTTCCAGCTTGCTATCAATTAGTGCATGTTCGGTAACTAAATTTCTTATTTGACAAGATCACAGACCTATCTTATTATTTTTTAAGACAAGGTTTATCATTTTCTTCATTTTGATCAATACTTATGCTCTCTGGTTATTTTCAAGCATAAGTTTAGTATATAGTCAGTTCACCTATGATTCTCAATTGTTTTATGTTAAGTTGTTATTAAACAACTATTGTGTTATCAAGCATTGTTGATTCAACTAGTTCCCTACTTGATGATCGTTAAACTTCAAATTACCCTTGAAAGCTTATCCAAACCAAACTTTCTTTTGTGCGGACTTGTACTGTAAATACTGAGATGAACAACCCTATTATTAGGGGTATACGCTTATCGTTGAAATGTTTGTGCACAATACATTGTACGAAGGGCTGATCCCCCTATGTACGAGGAGTCCTTATAGTCTTATGACTGTTAAAGTTTAAGTTGAAAGAGTACTTATAACTGTGGACATGGTTCGTGGTCATTAGACCCTCAGTTGTATATTTCAGAATGTTAATAGAACATATCGTTCAGTTCTATTGAGCCTATTATTTGGCAAATGTTGCAAAGTTTATCCATTATTATTTTAAGTGAGCTTTACTTGCTCACTCTTGCTTATATAAACATTACAACTAAAGTTGAGAAGGTCGACGTACCTAGCACCAGTAAGGGAAAGGAAAAGATGAACAAGTACTGAAGACTTGTAACCATTTTGATATTTTATTATCAGACTTTATTTGAATTATTGTAATGAACTTATTTAAATTCCACATTTGAATGATTGAATTTAAAGGTTAGATAACCTGGGAGATTTTATTAATGTAATCCCTTAAGTGAAGGTTTATTATTCAATTTTTATTATGATTGGGTAGTTAGATATGAATGTTTTATTTAAATGAACACCAAATCTTGTGGTAATGAAGTACCAGGACTTGGGGGTGTCATAAGTTGGTATCAAAGCCTTAGGTTATAAACCTTAGGTGGGGAAAAGCCTTAGGAAGTAACCTTTGAAACGATAGTGGTGATTAACTCTAATCGAGTTTTAAGGAAGAATTGATAAAACACTTATGTGCCTATGTGTTTATTACTTATGTGCTCGTGAGTGTCGAGTTGTAATGATTAATAATTAAAACTTAAAATTTTGTTGTCAAGATGACTAATGTCGAAGAATTCAGTCAGACTAGGGAGGAAGGACCTCAGATGCCTATAGAGGAGGAGCCTCGTGACATTCAGGTTGTTTGGGAACAACTACTGCCACGAGAGTCAGCCCCGTTGGTCACAGTGGTTGAAGATGAGGATGATGATGTGGAAACGGATGAGGAAGATCTCATTGAGCTGCCACAGTCAAATATGGATGATGAGGAGGAGGAGGAGGAGATTCCATTGAACTCGATAGCCGCTCGTATGTACGATGAAGTCTACGACCGCATCATGGAACTTCAGGATACCGTCGAGGAGTTGCAAGAGATAATAGCTGAGCAACAGACATCAATGGCACAGAAGGACGATGAGATCTAGGATCGAGATGAACGTTTGAACAATGTCGAAGAGAAGCTGGTTCATACTGAAGGAGAGAAAGAACAACTGATCGAGGAGGTCGCAGAACTGAAGAACAAGCTGAAGGAAGAAGCTACTAAGAGAGCAAGAGCCGAAGATGCATATGAGGAAGTGTTTTAACGAGCCGGGATAGCAGTGAAAGACGCACAAGCAAAAGGAATGAAGATGGAAGAGATGAAAAGTGTATTCAACACTGTGATTAATCGAGCTCAGGATCGGGTCATGGGTTATCCGATTTAGTTCGAGACACTTCCATCATTCGTATTAGATCGCAGAATAATATTCCGGATTATAGAGGGAAAACGTAGTAAGGCTAAGCAGTATCTTAGTAGAACATCGTAGTTGTTATGCGATTAATAAAATGTTAAATAATTTGTAAATCCCAAGTGTTATGTAACAACCTATGGGATATTATGATGATGTTGTCCTGAAACTTTTGTAGTTCAGGAAAGTAACGTAGATAGTTGTGATGCTATTATTATGATGTTTTCAACAAGATTATGAATGAATAAAAGTTATTATTTTATTTTATTCAAAGTGTTATGTGATAATTTCCTTTATGAGATGTCAGTTAAGTAGAAATTATTTAAAAGAGTTGAATAATAATCTAATGAGTGTATTTTTAACAGAAAATGCCTCCAAGACATCAACCACCACGACAACGAACCACTGAAGGAACCAATAACGATAATGTTGATGCAAACCCCATTCATCAACTAGTGACATTACTAACAGAAGCGTTGCAGAATCAACCACAGAACATAGGATCAACGTTTAAGGATTTCAGGGCGGTTGGACCACCTGAATTCCGTGGGTCCATGAATCCAATCGAGGCACAGACCTGGATATGGAGATAGAAAAGGTGTTTGATGTCGCTAGGTTAAGGGATGATTAGAAGACTGCTTTTCCAACATTCATGTTGAAAGCAGAGGCTAGTTATTGGTGGCAGGCCAATAAAACTAGAGAAGGGCCAGGGGTGATGACCTGGGATAGGTTTAAGGAAATATTCTTTGAGACATATTTCCCAGAGAGTTCGAAGAGTCAGCTAGAAGTGCAGTTTTTAGAACTAAAGCAGGGAACGATGATGGTGTCTGAGTATGCCGTGAAATTCAACGAGTTGCCGAGGTTTGCACCATACCAAGTTAGTACATATGAACGTAAAGCGAAGAGGTTTGAACAAGGACTAAAGCCTTGGTTGTGCAGTAGGGTCTCTCTGTTCCAGCTGAAGACGTTTGCAGTGGTAATGGAGAAGGAAATTCTCGCTGAAGGTGGGGGCGAGGTTGTGACAAAGTTCAATCAGGAACAGAAAAAGAAGAAGAATGAGGTGGAGGTTAAGAATGGTAGTGGAGGTAGTGGAAATGGCAACAACAATTTGAAGAGGAAATTGAACGAAAATGTGGGTGCTGAAAACCAGTAGGGTAACCAGCAAAATAAGAATTTTGAAGCATGTGCTACATGCGAGAAGTTTCATAAGGGTGTGTGCTTGATGGGGAAACGAGTATGCTTCAACTGTGGTCATGAGGGTCACATCGCCCCAAATTGTACTCAACCTAAGAAGAACGTTTGCTTTATGTGCGGATCCAAGGATCACTTTGTTCATGAATGCCCTAAGAAGAAGGCTGGAGAGACAGCAGGAAGCAAGGGAGATAGCAGTGGAAGTACATGGGACATTGCTGGACCAACAGAATCAAACAAACCTACAACCAGAACCTTCAACATGACTGTGCAAGATGATGTGCAATAAAAAGATATGTTGTCGGGTATTATCCCAATCAATGATATAAATGCTTATGTATTATTTGATTCGGGTGCTACTTGCTCATTTATATCTGATAAATTTGCTAAGAAGTTAGAAATACCTAGTGAAGAATTGAATTTCCCTTTAAACATAGAAATTATGAATAATGAAGTAATTCATGTTAGGTTCGTATACAAGAACTGTAGGGTGAATATTAAGGGGAATATCATGATGGTAGATTTAATTCCAATTAGACTTGCAGAGTTTGATGTTATTTTGGGAATGGATTGACTGTTCAATTATGGAGCGATAATTGATTGCCAAAAGAAATGTGTAAACCTTATGACTCCATTAAAGGTAGTTTTTTATGGTAGCAAATAGCCTAAACAAATGAGATGTCTGACGATTATGCAGACCAAGAAGTTGTTGAGTCAAGACTGTATGGGTTATTTAGCTTACATAGTCGATACTCAGAAGAAGGGTGTAAAATTGGAAGAGATACCAGTGTTTAGGGAATTTGTAGATGTATTTCAGGAGGATTTTCCAGGACTTCTGCCTGACAGAGAGATTGAGTTCGTGATCGACTTAGCGCTAGGAACAACACCGATATCAAAGGTCCCGTACAGAATGGATCCGGTAGAGATGAAGGAACTGATGGTACAATTGCAAGAACTATTAGATAAAAAGTATATTCAACCAAGCGTATCACCGTGGGGAGCGCAGTGTTATTCGTGAAGAAGAATGATGGGTCAATGTATCTTTACATCGATTATAGAGAATTATACAAAGTCATTATTAAAAACAAATATCCGTTCCCAAGAATAGATGACTTGTTTGATCAATTGAAGGGTGCTAAATAGTTCTCAAAAATAGATTTAAGAAGTCAGTATCACCAATTGAAGGTAAGAAAGGAGGATATACCTAGAACGGCATTCAGAACTCGGTATGGACATTACGAGTTTCAGGTGAAGTTTATTTCGTTTGACCAATGCCCCTACTGCATTCATGGATTTGATGAACAGGGTGTTTAAACCATTTTTAGACAAGTTTTTAGTGTTATTTATCAATGACATTCTGGTGTATTCCAAAACTCAAGAAGAACACGTAGAACACTTATGTTTGACGTTGGAAACACAAAGAAAGGAAAAGTTATACGCGAAATTCTCTAAATATGAATTTTGGCTAGATCGTGTATAATTTCTTGGGCACGTGATTGACAAAGATGGGATTTCAGTGGATCCATCAAAAGTGGAAGCTATAATCAATTAGGAACAACCAAGAACACCGTTGGAGGTGAGGAGCTTCTTGGGACTGGCCAGTTATTATAGAAGATTTATTCAAGATTTTTCCAAGATAGCCACTCTGCTAACAAATTTGACAAGAAAAGTTGTAAAATTTGTTTGGACAGAGAAATGTGAAGAGAGTTTTCAAGATTTGAAGAAGAAATTAAGTGTGGCACCGGTGTTGTCATTACCGGATAATACGGGAAACATTGTGGTGTATAGTGATGCATCACATAAAGGATTAGGTTATGTTCTTATGCAGAATGGCAAGGTTATTGCATATGCATCAAGATAGCTGAAGGAATATGAGAAAGGTTATTCGACTCATGATTTAGAATTGGCTGCAGTTGTGTTTGCTCTGAAGATATGGAGACATTATCTCTATGGAGAAAAATGTGAGATGTACACAGACCATAAAAGTCTGAATTATATTTTTACACAGAATAACCTAAACATGCGTCAAAGAAGATGGATGGAATTGATAAAAGATTACGATTGTGAAATCTTTTATCATCCAGGAAAAGTGAATGTGGTTGCAGATGCATTAAGCAGAAAAGGTCAGGAAAAGTTGAAGTTGTTAACCAAACAGGAAGAGCTTATTTCAGCTATGGCAAGGCTAGAGTTGGAAATCAAATTTCCAAAAGAAACAGATGAAAAATTATACCAGATAGACACTAGTCCAACTTTGGTGAACAGAGTGAAAAATGCTCAACTACAAGATGAAGAATGTGAAACGATTAAAGAGAAAGTGGTTGAGGGTAGTGATGTAAAATACAAGATCAATACTAAAGGGTTACTAAGGTTCGAGGGAAGAATTTGGGTTCCAAAAGTACCGAAGATTAAACACGAAATCTTAAAAAAAGCTCATACCTTAAGATATTCGATTCATCTGGGAAGTACAAAAATGTATCAAGATTTGCGGCGACATTTTTGGTGGCTAAATATGAAAATGGACGTTGCAGAATGCGTTGCAAGGTGCTTGACATTAGAGAGTGAAGGCCGAGCATCAAAGACCAAGCGGATTACTTCAACCATTGGAAATACCGAAATGGAAGTGGGATCATATCACAATGGACTTTGTGGTAGGTCTTCCAACAACTTAGAAAGGGTACGATGTGATTTGGGTGTTAGTGGATAGATTAACGAAATGAGCACACTTTTTGCCCATAAAGATTAGATTTAATCTTGATCAGCTAGCAAAACTATACGTCAAAGAAATTGTGTCCAGACATGGAGTGCCAATATCAATTGTGTCAGATAGAGATCCGCGATTCATGTCAAATTTCTGAAAGAGACTATAAGAGTTTATGGGAACACAGTTGTGAATGAGCACGACATACCATCCACAAACAGATGGCCAAAGCGAACGAACAATCCAAACATTGGAAGATATGGTGAGAGCATGCATCAAAGATTTCAAAGGGAGCTGGGATGAACATTTACCATTTGTAGAATTTGCCTACAACAACAGTTACCATGCGAGCATCGGCATGCCACCTTATGAGGCATTATACGGCAGAATGTGCAGAATTCCACTGTGTTAGGATGAAGTCGGTGAACGCCAACTGTTAGGACCAGAACTGGTATAACAAACTGCTGAGGTTGTCAAACTCATCAGGACAAGATTGGTAGCAGCCCAAGATAGACAAAAAAGTATGTTGATCAACACAAACAAGATCGTACATTCGACATAGGAAATTATGTATTCCTAAAGGTTTGTCCTTGGAAGGGGAAAATTTATTTCGGTAAAAAGAGAAAGCTAAGCTCGAGGTTTATTGGACCCTTCGAAGTACTGCGAAGAGTTGGAGAAGTGGCATATGAGGTAGCTCTACCTCCAGAGTTGGAAAACATTCATAATGTTTTTCACGTTTCGGTGTTACGACCGTATAAACCCAATTACAAGCATGTGATCGAGTATGAACCGTTACAGTTCAGTACAGATTTGTCTTATGAAGGGATTCCTATTCAGATAGTCGACAGAAAAGAACAAGTGTTCAGATATAAAGTGATACCTTCTGTGAAGGTGATATGGAGAAAGCACAATGTCGAAGAGGCAACTGGGAACTCGAAGCTGAAATAATGAAAAATTACCCTGAGTTATTTGTTTAATCCATGTCTTCGATTCTGGGGATACAATCTTTGTAAGAAAGAAAGAATGTGACGATTTAATTGTTTGAGTTGTGATTCTAGGGACAGAATCCTTGCAAGGATGGAAGGATGTAACAATATGAAATTTCAAATAGTAATAATTAAATATTTATTGAATTATATAAATATTTATTTGATGTGTTTATTGTTGAAATTGATGAAATAAAATTTTTATTAATGTGGTTATTAGTAGAAAATATTTATGAATTAAAGTTATTAGATAATATTCTAAATTCAATTAATTTGTAAGTTAGAGAGTTGTAATATAACATTAGAGGTTATATTGTTGATGAATTTAATAATTTGAATTGGTGTGTTAAGTTATTATATAAAATTATAAAGAAATTATAAATTTGTGATAATTGTTTAGGTGGAATATTTATTTAAAATATAGTGTGGTTGATTAATTTATTGATTAATGTTGGATATGGAAATCCAAATAAATAATATGTGATTATAAATTATAAACTAAATTGTTTATTAAAATAATTAATGTAGTTTTAAATTAGTTTAACCCAAAAAAGGCCTAAAGTTATTAAATCTTTATTTTAAAGACTTTTTGCCAAACAAAGCTATATGAATTTTGGATTTTTAAATTTTGAATTATAATACTATAAATAAAATAAATTAAAATAATAAATATAATATATTTATAATATATACATTTGTTTTGTAACCGACATTTTATTAAGTTTGGCGTATTAAGGTTATCAATTTTATTTATTACACTTGATTATTAGTTGGTTTATGTTTAATCTTAGTGATATGCCTAAGTAGTGTACTGAGAATTCAGAAAAGAGAACATGAGAGTATAACTTGAGAGAATTGTCAACAATTGCAAAGGATTTCTTAAGGAACAAAATGTATTTTCCATAATCTCCAAAGTATATATATATATATATATATATATATATATATATATATATATATATATATATATATATATATATATATATATATATATTCTAGGAATTTCAAATTTGTTGAATTGTTGCTAATACAATGGGTTACTTGTGATTATATGTGTTTATGATTATTAGAGTTTGTGTTTAAACAAGGAAATTGCATGCTAATTTCGTATAATAGTAGAAAAATCATGACAGTGTATATATTTGTCATATGGCTTGTGTATGTATCAATTTTGATGGTCAATTCATATGCTAAACTATAAATTAAAGCTTGTTTATGCTAGTTCATTAAGAAACGAAGATAATGTAACTTCAATGAAGTGATTTGGTGAGGAATTGAAATCACAGTGTTGATTTTTATGAAGAAACTCAAAAATGAAGTTTTCATATGAAAATGAGAAATTAAAATAGTTAAAAGTGTTGTTAAATTGTTCTATGTTGATGAATATGTTAGCAGTCATGTTTGTGATAGTTTTATATTTATTTTATATGTTAATTTCACTGTTTGGTGGGTGAAATTCGTGTTAGTTGGGCTAAAAACGGCTACTGTTCATGCCGTTTCTGTTTCTGTATGTGCACCAGCGCAGCTGCCACTACAAAAAAATGAGGCTTCAGTAACAACCGATTTTCGTTGCTAATGGTGCTAAATTTCGTTGCTAAAGGATTTTGGCAACGACTTTACTATCGTTGCGTATTTCGTTGCGCAATGAGCGTTGCTAATTGTTCCGCAACGAACGTATTTTTTTCGTTGCCAAAATTAATAAATTTTGCAATGAAATTGGCTTTCGTACAGATACATCAATCCTTTAGCAACAAAATGTATTGATGCAAAATAATTAAAATATCGTTGCTTAAAACCCCATTTCGTTGGAAAAGCCTACTAATTGGCAACGAAATGAACTTTTTTTTTTGCAACGACCATGCATTTTCATTGCAATTGATACAATTTTGCAACGAAATTTTTTGTTGCAGTAAATTATGAAAATTAATGCCTAAACTTGCTTTCGTTGCGGAACGTAAACTTTTTAGCAACGATTTTTGTTGTTGATTATATTATTTGGCAACGACATTATGCTGAATCCGCAACGAAAATATTTGTTGCTGATTATTTTTCAATAGCAACGAAATTCGTCGATTAGCAACGACATTATATGTTGCCGTTTCTTTATATGTGCAACGAAAGTTGATATGATTTGCAACGATAAAAAATGTTGCCTTTTATTTTAGTATTAGCAACAATATCCTCTTCGTTATTATTAGGTTAATTTTTCGTTACCAAATATTATATTTTTAATGTCATTAGTAACGATTTTTTTTTGCTAAATGTATAAAAAATTGTTGCTATATTAAAACTTATTCAATGTTTTGGTAACAAATTATACTATTGCCAAATCAAAAATTGACATACTTTTTGTATACCTGGCTAGCTCAATGTCCCCATAGAAAATAATGACAAAAATATAAAAAACTAAAATATTATTAGCTTAATAAAATCATCCACTACATAATCATTCATTATCTTTACAAATATTCCAAATATTCGGGGCATTTAGTATAATCCAAAAATATTCTTAGTTTTGGAGACAAGATGTGTTTTAGCCTAATTGCTTTTTAAGCAGCCTGATTCAACAACAAACTTGTGCAACTGGGAAATGAAGCCAACACGACTACTTTGCTGAGGCAACCAGAGCATATCTGGTTCGCGTGAAAGTAGCAATCAGTGCGCCAAGCTGCAATTTATCATTGCACCCAAAACTCAACTTGTACCTGCACACACCAAAAACAGTAAAGCAATTAAACCCTTGTGTATCTACAACCCAATTGAAATGCAGTCCTTCCACCAAGTTTGCGGGAATACATTAGAATCAGAGAATAAACCCAACTACCCAAGTAAATAGTAAGGAACTAGAACCAGTAGATTACTGTAACGTGTTCTGTTCAAAAGAAGAGAATGGAAAGAGCTTGAACTAAACATGACTTGGCAAATTTTTTAATAAGTGTATTCCATTTTGACTACTAATAGTTCTCTATTAAGCAACAACCATGCACCCATATCAATAAAACTTGATCCAAGAAATGCTCTTATAAGTCTTTAACATTTTCATTTTTCATGACAAGTAGGACCAAGTTTTCAATTATGTAATTCATGTTATCGAACCAATGTAAGATACTTCATTACTTCAAAATCACAACTCATTTAATTTTTCCCAAACTTCACATGGTTTACTTTTCATATTTAATTTATCCCTCAAACTGGTTAACAAAACAGGATAAGATTTTAAATGAGATTAGTTCTTCAAAACCTATCTGAGAAATGTATTTGGTTCTTCAGAAAATGCAACATTTTATGCCCTGTTGGTTCCATCAGATAAACATTAACAATGATTTATGATATAACTATCACGGGGTTGCTATCATCACCCAGCACCTTGACTTATAAGATTTTCATGTATAAAACAACTCTAATTAGTGATTACTGCTTGCAGTTAATTTTGTCAATTTATAAGTCTCTTGTGCTATAGCTTCCATGTAACTGTGAATGTTATTCGGTCCAAGATTAATGAGAGCTAAATAAGTACTAGCAATAAGACATGTCTGCAAATAAGAACGACAAAGAAAACTTGAAAATACACTCTAGTCATGTTCTCTAAAAATGAAAATCAAAAACCTTTTGACAGTGATACCTGATGTCCACAACCAAAATCCATATCCCTAGGATTGGTAATGCAAATGGGACATAACTGTCACAAGGCAGACAAGAAACAGTTTACTATGATTCCCAACAATACATGAACATTCCAATACTAAATCAATTTTTTAAGTATACTGGATCACTCCAGTACTAAATATACGGGTAAAGTTTTATGTGAAAAAGTTATGAGCGCATATCACTTACATGAACATATAATACAGCACTTGCAGGCAGACTCATGCCCACTGTGAGACCTTAGATTTTATGAATAAATATTTAATTTTCTCGAATTTTTTTTTATATTATGGTGTGGATTTGAGATAATGTTATAGTTGTGGGTAATATTTATAAATTTTGCAAAGTACGCAAGTTGTTATATAATATTTGATTGGTCGGGGAATATTCGTTTTAACAAGGAATATTCGTACAATCGCACAATCATTGGTGGACCCCACAACGGAATTATTGTTAGATTGAAAAACGACAAAAATACTTTATGAAAATAACGGCGGAAGTTTTACAGTTAACTGTTGAAACACCCAGTATTTAAAGTAAAATAATACGCGTGGTTTCATAGTAGCACATTAATTATTGATGCTTACGTGATAAGTCAATCAGTTTTATTGGTATTATTAATGTAATAATACAGAAAATCTTTTTATATAAAACAGGATACTTTTATAAAGTTATTCTATAAATAGAATATATTATATTCTATCATGCATAGTGTTGCATAGTGTCTGCATAGTGTTTTGCATAGTAAAATCTTTTTATATAAAATAGAATACTTTTATAAAGTTATCTGTTTTATTAGACAATAATTAGAATATATTATATTTTATTATGCATAGTATTTGCATAGTGCCTGCATAGTGTTTGCATAGTAAAATCTTTTATAAAGTTATTCGTTTTATTAGATTATAAATAGAATATATTATATTTTATTTAAAAGATTTTGCTTTAATTATGGACCGTAAGATTAAAGTAAATCAATCTGGACCGTTCATGGATTAGTTACTATGCATTCCATTTTCCTATAAATAGAAGCTCATTCCTTCATTATTTTCTTACGAATTCACTGAACTCTAGAGAGAGAAACTATAGAGAGAGACTATAGAGAGATAGAAAAAAAGTATTCTGCTACGTAACTACTTTTATATTCAGTTTCTTTTACGGTAAGGGGTGTTATTTTTTTGTATTCAAGAAGAGAACTTCTGTTATTCTATTTCTTTATTGTTCTATTGGAATAACCTGTATACGCGGAATACCCTGTATGTGGTGACAGTCTTCTATTATTTTGTATTTATTATTCCGTTGGAACATCCTGTCTGTGCTATACGCCGGACCTGGTTCCGTTTTTATTATTCTGTCTTTATTATTCCGTTGGAACATCCTATATGTGCTTTATGCCAGACCTGGTTTTGTCTTTATTATTTCATTCTTTATTATTCTGTTGGAACATCTTGTCGGTGTGATTTTCACCTGACCTGGTTCTATTATTATTATTTTGTTTGAATAACCTGCCTGTGCGAAGTACCGCATACATGGTGATTTCTGTTGTTATTCCATTCTTTATTATACTCAGTTGGTTAAAGTTTTGACTTCTATACTCCATAAAATTATTAGAATATCCTTGATATTTGCGCTTCATCCAGTATCTTTTCATGAAAATATTCTTCTGAGCATTCTTGAATTTTACTCTAAAAAGCAGTATCATGTTGACAATTTGGACGTTATCAGTTCTTGGATAAATTAATTCTTCAACTTATTTTATTGAATTCTTATATCATTGTCATCATCCTCATGTTTATATTTTGTTAAAAGTCATATGTGGCCTGTAGTGCATAAATGGACTTGGTATGATTATGACCAGGGGCAATTCGGTGTAATCATAACTGTAATGTTACAAATAATTTGATAAAAGTCCTCATTGGCCCGTAGTGCATTGATGGATAGTTTTTGGTATGATTATGACTATGGATTCTCTTTGGCCGTAATACAAAGATAAATTATTTTATGGCATGATCAGGACCGTTGATGAAAATATGATTATCTTAAGCCGTAGTGCATGGATAATTCGTGGTCGTGATACTAAAGAATATCCTTGGCCGTAGTGCAGGGGTGATTCGATGATGTGGATTATTTATTAAGCTGAGTCCCAGCGATAAAAGTCATGAAAAATCTTTTAAATCATAAAAGATAGTAGATTTTATTTTCTACTTGACTCTTTTAATGGATTTCTTGTTTCGCTGCAGTTAAACTTGATGTTTGTTATATTGTATCAGTTTAACACTGTTTAAGGATAATGATAATTTATTCTGCATTATCTTAGTCATAATATTTCTTACTGGGCTAGTTGAGCTCACCCCTTTCTTTCACTGTTCTCTTCAGGAAATTAGAATATAGCTGGAACGAGTCGGAGAATGGAGTGATGGTCCTAGATGGTGAATTAGTAGTCCTCACTATTCTGTGAAATAGTGTGATAATAATTGTAATGAGGACTCCTTTTGAGTTTGTATAATCTCTAGTAGACAATAATTATATTCAAACTCACAGTTATGTTTTGTCGTATTGTACACGACAGTTGTATTAGTAAGTTGTATTTGAATTTTGTACCATGTATCTGACGACCCAAGATAGGTGATGTATACCTGATTTTGGGGGCGTCACACCAACAGCTGCAGCCTGTCTATCTAAAGAAAGTGCACTTAGTTGGAAAATACTAGACTGTGAAGGTTTTGATGCCCCTCGAGAAGCCATACCATAATGAGGTGGAGGAAGAGCAATCCTGTCTATAGCTTTCCCTTTCTAAGCACTAATTGAGAAACGCAAATATATCATGAATTTTCCTAAAACAAAAATATTGTTGAATATTATGGCAAAATCACAAAAGCCAAGTTGAATTAGTACCCTAATATATTAAGTTCTAGTGTTAATTTATATTGAGAAGGAATTTTCATCAAGGCTGAAAGTGCAAAGTCTGCCTCTTTCCTGGATCAGTTTAGATTATTCGACACAATTTATTTGAAATTTACAAACTAAAAGGATAAACTAATCAGTATAACAAAAACAAAGCATGCTCTGAAACAACGATTTCAAGGTTCCTGCTAATAAGTTACACCACACCTTATTCTTAGGAAAAAGAATAGCACACCAAAAGTCACATGAAGATGTTCGTAGAACTTATTTTGATGAGTAAATCACTAAGAAACCAAAATGATGATACACTATAAAACTGTGCAATATATGACTACGTAACGGAAAAAATACATTTGATGACCTAAGAAGAATAATATGCTTACTCAAATTAAATGTCCACATTGCTATGAACTCGTCTACATGACTATTTGCAAAAACCAATTTCAAAAGCCAACCATCTACCAATTTTCATTTTGATTTTAGATTGGTTAGACATTTTTTAAGATTTTTTCTTGATCAGATTTATAAAATAAATACTGATACATGAAAGTTTGGCTTTAACATATACAAACATGGAGTAGAATTATTTTATTAAAAATCAGAATGATTAAAAGCTAATTAAATTTTATGGCTACAACATCCAACCCTGCTTGCTTTTGATACAAAGAAATCATATAATCTACTACGCAGTACAATATGTAGTTGTATAATTTGAATTCAGAGAACTGACATTTACCATAGGAATCTGGCGGATATATCAGCTCGCTGAAATGAATCTGAATTTAATCTATGGATTTTGTGAATGTAAATAATTATCAAAAAAAGTGTAGACTAAAGCAAAAGTTTTTTTTTTATTATTATTATCACATAATATCACATAATATCCCTATATTATGACCGACCAACAAATAAGCTTAGGTAGGACATATTAGCGAAAGATTTACTCATCTCTCTCCTCCTAGTTCTATTCCCCGATCTCCTCCAAAGAACATATCCCTAAGCTCTGATACCAACTGTGACGCCCCCAATCAATATACATCTTGGATCAAATATTCATCTTTGCACTACAGGCCAAAGATATTCATTTGTATCACTAGTTAGTTATGTTCATCTCAACACATGTTCATCTTTACACTACGGGCCAAAGATATTCATCAATTAATCATTCATCTTTGCACTACGGGCCAAAGATATTCAGTAATATCATCATTTAGGACTAAGGATGATAAAAAATATTTTAAAGAACAAATCCAGTGAGACAGAAGGATAAATATTAGGGATTCATATTTCAGTTTATCCAAGTTTAATAATACTCCATAATAAATTATAGTGGAGTAAAATTCAAGAATGAAGATCAAAACATGGATTAAATTTCAAGAATAAGGGTCACGACAGATAACTTGGAAGAAAAAAAATAATTTTTTTTCTTTTGTGAATAGTAATCGTGAACAGCACCAGTGAACAGTACCCGTGAACAGTACCTGTCATGAAAAGTTCAAAATTTGATAAAAAGTTCAGACCAATATTCCTATGAAATGATATTAGATGCAGTGAAATTTCTAATCATTTCAAGAACTATAGAAGCAATACTTACCATAGTAAGTTCAAATTTAGGAATACGAGATGAAATAATATTGCTCACGTAATATGGCGTATGAAAGAAAATAATATTTCTCACGAGTATTGCAATAAAATAATATCCTTTACCTTAGTAGAAACTGAATTTAACTGGAGCATCGGATATTATTATGAGAAAATCGTGCAGAAAAACTATGCTCAAAGTATTCTTATACTCACGAAAAATACTCACAATACTTTAGAATAAGAATTTCTGATTTATGAAATGGTGTGTTAAGTAAAGAGGGGTTACCCCCTATTTATAGTGCAGCGCATGGAGGAAAAATCAAAGTATTCTGCCTAACATTTGCATTTTTCTTCCTTGTCTAACTATGTTTGCCTAACTTTTCATATTTTTCATAAAGGTGGGAGCCATCCTTGAAAACAAACTTGGCAGGCAAAACCCACCAACAATTTCCACCAATCAATGGCTTTTATTCTTCATAATTGAGGGTCCACAATTTTGAAAATCAAGCTTTGCAGGAGATATGAAATATTAGCCATCCACCAAAAGACAAAGCTTATGCAGGAAAATTCCTTCCGCCCGCAAACTTAGAAAAACATGCAAATAAAAATAATTCATATTCGTCCCTTTCTATCACATGTATACATATATATATATATATATATATATATATATATATATATATATATATATATATATATATATATATATATATAACAATAATATTATTATTTAAACAAATATAAAATATTATAATAATATTTTGAATTAATATTCTATCGGAAAAGATTAAAATACCAACTTTCATCAAATGTCACATGCTAACAAAATTTCTTCGTTTATATCCACATAAAATAAATATTTTCTTATCATATAAACCAATAATTAATTATTCATAAAAAATATTACAGAATCACAATAATGACAACCAGGCCGTTCCTAGGAAAGAGGGGGCTTTCCAATAAGAATTTCTCCTTAGTGGCGCGCAATTACGTGACCAAACCTCTCCTTGACAGAACTTTCTAGACATTGCCAATAATGTTATCTAATAATATTATTCAAATAATATGAATTATTGATCTGGTAATGGGGAAATATTGTGCAATGACAATTATTGAAACAACAATAATATAAAATATCAATGCAGTAATTATTGAATCAATAACATAAAATATTCAACAGTAATTACTGTAACAATTATTGAGTAGTGCCTTCTTACGTAAGAATCAATAATTCAAAAAATACTGTGCAATACCGTGTGCTACTGTGCAACCACGCGTATTACTGTATTTTAACCACCGGATAATCTAATAGTGTTAAAGGTAACAATTACGCCGTTATTTATAAAAACTCAAATTTGTCGTTTTCTTCATCCGACCGTTATTCTGTTATGGGGCCCACAAATGACTGCGCCGTCGTACAGATATTCTCGACAAAAAGAATATTCCATGACCAAACAAATATTCCCCGACAACAATGATTATTTTATAACCACTTGCTTATTTTGCAAAATTTGCATATTTCACCCATAACCAAAACATTATATCAAATTAATTCCTTAAGATAATAAATAGATGAAATTCAATTTTATTCATAATAAGTTGGGATCTTACAATCTCCCCTCCTTATAAAATTTTGTCCTCAAAATTGACGTACGTACCTGGAATGTCGAAAAGGTGAGGGTACCTCGCTTTCATTTCCGATTCCAACTCCCAGGTCATTTCTTCAATAGCATGATTATGACGCCCCCAAAATAGGTATACAACACCCATTCTGAGTCGCCAAATACATTGTACAGAAATAACTACAACTTCATTATTACAAAATAAAAACTGTGAGTTTAAATACAAATATTGTCATCTAGACAATATCCAGACTTAAATAAGTCCTCATTACAATTATTGATACACTGTTTTACAAAAATGGTGAGGACTACTAAAACGACTTTCTAGAAACTTCATTCCATACCCCAACTAGTACTCACTACATTCTCGCCTCCTGGGAAAATAGAACAAAAAGGAAAAGGGTGAGCTCAACTAGCCCAGTAAAGAATATTATGACTAAGATAATATAGAACAAATTATCGTTAGTCTTCAATAGGGAAAAATCTGATAGAATACAATAGACAACAAGTTTTAGATCAACAACTGCAGCGGAAACAATATTTCATTAGAAGAGTTAAATAGAGAATAAAATCTACTATCTTCTATATATGAATTTAAAAGTCCATCATCGATATTTTATCCCTGTAACATCAATCAATATATGTGACGCCCCCAAAACAGGTATACATCACCTATTCTAAGTCGCCAAATATCTGGTACAAAATACAAATATAACTTAATTATACAATTGTCGTGCAAAGTATGACAAAATATAAGCTGTAAGTTTTAATACAAATATTGTCGTCTAGACAATATACAAACTCAAATTCAATATTATTACATTTATTTTCCCACTATTTCACTAAATAGTGAGGACTACTAATGCTATCATCTAGTCCGTCACTCCGTTCCCCGACTAGTCCCTGCTACGTTCTCATTTTCTGAAGAGAACAATTAAAGTAAAAGGGTGAGCTCAACTAGCCCAGTAGGAAATATTATAACTAAGATAATTCAGAATATATTATCGTTAGCCTTCAACAGTGTTAAACTGATATAATATAACAATCATCAAGTTTAACTGCAGCGGAACAAACAATCCATTAAAAGAGTCAAGTAGAGAATAAAATCTATTATCTTTTATGATTTAAAAGATTTTTTATCATTTTTATCGCTGGGACTCAGCTTAATAAATAATCCAGATCATCGAATCACCCCTGCACTACGGCCAAGGATATTCTTTAGTATCACGACCACAATTATCCATGCACTATGGGCCAAGAATATTTGTGTATTTATTAATGGTCATGATCATGCCAATAACTGTCCATCAATGCACTACGGGCCAATGAGGACTTTTACCACATCATTTGTAACATTACGGTTATGATTACACCGAATAATCTCTGGTCATAATCATACCAAGTCCATCTATGCACTACATGCCACAGATGACTTTCAAAAAAATATAAACATGAGGATGATGACAATGATATAAGAATTCAATAAAACAAGTTCAAGAATTATTTTATCCAGGAATCAATAACGTCCAAATTGTCAACATGATACTGCTTTATGGAGAAAAATTCAAGAATGCTCAGAAGAATATTTCAATGAAAAGATACTGGATAAAGCACAAATATCAAGGATATTCCACTAATTTCATGGAGTATAGAAGTCAAAACATTAACCAACTGAGTATAACAAGGAATGGAATAACAACAGAAATCACCAGGCATGCAATAGACCGCACAGGCAGGTTATTCCAACAGAATAAAAAATAACAGAATTAGGTCCGGCGTAAAACTCACAAACAGGATATTCCAACAGAATAATAAAGATGGAATCAGGTCCGGCGTAAAACACACAGATAGGATATTCCAATAGGATAATAAAGATGGAACCAGGGCCGGCGTAGAACGTACAGACATGATGTTCCAACAGAATGATAAATAATGGAAACAGGTCCGGCGTAAATACACAGACATGATGTTCCAACAGAATGATAAAGAATGGAATAACAGAAGAATTTCATTAAGTATAGGGTAGCCCGCGTATACAGGTTATTCTAATAGAATAATAAAAAATGGAATAATAGAAGTTCTCTTCATGGATAAGAAAGAAATAATACTCCCTACCTTGGAAAAACTGGATACTAAAATAGTGAGGTAGCAGACTTCTCTTCTTCTTTCTCTCTATAATTTCTCTATATAATAATCGCTCTAAAGCTTTTGTGAATTGGTGAGAAATGAAGGAAGAATGAGCTTCTATTTATAGGAAAATATAGTTTCGATAAATGCACGTTTTGGGGCTCGAAAAATTACAGTACAATACCTCCAACTTTTCTTTCATTTTTAATTTAGTCATGCAAGTATTATCAATCTTACACCAACTCCCCTAATAGTAAATAATGTGATTCAATAGTACACACATGTGAACAAATAGTTATATAAGCATGTGAATTAGTAGCAATTAATTGCTCATTTATCCGATAAATTACCCAATTTATCAATATAACCCCTAGACATCAATTATCATCGGAATAGATGTCAATTTCCACTAACACTAATAATCCCAACACAATAGAACTATCAAAATTCATTTTTAATCAACACAGTTTATTCATCATTAATATTATAACTCAAAATATTTAACAACGAGGTCATTCCCAGGAAAGAGGGGGCTTTTCGATAAGGATTTCTCCTTATTGGCACGCAATTAGGTGACCAAACCTCTCCTTGACAGAACTTCTAGACATTGTCAATATTACAAATTATAATATGAATAACTTTGTCGTCTCAATTATTGATTTAATAATATAAAATATTATGCAAATGATACTGTGACAATAATTGAATCAATAATATGAGAGATATGATGCAGCAATTACTGTAGCAATAATTGAGTATAACTGAGTGACTTCTCACGTAAGCATCAATAATCAATACCGTGTGCTACTATGTAACCACGCGTATTACTGTACTTTTAACACCGAGTGTTTCAACAGTTAACGGTAAAACTTCTACCGTTATTTTCATAAAGTATTTTTGTAGTTTTATCAATCCGACAATATTTCCGTTGTGGGGGTCCACCAATGATTGTGTCGTTGTACGAATATTCCCTGTTAAAACGAATATTCCACGAAAAATCGAATATTATATAACAACTTGCGTACTTTGCAAAATTTGTAAATATTACCCACAACTATAACATTATATCAAACCCACACCATAATATTAAAAAATATATTTCGAAAAAATTTAATCTTTATTCAAAAAGTTGAGGTCTTACAACCTCCCCTTCTTATAAAATTTCGTCCTCGAAATTAGAGTGCGTACCTGGTATGTCGAAGAGGTAAGGATATCTTGATTTCATCTTAGATTCTAACTCCCAGGTTATTTCTTCCACATCGTGGTTTCTCCACAAAACTTTGACTTGAGGTATAACCTTGGAGAGTAGAATATGATCCTTTTTATCCAAGATTTTAACAGGTAACTCTTCATACGTTAAATATTCCTCTATCTTTTCTGGTTCTAATTCGATAATGTGGCTCGGGTCTTTCACATATTTATGTAGCATAGATATGTGAAAAAACGTTATGAACACGAGACATACATGGCGGTAAAGCTAGTCTATACGCCACAGTTCCTACTCGATTGAGGATTAAAAATGGGCCAATGAATCGAGGGTTGAGCTTTTCTCTCTTTCCAAATCTCGTAACTCCCTTCCATGGAGTAACACGTAATAACACGTGATCTCCAATATCGAATTCTACGTCCTTTCGATGAAGATCAGCATAACTCTTTTGTCGATCTTGTGAGGTTTTTATACGTTGTCGGATCGTTTGAATCTTTTTTGTAGTCATATGCACCAACTCCGGTCCCAACAACGTTGCTTCACCCACCTCATCCCAGCATACTGGAGAACGACACTTTTTTCCATACAACGCCTCAAATGGAGCCATGCCAATACTTGCTTGATAATTGTTGTTGTAGGAAAACTCCACCAATGGTAGGAACTTAACCCAACTTCCCTTGAGGTCAAGGACACAGAGTCTTAATAGATCTTCAAGAGTTTGAATGGTCCTCTTCGACTGCCCGTCCGTCTGAGGATGATATGCCTAGCTAAATCATAAATCTGTGCCCATAGCTTTTTGCAAACTAACCCAAAATCTTGAAGTGAATCTTGGGTCCCGATCAGAAACTATGGATACTGGCATACCATACAGTTTTACAATCTCGTTTATGTACATACGAGCAAGACGTTCAAGTGTATAAGTTTCTCGTATAGGTAGGAAATGATCAGACTTGGTCAATCTATCAACAATGACCCAAATTGCATTTATGCCTTGAGAAACCTTGGGAAGACCAGTAACAAAATCCATGGTAATGTGTTCCAACTTCCATTCTAGAATTTTAAGTGGTTGCAATGGACCTTTTGGTACTTGATGCTCTGTTTTAACTCGTTGACAAGTTAAACACCTTGAGATAAATTCTGCTATCTCTCTCTTCATATTGCTCCACCAAAATGTATGTCGAAGATCACGATATATTTTGGTACTCCCAGGATGGATTGCAAACGGTGTGTTGTGCGCCCCCATCATGATTTTATACTTTAAATCAGGGTTGTTAGGAACACAAAGTCTGTAGTTGACTCGAAGTATTCCTTCTTCATATATTCTTGCTTCCGGCATAGCACCTTCTTGTACTTTCTTTCTCATACACATCAGCTCCAGGTCTGTAGCTTGAGCAGCATTAACCGTATCGATTAAAGTCGGTTGTACTCGTATATTTGCCATCATCACATGGGTCCCTGGAGTCTTTATCTCTAACTCCATCCTTTGCAAGTAATACAAAATGGGCCTTTGCGTTGACAATATTACACTCGTACCCGCATATGACCTTCTACTCAGTGCATCAGCTACTACGTTCGCTTTTCCAGGATGGTATTAAATAGTATGATCATAATCTTTCAACAGTTCGAGCCAACGTCGTTGTCGCATGTTGAGTTCCTTTTGAGTGAAGAAATATTTGAGGCTTTTATGATCCGTATAGATCTCCACTTTCTCCCCATACAGGTAATGCCTCCAAATTTTAAGCCCAAAAATGATAGTTGCCAACTCTAGATCATAAGTAGGATAATTCCTCTCATATTCTTTGAGTTATCGTGAGGCATAGGCTATGACTTTCCAATGTTGCATGAGAACACATCCTAACCCTTTGCCCGAAGCATCACTGTAGATGACAAATCCCTCCGAGCCAGATGGTATTGTCAGAACAGGTACTGAAATGAGTCTCCTCTTGAGTTCTTGAAAACTCTTCTCACATTCCACGCTCCAACCAAATTTTGTATCTTTTCGAGTCAGCTGAGTTAATTGAGTAGCGATTTGAGAAAACCCTTCTACGAATCTCCGATAATAACCAGCTAAGCCGAGAAAGCTACGTACTTCGGTCAGTGATTTAGGTAGCTCCCAGCTTTGAATTGCTTTAATTTTTGTCGGGTCAACAGATATCCCATGATTTGATATCACGTGCCCAAGGAATGCAACTTCCTCAAGCCAGAACTCGCATTTCTTCAACTTGGCATATAGCTTGTTTTCACGAAGCTTTTAGTGTATCAGCCTTAAGTGTTGCTCATGATCTTCACGACTTTTGGAATATATGAGGATGTCATCAATAAAGACGATCATAAAATGATCCAAATATTCCTTGAATACTCAGTTCATCATATCCATGAAGGCAGCAGGAGCATTAGTCAATCCAAATGACATGACTAGGAATTCATAATGCCCGTACCGAGTTCTGAAAGCCGTCTTTAGAATGTCATAGGTTCTAATCTTCAATTATTAATATCCTGAACGAAGATCAATCTTTGAAAAGAATTTGACGCATTGTAACTGATCAAACATGTCATCAATATGTGGCAATGGGTACCTATTTTTGATGGTGACATGATTCAACTCCCGATAATTAATACAAAGTCGCATACTCTCATCTTTCTTCTTCACGAATAGAACAGGAGCACCCAAAGTAGACGTATTAGGACGAATGAAACCAATGTCTAACAATTCCTGCAATTAGGTCTTTAACTCTTGAAGTTCAATAGGAGCCATTCGATATGGGGCTTTGGAAATGGGGTTTGTACCGGGTTCAAGGTCGATACAAAATTCAATTTCACGCTCTGGGGGTAGGCCAGGAAGTTCTTCAGGGAATACGTTAGGAAATTTATTAACAACAAAAATATCATTCAAACTGACGTATTTTTGTTTAAATCCGTGACATGAGCTAAGAAAGCTTGACATCCGCTTTTCAATAAACGAATAGCTTTATGGCTTGAGATGACTGTGATTGATTTTAATGGTTTGGTCATTTGAAAGCTAACAACTTTACGAAAAAAATTAATTTTAGCATGATGAGTAGTTAACCAATCAATCCCTAGAATCACGTCAAATGCAAGTATTTTTAATGAAATAAGATTGACAGGTAATGCGAGGGTACCAATTTGAACCAAACATGACTTATAAATAATGGATGTAATGAAGGTTTCTCCCAAGGGAGTTTCAACAGATAAGTCAAATTCTAATTTCTCTAGAGTCAAATTTAATCGTTCAGCGCAAGTAGGAGAAATAAAAGAATGGGTAGAACCGGTATCAAATAAGGTATAGACTTCGCTAGAGTTTATGATAAGCTTACCCGTGATGACTTCGTTCGGGTTCCTTGCCTTCTGGGATGTCACAACAAATGCTCTCCCTTGCAGAACCGGCTTTGAATTTTCTGGGACGGCCTTTGATGCCTCCATCCTAGCTGAACTTGTCTTCGATGAACGACAAAATCGGGCTAGGTGACCTTCTCTTCCATAATTATAACACACTTTGGATGGCATCGTGAAGTTTGGACTGATATGTCCCTCCCCTTCCTATTTGAAGCATATGATAGGTGGTCGTTCTCCTTCCTTAACCACGGTTGCTGGTGCTGACGTCTTTCCATCATTGTTGAATCTTCTTTTCTTGAAATGTCCATTTTTACTGTCTTGGCCATGATTACCACCGAAGTGGTTACCATTTTTGGCATGTTGATTCCCTCCACGTTTTTTGTCAACACTTCGATGACTGGTACCACTGGTATTTTCATGCTGCTGGCTGCTTTCTCTTGGTTGCGTTGACACGTTATCGCGCTCCAATAACTGAGCCCTATTTACAACATCTGAGTACAAACACAATTTATGAGAAATAAGATATTAACGTATCTCCGGTTTCAAACCTCTTAAAAACATTCGTGTTATTTGCTCCTCATTATCGACCAAATGGGATACAAACCGGGATAACTCCGCAAATTTAGCCTTGTATTCCGACACAGTCATATTGTTTTTCTCCAACTTGATAATCTTCACCTCTTTCATGTGACGAATACTTTCGGGAAAGTATTTGTCGTTAAATAGCTCTTGGAACTTTTCCCAAGAAATCTTGAGTGCGTCAGGCTGGGTACGTTTTACTGATTCCCACCAGTAATCTGCCTCTTCACGTAACATGAAGGTGACGAAGGGAACCTTTTGCTCCTTGGAGCATCCCAATACATCAAATATCTTGGTGATCTGCTTTATCCACACTTCCGCCTTAAATGGTTTTGGCTCTCCAATAAACTCGGGTGGTTCTAGCTCCTTGAACTGTTTAGCGGTGACCGTTCGAGAGTTTCCAGTGTTTCCACCTGCATTTTGAACAGGAGTCGCTCTCGCCTGATGTTGCATGAATTGCATAAAGCCTCTGAACATTCCATCGTTCATCATTTGGTCAGTGTTGTTGTTTGCATGAGGATTGTCGCCTTCCTGATGCACATTATTCTGATTGTTGATATGTGGAGACTCAACTGTCTCTTGTGCCCCATTGCTATTCTCAATATTCTCGGATGCCATTTTTAAATACTGCCACAAAATAAGGGTTAATTGACATGCAACGTATTACCTCTATACTCTGACCAACCAATTAAATACCAAAAAAAATAGGTAGGTCATACTAGCGAAGAAATTTCTTGTCTCACCCTTCCTAGTTCTAGTCTCACATCATAGCCAGGGATCATATCCCTAAGCTTTGATACCAACTGTGACGCCCCCAAAACAGGTATACATCACCTATTCTGAGTCGCCAAATACATGTTACAGAATACAAATACAACTTAATTATACAACTGTCGTGCAAAGTACGACAAAATATAAGCTGTGAGTTTTAATACAAATATTGTCGTCTAAGACAATATACAAACTCAAATTCAATATTATTACATTTATTTTCGCACTATTTCACTGAATAGTGAGGACTACTAATGATATCATCTGGTCCGTCACTTCGTTCCCTGACTAGTCCCAGCTACGTTCTCATTTTCTGAAGAAAACAACGAAAGTAAAAGGGTGAGCTCAACTAGCCTAGTAAAAAATATTATGACTAAGATAATTCAGAATATATTATCATTAGCCTTCAATAGTTTTAAACTAATATAATATAACAATCATCAAGTTTAACTACAGTGGAACAAGCAATCCATTAAAAGAGTCAAGTAGAGAATAAAATCTACTATCTTTTATGATTTAAAAGGTTTTTCATCATTTTTATCGCTGGTACTCAGCTTAATAAATAATGCAGATCATCGAATCACCCCTACACTACGGCCAAGGATATTCTTTAGTATCACGACCATAATTATACATGCACCACGGGCCAAGAATATTTGTGTATTCATTAATGGTCATGGTCATGCCAACAACTGTCCATCAATGCACTACGGGCCAATGAGGACTTTTACCACATCATTTGTAACATTACGGTTATGATTACACTGAATAATCTCTGGTCATAATCATACCAAGTCCATCTATGCACTACTGGCCACATATGACTTTTAACAAAATATAAACATGAGGATGATGACAATGATATAAGAATTCAATAAAACAAGTTCAAGAATTATTTTATCCAGGAATCAATAACGTCCAAATTGTCAACATGATACTGCTTTATGGAATAAAATTCAAGAATGCTCATAAGAATATTTAAATTAAAAGATAATGGATGAAGCCCAAATATCAAAGATATTCCACTAATTTCATGGAGTATAGAAGTTAAAACTTTAACCAACTAAGTATAACAAGGAATGAAATAACAAAAGAAATCACCAGGCATATGATAGACCGCACAGGTAGGTTATTCCAATAGAATAATAAATAACAGAATTAGGTCCGGCGTAAAACGCACAAACAGGATATTCCAACAGAATAATAAAGATGGAATCAGGTCCGGCGTAAAATGCACAGATAGGATATTCCAATAGAATAATAAAGACAGAACCAGGTCCGGCGTAGAACGCACAGACATGATGTTCCAACAGAATGATAAATAATGGAAACAGGTCCGGCGTAAATGCACAGACTGAATGTTCCAATAGAATGATAAAGAATGGAATAACAGAAGAATTTCATTAAGTATAGGGTAGCCCGTGTATACAGGTTATTCTAATAGAATATTAAAAAATGGAATAATAGAAGTTTTCTTCATGGATAAGAAAGAAATAATACTCCCTACCTTGAAAAACTGGATACTAAAATAGTGAGGTAGCAGACTTCTCTTCTTCTTTCTCTCTATAATTTCTCTCTATAATAATCGCTCTAAAGCTTTTGTGAATTGGTGAGAAATGAAGGAAGAATGAGCTTCTATTTATAGGAAAATATAGTTTCGATAAATGCACGTTTTGGGGCTCGAAAAATTACAGTACAATACCTCCAACTTTTCTTTCATTTTTTATTTAGTCATGCAAGTATTATCAATCTTGCACCAACTCCCCTAATAGTAAATAATGTGATTCAATAATACACACATGTCAACAAATAGTAATATAAGAATGTGAATTAGTAGCAATTAATTACTCATTTATCCGATAAATTACCCGATTTATTAATATAACCCCTAGACATCAATTATCATCGGAATAGATGTCGATTTCCACTAACACTAATAATCCCAACACAATGGAACTATCAAAATTTATTTTTAATCAACACAACTTATTCATCATTAATATTATAACTCATAATATTTAACAACGAGGTCTTTCCTAGGAAAGAGAGGGCTTTCTGATAAAGATTTCTCCTTATTGGCGCGTAATTAGGTGACCAAACCTCTCCTTGACAGAACTTCTAGACATTGTCAATATTGCAAATAATAATATGAATAACTTTGTCGTCTCAATTATTGATTTAATAATATAAAATATTATGCAAATGATACTGTGACAATAATTAAATCAATAATATGAGAGATATGATGCAGCAATTACCGTAGCAATAATTGAGTGACTTCTCACGTAAGCATCAATAATCAATACTGTGTGCTACTATGCAACCATGCGTATTACTGTACTTTTAACACCGGGTGTTCCAACAGTTAACGGTAAAACTTCCGCCGTTATTTTCATAAAGTATTTTTGTCGTTTTTTCAATCCGAAAATAATTCCGTTGTGGGAGTCCACCACTGATTGTGTCGTTGTACGAATATTTACTGTTAAAACGAATATTCCCCGACCAATCGAATATTATATAACAACTTGCGTACTTTGCAAAATTTATAAATATTATCCACAACTATAACATTATATCAAATCCACACCATAATATTCAAAAAAATATTTCGAGAAAATTTAATCTTTATTCAAAAACTTGGGGTCTTACAATATACATCTTGAATCAAATATTCATCTTTGCACTACAGGCTAAAGATATTCATCAGTTGGTCATGTTCATCTAAACACATGTTCATCTTTGCACTACGGGCCAAAGATATTCATCAGAAAATTATTCATCTTTACACTACATGCCAAAGATATTCAGTTATATCATCATTTAGGACTGAGGATGATGAAAAATATATTTTAAAGAAAACGAATCCAGTGAAGCAAAAGAACAAATATTAGGAATTCGTATTACAGTTTTATCCAAATTCAATAATACTCCATAATAACCAATTTTGAAGTAGAATTCAAAAATAAAGATCAAAACATAGATACAATCAAAGATAGAAACCATAACAGATAATCTTGGACACATAAAAGAAAATTTAATTTTTTTGTGGATAATGTCGTATTCGTGAATAGTGTTGTATACGTGAATAGTGACGTATACGTGAATAATAACTCCGACACTAAAAGATAGAAATTCCACAAGAAAAATCATCATGTTTCATGAATAGTAACTCGTGAATAGTAACCCCGACATGAAAAAATAAGAATTTCACAAGAAAAATCTTACCAATATTCTGGTATAATGATATTGAAAGAAATAATATCATTCTTAAAAAAGTAATATCCCTTACCTCGAAAAGACAGTATTTCTGACGAGAATACTAGATATAGTGCTGAAGGGAATTTGCACCGTATAGCAACACTCAAAGTATCAAAATACTCACAAGAATACGCTTGATAATATAGAGAGAGAAATAGAGAGAAAACTTCAGTTTCTGGTGTGATTTTCAATTCTAATCTAAGTACCATATTTATAGGAAAATGCTTAGAACACCAAAGCAGAAAATTTAATAAAATATTAATATATTTATATAAATTTTTCTTAGCCCACTCTTTTGGTCTAGACATCAGCCATACAAGTGACATAATCACCAAAAACATTTTTGTAATTAAAAATAATTAAAACTTTCAAAAACCAATTATTCTGGAACTTTAGAACTTCAATAATTCATAATAAATAGCCCTTTTATCAGAAAAATTCGAACCACATGTCATGTCCATAGGAAATTTTATTCTCTACAACTTTGTAAGTTTATGGTTTTCCAAATTCCAAACAGAAATTGACCAAAATCCACAAACGGGCGATTTTACAGGCTATAATTAAATTTCAATCAAGAAATGGGGTCCACCGATACATAAAATATGTGTTAATCATTTAATGCAACAAAATTACTCTTTCTCCTCATATACTCATATATACCACATTCATTGTAAAAATATCACCATTATTATATTATTAAAATGTAATAATATATTTAAATAAATTATTTTATCAGAAAAAGATAAAATATTAATTTTCAACAATTGTCACATTAAAATTTTCTCCATCTATATCGACATAAAATCAATATTTTCCTCACCATATAAATTAATAATTAATTATTCATAAATAATATTACAAAATTACAGTACTGACAACAAGGTCGTTCCCAGGAAAGAAGGGGCTTTCCAATAAGGATTTCTCCTTACTGGCGCGCAATTAGGTGACCAAACCTCTCCTTAGACAGAACGTTCTAGACATTGCCAATAATTTTATCTAATAATATTATTCAGATAATATGAATTATTGCTCCGATAATGAAAGATACTGTGTAGTGACAATTATTAAAATAACAGTAATATAAAATATCAACGTAGCAATTATTGAATCAATAAAATAAAATACTGAACAGTAATTACTGTAACAATTATTGAGTAGTGTCTTCTTACGTATGAATCAATAATTGGTGCAATATCGTGTGCTACTGTGCAACAACACGTATTACTGTGTTTTAACCACCGGGTATTCCAACAATATTAACGGCAACAACTACGTCGTTATTTATAAATAACTTATACTTTTTGTTTTTTTCATCCAATCATTTTTTGTTGTGGGGCCCACACAAGGCTGCGTCGTCGTACGAATATTCCTCGACAATAAAAATATTCCACGACTAAACGAATATTCCGCGACAATAATGAATATTTTATAACCACTTGCTTATTTGAGATATTTGCGCATTTTACCCATATCTAACCACATTAATCAAATCAACCCTTACTATTTCAAAATAATAAATAGAGGAAATTCCATTATATATATAAAAAAAATTTGGAGTCTTACAATGATTTGTCCACAAAACCTTAACTTGTGGTATAATCTTGGTGCGTAGGACATGCTCTTTCCTATCCAATATCTTTATAGGTATCTCCTCGTACGTTAAATCTTCGGCTATCTCGTCTAGTTCTAACACAATAATATGGTTCGGGTCTTTCACATATTTACAAAGCATAGATATGTGAAAAACATTATGAACATAAGACATGCTTGGAGGTAACGCGAGTCTATAGGCCACATTTCCTATTCGGTCAAGAATCTCAAATGAGCCAACAAATTGTGGATTGAGCTTTCCTTTCTTCCCAAATCTTGTAACTCCCTTCCATGGAGCAATACGTAACAGTACATGATCTCCAATATTAAATTCCATGTCATTTCAATGAAGATCAGCATAACTCTTTTGTCGATCTTGTGAGGTCTTTATATGTTTTCGAATCATTTAGATCTTTTCTGTAGTCATGCGTACTAATTCTGGTCCCAACAATGTTGATTCTCCTACCTCGTCCCAACATACTGGAGAACAACACTTTCGTCTATACAACGCCTCGAATGGAGCCATGCCTATATTTGCTTGATAATTGTTGTTGTAAGAGAATTCTACCAGTGGCAAGTACTTATTCCAACTTCCTTTGAAATCTAGGACACATAGTCTTAATAGATCTTCAAGAGTTTGAATAGTCCTCTCTGATTGTCCGTCCGTTTGAGGATGGTATGCCGAACTGAATCGTAAATCCGTGCCTATAGCTTTCTGCAAGCTAACCCAAAATTGTGAAGTGAATCTTTGGTCACAATCCTAAACTTTGGATACTTGCATGCCATGTAATCTAACAATCTCATTCACGTACATACAAGCAAGACGTTCAAGGGAATTAGTCTCACGTATAGGCAAGAAATGAGCATACTTGGTTAATCTATCAATAATAACCCAAATCGTATCTATGCCTTGAGAAACTTTGGGAAGACCTGGAATGAAATCCATGGTAATGTGTTCCCACTTCCATTCCGGAATCTCAAGTGCTTGCAATGGACCTTTTTGCACTTAATGTTCCGCCTTTACTCGTTGACAAGTTAAACACCTCGAGATAAATTCCGCGATCTCTCTCTTCATATTGTTCCACCAAAATGTGTGTCAATATCATGATACATTTTGGTACTCCCAAGATGGATTGCAAATGGTGTGTTGTGTGCCTCCATCATGATTCTATGCTTTAAGTCATAATCGTTAGGAACACAAAGTCTGGAGTTGACTCGAAGTATTCCTTCTTCATCGATTCTTGTTTCTGGAATAACACCTTCTTGCACTTTCTTCTTCATACGCATCAGCCCCAGGTCTGTAGCTTGAGCAGCTTTAACTGTATCGATTAAAGTTGGTTCTACTCGTATATTCGCCATCATCATGTGGGTCCCTAGAGTCTTTAAATCAATCTCCATCCTTTTTAAATCGTACCAAATGGGTCTTTGTGTTAATAACATCGCACTCGTACCCGCATACGATCTTCTACTCAATGTGTCAGCTACTACGTTTGTTTTTCTAGGATGGTATTGAATGGTATGATCATAATCTTTCAATAGATCGAGCCAACGTTTTTGCCACATGTTGAGTTCATTTTGGGTGAAGAATTATTTGAGGCTTTTATGATCCGTATAGATCTCCACTTTCTCCCCTTACAGGTAGTGTCTCCATATTTTTAACGCGAAAACGACTGCTGCCAACTCTAGATCATGAGTAGGATAATTCCTCTCATATTCTTTGACTTGTCGTGAGGCATAGGCTATGACTTTCCTATGTTACATGAGCACACATCCTAACCCTTTGCCTGAAGCATCGCTGTATATAAAAAATCCATATGAACCAGATGGTATTGCAAGAACAGGTACCGAAATGAGTGTCCTCTTGAGCTCTTGGAAACTCTTCTCGCATTCCTCGCTCCATACAAATTTTGTATCCTTTTGAGTCAACTGAGTTAACGGAGTAGCGATTCGAGAAAATCCTTCCACGAATCTCCGATAATAATTTGCTAAGCCCAGAAAGCTACGCACTTCGGTCACTGACTTCAGTTGCTCCCAACTTTATATTGCTTCAATCTTTGCTGGGTCAACAGATACTCCATGTTTTGACACCATGTGCCCAAGGAATGCTACTTTCTCAAGCCAGAACTAGAATTTATTCAGCTTAGCATATAGCATATTTTCACGAAGCCTTTCAAGTATCAGCTTCAAATGGTGCTCATGATCTTCACGGCTTTTGGAATAGATGAGAATGTCATCAATAAAGACAACAACAAACTGATCTAAATATTCCTTGAATACTCTGTTCATCATATCCATGAAAGTAACAAGAGAATTAGTCATTCCAAAAGACATGAGTAAGAATTCATAATGCCCGTACTGAGTTCTAAAGGCAGTCTTTGGAATATACTCAGTTTTAATATTCAGCTGATGATATCCAGAACGAAGGTCGATCTTTGAAAAGAATTGTGCTCCTTGCAACTGGTCAAACAGGTCATCAATGCGAGGTAGCGCATACCTATTCTTGATGGTGACATGGTTCAATTCTCGGTAGTCAATACAAAGTCGCATACTCCCGTCTTTCTTCTTTACGAATAAAACAGGAGCACCCCAAGGAGATGTACTAGGACGAATGAAACCGATGTCTAATAACTCCTGTAGTTGGACTTTTAACTCATAAAGTTCAATAGGAGCCATTCGATATGGGGTTTTTGAAATGGGTTTTGTACCTGATTCAAGGTCAATAAAGAATTCAACATCACATTCTGGGGGTAGACTAGGAAGTTCTTCAGGAAATACATTAGGAAATTCTCTAACAACAGAAATATTATTCAAAACTGACTTGTCTTTGTTCAAATCCATAACATGGGCTAAGAAAGCTGGACATCCATTTTTTAATAAATGAATAGCTTTATGGCTTGATATGACAGTGACTGATTTTAGTGGTTTAGTTGTTTGAATTCGTATGACAAGTTGGTTAGGAATATTAAAACTAACAACCTTATGAAAATAATCAATTTTGGCATGATGAGTAGTTAACACCAATCAATTCCTAAAATCACATCAAAAGTAAGTATCTTTAAAGAGATAAGATCCACAGGTAATGTGATGATGCCAACTTGGATTAAGCAAGATTTATAAACAGTGGACGTAACGAAAGTTTCTCCTAACGGAGTCTCCACTGATAAATCAAAGTCTAATTTCTCCAGAGTCAAGTTTAAACGTTGAGCACAAGCAGGAGAGATAAAAGAATGTGTAGAACCAGTATCTAGTAAGGTATAAACTTTGCAAGAATTCAAGATTAGCTTACTCGTGATCACCTCGTTCGAGTTCCTCACGTTTTGGCCAGTCACAACAAACGCTCTTCTAGGAACTGCTGATTTTGACTTATCCGGGAATGTGACAACCTGAATTTTCATAAGTCATTAAAATAAGAATTTAATAATTGAAATTCTTATTATGAGATATATATATATATATATATATATATATATATATATATATATTGAAATATGTAATTTGGTGCGAAGAGAATTATATATATACATATATTGGGAAAAATAGGTTTAATAGTTAATTAAACTATGGAAGAAATTAAATGTAATTGTTATAAAAAGGAAATTAACCGAATAATATTAGTCAATTAAGATGGAAAATTATATTATTGAAAAATATAATTTATTTGGTATGCCTTGTTGGTAATGAAATTATTATGAATTAAATCTCGTAAATAAAGCAAGTAATTCACTTAATTTAAATAGTGAATTAGTGTAAACATATTTGTTTTAATAAATGAGGATGTAGAATATTACATATTATGAGTGTAATATGTTAAAGTAATACGATTGTCAATATTGTAAATAGTTAAAATATTTATCGAATAAAATAAATATTTAGTTGTAATATTTATGGTATTAAAGTGTGATAAAATTGATGGGATTTATGCGTATTTTATTACGCGAGTATAATGGTGATATTCTAATTTAATTAAATAATTAAATTAGAGAAGTGAGAATTTGTTAAATAAATTCATAATTATAATGGGTGAATAGAAATTTTAATTTGACTAATAAGATAAATATTATTTCTTAAGGATTTAAGTTTAATTTAATTCAATTTAAAATATTAGAATTTAATTAAATAGAGTGTGACATTTAGAGAAAAGAAGATATACTATATGATAAGGAGAATTATTAAAATAAATTAAAAGGAGATTAAGGGTTCTAGCCAAACATGGCCTTGTGACCTTTTGCATTTGTAACACCCACATTAAGCCATCAGTTTATTTTGTTTACGTGGTTTAATTAGCAAAATAGAAAGAAAGAGAGGAACTTAGAGAGAAATTAAGAGAAAAGAGAATTTTTCTATGAAGTTGAGAGCAAAAATTTGAGGATCAAAGAAGGGAAAAAAGAGTAATCAAATAATCATCATATAAACTAAGGAAGGAATCAAGAGGTGATAATCCAATTCTAGTTTTCTTAAGTTTTTATTTTCTTGAGTTCTTCATTGTAAATTATTTTGTTGGGTTGAATTGAGGAGGAAAATGTAATATGTTTTTATGGATATATATAATCTGTTAATCGTCGTTTGTAAGGGCTATTTGATGAACAAATTCGTGAGGGTTGGGTTGTAGTAAAAGATTTCAAATAAAAGTGTTTATGTCATAGAATATGGTTTAGAAAGTATTAAATTTTATGGCCAATAGTTGTTATAATATGCAAATCGATGTTGGATTATGTTAGTATGTTAAGAAACGAAAGTGGCGTAGTTTAAATCGTGTCAATCGATTAAGAAAGAAATTCGTGGCGATCGAATTCGCTAAAAGTGTAAAAAATGAAGAAATTTGGAAAATTAAGGTTTTAATTCTTTAAATATGTGTATATGTATTGTTGATGTATTTAGAATGGTGTATAGCATGTTTATTGATGTTATTACATAAGTTTAGATGTTAAGTTTCATGAATTTCTGTAGGAATTGGGTTGGTTTTGGAAGTCAGGCCTGAAGCAGAGCTGTTGCAGTTTCTGTCTGTGTTCGGTGCAGCTGCGCCTGTACCACAGCCAGAAATGGCGCAGCTATGCCGTTGGTCTTCTTCGAGTCTGCACCAGCGTAGCTGCGCCAGTGCCAAGGCTTGGGGCAGCTCAGCTGCGCCGTGCCCTGAGCATAGGCAGAGAAATCTGTCTATTTGAGGATTGTCAAGTAAGGGTCTAATCTAGTTTAGCATGCAAGATAATGATGTAGAGACATAAGTGAAGAACTTAACCACATGTTAAGTACAAATTAAAAGAAATAAATTAAAAGTATAAAATAAAATTTAAATAATGATAGGAAGGTTAAGTTAATTAATTTAAGTAACCTAATATACATCTAAAAGGATGTAGATGCAAGATTGTAAGAACTTGACTAAATGTTAGGTAACCATTTGAATGAAGTAATTTAAAAAGCATGAGATGGAAGTTGATTTAATTAACTTCAATGAAGATAATACATTAATATAATGTAATATCAAGCTATGACAACTTAACGAAATGCTAAGTGTCGACTAAAAGAGAAGTATAAAGAAGATATGAGACAAAGGTTAACTAATTATAATGATTAACAACCATTATATGTCTAAGGTGATATAAAGGCAAGGTTAAAGACTTAATTGAATGTCAAGTGTCAATTAAAGTGGAATGTAATGAGAAGGAAAAAGGAATTTTAATGTAATTAAACTGATTGAACAAAGAGATGTCGTAACAAGACTAGATTGACCATCGAGTGACGATTAGAAGGAGATGTTTTGAAATAAAAGAATAAGATGAAGAGTCAATGCAATCTAATTAATTTCATTGTATATAAGTAACTGATACTTGTATATATGAACTTCTAAACTATTGTAGGATAAACGCAAAGAAGTAAGCTGTAGTTGGTAAGCAACGGATCAAGGCAAGTCTTTCAGTTCCTATTTGTTATGTGAATTTGATTGTTTTAAATAGTTATTGCAAAGAGCATGATGTATTATATATATATGTTGAATGTATGAAATGTTAAAGTCAACTTCTGACTACGTTGATTGAGAAAAGCATGTTGATTGAGTAAAGAACTCAATCTTTATACATCTTTATAATTGTTATATGAGTTGTAGCATGTATGTTATGTTAGTCCGATGTTTATGAGATATATGTTGAGCATGTTATTATGTGCTACGTGTTACATGAAAACTGTTAGATTTTGCTGGGCTGTCGAGCTCAACCTTGCAAATAACCACTTTTGCAGGTAAGGATATATGCTACATGAATTATAGAGATCCATATTCACGAAGATTGCTTATGTTTTATGGGAAATGTATTTAATATTTTGAATGTAACATGTTGTTGAATTGTGAGTTGAGTTATCCAATATATATGGATACCTATTTATGGTGTAAGACTTTGTATAGTTATTTTGTTATACCGATTCACGATATAAATTTGAATCGAAGAGATGTAATGTAAAGGTTATAATTTAGGGCAATAAAGAAGGAAATGTATAAAAGTTTTAATTATTCCGCAAAATTTCAATAGTTATATTACCGTTTAATGATGTAAAATTAGAGGTTGATTGTATTATTAACGACCGAAGTCGAGAATTAAATTGTATAAAATTTGGGGTCGTTACAGGGAAAGCCTTTGGAGTCACCATCCCCATTGAACTTGGTTTTGTAACTAGACAATCTCTAGCTATATGACCTTCCTTTCCACAGTTATAACACACCTTGGATTGTTGTGGGCAGTTTGTGTAAGACCCCAAATTATTAATAAATGAAATTTAATTTCCTCTAATTATTATTATTTTTTAAATAGTAAGGGTTGATTTGATTAATGTGGATAGTTATGGGTAAAATTCGCAAAATAAACAAGTCGTTATAAAATATTCATTGTTGTTGGGGAATATTCGTTTGGTCGTGGAATATTCGTACTGTCGGGGAATATTCGTACGACGGCGCAGCCATGTGTGGGCCCCATAACGGAAAGCGATTGGATTAAGAAAATGACAAATATAAGTTGTTTAAAAATAACGGTGTAGTTGTTACCGTTAATACTGGTAAAATACTCGGTGGTTAAAACACAGTAGCACACGGTATTGCATCAATTATTGATTCTTACGTAAGAAGGCACTACTCAATAATGGTTACAGTAATTACTATTCAGTATTTTATTTTATTGATTCAATAATTGCTGCGTTGATATTTTATATTGCTGTTGTTTCAATAATTGTCATTACAAAATATTTTTATTATCGAAGCAATAATTCATATTATCTGAATAATATTATTAGATAACATTATTGGCAATGTCTAGAAAGTTCTGTCTAAGGAGAGGTTTGGTCACCTAATTGCGCGCCAGTAAAGAGAAATTCTTATTGGAAAGCCTCCTCTTTCCTGGGAACTGCCTGGCTGTCAATATTGTGATTCTGTAATATTATTTGTGAATAATTAATTATTTATTCATATGATGAGGAAAATATTGATTTTATGTGGATATAGATGGAGAAAATTTTTAATGTGACAATTGTTAAAAATTGAAATTTTATCTTTTTCTGATAAAATAATTCATTTAAATATATTACAACAAATGTGGGATATATGAGTATACGAGGAGGAAGATTATTTTTGTTGCAATAAATGTGTAAAACATGTTAAACATTTCGGTGGACCTCATTTCTTGACTGAAATTTGATTATAGCCTATAAAATCGGCCGTTTATGGATTTCGGTCAATTTCTGTTTGGAATTTGGAAAAACTTCCTTCTGAAAAGTTGTAGAGAATTGAATTTCCTATAAAAAGTTGCGAGATTCAAATTTTCTAACGAAAGGGATATTTATTGTGAATTATTGAAGTTCCAAAGCTCTGAAATAATTGATTTTTGGAAGTTTTAATTGTTTTTAATAACAAAAACGTTTTTTTTGTTTTTGTCATTATTGTGGGGAAACAAAGGTGGCTGAATTCAGTTCTACAAAAGATGGCGTAGGAAAATTTAAATTATATATTAATATTATATTAAATTTTCTACTTTGGTGTTCTAAGCATTTTCCTATAAATAGGGTGCTTAGGTTAGAATTGAAAATCACACCAGAAACTAAAGTTTTCTCTCTCTATATTATCGAGTGTATTCTTGTGAGTATTTTGAGTATACTTTGAGTATTACTATACGGTGCAAGTTCAAGTCATAGACTATATCTGGTGTTTTAGCTAGAAGTACTGATCTTCCGAGGTAAGGGATATTATTTTTTTTTAAATGATATTATTTCTTCTAATATCATTATGCCGAAGTATTGATCTGAACTTTTAATCAAATTTGGAACTTTTTGTGTCGGAGTTACTATTCACGTATACGGCACTATTCACGTATACGACACTATTCACGAATACGACACTATTCATCGAAAAATGAAAAATTTTCCTTTTCGTCTAAAATATCTATTGTGGATATTAGCTTTGATTGTATCCATGTGTTGATCATTCTTGAATTTTAAACCACTATGATTATTTTTGAGGTATTTTTGGACATGGATAAAACAAAGTACAAATCCTTAATCCTTAATCCTTGTCATTTTGTTTCACTGGATTCATTTCTTTAAAAATATTTTTCATCATCCTCAGTCTTAAATGATGAGATTATTGAATATCTTTGGCCTGTAGTGCAAAGATGAATGATTTCTGATGAATATCTTTGGCCCGTAGTGCAAAGATGAACAGGTGTTTAGATGAACATGACCAACTGATGAATATCTTTGGCCTGTAGTGCAAAGATGAATATTTGATTTCAGTTATATATTGATTAATGTTACATGGATAAAAGATAGACGATTAACTTTTAAATTCATACATAGAAGATAGTAGTTTGCATTCTCTACTTAACTCTTCTAATGAATTATTATTTTCGCTGCGAATATTGATAAAAACTTGTTGTTTATTGTATTCTATTATATTTTTCCCTGTTGAAGACTAACGATAATTTGTTGTATATTATCTTAGTCATAATATTCTTTACTGGGCTAGTTGAGCTCACCCTTTTCCTTTTTGTTCCATTTTTCTTCTCAGGAGGTGAGAATATAACAAGTACGAGTCGGGGTATGGAATGAAGGTTCTAGAGAAAGTTGTTTAGTAGTCCTCACCATTTTTGTAAAATAATGTATCAATAAATGTGATGAGGATATATTTGAGTATAGATATTATCTAGAAGATAATATTTGTATTCAAACTCACAGTTTTACTATTGTAATAATAAAGTTGTAGCTGTTTCTGTACCATGTATTGACAACTCAGAATGGGTGATGTATACCTATTTTGGGGGCGTCACAGTTGGTATCAGAGGTTAGGGATATGATCTTTGGCGAAGATCGGAGAATAGAACTAGGAGGGGAGAGACGAGTAAATCCTTTGCTAGTGTGCCCTAACTAAGCTTATTTGTTAGTTGGTCAGTATATAGGGATATTATGTGATATATTAATTTCCTTAATTAACCCTTGTTTTATGAAAGTATTTGAGAATGTCGACTGAGAATATTAACAGTGGAAATGAGACCGTAGAGATGCCTGTACTCACCAACGAGGAGAATGTGCAACAGGCTGGCAATGTTCCTCCTGTGAACAACACCACTGAGCAGATGATGTACGAGGGAATGTTTAGAAGCTTTTTGTAGTTCATGCAAAATCAGACAAGGGAGACTCGTGTTCAAAATACAGGAGGAAATGAAAGCAATTCACGGGTTGTCACAGCCAAGCAGTTCAAAGAGTTGGGACCACCAGAATTTAAGGGAAAGCCAGATCTGATCATGGCGGAAACATGGGTCAAACAAATTACCAAGATATTTGATATCTTGGGATGCACGGAGGAACAAAAGGTTCCATTCGCCACCTTTATGTTCCGTGGTGAGGCAAACTACTGGTGGGAGTCTGTGAAGCGTACCCATCCAGCCGCACTCAGAATGTCTTGGGAGACGTTTCAGAAGCTATTCAATGACAAATACTTTCCTGAAAGTGTTCGTCATATGAAGGAAGTAGAGTTCATCAGATTAGAACAAAACAACATGACGGTGTCTCAGTACGAGGCAAAGTTTGCAGAGTTATCCAGGTTTGCACCTCATTTGGTGGAGAATGAGGAACGTATGACGCGGATGTTTCTGAGAGGTTTGAAACCCGGCATACGACAATATCTCATTTCTCATAAATTTTCTCTCTATTCAGATGTTGTAAATAGGGCTCAATTATTAGAGCGAGATAACGAGTACGGTCAACCGAGGGACCACAATCAGGATCATACCAGAGATAGCAGTCAACAAAACAATGATAACCAGCGGAGAAAGAAAAAGATGGACAAAAATGGTAACCACTCTGGTGGTAATCATGGCCATGAAAATAAAATAAGCGAGTCAGGTGGAGATTTTAAAAAGAGGAGATTTAACAACGACCATGTGAAGACGTCAGTGCTAACAGCAACTGATTCTAAGGGAGGAGAACGACCACCGGTCATATGCTATAAATACGGGAAAGAGGGACATATCAGTCCAAACTACCCACAACAGTTCAAGGTATACTATAATTGTGGAAAGGAAGGACATATCGCTCGAGATTGTACGGTAGCGAAACCTAGTTCAGCGGGGACGGTGACTCAAAAGACTGTCCCAGAAAAGTCAAAGTCAATGGTTCCTGGAAGAGCGTTTGTTGTGACTGGTCAAAATGCGAGGAACCCAAATGAGGTGATCACGGGTAAGCTATTTATAAATTCTTGCAAAGTTTATACCTTACTTGATACCAGTGCTACCCTTTCATTTATCTCTCCTGCTTGTGCTCAACGTTTAAACTTAACTCCGGAGAAATTAGACTTTGACCTATCTGTGGAAACTCCGTTAGGAGAAACTTTCATCACATCCACTATTTATAAATCTTGTTTGATTCAAGTTGGCACCATCACCTTACCTGTTGACCTTATCTCTTTAAAGATACTTGCTTTTGATGTGATTTTAGGGATTGATTGGTTAACTACTCATCATGCCAAAATTGATTGTTTTCATAAGGTTGTTAGTTTTCATATTCCTAATCAACCTGTTGTACGAATTCAAGTAACTAAACCATTAAAATCAATCACTATTATATCTAATCATAAAGCTATTCGTTTATTAAAAAACGGATGTCAAGCTTTCTTAGCCCATATTATGGATTTGAATAAAGACAAGTCAAATTTGAATAATATTCCTGTTATTATTGACTTTCCTAACGTATTTTCTGAAGAACTTCCCGGTCTACCCCCATAACGTGAAGTTGAATTCTTTATTGATCTTGAACCTGGTACAAAGCCCATTTCTAAAACCCCATATCGAATGGCTCCTATTGAACTTCAGGAGTTGAAGATCCAACTACAGGAATTGTTGGACATCGGTTTCATTCGTCCTAGTACATCTCCTTGGGGTGCTCCTGTTTTATTCGTAAAGAAGAAAGACGGGAGTATGCGACTTTGTATTGACTATCGGGAATTGAACCATGTCACCATCAAGAATAGGTATCCTCTACCTCGTATTGATGACCTGTTTGACCAGTTGCAAGGAGCATAATTCTTTTCAAAGATCGATCTTCGTTCTGGATATCATCAGCTGAAGATTAGAACTGAGGATATTCTAAAGATTGCCTTCAGAACTCGGTACGGACATTATGAATTCTTAGTCATGTCTTTTGGATTGACTGATGCTCCTGCGGCTTTCATGGATATGATGAACAGAGTATTCAAGGAATATTTGGATCAGTTCGTTGTTGTTTTTATTGATGACATCCTCATATATTCCAAAAGTCGTGAAGATCATGAGCACCATTTGAAGCTGGTACTCCAAAGGCTTCGTGAAAAGAAACTATATGCCAAATTGAAGAAATTCGAGTTCTGGCTTGAGGAAGTAGCATTCCTTGGGCATGTGGTGTCGAAACATGGAGTATCTGTTGATCCTGCGAAGATTGAAGCAATACAAAGTTGGGAGCAACCGAAGTCGGTGACTGAAGTACGTAGGTTTTTGGGCTTAGCTGGTTATTATCGGAGATTTGTGGAAGGGTTTTCTCGAATCGCTACTCCATTAACCCAGCTAACTCGGAAGGATACAAAATTCATTTGGAGCGAAGAATGCGAGAAGAGTTTCCAAGAGCTCAAAAGGAGACTCATTTCAGCACCTGTTCTAACAATACCATCTGGTACGGATGGATTTGTTATCTACAGCGATGCTTCAGGCAAAGGGTTAGGATGTGTTCTCATGCAACGTGGGAAAGTCATAGCCTATGCCTCGCGACAACTTAAAGAGTATGAGATGAATTATCCTACTCATGATCTAGAGTTGGCAGCAGTCGTTTTCGCGCTAAAGATCTGGAGGCACTATCTATATGGGGAGAAAGTGGAGATATATTCAGACCATAAAAGCCTTAAATATTTCTTCACTCAAAAAGAACTCAACATGCGGCAGCGACGTTGGCTCGAGCTATTGAAAGACTACGACCACACTATTCAATATCATCTTGGAAAAGCGAACGTGGTAGCTGACGCGTTGAGTAGAAGATCATATGCAGGAACGAGTGCGATGATGTCAAGTATACGCATAGAGCCAACTTTAATAGAAAAAGTTAAGGTTGCTCAAGCCACCGACCCGGAGCTGATGCGTATGAAGAAGAAAGTATAAGAAGGAGCTATTCCGGAAGCGAGAATTGATGAAGAAGGAATACTTCGAGTCCACTCTAGACTTTGTGTTCCTAACGACTCTGATTTGAAGTACAAGATTATGATGGAGGCACACAATAAACCATTTACAATCCATCCTGGAAGTACTAAAATGTATCGTGATCTTAGACATACATTTTGGTGGAACAATATGAAGAGAGAGATTGCAAAGTTTATCTCGATGTGTTTAACTTGTCAACGTGTAAAGGCGGAGCATTTAGTACCTAAGGGTCCATTGTAACCACTTGAGATTCCGAAATGGAAGTGGGATCACATTACCATGGATTTCGTTACGGGTCTTCCTACGGTTTCTCAAGGCATCAATGTTATTTGGGTTATTGTTGATAGATTAACAAAATCTGCTCATTTCTTGCCGATACGGGAGACTTATTCCCTTGAACGTCTTGCTAGTATATATGTAAATGAGATTGTGAGGTTGCATGGCATGCCAGTATCCATAGTTTCAGATCGTGACCCAATATTCACTTCAAGATTTTGGGTTAGCTTGCAAAAAGCTATGGGCACGGATTTACGATTCAGTTCGGCATACCATCCTCAAACAGACGGACAATCAGAGAGGACTATTCAAACTCTTGAAGATTTATTAAGACTCTGTGTCCTAGACTTCAAGGGCAGTTGGGATAAGTATTTACCATTGGTGGAATTCTCATACAACAAAAGTTATCAGGTAAGTATAGGTGTGGCTCCATTTGAAGCATTATATGGACGAAAGTGTCTCTCTCCAATATGTTGGGATGAGGTGGGTGAAGCAACATTGTTGGGACCCGAGTTAGTACGTATGACTACCGAAAAGATCCAAATGATTCGACAACGTATACGAACGGCACAAGATCGACAAAAGAGTTATGCGGATCTTCATCGAAAGGACGTGGAATTTAGTATAGGGGATCATGTATTATTGCGAGTTGCTCCATGGAAGGGAGTTACAAGATTTGGGAAGAGAGAAAAACTCAATCCACGATTTATTGGCCCATTTCAAATTCTTGACCGAGTAGAAAATGTAGCCTATAGAATCGCGTTACCTCCGAGTGTGTCTCATGTTCATAATGTGTTTCACATATCTGTACTTCGTAAATATGTGAAAGACCCAAACCACGTTATTGAGTTAGAACCAGGTGAGATAGCCGAAGACTTAACGTACGAAGAGGTACCTGTCAAGATCTTGGATAGGAAGGAGCATGTCTTACGCACAAAGGTCATACCACAGTTAAAGTTTTGTAGAGGAATCATGTTATAGAGGAAATGACCTGAGAGTTGGAAACGGAAATGAAAGTGAGGTATCCTCATCTTTTCGAAATACCAGGTACGTACGTCAATTTTGATGACGAAATTTCATAAGGAGGGGAGGTTGTAAGACCCCAAATTATTAATAAATGAAATTTAATTTCCTCTAATTATTATTATTTTTTAAATAGTAAGGGTTGATTTAATTAATGTGGATAGTTATGGGTAAAATAAGTAAAATAAGCAAGTGGTTATAAAATATTCATTGTTGTTGGGGAATATTCGTTTGGTCGTGGAATATTCGTACTGTCGGGGAATATTCGTACGACGGCGCAGCCATGTGTGGGCCCCATAACGGAAAGCGATTGGATTAAGAAAATGACAAATATAAGTTGTTTAAAAATAACGGTGTAGTTGTTACAGTTAATACTGGTAAAATACTCGGTGGTTAAAATACAGTAGCACACGGTATTGCACCAATTATTGATTCTTACGTAAGAAGGCACTACTCAATAATGGTTACAGTAATTACTATTCAGTATTTTATTTTATTGATTCAATAATTGCTGCGTTGATATTTTATATTGCTGTTGTTTCAATAATTGTCATTACAAAATATTTTTATTATCGAAGCAATAATTCATATTATCTGAATAATATTATTAGATAACATTATTGGCAATGTCTAGAAAGTTCTGTCTAAGGAGAGGTTTGGTCACCTAATTGCGCGCCAGTAAAGAGAAATTCTTATTGGAAAGCATCCTCTTTCCTGGGAACTGCCTGGGTGTCAATATTGTGATTCTGTAATATTATTTGTGAATAATTAATTATTGATTCATATGATCAGGAAAATATTGATTTTATGTGGATATAGATGGAGAAAATTTTTAATGTGACAATTGTTGAAAATTGAAATTTTATCTTTTTCTGATAAAATAATTCATTTAAATATATTACAACGAATGTGGGATATATGAGTATACGAGGAGGAAGATTATTTTTGTTGCAATAAATGTGTAAAACATGTTAAACATGTCGGTGGACCCCATTTCTTGACTGAAATTTGATTATAGCCTATAAAATCGGCCGTTTATGGATTTCGGTCAATTTCTGTTTGGAATTTGGAAAAACTTACTTTTGCAAAGTTGTAGAGAATTGAATTTCCTATAAAAAGTTGCGAGATTCGAATTTTCTAACGAAAGGGATATTTATTGTGAATTATTGAAGTTCCAAAGCTCTGAAATAATTGATTTTTGGAAGTTTTAATTGTTTTTAATAACAAAAACATTTTTTTTTGTTTTTGTCATTATTGTGGGGTAACAAAGGTGGCTGAATTCAGTTCTACAAAAGATGGCGTAGGAAAATTTAAATTATATAATAATATTATATTAAATTTTCTACTTTGGTGTTCTAAGCATTTTCCTATAAATAGGGTGCTTAGGTTAGAATTGAAAATCACACCAGAAACTAAAGTTTTCTCTCTCTATATTATCGAGCGTATTCTTGTGAGTATTTTGAGTATACTTTGAGTATTACTATACGGTGCAAGTTCAAGTCATAGCCTATATCCGGTGTTTCAGCTAGAAGTACTGATCTTCCGAGGTAAGAGATATTATTTTTTTTAAAATGATATTATTTCTTCTAATATCATTATGCCGAAGTATTGATCTGAACTTTTAATCAAATTTAGAACTTTTTGTGTCAGAGTTACTATTCACGTATACGGCACTATTCACGTATACGACACTATTCACGAATACGACACTATTCATCGAAAAATGATAAATTTTCCTTTTCGTCTAAAATATCTATTGTGGATACTAGCTTTGATTATATCCATGTGTTGATCATTCTTGAATTTTACACCACTATGATTATTTTTGAGGTATTTTTGGACATGTATAAAACAAAGTACAAATCCTTAATCCTTGTCATTTTGTTTCACTGGATTCGTTTCTTTAAAAATATTTTTCATCATCCTCAGTCTTAAGTGATGAGATTATTGAATATCTTTGGCCTGTAGTGCAAAGATGAATGATTTCTGATGAATATCTTTGGCCCGTAGTGCAAAGATGAACAGGTGTTTAGATGAACATGACCAACTGATGAATATCTTTGGCCTGTAGTGCAAAGATGAATATTTGATTTCAGTTATATATTGATTGTTGTTACAGGGATAAAAGATAGACGATGAACTTTTAAATTCATACATAGAAGATAGTAGTTTGCATTCTCTACTTAACTATTCTAATGAATTATTATTTCCGCTGCGAATATTGATAAAAACTTGTTGTCTATTGTATTCTATTATATTATTCCCTGTTGAAGACTAACGATAATTTGTTGTATATTATCTTAGTCATAATATTCTTTACTGGGCTAGTTGAGCTCACCCTTTTCCTTTTTGTTCCATTTTTCTTCTCAGGAGGTGAGAATATAGCGAGTACGAGTCGGGGTATGGACTGAAGGTTCTAGAGAAAGTAGTTTAGTAGTCCTCACCATTTTTGTAAAATACTGTATCAATAAATGTGATGAGGATATATTTGAGTATAGATATTGTCTAGAAGATAATATTTGTATTCAAACTCACAGTTTTACTATTGTAATAATAAAGTTGTAGCTTTTTCTGTACCATGTATTGACAACTCAGAATGGGTGATGTATACCTATTTTGGGGGCGTCACAGTTTGGGCTGATGTGTCCCTCTTTCTAGCATTTGTAACAAACGACCGCTGCTCGTTCTCCTCCCCTAGAAACAGTTGATGTTTGTGCTGACGTCTTTACGTTATCATTGGTGTACCTTCTCTTTTTGAAATATCCTCCCGACTCGCTCCTTCTATTATCACGGCCATGATTACCACCAGAGTGGTTACCGCTTTTTTCCGAATGTTTTCCTCCTTGCTGGTTTTCATTACTCCGATGACCGCTGTCACCGGTATGACCCTGGTTGTGGTCCCTTGGTTGAACATATTCATTATCTCGCTCTAATAATTGAGCCCTGTTTACAACATCTAATATAAAGATAATTTATGAGAGATAAGATATTGCTGAATATCGGGTTTTAGACCTCTCAAAAATATCCTTGTCATTCATTCCTCATTCTCTATCAAATGAGGTGCAAACCTGGATAACTCAGCGAACTTAACCTCATACTGGGACACTGTAATGTTGTTTTGTTCTAGTCTGATAAACTATACCTCCTTCATATGACAAATATTTTTAGTAAAGTACTTGTCATTGAATAGTTTTTAAAACGTTTCCCAAGACATGTTGAGTGCGGCAAGCTGAGTAAGCTCTACAGACTCCCACCAGTAGTCTGCCTCACCGCGGAACATAAAGGTGGCGAATGGAACTTTTTCTTCCTCCGTGCATCCCAAGACATCGAATATCTTGGTAATTTTCTTGACCCACGTTTTCGCCTTGATTGGATCTGGATTTCCAATAAATTCTGGTGGTCCCAACTCCTTGAACTGCTTGGCTGTGACAGACCGCGCATTGCTATCACTTCCACCCGTATTTTGTACACGAGTCTCTCTCGTCTGATTTTGCATGAACTGCAAAAAGCTCCTAAATATTCCATCATTCATCGTTTGCTCGGTAGTGTTGTTTACAGGTGGAATATTGCCTTCCTGTTGTACGTTCTCCTGGTTTGTGACTAAAGGTTGTTCCACAGTCTCATACACTCCATTGTTAACGTTCTCAACAGCCATTCTTAAATACTGCAATAAAACAAGGGTTAATTAAACAAATTAATATATCATATAATATCCCTATATTATGACCGACCAACAAATAAGCTTAGGTAGGACATACTAGCGAAAGATTTACTCATCTCTCCCTTCCTAGTTCTATTCCCCGATTTCCTCCATAGACCATATCTCTAAGCTCTGAACCAACTGTGACACCCCCAAAATAGGTATACATCACCCATTCTGATTTGCCAAATACATAGTACAGAAACAAATACAACTTCAATAATACAATTGTTGTGCAAAATATGACAACACATATACTATGAGTTTGAATATAAATATAGTCTAATAGAGAGTATACAAACTCAAAAGGAGTCCTCATTAAAATTATTGATACACTATTTTACAAAATAGTGAGGACTAATAATACATCTATCCGGAACCATCACTCCATACCCCAGCTAGTTCCTGCTATGTTCTCACCTCTTGAGAAGAAAAATGGAACAAAAGGAAAAGGGTGAGCTCAACTAGCCCAGTAAAGAATATTATGACTAAGATAATATACAACAATTTATCATTAGTCTTCACCAGGGAAAAATCTGATAAAAATATAACAGACAACAAGTTTTAGATCAACAATTGCAGCGAAAATAACAATCCATTAGAAGAGTCAAGTAGAGAAAGAATTCTACTATCTTCTAAGATTTAAAAGTCCATCATCAATAATTTATCCCCGTAACATCAATCAATATACATCTTGAATCAAATATTCATCTTTTCACTACAGACCAAAGATATTTATTTGTATTACCAGTTGGTTATGTTCATCTCAACACATGTTCATCTTTGCACTACGGGCCAAAGATATTCAGTAATATCATTATTTAGGACTGAGGATGATGAAAAATATTTTAAAGAACGAATCCAGTGAGACAGAAGGACAAATATTATGAATTCATATTTCAGTTTATCTAAGTTCAATAATACTCCATAATAAATTATAGTGGAGTAAAATTCAAGAATGAAGATCAAAACATGGATTAAATTTCAAGAATAAGGGTCACAACAGATAACTTGGAAGAAAAAAAATAATTTTTTTTCTTTTTTGAACAGTAACCGTGAACAGTACTCGTGAACAGTAACTGTGAACAGTACCTGTCATGAAAAGTTTCAAATTTGATAAAAAATTCATACCAATATTCCTATGAATTGATATTAGATGAAGCAAAATTTTTAATCATTTCAAGAATTATAGAAGCAATACTTACCATAGTAAGTTCAAATTTTGGAATACGAGATGAAATAATATTGCCCACGTAATATGGAGTATGAAAGAAAATAATATTTCTCACGAGTATTGCAATAAAATAATATCCTTTACCTTAGTAGAAACTGGATTTGACTGGAGTATCGAATATTATTCTGAGAAAATCTTGCAGAAAAACTACGCTCAAAGTATTCTTATACTCAAGAAAAATACTCACAATACTTTAGAATAAGAATTTCTAATTTATGAAATGGTGTGTTTAGGAAAGAGGGGTTACCCCCTATTTATAGTGCAGCGCACGGAGGAAGAATCAAAGTATTTTGCCTAACATTTGCATTTTTCTTCCTTGCCTAACTATGTTTGCCTAACTTTTCAAAATTTTCATAAAGGTGGGAGCAATCCTTGAAAACAAACTTGGCAGGCAAAACCCCCCAACCATTTCCACCAATCAATGACCTTTATTCTTCATAATTGACGGTCCACAATTTTGAAAATCAAGCTTTGCAGGAGATATGAAATATTAGCCATCCACCAAAAGACAAAGCTTATGCAGGAAAATTCCTTCCGCCCGTAAACTTAGAAAAACATGCAAATAAAAATAATTCATATCCGTCCCTTTTTATCACATGTATATATATATAAATATATATATATATATATATATATATATATATATATATATATATTATAACAATAATATTATTATTTAAACAATTATAAAATATTATAATAATATTTGAATTAATATTCTATCGGAAAAGATTAAAATACCAACTTTCATCAAATGTCACATGCTAACAAAATTCCTTCGTTTATATCCACATAAAATAAATATTTTCTTATCATATAAACTAATAATTAATTATTCACAAATAATATTACAGAATTACAATAATGACAACCAGGCCGTTTCCAGGAAAGAGGGGGCTTTCTAATAAGGATTTCTCCTTACAAGCGCGGAATTAGGTGACCAAACCTCTCTTTGACAGAACTTTCTAGACATTGCCAATAAAGTTATCTGTGATGCCCCCCCAAATTAGTTATACATCACCCATCTTGAGTCGTCAGATACATGGTACAGAAATCAAATACAACTTAATAATACAATTGTCGTGTACAATACGACAAAACATAAACTGTGAGTTTGAATACAAATATTGTCTACTAGAGAGTATACAAACTCAAAAGGAGTCCTCATTACAATTATTATCACACTATTTCACAGAATAGTGAGGACTACTAATGTACCATCTAGGACCATCACTCCGTTCCCCGACTCGTTCCCGCTATATTCTCATTTCCTGAAGAGAATAGTGAAAGAAAGGATGAGCTCAACTAGCCCAGTAAGAAATATTATGACTAAGATAATGCAGAATAAATTATCATTAGCCTTAAATAGTGTTAAATTGATACAATATAACAAACATCAAGTTTAACTGCTGCGGAACATGCAATCCATTAAAAGAGTCAAGTAGATAATAAAATCTTCTATCTTTTATGATTTAAAAGGTTTTTCATCACTTTTATCGCTGGGACTCAGCTTAATAAATAATCCACATCATCGAATCACCCCTGCACTACGGCCAAGGATATTCTTTAGTATCACGACCATAATTATCCACACACTACGGGCCAAGAATATTTGTGTATTCATTAATGGTTATCATCATGCCAACAACTATCCATCAACGCACTATAGGTCAATGAGGAATTTTACCATATCATTTGTAACATTACGGTCATGATTGCACCGAATAATCCCTGGTCATAATCATACCAAGTCCATCTATGCACTACAGGCCACAGATGACTTTAAAAAAAATATAAACATGATGATGATAACAATGATATATGCATTCAATAAAACAAGTTCAAGAATTAATTTATCCAGGAACTAATAATGTCCAAATTGTCAATATTATACTGCTTTGTAGAGAAAAATTCAAGAATGCTAAGAAGAATATTTCCATGAAAAGATACTGGATGAAGCGCAAATATCAAGGATATTCCACTAATTTCATGGAGTATAGAAGTCAAAATTTTAATCAACTGGGTATAATAAAGAATGGAATAACAAAAGAAAACACCATGTATGTGGTACTTCGTATAGACAGGTTATTCCAATAGAATACTAAATAACGGAACCAGGTCAGGCGAAATTCGCACCGACAGGATGTTCCAACAGAATAATAAAGAATGGAATAACAACAGAAATCTCCATGCATGCGGTACTTCGCATAGACAGGTTATTCCAACAGAATACTAATAAGTACAGAATCAGGTCCGGCGTAAAACGCACAGACATTATATTCCATCAGAATAATAATAAAGACAGAACCAGGTCCGGCGTAAAACGCACAGACATGATATTCCAACAGAATAATAAACACGGAATCAGGTCCGGTGTAAAACACACAGACAGGATATTCCAACAGAATAATAAAGAATGGAATAATAGTAGAATGTCACCAAGTATAGGGTAGCCCGCGTATACAGGTTATTCCAATAGAATAATAAAGAATGGAATAACATAAGTTCTCTTCATGAATACAAAAGAATAACACCCCTTACGAGTACAATAAATATTATTCCCTACCTTAAGAAGAAGAGTACTTGATATATAAGTAGTGAAGTAGCATAATACTTTCTTCTTTCTCTCTATAGTTTATCTCTCTAGAGTTTTAGTGAATTCGTAAGAAAATAATGAAGGAATGAGCTTCTATTTATAGAAAATGGACTGCATAGTAACTAACTCATGAACGGTCAAGATTGATTTACTTTAATCTGACAGTCCATATTTAAAGCAAAATCTTTTAAATAAAATATAATATATTCTATTTATAATCTAATAAAACGAATAACTTTATAAAAGATTTTACTATGCAAACACTATGCAGGCACTATACAAATACTATGCATAATAAAATATAATATATTCTAATTATTTCCTAATAAAATAGATAACTTTATAAAATTATTCTGTTTTATATAAAAAGATTTTACTATACAAAACACTATGCAGACACTATGCATAATAGAATATAATATATTCTATTTATAGAATAACTTTATAAAAGTATTATGTTTTATATAAAAAGATTTTCTGTATTATTACATTAATAATACCAACAAAACTAAGTGACTTATCACGTAAGCATCAATAATTAATACCGTGCGCTACTATTCAACCACGCATATTACTGTACTTTTAACACCGGGTGTTTCAACAGTTAATGGTAAAACTTCCGTTGTTATTTTCATAAAGTATTTTTGTCATTTTCTCAATCCGACAATAATTCTGTTGTGGGGTCCACCAATGATTGTGTCGTTGTATTAATATTCCCTGTTCAAACGAATATTCCCCGACCAATCGAATATTATATAACAACTTGTGTACTTTGCAAAATTTATAAATAATACCCACAACTATAACATTATATTAATTTCACTCCATAATATTCAAAAATAATATTTATAGAAAATTCATCTTTATTCAAAAAGTTGGGATTTTACAATCTCCCCTTCTTATGAAATTTCGCCCTCGAAATTAGGGTACGTACATGGTATATTGAAGAGGTAAGGATACCTTGATTTTATTTCAGATTCTAACTCCCAAGTCATTTCCTCAACATCGTGGTTTCTCCACAAAACTTTGACTTGAGGTATAACATTGGAGCGTAGAATATATTCCTTCTTATCCAAGATTTGAACAGGAACCTCTTCATACGTCAAATCTTCCGTTATTTCGTCCGGTTCTAACTCAATAATATGGTTCGGGTCTTCCATATATTTACGTAACATGGATATGTGAAAAAATGTTATGAACACGAGACATACTTAGAGGTAAAGCGAGTCTATAGGCCACAGTTCCTACTCGATCAAGGATTAAAAATGGGCCGATGAATCGAGGATTGAGCTTTCCTCTCTTTCCAAATCTCGTAACTCCTTTCCATGGAGCAACACGTAACAACAAATCTCGTAACTCCACCAATGATAAGAACTTGTCCCAACTTCCCTTGAAATCAAGGACACAGAGTCTTAATTGATCTTCAAGAGTTTGAATAGTCCTCTCCGACTGTCCATCCTTCTAAGGATGATATGCCGACCTAAATCGTAAATCTGTGCCCATAGCTTTCTGCAAACTAACCCAAAATCGTGAAGTGAATGTTGGGTCTCGATCAGAAACTATGGATACTGGCATACCATGCAGTCTTACAATCTCGTTAATGTACATACGAGCAAGACGTTCAAGTGTATAAGTTTCTCGTATCGGTAAGAAATGAGCAGACTTGGTCAATCTATCAACAATGACCCAAATTGCATCTATGCCTTAAGAAACTTTGGGAAGACCGGTAACAAAATCCATGGTAATGTGCTCCCACTTCCATTATAGAATTTCAAGTGGTTGCAATGGACCTTTTGGTATTTGATGCTCCCCCTTGACTCGTTGACACGTTAGACACCTTGAGATAAAATGCGCTATCTCTCTCTTCAAATTTCTTCACCAAAATTTATGATGAATATTATGATACATTTTGGTACTCCCAGGATGGATTGGAAAGGGTGTGTTGTGCGCCCCCATCATGATTTTATACTTTAAATCAAGGTTGTTAGGAACACAAAGTCTGGAGTTGACTCGAAGTATTCCTTCTTCATCGATTCTTACTTCCGGTATAACACCTTCTTGCACTTTATTCCTCATACGCATCAGCTCCAGGTCTGTAGCTTGAGCAGCTTTAACTTTATCAATTAAAGTCGGTTCTACTCGTCTATTCGCCATCATCACATGTGTCCCTGGAGTCTTTAACTCTATCACCATCCTTTGCAAGTCACACAAAATGGGCCTTTGCGTTGACAATATTGCATTCGCACTTGCATATGATCTTCTACTCAATGCGTTAGCTACCATGTTCTCTTTTCCAGGATGGTATTGGATGGTATGATCATAGTCTTTCAACAATTCAAGTCAACGTCGTTGTCGCAAGTTGAGTTCCTTTTGAGTGAAGAAATATTTGAGGCTTTTATGATCCGTAAAGATCTCCACTTTCTCCCCATACAAGTAATGCCTCCAAATCTTTAGTGGGAAGACAACAGCTGCCAACTCTAGATCATGAGTAGGATAATTCCTCTCATATTCTTTGAGTTATCGTGAGGCATAGGCTATTACTTTCCCATGTTGCATTAGAACACATCCTAACCCTTTGCCCAAAGCATCACTATAGATGACAAATCCCTCCGAACCAGATGGTATTGTCAGAACAGGTACTAAAATGAGTCTCCTCTTGAGTTCTTGAAAACTCTTCTCACATTCCTCGCTCCAACCGAACTTTGTATCTTTCTGAGTCAGCTGAGTTAGTGGAGTAGCGATTCGAGAAAACCCTTCTACGAATCTCCGATAATAACCAGTTAAGCCGAGAAAGCTACGTAAGTCAGCTGAGTTAGTGGAGTAGCGATTCGAGAAAACCCTTCTACGAATCTCCGATAATAACCAGTTAAGCCGAGAAAGCTACGTACTTCGGTCACTGATTTAGGTTGCTCCCAGCTTTGAATAGCTTTAATCTTTGCTGGGTCAATAGATATTACATGACTTGATACCACGTGCCCAATGAATGCTACTTCCTCATGCCAGAACTCGTATTTCTTTAACTTGGCATAAAGCTTATATTCACAAAGCTTTTGGAGTATCAGCCTCAAGTGTTGCTCATGATCTTCACGGGTTTTGGAATATATGAGGATGTCATCAACAAAGACGACCACAAAGTGATCCAAATATTCCTTGAATACTCGGTTCATCATATCCATAAAGGCAGCATGAGCATTAGTCAATCCAAAGGACATGACTAGGAATTCATAATGCCCGTACCGAGTTCTGAAAGTCGTCTTTGGAATGTCATGGGTTCTAATTGTTGATCAATTTTACAATCAAAATATACGTGCAAGTATACACGGTCAACAAGTAATAAAGTGATAAGAAAAGTATTGTTCCCATGAGGAGTTATTTAATAAAAATTATCAAGTACTAACTCTTAACCAAATCAATTTTATTTAAACAATCATAAATTGTGATTTTTCTAATTAAAAAAACTAAATTAATCAATTAAAACCAGATTACTCTAAAATTAATTCAAATAAATAAAGATTAAGACTTCAATATCCCCAATTATGAACTATAAATCAATTATCCAATTATCCCAATTATTATGCCTACTGAATTGTTAACATGAATTCTCAAATTCCAAAAGTCCTTTTTCTAGTGATCAATTGACTTCTATTTAATCCAGATTAATCTTTTTATATTCTTATGCAAAACAATTGAATTAAACTCCTTCAATTCCAATTCCTTACGTGTTACATGCGGTGAACAGATATTTCCATTCAATTCATGAACCTAATTATTCACAATGTAAATAACTAAGTCACATGTTATCATGCTCAGTTCTAACCCTAGAATTCCTCTTTCAATTCCTTCTAGAGTAAAAAAGTAATTACTGATCAGATAATTAATCAATAAGCTCAAGACAAGATAAACAATTCACTTTGACATAAATAATTGGAATAAATCGAATAACTAATTTATAAACATAAAAGGTTCAATTAAAATCTTAGTAAAGAGTTAGTTCATAATTAATGAATTAAAACAAAGAATCCACAACTGAATAGACATTAAAAGATAAAAGTATGATAAGAGAAGAGAATAGAATCTGTTGTTAGCAAATCTGATGCTTCCCTCTTCCTCTTGTTCTTGATCTTCAGTGTTCTTCAATTTGCTTTAATCTCCAATGGCTAATTAAGAACTAGGATTTATATTCTAATCTAATGGAGTGTTTTATCTAAGCTAATCTATGTCAATCTCCCTTTATTTTATGCCTTACATCATGTATTTATAGGTTACAAGTCCAATTTTTAGCTTTGGAACAAACCCAATCCAATTTGGAGTCAAAAAGGTCCCATGTTCTGACATTTTTTGCTCCGATGTCCTTTGGGAAAATGGCCATAACTTCTTCATCCGAAATCCGATTTCGATGATTCAAGATGATCCGGAAAGAGGAGAAGTAGATATACAACTTTCATTCTTTGAGTGTTTCGAAATAAGGTCTGTAGCAATACTCAAATTAGCTTTGAAGTGACTGTTGTGTAAATGGCAAGCCGAAAACGCGCATCTAGCCACCCCAAACGTCGATCCAAGTAACTTTTCTCCCAATTCCTACAAAACAACATAAAACATGCATGAATAGACATAACCACTTAAAAACATCCAAAAGATTAAGTTCAAACGCACTCAATTATTAGTATAAAACTCACTTATCAAATACCCCCAAACTTAAACAATTGTTTGTCCTTAATCAAAAACACGAAAGAACAAAAAATAAACAAACTAACTCAACTACATGAATGCATATGCATGATCTACTTCCTAATATACCTATGAATCCAGTAATAAATCCGTATGATATATAGAAACAGACCTCAAAGATACTAATGATACTCAAACAATTTATCCGATCATATCAAAGTCCATAACTCTAACCAGTTAGTCAATCCAAACCTGTCATCACCCATGTTGTGCGTGTGTGCTTGTTAACATTCTAACCAACCACAGTTCAAGATAATCAAATAACAAACTTCTTAGAAGGAAAATTTTAGTTCCAATTTAATTACTTTTGTGAACATGACAACTCCAGTTAAAACGAAGCAATTACCAAGTCTAAGGGTAAATACAAGATTTATTTATTCTTTTATTCAACCACGAGGGCATTTTTGCTCTTTCTCGTATTTTTTTTTCTCATGGCTGTGTAATGTACTATTCCCTTAGGCTTTTCAGTGCTACCTTAACGAGCTTTCGACCAACGACTCCCAAACCATTAAGACCTTAGGGCGCTAGGTGTAAAGACAATCCCCTTGAGCTTACTTACTCAAGTAACAAAGGCCACAAAACTAGACAAGCATGCCACGGTGTTTATTCTTTTTTTTTTCTTTCTTTCTGGATTTTTTTCTTTTTTTTTCTTTTGTCTTTTTTTCATTTTTATTTTGTATATATATATCCCATAGATTCCCCCAAACTCAAGCTTTTACGTCATTCTAACATTTACCGCCAGTTCACTAATTTCTTTAAATTTTAACCAAGATTTTCCCTTAGAAACAAATTATGAAACACTTGAACCAAGTTGATTAAAACAGTTAAACTTTAAGTGCAAACCGGTTACATAAGTTTCAGACAGGCTCAGATTATCATCATGATTAAAATTAGAACTCATCATCAATTATCAACAATGTTCAAGTTAACATTTAATACCAATCTTATCATAGGCCGAGCTAAGACCACACCAACCTATCACATAGATTCATGCAAAAAAAATAAAAAAATAAAAAAAATGCAATTATACTACATGAAAACATACTAATACAACACATATATGAATATGCAAATAACTACCATATATTATGTGCAACCTAAAAAACTAAATGCTAACACATAAAAAATGACTACTATGCAGATAACTAACTATATGCAATACGACACTAAAATGCCCCCAAACTTAAAGTAGACATTGTCCTCGATGGATGAAATGTAAAAAAGTAAAGCAGAGGACTTCCCTAAAAATATAGCAATCTTTCTCCTTGTCCACTAAGTTTGGAGAATAGGCTAAGCACATAGAACAAATTGGGCATCACACTTGAATTTGACTTGAATAACCTGTAAAACCATGATAGAAGCACTTATATTAAATCCTAAATAAATGCAAATTCAAAACTACTAATATAAAACTTAATAAAAACTAAAAATAAAAATTAAACTTGGGTTGCCTCCCAATAAGCGCTTGTTTTATAGTCTCAGCCTGACTTCTTCAATTCTCTATCCAATTCCCCTTCGAAAATTGAGGAACCCTCCATCCATCAGTAACAATGTCTCTTTTGGTAGGTTCCCAATTGTAATGGCCATTGCGTTTAAGTCACCTAGCAAGATCTTTTTAGATAGGATCCCCATTAAGTATGGCAAACCACTAGGTGTTTCCTCCATTATGTCGATGATCAGATTGGGGCATTGAAGCTTGATAAACATAATGGAATCTTCATCTATCTTCTCCTTTTCATCCCACTATGACTCCACAACTGTACTAGCTCTTAAGTCACCAAGAGCTTTGCCGACGACATGACTGCCGATTGGGAATGGTTTCACAAAACTGCCTGGATTCTTGAACTTTGGTAGAGAAGGTATATGGGACACTATCAAAATTGGCTCATCTTCGTTGGTACTCAAAGTTAGATCTTTGCCGATCTCCTTTTGTTGGTCTCCAAGTCTTTCGTCTCTTTCAACATCTATATCATTTGGCACATTCGATTGCAGATTTAGTTCGGGCTCATCTTCAGTCTCGTCATCCATGTCATAGAGCCAAGTGTATTGAGGACGGTTGTTCAACACATGTGTTATCTGCCCCAATTGATTTTCCAGATTCTTGATCGACGCCCCTTGGCTTTGCAAATTCAGCTCTACTTGATTCATTTTCTTGTCTTGTTCCTCGTTCCTTTTTTTAGAAGCTTTAATAAATTTTTCCAAGGCTTCCTCCCAATTTGAATGTTCTTCCTGTTGTAGTGGAGGTGGACACGAGAAATTCGGCGGGTATGTTGGACTTGGAGCATAAAATTGATCTTGATTGTTACTCCATGAAAAATCCCGGTGATACCCCCAATCTTGATGATAGTTGTTGGGATAGACATAACTGTTGGGGTAATCACCACTATACTGTACCGGCTCGAAACTAATGGAGCATTGATGACTCATATGATTTCCAGCACAATAATCACAAGTAACCACCATACTTTGACGAAGTTGAGCTTCAAAAGCTTTAAACATCCTTGAAAGTGTCTCCATCTGTACTGACAATGCAGAAAGTTTCTTGAGTCTGTCAATCTCCACTCCCCTTGGTTGAGTCATGTTCGTGTATGGCCATTGATACGCAAAGTCATCCATGGTACCTAAAAACAAAGAAATATAGGAAGAGAATGAAAAATAAAAATATTTAAATTAAGACTAATTTGATTGAAATTAATATTGGTAAATAATTATTAAACTAATTCCCCGGCAACGGCGCCAAAAACTTGTTGATCGATTTCACAATCAAAATATACGTGCAAGTATACACGGTCAACAAGTAATAAAGTGATAAGAAAAGTATCGTTCCCACGAGGAATTATTTAATAAAAATTATCAAGTACTAACTCTTAACCAAATCAATTTTATTTAAACAACCATAAATTATGATTTTTCTAATTAAGAAAACTAAATTAATCAATTAAAACTAGATTACTCTAAAATTAATTCAAATAAATAAAGATTAAGACTTCAATATTCTGAATTATGAACTATAAATCAATTATCCAATTATCCCAAATATTATGCCTACTGAATTGTTAACAGGAATTCTCAAATGCCAAAAGTCCTTTTTCAAGTGATCAATTGACTTCTATTTAATCCAGATTAATCTTGCCATATTCCTATGCAAAACAATTGAATTAAACTTCTTCAATTCCAATTCCTTATGTGTTAAATGCGGTGAATAGATATTTCCATTCAATTCATGAACCTAATTATTCACAATGTAAATAACTAAGTCACGTGTTATCATGCTCAGTTCTAACCCTAGAATTCCTCTTTCAATTCGTTCTAGTGTAACAAAGAAATTACTGATCAGATAATTAATCAATAAGCTCAAGATGAGTTAAACAATTCACTTTGACACAAATAATTGGAATAAATTGAATAACTAATTTATAAACATAAATGGTTCAATTGAAATCTTAGTAAAAGAGTTAGTTCATAATTAATGAATTAAAATCAAAAATCCACAACTAAATAGACACTAAAAGATAAAAGAATGATAAGGGAAGAGAATAGAATCTGTTGTCAGCAAATCTAATGCTTCCCTCTTGCTCTTGCTCTTGATCTTCAGTGTTCTTCAATTTGCTTCAATCTCCAATGGCTAATTAAGAACTAGGGTTTATATCCTAATCTAATGCTTCCCTCTTGCTCTTGCTCTTGATCTTCAGTGTTCTTCAATTTGCTTCAATCTCCAATGGCTAATTAAGAACTAGGGTTTATATTCTAATCTAATGGAGTGTTTTATCTAAGCTAAGCTATGTCAATCTCTCTTTATTTTATGCCTTACATCATGTATTTATAGGTTACAAGTCCAATTTATAGCTTAGGAACAAACCCAATCCAATTTGGAGTCAAAAAGGTGTCAAAATTCGCCCAAAAACGTGTCCAGACCATCACTAAGCCCTTCCCCAGCACCCCAGCGCTGGGCTTAACGCTCAACCACTTCTCCTTAGCACCCCGGTGATGGGCATAGGCATATTTTGGGTGCCCCGGCACTGGTCCCATGTTCTGACATTTTTTACTCCGACGTCCTTTGGGAAAATGGCCATTACTTCTTCGTCCGAACTCTGATTTTGATGATTCAAGATGATCCGGAAAGAGGAAAAGTATATCTACAAATTTCTTTCTTTGAGTTTTTCGAAATAAGGTCCGGAGCAATACTCAAATTGGCTCTGAAGTGACTGTTGTGTAAATGGCAAGCCGAAAACACGCATCTAGCCACCCCAAACGTCGATCCAAGTAACTTTTGCCCCAATTCCTACAAAACAACATAAAACATGCATGAATAGACATAACCACTTAAAAACATCCAAAAGATTAAGTTCAAACACACTCAATTATTAGTATAAAACTCATTCATCACTAATCTTCAATTGGTGATATCCGGAACGAAGATCAATCTTTAAAAAGAATTTGGCTCCTTGCAACTGGTTAAACAGGTCATCAATACGTGGGTACCTATTTTTGATGGTGACATGATTTAACTCCCGATAATAAATACAAAGTCGCATACTCCCATCTTTCTTTTTCACGAATAGAACAGGAGCACCCCAAGGAGAAGTACTAAGACGAATGAAACCGATGTCTAACAATTCCTGTAGTTGGGTCTTTAACTCCTGAAGTTCTATAGGAGCCATTCGATATGGGTTTTGGAAATAGGTTTTGTACCAGGTTTAAAGTCGATATAAAATTTAATTTTACACTCTGGGGGTAGGCCAGGAAGTTCTTCAGGGAATACGTCAGGAAATTTATTAACAATAGAAATATCATTCAAAACTGACGTATTTTTTGTTTAGATCCGTGACATGAGATAAGAAAAGCTTGACATCCATTTTTCAATAAACGAATAGCTTTATGGCTTGAGATGGCAGTAATTGATTTTAATGGTTTGGTTACTTGAATTCGCATAATAGGTTGATTAGGAATATGAAAGCTAACAACCTTAAGAAAATAATTAATTTTTGTATGATGAGTAGTTAACCAATCAATCCCTAGAATTACATCAAATGCAAGTATTTTCAATGAAATAAGATCGACAAGTAATGTGTGGGTACCAACTTGAACCAAACAAGACTTATAAACCGTGGATGTAATGAAGGTTTCTCCTAACGGAGTTTCAACAGACAAGTCAAAGTCTAATTTCTCTGGAGTCAAATTTAAACGTTGAGCGCAAGTAGGAGAAATAAAAGAATGGGTAGAACCGGTATCAAATAAGGTTTAGACTTTGCTAGATTTTATGATAAGCTTACCGTGATGACCTCATTCGGGTTCCTTGCTTTCTGGGAGGTTACTACAAACGCTCTCCCTTGCACTACCAGCTTTGAATTTTCTGGGACGGCCCTTGGTGCCTCCATCCTGGCTGAACTTGTCTTCGGTGAACGACAAAATCGGGCAAGGGGACCTTTTTTCCATAATTATAACATGCTTTGTACGGCATCGTACAGTTTGGACTGATGTGTCCCTCCCCTCCGCATTTGAAGCATATGATAGGTAGTCGTTCTCCTTCCTTAACAACAGGTGCTGGTGTTGACTTCCTTCCAACAGTGTTGAATCTCCTTTTCTTAAAATGTGCATTTTTACTGTCTTGGCCATGATTACCACCGAAGTGGTTACCATTTCTGGCATGTTGATTCCCTCCACATTTGTTGTCACCGTTTTGATGACTGATACCACTGGTATTTTCATGCTGCCGGCTGCTCTCTCTTGGTTGCGTTGACTCGTTACCGCACTCCAATAACTGAGCCCTATTTACAACATCTGAGTACAAACACAATTTATGAGAAATAATATATTGACGTATCTCCACTTTTAAACCTCTTAAAAATATTCGCGTCATTCGCTCCTCATTATCAACTAAATGGGATGCAAACCGGGATAACTCCGCAAATTTATCCTCTTATTGCGACACGGTCATATTATTTTGTTCCAATTTGATAAACTCCACTTCTTTCATGTGACGAATACTCTCAGGAAAGTACTTGTCGTGGAATAGCTCTTGGAACTTCTCCCAAGACATCTTGAGTGCGTCAGGTTGGGTACGTTTTACAGATTCCCACCAGTAATCTGCCTCTTCACGCAACATGAAGGTGGCGAAGGGAACCTTTTGCTCCTCGGAGCATCCCAAGACATCTAATATCTTGGTGATCTGCTTTATCCATGTTTCCACCTTAAGTGATTTTGGTTCTCCAATAAACTTCGGTGGTCCCAGCTCCTTGAACTGTTTAGCGGTGACCGTCCGAGAGTTTCTAGTGTTTTCACCTACATTTTGGACAAGAGCCGTTCTCGCCTGATGTTGCATGAATTGCATAAAGCCTCTGAACAATCCATCATTCATCATTTGGTCCGTGTTGTTGTATGCATGAGGATTGTCGCCTTCCTGATGCACATTATCCTGATTATTGATATGTGGAGACTCAACGGTCTCTTGTGCTCCATTGTTATTCTCAACATTCTCGGATGTCATTTTTAGATACTGCCACAAAACAAGGGTTAGTTGACATGTAACATATTATCTCTAAACTCTGTGTGACGCCCCCAAAATTAGGTATACATCACCCATCTTGGGTCGCCAGATACATGGTACAGAATTCAAATACAACTTATTAATACAACTGTCATGTACATTACGACAAAACATAAACTGTGAGTTTAAATACAAATATTGTCTACTATTGTCAACATTGTACTGCTTTGTAGAGTAAAATTCAAGAATGCTCAGAAGAATATTTCCATGAAAAGATACTAGATGAAGCACAAATATCAAGAATATTCCACTAATTTAATGGAGTATAGAAGTCTAAACTTTAACCAACTGAGTATAATAAAGAATGGAATAACAACAGAAATCACCATGCATGCGGTACTTCGCATAGACAGGTTATTCCAACAGAATAATACTAACGGAACATGGCCAGGCGAAATTCGCACCGACAGGATGTTCCAACAGAATAATAAAGAATGGAATAATAACAAAAATCACCATGTATGCGGTACTTCGCATAGACAGGTTATTCCAACAAAATACTAATAAGAACGGAATCAGGTCCGGTGTAAAACGCACAGACAGGATATTCCAACAGAATAATAATAAAGACGGAACCAGGTCCTGCGTAAAACGCACAGTCAGGATATTCCAACAGAATAATAAAGACGGAATCAGGTCCGGCGTAAAACGCACAGACAGGATATTCCAACAGAATAATAAAGACGGAATAATAGAAGAATGTCACCAAGTATAGGGTAGACCGCGTATACAGGTTATTCCAACAGAATATTAAGAAATGGAATAACAACAGTTCTCTTCATGAATAAGAAAGAATAACACCCCTTACCGTAAAAGAATTGAATATAAGAGTAGTTAAGTAGCAGAAAATTTTTCTTCTTTCTCTCTAAAATTTTCTCTCTAGAGTTTCAGTGAATTCGTAAGAAATAATGAAGGAATGAGCTTCTATTTACATGAGAATGGAAAGACACTATGTTAGGAATGCAAATTATCGGATGACAATTTTGATAACTCAAGATGTAATTTTGTCAAACCTCCAACCTATAAGAATAAAGCAAAAATAATAATACATATAACCCACACAATTTGTCAATCAACCAACCAATAAGAATTATAATACATATATATATAACACACATGTTATAAACATATATATACATATAATACTAACTACCTTTTATAAAACAACATCATTTCCCCACCATTTCCCACTCACATAATATTATATCATATATATACACACACACCACAATCGTATATACATAAATTCCCTCCCCTATATGTATCTCTCTCCCACCCCATTTCCAAAATTAGTTTTTTAACACATATGGGCCCCACATATGGGCCCCACTTTTAAATAATTTTCTACCGATTATTTTGAAAAATGGAAAAATGGGGTCCATAATAAGTAAAAATTCATAAAAATCACCTTAATAATTTTAACAATATTTATCACTTTTATTATAATTCACAATATTAATCGACCAGGTCGTTCCCAGGAAAGAGGAGGCTTTCCAATAAGGATTTCTCCTTATTGGCGCGCAATTAGGTGACCAAACATCTCCTTGACAGAACTTCTAGACATCGTTAATATTGCAAATAATAATATTAATAACTCTGTCGTCTCAATTATTGATTTTAACAATATAATAAATATCGACAATAATTGAATCAAATAACGTGAGATACTATGCAACAATTTCTATAGCAATAATTGAACAAAACTGAATGACTTCTCACGTAAGCATCAATAATCAATATTGTGTGCTACTATGCAACCACGCGTATTACTGTACTTTTACTACCGAGTAGTTCAACAGTATCAACGGTAAAACTTCCGCCGTTATTTTCATAAAAATATTTTCTGTCGTTTTCTCAATCCGACAATAATTTGGTTGTGGGGTCCACCAATGATTGTGTCGTTGTAAGAATATTCCCTGCTAAAACGAATATTCCCCGACCAATCGAATATAATATTACAACTTGCATACTTTGCAGAATTTATAAATACTACCCACAACTATAACATTATATTAAATTTATTCCATAATATTCAAAATGATAATTATAGAAAATTCATCATTATTCAAAAAGTTGGGGTCTTACAACCTCCCTTTCTTAAGAAATTTCTCCCTCGAAATTAGGGTACGTACCTGGTATATCGAAGAGGTAAGGATACCTTTATTTCATTTCAATTTCTAACTCCCAAGTCATCTCCTCAACATCGTGGTTTCTCCATAAAACTTTGACTTGAGGTATAACCTTGGAGCGTAGAATATGTTCCTTCTTATCCAAGATTTGAACAGGAACCTCTTCATACGTCAAATCTTCCGCTATTTCATCTGGTTCTAACTCAATAATATGGTTCGGGTCTTCCATATATTTACGTAACATGGATATGTGAAAAACGTTATGAATACGAGACATACTTGGAGGTAAAGCAAGTCTTTAGGCCACAGTTCCTACTCGATCAAGGATTAAAAATGGACCGATGAATCGAGGATTGAGCTTTCCTCTCTTTCCAAATCTCGTAACTCCTTTCCATGGAGCAACACGTAACAACACATGATCTCCTATATCGAATTCCACGTCCTTTCGATGAAGATCAGCATAACTCTTTTGTTGATCTTGTGAGGTTTTTATACGTTATCGGATCATTTGAATCTTTTTCGTAGTCATACATACCGACTCCGGTCCCAACAACGTTGCTTCACCCACCTCATCCCAACATACTGGAGAACAACACTTTCTTCCATACAACGCTTCGAATGGAGCCATGCCAATACTTGCTTGATAACTGCTGTTGTAGGAAAACTCCATCAATGGTAAGAACTTGTCCCAACTCCCCTTGAAATCAAGGACACAGAGTCTTAATAGATCTTCAAGAGTTTGAATAGTCCTCTCCGACTGTCCGTCCATCTGAGGATGATATGCCGAGCTAAATCATAAATCTGTGCCCATGGCTTTCTACAAACTAACCCAAAATCGTGAAGTGAATCTTGGGTCTCGATCAGAAACTATGGATACTGGCATACCATACAGTCTTACAATCTCGTTTATGTACATACGAGTACGACGTTCAAGTGTATAAGTTTCTCGTATCGGTAAGAAATGAGCAGACTTGGTCAATCTATCAACAATTACCCAAATCGCATATATACCTTGAGAAACCTTAGGAAAACCCATAACAAAATCCATGGTAATGTGCTCCCACTTCCATTATAGAATTTTAAGTGGTTGCACTGGACCTTTTGGTACTTGATGCTCCGCCTTGACTCATAGACACGTTAGACACCTTGAGATAAACAACGCTATCTCTCTCTTTATATTGCCCCACCAAAATGTATGTCAAAGATCATGATACATTTTGGTATTCCCAGGATGGATTGCCAATGTTGTGTTATGCACCTCCATCGTGATTTCATACTTAAATCAATGTCGTTAGGAACACAAAGTCTGGAGTTGACTCGAAGTATTCCTTCTTCATCAAAACTTGCTTCCGGCATAGCACCTTCATGCACTTTCTTCCTCATACGCATCAGCTCCAGGTCTGTAGCTTGAGTAGCTTTAACTTTATCAATTAAAGTCGGTTCTACTCGTATATTCGCCATCATCACAAGGGTCCCTGGAGTCTTTAACTCTATCTCCAACCTTTGCAAGTTACACAAAATGGGCCTTTGCGTTAACAATATCGCATTCGCACTTGCATATGATCTTCTAATCAATGCGTCAGCTACCACGTTCGCTTTTCCAGGATGGTATTGGATGGTATGATCATAATCTTTCAATAGTTCAAGCCAACATCGTTGTCGCATATTGAGTTCCTTTTGAGTGAAGAAATATTTGAGGCTTTTATGATCCGTAAAGATCTCAACTTTCTCCCCATACAAGTAATGCCTCCAAATCTTTAGTGCGAAGACAACGGCTGCCAACTCTAGATCATGAGTAGGATAATTCCTCTCATATTCTTTGAGTTGTCGTGAGGCTTAGGCTTTGACTTTCCTATGTTGCATGAGAACACATCCTAACCCTTTACCCGAAGCATCACTGTAGATAACAAATCCCTTCGAACCAGATGGTATTGTCAGAACAGGTACTGAAATGAGTCTCCTCTTGAGTTCTAGAAAACTCTTCTCACATTCCTCGCTCCAACCGAACTTTGTATCTTTCCGAGTCAGCTGAGTTAATGGAGTAGCAATTCAAGAAAACACTTCTACGAATCTTCGATAATAACCAGCTAAGCCGAGAAAGCTAAGTACTTTGGTTACTGATTTAGATTGCTCCCAGCTTTGAATAGCTTCAATCTTTACTGGGTCAACAGATATTCCATGACTTGATACCACGTGCCCAAAGAATGCTACTTCCTCAAGTGTTGCTCATGATCTTCATGCCTTTTGGAATAAATAAGGATGTCATCAATAAAGACGACCACAAAGTGATCTAAATATTCCCTGAATACTCGGTTCATTATATCCATGAAGGTAGCAGGAGCATTAGTCAATCCAAAGGACATGACTAGGAATTCAAAATGCCCGTACCGAGTTCTGAAAGCCGTCTTTAGAATGTCATTGGTTCTAATCTTCAATTGGTGATATCCGGAATGAAGATCAATCTTTGAAAAGAATTTGGCTCCTTGCAACTGGTCAACCATGTCATCAATACGTGGCAATGGGTACCTATTTTTGATGGTGACATGATTTAACTCCCGATAATCAATACAAAGTCGCATACTCCCATATTTCTTCTTCACGAATAAAACATGAGCACCCCAAGGAGAAGTACTAGGACAAATAAAGCCAATGTCTAACAATTCCTGTAGTTGAGTCTTTAACTCCTGAAGTTCAATAGGAGTCATTCGATATGGGGCTTTGGAAATGGGTTTTGAACTGGGTTCAAGGTCGATACAAAATTCAATTTCACGCTCTGGGGGTAGGCCAGGAAGTTCTTCAGGGAATACGTCTGGAAATTCATTAACAATAGAAATATTATTCAAAACTGACGTATTTTTGTTTAGATCTGTGACATGAGCTAAGAAAGCTTGACATCCGTTTTTCAATAAACGAATAAATTTATGGCTTGAGATGACAGTGATTGATTTTAATGGTTTGGTTGCTTGAATTCGCATAATAGGTTGATTAGGAATATGAAAGCTAACAACCTTAAGAAAATAATTAATTTTTGCATGATGAGTAGTTAACCAATCAATCCCTAGAATTACATCAAATGCAAGTATTTTCAATGAAATAAGATCGACAGGTAATGTGTGGGTACCAACTTGAACCAAACAAGACTTATAAACCGTGGATGTAATGAAGGTTTCTCCCAACGGAGTTTCAACAGACAAGTTAAAGTCTAATTTCTCTGGAGTTAAATTTAAACGTTGAGCGCAAGTAGGAGAAATAAAAGAATGGGTAGAACAGGTATCAAATAAGGTTTAGACTTCGCTAGATTTTATGATAAGCTTACCGTGATGACCTCATTCGGGTTCCTTGCTTTCTGGGAGGTCACTACAAACGCTCTACATTGCACTACTGGCTTTGACTTTTTTGGGACGGCCTTTGGTGCCTCCATCCTAGCTGAACTTGTCTTCGGTGAACGACAAAATCGAGCTAGGTGACCTTCTCTTTCACAATTATAACATGCTTTGGATGGCATCGCGCAGTTTGGACTGATGTGTCCCTCCCCTCCGTATTTGAAGCATATGATAGGTGGTCGTTCTCCTTCCTTAACAATGGGTGCTGGTGCTGACGTCTTTCCATCATTGTTGAATCTCCTCTTCTTGAAATGTCCATTTTTAATGTCTTGGCTATGATTACCACCGAAGTGGCTACCATTTCTGGCATGTTGATTCGCTCCACGTTTGTTGTCGCCGTTTCGATGACTGATACCACTGGTATTTTCATGTTGCTAGCTGTTTTCTCTTGGTAGCGTTGACTCGTTACCGCGCTCCAATAACTGAGCCCTATTTACAACATCTGAGTACAAACACAGTTTATGAGAAATAAGATATTGACGTATCTCCGGTTTTAAACCTCTTAAAAACATTCGCGTTATTCGCTCTTCATTATCGACCAAATGGGATGCAAACCGGGATAACTCCGAAAAATTTAACCTCGTATTGCGACACGGTCATATTGTTTTGTTCCAATTTGATAAACTCCACTTCTTTCATGTGACGAATACTATCGGGAAAGTACTTGTCGTTGAATAGCTCTTGGAACTTCTCCCTAGACATCTTGAGTGCGTTAGGCTGGGTACGTTTTACAGATTCCCACCAGTAATTTGCCTCTTCACGCAACATGAAGGTGGCGAAGGGAACCTTTTGCTCCTCGGAGCATCCCAAGACATCTAATATCTTGGTGATCTGCTTTATCCATGTTTTCGACTTAAGTGATTTTGGTTCTCCAATAAACTTCGGTGGTCCCAGCTCCTTGAACTATTTAGCGGTGACCGTCCGAGAGTTTCCAGTGTTTTCACCTACATTTTGGATAAGAGCCGTTCTCGCCTGATGTTGCATGAATTGCATAAATCCTCTGAACAATCCATCATTCATCATTTGGTCCGTGTTGTTGTTTATATGAGGATTGTCGCCTTTCTGATGCACATTATCCTGATTATTGATATGTGGAGACTCAACGATCTCTTGTGCTCCATTGCTATTCTCAACATTCTCGGATGTCATTTTTAGATACTGCCACAAAACAAGTGTTAGTTGACATGTAACATATTATCTCTAAACTCTGTGTGACGCCCCCAAAATTAGGTATACATCACCCATCTTGGGTCGCCAGATACATGGTACAGAATTCAAATACAACTTACTAATACAACTGTCGTGTACAATACGGCAAAACATAAACTGTGAGTTTGAATACAAATATTGTCTACTAGAGATTATACAAACTCAAAAGGAGTCCTCATTACAATTATTATCACACTATTTCATAGAATAGTGAGGACTACTAATGCTATCCTCTGGACCATCACTCCGTTCCCCGACTCGTCCCAGCTATATTCTCATTTCCTGAAGAGAACAGTGAAAGAAAGGGTGAGCTCAACTAGCCTAGTAAGAAATATTATGACTAAGATAATGCAGAATAAATTATCATTAGCCTTAAACAGTGTTAAACTGATACAATATAACAAACATCAAGTTTAATTGTAGCGAAAATAAGCAATCCATTAGAAGAGTCAAGTAGAGAATAAAATCTACTATCTTCTATGATTTAAAAGGTTTTTCATGACTTTTATCACTGAGACTCAGCTTAATAAATAATCCACATCATCGAATCACCCCTGCACTACGGCCAAGGATATTCTTTAGTATCACGACCACAATTATCCATGCACTACGGGCCAAGAATATTTGTGTATTCATTAATGGTCATGATCATGCCAACAACTGTCCATCAATGCACTACGAGCCATTGAGGACTTTTACCACATCACTTGTAACATTACGGTCATTATTACACCGAATAATCCCTGGTCATAATCATACCAAGTCCATTTATGCACTACAGGCCACAGATGACTTTAAAAAATATAACATGAGGATGATGACAATGATATAAGAATTCAATAAAACAAGTTCAAGAATTAACTTATTCAGGAACTAATAACGTCTAAATTGTCAACGTGATACTGCTTTGTAGAGTAAAATTCAAGAATGCTCAGAAGAATATTTCCATAAAAAGATACTAGATGAAGCGCAAATATCAAGAATATTCTACTAATTTAATGGAGTATAGAAGTCTAAACTTTAACCAACTGAGTATAATAAAGAATTGAATAACAACAGAAATCACCATGCATGCGGTACTTCGCATAGACATGTTATTTCTACAGAATAATACTAACGGAACCGGGTCAGGAGAAATTTGCACCGACAGGATATTCTAATAGAATAATAAAGAGTGGAATAACAACAAAAATCACCATATATGCGGTACTTCGCATAGACATGTTATTCCAACAGAATACTAATAAGGACGGAATCAGGTCCGGCGTAAAACGCACAGACATGATATTCCAACAGAATAATAATAAAGAGGGAACCAGGTCCTGCGTAAAACGCACAGACAGGATATTCCAACAGAATAATAAAGACGGAATCAGGTCCGGCGTAAAACGCACAGACAGGATATTCCAACAAAATAATAAAGACGGAATAATAGAAGAATGTCACCAAGTATAGGGTAGACCGCGTATACAGGTTATTCAATCAGAATATTAAGAAATAGAATAACATCAGTTCTCTTCATGAATAAGAAAGAATAACACCCCTTACCGTTAAAGAATTGAATATAAGAGTAGTTAAGTAGCAGAAAACTTTTCTTCTTTCTCTCTAAAATTTTATCTCTCTAGAGTTTCAGAGAATTCGTAAGAAATAATGAAGGAATGAGCTTCTATTTATCGGAGAATGGAAAGACACTGTGTTAGGAATGCAAATTATCGGATGACAATTTTGATAACTCAAGATGCAATTTTTGTCAAACCTCCAACCAATAAGAATAAAGCAAAAATAATAATACATATAACCCACACAATTTGTCAATCAACCAACCAATAAGAATTAAAATACATATATATATATATAACACATGTTATAAACATATATATACATATAATACTAACTACCTTTTATAAAACAACATCATTTCCCCACCATTTCCCAATCACATAATATTATATTATATATATACACACACCACAACCTTATATACATAGATTCCCTCCCCTATACGTATCTCTCTTCCACCCCCATTTCCAAAATTAGTTTTTCAACACATATGGGCCCCACATGTGGGCCCCACTTTTAAATAATTTTCTACCGATTATTTTGAAAAATGGATAAATGGGGGTCCATAAAATAAGCAAAACTTCATAAAAATCACCTTAATAATTTTAACAATATTTATCACTTTTATTATAATTCACAAAATTAATCGACCAGGTCGTTCCCAGGAAAGAAGGGGCTTTCCAATAAGGATTTCTCCCTATTGGCGCGCAATTAGGTGACCAAACCTCTCCTTGACAGAACTTCTATACATCGTTAATATTGTAAATAATAATATTAATAACTTTTTCATCTCAATTATTGATTTTAACAATATAATAAATATCGACAATAATTGAATCAAATAACGTGAGGTACTATACAACAATTTCTATAGCAATAATTGAACAAAACTGAATAACTTGTCACGTAAGCATCACGCGTATTACTGTACTTTTACTACCGAGTAGTTCAACAGTATCAACGGTAAAACTTCCGCCGTTATTTTCATAAAAATATTTTCTGTCGTTTTCTCAATCCGACAATAATTCTGTTGTGGGGTCCACCAATGATTGTGTCGTTGTACAAATATTCCCTGCTAAAACGAATATTCCCCGACCAATCGAATATAATATAACAACTTGAATACTTTGTGACAACCCGATATTTTCTATATAAATAAATCATAAATTTTGCGTATAATTTTTTTTTAAAATAAATATGAATGATATGTGTTAAGGTAATGTGTAATTATAATTATATGTGTGATAAATAAAATGTATTTATTACATTAAGTATTGCAAATAAATTTATTTTAGAATTATTGATTATTATCAATTATATTTTTATACTAATTAATTCCTTATTGGAAACGTTTTATTAATTATTTTTCAAGGAAAATATAATCTTATATTATCTAAATAATATATGAAATGATTTTAGAATAATTATTTATTTTAAAGGTAAGAATGCGTGAAAGGTATTATGTATGTGTTTATGTGATGAATATAAAATATATTTATTACATGAATGGTTATGAATAATTTTATTTTAGAATTATTGCTCATTATAAATTATATTCTAATAATAATTAGTTTTATAGTAAAAATGTTTTTAATGTTTATTTTCCATGAAAATATGATAATTATATTAATTGAATAATATATGATATGATTATAGAATTTTTATAATACTTATTTTATTATATGAATTTTGTTCAAGATATTAAGTAAATTATATCTACTTAATTATAAGGTTAATTATGGCAGATAAAATCAGATATGGAATCCAAACCCTAATTCTGAGTTTTGATCAAATAATGAGAATAATAATACTATATTATTATTTACCAGTGTTATAGATAAGTATGGTTATGTGTGTAATGTTAATGTGTGGAACAGTTTTAATATTAATGATAACCCTAATTTTGGTTATGAGATAAGGAATGATGATAATAATATAATACTAATTATATTTTGATTTTTCAGTGCTATAAATATGTACTGACAATGGTTGGTTAATTATGGTGTATTATGACTAAACCCTAGTGTTGTTAATAAACCCTAGTTTTGCAATCAAATAAGACTTTAAAATCTGTTAAGTCGCTGTATTATATGAATGATAACATGTATTATTAGAATTTAATTTTAATTAGGAAAATCCTAATTATTATATGGAAAACCCTTATTAATAATTTAAAAACCCTTAATTAAAACTCAATTTGAGTTCAAAACTACTATGTAACTGTGTGATTACGATTATGGTGAAGTATTATATAATTCTATGATTAATTAGGTAAATCCTAATTGGAACTCAAATGAGAGTTCAAAAAGTTATGTAAGCGCGTTAATGCGGTTAATGTTGGGTATTATTAATATAACCCTAATTAGGAATACCTTAATTATTAGAAACCATAATTTCTAAATTAGGAACCCTAATTATCAAATTGGAGCCCTAATTGTTAAATTAGCAATCTTAATTTTATTTAGAAAAATCTAAACCTAATATTCATGTTTTATGAAATTAGAAAATTAATTGTGATTAAGAAACTCTAATATTTATTTTATAAACTCTAATTATATTTTGTAACCCTAATTGTTGGAATTGTAAACACTAATTGCCAATTTGGCAAGGGTAATTATGATTAGGGGTACTAAACCCTAATGTTTATGTATAATATAAGTATTAACCTAATCTAGTTAACAAATCTTAATTTTTAAATTTTAGAAACTAAAATTTTTATTTCATTTTATTTTTATTTTGTGCAAACCCAAGATTGAAAATTCTAGAAATTATTTGTAAATCCTAAAATGGCCCAAACCCTAAACCCTAAGGGTTTGACAAATTCCAATTTTGCCATTAAATAATTTATCAAATGACTATTTTGCCCCTAGGTATATTATTTTGGCTAAATAATAGACTTTGACATTTAGGGGAAGTTGGTGACCAAATCCAACTACCCCATGTGCCTTAAATCTCAGCAAATCATCATCATTCCAGCCAAATCCATTGCACCCATGTATTATAAATAAATTGGAGAGAGAAAGAATTCATTTATTTGCTCATTTGTACACCAAGCTCTCAACCAACTCTCTCTCTCCCAAAACCCACGAAATTTTAATGCTATATCAGTCAGGATTCAAGCCCCACCAATAACTATAACACATCTAAAGATCAGAATCAAGATTTGCTCATTAAATGTATAAAACCCTAACCAAAATTTTGACCCTTGATCTTCTGTTAGATGTTGTGTTTTTGTGTTAGAATATGTTGTTAGTAGTGTCTAATGATGATCTGGGTTGCTAGATGTTAGATCCATAACATCTAGAGGCTCGGATTTGATGTTCTTAAAAAAATCTGGAAATTTTAAAGGAGGCGTCTGACAACGAATGTCAGGTCATGTAAATCTCTGTATGTGTTTGATTTTTGTGTTGTAAGTGTTTAATCTTGTAGTCTGGTAGGAGATCTTTAATCTGGAGCTAGAATCAGGTCTAAATACGTAACAAAGTGTAAGATATTCGTGGTCAAACCACGTTGACCGGCATTGACTGGGTACTTTCTGGGCAACCCAGAAACTAAGAACAACGTCTGACAGCTTTTTAAACAGCCTAGATCTGTCATTGTGTTAATATTTTTGTTTGATCGTTGTATCTAAGTTGTAGTCTAGTATATCAGCTCCATATTTATGCCTTAAACTTTACTTGAAAGCAATCGAGTCGATCGTAGTGGCCGGTTAAAGTGGGCAACCCAGAAAAACGGACGAATCTGTGTTCTGGCATGGGTTGACCGGCTATTACCTGCTAGATCTGTTGTTTTTATGGTTATGTTTTTTAATAGATCTGTAATGTTACATGTGTTCTAGAATATAGAAGTCATATATCACTAAAATAGTACACGAACAGATAGTAGTGGAAGCTCAAAGTAAGTATGTTGCACTGTTCTTCATTTCTGGGCAAACCCAGAAATGAAGAACAGCTCTGACAGCAGTTTTGGACGCTTAGATCTTTCTTGTTATGCGTTATTTGATCTTAATTATGGTTGGATCTGGTAGTGTTGCAATTGTACTACACGATCTGAGTAACAAAATGTCTAGAAACACTTTAAGTAAGATTTAATTCGCGGTCAAACTAGGCAACTCGGTTACTGCCTTTGCAGATTCTGGGCAGCTCAAGAACACCTATAGCGACGGTTTCGTCGCTATAGGCCTCTTTAGCGACAGTTTTATTTCTAATTTCTGGAAATTAATAAATAAATAGAAAAAAATAGTTTTTAATTATTAAAAATACAAAATAAATTATTAAAAATTATTTTAAATTCTAAAAATTAGTTTTTAATTATTTTAAATATATTTCATAAATATTTAATAATTTTGGAATATTAAAAGTATTTAATTTATTTAATTATAATATTAAATAAATTATTTAAAAATGATTTTAATATTTGAAAAATCATTTAAAATTATATTATGATATAAGAAAATATTTTAAGTTATTTTTAATATTATGTGATAATTTTCATTAATAAATTAATATTAATGATAATTAATTTATTTATTAAATGAATTATATAAATGAATTAAAAATGATTTTATTAAATTAAAAATCATTTTAAATAAGAATAAGGTATTTAAAAATATTTTAAGTTATAAAATATAACTTTTAATATTTGAAGGTAAATTTCATTAAATAATTATTATTAATGATATTAAAGTTATTTAATAATTATATTAAATAATTTAGTTTAAAAATGATTTTAATATTATAATAATCATTTTAAATGAAAATAAAGTGTTTAAAGATATTTTAAGTTATAAAACATAACTTTTAATATTTAAAGAATAATTTCATTAATAATTTAATATTAATGATATTTATTTAATGATTAATGATATTAAGTTTATTTAATAATCATATTAAATAAATAGTTTAAAAATGGTTTTATTTATTTAAAAATTATTTAAAAAGGATATAAGTGAATTAAAAATATTTTAAAGTTATAATTAATAACTTTTAATATTTGGATAATGATAAATTAATATTTTAATATTAATGGTAATTGTTTAAGAATGATTTTAAATATTTTAAAAATCATTTAAGGGTAATATAAATACGTTAAGAATATTTTGAGTTATTATACATAACTCTAATATTTTGGCAATGGTTTGATTAATAGTTTTATATTAATTAAATATTGATGATAATAGAATTGTTTGATATTTAAATCATTTAATAATGATTCTGATATTTCAAAAATTATGATAAATGGTAATAATTATTTTATAATTATTATAAGGTCATGAAAAATGATATGACTGTTATTTAATTAGTCTAAATGGATATTGAACAACTGTTTAGAGTCTTAGACTCGATAATTACCCGATAAAGATGTTGGTAGACCGACATGGTTCAGAAATTGATCTGGACTTAGAAATTTAGTTAGTTAATTATTTTATTTGTGATTCAATGGTGGATAAAGTTGTGTGACAATGTAATTAGGAATGAGTTAACTGTTTGTTTGTGATGCAATGACTGTGAAACATGTATGACAATGTGATTAGGTTATGTACTGACTGCAATAAGCAGTATTATGTGTTATGATATATGATTTTAATTGATTGAATGATCTTATTAATGATAGGGTTCGGTATAACAGATAGATCTAAGTTGCGTAAATTGTAAGCAGCGCATCAGGCAAGTATCCTACCTTTGCATTTTCTTTATGCATTAGACAAGTGTAAGAATGTTTCAAAGTTATATTATTACTGTACAGATTGTTAAGCCTATATTATATACGCCCATTGATTATCAACATGTTAGTATATGATAATTCAGTTATATATATTCTGTTCGTTAATTTCTATAAATGATTATACAAGTGTCCCCACTTGGATAATCAATGTATTTAATCACATGTTGATACACCTTTGATATACATATATGTTGAATTATATAAGACCTTTGTTATGAAACCCAGACAGGTTTGAACATCCCGATAATGGGAAAATTTTTATGCGCTACGGCGGACAAAGGATGAACGATAATATCGTTCTAGCAATGTAGTATTGATCAATACAGGGCCCATGGACTGTACACACTCAGGCTCTTAAGCAATGCCGGTTTACAGATGAATTTCTGTTTAACCTTTTCGAAAATGAAAAACAATGTTCATATTACGTCACAGAAACCCCATGTATAGTCAATACACAGTTTCAAAAATTTGAACGAGGGTTGTTATGTTATTATTATTGGTACAGATTACTTCACAACCATTGACTGGTTGTAGAAGAATATTATAAAGGAAACATTTAAATTCTTTCAGCTTATATATATATATATATATATATATATATATATATATATATATATATATATATATAATACTTGCTGGGCACTCAAATGCTCATCCTTGCTTAATTTAAATGTTTTCAGCTAAGTGTGAACAGCTAGAAGGGATCGACCAAGATCAAGTGAAAAGGAAAGCAAACACAATTTGGTTATTTGTATCATTTGTAATAGTTAGACTGTACTAAGTTATGATATGTATTATATATCATGTAAAGAATGTAGTAAAGGTTGCGTACTTGGGATTAGACTCTGATAAACGTAAGATAAGTTTGAAATTTATATTATTGTTATTATTATTAGTATTATTCCGCTCATACAAATGGTATCGTGAAGTACCGAGTTCGGGTTTCAAGTATCCGAGTTCGGGGACTTTACAGGTTGGTATCAGAGCTATAGGGTTAGAAACCTTAGGTAGGTTAGACCTTAGGCTATAACCTTAGAAGATAGGGAAACGTTGAAAATACAAATAACTCATATAGAGTTTAAAGAGAGATGAATTGAATAAATTCATCGTCAAACAAAATAAAAGATAACTTATATAAAACCTTTATGTGCTGTGTGTATTTATTATTTGATAGTCAAGATATTTTGTGTATAGGTGTTAGAAAGGAACAGAATTAGGATACCCTTAAGTCGTAAATAATAAGTCAACTTTCATGACTGAGCCAATATCAAAGCTAATAGCTGTAATAGAGGCTCACATTGAAAGCTACCTCAAAGAGGTGGTTATTTTGGAAAGTATAGTACTGGATCAAGAAACGCTAAGTATAACTGATAGGTAAAGTATAGTTAAAGGATTATAAGTGGTCAATGTTGAGCTCTTAAACTCGTATATTTATGGTGAGTTCTTAAACTCGTATGTTTGTGATGAGTTCTTAAACTCATAATGTGTTATAAGTTGTGACAAATTAGGTATAATTATGTGTGAATGGATATTGGGGATAATGGAAAATAGATAAGTTATTAAGCAAATGATCGTTAGTGAATGTGTAAGGAATAGGTAGTATTAGTATTAGTTGAAGCGGTATAGTTTTAGGTGGTATATATGATAGGTATATTGGTGTAATGTAATATTTTGTATAAATTATGGCAGCGATTCCCGACTTACGAGTCATAAAGGGATAGCGGATGTTTAAAGCAGTGTGTGTTAAGGCATGTCAAGTGGTATGAATATGGATCTATGTTGGATTAATGGGATAAGTTGGTATAAAGATACTAGATATTTATTTGGTCACTGGTTATTACAGTAGACCGAGTTTTCAAAATATAATATTTTGAGTACATGATTATTTGAATAGAAAGTTTTGCGTTATATGTTAAGCGTTTACGATAAGGCTTAGAATGTAAGAATAATTTATGAAAATGCTGTCAAAACAAAAACGAAACCAAAGGAAGAAGAACCTGTGAACAAAGCTGGAGGACAACCAGACCCGACACCAAATTTTTACGAATGCGGACGATCAAGCCATGAAGAATGAAATACCAGTCGCGGGAAATCAACTAGACAATCGATCGACAAACTTCAAAGACTTCAAGACAACCGGACTGCCAGGATGTAGAAGATCAACCGACCCTGTTAAAGCGTATGTGATAGTTAGGATAACGGTGGGGCAAAAGACAACTTTTGTCACCTATATGATAAAAGAAGATAATTTCGATAATATCGTAAATAAGCCAGGAATGTGATTAAAAGGAAAAGTTTGTGTGTGGAAAGTAAGGATAGGAGAGATATATATATTTCCAAAATTTCCCAATCCAAGAAGGTATAGTAAATGTGTTATGTGTGAATCAATGAAGCATAAGGTGAAAGACTGTCCAAGAAAGGAAATGGAAACAAGGAATGCGAATACGGAACAAGGCAGCAGGATATTGGCGACAACGGGATCAACTTCAACAAAAAAACCAACGAAATCAACCGCAAGCGTCTTCAGCGGGACTATTCGGGATTCGATAGCAGCCGGGGATGCAACTCCAGGTATTAATCTAATCAATTTTTTTTATTTTCTTATTATATTTTTATATATAGTAAATTATTTTTATAAATTATTTTGAAGGAGGAATTTGAGTTCTCTTAGAAATCAAATTTCTATTTAAAAGGATAGATAAGCTTTCTGCTGAATAGTTAAAGATCGGATCGATCAACTATGATCGAGATCTAATTGTAATGATTGTGTATGTTATGTACCCTGGTATGTATAGGTTTTAAAAGGTGATTCCGGGGACAGAATCTTTATAAGGGAGGGTGAATGTGACAACCCGGTATTTTCTATATAAATAAATCATAAATTTTGCGTATAAATTTTTTTTTTAAATAAATATGAATGATATGTGTCAAGGTAATGTGTAATTATAATTATATGTGTGATAAATAAAATATATTTATTACATTAAGTATTGCAAATAAATTTATTTTAGAATTATTGATTATTATCAATTATATTTTTATACTAATTAATTCCTTATTGGAAACGTTTTATTAATTATTTTTCAAGGAAAATATAATCTTATATTATTTAAATAATATATGAAATGATTTTAGAATATTTATTTATTTTAAAGGTAAGAATGCGTGAAAGGTATTATGTATGTGTTTATGTGATGAATATAAAATATATTTATTACATGAATGGTTATGAATAATTTTATTTTAGAATTATTGCTCATTATAAATTATATTCTAATAATAATTAGCTTTATAGTAAAAATGTTTTTAATGTTTATTTTCCATGAAAATATGATAATTATATTAATTGAATAATATATGATATGATTATAGAATTTTTATAATACTTACTTTATTATATGAATTTTGTTCAAGATATTAAGTAAATTATATCTACTTAATTATAAGGTTAATTATGGCAGATAAAATCAGATATGGAATCCAAACCCTAATTCTGAGTTTTGATCAAAGAATGAGAATAATAATATTATATTATTATTTACCAGTGTTATAGATAAGTATGGTTATGTGTGTAATGTTAATGTGTGGAACAGTTTTAATGTTAATGATAACCCTAATTTTGGTTATGGGATAAGGAATGATGATAATAATATAATACTAATTATATTTTGATTTTTCAGTGCTATAAATATGTACTGTATATTTATGGACTAACAATGGTTGGTTAATTATGGTGTATTATGACTAAACCCTAGTGTTGTTAATAAACCCTAGTTTTGCAATCAAATAAGACTTTAAAATCTGTTAAGTCGATGTATTATATGAATGATGACATGTATTATTAGAATTTAATTTTAATTAGGAAAATCCTAATTATTATATGGAAAACCCTAATTAATAATTTAAAAACCCTAAATTAAAACTCAATTTGAGTTCAAAACTACTATGTAACTGTGTGATTACGATTATGGTGAAGTATTATATAATTCTATGATTAATTAGGTAAATCCTAATTGAAACTCAAATGAGAGTTCAAAAAGTTATGTAAGCGCGTTAATGCGGTTAATGTTGGGTATTATTAATATAACCCTAATTAGGGAAAACCTTAATTATTAGAAACCATAATTTCTATATTAGGAACCCTAATTATCAAATTGGAGCCCTAATTGCTAAATTAGCAATCTTAATTTTATTTAGTAAAATCTAAACCTAATATTCATGTTTTATGTAATTAGAAAATTAATTGTGATTAAGAAACTCTAATATTTATTTTATAAACTCTAATTATATTTTGTAACCCTAATTGTTGGAATTATAAACACTAATTGCCAAATTGGCAAGGGTAATTATGATTAGGGGTACTAAACCCTAATGTTTATGTATAATATAAGTATTAACCTAATCTAGTTAACAAATCTTAATTTTTAAATTTTAGAAACTAAAATTTTTATTTCATTTTAATTTTATTTTGTGCAAACACAAGATTGAAAATTCTAGAAATTATTTGTAAACCCTAAAATGGCCCAAACCCTAAACCCTAAGGGTTTGACAAATTCCAATTTTGCCATTAAATAATTTATCAAATGACTATTTTGCCCCTAGGTATATTATTTTGGCTAAATAATAGACTTTGACATTTAGGGGAAGTTGGTGACCAAATCCAACTACCCCATGTGCCTTAAATCCCAGCAAATCATCATCATTCCAGCCAAATCCATTGCACCCATGTATTATAAATAAATTGGAGAGAGAAAGAATTCACTTATTCGCTCATTTGTACACCAAGCTCTCAACCAACTCTCTCTCTCCCAAAACCCACGAAATTTTAATGCTATATCAGTCAGGATTCAAGCCCCACCAATAACTATAACACATCTAAATATCAGAATCAAGATTTGCTCATGTAAAGGTATAAAACCCTAACCAAAATTTTGACCCTTGATCTTCTGTTAGATGTTGTGTTTTTGTGTTAGAATATGTTGTTAGTAGTGTCTAATGATGATCTGGGTTGCTAGATGTTAGATCCATAACATCTAGAGGCTCAGATTTGATGTTCTTAAAAAAATCTGGAAATTTTAAAGGAGGCGTCTGACAACGAATGTCAGGTCATGTAAATCTCTGTATGTGTTTGATTTTTGTGTTGTAAGTGTTTAATCTTGTAGTCTGGTAGGAGATCTTTAATCTGGAGCTAGAATCAGGTCTAAATACGTAACAAAATGTAAGATATTCGTGGTCAAACCACGTTGACCGGCATTGACTGGGTACTTTCTGGGCAACCCAGAAACTAAGAACAACGTCTGACAGCTTTTTAAACAGCCTAGATCTGTCATTGTGTTAATATTTTTGTTTGATCGTTGTATCTAAGTTGTAGTCTAGTATATCAGCTCCATATTTATGCCTTAAACTTTACTTGAAAGCAATCGAGTCGATCGTAGTGGCCGGTTAAAGTGGGCAACCCAGAAAAACGGACGAATCTGTGTTCTGGCATGGGTTGACCGGCTATTACCTGCTAGATCTGTTGTTTTTATGGTTATGTTTTTTAATAGATCTGTAATGTTACATGTGTTCTAGAATATAGAAGTCATATATCACTAAAATAATAAACGAACAGATTGTAGTGGAAGCTCAAAGTAAGTATGTTGCACTGTTCTTCATTTCTGGGCAAACCCAGAAATGAAGAACAGCTCTGACAGCAGTTTTGGACGCTTAGATCTTTCTTGTTATGCGTTATTTGATCTTGATTATGGTTGGATCTGGTAGTGTTGCAATTGTACTACACGATCTGAGTAACAAAATGTCTAGAAACACTTTAAGTAAGATTTAATTCGCGGTCAAACTAGGCCACTCGATTACTGCCTTTGCAGATTCTGGGCAGCTCAAGAACACCTATAGCGACGGTTTCGTCGTTATAGGCCTCTTTAGCGACAGTTTTATTTCTAATTTCTGGAAATTAATAAATAAATAGAAAAAAATAGTTTTTAATTATTAAAAATACAAAATAAATTATTAAAAATTATTTTAAATTCTGAAAATTAGTTTTTAATTATTTTAAATATATTTCATAAATATTTAATATTTTTGGAATATTAAAAGTATTTAATTTATTTAATTATAATTTAAATATATTTCATAAATATTTAATATTTTTGGAATATTAAAAGTATTTAATTTATTTAATTGTAATATTAAATAAATTATTTTAAAAAAAATTTAATATTTAAAAAATCATTTAAAATTATATTATGATATAAGAAAATATTTTAAGTTATTTTTAATATTATGTGATAATTTTCATTAATAAATTAATATTAATGATAATTAAGTTATTTATTAAATGAAATAAATAAATGAATTAAAAATGATTTTATTAAATTAAAAATCATTTTAAATAAGAATAAGGTATTTAAAAATATTTTAAGTTATAAAATATAACTTTTAATATTTAAATGTAAATTTCATTAAATAATTATTATTAATGATATGAATGTTATTTAATAATTATATTAAATAATTTAGTTTAAAAATGATTTTAATATTATAATAATCATTTTAAATGAAAATAAAGTGTTTAAAGATATTTTAAGTTATAAAACATAACTTTTAATATTTAAAGAATAATTTCATTAATAATTTAATATTAATGATATTTATTTAATGATTAATGATATTAAGTTTATTTAATAATCATATTAAATAAATAGTTTAAAAATGGTTTTATTTATTTAAAAATTATTTAAAAAGGATATAAGTGAATTAAAAATATTTTAAAGTTATAATTAATAACTTTTAATATTTGGATAATGATAAATTAATATTTTAATATTAATAGTAATTGTTTAAGAATGATTTTAAATATTTTAAAAATCATTTAAGGGTAATATAAATACGTTAAGAATATTTTGAGTTATTATACATAACTTTTATATTTTGGCAATGGTTTGATTAATAGTTTTATATTAATTAAATATTGATGATAATAGAATTGTTTGATATTTAAATCATTTAATAATGATTCTGATATTTCAAAAATTATGATAAATGGTAATAATTATTTTATAATTATTATAAGGTCATGAAAAATGATATGACTGTTATTTAATTAGTCTAAATGGATATTGAACAACTGTTTAGAGTCTTAGACTCGATAATTACCCGATAAAGATGTCGGTAGACCGACATGGTTCAGAAATTGATCTGGACTTAGAAATTTAGTTAGTTAATTATTTTATTTGTGATTCAATGGTGGATAAAGTTGTGTGACAATGTAATTAGGAATGAGTTAATTGTTTGTTTGTGATGCAATGACTGTGAAACATGTATGACAATGTGATTAGGTTATGTGCTGACTGCAATAAGCAGTATTATGTGTTATGATATGTGATTCTAATCGATAGAATGATCTTATTAATGATAGGTTTCGGTATAACAGATAGATCTAAGTTGCGTAAATTGTAAGCAGCGCATCAGGCAAGTATCCTACCTTTGCATTTTCTTTATGCATTGGACAAGTGTAAGAATGTTTCAAAGTTATATTATTACTGTACAGATTGTTAAGCCTATATTATATACGCCCATTGATTATCAACATGTTAGTATATGATAATTTAGTTATATATATTCTTTTCGTTAATTTCTATAAATGATTATACAAGTGTCCCCATTTGGATAATCAATGTATTTAATCACATGTTGATACACCTTTGATATACATATATGTTGAATTATATAAGACCTTTGTTATGAAACCCAGACAGGTATGAACATCCCGATAATGGGAAAATTTTTATGCTCTACGGCGGACAAAGGATGAACGATAATATCGTTCTAGCAATGTAGTATTGATCAATACAGGGCCCATGGACTGTACACCCTCAGGCCCGTAAGCAATGCCGGTTTACAGATGAATTTCTGTTTAACCTTTTTGAAAATGAAAAACAATATTCATATTACGTCACAGAAACCCCATGTATAGTCAATACACAGTTTCAAAAATTTGAACGAGGGTTGTTATGTTATTATTATTGGTACAGATTACTTCACAACCATTGACTGGTTGTAGAAGAATATTATAAAGGAAACATTTAAATTCTTTCAGCTTATATATATATATATATATAATACTTGTTGGGCACTTAAATGCTCATCCTTGCTTAATTTAAATGTTTTCAGCAAAGTGTGAACAGCTAGAAGGGATCGACCAAGATTAAGTGAAAAGGAAAGCAAACACAATTTGGTTATTTGTATCATTTGCAATAGTTAGACTGTACTAAGTTATGATATGTATTATATATCATGTAAAGAATGTAGTAAAGGTTGCGTACTTGGGATTAGACTCTGATAAACGTAAGATAAGTTTGAAATTTATATTATTGTTATTATTATTAGTATTATTAGCATGATCCGGCATGGTCAATCCATATCAGAAACCTTGCTGAATATTTTTCTGGGTTTTCCAGAAAAGTCCCAAAACAGATGTTCAACGTTACTTTGACCTTCCATATCTTGATCCAGTGTACGATCTGGGCTTTGTAAAGACAGGAATGGGTAGCCTATATGTCTGTCTACAAACATATTACAACAACATGGCCAAAAGTATTAACCGTAGCTAGATTAGATTCATAAAAATTCTTGTCCAACAACCCAGATCTCTAATTAACACCTTATAACACATATTTAATCAACAACTAACATCAAACAACTTCAAATCACAGATTTCAAAATTTTAGGGTTCTTATACCTTTTTGGCTTTGATTTCCGATTTCTGATCCTTGATTTCTGTTATTGGATTACTAAAGCTTGATCATGGTTTGGTTTCTCACACTTTCTCATTCTAACTCCTGGATTTCTAGAGAGAGAGAGACTTGGGAGCAAAATAAGAGCAAAAGTGGTCCTTTTCTCTCTAAATCCATTTATATATTACCTAGATTCATGTATGGTTTATATGTGCTGTCAAATGGGGCTGATTTGCTGGATTATAAGTCAATGGAGTGGTTTATCAACTCTAAGATTTAGCAAGATTTACACTCCACATAAAAGAAAATGTGACAAAAAGGGCATAAATGTCATTTTTCATTTTATTTAATGGCATTCTTGTAATTGGCCAAACCCTTAGGGTTTAGGGTTTGGAAATTTTAGGGTTTAGGGTTTGAAGCATTTAGGGTTTAGGTTTTAACCCTTTAGAATTTATATTTTATCCCTCAAATATTTAGCAACTTGGATTTTCAAAAATTTTCTAATTAAATTTAAAATAGAAAATTTTAAATTTCTAACTTATAATTAGGGCTTCCTAATTATATCATAATTTCGTAATTATAAATCAATCTTACTAATTAGGACTAATTTATCCTAATTAACATTGCTAATTAGCACTTAGGCCCACAATTGTACATTAGATTTCAAAACCACATGTTAGGATTTAAAATAAGAAAATAATTTTCTAAAGTAGAAATTAAATATTCGTAAGTAGATTAGAGTTTTCTAATTACTCATAAATTGAAATAATTAGGATTGGGGTTTCCTAATTATCATTGCTAATTTTTAGCAATTACATTCACAATTGAGCATTAGGGTTTCTAACGGAACAATTAGGGTTCCAAAAATTAGAAATTAGGGTTTGCTAATTAATTAACTTTTACCCTAATTAATACTTAATTAATACCACTTAAGCATTAAAATTCTCCTTTATAATCCCAGATTAGGGTTTCATTTTATCAGAATCTGAAATTAGGGTTTTCAGATCTGGTAGTAGGGTTTTCAAATAATCAACTAAAATTTTAGATAATTCATTAGGGTTTTCCCTAATTAATTTAATATTAATGACGTTTAAGCTTGTACATACACTGCATTCCCAATCTAGGGTTTTCAATATCTGATTTAGGATTTCGTACTCCCGAAACTGAAACTAGGGTTTCCAGAACTGATTTCTAGGGTTTCTTTTTAGACGTTAGGATTTTCTAACTGAACGTTGTTGTTCTCAATATAAACTTAGGGTTTGTAACAGATATAAATTATCTGATCAACCCATGACCCTTAACCACATTCTGAACATATCATTATCCATATACACAGAACATAATCACATAAATCCTTTCTCCTGAATAATTCACCTATATCCTTCACCAAATTTTGAAATCCTCAAAATTCAATCCCAATAACATTAAACGCATACACTTATTTTCTGTCTAGGTCTATTATTTAACCTTAAATCGATCATTTAAGATTTTCATAAATTGTCTAATTTCTCGGGTTGTCACATTCACCACTCCTTATAAGAATTTCGTTCCCAAAATTCACCTTACACTATGCACCTTACACCATTCACACATATTTCACATGCTACCTAATACACCACTCACAAGGGTAAAAATTTTAAAACTGTGCTGAGGAATCGTATAGACTGTTTGTTTTTCATTTTCGCAAAGGTTTTATGGAAATTCATCCGCAAACCATCATTACTCACGGACAAAAAGGGTGATTGGCCCGTTATGTCCTGTACTGGCCAAGTACTGCTGGTCGGAACAATTTGTTCCTCTTATCCGCCTTAGGCGCACAAAATTTCTTACCTCAGTCTTATTTGATTCCACAGCAAAACAATTTGGTTTGGAAATTTTTTTTCAATAAACATTTTTGAGAATGACGTCATGATGTCGCACTGTATTTAACAGTCCGTTGAGGATTTCGTCATTTTATGACTTTGTTATACTACATCATACTGTAGTGGGCTGACGATCCTTAAATCACATCCAACACCAAGTAATTCTGCATTGATAACTCCATCATTTTTTATCATCTCTGCACCAGGTCACATGGTACATAAGTGATAAATAAAAACAAATTTTTTTTTTAAAAGGCACATAGTGCGTGTTTAGCTTGATGTCAAAAATTGAAGTTTAGCAAAGCTAGGGGTTTAGGAAAACCTAAATCTCCACAAATGATCATATGCTTAACAATCTATCTGTTCCTATAATCCTTAACACTCCATTCACACACAACTATACCCAGTTCATAAAACCACACTTATGAGTTCATAACCTGGCCACAATTATATGAGTTTACGAACTTACCCTAGTCTGACCTTTGGCGTCCGTTCGCTAAGGGGCTCATAAACATTTCATATAACTATAAGTCAAGAATGTCATATAAGTATAAGTTCTAAGAACTCGTACTTAATCATATATTCTCTACCTATGACCTATTTATTTATATATAACAACTAGCGTGACACAACATTTCAATTATTACCAATGCCACCAACTAAGTAGTTTTTACACCAAGTACAATTCCCCGCCCATACAAGGAATCATACAACTCAGTTGCTGACACGAGTCCTCATTGAAATCCCCACTTAATCTTAACCCCCTTTTTCAATACGAATTCAATGCTTATTCATAATCCATAACTCTTTCATGAGTTTTTATAGTACCATTTCATAGTACAACTTACACACAGCATCTTGCTGTAAACTTTTTCAATCATAAGATTGATTCTTTCTGACTTTCATAACCTTATCAGATCACAAGCTGATCTTATCGTATATATTATGATTTATTTTTATGCCTATGATCGTTTTGTTTTACGATCTCCTATTCATGCACTTTTAGTTCACCACTATTACCAGAGTTAGGGAACTCTGTATCTTTACACTCGCCGAGATTCATCTTTGAATCTTACCGACCAACTAACTCTATGTGAGTTAGATCTTATCCTAATTACTGCGGTTATTTATCTCAGGTATTCCTACCTAAGCTTCATAACCAACAGCTCTAATACCAACTGTAGTAACCCCGAATCTAGGCCCCAAATCACCTCGGATCCGGTATACTATTTCTATCACTATTTGCGAAAGATATAAACATAAATTGTTTATACATTACATTACACACTATTCCCCAAGGTCGAGTAACCTTAACTTAAACACAATTCATAAACTATCTAACATATAACAGTTTATCAAACTATACTATTACAAAATAGCCGCACATTTAACCCAAGCTGAACTTGGCTTTAACCGTTTCCTGTATCCGAACGCATTCGCCTTTTCTGCAATGTTTTATCATGATATAGCAAGGGTGAGCATAAAAGTTGCCCAGCAGGTTTATATACAACAATATAACGATATATCATGATTGAAGAGTATGAATAATGGCTTGCTATAATTCATCAATATAATTGAGAACTAGCACGAACAAATTTTTGACTGAACAAGTATTATACATGAACAAACATTTCTGAACCAACTGGTAATGAAGGTGATCAGCCTTTCATACCTGACTTATACATGCAAGATGTACAGAGTACAATTTTCATGGCAATCAGCAATGATTAACCATCAGCTTGAATAAAACACTCTTATTAGAGTTAAGTACAAGAAAACTTGCCTGAACCGTTGATTACCGCAACGCAATTTAATAACGCTTTACCCGAAGACCTAATATTAATAATATAGATCTCCAATATTAGAATAATATCATCACAGTATAATACTGTTATATTTATATCCACAGAATAACCTAAACACATTACCACATAATCCTATCAGTCTATAACACACATAAGACTAGGTATTAAGTCAAACTTTTGCAGCCTGAGTTGAAACTGACACAATTCTATCATCCCGACGGTCTAGTCGGACTTTTATCGAGTTTAAGTTCAATTAAACTCTTACTTAAACACTTAACCATTAACACATATAATTTCTAATCAGACAAAATATTTTTCCTAGGCTCGTAAAAATTTTCGGATAATTATTACCATTTACCACCATTTTCAATCATTAAAACTGTATTTAAATAAATTAAATACCACACAATACCTTAATCATTAATATAAAATATTAATAAAAATCATTACATAATATTATAATATAATTATAATATATTAAAGTATTTTTAATACCTTAAAATCATAATTATATGATTTTTAAACACTTAAATCCATTATCCGATAATTGCTATTAATATTAAAATATTAATATTTTCATGCCAAAATATCAAAAGTTATAATTTATAACTTAAAATATTTTTATAACACTTAAATCATTTTTATATGATTTTTAAATCATTAATTCTATTTTTTCTTAATTTATTTAATATATCTATTAAATAAACTAATTATCATTAATATTGATTAATTAATTAAATTCATCCCAAAATATTAAAAGTCATCAAATTTAACTTAAATATTTTCTTATACCATAATATTATTTTTCATGATTTTTCATGAATTAAAATCATTTTTAAATAATTTATTTAATATAATAATTAAATAAATAAATACCATTTATATTCCAAAAATATTAAATATTTTCAAAATATACTCAAAATAGTTAAAAACTATTTTTCAAACTTTAAAATAATTTTTTATAATTTATTTTCTATTTTTAATAATTAAAAACCATTTTTTTCTAATTTTAAATTAATTTCCGGGAAAATAATAATAATCTTCGCTAAAGGCCTATAGCGACACTTTCTGTCGCTAAAGGCCTATAGCGACACTTTCTGTCGCTATAGGTGTTCTTGAGTGTCCTTGAGCTTCATAGTTGTTAGGTTTGTAATATTCATGAACGCAATCAAATTGCACAAAATTAGCGGAAGCGTGGAAAATCAGAGTTTAAAAATTTTACAAACCATAAACCCGGATCACCCTTTATGCACAATTATTAATTTAACGAAAAGATAAAGAATAAAATCATACCCTTGAAGATCGAGCTTCCTCAGGTACAAGTTCACCTCCAATCCTTTTCGCGTTCAACTTGAATCCGCCGGGTTGGGTTCCTTCCTTTGATCAACGTTAGCCACCCAAGTGTTTGGCCTCTAAAGGTGATCCACCAAGGAAGAAGAAGAAGAAGAAGATGAGTATTTGGCTCAAACCCTAGTTTTCTATCTCTATAGAAAAAGGGGCATACTCTCCAACAATTGGAATAATGTATCTTTGATATCTGATATAAGACTCCTCTTATAAAGATATCAAGTAACCCTATTAAAAATCAGGTATAATTTATTTAATTAAACTCTTTTAATTAAATGGGCTCCCTAATCTTATTAGGAATAATTAATTAAACTCCTTTAATTAATTTTCCCTCCTAATCTTATTAGGAATAAATGAGAGTACTTATATTAAATTAATTTCTAAACTCTTTGAGAAATTAAAATAATAATAATTGTAATAATATTAATAAGACTCCTCTTATTAATTTATATTTAATATTTCTAAAATATTAATTAATAAATATTAAGCTATTTAATTTATTCTATCACCATAGATTAAATTAAATATACTTAACATATTATTACAATTATGTCATTAACTTCTTAAATAATTATTCTTCCTTTTATGGTGTGACCCTTTAGGTTCTCCATATTAAACCGGTTGTGAATAAATCAATTAGAACAATTCTAATCTTATTTAAATAAATAAATTAAACTAATAATTTATTTAAATAAATAATATTTATTCTACAATAGGGATAAGCCTCCCTAGCGATCAACGACTTTCCAGATAATATAGATTTCAACATTAATCATAAAAGAACCTTTGAATAAATAGTTACCGTACAATTCAATCCTTACACCATACAATGTCCCAATTAAATATAAGACATGGAATTACTGTCAAGTCTTATTTTATTTAATTATATGTATTTCGATCCTTAAATGCACAACCCCAAATAATACAAATTAGAAACTCATTTCTAATTTCATTCTGCCTTGGCCAAGGACTACTGGGTTGTCATTTATCGAATCACATAGGACATATCTCTTCTTTTACTAGAAGCAGTAGATTCTTTATTGACCATACATTATCTCCATGTACAACTTATTATACCCAAGCATACCCTTTAATATACCCTAAGGGTCTTAAGGAATAAGTCAAAGTATAACTCATCATACACAAGATACTATGATGATCTCAAGTCCAAGGATCACTTGTACTACTATCACTACAGGAATTCCTATTGACAGGCAAGTAAAACTCCATTTGGTAATCCTTAGTGAGTCACGTTCAGTGAACTTATTCTCTAATAAGCACCTACATACTTACTTTAGTGTCTCCACACAAATGATCATGAGATCAATCATCCTCATCCAATGAGCAAGCAACGTATGTACCAATCTATCCGGATTCACTAATCCCCGATTTAGTAATCCAACGATTGGGAACTATTTTAGTTTTAAGGTTTCTAAGAATTTAGATCTCATTAGAACGATCATCATCATTATTCTAAAAGCATTGCTTAAAACTATGGGTTTATCACATATTATAAAACAGCATCATGTAGATAATTAAAAGCCTTTAATAAATTAATAATTTTTATTAATAAATGAATAAGATTGTTTACAAAGTATATGCTTTATCATCAAACATGATTGGCTTGTGTGTGTTGCCTAATTTTTTTATAGCACTTTACCACGCAAGTATACGCGTTCAATTGTAATATTCAGCAAGCAAGGATATCGTTCCCACGAGGAAATAGACTAATATTTATCAATTACTAACTCTAATGCAATTAATCCTATTTTAAACTAAGAAAATTTTGTTTATGATTTGAAATTTAAACTTAACAAAACTAATAATTAAAATCAGAATTTCACAAGAATAACTGCAGATTTAACAGGTTAAGATTACAACTTCCCTTGGTATTTTATTTAAACTAACTTACTTCCCATTTAAAATAAATCAATTAATATGAATCATTATCCAAGAATGCTTAATGAATATTCACGCACTTCTTCCAAAGACACGTGAATAAATCCTCCTAAATCCAATCTTTAAGATGCGGAATTACAAGGAACACCCCAATTAATCAACTCACTATATTCCTATGTGAATCAAGTTAATTAGGGTTTACGCACAAATTCTTTCAATGGATACAAAAGACACATAGGTATATTCCTATCCTACACGCTAATCATATTAACCCTATTCAGATTATATGAACAGATGTTATCATATCCAGATCTCAATCTATACTCCATCTTCCAATTTTATATAGATTATCACAGTAATTGTTGGCCAAACAATTAATCAATAAGCATAAGATATAATAAACAATTCAATAAAAACCAACTTTCATTCAATGGGAAGCTTGCAATTTAAACTACATACCAAGTTCCGTTGCAATCTTAATTAAAATTTAGTTCATGATAATAATAAAGAAAAACAAAATCCAGATAAATAATCCAAACATCCCAGATAGTTACAAAAGATAAAACTAGAGAAGAGAAGAAGAAACTCTGAATTTGCTCTTAAACTCTCTCTTAGATCTTCAGCCTTTTCAATTCTCCTTCGTGTTTTTCTCTTCCTTGTTCTCTCTGCCAAAAACTTGAAAAATTGATTGATTCCTTGCAAAATTCGTTCCTCCTCCCTTTTCTAGAGTCCTCTCCTATTTGTATTGGTCTCAGCCCTCATTCAGACTCCTCTTTGGCTTCAAAAACCCACTTGACAGCAGAAAAACGCACATTTTTACGCACTAGAGCGCCTAGGCGCTCATCATAGGCTATCTTCAAGCGCCTAGGCGCTTGGCCAGGACCACGTAATTACAGAAATGCCACTCAGCTTTAATTTTCATGATTTTTGACCTTTTTCTTCTCCGAAATGACCAATTCGTCCCTCCAGCTCCAACCTACAACAAATAAACACAAAACACATAAAAAGATCTTACAAAACAATTAAATATAACAATAATTAAGTTTAATAATATCGGATTCATAGGTATAAAACCTACTCATCAGTGTGCATACTACTTTCAATCTCCCACTTGCACTAAAGCCAATCGCCATGGTATCTCATACCCTTCTTCTCTAAGTGACAATTATCCTGCTGTTGGATAAGCTTTAGTTAATGGATATGTAATATTGTTCTTGAGAGTTCACTATCTCTATAGTGATTTCCCATCTTTCAATGATTCTTATAATCAAATGAAAGTGCCACAACACATGTTTAGATCTAAGATGAGACTTAGGAACTATTCCTAGTTCTGTAATGAACTTTTCATTCAAACAATCAACTTGTAGCTTCATTTATAACTATATACTTTGTCTTTATCACTAAACCAACAACTCTTTGTTGTTTGGAACCTTTCCAATTCACTGCACCACTATTCAAGGTAACACTTTACCTTAAAGTGGATTTTCTGTCGTCTTGGTCTATCTGAAAAACTTGAGTCTGTTAAGCCCTCTAGTTTTAATTCAGACCCACCATGTATTATGATCAAATCCTTAGTGTCGGTTAAGTACTTTGATATATTTTTCACTGTCTCACAGTGAACTTCTCCAGAATATGACTGATCAACATCAGGTCTCGTACATTTCATTGCATACATGATATTTACTCATGTGATCTCTCTTTTTGGAGTCTATGGGGACTATTAAGAGAGATACACTCCATGGCTCATCAACATGAGACATCCCATGGAGTTTGCCATGCTAAACGACTTAAGCATCAAATGAATATATGTTCCTTGGGTTAAGCCGAACATCCTTTTAAATCTATCTATATAGATTTGCATCCCCAATTAAGATACTCTTCCCAAATCATTCATGGAGGAATGTTTAGACAACTTTATCTTTATTGATTTTAGCATTGACATGTCATTCCTTATCCGTATTATATCAATATATAATACCAGAAATATCACGACGCTCCCACTGACCATTTTGTACACACTAGGTTCATTCTTGTTTTTGATAAAATCAAACTCTTTTGATTATCATATCAAAATGAATGTTCCATTTTTGAGAAGATTGCTTCAATCCATTTCTCTGAGTGTCTACAACTCTTACCTCATCGTATGCAACTGGATCATCATCTTCTATGATACGTACCTCATCATCATCATCCATGATGAATCCATACCTCCTAGGTATCTTCGGTACTATTCCATATTTACGATTCAGTTGTGGTACAATAGGTCTATCTATAGGTTCCTCTTATTTGACTTGTAGTGTTTTGTGGTTCTTGAACTTTTCAAGATGTATTATCCTCCCACTAGCCCTTTCAATGATAAACACATTTATCTTAGAAGGCAGCATGTTTCGCAACAAACACCTTTTGCTAAGTAGGATTATAGAACATATGCCCTAAACTTACTTTAGGATGTCCCACAAATCTGTACTTGTCAAATTTTGTCCCAAGCTTATCCTTTGAAACCGTTTCACATAAGTTGGACAACCCCTTATCTTAACATACTTAAGATTAGGAATCATCCCTGTCCATAACTTTTATGGAGTCTTGGGGCCGGATTTTGAGGTTACCTTTTTGTAGATATGCAGCCATTTCTAGGACATTATCCCAGAAGGATACTGGAATATCGGTAAAATCATTATGGACTGTACCATGTCCAACAAGGTACGATTTTTCCATTCTGATACATTAATCAATTATTGCGTATCAGGATGTGTCCATTATGAGAAAACCATTTGAAATGATCTAGAAACTTATTGCACAAGTATTTATTCCTTGATCTAATCAAAAAAATCTTAATACTTTGTCAATTTGTTTCACTTCTGAATTCTTTGAACCTTTCAAATAATTCACACTTGTATTTCAGCAAATACATACATTCGACTCTTTGAATGATCATCTCCTTTTTCTTATACAAGTTTATTCAATTTGTAAAATATTTTTTTCACGTAACTCAAGTATTCAAAATCCATAAAGTAATATTACAGTTCTATACAAAACATTATTATTATAAATAGAACAACAATTGTTCTTAAATATATACCAAAGATTTCATTGTCCAACAATAAAATGGAAATAATGTTTCCAACGAGAACTGGAATACAATAACAACTTAATGACTTAATAGACTTGCCCGTAGGCATTGCTAAACTATAAGTTCCTATGGCTAATGCAGCAACCTTTGCTTCATTTCCCACACATAGGTTTAATTATATTTGTTTAGCTTTAAACTTCTACTTGGTCCCTTCATAAATCTATATTTATGATAACCAAAGTCGGTATCCAATACCCAAGTAGAACCTTGACTTAAAGAAAAATTTATTTTAAATCATGAACAAAATTGTATTTATAACAGAAACTTCACTAAGCTTCTTTGGTTAGCCTCTGCAAGATGCTTCTTGCAGTTTCCTTCCAGTGTCCAGGCTTATTGCAGTGGAAGCAAACTCCTTTGCTATCCGTATCAGTTTTGTTCTTATTATCCTTTGTTTTTGCCCTTTCTATTTACCTTCTTAGAATAGTTCTTCTTGGTTGGAAAGTGACTCTTAGCATTTTTCAACATGTTAAGCAAATCAGCGAGGCTGATATCTAGCTCGTTCATATAAAAAATTCACAACAATTGTGAAAGGAGTCCGGAAGTGAGTGCAAGATCAAATCTTGGCTCAACTCTTCATCCATGACAAAACCCGTTGTCCTAATTGATCAATCAAATTGATTATGTTAAGGACTTTTATCTATACAGTAGTGTCATCGGTCATTCTAGATCGGAAGAGCTCCTTAGATATCTGATATCTATCAGTCCTACTTTCCTCACCATCAACTACTTGATGTGCAGGAATATAAGAGGAGCATCCATAGTTTCATGCTGACGCTGAAGCTCGTTACTCATGGATGCGAGCATGATGCATTGAGCTAACTATGCATCATCTAGCCACTTTCTAAAAGTAGAAATATCTTCCTCAGAGGCATTGTCTGCAACCATTGCAGGGATAGACGTATTAAGGACATAAGATAGCTTTTCAGCCGTGAGAACTATTCTCAATTATCTTAACCAATCCCTTTAATTCGGTCCGATTAATTTAGCATCTAATATGCTACGCAGTGATAGTAATTTAGACATTGTAAAATTCTGTAAATGAATTTGTAATTAACAACATTTTAACATACATTCTTTTATTAATTACCAAAATAATTTAGGTCTTGTTTTAAATTGGTATCTCCCACTATTTTCTTCAAACTATATTACCCTCACTTATATAGTTCGGCAAAATCTAATTAAAGATTTTCTAGTGAGAATAAGGATCCCATTTCAAATGTATATAGCCTTGTGTGTGCACAACAAACTATATATAAATAAATAGGTAGACAACTCTTGTCAATTACATCAACTATGTAACTCCTTGTATTTTGCCTCTTAAATCATAATGGTCAAGTGTGTGCACATCCGAACTAAAATGATTTAAGTTAAGTCAGACCCAGCATTTCCATATAAGTGAAGAGAAAACTACAGCCCTTGTGTGTGCACAACAAAGCAGTAATGTTCAATTCCTTATAAACATCATATGTAATAAAAACAACATCTTAAATATTTAATACTTGCCTTGTGTGTGCACAACAAACTCATATTAAATATTCAATACTCTATTGTTTCTATCATGCTAGAAGGCGACGTTCGATATTCCAAATATCTTTGAACGTTACAACTTAATATAAAATATTTGAGGGTTTTGTTATTAATTTGTCTCATCTTTTTTTTTAGCGCGCATGCACATATATATATAAAATACGCGTCATATTAATGAACATACGAAGCATGTTTGCATAATATATAATATATATATATATATATATATATTATAAGCATGCACATATAGAATACTATATTCTACCTGGATTGATTATGGACTTTTATTCTAGTTTGATTCACTAGAGCCACCAAGTGAACCAAAAGGTCAAACCCTAGGGGTTCAAGAATTAATATTTAAATATAACTATTACATTTAAATCCGGGCTCCATTACAAACGGGTCTTCAAGCGCTACTTGCTCCTTGATCTCCAATTCTTCAAAATTAATTCTAACTATTCCTATTACAAAACTATTTAAAATAAATAGAAACCTTGATCAGCAGTCAAGGGGAAGTACATAGGAGGGAGATAGAATTTACATTAAGAAAAATTAGAGAAGACGAGGTACGCAGACCCCATTTAATAAAACCCATACATTCATTCATCCAACTAAAATAAAATCCAATCACATTGGTCAATAGTCCATAATCAATCCCATTTATTATCATACACATCACCATATGTATCAATAAATAACATTCATCTCATGAATAATTAACATTTAATATATATATTGATATCATTTAATGGGCAAATTTAGTTAGTATAAAATCTAATTTTGAATCAAAATAAACTCCTTTATTTTAATCCAAATTTAAATCAAAATAAAACTATTTTATTTTAATTTATCCAATTTTGAATAAAATAAACTATTTTATTTTAATCAAAATCATTAATCAAAATAAACTCCTTTATTTTAATTAATTATGGAATCCAATTCCATGTAAAAAAAAACTTTATTAAAGGAAACACAGATTTTCTTTCCTATTCAAAAATAAACTCTTTTATTTTGAATAATATGAAATCTTATTTCATATCTAAATAAACTCCTTTATTTAGGGAAATTAGAAATCCAATTTCAACTCCAATTAGTTATCATGAAATCCAATTCCAACTTTAATTAGTTAGCATGAAATTCTAATTTTAAAATTAAAATAAATCTTTATATTTTAATTATAAAATTATTAAGAATATTATATATATATAACTATTATATATATATATATATATATATATATATATATATATATATATATATATATATATATATATATATATATATATTAACCATGCCCATGACTATAGTAATCATCAGTAGCGAAATCCTTGAATCTCCCTTAATATAACAAATTCAATGCTTTGATATAAAGTATTCGTGGGTGATATAACAAATCACGAAAACTGATTTTTTTTTCACTGAAAGCCAAAGCAACAGCAAATAGACAACTTGATATCACTCGCGAATAAAGCAACAGCAAGCCATGAATACTTTATACCACCTGCGAATTGATTACGGTTTTTTTTATATACAATAAATTATGCCCAATTAAATTGTTCAAAACACATATCAATATACATATATCAAATTTGAACAATTAATAATTTACATAAAGGTTTGGCTCTGATGCCACTGTTAGGTTTGTAATATTCATGAACGCAATCAAATTGCACAAAATTAGCGGAAGCGTATAAAATCAGAGTTTAAAAATTTTACAAACCATAAACCCGGATCACCCTTTATGCACAATTATTAATTTAACGAAAAGATAAAGAATAAAATCATACCTTTGAAGATCGAGCTTCCTCAGGTACAAGTTCACCTCCAATCCTTTTCGCGTTCAACTTGAATCCACCGGGTTGGGTTCCTTCCTTTGATCAACGTTAGCCACCCAAGTGTTTGGCCTCTAGAGGTGATCCACCAAGGAAGAAGAAGAATTGAAGAAGATGAGTATTTGGCTCAAACCCTAGTTTTCTATCTCTATAGAAAAAGGGGCATACTCTCCAACAATTGGAATAACGTATCTTTGATATCTGATATAAGACTCCTCTTATAAAGATATCAAGTAACCCTATTAAAAATCAGGTATAATTTATTTAATTAAACTCTTTTAATTAAATGGGCTCCCTAATCTTATTAGGAATAATTAATTAAACTCCTTTAATTAATTTTCCCTCCTAATCTTATTAGGAATAAATGAGAGTACTTATATTAAATTAATTCCTAAACTCTTTTAGAAATTAAAATAATAATAATTGTAATAATATTAATAAGACTCCTCTTATTAATTTATATTTAATATTTCTAAAATATTAATTAATAAATATTAAGCTATTTAATTTATTCTATCACCATAGATTAAATTAAATATACTTAACATATTATTACGATTATGCCATTAACTTCTTAAATAATTATTCTTCCTTTTATGGTGTGACCCTTTAGGTTCTCCATATTAAACCGGTTGTGAATAAATCATTTAGAACAATTCTAATCTTATTTAAATAAATAAATTAAACTAATAAATTATTTAAATAAATAATATTTATTCTACAATAGGGATAAGCCTCCCTAGCGATCAACGACTTTCCAGATAATATAGATTTCAACATTAATCATAAAAGAACCTTTGAGTAAATAGTTACCGTATAATTCAATCCTTCCACCATACAATGTCCCAATTAAATATAAGACATGGAATTACTGTCAAGTCTTATTTTATTTAATTATATGTATTTCGATCCTTAAATGCACAACCCCAAATAATACAAATTAGAAACTCCTTTCTAATTTCATTCTGCCTTGGCCAAGGACTACTGGGTTGTCATTTATCGAATCACATAGGACATATCTCTTCTTTTACTAGAAGCGGTAGATTCTTTATTGATCATACATTATCTCCATGTACAACTTATTATACCCAAGCATACCCTTTAATATACCTTAAGGGTCTTAAGGAATAAGTCAAAGTATAACTCATCATACACAAGATACTATGATGATCTCAAGTCCAAGGATCACTTGTACTACTATCACTACAGGAATTCCTATTGACAGGCAAGTAAAACTCCATTAGGTAATCCTTAGTGAGTCACGTTCAGTGAACTTATTCTCTAATAAGCACCTACATACTTACTTTAGTGTCTCCACACAAATGATCATGAGATCAATCATCCTCATCCAATGAGCAAGCAACATATGTACCAATCTATCCGGATTCACTAATCCCCGATTTAGTAATCCAACGATTGGGAACTATTTTAGTTTTAAGCTTTCTAAGAATTTAGATCTCATTAGAATGATCATCATCATTATTCTAAAAGCATTGCTTAAAACTATGGGTTTATCACATATTATAAAACAGCATCATGTAGATAATTAAAAGCCTTTAATAAATTAATAATTTTTATTAATAAATAAATAAGATTGTTTACAAAGTATATGCTTTATCATCAAACATGATTGACTTGTGTGCATACTACTTTCAATAGTCAGATGCGAGGGTGGGTGGTTTGACCGGTTATAATTCCTTGATTATTACGTTTCTGGGCTTGCAATTGATTTCATGTTGTAGTATTTATGTAATACTACAACTACATATCAAGTTTAATGGCCATCCTGCATCATATCAGAGAGATATTGGTCATCAAAAACTCTGACAATGCTGTTCTTCAATTTCTGGGTTTTTCAGAAATTGAAGAACAGTCGAGGTGCCTGCTTTAGATCCTTATAACTTTCATTTCATGCTCGTTTTATGTGATCTAGAGGTTGAATCTTGTAGAAAATATGTCAGGCTATAATTACATAACATCCGATCATCATAACAACAATAAATGAGCAAGATCCGGCATGGTCAATCCATGTCAGAAACCTTGCTCAACATTTTTCTGGGTTTTCCAGAAAAGTCCCAAAACAGATGGTCAACGTTACTTTGACCTTCCATATCTTGATCGAGTGTACGATCTAGGCGTTGTAAAGACAGGAATGGGTAGCCTACATGTCCGTCTACAAACATATTACAACAACATGGCCAAAAATATTAACCGTAGCAAGATTAGAGTCATAAAAAATCTTGTCAGAGGCTTCTTGGAATTCTGGGCTGCCCAGAATTTGTTTTTCGTGAACGGTGAACGTGGTTTGACCACGAATATCTTGAAATTTATGAATGATCTGGGCTTGATTCAAGTCCCAGATCATAGTAGACATGGCATAGAACACATATATAACATAAAACATACTAAAAATCTAACACAGAGAGATCTAGAGGCTTTGACATTCGTTGTCAGACCTAAGCTTTAAAAGTTTTTCTAGATTTTTTTAAAATGCTTGATTCGAGTATCTAGGTGTTATGGATCCATGATCCAACAACCCAGATCTCTAATTAACACCTTATAACACATATTTAATCAACAACTAACATCAAACAACATCAAATCACAGATTTCGAAATTTTAGGGTTCTTATACCTTTTTGGCTTTGATTTCTGATTTCTGATCCTTGATTTCTGTTATTGGATTGCTAAAGCTTGATCATGGTTTGGTTTCTCACACTTTCTCATTCTAACTACCGGATTTCTAGAGAGAGAGAGATTTGGGAGCAAAATAAGAGCAAAAGTGGTCCTTTTCTCTCTCTAAATCCATTTATATATTACCTAGATTCATGTATGGTTTATATGTGCTGTCAAATGGGGCTGATATGCTGGATTATAAGTCAATGGAGTGGTTTACCAACTCTAAGATTTAGCAAGATTTACACTCCACATAAAAGAAAATGTGACAAAAAGGGCATAAATGTCATTTTCCATTTTATTTAATGGCATTCTTGTAATTGGCCAAACCCTAAGGATTTAGGATTTGGAAATTTTAGGGTTTAGGGTTTGGAGCATTTAGGGTTTAGGTTTTAACCCTTTAGAATTTATATTTTATCCCTCAAATATTTAGCAACTTGGATTTTCAAAAAATTTCTAATTAAATTTAAAATAGAAAATTTTAAATTTCTAACTTATAATTAGGGCTTCCTAATTATATCATAATTTCATAATTATAAATCAATCTTACTAATTAAGACTAATTTATCCTAATTAACATTGCTAATTAGCACTTAGGCCCACAATTGTATATTAGATTTCAAAACCACATTTTTGGGTTTAAAATAAGAAAATAATTTTCTAAAGTAGAAATTAAATATTCGTAAGTAGATTTGAGTTTTCTAATTACTCATAAATTGAAATAATTAGGATTGGGGTTTCCTAATTAGCATTGCTAATTTTTAGCAATTGCATTCACAATTGAGCATTAGGGTTTCTGACAGAATAATTAGGGTTCAAAAAATTGGAAATTAAGGTTTGCTAATTAATTAACCTTTACCCTAATTAATACCACTTAAGCATTAAAATTCTCCGTTATAATACCAGATTAAGGTTTTATTTTATCAGAATCTAAAATTAGGGTTTTCAGATCTGGTAGTAGGGTTTTCAAATAATCAACTAAAATTTTAGATAATTTATTAGGGTTTTCCCTAATTAATTTAATATTAATGACGTTTAACCTTGTACATACACTGCATTCCCAATCTAGGGTTTTCAATATCTGATTTTGGATTTCGTACTCCCGGAACTGAAACTAGGGTTTCCAGAACCGATTTCTAGGGTTTCTTTTTAGAAGTTAGGATTTTCTAACTGAACGTTGTCGTTCTCAATATAAACTTAGGGTTTGTTACAGATATAAATTATCTGATCAACCCATGACCCTTAACCACATTCTGAACATATCATTATCCATATACACAGAACATAATCACATAAATCCTTAATCCTGAATAATTCACCTATATCCTTCACCGAATTTTGAAATCCTCAAAATTCAATCTCAATAACATTAAACGCATACACTTATTTTCTGTCTAGGTCTATTATTTAACCTTAAATCGATCATTTAAGATTTTCATAAATTGTCTGATTTATCTGATACCATGATGTGAAGTCTCCGAATCAGGATACTTGAAACCCGAATTCGGTACTTTACGATACCATTTCTATGAGCAGAATAATGCTAATAATAATAAAAATAATATAGATTTATCAAATTTAATTTACATATTATCAGAGTTTCCCAAATCCCAAGTACGAAACCTTTAACATTCATTACATGATAATAATAATATTTATCATCCATATCCTAATAAAATTAAACTATTACAAAAGATAGCATAAAACGTCATTCAGCAACTTTCCATTTTCCCTTGTTCTTAACAGATCCTTCTGGTCCTTCACACTTAGCTAAAAACATTTAAATTAAGCAAGGATGGGCATTTGAGTGCCCAGAAAGTATTATATATATATATATATATATATATAAGCTGAAAGAATTTAAATGTTTTCTTTATAATACCCTTCTACAACCAGTCAATAGTTGTGAAGTAATCTATACCAATAATAGTATCATAACAACCCTTTTTCAAAATTTTGAAACTACGTATTGACTATACATGGGTTTCTGTGACATACTATGAACATTGTTTTCATTTTTGAAAAGGTTTGAACAGAAATTCATCTGTAAACCGTCATGACTTACGGGCACGGAGGGTGATCAGCCCCGTTGTACCCTGTATTGATCAATACTACATGTACAAGAACGAAGTTATCGGTCACTCTGTCCGCCTTGGGCGCATAAAAATTTTCCCATTATCGGGATGTTCATACCTGTCGGGTTTTCATAACAAAGGTCTTATCTTATTCAACAATAATATAATTCAACATATATGTATATCAAAGGTGTATCAACATGTGATTAAATGCAATGATTATCTAAGTGGGGATACTTGTATAATCATTTCTAGAAATTAACGAACAGAATATATATCCGAATTATCATATACTAACATGTTGCTAATCAAAGGGTGTATATAATATAGGTTTAACAATCTGTACATTAATAATAATAATTCTGAACTTCTCACTTCTGTCCATTGCATAAAGAAAATACAAAGTTAGGATACTTGCCTGATGAGCTGCTTACAATTATGCAACTTAGATTTAGCTTTTCTATCACGACCTATCATTAATCAGATCATTTTACTGATTAGTATAACATAACGTACACATAACACTGCCTATTGCAGTCAGCACATTTCCTATTCACATTATCACACAACCTTAATAACCATTGAATCACAAATAAACACATATCCAATAAATTATCTAAGTCCAGATCAATTTCTGACACATGTCGGTCTGCCGACAGCTTTTTCGGGTAAATATCGAGTCTAAGACTCTAAACCGTAGTTCAATATCCATTTGGATAACTTAAACATCAGTCGCACTATTTTTCATGGCCTTATAATAATTATAAAATAATTATTATCATTTATCATAATTTTTGAAATATCAGAATCATTATTAAATGATTTAAATATCAAACAATTCTATTATCATTAATATTAAATTATTAATGAAACCATTGTCAAAATATTAAAGTTATGTACATTAACTCAAAATATTCTCAACATATTAATATTACCCTTAAATGATTTTTAAAACATTTAAAATCATTATTAAATAATTACCATTAATATTTAAATATTAATGAACTATTATCTAAATATTAAAAGTTATTAATTATAACTTAAAATATTTTTAAATTCATTTATATCCCTTTTAAATGATTTTTAAATAAATAAAACCATTTTTAAACTATTTATTTAATATAATTATTAAATAAATTTAATATCATTAATCATTAAATAAATATCATTAATATTAAATTATTAATGAAATTATTCTTTAAACATTAAAAGTTATATTTTATAACTTAAAATATCTTTAAACACTTTATTTTCATTTAAAATGATTATTATAATATTAAAATCATTTTTAAACTAAATTATTTAATATAAATTATTAAATAAATTTAATATCATTTACAATAATTAATTAATGAAATTTACCTATAAATATTAAAAGTTATATTTTATAACTTAAAATATTTTTAAATACCTTATTATTATTTAAAATGATTTTTTTAATATAATAAAATCATTTTTAATTCATTTATTTAATTCATTTAATAAATAACTTAATTATCATTAATAATAATTTATTAATGAAAATTATCAAATAATATTAAAAGTTATCAAAAATAACTCAAATTATTTTCTTATTCCATAATATAATTTAAATGATTTTTCAAATATTAAAATTATTTTTAAATAATTTATTTAATATTATAATTAAATAAATTAAATACTTTTAATATTCCAAAAATATTAAATATTTATGAAATATATTTAAAATAATTAAAAAGTAATTTTCAGAATTTAAAATAATTTTTAATGATTTATTTTGTATTTTTAATAATTAAAAACTATTTTTTTCTATTTATTTATTAATTTTTGGAAATTAATAAATTATCTGTCGCTAAAGACCACCTATAGCGACAGAACCGTCGCTATAGGTGTTCTTCATGTTCTTGAGCCTGCCCAGAAATTCATAGGCAGTCACCGAGCAAGCAAGTTTGACCACCAATAATTCAGTGTGTGTTGTGTTTCTGGGTCTGTTGTTTCTCAGATCATGTAGTACAAATACAAGACTACACGATCCAACAATAAACATCATTAAAACATGCATAACCAACGAGATCTAGGCCCATGAACAAGCTGTCAGACCTGTTCTTCATTTTCTGGGTTGCCCAAAAATGAAGAACAGTTCGACCTGTCCCCTTTTTACTCCCACAACTTGCTAGACTACTAATGTTTAAGTAATATTAAGCATCTAGTATATACCTAACATGATAAGGAAGAGATCTAACACAAACAATCATTAAATAATCTACACAATCATAAAATCTAGTATGGTCAAACTATGTCAGTCGTCATGTTTTTATGTTTTTTGGGTTACCTAGAAAACAGAAAACATGATCGACTTGACTAGTTTGACCAGCCACTCAAATCAATCTGTTCATTACTTATGAGATATAAAGGCATGAGCATGTAGTCTAACAAACATACTACAACTTTGATGCAAGAACCATAACTATACATCAAACTACTGTCAGATCTAAGCCATTTAATAACTTGTCAGAGTTTTCTGGGCTCATTCTGGGTTACCCAAAAATGGCCCGGTCAATGCCGGTCAACGAGATTTGATCGGTTATAACTTGAAACCCGAACCTGGATACTTGAAACCCGAACTCGGTACTTCACGTTACCATTTCTATGAGCGGAATAATTACTAATAATAATAACCATAATATAAAACTTAAACTTAACTTACATTTAATAACCAAAAACCTTGTCAGAGCTGTTCTTCATTTCTGGGTTTTTCCAAAAATGAAGAACAGTTCATACTTCCTTCTTTCAATTTTTATAACTTGCAACACATGAACTTGTTTCGTGATCTTAGGCTTTCAGATTGTAGAATACATAACCAGATATAGATTCATTACCAAATTTCACCATAACAACATTTCAATCATGAGATATTCTCCGGTCAAACCATGTCTGAAACCATGTTCATAGGTTTTCTGGGTTGCCCAGAAAACCGGATCTGTGATCAAGTTACCTTGTTTGACCAATCACTAAATCTAGTTTATTAGACATATAAAGGTATTGAAAGCATGCTTCAAAAGCTAATATAACATACTACAACTTAGTGGCAATAACCATAACTAAACATCAAACCACTGTCAGATCCGTGATCATAAAAATCATGTCAGACCTTTCTGGGCTCGTTCTGGGTTACCCAGAACATGGCCAGTCATGGTTGGTCAACGGTATTTGACCATCCATATCTTGCAACCAACAACCGATCTGACTCTGATTTTAGTTCCAGAGCAAAGATCTCACAACATACTACAAGACCAAACATTAAAACAATAAAAACATAAAACATAGAAAGATCTACATGACCTGACATTCGTTGTCAGACGCCTCCTTTAAAATTTCCAGAATTTTAAGAACATCAAATTCGAGCCTCTAGATGTTATGGATCTAACATCTAGCAACCCAGATCATCATTAGACACTACTAACAACATAATTAACACATCAAACATAAAATCTAACAACAGAAAATTGGACAGATTTTTTAGTAGGGTTTTATACCTTCTTTGATCAATTTCTGATTTTGGCTTCTGATTTGTTATGGAATTTCGTGGGGCTGGTATAAGGGACTGATCTAGCTTATTTTTTCAGAGGTGTGGTGCTTGAGAGAAAAGTTTTGAGTGTTGGACAAAAATAATTGAACAAATGACACTTTCTCTCTCCTTAAATCTATTTATAAATCACATGTGCAATGTATATGGCTGATTAATGAGCTGATAGCTGTCCACTTTCAGTCTATGGATTTGTTAGTTTGGTAAACAACTTCACCAATTTGCCAAAACCTACATGCTAGCTTCTTTTAATGCTACAAAGGGCATTTTGGTCAATTGATAAATCAATTTAAATGACAAATTTGATTCTTGACAAACTCTTAGGGTTTAGGGTTTAGATATTAGGGTTTAGGGTTTGAGCCAATTTAGCAAACAAAAATTTAGGATTTCCAATTTAGGGTTTGTACAAAAATAATAAAATTAAATAAAATTTAAATAAATTTTAGTTTCTAAAAATACCAATTAGGGTTTACTAATTTAATTTAGGTCTTTAATTATAACACTTTTCTAATTAGGTTTAAGCAACACTAATTAGCATTACATTGTCCAAAATAGCGCTTAGGATTTACAATTACAAATTAGGGTTACTAATTTAGAAATTAGGGTTTATAATATAGAAAAATAATGAGGATTTTTGAATAATTACGATTCTCCCTAATTAGGGTTAATATCTATATCACCAGTCGTTAATCACATTATCGTGATTACATAACGGCTTAACCAATTCTCAAAGTCATGAATGACTTTCGCATTAGGGTCTCAAATAAATTAGGGTTTAAAGAAAATAAATTAGGGTTCTAGATTTTAGGGTTTCTAGAATTTTAATTAGGGTTTACCTAATTAATACATTTAATACACGACATAAATTATATAATACACTTATAAAACAATCATGCACTCTAATTTGGATCTCAAATTAGGGTTTAACCTTATTACTAGGGTTTGGTCATAATATAATAAAACTGTTCCACATATTAACATTACACACATAACCATACATATCTATAACACTATAACACTGACGAATAATAATATAATATTATTATTCTCATTCCTTGATCAAAATCCGAAATTAGGGTTTGGATTCCATATCTGATTTATCTGTCATAATTAACATAAAATCTTAAATGATCGATTTAAGGTTAAATAATAGACCTAGACAGAAAATAAGTGTATGCGTTTAATGTTATTGGGATTGAATTTTGAGGATTTCAAAATTCGGTGAAGGATATAGGTGAATTATTCAGGATTAAGGATTTATGTGATTATGTTCTGTGTATATGGATAATGATATGTTCAGAATGTGGTTAAGGGTCATGGGTAGATCAGATAATTTATATCTGTAACAAACCCTAAGTTTATATTGAGAACGACAACGTTTAGTTAGAAAATCCTAACGTCTAAAAAGAAACCCTAGAAATCGATTCTGGAAACCCTAGTTTCAGTTCCGGTAGTACAAAATCCTAAATCAGATATTGAAAACCCTAGATTGGGAATGTAGTGTATGTACAAGGTTAAACGTCATTAATATTAAATTAATTAGGGAAAATCCTAATGAATTATCTAAAATTTTAGTTGATTATTTGAAAACCCTACTACCAGATCTGAAAACCCTAATTTCAGATTCTGATAAAATGAAACCCTAATCTGGGATTATAACGCAGAATTTTAATGCTTATGTGGTATTAATTAAGTATTAATTAGGGTAAAGGTTAATTAATTAAGAAATCCTAATTTCCAATTTTTGGAACCCTAATTGTTCCGTTAGAAACCCTAATGCTCAATTGTGAATGTAATTGCTAAAAATTAGCAATGCTAATTAGGAAACCCTAATCCTAATTATTTCAATTTATGAGTAATTAGAAAACTCTAATCTACTTACGAATATTTAATTTCTACTTTAGAAAATTATTTTCTTATTTTAAACCCTAAAATGTGGTTTTGAAACCTAATGTACAATTGTGGGCCTAAGTGCTAATTAGCAATGTTAATTAGGATAAATTAGTCCTAATTAGTAAGATTGATTTATAATTACGAAATAATGATATAATTAGGAAGCCCTAATTATAAGTTAGAAATTTAAAATTTTCTATTTTAAATTTAATTAGAAAATTTTTGAAAATCCAAGTTGCTAAATATTTGAGGGATAAAATATAAATTCTAAAGGGTTAAAACCTAAACCCTAAATGCTCCAAACCCTAAACCTGTAGCGAAATAATTTATTTAAATATTATAATTATAATATTTATTAATACCATTTATTAAATATATAATTTAATAAATGGTATTATTATATTTAATATATAATTTATTTAAATATTATAATTATAATATTTTCAGTTCACCACTATTACCAGAGTTAGGGAACTCTGTATCTTTACACTCGTCGAGATTCATCTTTGAATCTTACCAACCAACTAACTCTATGTGAGTTAGATCTTATCCTGATTACTGCGGTTATTTGTCTCAGGTATTCCTACCTAAGCTTCATAATCAACAGCTCTGATACCAACTGTAGTAACCCCGAATCCAGGCCCCAAATCACCTCGGATCCGGTATACTATTTATATCACTATTTGCGGAAGATATAAACATAAATTGTTTATACATTACATTACACACTATTCCCCAAGGTCGAGTAACCTTAACTTAAACATAATTCATAAACTATCTAACATATAACAGTTTATCAAATTATACTATTACAAAATAGCCGCACATTTAACCCAAGCTGAACTTGGCTTTAACCGTTTCCTGTATCCGAACGCATTCGCCTTTTCTGTAATGTTTTATCATGATATAGCAAGGGTGAGCATAAAAGTTTCCCAGCAAGTTTATATACAACAATATAACGATATATCATGATTGAAAAGTATGAATAATGGCTTGCTATAATTCATCAATATAATTGAGAACTAGCACGAACAAATTTTTGACTGAACAAGTATTATACATTAACAAACATTTCTGAACCAACTGGTAATGAAGGTGATCAGCCTTTTATACCTGACTTATACATGCAAGATGTACAGAGTACAATTTTCATGGCAACCAGCAATGATTAACCATCAGCTTGAATAAAACACTCTTATTAGAGTTAAGTACAAGAAAACTTGCCTAAACCGTTGATTACCGCAACGCAATTTAATAACGCTTTACCCGAAGACCTAACCATTTATTAAATATATAATTTAATATTTAAATAAATTATATATTAAATATTATAATACCATTTTTAAATAATTTATTTAATATTATAATTAAATAAATAAATACCATTTATATTCCAAAAATATTAAATATTTTCAAAATATACTCAAAATAGTTAAAAACTATTTTTCAGACTTTAAAATAATTTTTTATAATTTATTTTCTATTTTTAATAATTAAAAACCATTTTTTTCTAATTTTAAATTAATTTTCGGAAAAATTATAATAATCTGTCGCTAAAGGCCTATAGCGACACTTTCTGTCGCTATAGGTGTTCTTGAGTGTTCTTGAGCTTCATAGTCAGATGCGAGGGTGGGTGGTTTGACCGGTTATAATTCCTTGATTATTACATTTCTGGGCTTGCAATTGATTTCATGTTGTAGTATTTATGTAATACTATCAAGTTTAATGGCCATCCTGCATCATATCAGAGAGATATTGGTCATCAAAAACTCTGACAATGTTGTTCTTCAATTTTTGGGTTTTCCAGAAATTGAAGAACAGTCGAGGTGCCTGCTTTAGATCCTTATAACTTTCATTTCATGCTCGTTTTATGTGATCTAGAGGTTGAATCTTGTAGAAAATATGTCAGACTATAATTACATAACATCCGATCATCATAACAACAATAAATGAGCAAGATCCGGCATGGTCAATCCATGTCAGAAAACTTGTTCAACATTTTTCTGGGTTTTCCAGAAAAGTCCCAAAACAGATGGTCAACGTTACTTTGACCTTCTATATCTTGATCCAGTGTACGATCTGGGCGTTGTAAAGACAGGAATGGGTAGCCTACATGTCCGTCTACAAACATATTACAACAACATGGCCAAAAATATTAACCGTAGCAAGATTAGAGTCATAAAAAATCTTGTCAGAGGCTTCTGGAAATTCTGGGCTGCCCAAAATTTGTTTTACGTGAACGGTCAACGTGGTTTGACCACTAATATCTTGAAATTTATGAATGATCTAGGCTTGATTCAAGTCCCGGATCGTAGTAGTCATGGCATAGAACACATATATAACATAAAACATACTAAAAATCTAACACAGAGAGATCTAGAGGCTCTGACATTCGCTATCAGACCTCAGCTTTAAAAAATTTTCCAGATTTTTTTAAAATGATTGATTCGAGTATCTAGATGTTATGGATCCATGATCCAACAATCCAGATCTCTAATTAACACCTTATAACACATATTTAATCAACAACTAACATCAAACAACATCAAATCACAGATTTTGAAATTTTAGGGTTCTTATACCTTTTTGGCTTTGATTTCCGATTTCTGATCCTTGATTTCTGTTATTGGATTGCTAAAGCTTGATCATGGTTTGGTTTCTCACACTTTCTCATTCTCACTCCCGGATTTCTAGAGAGAGAGACTTGGGAGCAAAATAAGAGCAAAAGTGGTCCTTTTCTCTCTCTAAATCCATTTATATATTACCTAGATTCATGTATGGTTTATATGTGCTGTCAAATGGGGCTGATTTGCTGGATTATAAGTCAATGGAGTGGTTTACCAACTCCAAGATTTAGCAAGATTTACACTCCACATAAAAGAAAATGTGACAAAAAGGGCATAAATGTCATTTTCCATTTTATTTAATGGCATTCTTGTAATTGGCCAAACCCTTAGGGTTTAGGGTTTGGAAATTTTAGGGTTTAGGGTTTGGAGCATTTAAGGTTTAGGTTTTAACCCTTTAGAATTTATATTTTATCCCTCAAATATTTAGCAACTTGGATTTTCAAAAATTTTCTAATTAAATTTAAAATAGAAAATTTTAAATTTCTAACTTATAATTAGGGCTTCCTAATTATATCATTATTTCGTAATTATAAATCAATCTTACTAATTAGGACTAATTTATCCTAATTAACATTGCTAATTAGCACTTAGGCCCACAATTGTACATTAGATTTCAAAACCACATTTTAGGGTTTAAAATAAGAAAATAATTTTCTAAAGTAGAAATTAAATATTCGTAAGTAGATTAGAGTTTTCTAATTACTCATAAATTGAAATAATTAGGATTAGGGTTTCCTAATTAGCATTGCTAATTTTTAGCAATTACATTCACAATTGAGCATTAGGGTTTCTAACGGAACAATTAGGGTTCCAAAAATTGGAAATTAGGGTTTGCTAATTAATTAACCTTTACCCTAATTAATACTTAATTAATACCACTTAAGCATTAAAATTCTCCGTTATAATCCCAGATTAGGGTTTCATTTTATCAGAATCTAAAATTAGGGTTTTCAGATCTGGTAGTAGGGTTTTCAAATAATCAACTAAAATTTTAGATAATTCATTAGGGTTTTCCCTAATTAATTTAATATTAATGACGTTTAACCTTGTACATACATTGCATTCCCAATCTAGGGTTTTCAATATCTGATTTAGGATTTCGTACTCCCGGAACTGAAACTAGGGTTTTTAGAACCAATTTCTAGGGTTTCTTTTTAAACGTTAGGATTTTCTAACTGAACGTTGTCGTTCTCAATATAAACTTAGGGTTTGTTATAGATATAAATTATCTGATCAACCCATGACCCTTAACCACATTCTGAACATATCATTATCCATATACACAGAATATAATCACATAAATCCTTAATCCTGAATAATTCACCTATATCCTTCACCAAATTTTGAAATCCTCAAAATTCAATCCCAATAACATTAAGCGCATACACTTATTTTCTGTCTAGGTCTATTATTTAACCTTAAATCGATCATTTAAGATTTTCATAAATTGTCTAATTTCTCGGGTTGTCACATTCACCCCTCCTTATAAGAATTTTGTCCCCGAAATTCACCTTACACTGTGCACCTTACACCATTCACACATATTTCACATGCTACCCAATACACCACTCACAAGGGTAAAAATTTTAAAACTGTGCTGAGGAATCGTATAGACTGTTTGTTTTTCATTTTCACAAAGGTTTTATGGAAATTCATCCGCAAACCGTCATTACTTACGGACAAAAAGGGTGATTAGCCCGTTATGTCCTGTACTGGCCAAGTACTGCTGGTCGGAACAATTTGTTCCTCTTATCCGCCTTAGGCGCAGAAAATTTCTTACCTCAGTCTTATTTGATTCCGCAGCAAAACAATTTGGTTTGGAAAATTTCTTTCAATAAACATTTTTGAGAATGACGTCATGATGCCGCACTGTATTTAACAGTCCGTTGAGGATTTCGTCATTTTATGACTTTGTTATACTACATCATACTGTAGTGGGCTGACGATCCTTAGATCACATCCAACACCAAGTAATTCTGCATTGATAACTCCATCATTTTTTTATCATCTCTGCACCAGGTCACATGGTACATAAGTGATAAATAAAACCAATTTTTTTTTAAAAGGCACATAGTGCGTGTTTAGCTTGATGTCAAAAATTGAAGTTTAGCAAAGTTAGGGGTTTAGGAAAACCTAAATCTCCACAAATGATCATATGCTTAACAATCTATTTGTTCCTATAATCCTTAACACTCTATTCACACACAATTATACCCAGTTCATAAAACCACACTTATGAGTTCATAACATGGCCACAATTATATGAGTTTACGAACTTACCCTAGTCTGACCTTTGGCGTCCGTTCGCTGAGGGGATCATAAACATTTCATATAACTATAAGTCAAGAATGTCACATAAGTATGAGTTCTAAGAACTCGTACTTAATCCTATATTCTCTACCTATGACCTATTTATCTGTATATAACAACTAGCGTGACACAACATTTCAATTATTACCAATGCCACCAACTAAGTAGTTTTTATACCAAGTACAATTTCCCGCCCATACAAGGAATCATACAACTCAGTTGTTGACACGAGTCCTCATTGAAATCCCCACCTAATCTTAACCCCCTTTTTCAATACGAATTCAATTCGTATTCATAATCCATAACTCTTTCATGAGTTTTCATAGTACCATTTCATAGTACAACTTACACACAGCATCTTGCTGTAAACTTTTCCAATCATAAGATTGATTCTTTCTGACTGTCATAACCTTATCAGATCACGGGGTGATCTTATCGTATATATTACGATTTATTTCTATGTCTATGATCGTTTTGTTTTACGATCTCCTATTCCTGCACTTTCAGTTCACCACTATTACCAGAGTTAGGGAACTCTGTATCTTTATACTCGCCGAGATTCATCTTTGAATCTTACTGACCAACTAACTCTATGTGAGTTAGATCTTATCCTAATTACTGCGGTTATTTGTCTCAGGTATTCCTACCTAAGCTTCATAACCAACAGCTCTGATACCAACTGTAGTAACCCCGAATCCAGGCCCCAAATCACCTCGGATCCGGTATACTATTTCTATCACTATTTGCGGAAGATATAAACATAAATTGTTTATACATTACATTACACACTATTCCCCAAGGTCGAGTAACCTTAACTTAAACACAATTCATAAACTATCTAACATATAACAATTTATCAAACTATACTATTACAAAATAGCCGCACATTTAACCCAAGCTGAACTTGGCTTTAACCGTTTCCTGTATCCGAACGCATTCGCCTTTTCTGCAATGTTTTATCATGATATAGCAAGGGTGAGCATGAAAGTTGCCCAGCAAGTTTATATACAACAATATATATATAACGATATATCATGATTGAAGAGTATGAATAATGGCTTGCTATAATTCATCAATATAATTGAGAACTAGCAAGAACAAATTTTTGACTGAACAAGTATTATACATGAACAAACATTTCTGAACCAACTGGTAATGAAGGTGATCAGCCTTTCATACCTGACTTATACATGCAAGATGTACAGAGTACAATTTTCATGGCAATCAGCAATGATTAACCATCAGCTTGAATAAAACACTCTTATTAGAGTTAAGTACAAGAAAATTTGCCTGAACCGTTGATTACCGCAACGCAATTTAATAACGCTTTACCCGAAGACCTAATATTAATAATATAGATCTCCAATATTAGAATAATATCATCACAGTATAATACTGTTATATTTATATCCACAGAATAACCTAAACACATTACCACATAATCCTATCAGTCTATAACACACATAAGACTAGGTATCAAGTCAAACTTTTGCAGCCTGAGTTGAAACTGACACAATTCTATCATCCCGACGGTCTAGTCGGACTTTTATCGAGTTTAAGTTCAATTAAACTCTTACTTAAACACTTAACCATTAACACATATAATTTCTAATCAGACAAAACATTTTTCCTAGGCTCGTAAAAATTTTCGGATAATTATTACCATTTACCACCATTTTCAATCATTGAAACTGTATTTAAATAAATTAAATACCACACAATACCTTAATCATTAATATAAAATATTAATGAAAATCATTACATAATATTATAATATAATTATAATATATCAAAGTATTTTTAATACCTTAAAATCATAATTATATGATTTTTAAACACTTAAATCCATTATCCGATAATTGCTATTAATATTAAAATATTAATATTTTCATGCCAAAATATCAAAAGTTATAATTTATAACTTAAAATATTTTTATAACACTTAAATCATTTTTATATGATTTTTAAATCATTAATTCTATTTTTTCTTAATTTATTTAATATATCTATTAAATAAACTAATTATCATTAATATTGATTAATTAATGAAATTCATCCCAAAATATTAAAAGTCATCAAATTTAACTTAAAATATTTTCTTATACCATAATATTATTTTTCATGATTGTTCATGAATTAAAATCATTTTTAAATAATTTATTTAATATTATAATTAAATAAATAAATACCATTTATATTTCAAAAATATTAAATATTTTCAAAATATACTCAAAATAGTTAAAAACTATTTTTCAGACTTTAAAATATTTTTTTATAATTTATTTTCTATTTTTAATAATTAAAAACCATTTTTTTCTAATTTTAAATTAATTTTCGGAAAAATAATAATAATCTGTCGCTAAAGGCCTATAGCGACACTTTCTGTCGCTATAGTTGTTCTTGAGTGTTCTTGAGCTTCATAGTCAGATGCGATGGTGGGTGGTTTGACCGGTTATCTATAATTCCTTGACTATTACGTTTCTGGGCTTGCAATTGATTTCATGTTGTAGTATTTATGTAATACTACAACTACATATCAAGTTTAATAGCCATCCTGCATCATATCAGAGAGATATTGGTCATCAAAAACTCTGACAATGCTGTTCTTCAATTTCTGGGTTTTCCAGAAATTGAAGAACAGTCGAGGTGCCTGCTTTAGATCCTTATAACTTTCATTTCATGCTCGTTTTATGTGATCTAGAGGTTGAATCTTGTAGAAAATATGTCAGGCTATAAATACATAACATCCGATCATCATAACAACAATAAATGAGCAAGATACGGCATGGTCAATCCATGTCAGAAACCTTGCTCAACATTTTTCTGGGTTTTCCAGAAAAGTCCCAAAACAGATGGTCAACGTTACTTTGACCTTCCATATCTTGATCCAGTGTACGATCTGGGCATTGTAAAGACAGGAATGGGTAGCCTACATGTACGTCTACAAACATATTACAACAACATGGCCAAAAATATTAACCGTAGCAAGATTAGAGTCATAAAAAATCTTGTCAGAGGCTTCTAGGAATTCTGGGCTGCCCAGAATTTGTTTTCCGTGAACGGTCAACGTGGTTTGACCTTGAATATCTTGAAATTTATGAATGATCTGGGCTTGATTCAAGTCACAGATCATAGTAGACATGGCATAGAACACATATATAACATAAAACATACTAAAAATCTAACACGGAGAGATCTAGAGGCTCTGACATTCGCTGTCAGACCTCAGCTTTAAAATTTTTTCCAATTTTTTTTAAAATGATTGATTCGAGTATCTAGGTGTTATGGATCCATGATCCAACAACTCAGATCTCTAATTAACACCTTATAACACATATTTAACCAACAACTAACATCAAACAACATCAAATCACATATTTCGAAATTTTAGGGTTCTTATACCTTTTTGGCTTTGATTTTCGATTTTTGATCCTCGATTTCTGTTATTGGATTGCTAAAGCTTGATCATGGTTTGGTTTCTCACACTTTCTCATTCTAACTCCCGGATTTCTAGGGAGAGAGAGACTTGGGAGCAAAATAAGAGCAAAAGTGGTCCTTTTCTCTCTCTAAATCCATTTATATATTACCTAGATTCATGTATGGTTTATATGTGCTGTCAAATGGGGCTGATTTGTTGGATTATAAGTCAATGGAGTTGTTTACCAACTCCAAGATTTAGCAAGATTTACACTCCACATAAAAGAAAATGTGACAAAAAGGGCATAAATGTCATTTTCCATTTTATTTAATGGCATTCTTGTAATTGGCCAAACCCTTAGGGTTTAGGGTTTGGAAATTTTAGGGTTTAGGGTTTGGAGCATTTAGGGTTTAGGTTTTAACCCTTTAGAATTTATATTTTATCCCTCAAATATTTAGCAACTTGGATTTTCAAAAATTTTCTAATTAAATTTAAAATAGAAAATTTTAAATTTCTAACTTATAATTAGGGCTTCCTAATTATATCATAATTTCGTAATTATAAATCAATCTTACTAATTAGGACTAATTTATCCTAATTAACATTGCTAATTAGCACTTAGGCCCACAATAGTACATTAGATTTCAAAACCACATTTTAGGGTTTAAAATAAGAAAATAATTTTCTAAAGTAGAAATTAAATATTCGTAAGTAGATTAGAGTTTTCTAATTACTCATAAATTGAAATAATTAGGATTAGGGTTTTCTAATTAGCATTACTAATTTTTAGCAATTAAATTCACAATTGAGCATTAGGGTTTCTGACGGAACAATTAGGGTTCCAAAAATTAGAAATTAGGGTTTGCTAATTAATTAACCTTTACCCTAATTAATACTTAATTAATACCACTTAAGCATTAAAATTCTCCGTTATAATCCCAGATTAGGGTTTCATTTTATCAGAATCTAAAATTAGGGTTTTCAGATCTGGTAGTAGGGTTTTCAAATAATCAACTAAAATTTTAGATAATTCATTAGGGTTTTCCCTAATTAATTTAATATTAATGACGTTTAACCTTGTACATACACTACATTCCCAATCTAGGGTTTTCAATATCTGATTTAGGATTTCGTACTCCCGGAACTGAAACTAGGGTTTTTAGAACCGATTTCTAGGGTTTCTTTTTAAACGTTAGGATTTTCTAACTGAACGTTGTCGTTCTCAATATAAACTTAGGGTTTGTTATAGATATAAATTATCTGATCAACCCATGACCCTTAACCACATTCTGAACATATCATTATCCATATACACAGAACATAATCACATAAATCCTTAATCCTGAGTAATTCACCTATATCCTTCACCGAATTTTAAAATCCTCAAAATTCAATCTCAATAACATTAAACGCATACACTTATTTTCTGTCTAGGTCTATTATTTAACCTTAAATCGATCATTTAAGATTTTCATAAATTGTCTGATTTATCTGATACCATGATGTGAAGTCCCCGAATCCGGATACTTGAAACCCGAATTCGGTACTTCACGATACCATTTCTATGAGCGGAATAATGCTAATAATAATAACAATAATATAGATTTATCAAATTTAATTTACATATTATCAGAGTTTTCCAAATCCCAAGTACGAAACCTTTAACATTCATTACATGATAATAATAATATTTATCATCCATATCCTAATAAAATTAAACTATTACAAAAGATAGCATAAAACGTCATTCAGTAACTTTCCATTTTCCCTTGTTCTTAACACATCCTTCTGGTCCTTCACACTTAGCTGAAAATATTTAAATTAAGCAAGGATGAGCATTTGAGTGCCCAGCAAGTATTATATATATATATAAGCTGAAAGAATTTAAATGTTTTCTTTATAATACCCTTCTACAACCAGTCAATAGTTGTGAAGTAATCTATACCAATAATAGTATCATAACAACCCTCTTTCAAATTTTTGAAACTACGTATTGACTATACATGGGTTTCTGTGACATACTATGAACATTATTTTCATTTTCGAAAAGGTTTGAACAGAAATTCATCTGTAAACCATCATGACTTACGGGCACGGAGGGTGATCAGCCCCGTTGAACCCTGTATTGATCAACTTTATATTAATAATAATAATTCTGAACTTCTCACTTCTGTCCATTGCATAAAGAAAATGCAAAGTTAGGATATTTGTCTGATGCGCTGCTTACAATTATGCAACTTGGATTTAGCTTTTCTATCACGACCTATCATTAATTAGATCATTTTACTGATTAGTATAACATAACGTACACATAACACTGCCTATTGCAGTCAGCACATTTCCTATTCACATTATCACACAACCTTAATAACCATTGAATCACAAATAAACACATATCCAATAAATTATCTAAGTCCAGATCAATTTCTGACACATGTCGGTCTGCCGACAGCTTTTTCGGGTAAATATCGAGTCTAAGACTCTAAACCGTATTTCAATATCCATTTGGATAACTTAAACATCAGTCGCACTATTTTTCATGGCCTTATAATAATTATAAAATAATTATTATAATTTATCATAATTTTTGAAATATCAGAATCATTATTAAATGATTTAAATATCAAACAATTCTATTATCATTAATATTAAATTATTAATGAAACCATTGCCAAAATATTAAAGTTATGTATAATAACTCAAAATATTCTCAACATATTAATAATACCCTTAAATGATTTTTAAAACATTTAAAATCATTATTAAATAATTACCATTAATATTTAAATATTAATGAACTATTATCTAAATATTAAAAGTTATTAATTATAACTTAAAATATTTTTAAATTCATTTATATCCCTTTTAAATGATTTTTAAATAAATAAAACCATTTTTAAACTATTTATTTAATATAATTATTAAATAAATTTAATATCATTAATCATTAAATAAATATCATTAACATTAAATTATTAATGAATATATTCTTTAAACATTAAAAGTTATATTTTATAACTTAAAATATCTTTAAACACTTAATTTTCATTTAAAATGATTATTATAATATTAAAATCATTTTTAAACTAAATTATTTAATATAAATTATTAAATAACTTTAATATCATTTACAATAATTAATTAATGAAACTTACCTTTAAATATTAAAAGTTATATTTTATAACTTAAAATATTTTTAAATACCTTATTATTATTTAAAATGATTTTTTTAATATAATAAAATCATTTTTAATTCATTTATTTAATTCATTTAATAAATAACTTAATTATCATTAATAATAATTTATTAATGAAAATTATCAAATAATATTAAAAGTTATCAAAAATAACTCAAATTATTTTCTTATTCCATAATATAATTTAAATGATTTTTTAAATATTAAAATCATTTTTAAATAATTTATTTAATATTATAATTAAATAAATTAAATACTTTTAATATTTCAAAAATATTAAATATTTATAAAATATATTTAAAATAATTAAAAAGTAATTTTCAGAATTTAAAATAATTTTTAATGATTTATTTTGTATTTTTAATAATTAAAAACTATTTTTTTCTATTTATTTATTAATTTTTGGAAATTAATAAATTATATGTCGCTAAAGACCACCTATAGCGACAGAACCGTCGCTATAGGTGTTCTTCATGTTCTTGAGCCTGCCCAAAAATTCATAGGCAGTCAACGAGCAAGCAAGTTTGACCACCAATAATTCAGTGTGTGTTGTGTTTCTGGGTCTGTTGTTTCTCAGATCATGTAGTACAAATACAAGACTACACGATCCAACAATAAACATCATTAAAACATGCATAACCAACGAGATCTAGGCCCATGAACAAGCTGTCAGACCTGTTCTTCATTTTCTGGGTTGCCCAGAAATGAAGAACAGTTCGACCTGTCCCCTTTTTACTCCCACAACTTGCTAGACTGCTAATGTTTAAGTAATATTAAGCATCTAGTATATACCTAACATGATAAGGAAGAGATCTAACACAAACAATCATTAAATAATCTACACAATCATAAAATCTAGTCTGGTCAAACTATGTCAGTCGTCATGTTTTTATGTTTTCTGGGTTACCCAGAAAACAGAAAACATGATCGACTTGACTAGTTTGACCAGCCACTCAAATCAATCTGTTCATTACTTATGAGATATAAAGGCATGAGCATGTAGTCTAACAAACATACTACAACTTTGATGCAAGAACCATAACTATACATCAAACTACTGTCAGATCTAAGCCATTTAATAACTTGTTAGAGTTTTTTGGGCTCATTCTGGGTTACCCAGAAATCACCCGGTCAATGCCGGTCAACGAGCTTTGACCGGTTATAACTTGAAACCCGAACTCGGATACTTGAAACCCGAACTCGGTACTTCACGATACCATTTCTATGAGCGGAATAATTACTAATAATAATAACCATAATATAAAACTTAAACTTAACTTACATTTATCAGAGTCTAATCCCAAGTACGCAACCTTTACTACATTCTTTACATGATATATAATACATATCATTAAATTAATACAGTCTATATATTACAGATGATACCAATAACATGTCCTGTTTGCTTTCCTTTTCACTTGGTCTTGGCCGAACTTTCCAGTTCTTCACACTTAGCTGAAAACATTTAAATTAAGCAAGGATGAGCATTTGAGTGCCCAGCAAGTATTTATATATATATATAAGTTGAAAGAATTTAAATGTTTTCTTTATAATATTCTTCTACAACCGGTCAATAGTTGTGAAGTAATCTGTACCAATAACAATAACATAACAACCATCTTTCAAATTTTTGAAACTGTGTATTGTTTTCATTTTTGAAAGGGTTTAAACATAAATTCATCTGTAAACCGGCCATTGCTTACGGGCACGGAGGGTGATCAGCCCCGTTGTACCCTGTATTGATCAATACTACATATACAAGAACGATGTTATCGTTCACTCTGTCCGCCTTGGGCGCATAAAATTTTCCCATTATCGGGATGTTCATACCTGTCCGGTTTTCATAACAAAGGTCTTATTTTGTTCAACAATTATCTATAGTTCAACATATATGTATATCAAAGGTGTATCAACATGTGATTAAATACAATGATTATCCAAGTGGGGACACTTGTATAATCATTTCTAGAAATTAACGAACAGAATATATATCCGAATTATCATATACTAACATGTTGATAATCAAAGGGTGTATATAATATAGGTTTAACAATCTGTACATTAATAATAATATAATTTTGAAACATTCTTACACTTGTCCATTGCATAAAGAAAATGCAAAGTTAGAATACTTGCCTGATGCGCTGCTTACAATTACGCAACTTAGAATTATCTTTTCTATCACGACCTATCATTAATCAGATCATTTAACTGATTAGTATAACATAACCTACACATAACACTGCCTATTGCAGTCAGCAAATTCCCTATTCACATTATCACACATGTTCAACAATCATTGACTCACAAGCAAACATCAATACATTCCTAATCACATTGTCACACAGCCTTAATAACCATTGAATCACAAATAAACACATATCCAATTAAATTATCTAAGTCCAGATCAATTTCTGAAACATGTCGGTCTACCGACATCTTTATTGGGTAATTGTCGAGTCTAAGACTCTAAACAGTTGTCCAATATCCATTTAGACTAATTAAATAATAGTCCTATCATTTTTCATGACCTTTTAATAATTATAAAATAATTATTACCATTTACCATAATTTTTGAAATATCAGAATCATTATTAAATGATTTAAATAGTACACAATTCTATTATCATTAATATTAAACTATTAATGAAACATTTTCAAAATATTAAAGTTATGTATAATAACTCAAAATATTCTTAACGTATTAATATTACCCTTAAAACATTTAAAATCATTATTAAATAATTACCATTAATATTTAAATATTAATGAACTATTTATCTAAATATTAAAAGTCATTAATTATAACTTAAAATATTTTTAATTCATTTATATCCCTTTTAAATGATTTTTAAATTAATAAAACCATTTTTAAACTATTTATTTAATATAATTATTAAATAAATTTAATATCATTTAATCATTAAATAAATATCATTAATATTAAATTATTAATGAAATTATTCTTTAAATATTAAAAGTTATATTTTATAACTTAAAATATCTTTAAACACGTTATTTTTATTTAAAATGAATTTTAAAATAATATTAAAATCATTTTTAAACTAATTTATTTAATATAAATATTAAATAACTTTAATATCATTAATAATTATTAATTAATTAAATTTACCTTTAAATATTAAAAGTTATATTTTATAACTTAAAATATTTTTAAATACCTTATTCTTATTTAAAATGATTTTTAATTTAATAAAATCATTTTTAATTCATTTATTTAATTCATTTAATAAATAACTTAATTATCATTAATATTAATTTATTAATGAAAATTATCACATAATATTAAAAGTTATCAAAAATAACTTTAATTATTTTTTTATACCATAATATAATTTTAAATGATTTTTTAAATATTAAAATCATTTTTAAATAATTTATTTAATATTATAATTAAATAAATTAAATACTTTTAATATTCCAAAAATATTAAATATTTATGAAATATATTTAAAATAATGAAAAACTAATTTTTAGAATTTAAAATAATTTTTAATAATTTATTTTGTATTTTTAATAATTAAAAACTATTTTTTTCTATTTATTTATTAATTTTCAGAAATTAATAAATTTTCTGTCGCTAAAGACCACCTATAGCGACAGAACCGTCGCTATAGGTGTTCTTCATGTTCTTGAGCCTGCCCAGACATTCATAGGCAGTCACCGAGTAGGCTAGTTTGACCGCCAATAATTCAGCGTGTAGTGTGATTCTGGACTAACTAAGCATTCGAGCGTGTAATACTAGTGTAACACTTCATTCTACAACAACAATCATGACCATACTATATCAAACGAACGAGATCTAGCCTTCCAAAAACCTTGTCAGAGCTGTTCTTTATTTCTGGGTTTTTCCATAAATGAAGAACAGTTCATACTTCCTTCTTTCAATTTTTATAACTTGCAACACATGAACTTGTTTCGTGATCTTAGGCTTTCAGATTGTAGAATACATAACCAGATATAGATTCATTACCAAATTTCACCATAACAACATTTCAATCATGAGATATTCTCCGGTCAAACCATGTCTGAAACCATGTTCATAGGTTTTCTGGGTTGCCAGAAAACCGGATCTGTGATCAAGTTACCTTGTTTGACCAGTCACTAAATCTAGTTTATTAGACATATAAAGGTACTGAAAGCATGCTTCAAAAGCTAATATAACATACTACAACTTAGTGGCAATAACCATAACTAAACATCAAACCACTGTCAGATCCGTGATCATAAAAATCATGTCAGACCTTTCTGGGCTCGTTCCGGGTTACCCAGAACATGGCCAGTCATGGTTGGTCAACGGTATTTGACCATCCATATCTTGCAACCAACAACCGATCTGACTCTGATTTTAGTTCCAGAGCAAAGATCTCACAACATACTACAAGATCAAACATTAAAACAATAAAAACATAAAACATAGAAAGATCTACATGACCTGACATTCGTTGTCAGACGCCTCCTTTAAAATTTCCAGAATTTTAAGAACATCAAATTCGAGCCTCTAGATGTTATGGATCTAACATCTAGCAACCCAGATCATCATTAGACACTACTAACAACATAATTAACACATCAAACATAAAATCTAACAACAGAAAATTGGACAGATTTTTGAGTAGGGTTTTATACCTTCTTTGATCAATTTCTGATTTTGGCTTCTGATTTGTTATGGAATTTCGTGGGGCTGGTATAAGGGACTGATCTAGCTTAATTTTTCGGAGGTGTGGTGCTTGAGAGAAAAGGTTTGAGTGTTGGACAAAAATAATTGAACAAATGACACTTTCTCTCTCCTTAAATCTATTTATAGATCACATGTGCAATGTATATGGCTGATTAATGAGCTGATAGCTGTCCACTTTCAGTCAATGGATTTGTTGGTTTGGTAAACAACTTCATCAATTTGTCAAAACCTACAAGCTAGCTTCTTTTAATGCTACAAAGGGCATTTTGGTCAATTGATAAATCAATTTAAATGACAAAATTGATTCTTGACAAACCCTTAGGGTTTAGGGTTTGGATATTAGGATTTAAGGTTTGAGCCAATTTAGCAAACAAAGATCTAGAATTTCCAATTTAGGGTTTGTACAAAAATAATAAAATTAAATAAATTTTAGTTTCTAAAAATACCAATTAGGGTTTACTAATTTAATTTAGGTATTTAATTATAACACTTTTCTAATTAGGTTTAAGCAACACTAATTAGCATTACATTGTCCAAAATAGCGCTTAGGATTTACAATTACAAATTAGGGTTACTAATTTAGAAATTAGGGTTTATAATATAGAAAAATAATGAGAATTTTTGAATAATTACGATTCTCCCTAATTAGGGTTAATATCTATATCACCAGTCATTAATCACATTATCGTGATTACTTAACGGCTTAACCAATTCTCAAAGTCGTGAATGACTTTCGCATTAGGGTCTCAAATAAATTAGGGTTTAAAGAAAATAAATTAGGGTTCTAGATTTTAGGGTTTCTAAAATTTTAATTAAGGTTTACCTAATTAATACATTTAATACACGACATAAATTATATAATACACTTATAAAACAATCATGCACTCTAATTTGGATCTCAAATTAGGGTTTAACCTTATTACTAGGGTTTGGTCATAATATAATAAAATTGTTCCACATATTAACATTACACACCTAACCATACATATCTATAACACTATAACACTGACGAATAATAATATAATATTATTATTCTAATTCCTTGATCAAAATCCGAAATTAGGGTTTGGATTCCATATCTGATTTATCTGTCATAATTAACATAAAATCTTAAATGATCGATTTAAGGTTAAATAATAGACCTAGACAGAAAATAAGTGTATGCGTTTAATGTTATTGGGATTGAATTTTGAGGATTTCAAAATTCGGTGAAGGATATAGGTGAATTATTCAGGATTAAGGATTTATGTGATTATGTTCTGTGTATATGGATAATGATATGTTCAGAATGTGGTTAAGGGTCATGGGTTGATCTGATAATTTATATCTGTAACAAACCCTAAGTTTATATTGAGAATGACAACGTTCAGTTAGAAAATCCTAAGGTCTAAAAAGAAACCCTAGAAATCGGTTCTGGAAACCCTAGTTTCAGTTCCGGGAGTACGAAATCCTAAATCAGATATTGAAAACCCTAGATTGGGAATATAGTGTATGTACAAGGTTAAACGTCATTAATATTAAATTAATTAGGGAAAACCCTAATGAATTATCTAAAATTTTAGTTGATTATTTGAAAACCCTACTACCAGATCTGAAAACCCTAATTTCATATTCTGATAAAATGAAACCCTAATCTGGGATTATAACGGAGAATTTTAATGCTTAAGTGGTATTAATTAAGTATTAATTAGGGTAAAGGTTAATTAATTAGCAAACCCTAATTTCCAATTTTTGGAACCCTAATTGTTCCGTCAGAAACCCTAATGCTCAATTGTGAATGTAATTGCTAAAAATTAGCAATGCTAATTAGGAAACCCTAATCCTAATTATTTCAATTTATGAGTAATTAGAAAACTCTAATCTACTTACGAATATTTAATTTCTACTTTAGAAAATTATTTTCTTATTTTAAACCCTAAAATGTGGTTTTGAAATCTAATGTACAATTGTGGGCCTAAGTGCTAATTAGCAATGTTAATTAGGATAAATTAGTCCTAATTAGTAAGATTGATTTATAATTACGAAATTATGATATAATTAGGAAGCCCTAATTATAAGTTAGAAATTTAAAATTTTCTATTTTAAATTTAATTAGAAAATTTTTGAAAATCCAAGTTGCTAAATATTTGAGGGATAAAATATAAATTCTAAAGGGTTAAAACCTAAACCCTAAATGCTCCAAACCCTAAACCCTAAAATTTCCAAACCCTAAACCCTAAGGGTTTGGCCAATTACAAGAATGCCATTAAATAAAATGGAAAATGACATTTATGCCCTTTTTGTCACATTTTCTTTTATGTGGAGTGTAAATCTTGCTAAATCTTGGTGTTGGTAAACCACTCCATTGACTTATAATCCAGCAAATCAGCCCCATTTGACAGCACATATAAACCATACATGAATCTAGGTAATATATAAATGGATTTAGAGAGAGAAAAGGACCACATTTGCTCTTATTTTGCTCACAAGTCTCTCTCTCTCTAGAAATCCGGGAGTTAGAATGAGAAAGTGTGAGAAACCAAACCATGATCAAGCTTTAGCAATCCAATAACAGAAATCAAGGATCAGAAATCGGAAATCAAAGCCAAAAAGGTATAAGAACCCTAAAATTTCAAAATTTGTGATTTGATGTTGTTTGATGTTAGTTGTTGATTAAATATGTGTTATAAGGTGTTAATTAGAGATCTGGGTTGTTGGATCATGGATCCATAACACCTAGATACTCGAATCAAGCATTTTAAAAAAATCTAGAAAAAATTTTAAAGCTGAGGTCTGACAGCGAATGTCAGAGTCTCTAGATCTCTCTGTGTTAGATTTTTAGTATGTTTTATGTTATATATGTGTTCTATGCCATGTCTACTATGATCTGGGACTTGAATCAAGCCCAGATCATTCATAAATTTCAAGATATTCGTGGTCAAACCACGTTGACCGTTCACGGAAAACAAATTCTGGGCAGCCCAGAATTCCCAGAAGCCTCTGACAAGATTTTTTATGACTCTAATCTTGCTACGGTTAATATTTTTGGCCATGTTGTTGTAATATGTTTGTATACGGACATGTAGGCTACCCATTCCTGTCTTTACAACGCGCATATCGTACACTGGATCAAGATATGGAAGGTCAAAGTAACGTTGACCATCTGTTTTGGGACTTTTCTGGAAAATCCAGAAAAATGTTAAGCAAGGTTTCTGACATGGATTGACCATGCCGGATCTTGCTCATTTATTGTTGTTATGATGATCGGATGTTATGTAATTATAGCCTGACATATTTTCTACAAGATTCAACCTCTAGATCACATAAAACGAGCATGAAATGAAAGTTATAAGGATCTAAAGAAGGCACCTCAACTGTTCTTCAATTTCTGGAAAACCCAGAAATTGAAGAACAGCATTGTCAGAGTTTTTGATGACCAATATCTCTCTGATATGATGCAGGATGGCCATTAAACTTGATATGTAGTTGTAGTATTACATAAATACTACAACATGAAATCAATTGCAAGCCCAGAAACGTAATAATCAAGGAATTATATATAACCGGTCAAACCACCCACCCTCGCATCTGACTATGAAGCTCAAGAACATTCAAGAACACCTATAGCGATAGAAAGTGTCGCTATAGGCCTTTAGCGACAGATTATTATTATTTTTCCGGAAATTAATTTAAAATTAGAAAAAAAAATGGTTTTTGATTATTAAAAATAGAAAATAAATTATAAAAAATTATTTTAAAGTCTGAAAAATAGTTTTTAACTATTTTGAGTATATTTTGAAAATATTTAATATTTTTGGAATATAAATGGTATTTATTTATTTAATTATAATATTAAATAAATTATTTAAAAATGATTTTAATTCATGAAAAATAATATTATGGTATAAGAAAATATTTTAAGTTAAATTTGATGACTTTTAATATTTTGGGATGAATTTCATTAATTAATCAATATTAATGATAATTAGTTTATTTAATAGATATATTAAATAAATTAAGAAAAAATAGAATTAATGATTTAAAAATCATATAAAAATGATTTAAGTGTTATAAAAATATTTTAAGTTATAAATTATAACTTTTGATATTTTGGCATGAAAATATTAATATTTTAATATTAATAGCAATTATCGGATAATGGATTTAAGTGTTTAAAAATCATATAATTATGATTTTAAGGTATTAAAAATACTTTGATATATTATAATTATATTATAATATTATGTAATGATTTTCATTAATATTTTATATTAATGATTAAGGTATTGTGTGGTATTTAATTTATTTAAATACGGTTTTAATGATTGAAAATGGTGATAAATGGTAATAATTATCCAAAAAAATTTACGAGCCTAGGAAAAATATTTTGTCTGATTAGAAATTATCTGTGTTAATGGTTAAGTGTTTAAGTAAGAGTTTAATTGAACTTAAACTCGATAAAAGTCCGACTAGACCGTCGGGATGATAGAATTATGTCGGTTTCAACTCAGACTGCAAAAGTTTGACTTGATACCTAGTCTTATGTGTGTTATAGACTGATAGGATTATGTGGTAATGTGTTTAGGTTATTCTGTGGATATAAATATAACAGTATTATACTGTGATGATATTATTCTAATATTGGAGATCTATATTATTAATATTAGGTCTTCGGGTAAAGCGTTATTAAATTGCGTTGCGGTAATCAACGGTTCAGGCAAGTTTTCTTGTACTTAACTCTAATAAGAGTGTTTTATTCAAGCTGATGGTTAATCATTGCTGATTACCATAAAAATTATACTCTGTACATCTTACATGTATAAGTCAGGTATGAAAGGCTGATCACCTTCATTACCAGTTGGTTCAGAAATGTTTGTTCATGTATAATACTTGTTCAGTCAAAAATTTGTTCGTGCTAGTTCTCAATTATATTGATGAATTATAGCAAGCCATTATTTATACTCTTCAATCATGATATATCATTATATTGTTGTATATAAACTTGCTGGGCAACTTTCATGCTCACCCTTGCTATATCATGATAAAACATTGCAGAAAAGGCGAATGCGTTCGGATACAGGAAACGGTTAAAGCCAAGTTCAGCTTGGGTTAAATGTGCGGCTATTTTGTAATAGTATAGTTTGATAAATTGTTATATGTTAGATAGTTTATGAATTGTGTTTAAGTTAAGGTTACTCGACCTTGGGGAATAGTGTGTAATGTAATGTATAAACAATTTATGTTTATATCTTCCGCAAATAGTGATAGAAATAGTATACCGGATCCGAGGTGATTTGGGGCCTGGATTCGGGATTACTACAGTTGGTATCAGAGCTGTTGGTTATGAAGCTTAGGTAGGAATACCTGAGACAAATAACCGCAGTAATTAAGATAAGATCTAACTCACATAGAGTTAGTTGGTCGATAAGATTCAAAGATGAATCTCGGCGAGTGTAAAGATACAGAGTTCCCTAACTCTGGTAATAGTGGTGAACTGAAAGTGCAGGAATAGGAGATCGTAAAACAAAACGATCATAGGCATAGAAATCCATTTCAATCCGTGTCATCCAATGTTACAATCAACAGTATAGATTATGGTTGTTGAAATAGTACCTGTGACAACCGATTGTCAAGCATGTTAATTATTACTCACTATATATTAATGAAGGAATTATTACTCACTATATATTATTGTTCAAAGATTTTTTGTGAGAGATAAAATTGGTCACTATTTTGTTCTAAATAATTTTTTTAGAATTAATTATGATGAATATAAATTGTAATATAAATACATTACATTTTTTAGTGTAGTAAATTTACTTTTAATAACACTTTTTAATAAACTTACAGTATTGACTATTTCTTTTAACAAACTATAAAGTAAATAACTTTACACTACATTAAACTTTAAAATGTTATACATTGATCATGACAAAAAATAGCACTTTTGTAAAATAGAGCACAAATGCCAAAAACAAATACTCATATGTTCTACAGAAAGATTCAAGTTTGAGATTGTTCTTTAATTTATACTCCATCTGTCTCATGATAAAAGTCCTTATTACTATTTTGGGTAGTCTCATGTTAAATGTCCATTTTTTTTAATAACCAAACTTTTACACATAATTTTCTATTATACCCGTAACATTAAATATCTCATACTTTTCTTATTCTAATTCTTTTTCCATATTTAATGACATTATTATGGGCAATTTTGTCATTTCATTCATCTTCTTAATATACGTGAAAAGTCCACCAGGACTTTTATCATGGGATGAAGGGAGTAATATACTACAATTAAAATTGTAATGTAATTAATATTTTAATAGAAATTTTATTCTTAATAATAACTTTTAAGTAATTTACAATATTAATTGTATTTATTAAAATATTAAGTTACAATAATTTAAATTTTAAAATGTTATAAATTGACTATAAATAAAATTATAATAATTATGACTCTTTTTATAGAATAAATTATAAATGTTAAAATATTACTTTTTGGTTCTGCAAAGAAATTATATTTTAATTTATTATAATTAATTTATAATATCCTAAAATTTAAATTTAGATTTATCTTTGTCACTTCTCACTCATAAGCTCCAGTAGTCTTCTCTCTCATAATTTCAGTCCTCTATCTCCTCTCTACCCTTTTTGCTTTGGCGCGTTGCTCTTTCTCTACCTCGGCGCCACTCGTTACCCTTTCTCATTCGATCAGTCGCTGGTGATCTTTGGCCGCACTTTTTTTGGATCGCGAAACTCTAAACATCGTCGGATCGCTTCTCATCTCTAACGTTCTGATTAGTTTGGCCATCGTGTGCCCTTTTGGTCAGATCTGGGAGGTCTTTAAGGTATTTTTTGGTGCTACATGCGAGGAGTGCAGTGTTTCTTGAGGTATGTATACCTTCTCAATAAACCTCAATTTACAATAGCATGCTTGATTTTTATCAGTGTATTTTGTTTTGTTTATCTTTGATTGTTGATTAACTTAAATACTGATTGGATGTTTAACGAATTACAGTTGTGAATTTATTCTTTTAATGAAAAGCTAGGATAATAATCTTTCTGGTAGTCATTTACAGGTTTTGAGATTGGGAATAGGAATGGTGGTTTTTGGAATACTGATATATCTGTTTGATTAGCAATTTCTTTCTATCCTTTTTTCCCTTCGTGATGCTTCATATGGCCCTATAAATATTTTAAAGTTTATGTGGAACCCAAATGATTTCATTACTTGTTCAACAGAGGGATTTATTACTCGTTAGAGCCTAATTGCTTTGATACTGATTAGGGAGCCTGTAATTGGATATAATAGATAATAGGTTGGTTTTTTAGTCTTATTATTGGACTATGTGTTTTTAAGGCTTAAAACAACTTTTTGACAAGTACTTGCGGCGTGGGTTCGGGGTGTTACACTTGTTCTCCCTTTTTGTATGCTCCTTTTCTTTCTAATAAAATTCTTCTTTCATCTACATTAAAAAAAGTAAAATCGTACAATAACAGCCCTTTTATCTAGTAATATCATTAACTGGCACACTCCTAAAACTCCCTATAGCCGCATTATATTTATGCCAGAGTTGCTGAAAGTGTAATACCATCTCTGATATAATGTATCAGATTAAAGTATTTCCAACCAAGCCATTTTCGTTGAAGTATTCTCCCTCTTGGGGTTTCCACTTTCATATATAAAAACTCGGTCAAGTTGTTCTTTGGCGGTTTTCTTGATGTATATTGGGGTTCAAAGTTGTCCTATATTACTTACCTTGTTTATCATGTTGTTTAATTTTCATAGAATGCAAACAGTTAATCTATCTTATTAAAAAAGAATGACAGCAATTTGATTTAACAAAATAATAACTGCAATTAATATCTTTCCAGCTTTTACTTTTTTTCTGTCTATGAATTGAACTTGATATAAATACGTTTGTTCTGAAGTTTTGAATGAAAGGTTTCTGATGCATAAGTAACAAGTGGATAAGTTGTGTTTTCAACATATTAAGGAACAGCTAAATGCAGATTTGGTCATTATGAAAGATGCTTATGGTGATGGTCGTCATGTTAGGTAAGTTTTGTTTCCACTTTAATGATATATTTATATTAGGGAAAAAGACAGCTTATAGTGGTTTGTGTCACACAGTGTGTGTGTGTGTGTGTGTATTCATATTTAAGCTATCATAGCAGTCTCGATCTAAGCAAATGAAGTTTCGCTCCTTGACTTGGACCCACCCTGCTCCTGCTAGGTTTGACCTAAGGAACAACCCAAAAGGGCCAATCAAAGCAAATATCTGCCATTCTGTTTTCCTTTCCTTTTTTTGATGTTTTGGATATACCGTGTCATTTTAACTGTGCCAGCAGGTAACCTTGCCATGTAGAGGCACATGACCCTGTATCTATCATATGGCTTGTTTACATTTTTATCTCTTTTACTTGTTGCAGCATTGATGTTATTGCTTCATCTTTTAAGGGACAATCTGTTATGAATAGGCAGAGGATGGTATACAAAGTCATATGGGAAGAGCTTCAAAACACTGTACATGCAGTTGACCAGATCACCACCAAGACCCCAGTGAAGCGGAATCAAAGAAGCGAAAACCTTACTATCACCGAGTCCATTAAATGAATTCCCTTGATGTTTGTGTATGTACTCATGCCTCATTTTGAGTCACTTGTGTATGTACTCATGCCTCATATTTCACCTGCTTGCTTGACTAAAAGCTGAGTACTGCCTTTCTTTCCTATAAATAATCTTCTACTTTATATAAACAGTGTTGCATTTTCTTGCAAACATGTGCTGTGGGAGTGTTTACTATTCAAGTGTAGTGGTCAAACTTAAAGGTTCTATTTTCCCTTGCCTGGTAATTTCTCTCTCCCCCATTTATTTTCTTGTTCTTTTCCTATCCTGTCTAAAAATTTGGAAAATGTGCATACATAAAACTTTTAAATTATAAGTGGCCTAGGATTTTAGCCTATGTATGTTGTAAAAGGGCAAGCACCAGTGGAAGCATTATGTAGATGGTTTTTATAGGAATGAACTGTTACTGGCCAACCAATATTGATTATGAAACTGATGCTTTTATACTATGGTGCAGCGTGTACCAGAAAACTCAGTTTTTGTGATGGGTGATAATCGCAACAACGGCTATGATTCGCATGTATGGTATGTAGTCTCAATCTTCAGCTCATAAATTCTTTTCACAAGATAATATTTTTCAAGTATTTTTGCATGCTTTTTGAAGATAACCCATCCCCTTATTAAATTGAATGCAATGATGGGAAATATTTTTGGCAATGGAAAGTGGAGTACTTGTTTTAACTTGTGCTATAACCAGGTTGGAGAGTGATTATGCATTGATGTGTCAACTATATTTATTGTTTAGTCACTCAAATTGAACAAGAAATTTCTGGTGGGCAATACTCTATTTAATTTCTTTGAGGTCTCTTTTTCTCTGTTTGCAGAAACTTTGGAATTACTACATAGAGCCAGAAAGAACTTCTACTAGGAAAAGTCAAGTACTAAGTTGTTGATGATTGCTGAATGTTTCATTGTGTTAATTTTTACCTTTTACTACTTGGAGCTTACATTTTCTATGTTCACTCTCTTACTGAGGTTATGTGAATTTAAAACAAAACAAAAAAAAGGTACTCTAATCTTGTCCCAAAAAAAAAATTTGTACTTGAAGAAGAATAAAGCAATTGATTCTGAAATAAATAGGTATCGAGTACATGTGTCTTTTCATGTCAGTTGTACTTATCTTATCTATATGATCTATAAATAGGTGTTGATATGTTTTCCACTTATTTGGTACAGGGAGGTATTCCTGGTGCAGCCAATCTTAGAGATTGTGTAACTCTGGAAAGCATGGTAAAAAAACAAGCTGCAGAGGGACGGCTTATGTTGCAATATGTGCAGCTCTTTCTGTTACTCTTGGATCATGGGGCCTGCTGTAGGGGTTGAAAGTAATAACCTACCAATTATGAAGTGTACTCTTTCTATATATGTAGATTTATACTTTGATTGAAGAATTGTGGTAGTTTTAAATGGTTAATTGTAAAGATAATGAATGATTATGTAGTGAATGATTTTATTAAGTTCATAATATTTTAGTTTTTTGTATTTTTGCCATTATGTGCTATGGGGAAATTGAGCAGTCAGGTATACAAAAAGAATGTCAAATTTTGGCAACAATATAATTCGTTACCAAATCATTGAACAAGTTTTAATATAGCAACAAATTTTTATACATTTCGCAACAAATTTTCGTTGCTAATGGCATTAAAAATATAATATTTGGCAACGAAAAATTAACCTAATAACGGAGAGGATATTGTTGCTAATACTAAAATAAAAGGCAACATTTTTTATCGTTGCAAATCATATCAACTTTCGTTGCACATATAATGAAACGGCAACATATAATGTCGTCGTTAATCGACGACTTTCGTCGCTATTGAAAAATAATTAGTAACGAACATTTTCGCTACTGATTCAGCATAATGTCGTTGCCAAATAATACAATCAGCAACGAAAATCGTTGCTAAAAAGTTTACATTTTGCAACGAAAGCAAGCTTAGGCAACAATTTTCATAATTTACTACAACGAAAAATATCGTTGCAAAATGGTGTCAATTGCAACGAAAATGTATGGTCGTTGCCAAAAAAAAAATTCATTTCGTTGCCAATCAGAAGGCTTTTGCAATGAAATGGGCTTTTTAGCAACGAAATTTTAATTATTCTGCAACAATACATTTTGTTGCTAAAGGATCGATGTCTTTATACGAAAGCCAAATTTTGTTGCAAAATGTATTACTTTTGGCAACGAAAAAAATATGTTCGTTGCGGAATAATTAGCAACGCTCATTGCGCAACAAAAGACGCAAAGACAGTAAAGTCGTTGCCAAAACCCTTTTGCAACGAAATTTGGCACCTTTAGTAACGAAAATCGGTTGTTACTGAAGCTCCAATTTTTTGTAGTGATATCTAATAGATGGTGTTTTTAAACCTATATGTAGGTGAACGTGTGTTTAATATTATAGCTTACGCTCGAGGCAAGTTCTTTTAATCTACTTTTATAATAATTGTGCAAGATTATAAACCTATCTTTTTACATTGAGCAAGTTTCTTGTATCTAGTTTATTTATGATGATCCAAGTTCCAAAATCTCATATATTTACATTGAGCATGTTTTAATCTTAAGTTATTGGAATTCTAATCATTGTTGGCTTTCCTGGTGTGGAATTGTTCAATCACTCGGTATAGTTTATTACCATGTGGAGCAAACATTGTTTCCAGCTTGCTATCAATTAGTCCATGTTTGGTAACTAAATTTCTAATTTGACAAGATCACAGACCTACCTTATTATTGTTCAATCCAAGGTTTATCATTTTCTTCATTTTGATCAATACTTTGCTCTCTGGTTATTTTCAAGCATGAGTTTAGTATATAGTTAGTTCACATATGATTCTCAATTGTTCTTTGTTAAGTTGTTATTAAACAACTGTTGTGTTATCAAGCATTGTTGATTCAACTAATTCCCTAGTTGATGATCATTAAACTTCAAATTACCCTTGAAAGCTTATCCAAACCAAACTTTCTTTAGTGCGGACTTGTACTCTAAATACTGAGATGAACAACCCTATTATTAGGGTTTACGCTTAGCGTTGAAATGTTTGTGCACAATACATTATACGAAGGGCTGATCCCCCTAAGTAAGTGGAGTCTTTATAGTCTTATGACTGTTAAAGTTTAACTTGAAAGAGTACTTATAACTGTGAACATGGTTCGTGGTCATTAGACACTCAGTTGTATATTTCAGAATGTTAATAGAATATATCGTTCAGTTCTATTGAGCCTATTATTTGGCAAATGTTGTAAAGTTTATCCATTTTTATTTCAAGTGAGCTTTGTTTGCTCACTCTTACTTGTATAAACATTACAGCTAAAATTGAGAAGGTCGACGTACCTAGCACCAGTAAGGGAAAGGGAAAGATGAACAAGTACTGAAGACTTGTAACCATTTTGATATTTTATTATCAGACTTTATTTGAATTATTGTAATGAAATTATTTAAATTTCGCATTTGAATGATTGTATTTAAAGGTTAGATAACCTGGGAGATTTTATTAATGTAATCCCTTAAGGGAAGGTTTATTATTCAATTTTTATTATGATTGGGTAGTTAGATATGAATGTTTTATTTAAGTGAACACCAAATCTTGTAGTAATGAAGTACCGAAATTTGAGGGTGTCACACAAACAACTGAACATAGACCTAATTCACACACACATACACAGATAAAAGTTTTAATGAAAAGTGGCGGTAACCGTGTTATCACGAAAGTCGGGGGGTGCCTAACACCTTCTCTCCGCTTAATCAAGCCCCCTGACCCTAACGAATTTCGGTTTCTCAGACTAGTTAACAGTACCAAATCACTAGGTCTTTGTGCAAACCTTTTCTCGGTTGAGTTGGTGCAACCATTTAAAAAATCAATTGGCGACTCTAACAGTCAAATCGTCGACATATACAAGTCGGACCTTTTCAAACTTATTTTTTCAAACAAATCTCACCTAAAATGAAAACACCAAAAGACAAGAACAGAAAGGGACAAATAAAAATCCCGACGTCAACAATATATTCCAATTAAAAATAAACCTTTTATCTTAACTAAAATAAATAAATAAAAATAAAATAAAAAATTTCAAGTTCTGGTGTTGGGCGTGACCGCGCTGCAACCCTAGAAACGTTTTCTGGGTTAGGGCATGGCCGCGTTCCAGAATGAACTGGAGGGAGCGCGGTCGTGCCCGCGTAGCTAAATCAGAATTTTTTTCTTTACCCGGAAAATCTGATCCAATCACATACCATACATACATGTAATCATCAAAATCGATAATTAGCACAAAGTTGGTCTTTGATACCACTGTTAGGTTTATGTATATCGCAATCATGCAATCATATTACTTAAAAGGTGCGGAAGCGCAATAAAATAGAAATTTAAAATTTTTCATACAAACCATCACCATGATCATACTTTGTGCATAATTATCAATCAATAGAAAAGAGATGAAGATCATATTCATAACATTGTAGAAACGATCTTCCTCATGTACGAGTTCACCTCCGATTCCTTTTCACGTTTAACTTGAATTCTCCGGGTTTGAATTTCCTTTGATCAACTTTAGCCACCCAAGTGTTTGCCCTCTAGAGGGTGATCCACCAAAGAATAACAAATATTCAAGAAGATGTGTGTTTAGCAAAACCCTAGTATTCTCTCTCCAGAGAATGTGTACTCTCTCAACTCTTGGAAAAAAATGTGTTGTGAAAAACATCAACCCTCACCCATAATAAGATTCCTCTTATTTATAGATGTAGGCAACATTCCTTAACAATTAAGGAATTGAATTTTATTTTAATTAATTAGGCTCCTAATCTTATTAGGAATAATTAATTAAACTCTTTTAGTTAATTATCCTTCTATATAATCATATTAGGAATACATGAGAGTATTTTTATTAATTAATTTCCAAACTCTTTTAGAAATTAAGTAATAATAATAATAAGACTCCTCTTATTAATTTATAATTAATATTTTCAAAATATTAAATAATAAATATTAATCTATTTAATTTATTTTATAACCATATATTAAATTAAATAAACTTAACTTATTATTACGATTATGTCATTTGCTTTTTAAATAAATATTCTTCCTTTTGCGGTGTGACCCTTTAGGTTCTCAATATTAAACCGAATGTGAATAAATCAATTGGAACAATTCTAATCTTATTAAAATAAATAAATTAATCTATTAATTTAATAAATGAATAATATTTATTCTACAATAAGGACAAGTCTCCTTAACGATCAACGACTTTTCAAATAATATAGATTTCAACATCAATCATAAAATAACATTGAGTAAATAGTTAACGTGCAATTCAATCCTTCCACCATACAATGTCCCAATTAAATATAAGACATGGAATTACTGTCAAGTCTTATTTTATTTAATTATATATATTTCGATTCTTAAATGCACAACTCCAAATAATACAAATTAGAAACTCCTTTCTAATTTCATTATGCATTGGCCAAGGACTATTGGATTGTCATTTATTAAATCACACTAGGACATTCTCTTCTTTTACTAGAAGCGGTAGATTCTTTATTGATCATTCATTATCTCCATGTACAACTTATTTGTAAGACCCCAAATTATTAATAAATGAAATTTAATTTCCTCTAATTATTATTATTATTTTTTAAATAGTAAGGGTTGATTTGATTAATGTGGATAGTTATGGGTAAAATACGCAAAATAAGCAAGTGGTTATAAAATATTCATTGTTGTTGGGCAATATTCGTTTGGTCGTGGAATATACGTACTGTCGGGGAATATTCGTACGACGGCGCAGCCATGTGTGGGCCCCAGAACGGAAAGCGATTGGATGAAGAAAACGATAAATATAAGTTGTTTAAAAATAACGGTGTAGTTGTTACCGTTAATACTGTTAAAATACTCGGTGGTTAAAACACAGTAGCACACGGTATTGCACCAATTATTGATTCTTACGTAAGAAGGCAATACTTAATAATGGTTACAGTAATTACTATTCAGTATTTTATTTTATTGATTCAATAATTGCTGCGTTGATATTTTATAATGCTGTTGTTTCAATAATTGTCATTGCACAATAATTTTATTATCGAAGCAATAATTCATATTATCTGAATAATATTATTAGATAACATTATTGGCAATGTCTAGAAAGTTCTGTCTAAGGAGAGGTTTGGTCACCTAATTGCGCGCCAGTAAGAAAAAATTCTTATTAGAAAGCCCCCTCTTTTCTAGGAACTGTCTGGTTGTCAATATTGTGATTCTGTAATATTATTTGTGAATAATTAATTATTGATTCATATGATGAGGAAAATATTGACTTTATGTGGATATAGATGGAGAAATTTTTTAATGTGACAATTGTTGAAAATTGAAATTTTATCTTTTTCTGATAAAATAATTCATTTAAATATATTACAACGAATGTGGGATATATGAGTATACGAGGAGGAAGAGTATTTTTGTTGCAATAAATGTTTAAAATATGTTAAACATGTCGGTGGACCCCATTTCTTGACTGAAATTTGATTATAGCTTGTAAAATCGCCCGTTTATGAATTTCGGTCAATTTTTGTTTGGAATTTGGAAAAACTTTCTTCTGTAAAGTTGTGGAGAATTGAATTTCCTATATACAGTCGCAAGATTCGAATTTTCTGACGAAAGGGATATTTATTGTGAATTATTGAAGTTCTGAAACTCCGAAATAATTGATTTTTGGAAGTTTTAATTGTTTTTAATAACAAAAACGTTTTTTTTGTTTTTGTCATTATTGTGGGGGCAACAAAGGTGGCTGAATTCAGTTCTACAAAAGATGGCGTTGGAAAATTTAAATTATATAATAATATTATATTAAATTTTCTACTTTGGTGTTCTAAGCATTTTTCTATAAATAGGTGCTTAGGTTAGAATTGAAAATCACACCAGAAACTAAAGTTTTCTCTCTCTATATTATCGAGCATATTCTTGTGAGTATTTTGAGTATACTTTGAGTATTACTATACGGTGCAAGTTCAAGTCATAGCCTATATCCGGTGTTTCAGCTAGAAGTACTGATCTTCCGAGGTAAGGGATATTTTTTTTTAAAATGATATTATTTCTTCTAATATCATTATGCCGAAGTATTGATCTGAAATTTTAATCAAATTTGGAACTTTTTGTGTCGAAGTTACTATTCACGTATACGACACTATTCACGTATACGACACTATTCACGAATACGACACTATTCATCGAAAAATGAAAAATTTTCCTTTTCGTCTAAAATATCTATTGTGGATACTAGCTTTGATTGTATCCATATGTTGATCATTCTTGAATTTTACACCACTATGATTATTTTTGAGGTATTTTTGGACATGGATAAAACAAAGTACAAATCCTTAATCCTTAATCCTTGTCATTTTGTTTCACTGGATTCATTTCTTTAAAAATATTTTTCATCATCCTCAGTCTTAAATGATGAGATTATTGAATATCTTTGGCCTGTAGTGCAAAGATGAATGATTTCTGATGAATATCTTTGGCCCGTAGTGCAAAGATGAACATGTGTTTAGATGAACATGACCAACTGATGAATATCTTTGGCCTGTAGTGCAAAGATGAATATTTGATTTCAGTTATATATTGATTGATGTTACATGGATAAAAGATAGACGATGAACTTTTAAATTCATACATAGAAGATAGTAGTTTGCATTCTCTACTTAACTCTTCTAATGAATTATTATTTTCGCTGTGAATATTGATAAAAACATGTTGTCTATTGTATTCTATTATATTTTTCCATGTTGAAGACTAACGATAATTTGTTGTATATTATCTTAGTCATAATATTCTTTACTGGGCTAGTTGAGCTCACCCTTTTCTTTTTTGTTCCATTTTTTTTCTCAGGAGGTGAGAATATAGCGAGTACGAGTCGGGGTATGGAATGAAGGTTCTAGAGAAAGTTGTTTAGTAGTCGTCATCATTTTTGTAAAATAATGTATCAATAAATGTGATGAGGATATATTTGAGTATAGATATTGTCTAGAAGATAATATTTGTATTCAAACTCACAGTTTTACTATTGTAATAATAAAGTTGTAGCTGTTTCTGTACCATGTATTGACAACTCAGAATGGGTGATGTATACCTATTTTGGGGTCGTCACAGTTGGTATCAGAGCTTAGGGATATGATCTCTGGCGGAGATCGGGGAATAGAACTAGGAGGGGAGAGACGAGTAAATCCTTTGCTAGTGTGTCCTACCAAAGCTTATTTGTTAGTTGGTCAGTATATAGGGATATTATGTGATATATTGGTTTCCTTAATTAACCCTTATTTTATGACAGTATTTGAGAATGTCGACTGAGAATATTAACAGTGGAAATGAGACCGTGGAGACGCCTGTACTCACCAACGAGGAGAATGTGCAACAGGCTGGCAATGTTCCTCCTGTGAACAACACCACTGAGCAGATGATGTACGAGGGGATGTTTAGAAGCTTTTTGCAGTTCATGCAAAATCAGATAAGGGAGATTCGTGTTCAAAATACATGAGGAAATGATAGCAATTCACGGGTTGTCACAGCCAAGCAGTTCGATGTCTTGGGATGCACGTAGGAACAAAAGGTTCCATTCGTCACCTTTATGTTCCGTGGCTAGGCAGACTACTGGTGGGAGTCTGTGAAGCGTACCCATCCAGCCGCACTCAGCACGTCTTGGGAGACGTTTCAGAAGCTATTCAATGACAAATACTTTCCTGAAAGTGTTAGTCATATGAAGGAAGTAGAGTTCATCAGATTAGAACAAAACAACATTATGGTGTCTCAGTACGAGGCAAAGTTTGCAGAGTTATCCAGGTTTGCACCTCATTTGGTGGAGAATGAGGAAGGTATGACGCGGATGTTTCTGAGAGGTTTGAAACCTGGCATACGACAATATCTCATTTCTCATAAATTTTCTCTTTATTCAGATGTTGTAAACAGGCTCAATTATTAGAGCGAGATAACGAGTACGGTCAACCGAGGGACCACAATCAGGATCATACCGAAGATAGCAGTCAACAAAACAACGATAACCAGCGGAGAAAGAAAAAGATGGACAAAAATGGTAACCACTCTGGTGGTAATCATGGCCATGAAAATAGAAGAAGCGAGTCAGGTGGAGATTTTAAAAAGAGGAGATTTAACAACGACCATGTGAAGACGTCAGTGCCAACAACAACTGGTTCTAAGGGAAGAGAACGACCACCGGTCATATGCTATAAATGCGGGAAAAAGGGACATATCAGTCCAAACTGCCCAGAACAGTTCAAGGAAGGACATATCGCTTGAGATTGTACGGTAGCGAAACCTAGTTCAGCGGGGATGATGACTCAAAAGACTGTCCCAGAAAAGTAAAAGTCAACGGTTCCTGGAAGTGCGTTTGTTGTGACTGGTCAAAATGCGAGGAACCCAAATAAGGTGATCGCGGGTAATCTATTTATAAATTCTTGCGAAGTTTGTACCTTACTTGATACCGGTACTACCCATTCATTTATCTCTCCTGCTTGTGCTCAACGTTTAAACTTGACTCCGGAGAAATTAGACTTTGACCTATCTGTGGAAACTCCGTTAGGAGAAACTTTCATCACATCCACTGTTTATAAATCTTGTTTGATTCAAGTTGGTACCATCACCTTACCTATTGACCTTATCTCTTTAAAGATACTTGTTTTTGATGTGATTTTAGGGATTGATTGGTTAACTACTCATCATGCCAAAATTGATTATTTTTGTAAGGTTGTTAGTTTTCATATTCCTAATCAACCTGTTGTACGAATTCAAGCAACTAAACCATTAAAATCAATCACTGTCATATCTAATCATAAAGCTATTCGTTTATTGAAAAAAGTATGTCAAGCTTTCTTAGCCCATATTATGGATTTGAATAAAGACAAGTCAAATTTGAATAATATTCCTGTTGTTATTGACTTTCCTGACGTATTTCCTGAAGAACTTCCCGGTCTACCCTAGAACGTGAAGTTGAATTCTTTATTGATCTTGAACCTAGTACAAAGCCTATTTCTAAAACCCCATATCGAATGGCTCCTATTGAACTTCAGGAGTTGAAGATCCAACTACAGGAATTGTTGGACATCGATTTCATTCGTCCTAGTACATCTCCTTGGGGTGCTCCTGTTTTATTCGTAAAGAAGAAAGACGGGAGTATGCGACTTTGTATTGACTATCGAGAATTGAACCATGTCACCATCAAGAATAGGTATCCTCTACCTCGTATTGATGACCTGTTTGACCAGTTGCAAGGAGCACAATTCTTTTCAAAGATCGATCTTTGTTCTGGATATCATCATCTGAAGATTAGAACTGAGAATATTCCAAAGACTGCCTTCAGAACTCGGTACGAATATTATGAATTCTTAGTCATGTCTTTCGGATTGACTGATGCTCCTGCGGCTTTCATGGATATGATGAACTGAGTATTCAAGGAATATTTGGATCACTTCGTTGTTGTTTTTATTGATGACATCCTCATATATTCCAAAAGTCGTGAAGATCATGAGCACCATTTGAAGCTAGTACTCCAAAGGCTTCGTGAAAAGAAACTATATGCCAAATTGAAGAAATACGAGTTCTGGCTTGAGGAAGTAGCATTCCTTGGGCATGTGGTGTCGAAACATGGAATATCTGTTGATCCTGCGAAGATTGAAGCAATACAAAGTTGGGAGCAACCGAAGTCAGTGACTGAAGTACGTAGCTTTTTGGGCTTAGCTGGTTATTATCGGAGATTCATGGAAGGGTTTTCTCGAATCGCTACTCCATTAACCCAGCTAACTCGGAAGGATACAAAATTCATTTGGAGCGAAGAATGCGAGAAGAGTTTCCAAGAGCTCAAAAGGAGACTCATTTCAGCACCTGTTCTAACAATACCATCTGGTACGGATGGATTTGTTATCTACAGCGATGCTTCAGGCAAAGGGTTAGGATGTGTTCTCATGCAACGTGAGAAAGTCATAGCCTATGCCTCGCGACAACTTAAAGAGTATGAGAGGAATTATCCTACTCATGATCTAGAGTTGGCAGCAGTCGTTTTCGCGCTAAAGATCTGGAGGCACTATCTATATGGGGAGAAAGTGGAGATATATTCAGACCATAAAAGCCTTAAATATTTCTTCACTCAAAAAGAACTCAACATGCGGCAGCGACGTTGGCTCGAGCTATTGAAAGACTACGACCACACTATTAAATATCATCTTGGAAAAGCGAACGTGGTAGCTGACGCGTTGAGTAGAAGATCATATGCAGGAATGAGTGCGATGATGTCAAGTATATGCATAGAGCCAACTTTAATAGAAAAAGTTAAGGTTTCTCAAGCCACCGACCCGGAGCTGATGCGTATGAAGAAGAAAGTACAAGAAGGAGCTATTTCGGAAGCGAGAATTGATGAAGAAGGAATACTTCGAGTCCACTCTAGACTTTGTGTTCCTAACGACTCTGATTTGAAGTACAAGATTATGATGGAGGCACACAATAAACCATTTACAATCCATCCTGGAAGTACTAAAATGTATCGTGATCTTCGACATACATTTTGGTGGAACAATATGAAGAGAGAGATTGCAAAGTTTATCTCGATGTGTTTAACTTGTCAACGTGTAAAGGCGGAGCATTTAGTACCTAAGGGTCCGTTGCAACCACTTGATATTCCGAAATGGAAGTGGGAGCACATTACCATGGATTTCGTTACGGGTCTTCCTACGGTTTCTCAAGGCATCAATGCTATTTGGGTTATTGTTGATAGATTAACCAAATCTGCTCATTTCTTGCCGATACGGGAGACTTATTCCCTTGAACGTCTTGCTAGTATATATGTAAATGAGATTGTGAGGTTGCATGGCATACCAGTATCCATAGTTTCAGATCGTGACCCAAGATTTACTTCAAGATTTTGGGTTAGCTTGCAAAAAGCTATGGGCACGGATTTACGATTCAGTTCGGCATACCATCCTCAAACAGACGGACAATCAGAGAGGACTATTTAAACTCTTGAAGATTTATTAAGACTCTGTGTCCTAGACTTCAAGGGTAGTTGGGATAAGTATTAACCATTGGTGGAATTCTCATACAACAATAGTTATCAGGCAAGTATAGGTGTGGCTCCATTTGAAGCATTATATGGACGAAAGTGTCGCTCTCCAATATGTTGGGATGAGGTGGGTGAAGCAACATTGTTGGGACCCGAGTTAGTACGTATGACTACCGAAAAGATCCAAATGATTCGACAACGTATATGAACGGCACAAGATCAACAAAAGAGTTATGCGGATCTTCATCGAAAGGACGTGGAATTTAGTATATGGGATCATGTATTATTGTGAGTTGTTCCATGGAAGGGTGTTACAAGATTTGGGAAGAGAGGAAAACTCAATCCACGATTTATTGGCCCATTTCAAATTCTTGACCGAGTAGGAAATCTAGCCTATAGACTCGCGTTACCTCCGAGTATGTCTCGTGTTCATAATGTGTTTCATATATCTATACTTCGCAAATATGTGAAAGACCTGAACCACGTTATTGAGTTAGAACCAGATGAGATAGCCGAAGACTTAACGTATGAAGAGGTACCTGTCAAGATCTTGGATAGGAAGGAGCATGTCTTACGCACAAAGGTCATACCACAAGTTAAAGTTTTGTGGAGGAATCATGCTATAGAGGAAATTACCTGGGAGTTGGAAACGGAAATAAAAGCGAGGTATCCTCATCTTTTCGAAACACCAGGTACGTACGTCAATTTCGAGGACGAAATTTCATAAGGAGGGGAGGTTGTAAGACCCCAAATTATTAATAAATGAAATTTAATTTCCTCTAATTATTATTATTTTTTAAATAGTAAGGGTTGATTTTATGGGTAAAATACGTAAAATAAGTAAGTGGTTATAAAATATTCATTGTTGTTCGGGAATATTCGTTTGGTCGTGGAATATTCGTACTGTCGGGGAATATTCGTACGACGGCGCAGTCATGTGTGGGCCCCATAACGGAAAGCAATTGGATGAAGAAAAGGACAAATATAAGTTGTTTAAAAATAACGGTGTAGTTGTTACCGTTAATACTGTTAAAATACTCGGTGGTTAAAACACAGTAGCACACGGTATTGCACCAATTATTGATTCTTACGTAAGAAGGCAATACTCAATAATGGTTACAGTAATTACTATTTAGTATTTTATTTTATTGATTCAATAATTACTGCGTTGATATTTTATATTGCTGTTGTTTCAATAATTGTCATTGCACAATAATTTTATTATCGAAGCAATAATTCATATTATCTGAATAATATTATTAGATAACATTATTGGCAATGTCTAGAAAGTTCTGTCTAAGGAGAGGTTTGGTCACCTAATTGCGCGCCAGTAAGGAGAAATTCTTATTGGAAAGCCCCCTCTTTTCTGGAAACTGCCTGGTTGTCAATATTGTGATTCTGTAATATTATTTGTGAATAATTAATTATTGATTCATATGATGAGGAAAATATTGATTTTATGTGGATATAGATGGAGAAAATTTTTAATGTGACAATTGTTGAAAATTGAAATTTTATCTTTTTCTGATAAAATAATTCATTTAAATATATTACAACGAATGTGGGATATATGAGTATACGAGGAGGAAGAGTATTTTTGTTGCAATAATTGTTTAAAACATGTTAAACATGTCGGTAGACCCTATTTCTTGACTGAAATTTGATTATAACCTGTAAAATCGCCCGTTTATGGATTTCGGTAAATTTCTGTTTGGAATTTGGAAAAATTTCCTTCTGCAAAGTTGTAGAGAATTGAATTTCCTATAAAAAGTCGCAAGATTCGAATTTTCTGACGAAAGGGATATTTATTGTGAATTATTGAAGTTCCGAAGCTCCGAAATAATTGATTTTTGGAAGTTTTAATTGTTTTTAATAACAAAAACATTTTTTTTGTTTTTGTCATTATTGTGGGGCAACAAAGGTGGCTGAATTCAGTTCTACAAAAGATGGCGTAGGAAAATTTAAATTATATAATAATATTATATTAAATTTTCTACTTTGGTGTTCTAAGCATTTTCTATAAATAAGGTGCTTAGGTTAGAATTAAAAATCACACCAGAAACTAAAGTTTTCTCTCTCTATATTATCGAGCATATTCTTGTGAGTATTTTGAGTATACTTTGAGTATTACTATACGGTGTAAGTTCAAGTCATAACCTATATCCGGTGTTTCAGCTAGAAGTACTGATCTTCCGAGGTAAGGGATATTGTTTTTTTTAAAATGATATTATTTCTTCTAATATCATTATGCCGAAGTATTGATCTGAAATTTTAATCAAATTTGGAACTTTTTGTGTAGGAGTTACTATTCACGTATACGACACTATTCACGAATACGACACTATTCATCGAAAAATGAAAAATTTTCCTTTTCATCTAAAATATTTATTGTGGATACTAGCTTTGATTGTATCCATGTGTTGATCATTCTTGAATTTTACACCACTATGATTATTTTTGAGGTATTTTTGGACATGGATAAAACAAAGTACAAATCCTTAATCCTTAATCCTTGTCATTTTGTTTCACTGGATTCGTTTCTTTAAAAATATTTTTCATCATCCTCAGTCTTAAATGATGAGATTATTGAATATCTTTGGCCTGTAGTGCAAAGATGAATGATTTCTGATGAATATCTTTGGCCCGTAGTGCAAAGATGAACATGTGTTTAGATGAACATGACCAACTGATGAATATCTTTGGCCTGTAGTGCAAAGATGAATATTTGATTTCAGTTATATATTGATTGATGTTACAGGGATAAAAGATAGATGATGAACTTTTAAATTCATACATAGAAGATAGTAGTTTGCATTCTCTACTTAACTCTTCTAATGAATTATTATTTTCGCTGCGAATATTGATAAAAACTTGTTGTCTATTGTATTCTATTATATTTTTCCCTGTTGAAAATTAACGATAATTTGTTGTATATTATCTTAGTCATAATATTCTTTACTGGGCTAGTTGAGCTCACCCTTTTCCTTTTTGTTCCATTTTTTTTCTCAGGAGGTGAGAATATAGCGAGTACGAGTCGGGGTATAGAATGAAGGTTCTAGAGAAAGTTGTTTAGTAGCCCTCATCATTTTTGTAAAATAATGTATCAATAAATGTGATGAGGATATATTTGAGTATAGATATTGTCTAGAAGATAATATTTGTATTCAAACTCACAGTTTTATTATTGTAATAATAAAGTTGTAGCTGTTTCTGTACCATGTATTGACAACTCAGAATGGGTGATGTATACCTATTTTGGGGGCGTCACATTATTACACTCAAGCATACCCTTTGATATACTCGAAGGGTCTTAAGGGACATCTCAAAGTATAACTCATCATACACAAGATACTATAATGATCTCAAGTCTAAGGATCACTTGTACTACTATCAGTACAAGAATTCCTATTGCCATGCAAGTAAAACTTCATTAGGTATTCCTTAGCGAGCCACGTTCAATGAACTTATTCTCTAATAAACACCTACATACTTTCTTTAGTGTCTTGGGAGCTGTCGTTTATACTCCTAGATTAACCTCACTTTCACTTTATAAATTTAAACAATTAGCATAGTAGTAATCAAGGATCGATCCCACATAGAGTGATTTGTTTTATATTTATCCTATGATTTCTAATGAAAAGGGGATTTTGAATTAATTAATTAAATTAACAAGAATAAACTAATAAGAATAAACAATGAATAAAAAGCTCCAGTTCTTCAGTTCAGTATCACCTTTTTACAATAATAGATTAATCAAGTGTAACATTATTTACCCTTCAATGAAACTAATAGTCCTAGGTAACAACAAGCTCTGCTACCCGAAACTTCCCTTAGACTGTCACTCAATGAAACAAGCTCTTCACAAGATTCTAACAATTATATAACCTAGAATAAGCTCTCTAGATTTAATATAATAGCAGCATTAAGAACTAGAGAATTAGACTATTCCAAGCAACAAACACATAAGCTCGAATTGTTTAACTTGTCTTCTGATAATCATAGCAATACTCAAAAGCTTGTCCACAATTAGGTATTACTAATTACTACTTGTGATTAGAAACAATAGCAATTACATGTAATATTATTCCTTGATCTAGCATATGATATTCGTTAACCAACTCAATCCTGCAGAAATCAAATCAGTTAAACCAAATAGCATTCAATAATTAAATCAGATTATCAAGAATGAATTTCATGCGAGAATGAATAAATAATGAATACTCAATTAACCATTAATTATAAATAAGGTTCAACATCCCTTAAAACTGAATAAAAAGAACTTAGCTCATGTCTTCAATCCTCCAATATTGTAGATGAGAGAATGTAGTAGATGATTGAATGAATAAAATCCTGACTAGTATCCTCTATTTATAGTGCTAGACAAAGTCCTAAATCCTATAGGGAGTAGAAATCCAAATCCTAAAAGGAATTACAAATCATAACTAGTTTCCATAAAGAAATAGAATCTAATTTGGAAATAAATCTTAGTATAAAGTAAATCCTAAAGCTAATAGAAATAATAATCCCATTCCATGTTGAAATCTGCCAAAATCTGCATTTAGAAACTTTCCAAAAATCCATGATTTTCCAATTTTCGCGCTCAAATTCGCTGGGGCATATTTCCATTTTCTGTAATGATGTCCTTTGGTAAAATGAGCATAACTTTTGATCTAGGAGGAATTACGGGCCCTGCTACCTATCCAAACGAAGATATCGACGAGATATACAACTTTTATTCTTTCCGAATTGACAGATTCTGGCTGAATTAAGGTCTAAATGAGGCTCCAATTGACTGCTATGCAAATTGCAACTTCCAAACTTTGAGGTTCAACTTCTGTCTGGTAAAAAGATCATAACTTCTTCATTCGAACTCCGATTGGGACGATTCAAGATGTTCCGGAAAGCTAAAGAAGATCTCTACAATAAAATCTAAGTCTCAAGCCAAGACCATGCATCCAACTTAATGCTAAAAACCTTACAATTTTCCTTTTTTTCCTCATTTCAGCTCCAATTCCTCCTGAAATCATTAAACACCTTAATAAGCTCATATACACATTAAACATGCAATAAAACTAAATATAATAGAATCAAAATAAATGAATAATATGCACTCATCAAATTCCCTCACACTTAGCCTTTTACACGTCCTCGTGTAAACCAAAAGTTTAATTTCCAAAAAAATTCTATTCAACCATCATGCCAAAAGATTTCAAGGTAGAAATCATGATTATCAATACTAAATTTATAAAAATCTAATCAACGCCTTATCAATAAACTCACAATTACCAACCTTACCATTTCACCAATGAATTTCATTAAATCAAACTATAACCACATAAGCAACTTTCCAAAAATCATCATACTTAATTAACTTAGTTACCATGGAGCAAAAATCGTGCACACTGACTCACAACCAAGAACCAATTTTTCTTGCTTTTTAAGTTTTTTCATAGAACCTTTTTTTAGCACTGATGAATGTATTTTCATGCTTCTTTTTTTCGTATATTTTTTTTTCTTTTCTTGACATGTGCAATGTCTCCTTTTCTTACGCTTTTCAGAGTTACCCATTAGCGAACTTTTCACCAACGACTCCCAAACCAGATGATCTTAGGGCGCTAGGTGTAGAGACACCCCTAAGGTTTACTTATCCAAGTAACAAAGGCCACAAAAGTCGACTAGTCAAGCTGCTTTTATCCATCACACTTTTTAGCGTGAATACAGATGCTTCCCGAGACTTAGATACCCAGTTATTTCACACAATGGACATTGAAGCAGATTTTTAATTTTCTTTTTTTTCTTTTTTTTCATTCATCATTATTTCACATGGTTCTGCAACAATATAAGCAAGTTAAACAGTTCTAAGTCGTGAATTAGTGTACATAGACAACTCCACAAATAACTTAGCCAAATAAACATGATTCCCATATTCAAGTACTCATGTATCACAAATTCAATTCAAATCGATTACTATGGATCATGGCTTAGTTGTCATCATTCAATAACAAATTAAGCATCAAACAGATTCTGAATTTTAGCATCAATTTTCAATATTTGACTTTAACCTTCCAACACATAGGCAAACAGAACCATGAAACCAAAATTTAAAAAAAAAATCAAATTTATTAATTTTTTAAATTTCCCATCAAAATTGGATCAATATTCCTAAATAAAATAAAAACCTAAATCTTCCCCCCACACTCAAACCTTACATTGTCCCCAATGTAAGAAAATCATGCAAAGAAGAAAATACTACTAGCTAACATTCAATAAAAACTAAAAAGTAAAGGGATAGAAAAATCAAATCTGAGATCTTGGGTTGCCTCCCAAGTAGCTGCCCTTATTTATTGTCATTGGCTTGACATCATCCTTCCCATCCTATGTAATTGGACTTGTGCACTTCAAGTGGACTGGTAACAATTTTAATTCTTCATTAGGAGTATCCTTCAGATCCTGATTTTGCTCAATTCCAGCCCTCAAATCCTTCTTGTGTATTTGCTCAAGAGATTCATGCACCGTAGAGTCAACAACATCAATAGCAAAAATAGAATTAACATTACCAAGATACCTCTTAACTTTATATATGCCGAACTGGACATTTGCGTCGTCCAATTCCATGTGTAAGGTCCCATGGTGTTTATCATTGTGTGTTGTTGCTGGTACAAGAAAAATATCATCATCTATGTCATCCTTATAGAAATATGCATGAATTATTAATTCTTCCATCTCTGCCTCTTGTTCATCCTTTTCAGACTTTGAATACCTGATTTCTTCAAATTTAGCAGTAGTCTCGAGCACATCCAAATGGTTTCCACTAGTGAACTCCTTATCATCTTTAAGTTCTTGTTCCCTATTCGCCATTTCTTCAAGGAATTTTTCATTAGACTCTGTATACCACGTTGTATTCTTTCCAACTTTCCAATTCTTTGTTAGAACTAGGGGAAAAGGTAGTTTCGGTTCATAAATTGAAATAGGTGGAAATTTGTGCTTGAGTACATCACTGCTGCCTATTTCACTATTGTTGGACTTCCTTTATATTGACTTTTCTTGCTGTTGATCCTCTGTACCACATCTCAATGTTTTGGCACTTACATTTTCAACAGTTTGAGAAAGTGACCTTCCTACTGTGGTTGCAAGTTGACCAACTTGGTCCCTCAGATCTTGAACAGAAGTTCTTGTCTCCTGCTGGAATTGTTGTGTCTGACACATAAACTGTTGTGTTTGGTTCATGAATGCCTTAAACATATCCTCAATAGATGTCCCAGAATTGGCAGGTACTTCTTGATTTTCTGTGTGGTACTGAGGTTGATCTTGCTGAATACCTTACGTATTCTTTGCAGCCATTTGTAGAACCAAAGCAGTTAAATCAGAAATCTGCTGCTCCAAGTCTCTCGTGCTTACCCCATTTACCCTTTGTAGTGTGTGATCCATCTTAGTTCCATACTGCTGTGAGTTAGCTGCCATGTTTGCAATTAAGTTCCTTGTCGCTTCTGGAGTCTTGTCTACCAGTGCTCCTCCACTTACTGCATCAATCATGCTTCTTTCCATTGGTAGAAACCCCTCATAGAAGTACTGGATCAAGTAATGTTCATCAATTCCATGAGGTGGACAGCTGGAACACAACTTCTTGAACCTCTCCCAATACTCATAGAGATTCTCTCCATTGAATTGCCTGATTCCACATATCTCCAGATCATGGGTAGGATAATTCCTCTCATATTCTGAGTTGTCGCGAGGCATATGTTATGAATTTCCCATGTTGCATGAGAACACATCCTAACCCTTTGCCTAAAGCATCGCTGTAGATAACAAATCCATCCGAACTAGATGATATTGTCAGAACAAGTGCCGAAATGAGTCTCCTCTTGAGCTCTTGGAAACTCTTCTCGCATTCCACGCTCCATACAAATTTTATTTCTTTCCAAGTCGACTGAGTTAACGGAGTAGCGATTCTATAAAATCCTTCCACGAATCTCCGATAATAACCAGCTAAGCCCAGAAAGCTACGTACTTCAGTCACTGACTTCGGTTGCTCCTAACTTTATACTGCTTCAATCTTCGTCGGGTCAACAAATACTACATGTTTTGACACCATGTGCCCAAGGAATGCTACTTCCTCAAGCCAGAACTCGCATTTCTTCAACTTGGCATAAAGCTAGTTATCGCGAAGCCTTTGAAGTACCAGCTTCAAATGGCGCTCATGATCTGCACGGGTTTTGGAATAGATGAGGATGTCATCAATAAAAATAACAACGAACTATTCTAAATATTCTTTGAACACATGGTTCATCATATCCATGAAAGTAGCAGGAGCATTAGTCAATCTAAACCACAGGACTAAGAATTCATAATACCCTTACCGAGTTCTAAAAGCAGTCTTCGGAATATCCTCAGTTTTAATCTTCAGCTGATGATATCCAGAACGAAGATCGATCTTTGAAAAGAATTGTGCTCCTTGTAACTGGTCGAACAGGTCATCAATGCGAGGTAGCGGATACCTATTCTTGATGGTGATATGGTTCAATTCCCGGTAGTCAATACAAAGTTGCATACTCCCATCTTCCTTCTTTACAAATAACACAAGAGCACCCTAAGGAGATATACTAGGACGAATGAAACAGATGTCCAACAACTTCTGTAGTTGGACCTTTAACTCCTAAAGTTCAATAGGAGCCATTCGATATGGGGTTTTAGAAATGGACTTTGTACCAGGTTTAAGGTCAATAAAGAATTCAAATTCACGTTCTGGTGGTAGACCGAGAAGTTCTTCAGGAAATACGTCAGGAAATTCACTAACAACAGAAATATTATTCAAATCTGACGTGTTTTTGTTCAAGTCCGTGACATGGGCTAAGAAAGCTTGACATTTGTTTTTCAATAAACGAATAGCTTTATGGCTTGATATGATAGTGATTGACTTTAGTGATTTGGTTGCTTGAATTCGCATAACAGGTTTGTTAGGAATATGACAACTAACAACCTTACGAAAATAATCAATTTTAGCATGATGAGTGGTTAACCAATCAATCCCTAAAATCACATCAAATGCGAGTATTTTCAACGAAATAAGATCGGCAGGTAATGTGATGGTTCCAACTTGAATCAAGCAAGATATATAAACAGTAAATGTAATAAAAGTTTCTCCTAACGGAGTCTCAACAGATAAGTCAAAGTCTAATTTCTCCGTAGTCAAGTTCAAACGTTGAGCACAAGCTGGAGAGATAAAAGAATGGGTAGAACCGGTATCTAATAAGGTATAAACTTCGCAAGAGTTTATGATTATCTTACCTGTGATTACCTCATTCGGTTTCCTCGTATTTTGGGCAGTCACTACAAACGCTATTTTAGGAACCACCAACTTTGACTTGTCCGGGACAGCCTTTGGAGTCACCATCCCCATTGAACTTGGTTTCTCAACAAGACAATCTCTAGCTATATGACCTTACTTTCCACAGTTATAACACACCTTGGATTGTTGTGGGAAATTTGGGCTGATGTGTCCCTCTTTCCCGCATTTATAACAAACAATCGGTGCTCGTTCTCCTCCCTTAGAAGTAGCTAATGTTTGTGCTGACGTCTTCACGTTATCATTGGTGTTCCTTTCTCTTTTTGAAATCTCCCCCGACTCGCTTCTTCTACCATAATGGCCACGATTTCCACCAGAGTAGTAACCGCTTTTGTCCGAATGTTTTCCACCCCGTTGGTTATCATTGCTCCGATGACTGCTGCCACCAGTATGACCCTGGTTGTGGTCCCTCGGTTGAACATACTCATTATCTCACTCTAATAATTGAGCCATGTTTACAACATCTGAATATAGAGAAAATTTATGAGAAATAAGATATTGTCGAATCTCGGGTTTTAGACCTCTCAGAAACATCCGCGTCATTCGTTACTCACCCTCTACCAAATGAGGTACAAACCTGGATAACTCTGCGAACTTAGCCTCGTACTAAGACACAGTCATGTTGTTTTGTTCCAGTCTGATAAACTCTACCTCCTTCATATGATGAATACTTTCAGGAAAGTACTTGTCATTGAACAGTTTCTGAAATGTTTCCCAAGACATGTTGAGTGAGGCAAGCTGGGTACGCTTCACAGATTATAATAACCGTAAAATTTAAGTCACTATATATGTATGTACATTATTGATTTTTTTTAAAACCTTGTGTTATATAAGGATTTAATATGTGACAACACATGTGAAGTGGTGCATGAGTCAATTAACATATATACTATAGTTATGGATACATACATTTATAGATTTCATAAAATGAAAGCTTTGTAACCTAATTATACATTAGGTAAGACTATTAAATAACCTAAGAGTTATGGTAATACGGAAAAGTTAGTATTTAATATGTATACTAACTTAAGTGGGTAAACTTAGTATTTCAAGTGACTAATAATTTTTAAACCTAATTCTTGTAAATCTAATTAGGTTATGAGATAAAGTCACATGTATAAGTAATTAAACTTCATATGATTGGAAATGGAAGCCCTAAATAATCAAATTGGGTAACATTATTAAAATTGCTAGACTATGTTTACTACATAGCCCAAAACAATTAAAGGAGAAACTCAAAGGAATAAAATACAATCTAATACTTAGCCCACTTGATTAGGGGTATTGTAGACATTTGATTAATCAAAATTGGGTACCGTTAGTACCAGAACTAAGAGAAGAGATTATGCAAGAAGTGCACAATACGAGGTACTCGATACACCTAGGAAGCACAAAGATGTATCAAGACTTACGTCAACACTTTTGGTGGCCAAACATGAAGAGAGAGGTTGCAGAATGCGTCAGCAGATGTCTAACTTGTCAGGGGGTCAAGGCAAAACATCAACAACCGAGTGGATTACTACAGCCTTTAGAGATTCCAGAGTAGAAATGGGAGCACATCACGATGGATTTTGTGGTGGGACTTCCAGCAACGCAAAAAGGGCGCGACGCCATATGGGTGATTGTAGATCGTCTTACGAAGTTTGCTCACTTTTTTCCGATCAAGATTAGGTATAGTCTGGACCAGCTAGCCAAATTATATATCAAGGAAATTATCTCGAGACATGGCGTACTAGTATCTATTGTGTCGGATAGGGATTCGCAATTCACGTCAAACTTCTGGAAGAGTCTTCAAGAAAGAATGGGGACGCAGTTACAAATGAGCTCCGCATATCATCCGCAGAACGATGGGCAAAGCGAAAGAACAATTCAAACACTTGAAGACATGCTTAGAGCTTATGTGATGGACTTCAAGGGTAGCTGGGAGGATCATCTTCCATTAGTAGAGTTCGCATATAACAATAGCTATCACTCCAGCATCGAAATGCCACCATACGAAGCATTGTATGGAAGGAAATATAGAACGCCCTTATGCTGGGATGAAGTAGGTGAACGTCGACTGTTGGGACCAGAACTGGTGCAGCAGACCGTAGAGACCATCAAGGTGAGAAGAGCCTGACTGGTAGCAGCTCAAGATCGCCAGAAGAAGTATGCGGAATTACATCGCCAGAAGAGAGATTTTGAGGTGGGAAGCTACGCATTTTTAAAAGTATCTCCCTAGAAAGGGAAGATAAGGTTTGGAAAGAAAGGTAAACTGAGTCCGAGATTTATTGGACCTTTCAAGATCCTGAAGAAGATAGGTGAAGTGGCGTACGAGATAGCTCTACCTCCTGAACTGGAACACATTCATAATGTGTTTCATGTGTCAGTTCTACGACCATTTAAGCCTGATTACAAGCACGTGATATCATACGAGCCAATTCAGGTCGAAAGGGATTTGTCGTACGAGGAAATTCCAATCTAAATTTTAGATAGAAAGGAACATAAATTGCGAAATAAGGTTATACATTCTTTAAAAGTTCTTTGGAGAAACCACAATGCTGAAGAAGCTACGTGGGAACTCAAAGAAAGGATGAGAGGAAATTATCCACACCTTTTTGAGTAACCTTATATGTAATTCCGGGGATGGAATTCTTAAAAGGGGAGGAAGATGTAATAACCGTGAATTTTAAGTCACTATATATGTATGTACATTATTGATTTTTTTTAAAACCTTATGTTATATAAGGATTTAATATGTGACAACACATGTGAAGTGGTGCATGAGTCAATTAACAAATATACTATAGTTATGGATACATACATTTATAGATTTCATAAAATGAAAGCTTCGCAACCAAATTATACATTAGGTAAGACTATTAAATAACCTAAGGGTTATTACCATACGGAAAAGTTAGTATTTAATATTTATACTAACTTAAGTGGGTAAACTTAGTATTTCAAGTGACTAATACTTTTTAAACCTAATTCTTGTAAATCTAATTAGGTTATGAGATAAAGTCACATGTATAAGTAATTAAACTTCATATGATTGGAAATAGAAGCCCTAAATAATCAAATTGGGTAACATTATTAAAATTGCTAGACTATGTTTAGTACATAGCCCAAAACAATTAAAGGAGAAGTCCAAAGGAATAAAATACAATCTAATACTTAGCCCACTTGATTAGGGGTATTGTAGAAATTTGATTAATCAAAATTGGGTACCGTTAGTACCAGAACTAAGAGAAGAGATTATGCAAGAAGTGCACAATACGAGGTACTCGATACACCTAGGAAGCATAAAGATGCATCAAGACTAATGTCAACACTTTTGGTGGCCAAACATGAAGAGAGAGGTTGCAGAATGCGTCAGCAGATGTCTAACTTGTCAGGGGGTCAAGGCAGAACATCAACAACCGAGTGGATTACTACATCCTTTAGAGATTCCAGAGTGGAAATGGGAGCACATTACGATGGATTTTGTGGTGGGACTTCCAGCAACGAAAAAAGGGCACGACGACATATGGGTGATTGTAGATCGTCTTACGAAGTCAGCTCACTTTTTGCCGATCAAGATCAGGTATAGTCTGGACCAGCTAGCCAAATTATATATCAAGGAAATTATCTCGAGACATGGCGTACCAGTATCTATTGTGTCGGATAGGGATCCGCAATTCACGTCAAACTTCTGGAAGAGTCTTCAAGAAAGAATGTGGACGCAGTTACGAATGAGCTCCGCGTATCATCCGCAGAACGATGGGCAAAGCGAGAGAACAATTCAAACACTTGAAGAAATGCTTAGAGCTTGTGTGATGGACTTCAAGGGTAGCTGGGAGGATCATCTTCTATTAGTAGAGTTCGCATATAACAATAGCTATCACTCCAGCATCGGAATGCCACAATACGAAGCACTGTATGAAAGGAAATATAGAAAGCCCTTATACTGGGATGAATTAGGTGAACGTCGACTGTTGGGACCAGAACTGGTACAGCAGACTGTAGAGACCATCAAGGTGAGAAGAGCCTGACTGGTAGTAGCTCAAGATCGCCAGAAGAAGTATGCAGAATTACATCGCCAGAAGAGAGATTTTGAGGTGGGAAGCTACGCATTTTTGAAAGTATCTCCCTGGAAAGGGAAGATAAGGTTTGGAAAGAAAGGTAAACTGAGTCCAAGATTTATTGGACCTTTCAAGATCCTGAAGAAGATAGGTGAAGTGGAGTACGAGATAGCTCTACCTCCTGAACTGGAACACATTCATAATGTGTTTTATGTGTCAGTGCTACAACCATATAAGCCTGATTACAAGCACGTGATATCATACGAGCCAATTCAGGTCGAAAGGGATTTATCGTACGAGGAAATTCCAATCGAAATTTTAGATAGAAAGGAACATAAATTGCGAAATAAGGTTATACATTCTGTAAAAGTTCTTTAGAGAAACCACAATGCTGAAGAAGCTACGTGGGAACTCAAAGAAAGGATGAGAGGAAATTATCCACACCTTTTTGAGTAACCTTATATGTAATTCCGGGGACGGAATTCTTATAAGGGGAGGAAGATGTAATAACCGTGAATTTTAAGTCACTATATATGTATGTACATTATTGATTTTTTTAAAACCTTGTGTTATATAAGGATTTAATATGTGACAACACATGTAAAGCGGTGCATGAGTCAATTAACAAATATACTATAGTTATGGATACATACATTTATATATTTCATAAAATGAAAGCTTCGCAACCTAATTATACATTAGGTAAGACTATTAAATAACCTAAGGGTTATGGTAATACGGAAAAGTTAGTATTTAATATGTATACTAACTTAAGTGGGTAAACTTAGTATTTCAAGTGACTAATACTTTTTAAACCTAATTCTTGTAAATCTAATTAGGTTATGAGATAAAGTCACATGTATAAGTAATTAAACTTCATATGATTGGAAATGGAAGCCCTAAATAATCAAATTGGGTAACATTATTAAAATTGCTAGACTATGTTTAGTACATAGCCCAAAACAATTAAAGGAGAAGCCCAAAGGAATAAAATACAATCTAATACTTAGCCCACTTGATTAGGGGTATTGTAGACATTTGATTAATCAAAATTGGGCATTTAAAATAAAAGCTAAATGGAGGATGTTATAGGCTAGAGGATCTTAAGTGGAATAATTAAGCTAACTTGTCCATTAGTAGAAATTATTAAACACAAGGACAATGTTGTCAAGCTCCCATTGGTTGCCACTCCATTATGCACCTTTAATCATGTCTAGACTAATGGATGTGATTACCCAATGGACAACAAAATAGTTATGGGGGTTATTAGTGAATTGCCCATTTCATTTTGTAACACCTTTCATTCTTCCAACATCTCATTTTTCTCTCCATCTTTTTCTGCTATCTTTTGCTCCCAAGCTAGCCAACTTCAAAGAGAGAATAGAGAGAGAGGGTTTCGGCTATAGAGAGAAAGAGATAGGAGTGCTAGTTGTTCATGCCACCTAAGTTTATTACTTACTTTGGAAAATCAAGAAAGGTAACAACTAAGTCAAGGTATAACTTACCTTCATCTTCTTCTTTTACTTTATTTTGCTAGCTTGAGTTTTGATGGGGTTATGTACAAATACTCAAGATACACTAGTTCTACATATCATCATATATGGAACTAAGTATCTTGAGTGTTAGATCAAAGACTTAGAGGAAGAAAATGAGCATATGTTCTCCAAGGGTGAAAAATCTTGTTTTTCTTCCACTAAATCTTGTGTAACTCAAGTTTTACAACTTGGACTTGTGATCCGTCGAAGGGGGGGGGTGCTAGATACATGAGTTATGTAGTAAACCCAAGTGGTAGAACACAAATCTAGCAAGTTTTGAAACCTTTAAGACTATTTTTCCCAAAATAGTCCACTTTATATGTTGAGGCTTTGAAAACCCTAAATCAGCTACTGATCCGTTTTTCATGAGGCTATTTCGGTCAGTTGCTTGTCCTTTAAAAATTTGAGAAAATCACAGAGCTACCTTAAGAAGTTATCTACCTGTAGGAAAAAGAATGGACGCGTGATGAGTGAGTTTTATACACATGAATTGGATACATTCGAGCTTAATTTATTGTTGTTCTCAAGTCTTTTAGGTTGTTTTTATGTGTTTGTGTCTATTCATGCATGTTTTATATTGTTTTGTAGGAATTGGGACAAAAGTTACTTGGATCGATGTTTGGGGTGGCTAGATTCGCGTTTTCGGCTTGCTATTTACACAGCAGTCACTTCAGACCCAATTTGACTATAGCTCCGGATATTATTTCACGAAACTTCAAGAATGAAAGTTGTAGATCTACTTTTCCTCTTTCCAGAACATCTTGAATCATCTAAATCGGAGTTCGGATGAAGAAGTTATGGCCATTTTCCCAAAGGACGTCAGAGCAGAAAATGTTGGAAAAAGGTGCAAGCGCCTAGGCGCTCCAAGTCAGAAACATAATGCAGCCCAAGCGTCTAGGCGCTTGAAAATGGCCTATGATGAGCGCCTAAGCGTTCTAGTGCGTAAAAAGGTGCGTTTTTCTGCTGCTAAGTGGGTTTTTGAAGCCAAATAGGAGTCTGAATGAGGGCTGAGACCAATACAAGTAGGAGATGACTCTAGAAAAGGAAGAAGAACGAATTTTGCAAGGAATCAATCAATTCTTCAAGAGATTTGCAGAGAGAACAAGGAAGAAAAGCACGAAGGAGAATTGCAAAGGCTAAAGATCTAAGAGAGAGTATTGGAGCAAATTCAGAGTTTCTTCTTCTCTTCTCTAGTTTTATCTTTTGTAACTATCTGGGATGTTTGGATTATTTATCTGGATGATGTTTTTCTTTATTATTATCATGAACTAAATTTTAATTAAGATTGCAACGGAACTTGGTATGTAGTTTAAAATTGCAAGCTTCCCATTGAATGAAAGTTAGTTTTTATTGAATTGTTTATTATATCTTATGCTTATTGATTAATTGTTTGGCCAACAATTACTGTGATAATCTATATAAAATTAGAAGATGGAGTATAGATTGAGATCTGGATATGATAACATCTGTTCATATAATCTAAATAGGGTTAATATGATTAGCGTGTAGGATAGGAATATACCTATGTGTCTTTTGTATCCATTAAAAGAATTTGTGCGTAAACCCTAATTAACTTGATTCACATAGGAATATAGTGAGTTGATTAACTGGGGTGTTCCTTATAATTCTGCATCTTAAAGATTGGATTTAGGAGGATTTGTTCACGTGTCTTTGGAAAAAGTGCGTGAATATTCATAAAGCATTCTTGGATAACAATTCATATTAATTGATTTATTTTAAATGGGAAGTAAGTTAGTTTGAATGAAATACCAAGGGAAGTTGTAATCTTAACCTGTTAAATCTGCAGTTATTCTTGTGAAATTTTGGTTTTAATTATTAGTTTGTTAAGTTTAATTTTAAATCATAAACAAAATTTTCTTAGTTTAAAATAGGATTAATTGCATTAGAGTTAGTAATTGATAAATATTAGTCTATTTCCTCGTGGGAACGATATCCTTGCTTGCTGAATATTACAATTGAACGCGTATACTTGCGTGGTAAAGTGCTATTAAAAAATTAGGCAACAAGTTTTTGGCGCCGTTGCCGGGGAACTTAGTTTAATATTTTGTCATTACTGATTTTTATAGCGTTAATCTTAATTTAAACATTTTATTTTATTTTATTTTATTTTGTCTCTAGTCTAATTCCTTTTCAGGCACCATGAACAACTATGACTATCATTGGTTATATTCGAGAATGACTCGGCCAAGGGAGGCAAAGAATTATGGACTCGATGAATTGTCAGCACAATTTGGGACACTTTCAAGGAAGATTGATGCTTTATCAGCACAACGTATTCAAAGTGTAGCGGTGATATGTGAGTATTGTGGTGGAAACCATTCGAGGCATCAATGCACCATCAGTTTCGAGTCGTTACAATATAGTGGTAACTTCAGCGATTATCCCAACAATTATGATTATTCCAGTAATTATCATCATGAGTGGGGGAATCCACTAAATCTTTCATGGAGCGATGACAATCTAGCACAACCCTTTGCTCCATGCCAATCATACACTCCTGAATTACAAGTTCAACTCCCTAATCATGAAGAAGAAAGGATTTTAAACTTGGAAGGACTTATTTCCAAGTTCATGGTTTTGATTGAGGAGCAGACGAATAGTCAGGAGATGTCGATTCGAAATCTTGAGAACCAGGTGGGACAACTTTTCAACGCCATCATCAATCGCCCTCAAGGTGAAGTGTCAAGAAACATGGTTCCCAAGACTGATGGATTGCCCATGCTAAATCTGGAATCGGATGTTCCAAAAGAAAAGGATGAGGAAAGGGAGGAGACAAGTGGGGAGCAAGAAAAGAAGGTCGCCAAAGATCTAGCCTTGAGTTCTGACATAGATGAACCGATTTTGATAGTGCCCCATATATCTTCTCCACCAAAGTTTAAGGATCCGGTTAGATTTGCAATCATTTGTCCAATTGGTAGTCATGTCATTGGCAATACTCCATGTGACGTAAAAGCGAGTACAACTTCGAAGCCATGGTGCGATGAGTTGGATAAGATAGAAGAAGAGATTGTTGTGTCTGACACGCCTCAATGCCAGAATTTATTCGCAGACACAATGGAGAAAACGCCTAGATGTTGGACGTTCTTCAATCTAATCTTATATAAACAAAGCATGCTAGGTGACTTTAACTTGATGGCTATCTCAAATGGGAACCTACCAAAAGCTATATTATTTCCGATGGATGGAGGGTTCCTCAACTTTCGAAGAGGAATTGGATAGCATTGACCAGACAAAGTCAGGCTGAAAGACTATAAATCAAGCGCTGACTGGGAGGCAACCCAGGAATTTTTTATATTTATATGCTTTACTAGTTTATTTAGTAGATAGGAATTAAGTTGCTTATTAAGTTCTCTTATAATCTAATCCATGTTGTCTCTCTTCTTTGAAGGTATTGGAGGTCCAATGGATAGCAAAATGATCGTCGTCGCCATCGCCACCATCAACTCACGCTTAGCTGATTACAGGGAAGTTCTCTTCTATTTATCGTTATATTCTTACAATGAGGACATTGCATTGGTTAAGTTTGGGGGTGTAATTGTCCAGCTCCAGTTCATGCATGTAGTATTCATCTAGTGCATTCATATAGTATTTAGTTAATAGTTTTTCATGTAGTTTGCATTCATAAAAAAAAAAAAAAAATTGTAGTCTTTGCATGTTTCCAGCCGTTAGATAGTTTAAGTCTGTTTTGGCCAGTGATGAGATTGGAATTGAGTAGACAAGTATAGTATTGTCTGTTAAGACTTTGATGTGATTTCTTGTTATGAATTGAATCTTTTCCTGTTTGAAACTGGTATAATTAAGGTTAGCACGTTAATAACAGATATGTTGACTGATTAAGTTTAAATTGATACATAATGAATTTCTTAAGGATAATACTAATGTGAAGGAATGAAAGACATGAATAGGAGGAGATGACTAAATTTAGATAAAAACTTAAGTTTGGGGGGAAAATTTGGGATATATAAGCTTCGTTAAAAAAGAAAAAGAAAAAAAAAAGAAAAAAAATAATACCGTGGCTAGTTTTGTTTCGGGGCCTTTGTTACTTGAGCAAGTACGCCCGAAGGGGTATCTTAAAACCTAGCGCCCTAAGGTCTTATATGGTCTGGGAGTCGTTGGTCGAAAGCTCGCTAAGGGGTGACACTGTTAGCCTAATGGAATGAGACATTGCACAGTCATGGTTAAAAAAAAAAGGAAAAAAAAATAAAAAAAAAAAGAAATATAATAAAACGGGAAAAGAGCAAAAAGCCCCCGTGATGAAAAGTAAAGCATAAGTATCCCGGATTGGACTCTTGAACTTGGTGGATGTTTGACTTTAGTTGGATCTAGCTTGTTCGTGAATTTTGTGAATTTGCACTGTATGATGCCTTCGAAGATATCTATTATGTCTTAAATTTAACTTTATATCAGTTAACATTGTTGTGGAGCACACACGCACTATATCAGTGATAACAGTCTAAGATTTGATGATTGATTGAGAAATTACTGATTTGTTTAAATATGATGTATTATCATGTTTACTTGATTTCTCTAAGGCCGGTTAAATAGACTTGTTTCTGTCATTACTGTTGGATTCGTAGGCATATAGATTAGTTTCATTATATTGCATTGCATAACATTTTTGTGTTTTTGCTTGAGGACAAACAAAGGTTTAAGTTTGGGGGTATTTGATGAATGAGTTTTATACACATGAATTGGATACATTCGAGCTTAATTTATTGTTGTTCTCAAGTCTTTTAGGTTGTTTTTATGTGTTTGTGTCTATTCATGCATGTTTTATATTGTTTTTTAGGAATTGGGACAAAAGTTACTTGGATCGATGTTTGGGGTGGCTAGATTCGCGTTTTCGGCTTGCTATTTACACAGTAGTCACTTCAGACCCAATTTGACTATAGCTCCGGATATTATTTCACGAAACTTCAAGAATGAAAGTTGTAGATCTACTTTTTCTCTTTCTAGAACATCTTGAATCATCTAAATCGGAGTTCGGAAGAAGAAGTTATGGCCATTTTTCTAAAGGACGTCAGAGCAGAAAATGTTGGAAAAAGGTGCAAGCGCATAGGCGCTCCATACAAGCCTAGACCAAGCGCCTAGGCGCTCCAAGTCAGAAACATAATGCAGCCCAAGCGCCTAGGCGCTTGAAAATGGCCTATGATGAGCGCCTAGTGTTGGGTAAAATCTATATACGCACAACACGCAAGTATACGTGGTCAACAAGTAATAAAGTGATAAGTTGAGTATCGTTCCCACAGAGAATTATTTAATAAAAATCACCAAGTACTAACCCGTAACCAACTCAATCTTATTTAAACGAATTAATTTAATGTTATAAATTAAAATATTTAACTAAACTAATTCTAATTACCACTAATTAAAAATCAGATTATGGAGAATTAAGATCACAACTTCACTTATTGTTTCATTTAGGTTAACACACTTCTCATCAATTATTCTCTATCCCAAATTGTTAATCAAGAACACGAAAGTAGTATTAACCATCTCTCGATGCACTAATACCGTATTAACGTCAATCCACAATTAAGATAGAAATCCGTTAAACACCTTAACCAACTAACCCACTATATCTCTATGTGAATTACAATTGAAGAAAGTTGAAGAACAAGTTCTCTATAAGATTACATGCGGCGTCAAGCATATCTCTACCTTAACACTCATCAAGTTTAAGCTACTAACAAAATCCTGAACACATGCTATCATGATTAGATCTAAATCTATACTTCATCTCTCGAGTTCATATAGATTATCACGGTAATCGATGGCCAAGCAATTAAACAATTAAGTCCAAATCATAATAGACAATCCTCACAATAGAAAATATTAATTGATAACGAAGCATATTAAAATAAACTACACAATAAGATCCATTGTAATCTCAAACAAAGAATTAGTTCATGATCATTGAATTTAAACTAAGAATCCACAATTGAATAATCATTAAAAGATAAAGATAGAAGAAGATGAGAAGAAATAATCTATTGTCAGTAGATTTAACGCTCCCTCCTTGCTCCTCCTTTGAATCTTCAATGGTCTCCAAGTTGCTTCAATCTCCAAATCTAATTAGAACTAGGGTTTTGTTCTAATCTAAAGGAGTGTTTAATCTAGTCTAAGCTATGTAATCCCTAAGCTAAGCTATGTAATCCCTAAGCTAAGCTATGTAATCCCCTCTTATTTTATGCCTTACATCATGTATTTATAGGTTACAAGTCTAATTTTTAGCTTAGGAACAAACCCAATCCAATTTGGAGTCAAAAAGGTGTCAAAATTCGCCCAAAACGCAAAACTCTGCTTCCTAGCGCCTAGGCGCTTGAAAATGTACTGTCTGGACCGCCTAGGCGCTTAATGTTACTGACTTGGAGCGCCTAGGCGCTTGATTTGGCCTTGGCTGGAGCGCCTAGGCGCTTGCTGTTTTTCCAACATTTTCTGCTCCGACGTCCTTTGGGAAAATGGCCATAACTTCTTCGTCCGAACTCCGATTTAGATGATTCAAGATGATCCGGAAAGAGGAAAAGTAGATCTACAACTTTCATTCTTGAAGTTTCGTGAAATAATATCCGGAGCTATAGTCAAATTGGCTCTGAAGTGACTGCTGTGTAAATGGCAAGCCGAAAACGCGAATCTAGCCACCCCAAACATCGATCCAAGTAACTTTTGTCCCAATTCCTACAAAACAATATAAAACATGCATGAATAGACACAAACACATAAAAACATCCTAAAAGACTTGAAAACAACAATAAATTAAGCTTGAATGTATCAAATTCATGTGTATAAAACTCACTCATCAAATACCCCCAAACTTAAACATTTGCTTGTCCTCAAGCAAAAACACAAAAATGTTATGCAATGCAATGTAATGAAACTAATCTATATGCCTACGAATCCAACAGTAATGGCAGAAACAAGTCTATTTAACCGGCCTTAGAGAAATCAAGTAAACATGATAATACATCATATTTAAACAAATCAGTAATTTCTCAATCAATCATCAAATCTTAAACTGTTATCACTGATATAGTGCGTGTGTGCTCCACAACAATGTTAACTGATATAAAATCAAATTTAAGACATAAAAGAATCTTCGAAGGCATCATACAGTGCAAATTCACAAAATTCACGAACAAGCTAGATCCAACTAAAGTCAAACATCCACCAAGTTCAAGAGTCCAATCCGGGATACTTATGCTTTACTTTTCATCACGGGGGCTTTTTGCTCTTTTCCCGTTTTATTATATTTCTTTTTTTTTATTTTTTTTTCTTTTTTTTAACCATGACTGTGCAATGTCTCATTCCATTAGGCTAACAGTGTCACCCCTTAGCGAGCTTTCGACCAACGACTCCCAGACCATATAAGACCTTAGGGCGCTAGGTTTTAAGATACCCCTTCGGGCGTACTTGCTCAAGTAACAAAGGCCCCGAAACAAAACTAGCCACGGTATTATTTTTTTTTCTTTCTTTTTTCTTTTTCTTTTTTAACGAAGCTTATATATCCCAAATTTTCCCCCCAAACTTAAGTTTTTATCAAAATTTAGCCATCTCCGCCTATTCATGTCTTTCATTCCTTCACATTAGTATTATCCTTAAGAAATCCATTATGTATCAATTTAAACTTAATCAGTCAACATATCTATTATTAACGTGCTAACCTTAATTATACCAGTTTCAAACAGGAAAAGATTCAATTCATAACAAGAAATCACATCAAAGCCTGAATATTCAATACTATACTTATCTACTTAACTCAAGTCTCATCATTGGCCAAAATAGACTTTTACTATCTAACAGTTGGAATCATACAAATATAAACTAACTGCAACAAACATAGTAAACTAACTACTATTTTTGCGATTTTTAATTTTTTTTTTAAACAAAAAAAACTGAATGCAAAAACTAAATGTAAATAACCCGAAAACATAACGAACTACAATGTAAATAATTAACTACATGCAATACGATACTAAAATGCCCCCAAACTTAAACTAGACATTGTCCTCAATGACTGAAATAGAAAAAATTAAAGCAGAGGACTTCCCTGAAAATATAGCAATCTTCCTCCTTGCCCGCTAAGTTTGGAGAATATGCTAAGCACATGAAACAAATTGGGCACCACACTTGAATTTGACTTGAATAACCTGTAAAACCATGATAGAAGCAATTTTATTAAATCCTAAATAAATGCAAATTCAAAACTACTAATATAAAACTTAATAAAAACTAAAAATAAAAATTAAACTTGGGTTGCCTCCCAATAAGCGCTTGTTTTATAGTCTTTCAGCCTGACTTTTTCTGGTCAATGCTATCCAATTCCTCTTCGAAAGTTGAGGAACCCTCCATCCATCGGAAATAATATAGCTTTTGGTAGGTTCCCATTTACGATGGCCAATGCATCAAAGTCACCTAACATGCTCTGATTTGGTAAGATCTCAATCAAGAACGTCCCACAGCTAGGTGTTTTCTTCATTGTGTATGTGATCACTTTGGGGCATTGAAGCTTGTCACACACAATGTGCTCTTCGTCTATCTTCTCTTTCTCGTCCCACCATGGATTCAAAATTGTACTCACTCTTATGTCAATAAGATCTTCACTGACGACATGACTACCAAGCGGGCACGGTTTTGCAAATCTAACCAGATCATTGAACTTTGGTGGAGACCCATTTAGATCTTTGTGGACCTCTATTTCATTATCCCCAATTGTCTCCACACTTCCTATACCTTGTGGCTCATCCAGTTGCAGATTTGGTTCGGGTTCTCCGTCAATTTCGTCATCCATGTCATAAAGCCAAGTGTTTGGAGGAAGGTTGCTTACGGCTTCGGTCATTTGCTCTATCTGATCCGCAAGATTTTGAATTGACCTCGCTTGATTACTCATTCTCTCCTCATTTGATGCTATGAACTTGTACACCAATTCCTCCAACCTTGAACTTTCTGTTTCAATCTCGGAAGCCATGTATTGAGGACCATTGGTTGAGGTAGTGAGGAGTTGTTCCATTCGATTATTAAAATTTTGGGTTGATAACTCCTGACTCATTATCATCTCTTCTTTTTCTGCTATAATCCTTAACATGAATTCCTTGAAATCTGAATTGTCTTCTTGTTGCATTGGAGGTGGATTTGAGAAATTTGATGGATATGTTGGATTTGGAGCAGAGTATTGGTCCTGATAGTTGTAGCTCCATGAAGAATCCGGATGATACCCCCAAACTTGATGGTAATTATCATATGCATACTGGTTGAGGTATACACCACCTTGTTTTCGCCGCCCAAAACTAACGGTGCATTGATGACTCGGATGGTTGCCAGCACAATAGTCACACATGATTGCCATCCTTTGACTCTGTTGGGTTGCGATAACGTCCAACTCCCTCGAAAGTTCTTTAATTTGTGCTGACATTGCGGAAAGTGTCGCGAGTCTGTCAATCTCCTTTTCTTTTGGTTGAGTCATGTTCGTGTATGGCCATTGATACGCAAAGTCATCCATGGTACCTGAAAAGAAAGAAATATAGGAAGAGAATTAAAAATAAAAATAAAAATGTTTAAATTAAGACTAATTTGATTGAAGCTAATATTGGTAAAACTGTATTAAACTAATTCCCCGGCAACGGCGCCAAAAACTTGTTGGGTAAAATCTATATACGCACAACACGCAAGTATACGTGGTCAACAAGTAATAAAGTGATAAGTTGAGTATCGTTCCCACAGAGAATTATTTAATAAAAATCACCAAGTACTAACCCGTAACCAACTCAATCTTATTTAAACGAATTAATTTAATGTTATAAATTAAAATATTTAACTAAACTAATTCTAATTACCACTAATTAAAAATCAGATTATGGAGAATTAAGATCACAACTTCACTTATTGCTTCATTTAGGTTAACACACTTCTCATCAATTATTCTCTATCCCAAATTGTTAATCAAGAACACGAAAGTAGTATTAACCATCTCTCGATGCACTAATACCGTATTAACGTCAATCCACAATTAAGATAGAAATCCGTTAAACACCTTAACCAACTAACCCACTATATCTCTATGTGAATTACAATTGAAGAAAGTTGAAGAACAAGTTCTCTATAAGATTACATGCGGCGTCAAGCATATCTCTACCTTAACACTCATCAAGTTTAAGCTACTAACAAAATCCTGAACACATGCTATCATGATTAGATCTAAATCTATACTTCATCTCTCGAGTTCATATAGATTATCACGGTAATTGATGGCCAAGCAATTAAACAATTAAGTCCAAATCATAATAGACAATCCTCACAATAGAAAATATTAATTGATAACGAAGCATATTAAAATAAACTACACAATAAGATCCATTGTAATCTCAAACAAAGAATTAGTTCATGATCATTGAATTTAAACTAAGAATCCACAATTGAATAATCATTAAAAGATAAAGATAGAAGAAGATGAGAAGAAATAATCTATTGTCAGTAGATTTAACGCTCCCTCCTTGCTCCTCCTTTGAATCTTCAATGTTCTCCAAGTTGCTTCAATCTCCAAATCTAATTAGAACTAGGGTTTTGTTCTAATCTAAAGGAGTGTTTAATCTAGTCTAAGCTATGTAATCCCTAAGCTAAGCTATGTAATCCCCTCTTATTTTATGCCTTACATCATGTATTTATAGGTTACAAGTCTAATTTTTAGCTTAGGAACAAACCCAATCCAATTTGGAGTCAAAAAGGTGTCAAAATTCGCCCAAAACGCAAAACTCTGCTTCCTAGCGCCTAGGCGCTTGAAAATGTACTGTCTGGACCGCCTAGGCGCTTAATGTTACTGACTTGGAGCGCCTAGGCACTTGATTTGGCCTTGGCTGGAGCGCCTAGGCGCTTGCTGTTTTTCCAACATTTTCTGCTCCGACGTCCTTTGGGAAAATGGCCATAACTTCTTCGTCCGAACTCCGATTTAGATGATTCAAGATGATCCGGAAAGAGGAAAAGTAGATCTACAACTTTCATTCTTGAAGTTTCGTGAAATAATATCCGGAGCTATAGTCAAATTGGCTCTGAAGTGACTGCTGTGTAAATGGCAAGCCGAAAATGCGAATCTAGCCACCCCAAACATCGATCCAAGTAACTTTTGTCCCAATTCCTACAAAACAATATAAAACATGCATGAATAGACACAAACACATAAAAACATCCTAAAAGACTTGAAAACAACAATAAATTAAGCTTGAATGTATCAAATTCATGTGTATAAAACTCACTCATCACCTAGGCGCTCTAGTGCGTAAAAAGGTGCGTTTTTCTGCTGCTAAGTGGGTTTTTGAAGCCAAATAGGAGTCTGAATGAGGGCTGAGACCAATACAAGTAGGAGATGACTCTAGAAAAGGAAGAAGAACGAATTTTGCAAGGAATCAATCAATTCTTCAAGAGATTTGCAGAGAGAACAAGGAAGAAAAGCACGAAGGAGAATTGCAAAGGCTAAAGATCTAAGAGAGAGTATTGGAGTAAATTCAGAGTTTCTTCTTCTCTTCTCTAGTTTTATCTTTTGTAACTATCTGGGATGTTTGGATTATTTATCTGGATGATGTTTTTCTTTATTATTATCATGAACTAAATTTTAATTAAGATTGCAACGGAACTTGGTATGTAGTTTAAAATTGCAAGCTTCCCATTGAATGAAAGTTAGTTTTTATTGAATTGTTTATTATATCTTATGCTTATTGATTAATTGTTTGGCCAACAATTACTGTGATAATCTATATAAAATTGGAAGATGGAGTATAGATTGAGATCTGGATATGATAACATCTGTTCATATAATCTAAATAGGGTTAATATGATTAGCGTGTAGGATAGGAATATACCTATGTGTCTTTTGTATCTATTAAAAGAATTTGTGCGTAAACCCTAATTAACTTGATTCACATAGGAATATAGTGAGTTGATTAACTGGGGTGTTCCTTATAATTCTGCATCTTAAAGATTGGATTTAGGAGGATTTGTTCACGTGTCTTTGGAAAAAGTGCGTGAATATTCATAAAACATTCTTGGATAACAATTCATATTAATTGATTTATTTTAAATGGGAAGTAAGTTAGTTTGAATGAAATACCAAGGGAAGTTGTAATCTTAACCTGTTAAATCTGCAGTTATTCTTGTGAAATTTTGGTTTTAATTATTAGTTTGTTAAGTTTAATTTTAAATCATGAACAAAATTTTCTTAGTTTAAAATAGGATTAATTGCATTAGAGTTAGTAATTGATAAATATTAGTCTATTTCCTCGTGGGAACGATATCCTTGCTTGCTGAATATTACAATTGAACGCGTATACTTGCGTGGTAAAGTGCTATTAAAAAATTAGGCAACAACGCGTTTCCACTTATAGGTTGTGAGTAATGGCCAATTCCGTAAAGGACTCCGAAATATTAACCTTCGAATATCTCACTGCGTATACACTGGAAAATTCCAAAATGTTTACAGTGACTTTATATATGTTAAGAGAGCATACCCTGAAAATTTCATATTTTTCTGAGTAAAACTCAATTTATTAAAAATAGACCAAGATCCGAGTGTTTTGGACACTTTAAAAATAATAAACCATTTTCTAAAATTCCAGAAAAATTAGGGGATCATTGTTGGTTCATATTCTATCAAAATCCAGAAGTTGAAAATTTTTGAAGTCAGTTTGCTATTTTTCCTAAAAAAATGGTTAAGTTATGAATAAAAAGAAATAAATAGTTAAATGATGTCTTTAATGAGAAAAATGTGATTATTGTGCTTGAATGCTCATAATATATTATATCATGACTATCTTAAGGCACTTTGGTAATTTATGATAAGAAATATCATTTATGACCTTTTATGAATATTAAATAAGAGGTTTAATAAAGGGTGAACAATTAGAATAAATTGTTTATTAATCCAATAAATCATTAAAATATTATTATGATGTTAATAATATTAGAATATAATATTTTTAAGTAAATAAAAATATTAAGATTAAAATTTCATTAAAATATTATTAAATAATTAATAATATTAGATTAAGATATTAATCTTAGATTAAAATATTATTAAAAGATTAATAATATTAGATTAAAGTATTATTATTAAATGATTAAAATATTATTAAATAATAATATTCGAGAGTAAATAAAATGTTATTAAATGTAATAACATTAGTAAAGAAATAAATATTATTAAATGTTAATAATATTAGTGAGTGAATGAAAGTATTATTAGTGAACCAATAATACTAGAAGGTGAATTAAATATTATCTAAGTTAATAATATTATGTGAATTAAAGGTAGTCGTTAATTAATAGTAACACTATCTAGATAGGATAATGTTTATAAGAACTAAATGTAATGTATAATATCTATGTGATTACATAATCTAATGTAGACTTTGACTAATTGAAAGATTAACTATAGGTCTCTTAAAGGAAGATAATATAACTGCATAGTGGATATAAATTAATTGTGTAGCCGTAATCTACAGACGAGGCAAGTTTCCTAACTCAAACTCGAGTTATTATTTTCAAAGCATGTTAGTGAATAATTATTGATGATTATTCATGTCTATATTGATTATTGAAATTCGCACTTTGTGCAATTGAATGTCGTTCTACTGCTATTGAACTGTAAATTAAATTAAAGTTCTTCATTTATGAACTGTTTATGAAATAGATTTATGCTAATTGTATCAGCTAGATCAAGCATGTCTAAATTTGTTAAATCAAATTTGTATTAAATAGTTGTTCTTATTAAATTGATATGATAAGAACTTTTGACTGAGAAAAGGACAAATTTGATTATGGCATGATATCAATGCTGGATTATGAAGTGTTTATGCATAAATCACAAGGTATGAAAGGCTGATCCCCTTGAATACCAAAACTTATTAAGAGGTCCAGTTTAAATCACTGAGCACCTTGGCAAATGTTCATGGTTATTCAAAACCACTCAGTTCATGTTATTCAATTATCGAATATTCAATTGTTGATCATTAATTCATGTTCCTTCACAATCTTATACTATTGTTGAACATTGAACGTAATATTTCTTTCTAAGTCATGATATATCTCTCTTGCATATAAACTTGCAAAGCAAATTAGTTACTTACTCTTACTATATCATGACATCTATTTCAGCTAAGCCCGAAGGATCCAACACGTAGAATAAGGGCAAGGGCAAGATCCAGGAGTAGTTTAGAATGAATGTCAATTTAACTATTATCTGATGGAATTTCTTAAGTAAAATATTTGTATTATGAATGATGTATTTAAAGTTAAGGTTATAGAGACCTTGGGACCAATTTATGAGACTTTATTATAATGAACAATGTATGTTTATTATTTCGTAGTAGTTATAGAATGCTTATGATGATGATAGATCGTGAGCACTGAATCTGAGGTTAGAGAACTTGGATTTGGGGGCGTCACACAGATTCCCACCAGTAATTTGCCTCACCACAAAACATGAAGGTGGCGAATGGAACCTTCTGTTCCTCCGTGCATCCCAAGACATCGAATATCTTGGTAATTTGCTTGACCCACGTTTTCGCCTTAATCGGATCCGACTTTCCCACAAATTCTGGTGGTCCCAACTCTTTGAACTGCTTGGTTGTGATAAGCCGCACATTGCTATCATTTCCACCCGTATTTTGTACACAAGTCTCCCTCGTCTTGTTTTCCATGAACTGCAAAAAGCTTCTAAACATCCCATCATTCATCATTTATTCGGTAGTGTTGTTTATAGGAGGAATATTGTATTCCTGTTGCACGTTCCCCTGGGTGATGATTAAACGTGTCTCCACGGTCTCATTCACTCCATTGTTAATATTTCCAGCTACCATTCTCAAATACTGCCACAAAACAATGGTTAATTAACAAATTAACATATCACATATTAACCATATGCTCCGACTGACCAACCAAATAAGTTTAGGTATGACACACTAGCGAAGGATTACTCGTCTATCCCCTCCTAGTTCGATTCCCCGATCTCTGCCAGAGACCATATCCCTAAGCTTTGATACTAACTGTGATGCCCTCAAAATTGGTATACATCACCCATTCTGAGTCGCCAAATACATGGTACAGAAACAAATACAACTTCATTAATACAATTGTCATGCAAAATACGACAACACATACTGTGAGTTTAAATAAAAATATTGTCTAATAGACAGTATTCAAACTCAAAAGGAGTCCTTATTACATTTATTGATACACTATTTTACAAAAATAGTGAGGACTGCTAAAACAACTTTCTAGAATCATCACTCCATACCCTGGCTGTGACGCCCCCAAAATTAGGTATACGTCAACCATCTTGGGTCGCCACATATATGGTACAGAATTCAAATACAACTTAATAATACAACTGTCGCGTACAATACGACAAAACATAAGTTATGAGTTTGAATACAAATATTGTCTACTAGAGATTATATAAATTTAAAAGGAGTCCTCATTACAATTATTATCACACTATTTCACAGAATAGTGAGGATTACTAATGCTATCATCTGGTCCGTCACTCCGTTCCCCGACTAGTCCCTGCTACGTTCTCATTTCCTGAAGAGAATAATAAAATTAAAAGGGTGAGCTCAACTAGCCCAGTAGGAGATAATATGACTAATATAATGCATAATATATTATCGTTAGCCTTCAACAATGTTAAACTGATACAATATAACAACCATCAAGTTTAACTACAGCAAAACAAGCAATTCATTAAAAGAGTCAAGTAGAGAATAAAATCTACTATCTTTTATGATTTAGAAGGTTTTTCATAACTTTTATCGCTGGGACTCAGCTTAATAAATAATTCACATCATCGAATCACCCCTGCACTACGGCCAAGGATATTCTTTAGTATCACGACCATAATTATCCATGCACTACGAGCCAAGAATATTTATGTATTCAATAATGGTCATAATCATGCCAACAACTGTCCATCAATGCACTAAGGGCCAATGAGGACTTTTACCACATCATTTGTAATATTACGGTCATGATTACACCGAATAATCCCTGGTTATAATCATACTAAGTCCATTTATGTACTATAGGCCACAGATAACTTTCAACAAAAAATAAACACGAGGATGATGACAATGATATAAGAATTCAATAAAATAAGTTCAAGAATTATTTTATCTAGGATCTAATAACGTCCAAATTGTCAACATGATACTGCTTTGTAGAGTAAAATTTAAGAATGCTCAGAAGAATATTTCCATGAAAAGATACTGGATGAAGCGCAAATATCAAGGATATTCCACTAATTTCATGGAGTATAGAAGTCAAAACTTTAACCAACTGAGTATAATAAGGAATGGAATAATAAAAGAAATCACCAAGCATGTGATAGACCGCACAGGCAGGTTATTCCAACAGAATAATAAATAACGGAATCAGGTCCGGCGTAAAATGCACAGACAGGATATTCCAACAGAATAATAAATACAGAATCAGGTCCGTCGTAAAACGCACATATAGGATATTCCAACAGAATAATAAAGATGAGACCAAGTCCGACAAAGAACGCACAGACAGGATGTTCCAATAGAATGAGAAATAATGGAATAATAGAAGAATTTCACCAGGTATGCGGTACTTCAAATAGACAAGTTATTCCAACATAATAACAAAGAATGGAATAATAGAAGTTCTCTTCATGAAGACGAAAGAAAAAAATAATACTCCCTACCTTGGTAAAATTGGATACTGGAATAGTGAGGTAGCAGACTTCTCTTCTTCTTTCTCTCTATAATTTCTCTCTATAATAATCGCTCTAAATCTTTTGTGAATTGGTGAGAAATGAAGGAAGAATGAGCTTCAATTTTTAGGAAAATATAGTTTCGATAATTGCACGTTTTGGGGCTCGAAAAATTACAGTACAATACCTCCAACTTTTTTTTTTTTTTAATCTAGTCCTGCAAGTATTATCAATCTTGAACCAACTCCCCTAATAGTAAATAATGTGAATCAATAGTTCAATTATGTCAATCAATAGTATAATTATGCGAAAAATACGAATTACAGTATGTTACCTCCATCTATACCTCCATTTTTAACTTAGTCATGCAAATATTATCAATCTTGCACCAACTCCCCTAATAGTAAATAATGTGATTTAATAGTACACATATGTGAACAAATAGTTATATAAGCATGTGAATTAGTAGCAATTAATTGCTCATTTATCCGATAAATTACCCGATTTATCAATATAACCCCTAGACATCAATTATCATCGGAATAAATGTCGATTTTCACTAACACAAACAATTCCAACATAATGAAACTATTTTTATCAAAAATATAAATTTTAAAATTTCGAAGTTTGACTTTTCCCGAAAAAGTCAACTGTTGACTTTTTAACCAAATAGTGAATCCCGCAAAATTTTGTGTTTATAAACTATTTTTACTAATTTCGTCATTTCGGACTCAAATATCACGTCTGTGTCTTCAAATTCAACTCCGAACAACATTCATCATTAATATTATAACTCACAATATTTATCAACCAGGTCGTTCCCAGGAAAGAGGGGGCTTTCCAATAAGGATTTCTCCCTATTGCCGCGCAATTAGGTGACCAAACCTCTCATTGACAGAACTTCTAGACATTGTAAATATTGAAATTTATAATATGAATAACTTTGTCATCTCAAGTATTTATTTAATAAAAAACATTTTATGCAGATGATACTGTGACAATAATTGAATCAATAATATGATAGATATGATGCGGCAATTACTATAGCAATAATTGAGTATAACTGAGTGACTTCTCATGTAAGCATCAATAATCAATACCGTGTGCTACTATGAAACCACGCGTATTACTGTACTTTTACTACCGTGTAGTTCAATAGTTAACGGTAAAACTTTTGCTGTTATTTTCATAAAGTATTTTTGTCGTTTTCTCAATCCGACAATAATTTCGTTGTGGGGGGTCCACCAATGATTGTGTCGTTGTACGAATATTCCTTGTTAAAACGAATATTCCCTGACCAATCGAATATTATATAACAACTTGCGTACTTTGCAAAATTTATAAATATTACCCACAACTATAACATTATATCAAATCCATACCATAATATTTAAAAAATTATTTCGAGAAAATTTAATCTTTATTCAAAAAATCTGGGGTCTCACAATCTCCCCTCCTTATGAAATTTCTCCCTCAAAATTTACGTACGTACCTGGTATGCCGAACAGGTGAGGATACCTTGACCTCACTTCAAATTTTAACCCTTGAGGTATAACCTTTGAGTGTCGAATATAATCCTTCTTATCCAAGATTTTAACACGTATCTCCTCATACGTTAAATCATCCGCTATCTCGTCCGGTTCTAAATTAATAATGTGGTTCGGGTAATCCCCATATTTACGTAACGTCGATACGTTAAAAACGTTACTAGCACGCGACATACTTGGCGGTAAAACGAGTCTATAAGCTACAGTTCCTACTTTATCGAGGATTTCAAATGGGCCAATTAAATCGAGGGTTGAGATTTCATCTCTTCGTCGATTCTTGCTTCTAGAATAACGCCCTCTTGAACCTTCTTAATTCTTCACATTCATCAGCTCCGGGTGTGTAGCTTGAGCGGCTTTAACTTTATCGATTAAAGTCGATTAATTCTACTTGTATATTCGTTATCTTCACTTGGGTTCCTAGAGTCTTTAACTCTATCTTCATCATTTATGAAATGGGTCTTTGTGTTAACAACATCGCACTCGTAAACGCATACTATCTTCTACTCAACGCGTCAGCTACCACGTTCGCTTTCCCACGATGGTATTGAATGGTACGATCGTAATCTTCAACAGCTCGAGCCAACGTCTTTGGTGCATGTTACGTTTATTTTAGTTGAAGAAATATTTGAGGGTTTTAAAAATGGGTTTTGTACTAGGGTCAATACAAAATTTAATTTCACGCTCTAGGGGTAGGCTAAGAAGTCTTCAAGAATACGTAAGGAAATTTATTAATAATAGAAATATCATTCAAAACTGTGACTCTCATCCAAGACTTGGGTAACACGTCACATTGATACCTATCAACTTGCCATCGTCATTCACAGCGTCACCTACAGAAAGTCTGGCTTCGGTGCATTCCACACAAGGAAGTCAACAATGAAAGGACCGAGGCTCTTTACTTATGGCTTGATATGACCATGATTGACATTAGTGATTTGGTTACTTGAATTTGCATAACAGGTTGGTTAGGAATATGAAAGCTAACAACCTGATGAAAAGCATGATGTGTAGTTAACCAATCGATTACTAAAATCACATCAAAGGTAAGTATTTTCAAAGAGATACAATCGACAGGTAACGTGAAAGTGTTGATTTGAACAAGATTTATAAATAGTGGATGTAATGAAGGTTTCTCCTAATGGAGTTTCAACAGATAAGTCAAAGTCTAATTTCTCCGGAGTCAAATTCAAACATTGAACACAACTAGGTGAAATAAAAGAGTGAGTAGAAACGGTATCTAACACGGTATAGACTTCACAAGAGTTTATGACTAACATACCCGTGATAATTTTATTCAGGTTCCTTGTCACGAAAAAAACATTCTCTCTTAAACTAGAGACTTTGACTTTTCTAGGACGGCCTTTGGTGCCTCCATCCTAGCTTAACTTGTCTTCGGTGAACGACAAAATTGGGCTAAGTGACCTTCTCTTCCACAATTATAACATGCTTTGGATGGCAACGCACAGTTTGGACTGATGTGTCCCTCCCCTCCGTATTTGAAGCATATGATAGGTGGTCGTTCTCCTTCCTTAACAACGGGTGCTGATGCTGACGTCTTTCCATCATTGTTGAGTCCCCTCTTCTTTAAATGTCCATTATTATTGTTTTGACCATGATTACCACCGAAGTAGTTACCATTTCTGGCATTTGATTCCCTCTATGCTTATTGTCACCGCTTTGATGACTGTTATCACCGGTATTATCATTTTGCAGGCTGCTCTCTTTTGGTTGCGTTGACTCGTTATCGCGCTCCACTAACTGAGCCCTATTTACAACATCTGAATACAAACATAGTTTATGAGAAATAAGATATTGGCGTATCTCCAGCTTCAAACCTCTTAAAAACATTCGCATCATTCGCGTCATTCGCTCCTCATTATCTACCAAATGGGATTCAAACCGGGATAACTCTCCAAATTTAGCCTCGTATTGCGACACTGTCATATTGTTTTGTTCCAACTTGATAAACTCCACCTCCTTCATGTGACGAATACTTTTGGGAAAGTACTTGTCGTTGAACAGCTCTTGGAACTTCTCCCAAGACATCTTGAGTGCGTCAGACTGGGTACATTTTACAGATTCCCACCAGTGATCTGCCTCTTCACGCAACATAAAGGTGGCAAAAGGAACCTTTTGCTCCTCGAAGCATCCCAAGACATCAAATATCTCGGTGATTTGTTTTAACCACGTCTCCGCCTTAAGTGGTTCTGGCTTTCCCAAAAACTCTGGTGGTCCCAGCTCCTTGAATTGCTTAGCGGTGACCAACCGTGGGTTGTCATTGTTTCCTCCTCCATTATGAAAAGGAGCCGTCTTCGCCTGATGTTGCATGAATTCTAAAAAGCTCTTAAATGTACCATCGTTCGTCAATTGATCAGTGTTGTTGTTTACAGGAGGATTATCGCCATCCTGTTGCACATTGTCCTGATTATTAATCTGTGGAGACTCAACGATCTCCTGTGCTCCATTGATATTCTCAACACTCTCGGATGCCATTTTCAAACACTGCCACAAAACAAGGGTTAATTGACATGAAACATATTATCACTATACTCTGACCGACCAATCAAATACCAAATAAACTTAGGTAGGTCATACTAGCGAAGGAATTCTCCGTCCTCCCCTCCTAGTTCTAGTCTCACATCTTAGCAAGGGATCATATCCCTAAGCTTTGATACCAACTGTAACGCCCCCAAAATTAGGTATACATCACCCATCTTGGGTCGCCACTTACATGGTACAGAATTCAAATACAACTTAATAATACAATTGTCGTGTACAATACGACAAAACAAAAGTTATGAGTTTGAATACAAAAATTGTCTACTAAAGATTATACAAACTCAAAAGGAGTCCTCATTACAATTATTATCACACTATTTCATAGAATAGTGAGAACTATTAATGCTATCATCTGGTCCGTCAGTCCGTTCCCCGACTAGTCCCTGCTACGTTCTAATTTCCTGAAGAGAACAATAAAAGTAAAAGGGTGACCTCAACTAGCCCAGTAGGAAATATTATGACTAAGATAATGTAGAATATATTATCGTTAGCCTTCAACAGTGTTAAACTGATACAATATAACAACCATCAAATTTAACTGCAGCGGAACAAGCAATCTACTATCTTTTATGATTTAGAAGGTTTTTCAATACTTTTATCGCTGGGACTCAGCTTAATAAATAATCCACATCATCGAATCACCCCTGCACTACGGCCAAGGATATTCTTTAGTATCACGACCACAATTATCCATGAACTACGAGCCAAGAATATTTGTGTATTCAATAATTGTCATGATCATGCCAACAACTGTCCATCAATGCACTACGGGCCAATGAGGACTTTTACCACATCATTTATAACATTACGGTCATGATTACACCGAATAATCCCTGGTCATAATCATACCAAGACCATCTATGCACTATAGGCCACAGATGACTTTCAACAAAAAATAAACATGAGGATGATGACAATAATATAAAAATTCAATAAAACAAGTTCAAGAATTATTTTATCCAGGATCTAATAACGTCCAAATTGTCAACATGATACTGCTTTGTAGAGTAAAATTCAAGAATACTCAGAAAAATATTTCCATGAAAAGATACTGGATGAAGCGCAAATATCAATGATATTCCACTAATTTCATGGAGTATAGAAGTCAAAACTTTAACCATCTGAGTATAATAAGGAATGGAATAAAAAAAGAAATCACCAGGCATGCAATAGACTGCACAGGCAGGTTATTCCAACAGAATAATAAATAACGGAATCAGGTCTGGCGTAAAACGCACAGACGAGATATTCCAACAGAATAATAAAGACGAAATCAGGTTCGAAGTAAAACGCACAGATAGGATATTCCAACAGATTAATAAAGACGGAACTAGGTTCGGTATAAAACGCACAGATAGTATGTTCCAACAGAATGATAAATAATGGAACCAGGTCCGGCGTAGAACGCACAGACATGATATTCCAACAGAATGATAAATAATAGAATAATAGAAGAATTTCACCAGGTATGTGGTACTTCGCATAGACAGGTTATTCCAACATAATAACAAAGAATGGAATAACAGAAGTTCTCTTCATGAAGACGAAAGAAAGAAATAATATTCCCTATCTTGGAAAAACTGGATACTGGAATAGTGAGGTAGCAGACTTCTGTTCTTCTTTCTCTCTATAATTTCTCTCTATAATAATCGCTCTAAATCTTTTGTGAATTGGTGAGAAATGAAGGAAGAATGAGCTTCTATTTATAGGAAAATATAGTTTCGATAATTGCACGTTTTGGGGCTCGAAAAATTACAGTACAATACCTCCAACTTTTCTTTTATTTTTAATCTAGTCCTGCAAGTATTATCAATCTTGAATCAACTCTCCTAATAGTCAATTATGTGAATCAATAGTATAATCATGTGAAAAATACGAATTACGGTATAGTACCTCCATCTATACCTCCATTTTTAACTTAGTCATGCAAGTCTTATCAATCTTGTACCAACTCCCCTAATAGTAAATAATGTGATTCAATAGTGCACATGTGTGAACAAATAGTTATATAAGCATGTGAATTAGTAGCAATTAATTGTTCATTTATCCTATAAATTACCCGATTTATCAATATAACCCCTAGACATCAATTATCATCGGAATAAATGTCAATTTTCACTAACACAAACAATTCCAACATAATGAAACTATTTTTATCAAAAATATAAATTTTGAAATTTCGAAGTTTGACTTTTTCCTAAAAAGTCAACTGTTGACTTTTTGACCAAATAGTGAATCCCAAAATTTTTGTGTTTATAGACTATTTTTACTAATTTCGTCGTTCTGGACTCAAATATCACGTCCGCTTCTCCAAATTCAACTCTGAAAAATATTCATCATTAATATTATAACTCACAATATTTATCAACCAGGTCGTTTCCAGGAAAAAGGGGGCTTTCTAATAAGGATTTCTCCCTATTGGCGCGCAATTAGGTGACCAAACCTCTCCTTGATAGAACTTCTAGACATTGTAAATATTGAAATTTATAATATGAATAACTTTGTCGTCTCAAGTATTTATTTAATAAAAAACATTTTATGCAGATGATACTGTGACAATAATTGAATAAATAATATGATAGATATGATGCAGCAATTACTGTAGCAATAATTGAGTATAACTGAGTGACTTCTCACGTAAGCATCAATAATCAATACCGTGTGCTACTATGCAACCACGCGTATTACTGTACTTTTACTACCGGGTAGTTCAACAGTTAACGGTAAAACTTCCGCCGTTATTTTTATAAAGTATTTTTGTCGTTTTCTCAATCCGATAATAATTCCGTTGTGGGGGTCCACCAATGATTGTGCCGTTGTACGAATATTCCCTATTAAAATGAATATTCCCCGACCAATCGAATATTATATAACAACTTGCGTACTTTGCAAAATTTGTAAATATTATCCACAACTATAACATTATATCAAATTCACACCATAATATTTAAAAAATTATTTCGAGAAAATTTAATCTTTATTCAAAAAATATGGGGTCTCACACTGGCTAGTTCCTGCTAAATTCTCACCTTCTAAGAAGAAAAATGGAACAAAAAGGGAAAAGGTGAGCTCAACTAGCCTAGTAAAGAATATTATGACCGAGATAATGAACAACAAATTATCGTTAGCCTTCAATAAATCAGATAAAATATAATGGACAACCAGTTTCAGATCAATATTCGTAACGAAAATAACAATTCATTAAAAGAGTTAAGTAGAGAATGAAATCTACTATCATCTATGAATTTAAAAGTCCATCATCAATATTTTATCATTGTAACATCAATCATCTTACATCAAATATTCATCTTTGCACTACGGGCCAAAGATATTCATTTGTATCACTAGTTGGTCATGTTCATCTCAACGCTTGTTCATCTTTGCACAACAGGCCAAAGATATTCATTAGGTAATCATTCATCTTTGCACTACAGGCCAAAGATATACAGTAATATCATCATTCAAAACTGAGGATGATGAAAAATATTTTAAAGAAAATGAATCCAGTGAGATAAAAGATCAAAGATTAGGGATTCGTACTTTAGTTTATCCAAGTTCAAAAATAACTTATAATAATCAATTGTGGAGCAAAATTCAAGAATGAAGATTAAAACATGGATACAATCAAAGATAGTAACCATAATAGACAACTTGGACAAAAAAAAAGAAAATTTCATTTTTTTCTTTAAATAGTGATGTATTCGTGAATAGTGTCGTATACGTGAATAGTGTTGTATACGTGAATAGTAAACCCGACTAAAAAATGTAGAAATTCCATAATAAAATTTATACCAATATTTCGTCATAATGATATTGAAGAAAATAATATCATTTACAAAGAAAATAACATCCCTTACCTCAAAAGAACAGTACTTCTGACTGGAATATCGGATGTAATGTTGAAGGAAACTTGCACTGAATAGCAACTCTCAAAGTATCTAAATACTCACAAAATACGCTCGATAATATATAGAGAGAAAGAAAACTTATTTCTGGTGTGACTTTCAATTCTAACTAAGCACCTTATTTATAGGAAAATGCTAGAACGCTAAAGGAGACTAAATTAATAAAATATTAATTTCCAAAATTTTCAAGCACGCCACTTTTGATCAGATTTCAGCACAGCACAGTGGGCCCCACCAAAATCAGCCAATTCCACACCAACCAAAAGTGGGGCCCACCCATGTTTTAAATAAAAATATTTATTTCTGAAACTTCAATAATTCATAATAAATAGCCTTTTATCATAAAAATACGAATTTTATGTCCATTCCATAGGAAATCGAATTCTCTACAACTTTGTAGATTTAAGTTTTTCTATATTCCAAACGCAAAATGACCGAAATCCACATACGGATCATTTTTAATACCTCAATTCTGACAAAATACTAATAAAATACCTCAGCTTTAATTCATTCATTTATATCCACACAAAATAAATATTTCCCTATCCATGCACATAAAATAAGTATTTACTTATCATATAAATCAATAATTAATTATTCAAAAATAATATTACAAAATCACAATTATGACAACCAAATCGTTCCCAGGAAAAAGGGGGCATTACGATAAGAATTTATCCTTATTGGCGCGCAATTAGGTGACCAAAACTCTTTCCTAGACGGAAATTTCTTAGACATTTTCCATAATGTTATCTAATAATATTATTCAAATAATATAAATTATTGATCTGATAATGGAAAATAATGTGCAATGACAATTATTGAAACAACAATAATATAAAATATCAACGTAGAAATTATTGAATCAATAAAATAAAATATTGAACAGTAATTACTGTAATAATTATTGAGTAGTGTCTGCTTACGTAAGAATTAACAATTTAAAAATACTGTGCAATACCGTGTGCTACTGTGCAACCACGCGTATTACTGTATTTTAACGATCGGGTATTCCAATAGTGTTAACGGTAACAACTACGTCGTTATTTATAAAAACTCAAACTTGTTATCTTCATCCGACCGTTTTTCGTTATGGGGCCCATAAATGGATGCGCCGTCATACGAATATTCCCCGACAGCAAGAATATTCCACGACCAAACGAATATTCCCCGACAATAATTAATATTTTATAACCACTTGCTTATTTTGCAAAATTTGCACATTTCACCCATAACCAAAGCATTATATCAAATTAACACCTTATTATTCACAATAATAAATAGAGAAAATTCGATTTTATTTATAAAAAGTTGGGGTCTTACATCAACCGAAAGAATCTCATCTTAAAGCGGTAAAAAGAATATTTAAATATTTATCTTTTATAATTAATTTTGGCTTATACTATCTTGTATCTCCTAGATTTGAACTAATTGGATATTCAGATGCAGATTATGTAGGGTGCCAAGTTGATAGAAAAAGTACAAGTTGTGCTTATGAATTTTTAGGACAAAGCCTTGTGGCTTGGCACAGGAAAAAGTAAACATCAGTTGTCTTGTCTACTACGGAAGGTGAATATTTAGCAACAGATAGTTGTTGCTCACAAATTTTGTGGATGATTCAAAATCTTTATGATTTTAATGTGATATGTGAAAATGTGCCTATTATGTGTGACAATACTAGTGCAATTGATATTTCAAAAACTCATGTGCTTCATTCTCGTACTTAGCATATTGAAGTGAGACATCATTTTTAAAGAGATAATGTTGCTAAAGGGTTAATTAAATTAGTATTTGTCCCTACTGAACATCAACTGGCTGCCATTTTTACAAAAACTTTGAAGAGCGTTTTTGCACTTTGAGACGAGAACTTGGAATGCCTATATGTGGCTAGAAATATTTTTTTTTAAAAAATTAATATTAAAAAATTTATAAAATTCAAAATATATATTTTTTAGTTTATTATATGTTTCTTTCTGCAATAAAAATCATATTAGGATTCAACTCACATTATATAAATTATTTGTTTTTATACTTATTTTATGTGAGTTAACATTCTGATCTTATTTACATAAGGGTAAAATTGATATTTTTAGTTTATGGGGGCACGATTGGTATTTGTTGTTAGTTTTTGAGCGGGAATAAAAACTCTAAGAGATTTTTTTATCAGTTTTTACTCGTTTTTAGTTTTTTTTATAAAAAAACTCTTCATCTCCTACTCATCTTAGACCAAATTCTAAACTGATCAGGTATCAATCTTTCTCAAACCTTTTCGTATTCTGTTATTTATTTTTTTATTTACTCTATATTTTTTATTTCTTCTTTTTTCTATACTCACCTTAACATATTGTTTTCTTTTAAAATAAAAACCCTAATCTCCTCTGTTCCTTTCTATCACGCTTCTTCTATCACCAACCTAGGGTTTGTTCTTCTTCCTATTTGCTTCAAGCTTTCACATAATGTCCATAAAAATGGCCAAAATAAGGGGCGGGTTTATCTTCAATACCAGACGGCAGCCGAAATAACGACCCAAGATGGCGGAAGTAGCATCTCAAGCGCCGGATCATCAAGATGGAGTTTCTTAATCAAGGGGGCCAAGAGCTGAGCATCGCCTGAATAGAAACCTCTCCAAGATAGTCTCTAATTTGGGAACTTCTTCAAAGATGATGAAGAAGACAGGAGAAACATCTAAGGGTAAAAACCGAGTTGCTTTAAGTATACCCAATTCCACTTCTATTTCTAGCACTCATGATTCAACTCTTATTTTTTCGTTCCCACAAATTTTCCAAACAATTTCAGAAATTAATGGTTAATAAACCTATTGTGTATGGAAAACCTGTCGAGCCAGTTCTTTTTTATACTATTGGTGTTACTGAGCTATTTAATCAAATTCGTCTGTCTACCTAATTCTTTCCCCCAACCTTGGCCTATCCCAAATTGATTTTGCAATTTTATGGGAATTTGAAAACCTCTCTGTTTTGCAACAATTGCGCATTGTTAAAGATTGTCCCACATCTGAGTTTATTTCTTTGCCCACGGTACTTGAAACAACTCCATTAAATAGTTTGATTCACAAGCTTATTCGCGCAAATCTTATTCCTCGAACTGGTGGTAAGTCAGAAATGACTTATCAAGATTCGATATTGTCATCCCTCATTTTTATAAAACAAAATTTAAGTGTGCTCTTTTAATGATAAATTATATGGAAAGTTGTGTTAAAACTAAATCTAAACGTTTTCCATATGGTGGCTTTTTGACAAATATATTTACTCATTTTGATATATCTTTTGAGAATGAAGAAGTGTTTCAATTAACTGAAGTAATTGATGACTTAGTCTTTACAAATTCAAAACTCAAAATTGGGGTTGACAATGTTTTATCTTGGGACATTGAAGAAGATATTCATGATTCTACTACTCCTACTGTTTCTCCTTCAAATTCTCCTACTACTCATTCTATTCCAATTCCTTCTGCTTCTGAAAATTTTGACCTTTCTCATCTTGTTACTTATATGAATTCCAAGTTCGACACAATGCTTGAACTCGTGCATAATTTTTTAGCTTCACTAAATTTCTTATCTGATAGAGTACTCACAATTACTGAGAGGGTTGAATCTTTAGATGTTCAATTCAAGGATCTTTTTAAGAAGATTGAAGATGAGTTGTTTGAGACTGATCAAGAAGACAATTAATTTCTCCTTTTTGATGATGTCAAAGGGGGAGAGATTTTGGGGATTTTAGATATTTTGAATATTTAGATAATTGTTTAACTGTTTTGGGATTTGGTAAATATTTGAATCTATTGATTTTGGTTGGTTAAGTAGATATATGACTATATGATTCATGTTTACTGTTATATTTTGAATACTATTTGTTTAACATGATTTATTTGATATACATGCAATTAACATGAGATATTTGATATACATGCCATGTTGAAAGATTATGTTTAACAAATATGCCTAAATTAAGGGGGAGCCATATATTTAGGGGGAGTATGGTATATATATTGTCATCATCAAAAAGGGGGAAGAGTGTTAGTATATATACTTTGTGGTTTTAATGATGACAATGTTTATATGGGCTAAATTAATTTTATATTGGCTTAACCTAATTGGGTCATGTTGATCAAAATTGTTTCTGCATGTTAATTATATAATGGATTGCATGGGTTATTGCATGGGTTGATAATCACTTTGTATGGTTGCCCATAAAAGTTTACTGCAGGATGGAGAGTGACTAAAACAGGTTGGGTTATATCTTTCCAAAATATATATATATATATATATATATATATATATATATATATATATATAGTGTGTGTGTGTGTGTGTGTGTGTCTGTCTGTGTGTGTTATCTATTTTATATATATATGGTTACCACATGCTTTAGTTTTTATGAAATCTAATATAACTAGGAATCTCATATTTTTGAATTGATGGGTTATATATATGTTATCTGTTTGGTTACCAACTCTTATTTAGCTTAGAGATTGTTGGGTAAAATCTAGCTACGCACAACACGCAAGTATACGTGGTCAACAAGTAATAAAGTGACGAGTAAAGTATCGTTCCCACAGAGACTTATTAGCAAAAATCTCAACTTACAATTACCAATCTTCTATTAACCCTAATTTTATTAAACAAATTAAATTCAATGATTAAAAATAACTATTCTAAACAAAAAAAATAATTAAACTATCACAAACCAATCACAAATATCAAAATCTTGAATTTCAAACAATTAATGGAGCATTAGACTTATGATTTCACCCTAAGCTTTACTCTGATTTTAACACTTTTATTCTAATTCAATTCAATATTTCAGTTTATTAATCAAGAACACGAACGTAGTATTAACCACCTCTCGATGCACTAATACCATATTAACGTCAATCCACAATTAAGATAGAAATCCGTTAAACACCTTAAGCAACTAACTCACTATATCTCTATGTGAATTACAATTGAAGAAGGTTGAAGACTAAGTTCTCTATCCGATTACATGCGATGTCAAGCATATCTCCACCTTAACACTCATCAAGTTTAAGCTATTAACAAAATCCTGAACACATGCTATATCAACTAGGTCTAGATTTGAATATCCTCTCTCGATTCCATCCAACTCCACAAAAAATTGTTGATCAGGCAATTCATAGATTCAAGCACAAATTAATATAGATAAACTGGAAATAGCTTATTAAATTGGAAATCAAAGTTTACAAAACCATAGATTCACTTAAAGATCCATCATAAGCCTAAAAAGTGATTTAGTTCATAATAAACGAAATAAACACTGAATAAATCATGGAAATCATCTTTTCAATTACAAATAATAAACTAAGATGAAGAATATTGAAAAACACCCCTCACGTAGCCTAGAATCGCAATCGTCTCGAAAATTGCCTTGAAATACTCCTCCTATGCTCGCTAGAAAAACTGAGATTTTTTTTCGTAATTTTTTCTTGTGTGTCCTCTAATCTCAGAGTTTTATATCCATATATATACTACCACATGTATTTTGACAATAATTCCATGCATATACAAGTCCCAAGTCATTACCATCTCTAAAACTCCACACTTGTAGCACTAGAAACCAACTAGGAGTCTTGATTTCCGAGTACCCAGCCCCAGCTGGACATTTTCCTTTGCACAAGCCAGCCCCGGCTGGATACCATTCTGATTTTGCTGCCCAGACACCCAGCCCCGGCTAGGTGGTAACGCTTAAAAAGGCCCATCCTCGGCTGGGTAGTATGCTGTCTATTAATTTTGCTGCTATTACCTCCTCTGCTAAAACTGCCATAACTTTCAAACCGGGAGAAATTACAAGGCCCGCGACCTATCAAATCGAAGCTATCGACGAGATCTACAACTTTCATTCTTTGATCTTTCAGAAATAACAAAAAGATTACTGTCGAAATCGCATCGGAAGCAGCTGCTACTGTGTAACGACAACCGAAACAACTCAAAACTTTGTCTTTGTTGCTAGAAACAATACTCTCGCATCCGAGCTTTCTAATTAAAATGATGTAAGATGTTCCGGGATGCCAATAAAGAGTTTCTTAAAATAATCCAAGTTCCACACCACAAACAAGAAATGCACATAAAATAAACATGAAAACCCGAACTTTAACCGGAATTGCTTTTCCTTGTAAATTTTATACCAATAGTCGCTCATTGCCTCTTCCAAACATATAATCTACAAAATGGAAACAAAATGCAAGAAAAGTCACTAAGAAACATGAGATTAGGCAAATAATTCAAGTACTAGATGCCGGATAAGTAGGTATAAAACCGACTTATCAGAGATTTTTTAGGAATTGTTATAATTAAGGATTCCTTTTTCATAGTAGATAGAGCAGTTATTTTCATGCTAACATATCTGGACTCTATTAGCTATATTTTTTAATATTTGTCAGGAATAAGCATGAGAATGTTATTCCTATTTATATAAGATTTTATTATGATATATATGAATGAATATGCAAGTATGCTTGCATCAAGAAAAGCTATAAAGTTCTTTGATAGACAATAGAAACATGTGTACAAGGACTTAGAATTAATTGATCAAGTATGTTAGGTTGATCCTACATAAGTAAAACAGCTTTGTAAAGTCCTTAAAAGAAATGATGTACAAGAACTATAAACATAGAAAGATCAAGCATGTTAGGTTGATCTTATGATGTAATAGATAGGCTTGTCTGATCGTCGAGCACTGCACCAGAAATCGTAGTCTGCCAGGAGATTCATGGAAAACTCGAGAGCTATCAAGGCAGAATCGTAGTCTGCAAGATAGTAGATCTCGGAGTTCGTAGACTGCCAGGAGAGACGAGGAAAGATCGTAGTGTGTAAAGTAGAACTTCCTTGTAGCCGAAGTTTGCTGAGGAAGTCATGTTCAGAATTGTAGAGACAGCATGCCTACGAGCCGACTGAACATCTGCCGAAGCCAAGTCAGAAACGTAGACTACACTCGGAGTCGTAGAGTCTACTGATGTCGAATCCAAGTCAAGAATCGTAGACTACACTCTGAGTCGTAGAGTCTATTGATTAAATGCAGAGATCGTAGTCAAGCAAGATCAGATGAAGAAAACAAGCACAAGGCAGAAATCGTAGAGTGTCAAGATCTGATCTCAAAGTCGTAGTGTTTGCACAGCCAAAGCTGAATCGTAGAGTGCATAACTAAGACCTCAACTGCTGTGCTCATAATGCCAAGGCAAAATCGTAGAGCAAATACGATTCTCAATAAATGAGAACTCCCAGAATATCCAAAGGAATGAAGCCTCTAGGTGGCACTGCAAAAATACATCCCATCATAAAGGAAACCAGAGAGCACTCAACGAATGGCATGCAGGCTAACAGAAGATCTAAGAACCAACCCAATCAGCATCCAGATTGAGTTGTGAAGCCATTCAAGATGAAGTCTTCCACAAGGAGATTAGAAGAAGACTTCAGTAATTGACTAAGAAAAGTCAGCAAGTGCAGTAGTTGTCAAACAGACAGAAGACAACGATCTTGGAGACAACCAGGATTGTAGTGTTTGCCAAACAAAGAAAAAACTGATGAAGTGCATACAGAGACACTGGACAACCTCTGAAGAACAAGGCTAAAGTGATTAAGCATTGGGTCAGTCCATTGATGATATATGAACGGGAGATCACAAGGAGAAAATGAGCTGGACTCGCCACAAATCTGAAGTGTCTTGCTATTCAGAAGGGTCCAGAGCAAAGAAGTCAAGTCATCAGTACCTAAGAAATGTTGAGGCAAACAGAAGTGTTGAAGCACTGCACAAAAGAAAAGGAAGAGGTGTTCTACATTGAAGATCCAATCAAACACACTTCAAGATCTTAGTGTTGTCTCTACTAGTAAACATGACACTACGATCAGGTCCTTGAAGACATGCATCAGAATCGTAGAGTTCAAATAGCTGAAGACTGAAGCATTGACAACGGTTCAATCTGAAGGGTAATATTCATACAAGTGCTTATTGAGAGTATCGATGCAAAAGGATAACCTGTGATCGAGAAATCAGAATGAGGAATTAAAGTCTTTGACCTGCTCAAGATATTAAAGTGATATATCTGATATGGTAGGTGAAACAGTAGACTGCAGTATCAGAAAGTCAGAAAAAGTAAGACATGTCACATCTACAGTCTACACCAAATAACTCAAGATCTGCGAAGCATTTCAAAGAGCTTCTAACGGCTACTTCTCAACGGGAAGATTGGAAAGGAGTATAAATTAGCCAGAGCTTCAACGATCAAAGGTGCTGATGATTGTAATATTGAAGAATCGTTGAGTTGGTTAAAATGCTAACGTTGACTCTACGAGTTCCACCTGAGCTCAAATAGAACAAGTCTCAATGATAGTGAGACTACGAAGGTGGAAGTGAAGCAACTTTGAAGATGGACTTGAACAGATCAATGCTTCACTCAACAAAGATAAGAATGCTCACTGAATTGACATCTAAGCTGAGAGCCGAGAAAGACAAGACAATAGTATTCAGATGAGTGGAAAAGCACAAGGCAGATCCCAAGAGTCACTCTATGATTCACTATGAACCCAAAGCTGAAGCAGAGCAAGTGCAGAACTATGTCTGCTAACATATTGAGAAGGGTTCAGGAAATGGTGATGGTGCACATCTGACAATATACAAAGATGAGCAGAATGGAAAAAGATCAGCTGCACCAAAGATAATGTGGTCCAGTCTCAAAGTAGAATGCAAAGAGGACCACATCAAGCTGCTAAGTATAAAAGATGATCAAGCTTAAAGACATCTTAGTAGCTCAGCACCAACAACAAAAACTATAACAACAAGAAGTCAGGGCCTAAGGGGTCCTTGTCCAGAGGGACTAAATGAAGTTCCAAGAGTGTTGGCCTTGAAGAGTTCTTAGTGAACTGAAGTCCTAAGGCTGTTGGCCTTGAAGGAATCTTAGTGATTCAGGGTGCTGCACTTCCTTAGTGGAAATCCTGCTAGTTGAAAGAAGAAGAGTGGATTAGGAGCTTGAGTCTCTGAACCACTTAAAACCCTTTGTGTCTTTTATTTTATGTCATTTACATTATATCTATTAACTGTTATAGCTGCTATGTATATTTTAACTACTTACAACTGAACTAACTCTACGGACAATGTATGTATCATTATGAATATATCAATGAAGGGGAACTTTTACTTATTCCGTTGTGCTTGAAAAGATTCTTATATTTAGCATATGCTAATTTAATAGCAATACAAAATAAAAGAGAAAAGCATTCAAAATAAAAAAGATCTATTCAACCCCCTCTTTTAGATCTATTGTGCATACTGGGAACTAACAATATTCATTAACTCTATCTATTTTGGACTCTATCTTATATCTTATTTGTTAGTGTTTGTTGAAGGTTGAGATTTTTTAGATAACATATATCTCCTATTTCATTTAAGAGGAACGTTGCATGTTATAGATGTTGCTTGGATTGGAATGTTACTTTATTATAGCCATTGCTCTATTCTCCTTTATATATACTACTTTGATTGGCTTATTAGAGATACAAGACTGCAGAACAGAAACTCTTCAAGAAAACTATCTAAGATACACACAAATCATCATATCACTCTTTTAGTCTCGATTTACACTGTAGTTATTGTATTCCTTCTTTCATATCTATTGTAAACATAGTACAAGTCTAGGTTGGCTTGGGAGTTTTTATTTTAGTAATATTCAGTCTTTATAACTAAGTTATCAAAGTCTCAGAGGTGAGAGGTGTTGCAGAGGTGCAAAGGAGGCAAAGGTGTCCAATCGATCGTCATTGTAATAGGGAGTTCTATTAACTTTGTAATTGTTGAATATTATTTTAATAAAGTGAGTCTCCAATCCTAGTTGGGATTGGACATAGATTAGGCTACTAGATTAGAGGATAGGGGCTGAACCACGTAAAAATCTTGGTGTGATTTACTGTTCTTTTGTTTCTGGTTTAAGCTTTAATATCCTGCAGATTTTGGTTTAAGTCGAAAAATTTTATACTAATACGGATAAGTATTAGCTGTCCGTTTATAACAGACGAAGAACATAACTACTACGGACAGGTTTAGACCGTCCAATTATAGTCTGCTATAGTAAACTTTAAAAATTGACCACTGTAGATCACTTTTGAGTATTTACACCTATTCACCCCCCTTTAGGTGTGCTTAATTATAGAATTACACTATATATATATATATATATATATATATATATATATATATATATATATATATATATATCGTGTGTTCTTACTTTTCTGTCTTTCATATAATATCTATGTGATTGCAATATTATTCGTTCTTAAACTCTAACAATCATCATTGTTATAACAAATATTTTCACCAACAACTGATATAGAATGACATGATTCAATATCAAATAAATCCATATTTAAGATGAAAATGTAATTTGAATGATATATTACTTACCAATATTGTGAATTGTAAATGATAAAACCCTAGCTATGGGAGACCTTCTTCACTGGAATTGTGCTCTTCAACGGAGTTGGATGCAACAACAAATTTAAGAAAAATGAGGATAAGGTTTCTGATAGGAGGAAAACATGCACCATATCATCTTGCGGACGGTAAAGCTACCACATGATTATTATACGCATAGGATAGCTTTCGCATAATTATCATGTGGATGTCATGATAATGAAAGTATGATTTTTTTGTCATTTCCTTTATAGGTACATACTCTGCATGATTATTGTTTGTCTTCCTAATAACTATCATGTGAATGAGCTGCCTATTACACCATTGGATCATCTCATCAACGATCAAAATTTGGTTGGAAAGATGGGGGTTCCCAACCCCCTTTGACAAAATATCATTGTCCACACACACACACACACACACACACACACACACATATATATATATAGCACGGATCAGATCCGGACTCCAAGACCTGATCAAATATGGACTATTTAATATTTTATGGAACTGAAAATTTTCTATAATACAATATTTTGTGCGTGATTTGGATACCTATACCAAAAAATGTATGTATAGTCTGCACAGACTGTGCATACATTTTTTGTTATACGTATCACAATCACATCCAAAACACTGTATTATATAAAAATTCCAGTTCCATAAAATTTTAAATTATTTTTTTAGTTGTTTTAAAAAAAGGTCCGAATTTTGGTCCGGAGCTGATCCAGACTCTATATATATATACGATCCAGATCTTAAGCTCATCCTTTATCCAACTCACCCGAGCTCACCCACCCTTTAGCGACGGACCTGGCGACGGTTCGGTCATACAACTGTTATCTATACTTTTAGCGAAGGACAACATATAGCGTCGCTAAAAGTATAGACGACGATTGTATGACCAAACTGTCGTCGGGTTCGTCGCTAAAGGGGGGTTGAGCTCGGGTGAGTTGGATAAATGTTGAGCTTAAGATCTGGGTATTATATATATATATATATATATATATATATATATATATGGAGAGACTCTAAAGCGAACCTTAAAAAGCGAACCAAAGATAAACCGTCGTCTTTGGTGTCTATGGCGACGGTTCGACCCGTCGCCAAAGACTACATGGCTATGGCGACGGATCGAACCGTCGCCATAGACACCAAAGACGACGGTTCGTCTTTGGTTCGCTCTTTAAGGTTCGTTTTAGAGACGGACCGTGTATATATATATATATATATATATATATATATATATATATATAGTAAATAAATGTGTTGCCGATTTCAATTTGCTTGGAATTAGAATCCATTTCTTTATTGATTTGGCTCTTCTTTAAAAAAAACAAGAAGAAGAAAAGAAGGTTTATTTGTAAATTGGACTTCATGTCTGCTTAGTTTTGCAATGTGAACCCTCATGTCCTGACTTTTGCAATATGTTCCATTGTGTTCCCATTTTTGCAGTTTTCTCCATCTCATTCCATTTTTGCAATGTCCTTCAGTGTGTTCCATTTTTGCAATGTTTTTATCACCTCGTCGGGATTTGCAATATTTCACAAATATCAATAAATCAGGACAAATTATATATATATATATATATATATATATATATATATATGGGATTCCATCCATGGCAACCGGTTGCAATAACACTATTCTAACAACCCCTTTTCTCCCGACCGCTACAAGCTCTCCCGGCTGTTAATAAATTAATAAAAAAAACAGCCCAGCCGGCACAACCTCAACCGGCTGGGCAGACTTCATTTTGCAATGATTTCCTTATCATTAACCTATTGCAATGTTTTACAATATTTATATTAGTACAATAGTACTATATTAATATTTATATTAATACAATATTACTATAATATTATTATTATATTACTATAATAATATTTATTATTAATATTAATACAATATTATTATAGTAATATTAATAATACAATATTATTAATATTAATAATAATAATCGGTTTTAATATATATATATATAATATTATTATTAATATTAATAATTATACAATATTATTATAGTAATATTAATAATACAATATTATTAATATTAATGATTAATATTATTATAGTAATATTAGTAATATTAATAATTAACAATTATTAATATTAATATTAATAATAATATTATATATATATATATATTAAAACCTGTTATTATTATTAATATTAATAATATTGTATTATTAATATTACTATAATAATATTATATTAATATTAATATTAATAATAAATATTATTATAGTAATATAATAATATTATAGTAATATTATATTAATATAAAATATTAATATAGTAATATTGTATTAATATAAATATTGTAAAACATTGCAATAGGTTAATGATAAGGAAAGCATTGCAAAATGAAGTCTGCCCAGCCGGTTGAGCTTGTGCCGGCTGGGGTGTTTTTTTTATTTTTTTATTAATTTATTAACAGCCGGGAGAGCTTGTAGCGGTCGAGAGAAAAGAGGTTGTTAGAACAGTGTTATGGCAACCGGTTGCCATGGATGGAATCCATATATATATATATATATATATATATATATATATATATATATATATATATATATATATGGGGAGGATCTAAAGCGGACCAAAAGAATAGACCAAGGCAAAAACACGCGGGTTTCAGGGTTTGGGTCGAAAAAACACGCGAGTTGACCCTTAAACCCGCGTGTTTTTGCCTTGGTCCGCTCCTTGGTCCGTTCTTTTGGTCCGCTTTAGATCATCCCCGTATATATATATATATATATATATATATATATATATATATATATATATATATATATATATATATATATATATATATATATATATAACAAGGATCAAGTGCATACTCCTTATCTTACTCACCCATGCTCACCCCCTTTAGGCGACGGTTTCGGTCATACAACCGTCGTCTATACTTTTAGCGACGAAGAACATATAGCGTCGCAAAAAATATAGACGACGGTTGTATGACCGAAACTGTCGCCTAAAGGGGGTGAGCACGGGTGAGTAAGATAAGGGGTATGCAGTTGATCCGGACCGTATATATATATATATATATATATATATATATATATATATATATATATATACTGACTAAATGTACTGTTAATTTCGATTTCCTTGGAATTCGAATATATTTCTTTATTGATTTTGCCCTTTCTTTATTCAAAAATTCTATGTGACATAAAAATCGAAGATGAGTGTATTTGAATTTTACTTAATTATATTTTGACCCTTAATGGTGGGTAAATATATAAATAGGTAAAATTCAAGGGTCCTTAACACTAATATACAACAATTAGAAAGTAATTACAAAAATAAAACACACACAACATAATTACAAAAATAAAACAACACAATATAAAATTTATAAAATCAGTCCTATATTCAAGTAACTGAACAGAACACGCTCCTACATTTAAGCAACTGAACAGAACACGTGACTTTGATATTGGAGAAATCCAAATTTTCTGGCGCGACATACTGAGATCGGAGAAGATGAAAATTTTTGTCGCGACGGCACGCTGAGATCGACAGCAACTCTGAGATCGGAGAAGAACAGATCAACGACGTATCTACCGGAGAAGAAGAAATCTCTTGTCGCGACGCAACTCTGAAATCGAAGAAAAACATAAAAGATCGACAACAACTTCAAGATCTGATTGTTGATCGTACTGTACTGATTGTTGATTCGTTACAATTTTGTATACCGAGGTATTTGAGTTTCCAATTTATATGCATAGTGTTACCCCGTGTTTACTACGTATTCGTCTATTGGTTACCTTTCTCAACTTTTTCGCTCTTTAAATGGTCACAAAGTCAGAATAATGAATGTTTTGAATGCAAAATGCATTTTAAAATATGTTTTATACTCTAGTTACTAAATACATATAAATTGGTTACTGTTTATTATTGATTTGGTTAATGTTTATTATTAATTTGGTTGATGTATAATTTTTATATGCTTGCTTTATAATTTTAAACATTATTCTACTGATATTTTTTATATTAATGATTACTTATTAAATACATTGGTTACCTTCCTGCAACTGTTGGTTGCTGTCTAATTTGAATTTGGTTAGTATATAATGCTGACTTGGTTACTGTGTAAAATTGCAATGGTTACTGCATAATGTTACCCCCAGTTCATGTTCTTGTTACTAACATTATGTAGTTTGGTTACTGTCTGACATTGTGATGGTTACTTTACAGACCATAAGCTAACAGTAATATTACCATATATATTGGTTATTGTCTAATATGTATTTAGATGTTGTAAGGTGTTTATTTGGTTACTATATAATGTTATTGTGGTTTATAATTGTTTCTTTTATATTGGTGGTTACTTTACAGACCATAAGCTAACAGTAATATTACCATATATATTGGTTCCTGCAACTGTTGGTTACTGTCTAATTTGAATTTAGTTAGTATATAATGCTGACTTGGTTACTGTGTAAAATTGCAATGGTTACTGCATAATGTTACCCCCAGTTCATGTTCTGGTTACTAACATTATGTAGTTTGGTTACTGTCTGACATTGTGATGGTTACTTTACAGACCATAAGCTAATAGTAATATTACCATATATATTGGTTACTATCTAATATGTATTTAGATACTGTAAGGTGTTTATTTGGTTACTGTATAATGTTATTGTGGTTTATAATTATTTCTTTTATATTGGTGGTTACTTATTGACTACATTAGTTACCTTTATACAACTGTTAATCTGATTATATATATTGGTTACCTTTATATAACTGTTCATGCTAATTTGGTTACTTTGTAAAATTATAGTGCTGACTTAGTTACTAACTAATGCTGACTTGGTAACTGACTAATGTAAACTTAATTACTGTAATGATTAATTGGTTACTGTAATATTGGTTGCTGAAGCATATTAATGTACACTTCTACTTATGTTTTTTTATATTAATGGTTACTTGTTAGCTACATTGGTTACATTCTTACAAAAATTTGCCTTTAGTTGGTAACAAACAAATTATACTAGTTGTTTTTTACTATAAAAATGCAATGTAGAATGTATTTATCTTGTGTATACTAAGTAAATATATGTTGGTTACTGTCTAATTTGGATTTGGTTAGTATATAATGCTGACTTGGTTACTGTGTAATATTATCATGGTTACTGCATTATATTACTGTGTTTTATAGTGATTATATGGTTACTGATTAACTACATTGGTAGGTAACTTCATACATCTGTTAGTCTTTAATTTGTAACAAAGTCATTACTGATTATTTTGGTTGTAAAATGAATGTAAAAATATTTTTTATAATCTTGGCTACTAATTACATATATCTTGGTTACTGTATAATATGTATTTAGATATTGTAAGGTGTTTATTTGGTTACTCTATACTGTTATTCAGTTTTATAATTGTTTCTTTTATATTGGTGGTTACTCATTGAATACATTGGTTACCTTCATACAACTGCTAATCTGATTATATATATTGGTTGTTGTATACTATTTAATTGGTTACAATATAATGTTTATTTGGTTGCAGTGACAATTTGACAATTTCTGTCAAGTTTGGAGTGTCGGATTTTGGCGTTTTTAGATCCTAATTTCATTGGAAACGGGTCAACGATCAAAAGTCACAAGCTTCGCTGGTGAACTGCAGGGTTTTTTGGTCGAATTCCATCATTTAGGCCTTCAAAATTGCATGTAAAATTTTGGTTTATTTTTTGGTTACTAAAATTATGTAATTTTTTTACTGTCTAATATTAATTTGGTTACTTTACAATGTTTATTCAGTTGTTAGACAATGGCTATTGACATTAACCAATACAACAAATTTAATTATTTACAGGAATATATAATTGTTTACTGCTAGTAACTATTAACCACATGGTTGGTAACATTTTTGATGGTGTACAGTAACCAAAATTGATGTTGATTAATATTTTAATTTTTGATTCCATCATGAGTTATCAATATAAAGTAAATATATACATTGAACAATTGGTAACTGATCTGAAATATTTTTATGTAAATTTGATTATCCATCTAAAATAAAATGGTTACCTCTATATTTATATTTAGTTACCAACTGGCATAGACCATTTCCAAATAACTTTTATAACTATGTAATTTAAAAGTATCCATCAGCTAGATAAATGGGAACCCTCACATGTACATTAAGCACTTGATAACTGTTCTGATATAAGTTTTTAATTATTTGGTTACTAACAAAAAACTAAAATGGTTACCCTTATAATAACTAAAATCCCTCACTAATTGTACAATAATAGTAGTCAAACACAATTAAATAACAGTAAAACAAATATAATAAATAAGTAACCAAATAGTTACATAACAGTAACCATAATATGTTTTAATGGTAACCAAAACATAAAACAACTTGTGTATCCAGCATCCTGTAATGAATGTGATATTGTTTGTTTAGGAAACCCAATTATACTATGACATGTACATTTCACAATTGATATATGTCCTGAAACAAGATTGTAACTCTCTGGTTACTATCAAAACAATAGTTGGTTACCTTTATATACATATTTGGTTACCAACTGTACATCTCAAACAATGTATCCAACACAACTTAAAAGATACAATAAATAATAACTAAAATACCTCATTGATTGTACAATAATAGTAGTCAAAAACCATTAAATAACAGTAAAACAAATATAATAAATAAGTAACCAAATAGTTACATAACAGTAACCATAATATGTTTTAATGGTAACCAAAACATAAAACAACCTGTGATCCAGCATCTTGTAATGAATGTGATATTGTTTGTTTAGGAAACCCAATTATACTATGACATGTACATTTCACATTTGATATATGTCCTGAAACAAGATTGTAACTCTCTGGTTACTATCAAAACAAAAGTTGGTTACCTTTATATACATTTTTGGTTACCAACTGTACATCTCAAACATTGTATCCAACACAACTTAAAAATACAATAAATATTAACTAAAATACCTCATCGATTGTACAACAATAGTAGTCAAAAACCATTAAATAACAGTAAAACAAATATAATAAATAAGCAACCAAATAGTTACATAACAGTAAACATAATATGTTTTAATGGATACAAAACATAAAACAACCTGTGTATCCAGCGTCATGTAATGAAGGTGATATTGTTTGTTTAGGCAACCCAATTATACTATGACATGTACACTTCACATTTGATATATGTCCTGAAACAAGCTTGTAACTCTGTGGTTACTATCAAAAATAATAGTTAGTTACCTTTATATACATATTTGGTTACTAACTGTACATCTCAAACAATATAGCAAACACAACTTAAAAGAAACAATAAATAATAACTAAAATACCTCATTGATTGTACAATAATAGTAGTCAAAAACCATTAAATAACAGTAACCATAATGTAACATAATAAAACAGTAACCACAGAATTATATGATAGTAACCAGAACAAGTTTTAATGATAACCAAAATATAATAAAGAAGTAACCAAATAGTTATATAAAAAGTAACTAGAACATGTTTTAATGGTAACCAAAACATAAACAACCTGTATATCCAACCCAGTTTAGGCAACCCATGTAAACTCTCAAATATACATTTAACACTTGATATATGTCCTGATACAAGCTTGTAACTATCTGGTTACTTCCAAAAAATAAAATAGTTACCCTTCTATACATGTTTGGTTACCAAACTGCACCTTTAAAATAATGTATCAGACACAACTTAATACGAACCAACAAATAATGTCAAATAATTGATTATATAATCAAATATGTAATTTCATTTACATAAGCTCCAATAAACATTACATACTCACTAACCATAACAAATGGTTATGGATATCCAACAAAAATCAAAGTACAAAACATAATTCATAATAACAAGACAACGATAACTGAACTAATCAAAATTTGGTACAAATCTTCTTGAAACTTGAGCTTTTTGGTTGCTGCTACTTTCTTCTTCATGGTTGCTCTCATTCTCTAGAAAAGACTTCCGCATTATGAACCTGTGGGAGGAAGAGAAAAACCTTGGGATTAGTGAATAGAGAGCCCATGTAGGATGTGTTTGTGGAAATAAAAGTAGAAAATAGCATAAATCTGACAACCCGATATTTTCTATATAAATAAAACTGAAATTTTGCGTATAAATTTTTTTTTTATTATTATAAGGATGAGGATTTGTACAAGCTAATATGTATATGTATTTTTGTGGTAAATAAAAATATATTTATTACATGAATGTTTACAAATAATTTTATTTTAGAATTATAAAGTATATTCTTATAATAATAAATTTTAAGATAAAAATGTTTTTATTAATTATTTTCCATAAAAATATAATTATATATTATTTAAATAATATATGAAATAATTTTTAGAATAATTATAATAATAATTATTTTATTATGTGAATTTTGTTCAAGATTATCAAATTAAATATTTTAACTTAATTAAGAATGTTATTTATGCAAAATAAATCAGATATGGAATCCAAACCTTAATTCTAGGTTTTGATCAAGGAATGAGAATAATAATATAATATTATTATTTATCAGTGTTATAGATAAGTATGGTTAGGTGTGCAATGTTAATGTGTGGAACAGTTTTATTATATTACAATCAAACCTTAATAATATTTTACAAACTCTATTTCTGGTTCTGAAATAAGGAATAATGATGATAATATTATTATATTAATTATATTTTGATTTTTCAGTGCTATAGATATGTACTGTATGTATGTGAGCTAGTAATAATTAAGTAATTGTGGTGCAGTATTTGAAAACCCTAGTTATACTGTGGAAAAACCCTAATTTAAAACTCAATTGTGAGTTTAAGGTTATTATATAACTGTGTTATGTGATATATGTTATGTGCTACTTCATGATATGCTAATTAGGAAACCCTAATTGTAAATATTAAAACCCTATTTTATATTTGTATTTCCTAGATATTAGAAAATCCTAACTATGAATGAAAACCCTAATCCGGAAACCTAAACCGGAGGTTTGATCTGTCAAGAATGGTGTTACTGTGATTAATAACACGTGTGCTAGACTTTAATTACTAATTAAGATAAACCTAGTTAGTAAATTAAAACCCTAAAACCTAGAATCCTAATTATATTTTTAGAAACCCTAATTATCGGTATTATAAACCCTAATTGCTATAATTGGCAAGGTTAATTTTGATTAGTGGTATTAAACCCTAATGTCCATGTATAAGATAATTACAAACTTAATTTAATTAACAAGTTATTTTTTTTTAATTTTAGAAACTAAAATTATTTTATTTTTTTCCAAACCCTAGTTGCTAAAATTAATTTATGTTATATGCTAAACCTTAGGGTTGAACCTTAAGGGTTAAAACCTAAGGGTTAAACCCTAAGGGTTTGATAAGATGACAATTTTGCCATTAAATTGATTTTTCAAAATACTAAAATACCCTTTTGCACATTCTTTAAATGGATAACTTGTGTATGTAGCCAAAATGTAGTTGGTGAACTACTCTACCAATCCCATGTGCTCTAAATAATCAGCAACATGCCATATTGCCAGCCAATACATTGTATCTTAGATGTATAATTAGATTTGAAGAGATAAAGTGTACCATTTAGCTCATTTCATGCCCAAGCTCTCAACCAATTTTCTCTCTATCAAAACCTACGAAATTCTCTCCTAAGATCAGTCAATAACTGAGCCCCACTAACAACATATACAAAAATAGAAGCTAGAATCAAGATCAAAGCGTAAAGAGGTATAAAACCCTAGTTTAATTTCTGTCCATAATCGGGTGTTAGATGTTATGATTTGTTGTTAGAATATGTTGTTTATGGTGTCTTATGATGATCTGGGTTGCTAGATGTTGAATCCATAACATCTAGAGGCTCGGATTTGACATTTTACAAAATCTGGAAAAAAGGTTTATCAGTCGTCTGACAATGAATGTCAGTACTCATAGATCTTTGTATGTTATGTGTTTTTGTTGTTTAAAGGTTACTCTTGTCGTATGCTATGAGATCTTTAATCTAGAACTTGATTCAGAGTTAGATCTGTTGTAGATTGTAAGTTATTCAAGGTCAAAGGTCGTTGACCGACCATGACTTTCTAAAATCTGGGTAACCCAGAAAGTTTTTAGCAGTGTCTGACAACTTTTTCTAATGCCTTGATCTGTCAGATTATATGTGTATTGTTAATGTTGTTGTGATAAGATTGCCGTGTGATGTCTGGACTATAGATCCATGATTTAATATGTCTTATATCGTAAGCCAGATCGATGTAGTAAAAGGTCAAACTGGGCAAAACGATCACGGGGGCGGGTTTCTGGAATTTCCAGAAACCGTAAGGGCATTGTTTCTGACAATGTTTGACTTGTTTTTATCTTGTGATTTCTTTTGTTATTAGGTTGATCTGATGATACGAAGTTGTTCCTTGACATTTATACTTCCATTATGAACCTTTATATCATACAAACAATCCTTAGAATCAATGTTGTGGAGCCTCAAAAGTGATAGCATGAACTGTTCTTCAATTCTAGAAAACCCAGAAATTGAAGAACAGCATCTGACAGTTTTTCAAGGGCTTGGATCTCACTTATGTTATGATTATTGGCTATATTTGTTGCTTAATCGTGTAGTATTACACGAGTACTACACGATCAAAGTCATATCACACCTAGGAGATTTATGATCTGTTAGATAATTATGGTCAAAGGAGGCCACTCGGTAATCTGCTATGAAGATCTGGGTTTGTATGAAGAACATGAAGAACACCTATAGTGACGGTTCTATCGCTATAGGTGGCCTTTAGCGACAAATAATTAATTATTTTTCAGAAATTATTTAATAAATAGAAAAAAATAGTTTTTAATTATTAAAAATACAAAATAAATTATTAAAAATTATTTTAAATTCTGAAAATTAGTTTTTAATTATTTTAAATATATTTCATAAATATTTAATATTTTTGGAATATTAAAAGTATTTAATTTATTTAATTATAATATTAAATAAATTATTTAAAAATGTTTTTAATATTTGAAAAATCATTTAAAATTATATTATGGTATAAGAAAATAATTTAAGTTATTTTTGATAACTTTTAATATTATGTGATAATTTTTATTAATAAATTAATATTAATGATAGTTAAGTTATTTATTAAATGAATTAAATAAATAAATTAAAAATGATTTTATTATATTAAAAATCATTTTAAATAATAATAAGGTATTTAAGAATATTTTAAGTTATAAAATATAACTTTTAATATTTAAAGGATAATTTCATTAATAATTTAATATTAATGATATATTAATAATATTAAATTTATTTAATAATTATATTAAATAAATAGTTTTAAAATGGTTTTATTTATTTAAAAATCATTCAAAAAGGATATAAATGAATTAAAAATATTTTAAGTTATAATTAATGACTTTTAATATTTAGATAATAGTTCTTTAATATTGAAATATTAATGATGATTATTTTAAATGTTTTAAAAAATCATTTAAGGGTAATATAAATGTTTTAAAAATATTTTAAGTTATTATTAATAACTTTAATATTTTAGCAATGGTTTCATTAATAGTTTTATATTAATTAAATATTAATGATAATAGAATTGTTTGATATTTAAATCATTTAATAATGATTTTGATATTTCAAAAATTATGATAAATAGTAATAATTATTTTATAATTATTATAAGGTCATGAAAAATGATATGACTATTATTTAATTAGTCTAATTAGATATTGGTCAACTGTTTAGAGTCTTAGACTCGATAATTACCCGATAAAGATGTCGGTAGGCCGATATATTTCAGAAATTGATCTGGACTTAGATAATGTGATTAGTTAACTGTTTAATTGTGATTCAAGGGTTATTAAGGTTGTGTGACAAAGTGATTAGGAATGTGTTGATGTTTGTTTGTGATGCCATGATTGTAGAACATGTGTGATAAGATGATTAGGTTATGTGCTGACTGCGAAATGCAGTACTATGTGTTATATTATATTGTTCTAATCGAACGAATGATTTGATTAATGATAGGTTGTGATAGAAAAGGGTAGAACTAAGTTGAGAATTGTAAGCAGCGCATCAGGCAAGTATCCCTACCTTTGCATTTTCTTTATGCATTGGATAAATGTAAGAATGTTTCAAAGTTATATTATTACTGTACAGATTTTTAAAGTCTATATGATATACGCCCATTGTTTATCAACATGTTAGTATATGATAATTCAGATATATATTCTGTTCGTTAATTTCTATAAATGATTAGACAAGTGTCCCCACTTGAATAATCATAGTATTTAATCGCATGTTGATGCCCCTTTGATATACATGTATGTTAAATTATAGAATATTCTTGGATAAGATAAAACCTTTGGCTTGAAACCCTGACAAATATGAACATCCCTTACCAGGGAAAACTTTTATGCGCCTAAGGCGGATCAAGTAAATGGTAACACCATTTTTGTAATGTAGTATTGATCAATACAGGACACAACGGGCTGATCACCCCCGTGTCCGTAAGTTATGACGGTTTGCAGATGAAGTTCTGCTAAACCTTTTCGAAAATAAAAACAATGTTCATAGAATGTCACTTAAACCTTATTTATAGTCAGTACGTAGTTTCAAAAATTTGAAAGAGAGTTGTTATGTTATTAATATCAGTTCAGAATACTTCACAACTATTGACTTGTTATAAATGGATATTATAAAGAAAACATTTAAACTTTTTCAACTTATATATATATATATAATACTTGCTGGGCACTCAAATGTTCATCCTTGCTTAATTTAAATATTTTCAGATAAATGTGAACAATCAGATGGATCGGTCAAGAACAAGTAAAAAGGAAAGCAAACAGATTAGGTTTTCGGTGTCATATAAGTAAAGGTTGCGTACTTGGGATTAAACTCTGATAAAGGTAAGATAAGTTTATAATTTATATTATTGTTATTGTTATTAGTAATATTTCCGCTCATAGAAATGGTATCGTGAAGTACCGAGTTCGGGTTTCAAGTATCCGGGTTCGGGGACTTTACAATAAACCTTGTAGAATATATTTGAAGGGATTTATAAAAAATATAATACATCAATGTATACTAAGCAAATACATGGTAACCAAAAATCATAAGCTAACAGTAACAAAAAATATATTAAAGAAGTAACCAAACAGTTATATGTTAGTAACCAAAATATATTTTAATGGTAACCAAAAATCATAAGCTAACAGTAACAAAAAACATACTAAAGAAGTAACCAAACAATTATATGTTAGTAACCAAAATATATTTTAATGGTAACCAATATATAAACAACATATAGACCAAACACAGTTTAGTCAATCCATGTATACTAACCAAATACATGGTAACCAGAACAACACAAAATAGTACCCAAAATCCCAACTCAAGGGAACAAAAATGGTATCCAAATCATAAACTAACAGTAACAAAAAACTTACTAAAGAAGTAACCGAACATTTATATGATAGTAACCAAAATATGTTTTAATGGTAACCAATACATAAACAACATGTACAACAAAAACCAGTAACCAAAATATAATGCAGAAGTAACCAAACAGTTATTTGATAGTAACAATAACAAAATTTAAATTAGCACACCTTTAAAAAATTTTGGGTTGGAAATATCTTCTGGCTATGAACTTGAGCTTCTGTCTTAACTACAGGAACATCAAAATCAGAATTCAACTGCACAAACCCAAATAAATTTCTTCAAGTCCTTAATAAAATCACCCTCTATTATTCTTTTCCTCTTTCCATCCTTCTTCCTTGTATCAATCATTCTATACAAAACATAAAAATAATACAAATCCAAACAATCAATACTCCATTCTGTTAGAAACATAACGTATATATATGATCATATTGACAATTAATTAGTAGAATGAGAATTAACAGAAATTAGAAGCAGACCTTAAAGAGAGAAACCAGAATTCTTTCAGTTGGAGAGAGAAAGTCGCGTATTCGACTGTGTGATTTGTTGATTAACAAGTGCAACAAAAGTAAATTAAAAAACAATTAATTTACGCCACCAATTTGTCTAACAAACTGTGATGAAGAAGAAGAAGAAGAAGAAGAGAGAAATACGAGAACAAAAGTTATGGAGAAGGAGAAGAAGAAGAAGATTTTAGAGAGAGAAATATCATGCGTTTGAAATAAAAAACCACCAGATAATGATCCCCTAAATTAAGGAAACTGCCCATTAATATTAATCCCTTAATTTAAGGACTTTTAATTGTATTAGTATTGATAATAAAAATGATAAAATGTAGTATTTTTGCAATTATTTTATGAGTGTATGATTTTTGTAATTACTTTCATAAATGCACTAATATATGTAATTATTCCAAAATTCAAATACATTCATGTTCAATTTTCATGTCCATCTAGAAGAGCTCTTCTTTATTAAAAAAAAGAAAAAGAAGATAGTTTATTTGTAAATTAATTAGACTTCATGTTTAATTATTTTTGCAATGTGAACCCTCATGTCCTGACTTTTGTAATATGTTCTATTGTGTTCCGATTTTTGCCATGTGTGTTCCATTTTTGCGATGTTTTTATCATCTCTTTAGGTTTTGTGATATTTCACAAATCTCAATAAATTGATAAAAAAAAATTACCGTGTCTATATGTAGCAAAGAACCTATCAAATCTCACTAACATTTTCATATGGTTTGAAAGTTCCAATCCCTTTTTTTGTATTTTTAAATCATTCTTTAGTTTTTCATTGTGAATAATAATATGATTTATTTTTGTCAGTCTAATTAGATTTGTGACAATACTGCAAAAACTATACAGATGATAATGTAAATTATAAATAAGGAAATATGATGGAGTACTATAAGTTTTATATATATATATATATATATGAAGGGACACATTTGTAAATTGTCCTAATAAAATACTAACACCAGCATACATACATACATACATACATACATACATACATACATACATACATACATACATGTGTATTATATTTAGGCCTGGCAAAATATGGTTATGGGTTGGTTTTGGTTTTTAAAATATGGTTATGGGTTGGTTTAAGAACTAAAACCATATTAACCATTTTTAATATGGATAATGTGGGTTGGAACTATATGGTTATGGTTAAAAACCATATTAACCATATTAACCATTTTAATATTTTAAAATGGTTAATATGGTTAACCATACTAACCATTTTAATATTTTAATATATCTCTTACCCCACCCCACCCCTACCCCTACCTACCCACCTACCCACCCACCCCACCCACACCCACCCACCCACCCCACCCCACCCCACTCGTACCCCACCTACCTACCCCTACCCCCACCCACTCCACCCACCCCACCCACCCCCTACCCCCACCCACCCCACCCACCCCACCCACCTGTTACCCCCACCCCCACCAATCCACCAATCCACCCACCCACCCCCTACCCCTACCCCTCACCCCACCCCACCCACCCCTACCCCTACCCCACCACTCCCTTACCCACCTACCCCACCCTTGCACCCTATGCACCCCACCCACCCACCCACCCACCCCACTTACCCTACATAAATCGACCCACCCCACCCACCCCACCACCCCACATCACCCTACCTACTCCACTTACCAACCTACCCACCTACCCCACGCACCCCACTGCACTCACCCCCACCCCATCTCACCAATGGTAGGCGGGGTGGGTGGGGTAGGTAGGTAAGTGGGGTACATAGGGTAGGTGGGTTAGGGAGTGGGTGCAGTGGGGTGCGTGGGGTAGGTGGTAGGTAGGTAAGTGGGGTAGGTAGGGTGATGTGGGGTGGGTTGATTTGGGTAGGGTAAGTGGGGTGGGTGTGGTGTGGGGTGGGGTGGGGTGGGTGAGGGGGATCGGTGGGTAGGGTGGGTAAGGGGGTGGCGTGGGGGTGAGAGTGGGGGTGGGGTGGGGTGGGGTGGGTGGAGTGGGGGTAGAGGTGTATATATAATCACATAAAATTTCTTTTTGGGTGGGTGGGTGGGTGGGTGGGTGGGTGGGGGTGGGGGATGGGGATGGGGATGGGGGTGGGTGGGGGTGAGGGTGGGGGGTGGTAAGGGATGTATACATAATTACATAATATTTTTTTTTGGTGGGGTGGGGTGGGGGTGGGGGTGGGGGTGGGGTACGAGTGGGTAGGGGTAGGGGTGTATACATAATCACATAATATTTTTTTTGAGGGTGGGTGGGGGGCATGGGTGAGGGTGAGAGTGCGTGGGTGAGTGGGTGGGTGAGAGTGGGGTGGGGTGGGGTGGGGTGGGATGGGGTGGGTACCTTGGGAACATTCTAAATTATGATGATGCAAAATTGTAAATTAAGAATTAGTTTATGTGATGTTTAAGATTTAAAATTCAATTATCATCTTTGTGAGCCTAACTTTTGTTTTGGAACAAAATATGGGTCGAAAAATGGTTAACCGGATTGGAACCATAACCAACCTGAATAAATATGGTTCCAAACTTTAACCAACCTGAATAAATAAAAACGGTTAACCAACCCATTTGGTTCCAGTTAATATGGGTTGACCCGACAGTTAACCAACTATATTGCCAGGTCTAATTATATTTGAGCTTGGTAGGAACACTTAGTTTCCTTTTTAAGATTATATAGAGAAAAGGTGATGAATGAGAATATAATAAAAATGAAAGTGGGTAAGTGTAGGGATTCTTAATTAAACAACCTATGACACAAGGAATAAAGTGGTGGTTAAGGAGGTGAGATATACAATTTTGTTTTTTATCTACTTACTCCACAAAACTTACAACTAGAGTTGATATAAAAATACCCACAAGTGCATTGAATCTCCAAAACAATCATATGGACATATTATTGCGCGCTTATCTTGAAATCCAAGCAGCTAAGCACGTTCATAAAAAAATAAAAAAACGGCTGGCACAAGTTTCAAGACACATGTAGTCAGTGACCCTCTATAGATTTTGTACTAATATATGTGTGTGGAGTGTGGGATGCGGGGTGGGGTTGGTGTGTGAGAGAGAGGGAGAAGCTAAAAAATTATTGATTTAAAATGATGATTTTAACGAATTTTGAAATTATGTGAATAGGTTAAGGAAATTGATATTTTAATATATTTTTTTTATATTTCTACACGTAAAGTTCACATATTAGTTGATGTATCGATTTTTTATTAATTAATATACGAGTTATACGTGTGAATATATCAAAAAATAATATAAAAATATCAATTTTCTAGTTTAATGATGAGTTTCACATTCGTCTTAACTATTTGAGAATCCAAATTAAGAACGAAAAATGTCAAATTTTGTGATACGAAATATCGTAAGATAATATCTCTTTGAATCGTTTAATTAGTATAAAATATATTTCTTCCGAGTGTGATATGTTGGACGAGCGTTTTCTTAAAAAAAAATATGGTTAAAACTAGTGGAGTAGATATATTTAAAACTGATTATAAATTATTTCTAAATATAATATTACAATAAGAACATTTTTACTGCAATCATGATCAGGGTCGTTCTTGAGTACAGGCGGGAGGGTCGATCACCCTATTTGATGTCTCCAAAATTAGGTATACATTACCCATCTTGAGTCACCAGATACATGATACAGAATTCAAATACAACTTAATAATACAACTGTCGTGTACAATACGACAAAACTAAATTGTGAGTTTGAATACAAATATTGTCTACTAGAGAATATACAAACTCAAAAGGAGTCCTCATTATAATTATTATCACACTATTTCACAGAATAGTGAGTACTACTAATGCGCCATCTAGGACCATCACTCCATTCCCAGACTCGTCCCAGCTATATTCTCATTTTTTGAAGAGAACAGTGAAAGAAAAAGTGAGCTCAACTAGCCCAGTAAAAAATATTATGACTAAGATAATGCAGAATAATTTATCGTTAGCCTTCAACAGTGTTAAATTGATAAAATATAATAACTATCAAGTTTAATTGCAGCGAAACAAGCAATCCATTAGAAGAGTCAAGTATAGAATAAAATTTACTATCTTCTATGATTTAAAAGGTTTTTCATGATTTTTATCGTTGAGACTCGGCTTAATAAATAATCCACATCATCAAATCATCCCTGCACTAAAGGCCAAGGATATTTTTTAGTATCACGACCACGAATTATTCATGCACTACGGCTAAAGATAATCATGTTTTCATCAACGGTCCTGATCATGCCATAAAACAATTCATCTTTGCACTACGGCTAAAGAGAATCCATAGCCATAATCATACCAAAAACAATCCATCAATGCACTACGGGTCAATGATGACTTTTTTCATATCATTTGTAACATTACGGTTATGATTATACCGAATAATCCCTAGTCATAATCATACCAAGTCCATCAATGCACTACAGGCCACAGATGACTTTCAAAAAAATAAACATGAGGATGATGACAATGATATAAAAATTCAATAAAAACAAGTTCAAGAATTAATTTATCTAGGAACTGATAACGTCCAAATTGTCAACATGATATTTCTTTGTAAAGTAAAATTCAAGAATGCTCAGAAGAATATTTTCATGAAAAGATATTGGATGAAGCGCAAATATCAAGGATATTCCACTAATTTTATGGAGTATAGAAGTCAAAACTTTAACCAACTGAGTATAATAAAGAATGGAATAACAAAAGAAATCACCATATATGCGGTACTTCGCATAGACAGGTTATTCCAACAGAATAATAATTAACGGAACCAGGTCATACGTAAAGCACCGACAGGATGTTCCAACAGAATAATAAAGAACAGAATAATAACAGAAATCACCATGCATGCGGTACTTCGCATTGACAGGTTATTCCAATAGAATACCAATAAAGATGGAACCAGGTCCGACGTAAAACGCACAGACAGAATATTCTAACAGAATAATAATAAAGACGGAACCAAGTCCGGCGTAAAACGCACAGACATGATATTCCAACAAAATAATAAAGACGGAATCAGGTCCGGCGTAAAACACACATACAAGATATTCCAACAGAATAATAAAGACGGAATAATAGAAGAATGTCACCAAGTATAGGGTAACCCGCGTATACAAGTTATTCCAACAGAATAATAAAGAATGGAATAACATAAGTTCTCTTCATGAATACAAAAGAATAACACCCCTTACGAGTACAACAAATAATATTCCCTACCTTAGAAAGAAGAGTACTGGATATAGAAGTAGTGAAGTAGCAGAACACTTTTCTTCTTTCTCTCTATAGTTTCTCTCTCTAGAGTTTCAGTGAATTCGTAAGAAATAATGAATGAATGAGCTTTTATTTATAGAAAAATGGACTGAATAGTAACTAACTCATGAACGGTCCAGATTGATTTACTTTAATCTGTGGTCCATATTTAAAGAAAAATCTTTTAAATAAAATATAATATATTCTATTTATAATCTAATAAAACGAATAAATTTATAAAAGATTTTACTATGCAAACACTATGAAGGCACTATACAAACACTATGCATAATAAAATATAATATATTCTAACTATTGTCTAATAAAGCAAATAACTTTATAAAAGTATTTTGTTTTATATAAAAAGATTTTACTATGTAAAACACTGTGCAATACTATGCATAATAAAATATAATATATTATATTTATAGAATAATTTTATAAAAGTATTTTGTTTTATATAAAAAGATTTTACTATGCAAAACACTATGCAGACACTATGCATAATAGAATATAATATATTCTATTTATAGAATAACTTTATAAAAGTTTTCTGTTTTACATAAAAAAATTCTATTTTATTACATTAATAATACATATAAAACAAAACTAAGTGACTTATCACATAAGCATCAATAATCAATACCGTGTGCTACTATGCAACCACACGTATTACTGTACTTTTACTACCGAGTAGTTCAACAGTATTAACAGTAAAACTTTCGCCGTTATTCTCATAAAATATTTTTGTCGTTTTCTCCATCCGACAATAATTCCGTTGCGGAGTCCACCAATGATTGTACCGTCGTACGGATATTCCCCGACAAAAAGAATATTCTCTGACCAATCGAATATTATATAATAACTTGCGTACTTTGCAAAATTTATAAATAATATCTACAACTATAACATTATATCAAATCCACACCATAATATTCAAAAAAATATTTCGAGAAAATTAAATCTTTATTCATAAAATTTGGGGTCTCACAATCTCCCCTCCTTATGAAATTTCGCCCTCAAAATTTATGTACGTACCTGGTATGCTGAACATGTGAGGATACCTCCGACTTCATTTCAAATTCTAACTCTTGAGGTATAACCTTTGAGTGTTGAATATGATTTTTCTTATCCTAGATTTTAACACGTATCTCCTCAAACGTTAAATCATCCGCTATCTCGTTCGGTTCTAAATTAATTATGTGGCTCGAGTCGTCCACATATTTACGTAACATCGATACGTTTAAAACATTTTGAACACGCGATATACTTGGCAGTAAAACGAGTCTATAGGCCACAATTCCTACTTCATCCAGAATTTAAAATGGGCCAATTAAATCGAGGGTTGAGATTTCCTCTCTTTGTCGATTCTTGCTTCTAGAATAACGCCGTCTTGAACCTTCTTCTTCACATTCATCAGCTCTGAGTATGTAGCTTGAGCGGCTTTAACTTTATCGATTAAAGTTGATTCTAATAGTATATTCGTTATCTTCACGTGGGTTCGTATATTCGCACTTGTAACTGCATACAATCTTCTAGTCAATGCGTCAGCTACCACGTTCGCACTTCCACGATGATATTGCATGGTACTATCGTAATCTTCAACAGCTCGAGCCAATGTCTTTGGCACATGTTATGTTCGTTTTAAGTAAAGAGATATTTGAGGGTTTTAGAAATGGGTTTTGTACTAGGGTCAATACAAAATTTGATTTTACGCTCTAGGGGTAGGCTAAGAAGTCTTCAAGAATACGTCAGGATATTTATTAACAATAGAAATATCATTCAAAACTGTGACTCTCATCCAAGACTTGGATAGCACGTCACATTGATACCTATCAACTTGCCACCGTTATTCACAACGTCCCCTACGGAAAGTTTGGCTTCGGTGCATTCCACACAAGGAAGTCAACAATGAAAGCAGCGGGGCTCTTTACTTATGGCTTGATATGACAATGATTGACTTTAGTGGTTTGGTTACTTTGAATTCGCATAACAGGTTGGTTAGGAGTATGAAAGCTAACAACCTTACGAAAAGCATGATGAGTAGTTAACCAATCGATTCCTAAAATCGCATCAAAGGCGAGTATTTTCAATTAGATAAGATCGACAGGTAACGTGAAAGTGTTGATTTGAATCAACAAGATTTATAAATAGTGGAGGTAACGAAGGTTTCTACTATCGAAGTTTCAACCAATAAGTCAGTCTAATTTCTCCGAAGTCAAATTTAAACGTTGAGCGCAAGCAAGAGAGATAAAAGATTGGATAGAACCGATATCTAATAAGGTATAGACTTCACAAGAATTTATAATTAACTAACCAATGCTAACTTCGTTCGGGTTATTCGCTTTTTGAGAAGTCATGAAAAATGCTCTTCTTGAAACCACCGACTTTGTTTTCTCCGTATCCGCCTTTGGTGCCACTGTTCCAACTGGACTTGACTTCACTATACGATAAAATCGAGCTAAATGACCTTCTCTTCTTGAAATTTCCACTTCTATTATCTTGGCAATGATTACCACCGAAGTGGTTACCATTCTTGGCATGATAATTTCCCCCACGATGGTTATCATTGTTCCGATGGCTGTTGCCACCGGTGTGATTATTATCGTGTTGTTGGTCGTTACCTTTTGATTGAGCTAACTCAACGGTCTCATATGCTTCATTGCCTATCTCAATATTTTTAGATGTCATTTTCAAACACTGTCACAAAACAAAGGTTAATTAACATATCACATATTATTCCTATACTCTGACCGACCAATTAAATACCAAATAAACTTAGGTAGGTCATACTAGCGAAGGAATTCTTCATCTCTCCCCTCCTAGTTCTTGTCTCACATCTCAGCCAGGGATCATATCCCTAAGCTTTGATACAAACTGCGATGCCCCTAAAATTAGGTATATATCACCCATCTTGAGTCGCCAGATACATGGTACAGAATTCAAATACAACTTAATAATACAACTGTCGTATACAATATGACAAAACATAAACTGTGAGTTTGAATACAAATATCGTCTATTAGAGAGTATACAAACTCAAAAGGAGTCCTCATTACAATTATTATCACACTATTTCACAGAATAGTTAGGATTACTAATGTTGTCATCTGGTCCGTCACTCCGTTCCCCGACTCGTCCCAGCTATATTCTCATTTCCTGAAGAGAACAGTGAAAGAAAGGGTGATCTCAACTAGCCCAGTAAGAAATATTATGACTAAGATAATAAAGAATAATTTATTGTTAGCCTTCAACAATGTTAAACTGATAAAATATAATAACTATCAAGTTTAACTGCAGCGGAACAATTAAATCATTAGAAGAGTCAAGTAGAGAATAAAATCTACTATCTTCTATGATTTAAAAGGTTTTTCATGACTTTTATCGTTGAAACTCAGCTTAATAAATAATCCACATCATCAAATCATCCCTGCACTACAGGCCAATGATATTCTTTAGTATCACGACCACGAATTATCCATGCACTACGGCTAAAGATTGTAAGACCCCAACTTTTATGAATAAAGAATAATTTTCTCGAATTATATTTTTGAATATAATGGTATTGATTTGATATAATGTTATAGTTGTGGGTAATATTTATAAATTTTGCAAAGTTCGCAAGTTGTTATATAATATTCGATTGGTCGAGGAATATTCGTTTTAACAGGGAATATTCGTACAACGACACAATCATTGGTGGACCCAACAACGGAATTATTGTCGGATTGAGAAAACGACAAAAAAATACTTTATGAAAATAGCGGCGGAGGTGTTACCGTTAAAACTGTTGAACTACTCGATAGTAAAAGTACAGTAATACGTGTAGTTGCACAGTAGCACACGGTAGTGATTATTGAAGCTTACGTGAGAAGTCACTCAGTTATACTCAATTATTGCTACAGTAATTGCTGCATCATATTTCTCATATTATTGATTCAATTATTGTTAGAGTATCCTCTGTATTATATGATATATTATTAAATAAATAATTGAGACGACAAAGTTATTCATATTATTATTTTCAATATTGACAATGTCTAGAAGTTCTGTCAAGGAAAAGTTTGGTCACCTAATTGCGCGCCAATAAGGAGAAATCTTTATCGGAAAGCCCCCTCTTTCATGGGAACGAACTGGTTGTTAAATATTGTGAATTATAATATTAATGATGAATAAGTTCGTGTTGATTAAAGATGAATTTTATAGTTCCATTATGTTGGACTTATTTGTGTTAGTATAATTGATGTCTGGAGGATATATTGTTGAATTGGGTATTCGGGACACTTTTCGTGTTGGAGTTACTATTCATGAGTTACTATTCAAGAATTACTATTCACGGGATACTATTCACCCGTAAGATATATTTATTTTCGGTCCAAATTATTTTTGGGTACAATATTATTTCATGAGGAGATATGCTAATTTTTCAGACCGTTGGTTGAAGATATAATAGTAAATCAATATGGACCGCTGGTGGAAGTTATAATAGTAAATCAATATGGATCGCTGGTTTAAAGTTTTAATAGTAAATCAGTATGGACCGTTGTTTTAAGTTTTAATAGTAAACTAATCTGGATCGTCCGTATAAAAGTAAATCAATCTGGACTGTTCATGGATTAGTTACTATGCAATCCATTCTTCTATAAATAGAAGCTCATTCCTTCATTATTTCTTACGAATTCACTGAAACTCTAGAGAGAGAATTACAAGAGAACCTATAGAAAAGTATTCTGGTACTTCCATACTCTTATATTCAGTTTCTTTTACGATAAGGGATGTTATTTGTTGTACTCATGAAGAGAACTTATGTTATTCCATTATTTATTATTCTGTTGGAATAACCTGTATACGCGGGGCTACCCTATACATGGTGACATTCTTCTAATATTCCGTTCTTTATTATTCTGTCAGAATATCCTGTCTGTGCATTTACACCGGACCTGGTTCCATTATTTATTATTCTGTCGGAATATCCTGTGTGACGCCCCCAAAATAGGTATACAACACCCATTCTGAGTCGTCAAAATACATGGTACAGAAACAACTACAACTTTATTAATACAACATAAAAACTGTGAGTTTAAATACAAATATTGTCATCTAGACAACATCCACACTCAAATAAGTCCTCATTACAATTATTAATACACTATTCTATAGAATAGTGAGGACTACTAGAACCACTTCTAGAACCATCATTCCACACCCCGACTAGTACTCGCTACATTCTCGCGTCCTGAGAAGAAAAATGGAACAACAAGGAAAAGGGTGAGCTCAACTAGCCCAGTAAAGAATATTATGACTAAGATAATATAGAACAAATTATCGTTAGTCTTCAACAGAGAAAAATCTAATAGAATACAATAGACAACCAGTTTTAAATCAATCTTCGCAGCGGAAATAATAATTCATTAGAAGAGTTAAGTAGATAATGCAAACTACTATCTTCTATATATGAATTTAAAAGTTCGTTGTCGATATTTTATCCCTATAACATCAATCAATATATCTGGAATCAAATATTCATCTTTGCACTACAGGCCAAAGATATTCATCAATTGGTCATGTTCATCTAAACACCTGTTCATCTTTGCACTACGAGCCAAATATATTAATTAGTCGGTCATGTTCATCTCAACACCTGTTCATCTTTGCACTATGGGCCAAAGATATTCATCAAGAAATCATTCATCTTTGCACTACAGGCCAAAGATATTCAGTAATATCATCATTTAGGACTGATGATGATGAAAAAATATATTTTAAAGAAAATGAATCCAGTGAAGCAAAAGAACAAATATTAAGGATTCGTACTTTGAACAATTCTCATTCAAAAATATTTCATAAATAACCAGAGTGGAGTAAAATTCAAGAATGATCAAAACATGGATACAATCAAAGCTAGTATCTATAATAGATATCTTGGACGAAAAATGAAAATTTAATTTTTTTGTGAATAGTGTCGTATTCGTGAATAGTGCCGTATATGTGAATAGTAACTCCGACACCAAAAAATAGAAATTTCACAAAAAACATCATCATGCTTCGTGAATAGTACTCGTGAATAGTAACTTATGAATAGTAACCCCGGCATGAAAAGTTCCAAATTTGATAAAAAAAAATTTCAACCAATATTTCGGTATAATGATATTGAAGAAATAATATCATTTTTGAATAAAATAACATCCCTTACCTCATAAAGAATAATACTTCTGACTAGAATACTGGATATAGTGCTGAAAGAACTTGCACCGTATAGCAATACTCAAAGTACTAAAATACTCACAAGAATACGCTCAATATATCAAGAGAGAAAGAGAGAGAAGATTTCAGTTTCTGGTGTGATTTTCAATTCTAACCTAAGCACCCTATTTATAGAAAAATGCTTAGAACACCAAAGCAGAAAATTGAATATAATAATATTATATATAAAACAAATTCCTATGCCCACTTTGAAATCTGATTTCAGCCATCTAGCACATGTTAAAGATGTCCACAAACATTTAAAAAACATTTTTCTTTTAAAACATAAATAAAACTTCCAAAAATCAATTATTTTGGAACTTCAGAACTTTAATAATTCATAATAAATAGCCCTTTTATCAGAAAATTCAAATCTTGAGAGTTTTTATAGGAAATTCAATTCTCTACAACTTTGCAGAAGAAATTTTTTCCAACTTCCAAACAGAAATTGACCGAAATCCATAAACGGACGATTTTACAGGCTATAATCAAATTTCAGTCAAGAAATGGAGTTCACCGACACACAAAACATGTGTTAAACATCTTTTGCAACAAAAAATACTCTTCCTCCTCATATACTCATATATCCCACATTCATTGTAAAAATATCACCATTATTATATTATAATAATATAATAAAATATTATTTTATCAGAAAAGATAAAATATCAATTTTTAACAATTGTCACTTTAAAAATTTTCTCCATCTATATCCACATAAAATTAATATTTTCCTCATCATATAAATCAATAATTAATTATTCACAAATAATATTACAGAATCACAGTACTGGTAACCAGGCCGTTCCCAGGAAAGAGTGGGCTTTCCAATAAAGATTTCTCTTTACTGGCGCGTAATTAGGTGACCAAACCTCTCCTTAGACATAATTTTCTAGACATTGCCAATAATATTATCTAATAATATTATTCAGATAATATAAATTATTGCTCCGATAATAAAAAAATACTGTGTAGTGACAATTATTGAAATAACAGTAATATAAAAAAATCAACGCAACAATTATTGAATCAATAAAATAAAATACTGAATAGTAATTACTGTTACAATTTTTTAGTAGTGCCTTCTTACGTAAGAATCAATAATTGGTGAAATATCGTGTGCTACTGTGCAACAACGCGTATTACTGTATTTTAACCACCGGGTATTCCAACAGTATTAACGGTAACAACTACGCCATTATTTATAAATAACTTATACTTGTTGTTTTCTTCATCCAATCACTTTTCGTTATGGGGCCCACAAAAGACTTCCCCGTCGTACGAATATTCCCCGACAGCAAGAATATTCCACGACCAAACGAATATTCCCCGACAACAATGAATATTTTATAACCACTTGCTTATTTAAAATATTTGCTCATTTTACCCATAACTAACAACATTAATCAAATCAACCCCTTACTATTTTAAAATAATAATTAGAGAAATTAAATTTCATTTATTAATAATTTGGGGTCTTACATCCTGTCTGTGCGTTTACGCCGGACCTGGTTCCATTATTTATTATTCTGTCAGAATATCCTATCTGTGCGTTTACGCCGGACCTGGTTTCATCCTTTATTATTCTGTTGGAATAACCTGTCTGTGTGGTTTATCGCATGCATGGTGATTTCTTTTATTATTCCATTCTTTATTATACTCAGTTGGTTAAAACTTTGACTTCTATACCCATGAAATTAGTGGAATATCTTTGATATTTGCGCTTCATCCAGTATCTTCTTATGGAAATATTCTTCTGAGCATTCTTGAATTTTACTCTACAAAGCAGTATCATGTTGACAATTTGGACGTTATCAGTTCCTAGATAAATTAATTCTTGAACTTGTTTTATTGAATTCTTATATCATTGTCATCATCCTCATGTTTATATTTTGTTGAAAGTCATCTGTGGCCTGTAATGCATAGATGGACTTGGTATGATTATGACCAAGAATTATTCGGTGTAATCATGACCGTAATGTTACAAATGATGTGATAAAAGTCCTCATTGGCCCGTAGTGTATTGATGGACAGTTGTTGGCATGATCATGACCATTAATGAATACACGAATGTTATTGGCCCGAAATGCATGGATAATTTGTGTCGTGATACTAAAGAATATCCTTGGTCGTAGTGCAGGGGTGATTCGATGATGTGGATTATTTATTAAGATGAGTCCCAACGATAAAAGTGATTAAAAAACCTTTTTAAATCATAGAAGATAGTATATTTTATTCCCTACTTGACTCTTCTAATGGATTGTTTGTTCCGCTGCAGTTAAACTTGATAGTTATTATATTTTATCAGTTTAACACTGTTGAAGGCTAACGATAAATTATTCTGCATTATCTTAGTCATAATATTTTTTACTAGGCTAGTTGAGCTCACCCTTTCTTTTACCATTCTCTTCAGGTAATGAAAACGTAGCTGGGACTAGTCGGGGAACAGAGTGATGGTCCTAAATGGTGCATTAGTAGTCCTCACTATTATGTGAAATAGTATGATAATAATTGTAATGAGGACTCCTTTTGAGTTTGTATAATTTCTAGTAGACAATATTTGTATTCAAACTCACAGTTTATGTTTTGTCATATTGTACACGACAGTTGTATTATTAAGTTGTATTTGAATTCTGTACCATGTATCTGGCGACTCAAGATGGGTGATGTATACCTAATTTTGGGGGCGTCACAGTTGGTATCAGAGCTTAGGGATATGATCCCTGGCTAAGATGTGAGAATAGAACTAGGAGGGGAGAGACGGAGAATTCCTTCGCTAGTATGACCTACCTAAGTTTTTTTTGGTATTTAATTGGTCGGTCAGAATATATGTGACAACCCCAAAATAGGTTCATTCCATCCAACCCATTTTGAGTCGCCAAATACATGGTACAAAAAACAACTACAACTTTATTACAACAATTGTCATGCAAAATACAACAACACATATACTGTGAGTTTGGATACAAATATATACCAAATATGACACATGTCACAACCGTGGACAGCACCTCACAGTGACACCTTACATAAAGGTATAGTCAAAAACTGTTTTAGAAACTAAAATCTTTGGGAAGTGCTCAAGGAAACCTTCGTACATGGGAGGCTATGCTTCTAGGTTATGATAGATATCATATGGCCACAAAATTATCCTTGGTTGACCCAATAGACCCTAAAGAAAAATGAGAAGATTACTATAATATTCTTCCCAATGGTGAGTCTTCTCTTGATTTATCATTATCTCCATTGTCTCAAATTGAGAATTATACTTCAAACAAACACCAAGATTATATAGGTAGTGCTCGTAAATATACTCATCAAGTGGATGAGCACAACCCTGTCTTATGATGACATGAGGTTGTATATCATTAGACATCTTGTATGATAGTGGCAAAACACCCTTCCAACGTTGGGTTCGCCTCTCCCTATATGATTCACCAAATATAACTACTAAAAGATGTATACAACACACTTGTCTATACTGTTTAGGGAGAACTCCACAGCTAGAGACCACCGTTCTATTGCCTTGTTACCCCCGTTCGACCCAGCTACACTTTTATTACCCGAAAGGAATTGTGAAGCAAAAGGATGAGCACAACTAACTCAGTAAAGAATATCATGACTAAAGATAATTGAATTATCAATAGCCTTCATCAATAACTAATCAGAGATTTAGAACATATGGTAGATGATAAAAATTTCAACCATAGTTGCAGCGGAACGAGTAATCCATTAGAAGAGTAAAATAGGCAATACAGTCTATTATCTTCTCCATTTTAAAAGTCCACCAACAATGCTTTATCCCTGTAATATCAATCAACAATTCATATCCACAATCACATGTATAACTCATAATCGTAATTGTAGTTCTAAATTCCTTTTCTCATCCAGGACAAAGATAATTTTTATCACCTGTCTTTACCTGAAACATCAAAGATCATGGTTATACCAAATCACAGTTGTTGTTCATAATCATACTAATAAATTCATCTTTGCACTACGGGCTAAAGATATTCATTAACAATTCATCTTTGCACTACATGCCAAAGATATTTAACAAGAAGTCATCTTTGCATTACGGGCCAAAGATATTCAACAACAGGTCATCTTTGCACTATGGGCCAAAGATTTTCATTAACAGTTCATCTTTGCACTACAGGCCAAAGATATTCCTCAACAATTCATATTTACACTACAGGCCAAATATATTAATATCTCAAAGAAATATATAATCATTTCAGAATTTATATAAACAATAATTATAACCATGTTGATCAATTCACCTTTGCACTTAAGCAAAAGATATTCAATTATAAATTCAATGGTCATGATCATACCAGTCACAATTCAACTTTTCACTACTGGCCAAAGAGAACCCTAGTCACGATCATACCAATAATCTACCCATCTTTATACTCAAGTGAAAGAGAATTTCAATATCAGGGTTATAAAAATGTTATATATGATAATAAAATCAATATAATCAATATATAGTTTTAATCTCCAGAGTAATATTCATAAATCAACTATAATTTGGTTAGAAAAAGAAACCAATTTTGTAGTGAATAGTACTCGTGAATAATAACTCGGGAATAGTAACTCGTGAATAGTAACTCATGAATAGTAACTCGTGAATAGTACTCCATATTCGTACATAGTACCATATACGTAAATAATGTCATATACGTAAATAGTGTCATATACATGAATAGTGTTGTATACGTGAATAGTGCCATATACGTGAATAGTAACCCTGACTCAAAAAGGTAGAACTTCCACAATAAAATCCATACCAATATTTCAGTATAATGATATTGAAGAAAATAATATCATTTAAGAAGAAAACAACATCCCTTACTATCCCTTAAAATCCCTTACTATCCCTTACCTCAAAAGAGAAGCACTTCTGACTGGATATCGGATATGACGCTGAAGGAAACTTGCACTGATGAATATCAACTCACCAAGTATCTAAATACTCACAAATACACTCAATAATCTTGAGAGAGAAAGAGAGAAAGCTTATGTTTCTGGTGTGATTTTCAATTCTAACTTAGCCCTCAATTTATAGGAAAATTTTAGCAGACTTGACCTGCAACCTGATGGCTTTACCTGCTACTATTCCCACCCACCACATTTGAAATAAATTTCAGCACATTATTTCACCAAACACAAGTGGGACCCACTCAATTCTAGAATTTTCCATCAAAATGCTAAATTCGAATATTTCAACAATTTCTGAACCATTCACCTCTTAAAATTCATAACAAATCATACGTTCATTTTTAACGGTTCAAAATTTGTGGACATATACTCAACTTATATATGTATAACATATCCAAAAATTACAACGGTCCAACGGTCGGATTAAAAATTATAACTCACGCAATATATCTCAAAATCACTGGTTTAATTTTTAATACCTTCATTCCGACAAAAATACTGATAAAATTTCTCAACAGTAATTCCTTCATTTATAAACACATAAATAAATCCATCATTTATATCCACATCAAATAAATATTTCTTTATCATATAAATCAATAATTAATTATTCACAAATAATATTACAGAATCATAATTATGAAAACCAGGCCGTTCCCAGGAAAGAGGGGGCTTTCCGATAAGGATTTCTCCTTACTGGCGCGCAATTAGGTGACCAAACCTCTCCTTGACAGAACTTTCTAGACATTGTCAATAATTCTATCTCATAATATTATTCAAATAATATGAATTATTGATCTGATAATGGAAAATACTATGCAGTGACAATTATTGAAACAACAATAATATAAAATATTAACGTAGCAATTATCGAATCAATAAAATAAAATATTGAACAGTAATTATTGTAACAATTATTGAGTAGTGCCTTCTTACGTAAGAATCAATAATTCAAGATACTGTGCAATACCGTGTGCTACTGTGCATTCACGCGTATTACTGTATTTTAACCACCGGATATTCCAACAGTGTTAATGGTAACCATTACACCGTTATTTATAAAAACTCAAATTTTTTATTTTCTTCATCCGACAGTTATTCTGTTATGGGGCCCACAAATGGCTGCGCCGTCGTACGAATATTCCCAGACAGAAAGAATATTCCACGACCAAACGAATATTCTCCAACAACAATAAGTATTTTATAACCACTTGTGTATTTTGAAAAAATTCATATATCACCCTTAACTTTAATTTTTTTATCAATTTAACCATTTACTGAATAGTAATTATAAGAAAAATTGAATACTTTTATTTCATAAAATTCGGGGTCTTACAATATAGGGATAATATGTTACATGTCAATTAACCTTTTGTTTTGTGGCAGTATCTGAAAATGACATCCGAGAATGTTGAGAATAGCAATGGAGCACAGGCGACCAATGACTCACCACATAATCAGGATAATGTGCATCAGGAAGGCGACAATCCTCATGCAAACAACAACACTAACCAAATGATGAATGACGGAGTGTTCAGAGGCTTTATGCAATTCATGCAACAGCAGACGAGAGCGGCTCCTGTCCACAATGTAGGTGGGAATACTGGAAACTCTCGGACGGTCACCGCTAAATAGTTCAAGGAGCTGGGACCACCGGAGTTTATTGGAGAGCCAAAACCACTAAAGGCGGAAGCATGGATAAAGCAGATCACCAAGATATTTGATGTCTTGGGATGCTCTGATGAACAAAAGGTTCCCTTTGCCGCCTTTATGTTGCGAAGAGAGGCAGATTACTGGTGGGAATCGGTAAAGCGTACTCAACCTGCCGCACTGAAGATGTCTTGGAAGAAGTTCCAAGAACTATTCAACGACAAGTACTTTCCCGAAAGTATTCGTCACATAAAAGAAGTGGAGTTTATCAAGCTGGAGCAAAATAACATGACTGTGTCATAGTATGAGGCTAAATTTGCAGAGTTGTCCTGGTTTCTATCCCATTTGGTGGATAATGAGGAGCAAATGACGCGAATATTTTTACGATGTTTGAAACCTGAGATACGTCAACATTTTATTTCTCATAAAATGTGTTTGTATTCAGATGTTGTATATAGGGCTCAGTTAGTGGAGCGCGATAACGAGTCAACGCAACCAAAGGAGAACAGTCATCGAAGCAGTGACAATAAGCGTGGAGGGAATCAACAGGCCAGAAGTGGTTACCACTTCAGTGGTAATCAAGGCCAAAACAATAAGAATTGATATTTCTAGAAGAGGAGATGCAACAATGATGGAAGGATGTCAGCACCAGCACCTGTTGTTAAGGAAGGAGAATGACCACCTATCATATGCTTCAAATGCGGAGGGGAGGGACACATCAGTCCAAACTGCGCGATGCCGTCCAAAGCATGTTATAATTGTGGAAGAGAAGGTCACTTAGCTCGATTTTGTCGTTCACCGAAGATTTGTTCAGCTAGGATGGAGGCACCGAAGGCCGTCCCAGAAAAGTCAAAGCCGGTAGTGCAAGGGAGAGCGTTTTTTGTGACCTTGTAGAAAGCAAGGAACCCGAATGAGGTCATCACGGGTAAGCTTATCATAAACTCTAGCGAAGTCTATACTTTATTTGATACCGGTTCTACCCATTCTTTTATTTCTCCTACTTGCGCTCAACGATTAAATTTGACTCAGGAGAAATTAGACTTTGACTTATATGTGGAAACTCTGTTGGGAGAAACCTTCATTACATCCACTATTTATAAGTCTTGTTTGGTTCAAATCGGTAACCGCACATTAACTGTCAATCTTATTTCTTTAAAAATACTTGCATTTGACGTAATTCTAGGGATTGATTGGTTAAATACTCATCACGCAAAAATTGATTATTTTCGTAAGGTTGTTAGTTTTCATATTCCTAATCAATCTATTATGCAAATTCAAGCGACCAAACCATTAAAATGAATCACGGTCATTTCAAGCCATAAAGCTATTCTTTTATTGAAAAACGGATGTCAAGCTTTCTTAGATCATGTCACAGATTTAAACAAAAATACGTCAGTTTTGAACGATATTTCTATTGTTAATAAATTTCCTGACGTATTCCCTGAAGAACTTCCTGGCCTACCCCCAGAGCGTGAAATTAAATTTTGTATCAACCTTGAACCTGGTACAAAACCCATTTCCAAAGCCCATATCGAATGGCTCCTATTGAACTTCAGGAGTTAAAGACCCAATTGCAGGAATTGTTAGACATTGGTTTCATTAGTCCTAGTACGTCTCCTTGGGGTGCTCCTGTTCTATTCGTGAAGAAGAAAGATGGGAGTATGCGACTTTGTATTGATTATCCAGAGTTGAATCATGTCACCATCAAAAATAGGTACCCATTGCCACGTATTGGTGACCTGTTTGACCACTTGCAAGGAGCCAAATTCTTTTCAAAGATTAATCTTCGTTCTGGATATGACCAATTGAAGATTAGAACCGATGACATCCCAAAGAAGGCTTTCAGAACTCGGTACGGGAATTATGAATTCCTAGTTATGTCCTTTGGATTGACTAATGCTCATGCTTCCTTCATGGATATGATGAACCGAGTATTCATGGAATATTTGAATCCCTTTGTGGTCGTCTTTATTGATGACATCTTTATTTATTCCAAAAGTCGTGAAGATCATGAGAAACACTTGAGGCTGACACTCCAAAAGCTTCGTGAATACAAGCTTTATGCCAAGTTGAAGAAATGTGAGTTATGGCTTGAGGAAGTAGCATTCCTTGGGCACGTAGTATCAAGTCATGGAATATCTATTGACACAGCAAAGATTGAAGCTATTAAAAGCTGGGAGCAACCTAAATCAGTGACCAAAGTACGTAGCTTTCTCGGTTTAGCTGGTTATTATCGGAGATTCATGGAAGAATTTTCTCGAATCGCTACTCCATTAACTCAGCTGACTCAAAAAGATACAAAGTTCGGTTAGAGCGAAGAATGTGAGAAGAGTTTTCAAGAACTCAAGAGGCGACTCAATTCAGCACCTGTTCTGAGAATACCATCTGGCTCGGAGGGATTTGTCATCTACAGTGATGCTTCAGGCAAAGGGTTGGGATGTGTTCTCATGCAACATGAGAAAGTCATAGCCTATGCCTCAAGACAACTCAAAGAATATGAGAGGAATTATCCTATTCATAATCTAGAGTTAGCATCTGTTGTCTTCGCACTTAAAATTTGGAGGCATTACTTATATGGGGAGAAAGTGGAGATCTTTACGGATCATAAAAGCCTCAAATATTTCTTCACTCAAAAGGAACTCAACATGCGACAACGAGGTTAGCTTGAACTGTACAAAGATTATGATTATACCATCCAATACCATCATGGAAAAGCGAACGTGGTAGCTGACGCATTGAGTAGAAGATCATATGCAAGTACGAGTGCGATATTGTCAACGCAAAGGCCCATTTTGTGTGACTTGCAAAGGATGGAGATAGAGTTAAAAACTCCAGGGACCCATGCGATGATGGTGAATATACGTGTAGAACCGATTTTAATTGATAAAGTTAAAGCTTCTCAAGCTACAGACCCGGAGCTGATGCGTATGAGGAAGAAAGTGCAAGAAGGTGCTATGCCGGAAGCAAGAATCGATGAAGAAGGAATACTTCGAGTCAACTCCAGACTTTGTGTTCCTAACGACCCTGATTTAAAGTATAAAATCATGATGGAGACACACAACACACCATTTGCAATCCATCATGGGAGTACCAAAAATGTATCATGATATTCGACATACATTTTGGTGGAGCAATATGAAGAGAGAGATAGCGGAGTTTATCTCAAGGTGTTTAACTTGTCAATGAGTCAAGGAGAAGCATCAAGTACCAAAAGTTCCATTGCAACCACTTGAAATTCCAGAATGGAAGTGGGAACACATTACCACGGATTTAGTTACCGGTCTTCCTAAGGTTTCTCAAGGCATAGATGCGATTTGGGTCATTGTTGATAGATTGACCAAGTCTTCTCATTTCTTACCGATATGAGAAACTTATACACTTGAACGTCTTGCTCATATATATATAAATGAGAATGTAAGACTGCATGGTATGCCGATATCCATAGTTCCTGATCGAGACCCAAGATTCACTTCACGATTTTGGGTTAGTTTGCAAAAAGCTATGGGCACAGACTTACGATTTAGCTCAGCATATCATCCTCAGACGGACGGATAGTCGAAGAGGACTATTCAAACTCTTGAAGATCTATTAAAACTCTATGTCCTTGACTTAAGGGGAAGTTGGGACAAGTTTTTACCATTGGTGGAGTTTTCCTACAACAACGTTATCAAGCAAGTATTGGCATGGCTCCATTCGAAGCGTTGCATAGGAGAAAGTGTCGTTCTCCAGTATGATGGGATGAGGTGGGTGAAACAACGTTGTTGGGACTGGAGTTGGTACGTATGACTACAGAAAAGATTCAAACGATTCGACTATGTATAAAAACCTCACAAGATCGACAAAAGAGTTATGTTGATCTTCATCGAAAGGACGTAGAATTCGATATTGGAGATCATGTGTTGTTATGTGTTGCTCCATGGAAAGGAGTTACAAGATTTGGAAAGAGAGGAAAGCTCAATCCTAGATTCATTGGCCCATTTTTAATTCTTGAGCGAGTGGGAACTGTGGCCTATAGAGTCGCCTTACCGCCTAGTATGTCTCGTGTTCATAATGTTTTTCACATATCTATGTTATGTAAATATGTGAAAGACCCAAACCACATTATTGAGTTAGAACCAGACGAAATAGAGGAAGATTTAACGTATGAAGAGTTACCTGTTAAAATCTTGGATAAGAAGGATCATGTTCTACGCTCCAAGGTTATACCTCAAGTTAAAATTTTGTGGAGAAACCACGATGTGGAGGAAATGACTTGGGAGTTAGAATTTGAGATGAAGTAAAATTATCCTTATCTCTTCGACATACCAGGTATGTACCCTAATTTTGAGGAAGAAATTTCATAAGAAGGGTAGGTTGTAAGACCCCAACTTTTATGAAAAAAGAATAATTTTCTCGAATTATATTTTTAAATATAATGGTATTGATTTGATATAATGTTATAGTTGTGGGTAATATTTATAAATTTTGCAAAGTATGCAAGTTGTTATATAATATTCGATTGGTCGGGGAATATTTGTTTTAATAGGGAATATTCGTACAACGACACAATCATTGGTGGACCCCACAATGGAATTATTGTCGGATTGAGAAAACGACAAAAAAATACTTTATGAAAATAACGGCGGAGGTGTTACAGTTAAAATTGTTGAACTACCCGGTAATAAAAGTACAGTAATACGCGTAGTTGCACAGTAGCACACTGTAGTGATTATTGATGCTTACGTGAGAAGTCACTCAGTTATACTCAATTATTGCTACAGTAATTGCTGCATCATATTTCTCATATTATTGATTCAATTATTGTTACAGTATCATGTGCATTATATGATATATTATTAAATTAATAATTGAGACGGCAAAGTTATTCATATTATTATTTGCAATATTGACAATGTCTAGAAGTTCTGCAAGGGAGAGGTTTGGTCACCTAATTGCGCGCCAATAAAGAGAAATCCTTATCGGAAAGCCCCCTCTTTCCTGGGAACGACCTGATTGTTAAATATTATGAATTATAATATTAATAATGAATAAGTTCGTGTTAATTAAAGATGAATTTTATAGTTCCATTATATTGGACTTATTTGTGTTAGTATAATTGATGTCTGGAGGATATATTGTTCAATTGGGTATTCGGGATACTTTTTGTGTTAGAGTTACTATTCACGAGTTACTATTCACGGGGTACTATTCACCCATAAGATATTTTTATTTTTGGTCCTAATCATTTTTGGTTACAATATTATTCCATGAGGAGATGTGCTAATTTTTCAGACCGTTGGTTGAAGATATAATAGTAAATCAATATGGACCGCTGGTGGAAGTTATAATAGTAAATCAATATGGATCGTTGGTTTAAAGTTTTAATAGTAAATCAGTATGGACCGTTGTTTTAAGTTTTAATAGTAAACCAATCTGGATCGTCCGTATAAAAGTAAATCAATCTGGACCGTTCAAGGATTAGTTACTATGCAATCAATTCTTCTATAAATAGAAGCTCATTCCTTCATTATTTCTTACGAATTCATTGAAACTCTAGAGAGAGAATTACAAGAGAACCTATAGAAAAGTATTCTGCTACTTCCTTACTCTTATATTCAGTTTTTTTTACGGTAAGGGATGTTATTTGTTGTACTCATAAAGAGAACTTCTGTTATTCCATTATTTATTATTCTGTTGGAATAACCTGTATACGTGGGCTACCCTATACATGGTGATATTCTTCTAATATTCCGTTCTTTATTATTCTGTCGGAATATCGTGTTTGTATGTTTACGCCGGACCTGGTTCCATTATTTATTATTCTGTCAGAATATACTGTCTGTGCGTTTATGCCGGACCTGGTTCCATTATTTATTATTCTATCAGAATATCCTATCTGTGCGTTTACGTCGGACCTGGTTCCATCCTTTATATTCTGTTGGAATAACCTATCTGTGCGGTCTATCGCATGCATGGTGATTTCTTTTGTTATTTCATTATTTATTATACTCAGTTGCTTAAAACTTTGACTTCTATACCCATGAAATTAGTGGAATATCTTTGATATTTGCGCTTCATCCAGCATCTTTTTATGAAAATATTTTTCTGATCATTCTTGAATTTTACTCTACAAAGCAGTATCATGTTGACAATTTAGACGTTATCAGTTCCTAGATAAATTAGTTCTTGAACTTGTTTTATTGAATTCTTATATCATTGTCATCATCCTCATGTTTATATTTTGTTGAAAGTCATCTGTGGCCTGTGGCGCATAGATGGACTTGGTATGATTATGACCAGGAATTATTCGGTGTAATCATGACCGTAATGTTACAAATGATGTGATAAATGTCCTCATTAGCCCGTAGTGCGTTGATGGACAGTTGTTGGCATGATCATGACCATTAATGAATACACAAATGTCTTTGTCCCGTAGAGCATGAATAATTTATGGTCGTGATACTAAAGAATATCCTTGGCCGTAGTGCAGGTGTAATTCGATGATGTGGATTATTTATTAAGCTGAGTCCCAGCGATAAAAGTGATGAAAAACCTTTTTAAATCATAGAAGATAGTAGATTTTATTCCCTACTTGACTCATCTAATGGATTTCTTGTTCCGCTGCAGTTAAACTTGATAGTTATTATATTTTATCAGTTTAACACTGTTGAAGACTAACAATAAATTATTCTGCATTATCTTAGTCATAATATTTCTTACTGGGCTAGTTGAGCTCTCCCTTTCTTTTACTGTTCTCTTCAGGAAATGAGAACTTAGCTGGGACTAGTCGGGGAACAGAGTGATGGTCTTAGATGGTGCATTAGTAGTCCTCACTATTCTGTGAAATAGTGTGATAATAATTGTAATGAGAACTCCTTTTGAGTTTGTATAATCTCTAGTAGACAATATTTGTATTCAAACTCACAGTTTATGTTTTGTCGTATTGTACACGACAGTTGTATTATTAAGTTGTAATTGAATTTTATACCATGTATTTGGTGACTCAAGATGGGTGATGTATACCTAATTTTGGGGGCGTCACAAAGATAATCATGTTTTCATCAACGTTCCTGATCATGCCATAAAATAATTCATCTTTGCGCTATGGCCAAAGAGAATCCATATCCATAATCATACCAAAAACTGTCCATCAATGTACTGCGGGCCAATGAGGACTTTTTTCACATCATTTGTAACCTTACGGTTATGATTATACCGAATAATCCCTGGTCATAATCATACCAAGTCCATCTATGCATTACAGGCCACAGATGACTTTCAAAAAAATAAACATGAGGATGATAATAATGATATTGGAATTCAATAAAACAAGTTCAAGAATTAATTTATCTAGGAACTGATAACGTCCAAATTGTCAACATGATACTGCTTTGTAGAGTAAAATTCAATAATGCTCAGAAGAATATTTCCATAAAAATATAATGGATGAAGCGCAAATATCAAGGATATTCCACTAATTTCATGGAGTATAGAAGTCAAAACTTTAACCAACTGAGTATAATAAATAATGGAATAACAAAAGAAATCACCATATATGCGGTACTTCACATAGACAGGTTATTCCAACAGAATACCAATAAAGACGAAACCAGGTTCGACGTAAAATGCACAGACAGAATATTCCAATAGAATAATAATAAAGACGGAACCAGGTCCGGCGTGAAACGCTCAGACAAGATATTCCAACAAAATAATAAAGACGGAATCAGGTCCGACGTAAAACGCACAGACAAGATATTCCAACAGAATAATAAAAACGGAATAATAGAAGAATGTCACCAAGTATAGGGTAACCCGCATATACATGTTATTCTAACAAAATAATAAAGAATAGAATAACATAAGTTCTCTTCATGAATACAAAAGAATAACACCCTTACGAGTACAACAAATAATATTCTCTACCTTAGAAAGAAAAGTACTGGATATAGAAGTAGTAAAGTAGCAGAACACTTTTCTTCTTTCTCTCTATAGTTTCTCTCTCTAGAGTTTCAGTGAATTCGTAAAAAATAATGAATGAATGAGCTTCTATTTATAGAAAAATGGACTGCATAGTAACTAACCCATGAACGGTCCAGATTGATTTACTTTAATCTGACGGTCCATATTTAAAGCAAAATCTTTTAAATAAAATATAATATATTCTATTTATAATCTAATAAAATGAATAACTTTATAAAATATTTTACTATGCAAACACTAAACATGCACTATGCAAATACTATGCATAATAAAATATAATATATTCTAATTATTGTCTAATAAAACAAATAACTTTATAAAAGTATTTTGTTTTATATAAAAAGATTTTACTATGCAAAATACTATGCAACACTATGCATAATAAAATATAATATATTCTATTTATAGAATAACTTTATAAAAGTATTCTGTTTTATATAAAAAGATTTTACTATGTAAAATACTATACAGACACTATGCATAATAGAATATAATATATTCTATTTATAGAATAACTTTATTAAAGTATTCTGTTTTATATAAAAAGTTTTTCTGTTTTATTACATTAATAATACCAATAAAACAAAACTAAGTGACTTATCACATAAGCATCAATAATCAATACTGTGTGCTACTATGCAACCACGCGTATTACTGTACTTTTACTACCGAGTAGTTCAACAGTATTAACGATAAAACTTTCATCGTTATTCTCATAAAATATTTTTGTCGTTTTCTCCATCCGACAATAATTCTGTTGCGGGGTCCACCAATGATTGTACCGTCGTACGGATATTCCCCGAAAAAAAGAGAATATTCTCCGACCAATCGAATATTATATAACAACTTGCGTACTTTGCAAAATTTATAAATACTATCCACAACTATAACATTATATCAAATTCACACCATAATATTCAAAAAAATATTTCGAGAAAATTAAATCTTTATTCATAAAATATGGGGTCTCACACCCTAGGCCTCCGATCAGGGGGCCCAATTTGTTTTTATATAGTATATATGTGTGTGTGTGTGTGTGTGTGTGTGTGACTTTGCCAAGAGAAATAAAGTCGACATTTGAAATTTTCTGGAGTTTGTAAAAGTTTTGGATTGTTTTCCTAATGTTTTAATTGCTTAGAGGGTATTACTAATTATTCATGTGACAGTGACATCTGGTGAAAGAATTTTTTCAAAGTTGAAATTGTTAAAAAATTACTTGTGGTCGACTATGACACAATAGAAAAGTTAAATGGGTTCACAACCATATATGCTGGACAAACTTGATTTTGAACATTTGATTGGAGATTTTACCTCTAGAAATAGTAGAAGAAATATATTTCAATGAATATATTCTCATATATTTTGTTGTAGTCGAACTATTATGTTTTAAGCTCTGAAAATACACTTTTTTAAGGTTAAATGCTTTCTAAGTCACTGTACTATATGTCAACTTACAACTGGGTCACTGAACTTTTTTTTCTTACAGTCAACTTACTAAACTTGATTTTTCTAACAAAAAGTTAAAAAAATCGTTACACTAGTTTGACTGTTAACGGAAAACGGCTGATGTAAGACCCCAAATTATTAATAATTGAAATTTAATTCCTCTATTTATTATTTTGAAATAGTATGGGTTGATTTGATTAATGTGGTTAGTTATGGGTAAAATGCGCAAATATTTTAAATAAGCAAGTGGCTATAAAATATTCATTGTTGTCGGGGAATATTCGTTTGGTCGTGGAATATTCTTACTGTCGGGGAATGTTCATACGACGGCGCAGCCTTGTGTGGGCCCCATAACGGAAAGCGATTGGATAAAGAAAACGACAAGTATAAGTTGTTTACAAATAACGGCGTAGTTGTTACCGTTAATACTGTTGGAATACCCGGTGGTTAAAACACAGTAAAACGCGTTATTGCACAGTAGCACACGGTATTGCACCAATTATTGATTCTTACGTAAGAAGGCACTACTCAATAATTGTTACAGTAATTACTGTTTAATATTTTATTTTTGATTCAATAATTGCTGCGTTGATATTTTATATTATTGTTGTTTTAATAATTGTCACTGCACAGTATTTTTCATTATCAATTCAATAATTCATACTATTTGAATAATATTATTAGATAGCATTATTGGCAATGTCTAGAAAGTTCTGTCTTAGGAGAGGTTTGGTCACCTAATAACGCGCCAGTAAAGAGAAATTCTTATTGGAAAACCCCCTATTTCCTAGGAACGGCCTGGTTGCCAGTACTGTGATTCTGTAATATTATTTGTGAATAATTAATTATTAATTTATATGATGAGAAAAATATTGATTTTATGTGGATATAGATGGAGAAAATTTTTAAAGTGACAATTATTAAAAATTGATATTTTATCTTTTCTGATAAAATAATATTTTATTATATTATTATAATAGAATAATGATGATATTTTTACAATGAATGTGGGATATATGAGTATATGAGGAGAAATAATATTTTTTGTTACATTAAATGATTAACACATATTTTGTGTGTCGGTGGACCTCATTTCTTAGCTGAAATTTGATTATAGCCTGTAAAATCGTCCGTATGTGGATTTCGGTCAATTTCTGTTTGGAATTTGGAAAAACTTTCTTCTGTAAAGTTGTAGATAATTGAATTTCCTATAACAAGTCTCGAGATTCGAATTTTTTTGATAAACGGGCTATTTATTATGAATTATTGAAGTTCCAAGATAATTGATTTTTGAAAGTTTTATTTATGTTTTAAAAGAAAAACATTTTTTAAATGTTCATGGACATCTTTAACATGTTCTAGATGGCTAAAATCAGATTTCAAAGTGGGCGTAGGAATTTATTTTATATATAATATTATTATTTTCAATTTTCTACTTTGGTGTTCTAAGCAATTTCCTATAAATAGGGTGCTTATGTTAGAATTGAAAATCACACTAGAAACTAAAGTTTTCTCTCTCTTTCTCTCTCTATATTATCGAGCGTATTCTTGTGAGTATTTTGGTACTTTGAGTGTTGCTATACAGTACAAGTTCCTTCAGTACTATATATAGTATTCCAGTCAGAAGTACTGTTTTTGCGAGAGGAGGGATGTTATTTTCTTCGTAGATGATATTATTTCTTCAATATCATTATGCCGAAATATTGGTCTGAATTTTTATCAAATTTAAAACTTTTCATGTCAAGTTACTATTCACGAGTTACTATTTACGAGTACTATTCACGAAGCATGATGATTTTTTTGTGAAATTTTTATCTTTTGGTGTCGGAGTTACTATTCACGTATACGATATTATTCACGTATACGACACTATTCACGAATACGACACTGTTCACAGAAAAATTAAATTTTTATTTTTCGTCCAAAATATCTATTATGGATACTAGCTTTGATTATATCTATGTTTTGATCATTCTTGAATTTTACTCCACTCTTGTTATTTATGAAGTATTTTTGAACTTGGATTGTTCAAAGTACGAATCCTTAATATTTATTCTTTTGTTTCACTGGATTCGTTTTCTTTAAAATATTTTTCATCATCCTCAGAGTTAAATGATGATATTACTGAATATCTTTGGCCTGTAGTGCAAAGATGAATGATTTTCTGATGAATATCTTTGGCCCGTAGTGCAAAGATAAACAGGTGTTTAGATGAACATAACCAACTGATGAATATCTTTGGCCCGTAGTGCAAAGATGAACATGTGTTGAGATGAACATGACCAACAGATGAATATATTTGGCCTGTAGTGCAAAGATGACTATTTGATTTATGATGTATATTGATTGATGTTACAGGGATAAAATATCGATGATGAACTTTTAAATTCATAGATGATAGTAGATTTCATTCTCTACTTAACTCTTCTAATGAATTGTTGTTTCCGCTGCAATTGTTGATCTAAAACTTGTTGTCTATTGTATTCTATCAGATTTTTTTCTGTTGAAGACTAAGGATAATTTGTTGTACATTATCTTAGTCATAATATTCTTTACTGGACTAGTTAAGCTCACCATTTTCCTTTTTGTTCTATTTTTTTTCTCAGGAGACGAGAATATAACGGGAATTAGTCGGGGTGTGGAGTAATAGTTCAAGACAGTTGTTTTCGTATTCCTCACTATTTTATAAAATAGTGTATCAATAATTATAATGAGGACTTATTTGAGTGTGGATATTGTCTAGAAGACAATATTTGTATTTAAACTCACAGTTTATGTGTTATCGTATTTTACACGATAATTGTATTAATGAAGTTGAAGCTTTTTCTGTACCATGTATTTGGCGACTCAGAATGGGTTGGATGAGTGATATATACCTATTTTGGGGGCGTCACAGCTGAGTTGTCAAAAAAGCTTATGTGACAGTTAGTATGCGACGTGACAATGATGATGTGGATTTGTAGGAAAAAATTAATGAAAAAATAGGAAAAAAATATTTTGAAGTATAATATAAATTTTAAAAATTAGCCAAAAAAATAAAATAAATAACTGCGTTTTTGAAGAAGAAGAAAAAAATGCGCTTTTTTATTTTTTAAAAAAAACTGTTTTTTTTAAGAAAAATAAACTGCATTTTTTAAAAAAAAACAAAAATAATTGCTTTATTTTTCTTTTAAAAAAATGCTTTTTTATTTTTTTTAACAAAAATTAAAGCATTTTTTTTAAAAAACAAAAATAATTGCTTTATTTTTTATATTAAAAAGAAGCCGGTTTTTTTTATAAAAAAAATAACACAATTTTTTAATAAAAATAAAAAAATACAGTTTTTTTAAGAAAATGAAAGCGCATTTTTTAATAAAAAAAACACCGTTTTTTTAATAATAAAAAATAGTTTATTTTTCTTAAAAAAAATAAAAAAGCAGCTTTTATTTAAAAATTAAAAAACGCTGTATTTTTTTCTTAAAAAAAAATTTAAAAAACAATTTTTATTAAAAATAAAAAAGCAGTTTTTTTAAAGAAAAATAAAGCAATTACTTTTGCTTTTTAAAAAAAATGCTTTTAGTTTTGTTTAAAAAAACTGTTTTTTAAAGAAAAATAAAGCAATTATTTTTGTTTTTTTAAAAAATGCTTTTATTTTTGTTAAAAATACAATTTTTTAAAGAAAAATAAAACAATTCTTTTTGATTTTTTAAAAAAGCAGTTTTTATTCAAAAAATAAAAAAGCGCAGTTTTTTTTCTTCTTAAAAACTGTTTTTTTTTTATTTTTTTAAGAAAAATAAACTGCGTTTTTTTATTAAAAAAATGCATTTCATTTTCTTAAAAAAACTGCGTTTATTTATTTATTTATTTTATTGGCTAATTTTTTAAATTTATGTTATACTTTAAAATGTTTTTTCCCCATTTTTTCCTACAAATCCACATCATCACTGCCACGCCGCATACTAACTGCCACATAAGCTTTTTTTGACAACTCGACCGTTTTCCGTTAACAGTCAAACTAGTAACGGTTTTTTTAACTTTTTGTTAGGAAAATCGAATTTAGTGAGTTGACGGTAAGAAAAAAAAGTTCAGTAACTCAGTTGTAAGTTGGCATATAGTACAGTGACTTAGAAAATATTTAACCTTTTTTTTATACAACTTGTACTTTTTATTTTTATTTTTTTACTTTTTTTTGTGAAGATAACGTTTCGAAAAGGAAAATCTCAAGAACTTTCCTGATAATGATATACCATTGCTTAATCGACACCACAAAGTAATCATTTAGCTACATTAAATGACATTCACTAAATTTTCTCTAAAATACTTGAATTTCTAATAGAGTAATTCATATTTACTCACTTATCTATTATACTTTGTAAATTCTACTATGAGGTTGAGAATTTATTTTGTAATTTGATGTCTTCATAAAAGTATAATTTTCTTTGATTTATGTTTTGGAGAGTTGCAATTAGAGTGGACGTAGTGGTTGAATATATTACGTGCTTTAAGGGTTAGATTAACATATTGCAACGGAAAAAAGCTGATTATATAATTGGTTTAATGGTAAACTTTCTAACGGTGAAACCCACGCAATGGATTAGACAGACAGAGACCGTTCACATGGGATATATATATATATATATACAAGAGTCATGAGGAAGGGATTGGGTATTTGGTGACCCAACCCAACAACATTATGGTATCCTATGCACGTTTATTGAGGGGGAGGGGGAGAGGGAGAGCTAAAAGATTAAAGATGTGCTTTTTTGTATGTATTCTTCCATCATCACTCGCAATCTTTGTTGAGAAAGAAAAATACTCTATTAAATGAAATCTCGTATACAAATAGAAATTTGAATTGAAAAATACTATATCATACCGTACTCAATGTATGCTCGCTTTTGAACCGATGTGGGTTTGGAACTCTTGGCCTCTACATTATAATTATGAGAAACTTAATATATTTGTTTCTTATATGGAACAATTATTAAGTTATGTAAATTCTTAATATCTGGATTCTGATGTTGTAATTTTTAAAATATTTTATTTATAATTATTTTTTAAGTGTGGTGCAGTACGATTCAAGAGAAGGAACTGCCTAATTAATGCAGTTTTGGTATAACCTTTTCATTATTTAAAATATTTTCATAATATTATAAAATACACTTGCACATTGTTTTAAAAATAAATCGATAAGCACATTATTTTTAAAAATTATTGATTCACCATGTATTAAGTTATATATTACTTTTCTTCCAATCTATAAGATCATTATTTATTTTTTCCCAGAGACACATTAGAGATCTAGAAGGGAGGTTAAATAGATCTTTAAAACTTTTTGATTGATTAAATATGTATTATCAAATAATCAGTTAATCAAGATTGATTATGCACATCGGAATATACTTTGGAAAATTTATCCCCCTTAAAGAAGTAGAAATATCTTCGTTCTAAATTTAGTCTTATGGTTATAAGTCACTTACTAGATATATGCATATATAAGATAAAATGTAAATGACTTAAAAGTAAATAATACAAGAGGTTGTAAGTGGTTTATAGACTGAATAACTCCTAGTCCATTCTCCTACTTCAACACATAGGAAATCCACTAAAGAAAAGGTTACTCAGACCAGATCACACAAATCTCTTACAATTGAACTAAGGTTCCTTCGAGTCACTTTGTCTCGGTAATGGTCACACATACTAGGTCACTTAGACCTTCACAAGTCACTTAGACTTGGACATAAGTCACTTAGACTTGGACGAAAATCACTCAGACAATCGATTTCCTGTTTGTTGATAGATGTTTGATGTATTGCTAAAATGGCATTTAAACTCCTTTTCTAGAACCTAGCAGCTCGGATGTGATCATCTTCGAGGTGCTGTTAAGCTTTGCAATTTAGCTTCTTCTTCTTCTGGTTAGACCTGGCAAACGGCCGAGCTGGGCCGGGTCGAGAGCGGGTCGGGCCAACGGCAGGCTGGTCAAAAATGGTCCGAGTTTTGGTGGGCTGAAATTGTGAGGCCCGTGGCCCGGGTTAGGTGGCTCGACCAACGGGCTTCTTCCTTTATTATTTTTTATTTTTTTTAAAATCTTACTACACCAGAAATAGTAATAATAATAAATAATAAAATAATTAATAATAAATAATAATACAAACAGACAAGATTAATTAATTAACTACATATCTCAATCAATTAAATTTTTAATAGTATTATAAATTAGTATTATTAATTAGTAATAAACAATAATACAAACAGACACGATTAATTAATTAACTACATTAACTACATATCTCAATCAATTAATTTTTTAATAGTATTATAAATTAGTATTATTAATTAATTACCTACATTATTTGCATATCTTAATTACTCAAACAAATCATATTCTTCTTCTCTATAAAAAATATTCATATTTAAATAGATTAGTAATAATCCGTATTACAAAACCTATAATCATAAAATGAGACTAGATTAATAGATTGATATGTCACTATTTAACTTTAGTAATTATCTCAAACAATTCAAGTCTTGAACATCAATACACATTTATTATAAACATCAGTAATTCCAGTATTTCCAGTAATTAGTAATTCCAGTAATTAGTATTTATGTGTCATATATATCAGGTAACATGCATTTAATAAACAGACAATATTGAAGAACTAAATAAACGCATACACAAACATTTTACAAGATCAAAACATCAATACCTCACTCAAAACATAATCTCTTTAACGTAGTTGTATTGATGATAATATTATAAATTAGGCACAATTTAGTATTTTCTTTTTAAGAATAGTAAAATTTGAACAAAAGTAAAGAAATAATATATTGAAGATTGCATTAAAAATAAATAGTTGTAGCTCAGTTGGTTTGAAATCTTATTTATTTATTTACAAGTCTTGTGTTTAAGCCTCACAACCCACAAGTAGTAACATTTTATTTTAAAAAGAAAAGAAGTCGCAGGCCACGGGCCGGGCCAAAAACGGGCTGGCCAAAAAGGCCCGAATTTTATTGGACTAAAAAATTGCAGCCCACAACCTGGCCCGTGGCAGGCGGGCCGGCCGGCCCGCAGGTTTGGGACATGTTTTCCAGGTCTACTTCTGGTACTCAGCAGGTTCGAATGATCATCCTTGATCTGCTGCTAAGTTTTGCAATGTGTCTTGACTTCTTCTGGTACTGAGCAGTTTTGAACACATCTTGAGACGTAGAGTCGAACTTGCTCTACTTCTTCATCAGTTCAGGTTTGTGTTCTTGATGACTTGTAAAGTGAGTTCTTGACTCTTCATAGTTTTGGCTTTGATCAAACTCTACATTTTCACCACAATCAACAACCTCTTTACTTAGAATTCTTGAGGTCTTTTATAGTCTATTAAAAGACTTCTCGTTGTAAATTTTTTGTTGGAGCATTAAAAGCACATATACCTTAGAATCCTTGATGTTGAATTTCTACAGCTTACTTTTTGGCTTGGACTTGTCACATCAATCTACAGCTTTACCTACCGACTGGTAGTTGTCTCTTTCAACAAACTAGTTGTTTAGACACAATCTTCTGAACTTTAATTTTTATCAAGGATGTATTGTTGAATGCGCCAGGACCTTCAATTAGAAACGTTCCATTGTCAGACTTGATTTTGCTCTACGATCTTTGATATTAGTAGAGTGATGAGAATCGTAAAGTTGAGCTCTACAATTTGTTCTACGATTAGGACTCATTAGACTGCTCTACGAACGAGTACTCTACGAAGTATGGGCTGACTTAGCAGACTTCTCTTTGTTCTCTGAATACTTCAACAACTCTATGATGTTGAAGACTGCTCTACGATTTTGTCGTCTCTTTGTAACTTTACAATATCAGTTGTTGTTCTACGAAATCTAAGTTACTCTGCAAACTGGCTTATTTTTTATGACCAGACAAAGTATCTTTACGAATTAGTCTCTATAAAGCTATTCTTGAAATTCTTTATGATTATGTCTATACTCTACGATCAGCATTCACTTGTTCGATCTTCAACTTATCTTTATGACTCATGAGAGAGAGCTCTACGACTGTTCATCTGATGCACTGCAACAGATGAGTTAACTTTGCTATTTATGATAACACTACGAATAGGCATAGTAACTCTACGATTAGCTGAACCTATAAACTATACATAAGAAGGCTCTAATATGATAAAAACCTTGATCTTTTTATTCTAAATCCTTGTACATATGCTTCTTAGATAAGGACTTTACAAAACTTATTTCTACAAATATACTTTAAACATTTTCATCATCAAATCTCATACATAAATTCCTTTATTTTACATCTAAATTTATATTTATTTTACATCTAAAAATATTTTAAATTAATTTTTAAAAAGTTAATAATAATCTTATAAATTAAAACAAAGGGAGTATAAATTTGATCTTAATCACCATTAGTTTTTTTTCAATTTCTAGATCACTAAATAACCAAAAACTAATGATGCATAAATATTACAGGATTTTTGGATGTTTCAGTTAGAAGAGACATGAAAAATTATATAAAAATTTAATCAGAGTTGCACTCTATTACTTTTTGTCTTCTCCCCTTTGGACAAAACCATGTCAAGTGCGTATACTTATCTAGTTGTCTACTAATCGCGTATCACCTAGGATGCTTCCATATCTTTCAATTCAAATTAAATACAATTATAATTTCAACATAAGACTGAAATATATATATATATATATATATATATATATATATATATTCATCAAATGATCGTTTAGTTTGTTTATATATATATCTTCATATTATATATGTAATGGTTTATATGTATCAATAAATGGTATACAACGAAAATATAAATCATATGTAATATATAAATAAAGAAATAATAGTTTATAACCTAAGATGATTTGAAAATATTATCATGTAGGTTAATTATAGTACTTTAACATATATGATTTATTGTGATCATGGAAGTTGAACTTTTAACTAAAGTACTAGTACATTAACGGTGTGCATTAAACGGATCATGTGATAATATTTTATTTATAAAATTTTTTCACATAAATACTAATTATAAAAATTCTTAATTTTGAAATAATAGTGGACTTAATATTGTTATATATATATATATATAATTAATTTATTTGATGTTCCAATGAGTGAGATTATATCATGTTAATTAATACATTGGAATGTCGATTAATGTATTTAATTAATATTATGAACATTATTATTGTCAAAACATCTATAAGATTTTTCATAAGATAATTTATCATTGATTATAGAATCTTGGCCGAGTGTTTTATTATTTATTATTAAAAGGATTGATTTAATTGTTAAATCAATTTATGCTCAAATAGAGATAAATTATGAACTTATAAAATTAGTTTAAATGTATCGAAATTATATTATTTGAGTCTGAAATATTTATGTACATTTATAGATGAAGTATTTACAGTTTATTAGTAAAGAGTAATTTTATTAATTACTGAACTAGAGTGAAATTAGAATTATTTAGTAGAATTAATTGTAATTAATATTTATTTTGAATATTATTATTAGATAATAATATAAAGATAAGTATTGGAGTTAGAAGAGGAATCCCTTAGGACCGATTCCCTTCCTAGCCTAATATGAACCAAATTCTTAAGAGATGATAATGATCAATATTATATGTAAATATCATTGATCAGAAACGTATTTTTGATACTTTTCTACCAGAAAAAAATTAAATTTCGTATTATCTCTTTCAGCCAAGAAAAAAAAGAGTTAGACTTTTTTACAGAACAGTGTTTAGGAGACCACACTGCAGGCGTGTTAATCTTGTAACGCCCGAGGAAATCGGATTTTTCTGAGAATTAAATTTTTATTTGATTATGTGGATTAAATAAATTTAATTGATTATTTATGTGAGTAAGCTATGTGAAGGTCATTCTATGACCTAGAATGAGCGGATGTGGTTAGGATTTTGGCTACGTGATAGAATTAAAGTATTTGAATTTCCAAGACAAAAATAAAAGTTTTTCGAGAAATTTTCTGAAAAACACAATTCATTGATTTCTGCTCGAGAATTATTTTTGAACTTCCGAGAAATACGTAATGATAGAATTCTAAGACGAGATGGAATATCTAATAATATTTTAGTTATGGCAAATGAAATTTTCGCTTGCGGACTTAAAACCTAACGGTTAGGGAAAGTGATTTCTAAGAAGGAATTGAAATGCGTATAATAAATTAAAAGCGATGATCGTATAATACGTAGGTATTGTACGTGGTAATGAATACAAGTATGATACAAGGTATTATACGAGTATGTATGAATAATGGTATGTCGTATATAAATAAGTATACGAGTTAGAATACTAGATTAATACGTAGATTATATATTATAAAACTTTAAGCCAAATGTATGGGACTTGTAGGATTTGTTAGAAATTGTACAAGCCCAAGTATAGGAATGGTTAAGCCCAATGGTAGAAATGGTTAAGTCCAATGTGAATTAATGAGGAAGTCCAAGTGTTTGTTAAATGCAACCCCAAAGCATAAGTTAGGTTAATTAAGCTAAAAGCCCAAAGTAAGAACCTATAGGTTATAAGATGATTAAAACCCATGGGGCAATCCATGGGCGATCCAAAGTGATGAGCAAGTAAACTTAATGGTTAAGCAAAGGATAAGTTAAGTAGTGGCTAAGTAAAGTTCTTATACTTGGTGGCTAAGCAAGAGATAAGTTATGTAATGACCAAGTAAACTTGAAGGTTAAGTAAAGTGATTATATGTGATGAACAAGTAAAGGATAAGTGTTGTGGTGATCATTTAAACTTGATGGTTAAGCTAGGAATAGTAAGGAGGTGGAGTTAAGGAGGTGGAATGGCTTATTGATCATTAAGCCCTCATCTAGGATTTCCTATAAATAAGAGATGTCCTAATTCATTTCTTACTTGTTATATTTTCCACCAACAATTTATAACTTATTGGTTAGAGAGAAAAAGCTAGAAAAGCTAGTCTTTCATAGTTCAAGAAGCAAGAAGAAGATCAAAGCTTAATCAAGTGATCTTCAAGGGTATACACCTAACCCATGATTCTCTTTCTCTTCAATTGTTAGAGAAGTGAGTAGTGGTAGAACATGTATGCTAAGAAGAAGTAGGAATGATTAATCAAAGGACTTAAGCTTTAATAAGTCAAGAATAAGCAATTCGTAATCATATAAGTTATAAACTTATTAAGAACAAGTACGAAATTATTATGTATACAAGTTAATGAAATATGTATGGTTAAGATGTTAGTATGATGGATTGAATCCATTTGAAACGATGAACAAACCATAAGTAATGAAGTTATGACGGAATTCACGAGTTCGGACGATAATCGTCAAAATCGTGAAATTCTTGGAATGGAAGTCAAATTTTGACATTGAGCTCGGAAATATTGGTTTTCGATGGAGTATATTCTTATTTGGAATTATAGATTTGCAGACTCAAAAATAACTGAATTCTGACTTTGAACGAAGAAACGAGCATTGAACATTCACGAACGTTTATCGTTTTCGTTAAAAATGAACTCAAAGGTGAATTTCGAGTTAACGAAGTTGAAAATGTAAAATTCTGGCATGAACATGTAGAGTATGTGATTTGTGAACTAATGGCTTTTGAACGAGCCAATTCGGACTTAAAATGAGCAAATTTGGAGTCCGAGAAATTCGTTGTGTAAAACAAAACTGTCAACTATCTGGTGCACAGAGCTGGCGCCAGCCCAAGGCAAATAGGTGGCGCTGCAGCGTCGAGAAAATTCCATGACCTACTGGAGTTTCACGCCGAGTTTGGTCCTCAGCCACTGAAGTGTGGCGCCGCAGCGCGACTTAATAAAAGGAAGTTGGCGCCGCAGTGCCAGCCTTAGGGATTTCACATTAAGGAAAGTTTGTAAGTGAAGCAAGAACATTAATTGATTAGTAAACTTAAAATATGACATTGTTTAAGACATTTTTAAAACTTAAGTATAACACTAAAGGTTGGAGGTAAGTCAATTGAACGTAAAGTATAAGAAAGTGAACTGTATTCAATAATGATGATGACTATAACGTTGAGAGTTACAACTAAAAGTTGTTGAATATTAGGTGAACGTTAACGGTATGCAATAAGTGTACTTAACCAATGACGATCGAGTCTTGATTAATAACATAAGAACGTTAGTAAGCCGTGAGGAAGGATGGTTAACTCAAAACGAGTTGTATTAATGAAATAATTTCAGTTAAGTTATAGAAGAGAAAGAAGTTGGTAAGAACGATGTAAATTATAACGGCAAGCCGGAACCAATAATAACAAATCTAATACATGATTAAATTGAGAAGAAGGGTAAGATTCATTAGGAACCATGTTAGTTCATTCATGACCTAATGTGGTATGTTATGTGTTTATGTGTTGTAGAGACTGTAAAGACTCAAAGGAAAAGTAATTTTACTGTAGCAGACGCTGAAGGCAAGTTTTCTTATCGCTTGTCTAAACTTTGTGTTATCTAGGTTTTCAGTGATTCATGTTATGAGATACATGAATGGTTTTAAAGAAAGGGTCGATGCCAGTTTTAACTCGGCTAAACTATTCTTCAAAGATTGATTGATTTACTTACAAGTCTTTCAATATATAATTGTTAACGCTATCCTATGCCAATTTTTTAGTACGGATTCAAGGTAATCCCGAGTATGAATAAACAAATGTATTTTACATCGATAATTCGATAGGCACGTGAGGTTGTCAAAACTTAAACGTAAATACGTTTAACGGATGTAATGTTGATCAACATAGAGTACTATAGGCTGATCACCTAGAAGTGGTCGTAAGATATGTCGGACTTACGGATTTAGTGCCGGGTTGTCTTTTTCATGAATAAAAGCTAAAGAGAATGTTCATGGTCTATGGACCTACTCAGAATTTCCAAACTACTATATGTACTTCAGAATTATTTTATGAGATGAGAAGTGTTATTCAATGTTTTATAGTACTTCATAAATATTGTTCAGTTATTAAAGAATAATCATATGATTCTCGAAGTGGTATTTATAGAATATATTGTTAGACTTGTTGAGCTAGTTATGCTCACTTCTTGCTTGAATCATATGATTGTAGCTAAGGTCGAGCAAACTGAGAGTTCTAGTAAAGATAAAGGTAAGGCGAAGATGAATGATTAGTTTATCTTGTAATAGACTAGCAAGTGTATGTATTATATTACAATGAACAAAGAATGTAATGGTTTAAGAACCTGGGAACGAGATTTATTATTATTAATGTAATAAGAATGTCGTTGATACACACATTTTGATGTCATTTCATTAGAATAAATGTATAGTTATGAGTACCGTGTAGCACCATTTGTCGGATTGGAAGATACCCGGATTTGGGGGCGTCACAAATCTAACCAAGCATTATGTAACAAGTTTGTTCTTTAGATACGGTATAAATATTTTTTGTTTCATATAAAACCATAAAGATGATCCTAATTTTATTTAATTTTTTTAAAAAAACTTATTTTTGAAAAATAAATTCAACGTATATATGAGGAGTGATCCACATTCAAAATTATAAATCCTTATCCATCCAACTCAGATCTCGACGTTCGTTTTGTGATATCGAATTAATCAAATAATATGTCATACCACAAATGTAGTGTTACTGTAATGTTACGTTTGGATTGAAGGAATAGAATGAAGAGTGAAATAATTCATTCTATTCTAGTTGAAATGAGTTATTCTATATGTTCTCTAGAAGTCCCCAACTTTTTATAAATCAAATTTCCTCTAATTATTATTTTGAATAATAAGGTGTTAATTTGATTAATGTGGTTAGTTTTGGGTAAAATATACAAATTTTGCAAAGTAAGCAAGTGGTTATAAAATATTCATTATTGTCGGGGAATATTCGTACGATGGCGCAACCATTTGTAGGTCCCATAGAGGAAAACGGTCGGATGAAAAAAAATGACAAGTTTGAATTTTTTTAAATAACGACGTAATTGTTACCATTAACACTGTTAGAATACCCAGTGGTTAAAATATAGTAATACACGTGGTTGCACAGTAGCACACGATATTGCACAATATTTTTTTGGATTATTGATTCTTACGTAAGAAGGCACTACTCAATAATTGTTACAGTAATTATTGTTCAATATTTTTTTTATTGATTCAATAATTGCTAAATTGATATTTTATATTATTGTTATTTCAATAATTGTTGCTCCACAATATTTCCCATTATCAGATCAATAATTCATATTATTTGAATAATATTATTAGATAACATTATTGGCAATGTCTAAGGAAGTTTTGTCTAGGAAAGGGGTTTGGTCACCTAATTGCGCGCCAGTAAGGAGAAATCCTTATCAGAAAGCCCCCTCTTTCCTGGGGACGACTTGGTTGTCATTATTGTGATTCTATAATATTATTTATGAATAATTAATTATTAATTTATATGATAAGAAAATATTTATTTTTATGTGGATATAAATGAAGAAATTAATGCTGAGGTATTTAATCAGTATTTTGTCAAAATTGAGGTAGTAAAAATCATCCGTTTGTGGATTTCAGATATTTTCTGTTTGGAATTTGGAAAAAACTTCTTCGACAAAGTTGTAGAGAAATAAATTTCCTATGGAATAGACATGAGATTCAAAATTTTCTGATAAATAAGCTATTTATTACGAAATATTGACTTTTTCGGAAATAAATGTTTTTTTAAAAAAAACATGGGTGGGACCCACTTTTGTTTTTGGTGGAAAATGGGCTGAGATTTTTTTCAAAAGTTGAGTGTTGAACTTAGTCATGTGGTGTACGTGACAATTGATATAAAATATTAATATTTTATTAATTTAGTCTGCTTTGGCGTTCTAAGCATTTTTCTATAAATAGGGTGCTTAGTAAGAAATTAAAATCACACCAGAATTATAACTTTTCTCTCTATATATTATCGAGCGTATTTTGTGAGTATTTAAAAACTTTGAGAGTTGCTATTCAGTGCAAGTTTTCTTCAGCGTTATATCTGATATTTCAGGCAGAAGTGTGACATCCCCCAAAATAGGTCCACACAACCCATTCTGAATCGCCAGATACACGGTACAGAATCAAATACAAACTTCTTTTAATCAATATGACAAAAGCGTAGCTGAGAGTTTTTACACGAATATTATCTTCTAGACAATATTCAAACTCAAATGGAGTCCTCATTATATTTATTGATACACTATTTCATAGAATAGTGAGGAATACTATAGCCACAATCTCGGACCATCACTCCGTCCCCCGACTATAAACTTCCTCATACAACTATCGTGCAAAATACGACAACACATATGTTGTGTATACCAACTGTAACTCTCATCCCTATACTTGGATAGCATTTCACAGTGATACCTTACAATGACACCTTACATAAAGGTACAATCAATAACTATTTTAGAAATTAAAATCTTTGGAAAATGCTCAAGGAAACCGTCGTACATGGGAAGCCATGCATCTAAGTTGTAATAGATATCATATGACTCAAGAATTATCCTTGGTTGACCCAATAGACCCCAAAGAAAAATGAGAAGATTACTATCATGTTCTTTTCAATGGTGAGTCTTCCCTTGCCATATAAATATTTCCATGGTCTTCAATTGAGAATTATATTTCAACCAAACTCCAAGATTATATAGGTAGTGCTCGTAGATATAATTAGCAAGTGGATGTGTACAACCCTGTCTTATGATAACACAAAGTCGTAGGTCATTAGACATCTTGTATGATAGTGGTAAAACACCCTTCCAAAGTTGGGTTCACTTCACCTTATTCGGTTCACCAAAATCAACAGTTAAATGATGTATAAAAATATGACACACTTATCCAAAATTCTCAAAAAAATTATTTCCATACAGTTTTAGGGAAACCTCAACAGCTATCGACTACCGTTCTATTCTCCTGTTACCCCCGCTCGACCCAGTTAAACTCTTATTACCTGAAAGGAATTGTTAAACAAAAGGGTGAGCACAATTAGTCCAGTAAAGAATATCACGACTAAAGATAATTAAATTATCAATAGCCTTCATCAATAAGAATCAGAGATTTAGAACATATGGTAAATGATAAAACTTTTCAACCATAATTGCAGCGGAACGAAGAATCCATTCGAAGAGTCAAATAGACCATAAAGTCTATTGTCCTCTCCATGTTAGAAGTCCACCAACAATGTTTTAACCCTGTAACATCAATCAACAGTTCCTATCCATAATCATGTGAATATCTATAATCATAATTGTAGTTCTAAATTCCTCTTCTCATCCAGGACGAAGATAATTTTCATCACATGTCTTTACCTGAAACATCAAAGATCATGATTATACCAAATCACAGTTCCTGTTCATAATCATACTAATAAACTCATCTTTGCACTACGGGCCAAAGATATTCATTAACAGTTCATCTTTGCACTACAGTCCAAAGATATTTAACAACAGGTCATCTTTGCACTACGGGCCAAAGATATTCATATCTCAACGAAATATATAATCATTTCAGAATTTATATAAATAATAATTATAACCATGTTAATCAATTCACCTTTGCACTTAAGCTTAAGATATGCAATTATAAATTCAATGGTCATGATCATACTAGTCAACAATTCATCTTTGCACTACTGGCCACAGAGAACCTATAGTCACGATCATACTAATAATCTACCCATCTTTACACTCAAGTGAAAGAGAAATTTCAACACCAGGGTTATAAAAATGTTATATATGATAACAAAAATAATATAGTCAAAACATGGATTTAATTTCAAGAGTAAGATTCATAAATCAATGATAATTTTGTCAAGAAAAGAAACGAATTTTGTCGTGAATAGTATCCCATGAATAGTAACTCATGAATAATAACCCGTGAATAGTAACTCCTAAATAGTAATTCGTGAATAGTAACCCATGAATAGTAACTCATGAATAGTACTCCGTATTCATAAATAATACCGTATACGTGAATAGTGCTGTATACGTAAATAGTAACACGTCAATAGTACCCATAAAAGGAAGATACAAAAGAAAACGATATTCCATGACGAGTATAAAAGAAACGATATCTCATACGAGTATAAAAAAATATACGAACTGCAAATAGATTTTCACCCGCCATGCAGTAATCCACGTAGACAGATCATTTCCACAATTTAATAAAGAATGAATACGAAAGGTCATTCACCATGCATGCGGTAGTTCGTGTAGACAGGTTACTCCCGCAGATTAATAAAAAATAGAATACGATGGGTCATTCACCATGCATGCGGTAGTCTGCGTAGACATGTTATTCCCGCATATTAATAAAGAATGAATGACAACTCTTATGAGTATTGAAAAAAATAACTCTCTTTATGAATACAAAAGAAACAATACCCCTCACCATACGAAAAATAACATCCCTTACGAATACAACAAATAATATCCCTTATGAATATAAAATAAATAACACCCTTTACCAATACAACAAATAATATCTCTTACAATATAAAATAAATAGCACCCCTTACCACTACAACAAATAATATCCCTTTCAAATATAAAATAAATAGCACCCCTTACCAATACAACAAATAATATCCCTTACAAATACAAAATAAATAACACCCCTTACCTTAATAAAAATTTGGAGATTGTACTAGGGTAATAGCAGAATACTCCTCTTTATAGTTTCTCTCTCTAGAGTTTTAGTGAATTTGTGACGCTCCCAAAATAGGTATACATCACCCATTATGAGTCGCCAAATACATGGTACAGAAATAAATACAACTTAAGTAATACAATTGTCGTACAAAATACGACAACACATATACTGTGAGTTTGAATACAAATATTGTCTAATAGACAATATACAAACTCAAAAGGATTCCTCATTATAATTATTGATACACTATTTTACAAAATAGTGAGGACTACTAAAACAACTATCCTGAACCATCACTCTAAACCTCAGCTAGTTCCTGCTATGTTCTCACCTACTGAGAAGAAAAATGGAACAAAAAGGAAAAGAGTGAGCTCAACTAGTCTAGTAAAGAATATTATGACTAAGATAATATACAACAATTTATCATTAGTCTTCAACAGGGAAAACCTGATAAAATATAATAGACAACAAGTTTTAGATCAACAACTGCAGCGGAAACAACAATCCATTAGAATAGTCAAGTAGAGAAAGAATTGTAATATCTTCTAAGATTTAAAAGTCCATCATCAATATTTTATCCCTGTAAAATCAATCATTATATATCTTGAATCAAATATTCATCTTTGCACTAGAGGCCAAAGATATTCATTTGTATCACCAGTTGGTCCTGTTCATCTCAACACCTGTTCATCTTTGCACTACGGGCCAAAGATATTCATTAGGTAATCATTCATCTTTGCACTGCAGGCCAAATATATTCAGTAATATCATCATTTAGGACTGAGGATGATGAAAAATATCTTAAAGAAAACGAATCCAGTGAGATAAAAGATCAAAGATTAAGGATTCGTACTTTAGTTTATCCAAGTTCAAAAATACCTTATAATAATCAATTGTGGAGCAAAATTCAAGAATAAAGATCAAAACATGGATACAATCAAAGATAGAAACCATAATAGACAACTTGGACAAAGAAAAGAAAATTTTATTTTTTCTGTGAATAGTGTCGTATTCATGAATAGTGTCGTATAAGTGAATAATGTCGTATATGTGAATAGTAACCCTGACACAAAAAAGTAGAAATTCTATAATAAAATCTATACTAATATTTTGGTATAATGATATTGAAAGAATAACATCATTATGAAGAAAATAACATCACTTACCTCAAAAGAACAGTACATCCGGCTGAAATATCAAGTATAAGGCTAAAGGAAACTTGCATTGATGAATAGCAACCCACAAAGTATCTAAATACTCATAAAATTCGCTCGATAATATAGAGAGAGAAAGAGAGAAAACTTGTTTCTGGTGTGATTTTCAATTTTAACTAAGCACCCTATTTATAAGAAAATGCTTAGAACGCCATAGCAGACTAACCTGCTACCAGATGGCTTTACCTGCTACTATTCACGCCCACCACTTTTGAAAATAAATTCCAGCACATTTCATTTCTCACCAACCAAAAATGGGGCCCAACATATTTTTAATAAAAATATTTATTTTCGAAACTTTAATAATTCATAATAAATAACCCTTTTATCAGAAAAATACGAATTTTATGTCCATTCCATAGGAAATTAAATTCTCTACAACTTTGTAGATTTACATTTTTCCAAATTCCAAATGAAAAATGACTGAAATCCACATACGGACGATTTTCAAAACCTCCATTCCGACAAAATACTGATAAAACACCTGAGCATTAATTCCTTCATTTATCTCCACATAAAATATATCCATCATTTATATTCACATAAAATAAATATTTCCTCATCATATAAATCAATAATTAATTATTCACAAATAATATTACAAAATCACAATTATGACAACCAGGTCGTTCCCAGGAAAGAGGGAGCTTTCCGATAAAGATTTCTCCTTATTGACGCGCAATTAGGTGACCAAACTCCTTTCATAGATAGAACTTCCTTAGACATTGCCAATAATGCTATCTAACAATATTATTCAAATAATATGAATTATTGATCTATTAATGGAGATACTGTGCAGTTATAATTATTGAAACAACAATAATATAAAATATCAACGTTGTAATTATTGAATCAATAAAATAAAATATTAAACAGTAATTACTGTAATAATTATTGAGTAGTGTCTTCTTACGTAAGAATCAATAATTCAAAAATACTGTGCAATACCGTGTGCTATTGTGCAACCACGCGTATTACTGTATTTTAACCACTGGGTATTCCAACAGTGTTAACGGTAAACATTAAACCATTATTTATAAAACTCAACTTGTCGTTTTCTTCATCCGACCGTTTTTCGTTATGGGGCCCATAAATGGCTGCGCCGTCGTACGAATATTCCCCGACAGAAAGAATATTCCACGACCAAACGAATATTCCCCGACAACAATGAATATTTTATAACCACTTGCTTATTTTGAAAAAATTTCACATTTCACCCATAACCAAAGCATTATATCAAATTAACACCTTATTATTCAGAATACTAATTAGAGAAAATTTGATTTTATTTATAAAAAATTGGGGTCTTACAGAATTCGTAAGAAATAATGAAGGAATGAGCTTCTATTTATAGGAAAAAGGACTGAATAGAAACTAATTCATGAATGACCTAGATTAATTTACTTTTAAACGGACGGTCCATATTGATTTACTATTAAAATTTAAAACAACGGACCATACTGATTTACTATTAAAACTTTAAACCAGCGATCCATATTGATTTACTATTATAACTTTCCACCAGCGGTTCATATTGATTTACTATTATATCTTCAACCAACGATCCATATTGATTTACTATTATAACTTCAAACAATGGTCTGAAAAATTAGCACATCTCCTCATGGAATAATAAACCAAACTTATAATAAACACCTCATAACAAACCCCTCTATTTATATCAAAAATTGAATAAATAATTACTACAAATCATTTATCTTTAATAAACACATTTTTAATCTATTAACAATTATTCATCACTAATATTATAACTCACAATATTTAACAACCAGATCATTCACAGGAAAGAGGGGGCTTTCCGATAAGGATTTCTCCTTATTGGCGCGTAATTAGGCGACCAAACCTCTCCTCAACAGAACTTTCTAGACATCTCCAATATTACAAATAATATTATGAATAACTTTTTCGTCTCAATTATTGATTTAGTAATATAAAATATTATGCAGATGATACTGTGACAATAATTGAATCAAATAACGTGAGATACTATGCAGCAATTACTATAACAATAATTGAGTATAATTTAGTGACTTCTCACGTAAGCATCAATAACCAAAGATACTGTACAATACCGCGTGCTACTATGCAACCACACGTATTATTGTACTTTTACCACCGAGTATTTTAATAGTTTAACGGTAAAAACTTTTGTCGTTATTTTTTATAAATAGTTATTTATGTCATTTTCTAACTCCGACAGTTATTCTGTTGTGGGGTCCACCAATGATGGTGTAGTCGTACAAATATTCTCCGACAAAAAGAATATTTCCCGACCAAACGAATATTTTCCGACACAACGAATATTTTATAACAACTTGCTTACTTTTCAAAATTTTCAAATATCATCCTTAACTTTAAACTTTTATCAATTTAACTATTTACCAAAATAGAAAAATTGAATACTTTTATTTCATAAAATTTGGGGTCTTACAAGAAGTACTATTCTTTTAAGGTAAGGGATGTTATTTTCTTCATAAATGATGTTTTTCTTTCAATATCATTATGCCGAAATATTGGTATGAATTTTATTATGAAATTTTTTCCATTTTATATCGATGTTACTATTCACGTATACGACACTATTCCCGTATACGACACTATTCACGAATATGGTACTATTTATGAAGTATGATTTTTCTTGTGGAATTTCTACCTTTTCGTGTCAGGGTTATTATTCACGTATACGGCACTATTCATAAATACGACACTATTCACAGAAAAATGAAATTTTCTCTTCTTTGTCCAAGTTGTCTATTATGGTTATTATCTTTGATTGTATTCATATTTTGATCTTCATTCTTGAATTTTGCTCCACAATGGATTATTATATAGTATTTTTGAACTTGGATGAACTAAAGTATGAATCCCTAATCTTTGTCCTTTTATCTAACTGGATTCATTTCTTTAAAATATTTTTCATCATCCTCAGTCCTAAATGATGATATAACTGAATATCTTTGGCCTGTAGTGCAAAGATGAATGATTATCTGATGAATATCTTTGGCCCGTAGTGCAAAGATGAACATGACCAACTGGTGATACGAATGAATATCTTTGGCCCGTAGTGTAAAGATGAATATTTGATTCAAGATGTGTATTGATTGATGTTACAAGGATACAATATTGATGATGGACTTTTAAATGATAGAAGATATGAGATTTCATTCTCTACTTAACTCTTCTAATGAATTATTATTTCTGCTACGAATATTGATCTAAACCTTGTTGTCCATTATATTTTATATGATTTATTGAAGGCTAACGATAATTTGTTGTACATTATCTTATTCATAATATTCTTTACTGGGCTAGTTGAGCTCACTATTTTACTTTTTGTTCCATTTTTCTTCTCAGGATGCGAGACTATAGCGGGAACTAGTCGGGGTGTGGAGTGATGTTTCCAGTCAGTTGTTTTAGCAGTCCTCACTATTTTGTAAAATAGTATTTCAATAATTTTAATGAGGACTTATTTGAGTTTGAATACTATCTAGAAGATAATATTTGTATTCAAACTCATAGCATATGTGTTGTCGTATTTTGCACGATAATTGTATTAATGAAGTTGTAGTTGTTTTCTGTACCATGTATTTGGTGACTCAAAATGGGCTGTGTGAACCTATTTTGGGGGCGTCACAATTGGTATCAGAGCTTAGGGATATGGTCTCTAGCGGAGATCGGGGAATAGAACTAGGAGGGGAGAGACGAGTAAATCCTTCGCTAATGTGTCTTACCTAAGCTTATTTGGTATTTAATTGGTCGGTCATAATATAGGGATAATATGTGGTATGTCAATTTCTTTAATTAACCTTTGTTTTATGGCAGTATTTGAGAATGGCAGCTGAAAATGTTAATAATGGAGTCAATGAGACCGTGGAGACACCTTTAATCACCAACCAGGAGAACATGAAACATGACGACAATGTTCCTCCTATAAATAACACTACCGAACAAACGATGAATGAGGGGATGTTTAGAAGATTTTTACAGTTCATGCAAAATCAGACGAGGGAGACTCGTCTACAAATTACGGCGGGAAATAATAGCAACGTGCGGCTTGTCACAGCTAAGCAGTTCAAAGAGTTGGGACCACCAGAATTTTTGGGAAAGCCAGATCTGATCAAGGCGAAAACGTGGGTTAAGCAAATTACCAAGATATTTGATGTCTTGGGATGCACGGAGAAACAAAAAGTTCCATTCGCCACTTTTATGTTCCGTGGTGAGGCAGATTACTTGTGGGAATCTGTGAAGCGTACCCAGCCTGCCGCACTCAATATGTCTTCGGAAATGTTTCAGAAATTGTTCAATGACAAGTACTTACCTGAAAGTATTTGTCATATGAAGGAGGTAGAGTGTATTAGACTGGAATAAAACAACATGACTGTGTCCCAGTACGAGGCTAAGTTCGCAGAGTTATTCAGGTTTGCACCTCATTTGGTAGAGAATGAGGAACGTATGACGCGAATATTTCTGAGAGGTTTGAAACCTGAAATTCAACAATATCTTATTTCTCAAAAAATTCTCTATATTCAGATGTTGTGAACAGGGCTCAATTATTAGAGCGAGATAACGAGTATGTTCAACCGATGGACCACAACCAGTGTCATACCGATTGTAGCAGTCATCGGAGCAATGACAACCAGTTGAGAATGAAATATCCGAACAAAAGAGGTAACCACTCTGGTGGTAATCGTGGCTATGATAGTAGAAGAAGCGAGTCAGGTGGAGATTTTAAAAAGAGAAAGTACAACAATGGCAACGTGAAGACGTCAGCCCCAACATAAACTATTCTTAGGGGAGGAGAACAACGCTGGTCGTATGTTATAAATACAGGAAAGAGGGATACATCAGCAAAAACTGCCCACAACAATCCAAGGTGTGTTATAACTATAGAAAGGAAGGTCATATAGCTAGAGATTGTCCTGTAGCGAAACTAAGTCCAATGGGAATGGTAACTCCAAAGGCTGTCCCAGACAAGTCAAAGTCAGTGGTTCCTAGAAGAGCGTTTGTCATGACTACCCAAAATACGAGGAACCCGAACGAGGTGATCATGGGTAAACTAATCATAAACTCTTGCGAAGTTTATACCTTACTAGATACCAGTTCTATCCATTCTTTTATCCCTCTTATTTGTGCTCAACGTTTGAACTTGACTATGGAGAAATTAGACTTTGACTTATCTATTGAGACTGTGTTAGGAGAAACTTTCATTACATCCACTGTTAATAAATCTTACTTGATTCAAGTTGGGACCATCACATTACTTGTCGATCTTATTTCTTTGAAAATACTTGCATTTGATGTGAATTTAGGGATTGATTGGTTCATCACTCATCATGCTAAAATTGATTGTTTTCGTAAGGTTGTTAGTTTTCATATTCCTAACCAACCTGTTATGCGAATTCAAGCAACCAAAACACTAAAGTCAATCACTATCATATCAAGCCATAAATCCATTCGTTTATTGAAAAATGAATGTCAAGCTTTCTTAGCCCATGTCATGGACTTGAACAAAAATACGTCAGATTTGAATAATACTTTTGTTGTTAGTGAATTTCCTGATGTATTTCGTGAAGAACTTCCCGGTCTACCCCCAGAACGTGAAATTGAATTCTTTATTGACCTTGAACCTGGTATAAAACCCATTTCTAAAACCCCATATCGAATGACTCATATTGAACTTCAGGAGTTAAAGGTTCAACTACAGGAGTTGTTAGACATCAGTTTCATTCGTTCTAGTACATCTCCTTGGGGTGCACCTTTTTTATTCGTAAAGAAGAAAGACGGGAGTATGCGAATTTGTATTGACTATCGGGAATTGAACCATGTCATTATCAAGAATAGGTATCCGCTACCTCGCATTGATGACTTGTTCGACCAGTTGCAATGAGCACAATTCTTTTCAAAGATCGATCTTCGTTCTGGATATCATCAGCTGAAGATTAAAACTGAGGATATTCCGAAGACTGCCTTCAGAACTCGGTACATGCATTATGAAATTTTAGTCATGTCTTTTGGATTGACTAATATTCCTGCTGCTTTCATGGATATGATGAACCGTGTGTTCAAAGAATATTTGGATCAGTTCGTTGTCATATTTATTGATGACATCCTCATCTATTCCAAAAGCTGTGAAGATCATGAGCACCATTTGAAGCTGGTACTTCAAAGGCTTTGTGATAACAAGCTATATGCCAAGCTTAGGAAATGCGAGTTCTGGCTTGAGGAAGTAGCATTCCTTGGGCACGTGATGTCAAAACATGGAGTATCTGTTGACCTGGCGAAGATTAAAGCAATATTAAGTTGTGAGCAACCGAAGTCGGTGATCGAAGTACGTAGCTTTCTGGGCTTAACTGGTTATTATCGGAGATTCGTGGAAGGATTTTCTCGAATCGCTACTCCGTTAACTCATCTGACTTGGAAAGATACAAAATTCATATGGAGTGAGGAATTTGAGAAGAGTTTCCAAGAACTCAAGAGGAGACTCATTTAGGCACCTGTTCTGATAATACCATCTGGTTCGGATGATTTGTTATCTACATCGATGCTTCAAGAAAAGGGATAGGTGTGTTCTCATGCAACATGAGACAGTCATAGTCTATGCCTCACGACAACTCAAAGAATATGAGAGGAATTATCCTACTCATGATCTAGAGTTGGCAGCAGTCATTTTTGCATTAAAGATCTAGAGACACTACCTATATGGGGGAGAAAGTGGAGATCTATACAGATCATAAAAGCCTCAAATATTTCTTCACCCATAAGGAACTCAACATATGGCATCGACGTTGGATCGATCTTTTGAAAGATTACGATCATACAATCCAATACCATCTTGGAAAAGCGAACGTAGTAGCTGACACATTGAGTAAAAGATCATATGTGGGTAAGAGTGTGATATTGTCAACGCAAAGGCCCATTTTGTATGACTTGGAAAGGATAGAGTTAAAGGCTCCAAGTACCCACATGATGATATCAAATATATGAGTAGAGGAGACTTTAATCGATAAAGTTAAAGCTGCTCAAGCTACGAACCTGGAACTGATGCATATGAAGAAGAAAGTGTAAGAATGTGCTATTTCAGAAGTAAGAATCGATGAAGAAGGATTACTTTGAGTCAACTCCATAATTTGTGTTCCTAACAATTCTGACTTGAAGCATAGAATCATGATGGAGGCACACAACACACCGTTTGCAATCCATCCTGGGAGTACCAAAATGTATCATGATCTTCGACATACATTTTGGTGGAGCAATAAGAAGAGAGAGATTGCGGAGTTTATCTCGAGGTGTTTAACTTGTCAACGTGTAAAGGTGGAACATCAAGTGCCAAAGGTTCCATTGCAACCACTTGAGATTCCGAAATGGAAGTGGGAGCACATTGCCATGGATTTCGTTACAGGTCTTCCCAAGGTTTCTCAAGGAATAGATACGATTTGGGTTATTGTTGATAGATTAACCAAGTCTACCCATTTCTTGCCTATACGTGAGACTTATTCCCTTGAACGTCTTACTAGTATGTACGTAAATGAGATTATGAGATTGCATGACATGCCAGTATCCATAGTTTCGGATCGTGACCCAAGATTCACTTCACGATTTTGGGTTAGCTTGTAGAAATATATGGGTACGAACTTACGATTCAGTTCGGCATACCATCCTTGTAAGACTCCAAAGTTTTATGAAAAAAGATTAATTTTTCTCGAAATATATTTTTGAATATTATGGTGTGGATTTGATATAATGTTATAGTTGTGGGTAATATTTACAAATTTTGCAAAGTAAGCAAATTTTGGTCAGGGAATAGTCGTTTTAACAGGGAAAATTCGTACGATGGAACAATCATTAGTGGACCCCACAACAGAAGTATTGTCGTAGTTAGAAAATGACAGAAATATCTTTTTATAAAAATAACGGAATGTTTTACAGTTAAATTGTTGAACTACCCGGTAGTAAAAGTACTGTAATATGCGTTGTTGCATAGTATCACACAATATTGATTATTGATGCTTACGTGAGAAGTCACTCAGTTATACTCAATTATTGCTACAGTAATTGCTGCAAAATATCTCTCATATTATTGATTTAATTATTGTCACAATATCATCTGCATAATTTTTTATATTATTAAATCAATAATTGAGCCGACAAAGTTATTCATATTATTATTTACAATATTGACGATGTCTAGAAAGTTCTGTCGAGGAAAGGGATTTGGTCACCTAATTACGCGCAAATAAAGAGAAATCCTTATCGGAAAGCCCCCTCTTTCCTGGGAATGATCTGGTTGTTAAATATTATGAGTTATAATATTAATGATGATTAAATTCGTGTTGATTAAAGATGAAATTAATATTTCCATTGTGTTGAGATTATTTGTGTTAGTGGAAATCGACATTTATTTCGATAATAATTGATTTCTGGAGGTTATATTGACCAATCGGGTAATTAATCGGATAAATGAGCAATTAATTACTATTAGTTCAAATGCAAATTTACCGTTGATTCACATGTATAGAACTATTGATTTACATATGTGTACTATTAGGGGAGGTGGTGCAAGATTGATAATACTTGCAGGACTAAATTAAAAATTGAGGTATAGATGAATGTACTATACTGTAATAATTCGAGCTCCTAATCGTGCAATTATCGAAACTATGTTTTCCTATAAATACAAGCTCATTCCTCTTTCATTATCACCAATTCACTAAGACTCACAAGAGCAATTATAGAGAGAGAAGCTATAGAGAGGAAGAAGAAGAATATTCTGCTACTTCACTATTCCAGTATCCAGTCTTCTTCAAAGGTAAGGGATATTATTTTTATTCAGTATTCATAAGGAACAATATTTTCTTCCATACTCTGTAGTATGTTAGTAATATTATTTCGTCTTCTATTCCAAATTATACCCTCATTTTGTTAAAGTATTGCTTCTATACTCCGTGAAATTAGTGGAATATCCTTGAAATTTGCGCTTCATCTAGTATCGTTTCACAAGGATATTTTCTTCACATTCTTGTTAAATTTTAAGCTTTTCATGCCTAGTACTGTCCATGAGTACTATTCATTTATATGGTACTATTCATAAAGTACTATTCATGAGTACTATTCATAAAGTATTATTCATGGGGTGTTATTCTCAAAGTACTATTCACTCAAAGTACTATTCATGGCAAAAATTAATTTTTTTTGATACAATATCATTCTTGAATTTTACTCCACAAAGCAATATCATGTTGACAATTTGGACATTATTGAATTCTGGATAATATAAATTATAAATCTTTAAAATTTATCCTTTACTTTCATTTAATTGAATTCTTATATCATTGTCATCATCCTCATGCGTATATTGTGATGAAAGTTATCTTTGGCTTACGTGCATGGATGGACTGTTGATTGGTATGATTATGACCAGGGATCATTCGGTATAATCATGACTTGTAATGTTACAAATGATGTGGTAAAAGTCTTCATTGGCCCGTAGTGCATTGATGGACCGTTTTTGGTATGATTATGAGCAGGGATTATTCAGTATAATCATGACCATTGGTGAAAACACGAATATCCTTGGCCCGTAGTGCATGGATAATTAGTGGTTCTGGTACTATTTATTGAGATGAGTCTCAGCAATAAAATTGATGATAAACTCTTAAATCGTAGAAGATAGTAGATATCATGCTCTACTTGACTCTTCTAATGGATTGCTTGTTCCGCTGCAGTTAAACTTGATGTTTATTATTTTTTATCAGTTTAACATTGTTGAAGGTTAACGATAATTTATTCTGCATTATCTTAGTCATAATATTTCTTACTGGGCTAGTTGAGCTCACCCTTTTTTTCAGTGTTCTCTTCAGAAAATGAGAACGTAGTCGGGATTAGCCGGGGAATGGAGTGACGGTCTGAGATGGTGGCTATAGTAGTCCTCACTATTTTATAAAATAGTGTGATAATAACTGTAATGAGGACTCCTTTTTGAGTTTGAATACTGTCTTTTAGACAATATTCGTGTAAAAACTCTCAGCTACATTTTGTCGTATTGTATAAAAGAAGTTTGTATTTGATTTCTATACCATATATTTGGTGACTTAAGATGGGTTATGTATACCTATTTTGGGGGCGTTATATTTTGTATTTAAGCTTATGGATATATATGATCCCTAGCTAATATGTGAGACTAGAACTAGGGGGAGAGACGGGTAAATCCTTCGCTAGTATGACCTACCTAAGCTTATTTGGTATTTAATTGGTCGGTAAGAGTATAGTATAACATGTGGCATGTCAATTAACCCTTTTTTTGTGGCAGTGTTTGAAAATGACATCTGAAAATGTTGAGAAAAGTAATGGAACACATGAGACCGTTGAGTCACCAATGATCAATACCAAGGATAATGTGCATCAGGAAGGAAATAATCCTCAGGAAAACAATAACACCGACCAAATAATTCATGCAACATCAAGAGAGAGTGACTCCTGTTCAAAATGCAGGTGAAAACACTGGCAACTCTCAGATGGTCACCGCTAAGTAGTTTAAGGAGCTGGGACCACCAGAGTTTTCGGGAGAGCCAAAACCACTTAAGGCGGAGGCATGGATAAAGCAGATCACCATGATATTTGATGTCTTGGGATGCTCCGAGGAGAAAAAGATTCCCTTTGTCACCTTCATGTTGCGAGGAGAGGCAGATTACTGGTGGGAATCTATAAAACGTACTCAACTTGCCGTATTGAAGATGTCTTAAGAGAAGTTCCAAGAATTGTTCAACGACAAGTACTTTCCCGAAAGTATTCGTCACATGAAAGAGGTGGAGTTTATCAAGCTGGAGAAAAACAATATGACCGTGTCGCAGTACGAAGTTAAGTTTGCCGAGTTGTCCCGGTTTGCGTCCCACTTGGTTGATAATGAGGGGAGAATGACGCGGATGTGTCTAAGAGGTTTGAAACCCGAGATACGTCAATACCTAATATATCACAAACTGTGTTTGTATTCAGATGTTGTTAATATGGCTCAGTTATTGGAGCGCAATAATGAGTCAACCCAACCAAGAGAGAGCAACCGACAAATCGATAATACCAGTGGTAGCAGTCATCGAAGCGGTGACAACAAACGTGGAGGTAATCAACATGCCAGAAATGGTAACCACTTCAGTGGTAATCATGGCCAATACAATAGGAGTAGAAATTTCAAGAAGAAGAGATTCAAAAATGATGGAAAGACATCAGTACCAGCACCCATTGTTAAATAAGGAGAACAATCACCGATCGTATGTTTTAAATGCGGATGGGAGGGATACATCAGTCCAAATTGAACGCAGCAGTCCGAAACGTGTTATAATTATGGAAGAAAAGGTCACCTAGCCTGATTTTGTCGTGCAGTGAAGTTAAGTCCAGTTGGGATTGAGGTACCAAAGGTCGTCTCAGACAAGATAAAATCGGTAGTTCAAGGAAGAGAGTTTGTCGTAACCTTCCAAAAAATGAGGAACCCAAACGAGGTCATTACGGGTAAGCTAATCATAAACTCTTGCGAAGTCTATACCTTATTTGATACCGGTTCTACCCATTCTTTTATTTCTCCTACTTGCGTTCAACGTTTAAATTTAACTCCAGAGAAATTAGACTTTGACTTATCTGTTGAAACTCCGTTGGGAGAAACCTTCATTACATCCACTGTTTATAAGTTTTGTTTGGTTCAAATCGATACCCTCACATTACCTGTCGATCTTATTTCCTTAAAAATACATGCATTTGATGTGATTTTAGGGATTGATTGGTTAACTACTCATCATGCAAAAATTGATTATTTTCGTAAGGTTATTAGCTTTCATATTCCTAACCAACCTATTATGCGAATTCAAGCAACAAAACCACTAAAGTCAATCTTTCATATCAAGCCATAAAGCTATTTATTTATTGAAAAACGGATGTCAAGCTTTTTTAGCCCATGTCACGGATTTAAATAAAAATACGTCAGATTTGAATGATATTTCTATTGTTATTAAATTTCCTAACGTATTCCCAGATGAACTTCCTGGCCAACCCCCAGAGCATGAAATCAAATTTTGTATCGACCTTGAACCCGGTACAAAACCTATTTCCAAATCCCCATATAGAATGGCTCATATTGAACTTCAGGAGTTAAAAACCCAACTGCAGGAATTGTTAGACATCGGTTTCATTTGACCTAGTACGTCTCCTTGGGGTGCTCCTGTTCTATTTGTGAAGAAGAAAGATGGAAGTATGTGACTTTGTATTGATTATCGGGAGTTGAATCATGTCACCATCAAAAATAGGTACCCAGTGCCTCACATTGATGACCTGTTTGACCAGTTGTAAGGTGCCAAATTCTTTTCAAAGATTGATCTTTGTTCCGGATATCACCAGTTAAAGATTAAAACTGATGGCATTCCAAAGACTGCTTTAAGAACTTGGTACGGGCATTATGAATTCCTAGTCATGTCTTTTGGATTGACTAATGCTCATGCTGACTTCATGGATATGATGAACCGAGTATTCAAGGAATATTTGGATATGATGCAACATGGGAAAGTCATAGCCTATGCCTCACGACAACTCAAAGAATATTAGAAAAATTATCCTACTCATGATCTAGAGTTGGCAGCTGTCATTTTCGCGCTTAAAATTTGTAGGCATTACCTGTATGGGGGAGAAAGTAGAGATCTATACGGATCATAAAAGCCTCAAATATTTCTTCACCCAAAAGGAACTCAACATGCGGCAACGACGTTGGCTCGAGCAGTTTAAAGATTATGATCATAACATTCAATACCATCCTGGAAAAACGAACGTAGTAGCTAATGCATTGAGTAGAAGATCATATGCGGGTACGAGTACGTTATTGTCAACGCAAAGGCCCAGTTTGTATGACTTACAAAGGATGAAAATAGAGTTAAAGACTCGAGGGATGTGACGAACGAGATTTTTGTAAATTAATTTTTAATATTTATTGAATTAAATAAATATTTTCGATGATTTAATTATTAGATTTAATAATTAATTGATGCAGTTGTGGTAGATTAATTTAATTATAGATGTTACATTATTAATTAATGTAGAGAATAATTATTATTCGAAGTATATCATTATGTGAGCTTATTATATTAAATGTAATATTTAATTAAGCATGATGTTATTTAATTAATTTAATTATTAATTAGAGAGTTAATAATTTGACATTATTTATTAATGAGAAATTAATTATATGACTGTGAATTTATGAGAATTTATTATATTTTATTTATATTAAATTAAATAAGATATTTGATTTGTTGTGTAAGTGGGTGTGACATGATTTAAACTATATGATAAATGAGTTTATGAAGTTAATTGGGTATAAGCCTTTAAGGCTAGCCAAATGAGGCCTTAAAGGGAGTTGAGGGCAGTTAAACCAAGTATGGAGCAATTGACCTCAACTCTGCGCATAAAGGCTCAGTTGATATTTCTATGTATTCTCTTTTCATTATTGCTAAGTCTATAAGCTATTCACAGAGAGAAAATCAGAGAGAGTTTGTCAGGGAGAAATTGTGAGTCTGTGAAAGAGAATTGAGAGTGAGGAATCTAAGCCTACTAATTTATACTCTATAGGGTAATCTCCTCCTTCCCAATTTCTATTTTACGTTGTTTGAGTTTTAAAAAAATGGTTTTCACAGTTTTCTGTAGTCTCTGTGATGGGAAATTGTAAGGCTTATGTGCATATATAGGTTAAGATGTTGTCAAATCATATTTAATTATATATATTTTGTAAATCATAACATCAGTTTCATAAAAATACGTAGTATATGATTTCTACAAAATTACAGAGTATGGGTTTTGGCCTTATGGCCTTATACGTGTATTTCATGTGTTGATCGTACATTATCCTTAATTTTTTACACTCGTACGTTTTTATGCAAGTTGATACGAAGAGACCAAAGTTTAAATAAACGGATTCGGTGTTATAACGAATTTGTAGTGATAATTTTCATGTTTTATTTTCAAAACCATCAAGAACATCAAGAACAGTACAATTTGCATATTTTAATTCTGTTATTATATGTTTTAAAGGGTTAAAATCATTCTATAATTATTGGGTAATGATTATGTACGAATTATATCATGTGGGTATGTCTAATTTTGTGTAAAAAATAAGAAATTAGCATGTTCTGCGATTTTTCGCGAACTACAATTTCTGTAACTGGTTCGCCGCGCCGCGACGCCAGTCCAATTTCCAGACAAGGCTGACGATGATGTAGGCCAGGAAGTTATTAAGACAAGGCTGTGTAGGATACTTAGCTTACATGGTTGACAACCGAAAAGAGAATCCGAAGGTAGAAGAAATACCGATTGTGAGGGACTTCGTCGACGTATTTCCAGACAATTTGGCAGGACTTCCACCAGATAGAGAGGTAGATTTCGTGATCGATTTGGCACCCAGAACTGCTCCAATATCGAAGGCACCATACCGAATGGCACCAGTTGAGATGAAAGAACTAATGGTACAACTACAAGAATTACTGGATTAGAAGTACATTCAACCGAGCGTATCACCGTGGGGAGCACCGGTGTTATTTGTGAAGAAGAAGGATGGAACGATGCGGCTCTGTATTGATTACAGAGAACTGAACAAGGTCACGATTAAGAATAGATATCCATTACCGAGGATCGACGACCTGTTTGATAAATTAAAGGGAGCGAGATACTTTTCCAAGATAGACTTGAGAAGCAGTTATCATCAACTGAAGGTGAGACTAGAGGATGTACTGAAGACAGTGTTTAGAACAAGATATGGTCACTACGAATTTTTGGTAATGTCATTTGGTCTAACGAATGCTCCTGCAGCATTTATGGGCTTAATGAATGGAGTGTTCAAGCCATTTTTGGACAAGTTCGTAGTGGTATTTATAGACAACATTTTGGTATATTCGAAAACCAAAGAAGAACACGAAGAGCATTTGAGATTAACGTTGGAGGTATTGGGAAGGGAGAAGTTGTATGCTAAGTTTTTGAAATGTGAATTTTGGATCGAGCGAGTACAATTTCTTGGTCACGTGATCGATAAAAACAGAATTTTAGTAGATCCATCAAAAGTCGAAGCCGTGATTAACTGGGATCAGCCGAGAATACCGGAGGAAGTAAGAAGTTTTCTTGGATTGGCAGGATATTATAGAAGATTTATTCAGGATTTTTCTAAGATCGTGACTCCGGTAACAAATTTAACTCAAAAAGCTATGAAATTTGTTTGGACGGATAAGTGTGAGGAAAGTTTTCAAGAATTGATGAAGAGGTTGAATTAAGACACCTGTGTTATCTCTCCCGGATGATACATGAAATTTTGTTGTTTATAGTGATGCGTCACATAAAGGACTTGGTTGTGTGCTGATGCAAAACGGTAAAGTCATTGCGTAGGCATCACGACAATTGAAAGATTACGAGAAGGGATATTCGGCCCACGACTTGGAGTTAGCTGCAGTTGTTTTTGCTTTGAAAATTTGGAGGCACTATCTTTACGGGGAGAAGTGTGAAATATATACGGACCACAAGAGTCTGAAATATATGTTTACATAGAAGGATTTGAATATGCGTCAAAGAAGATGGTTGGAATTAATTAAGGATTACGACTGTGAGATTTTATACCAGTCGGGTAAAGGAAATGTGGTTGCCGACGCCTTAAGTAAAAAGGGTCGTGAGAAATTGACGATGTTAACTGCTCAGGAGGAGCTAATTGGAGAAATGGAGAAATTGGAGTTAGAAGTGAAGTATCCTATGGAGATTAATGAGAAGCCATTTCAGATGCAATCTGGTACAACCTTACTAGAGAAAGTTAAAGAGGCTCAACTTCGGGATGATGAATGCAAAAATGTGACAAAGAAGATATCTGAAGGAACCGAACCAAGATTTAAGATGGATAAGGAAGGAATACTGAGATTTGACAGTAGAATTTGGGTACCGCCAGTTCAAGGGATTAAGGAAGATATTTTAAGCGAGGCTCATAGTTCACGATATTCGATTCACCCTGGTAGTACCAAGATGTACCAAGATCTTAGACAACATTTCTGGTGGCCGAATTTGAAACGTGATGTTGCAAAATGTGTTGCCAAGTGCCTGACCTATCAGAAAGTGAAAGTAGAACATCAAAGACAGAGTGGATTGCTTCAACTGTTAGAGATCCCAGAATGGAAATGGGAACATATTACAATGGACTTCGTGGTTGGCCTTCCGACGACTCAGAAAGGCTACGACGCAGTATGGGTTATCGTTGACCGACTGACGAAATCCGCACACTTCCTTCCGATAAAAATAAGATTCAACTTAGATCAGTTGGTGAGGCTATATGTAAAAGAGATTTTTTCGAGGCACGGAGTTTCGGTATCAATTGTTTCAGATAGGGATCCGCGCTTCACGTCAAATTTCTGGAAATGCCTTCAAGAATGCATGGGTACGCAATTGTGAATGAGTACAGCTTATCACCCTCAAACAGACGGACAGAGCGAGCGAACAATTCAAACGTTAGAAGATATGCTAAGAGCATGTGTGATGGACTTCAAAGGAAATTGGGATGATCACCTACCGTTAGTAGAGTTCGGCTACAACAACAATTACCACGCTAGTATTAGCATGCCGCCTTACGAAGCGTTATACGGCAGAAAGTGCAGAACTCCGCTTTACTGGGATGAAGTTGGTGAAAAACAATTGCTAGGGCCAAAATTGGTACAGCAGACGGCAGAAATAGTCAAAGTGATCTGAGCACGACTGGTAGCGGCTCAAGATTGACAGAAGAAATATGCTGATCCACATCATAAAAATATCGAGTTTGAATCAGGTAGTTATGTTTTCTTGAAGGTCTCTCCCTGGAAGGGGAATATCAGGTTCGGAAAGAAAGGAAAATTGAGCCCAAGATTTATTGGACCCTTTGAAGTATTGCGTAGAATCAGAGAAGTCGCGTACGAGGTAGCCTTACCTCCATCACTCGAGAATGTCCACAACGTCTTCCATGTTTCTGTGTTATGACCCTACAAGGCTTATTACAAGCATGTAATTGAATATGAACCCCTACATTTTGAAAAAGACTTATCTTACGAAGAAATTCTTGTCCAAATTGTTGACCAAAAAGAACAAGTTGTCAAAAATAAAGTTATACCTTCTGTTAAGGTAATTTGGAGGAACCACAATGCTGAAGAAGCTACGTGGGAACGCGAAGAGAATATGATAAAGAATTACCCTCATTTATTTACTTAATTATTTGTAAGCAATTCTGGGGACAAAATCTTTGTAAGGAGGGGGGGGGGGGAGAATGTAATGGGTCGAATTTATTGAGTCGTGATTCTAGGGACAGAATCCTTTTAAGTGGGGAAAGATGTGACGAACGAGATTTTTGTAAATTAATTTTTAATATTTATTGAATTAAATAAATATTTTCGATGATTTAATTATTAGATTTAATAATTAATTGATACAATTGTGGTAGATTAATTTAATTATAGTTGTTACATTTATTAATTAATGTAGAGAATAATTGTTATTAGAAGTATGTCATTATGTGAGCTTATTGTATTAAATAAAATATTTAATTAAGCATGATGTTATTTAATTAATTTAATTATTAATTAGAGAGATAATAATTTGACATTATTTATTAATGAGAAATTAATTATATGACTATGTGAATTTATGAGAAATTATTATATTTTATTTATATTAAATTAAATAAGATATTTAATTTGTTGTGCAAGTGGGTGTGAAATGATTTAAACTATATGATAAATGAGTTTATTAAATTAATTGGGTATAAGCCTTTAAGGCTAGCCAAATGAGGCCTTAAAGGGATTTGAGGGCAGTTAAACCACGTATGGAGCAACTGACCTCAACTCTGCGCATAAAGGCTCAGTTGATATTTCTATGTATTCTCTTTTCATTATTGCTAAATCCATAAGCTATTCACAGAGAGAAAATCAGAGAGAATTTGTCAGGGAGAAATTGTGAGTCTGTGAAAGAGAATTGAGAGTGAGGAATCTAAGCCTACTAATTTATACTATACAGGGTAATCTCTTCCTTGCCAATTTCTATTTTATGTTGTTTGAGTTTTACAAAAATGGCTTTCACAATTTTCTGTAGAGTCTCTGTGATGGGAAATTGTAAGGCTTATGTGCATATATAGGTTAAGATGTTGTCAAATCATATTTAATTATATATATTTTGTAAACCATAACATTAGTTTCATAAAAATACGTAGTATATGATTTCTACAAAATTACAGAGTATGGGTTTTGGCCTTATGGCCTTATACGTGTATTTCATGTGTTGATCGTACATTATCCCTAAATTTTACACTCGTACGTTGTTATGCATGTTGATACGAAGAGACCAAAGTTTAAATAAATGGATTCGGTGTTATAACGAATCTGTAGTGACAATTTTCATGTTTTATTTTCAAAACCATCAAGAACATCAAGAACAGTACAATTTGCATATTTTAATTCTGCTATTATATGTTTTAAAGGGTTAAAATCATTCTATAATTATTGGGTAATGATTATGTATGAATTATATCATGTGGGTATGTCTAAATTCGTGTAGAAAATAAGAAATTGGTAGAAATTGGCATGGCCTACGATTTTTTGCGAACTGTAATTTCTGTAACTGGTTCACCGCGCCGCGGTGCCAGTCCAATGCCTTAAGGCCCGCGCCGCAGCACCAAGAGTCCGGCAGCAGCACCATCGCACCGCAGCGCCGAGTACCAGTATAACAGTGGCGCCGCAGTGCCACTCTCCAGAAAGTTCAGAAACGAAAATTTTAAAGTGTTTAAGTCTAGTAATGTGTTAGTAACTTAATGTAATGAACATAAAATTTTGTTATAAGTATAATGATATGTTAAAATAAATACTTAGCATGTAAATAACATAATTGCATGTGGATCGAATTATTGAATACATAATTAGCTTATTATTCATGAAGTGATATTATGTGACAGTAAATGTGATAATTTGACTAAGTATAGTCATAACCAAAGTTTAGACAAAAGAATAATCATTGATGATTAGTTAAGTTATAATTAACTGGTATTGTGAATGTGAATGATATGTAGGATTAAATTCAAAGAACGTGCTTAGTTAAAGTGTAATCTACGCACGAGGCAAGTTTCCTAACCCTACTTGTCAATATTGTTCATGTTTATTATTTACTTCGAGTAAATTATCATTACTATTATTCAAGTCGAATTATTATATTAAAGATTGATTATCTTTTCAAAGCATAATTCAGTTATACAATAATTGTTCTATTGTATACTTCTTGAGATTATTATTCAAATTGAATATCATTATTGTTGAACCTTATTAGACTAGTGAACTTTATTGAATCAACTAGTCCTTAGTTGATGAACGTTCTAAATTTCAGAACCCTTATTGAATTATCCAAACCAAACTTCCTTTGGTGCGTACTCGAATGTCAAACTGAGATGAACAACCTCGCAAAGGGATTTACTTATGCGTTAGTGTTAAGATATTGTACACAGTATGGTACTAAGGGCTTATGCCCCTAAGTACGAGTAGAAAGGTCCATAGTCTTATAACTATTAAAGGTTTCAAGTATAACCCTTGATAACCTAGGACATAGTTCAAGGTCTTACGACCCTCAGAATTCTTTTGATTCTTGTTATTCATTCTTAATTCAAAAGTTGAGCTTTTATTCAGATGTCTTTGATTTACTCACATGTTATTATACTGTTATTTCATTATTATACTTGTGGGAAATAGTGCTCACACTTGCTTAATAATAACATTACAGTTAAGAACGAAAGAACTGATGAACCTTCCACTAGTAAATGCAAGGGCAAAGTTAGCAAGTGATGAAGACTTGTTGTTTATATAATAATGTATTTTGTTTAAGACTTGATTTAATGATGTTGTTTAAGACTTATTTGTTTATGATTCCGCACAGATGTTTAAGATTAGTTTAACCTTGGATTGTATTAATATTCGGATGTTGTAACCCTTAAGGGGAAGACTTTATTTCTATCTATTGCATGGTTTGCATTTATTATGGGTAGATAGATAGTTGATATTTGTATAGTGAACACCAAATCCCGTGGAATTTAAGTACCCGGATTTGGGGTGTCACAAGTTGGTATCAGAGCTGTAGGTTATGAACCTTAGGTGGGGGAACAACCTTAGGTAGTAGTCTTATAGAAAGAACATAGTGATGGAAAACTCTTATCGAGTTCTAAGAAATGAATTTTTGTAATTCATTGAAGATAATAAAAGAATTTATGTGCTTATGTGTTAAATTATGTGCTCAGTAGTATGACTTAGTAACTAAAACTCAAAATTTTATTATCAGGATGTCTGACGTTGGAGGATCTAGTCGAGCAGGGGAGGAGGAAGAAAGTACAAGAAGGTGTTATTCTAGAAGCATGAATCAGTGAAGATGGAATACTTCGAGTCAATTCCAAACTTTGTATTCCTAACGACCCTAATTTAAAGTATAAAATTATGATGGAGACACACAACACTCCGTTTGTAATCCATCCCGGAAGTACCAAGATTTATCGTGATCTTCGACATACATTTTGGTGCAGCAATATGAAAAGTGAGATAACGAAGTTTATCTCAAGGTGTTTAACTTGTCAACTTATCAAGGCAGAGCATCAAGTGCCAAAAGGTCCATTGCAACCACTTGAAATTATAGAATGGAAGTGGGAGCACATTATCATGGACTTCCTTACTGGTCTTCCCAAGGTTTCTCAAGGCATAGATGCGATTTGAGTCATTATTGATAGAGTGACCAAGTCTGCTCATTTCTTACCTATACGAGAAATTTATTCACTTGAACGTCTTGCTCGTATTTACATAAATAAGATTGTAAGACTGCATGGTATGCCAGCATCCATAGTTTTTGATCGAGACCCAATATTCACTTCACGGTTTTGGGTTAGTTTGCAGAAGGCCATGGGCACAGATTTATGATTTAGTTTGGCATATCATCCTCAAAAGGATGGGCAGTCGGAGAGGACTATTCAAACTCTTGAAGATTTATTAAGACTCTATGTCCTTGACTTCAAAGGAAGTTGGGACAAGTTCTTTCCATTGGTGGAATTCTCCTACAACAATAGTTATCAAGCAAGTATTGGCATGAATCCATTCAAGGCGTTTTATGGACGCAAATGTCGTTCTCCAGTATGCTGGGATTGGGTGGGTGAAGCGATGTTGTTGGGATTGATTTTTGTACGCATGACAACGGAAAAGATTCAAATAATCCAGCAACGTATAAAAACCTCACAAGATCGACAAAAGAATTATGTTGATCTTCATCGAAAGGACGTAGAATTCAATGTTGGAGATCATGTGTTGTTACATGTTGCTCCATGGAAAGGAGTTACAAGATTTGGAAAGAAAGAAAAGCTCAATCCTTGATTCATTGGGCCATTCGAAATCCTCGATCGGGTAGGAACTGTGGCCTATAGACTCGCCTTACCGCCAAGTATGTCTCGTGTTCATAATATTTTCCACATATCTATGTTACGTAAATATATGAAAGACCCAAACCACATTATTGAATTAGAACCAGACGAGATAGCGAAAGATTTAACGTATGAAGAGGTAGCTGTTAAAATCTTGGATAAAAAGGATCATATTCTATGCTCCAAAGTTATACCTCAAGTCAAAGTTTTATGGAGAAACCACGATATGGAGGAAATGACCTGGAGTTAGAATCTAAAATGAAGTCAAGGTATCCTCACCTCTTTGACATATCTGGTACGTACCCTAATTTCGTGGACAAAATTTCATAAGAAAGGGGAGGTTGTAAGACCCCGAGTTTTATGAATAAAGATTATTTTTTTCTCGAAATTTATTTTTGAATATTATGGTGTGGATTTGATATAATGTTATAGTTGTGGGTAATATTTACAAATTTTGCAAAGTAAGCAAGTGTTTTAAAATATTCGATTGGTCGGGGAATATTAGTTTTAACAGGGAATATTCGTACGATAGAACAATCATTAGTGGACTCCACAATGGAAGTATTGTCATAGTTAGAAAACGACAGAAATATCTTTTTATAAAAATACCGGCGAAAGTTTTACCGTTAAACTGTTGAACTACCCGGTAGTAAAAGTTCAATAATACGCGTGGTTGCATAGTAACACACGATATTGATTATTGATACTTATGTGAGAAGTCGTACAGTTATACTCAAGTATTGCTACAGTAATTGCTGCAAGATATCCCTCATATTATTGATTTAATTATTGTCACAATATCATCTGCATAATATTTTATATTATTAAATCAATAATTGAGACGACAACGTTATTCATATTATTATTTGCAATATTGACGATGTCTAGAAAGTTCTGTCGAGGAAAGGGGTTTGGTCACCTCATTGCGCGTCAATAAGGAGAACTACTTATTGGAAAGCCCCCTCTTTCCTGGGAATTATCTGGTTGTTAAATATTGTGAGTTATAATATTAATGATGATTAAGTTCGTGTTGATTAAAGATGAAATTAATATTTCCATTGTGTTGGGATTATATGTGTTAGTTGAAATCGACATTTATTTCGGTAATAATTGATTTCTGAATGTTATATTGACCAATCGGGTAATTAATCGGATAAATGAACAATTAATTGCTAATAGTTCAAATGCAAATTTACTGTTGATTCACATGTATAGAACTGTTGATTTACATGTGTGTACTATTAGGGGAGGTGGTGCAAGATTGATAATACTTGCAGGACTAAATTAAAAATGGAGGTATAGATGAATGTACTATACTATAATAATTCGAGCTCCTAATCGTACAATTATCAAAACTATGTTTTCCTATAAATACAAGCTCATTCTTCTTTCATTCTCACCAATTCACTAAGACTCACAAGATCAATTATAGAGAGAGAAGCTATAGAGAGGAAGAAGAAGAGTATTATGCTACTTCACTATTCCAGTATCCAGTCTTCTTCTAATGTAAGGGATATTATTTTTATTCAGTATTCATAAGGAATAATATTTTCTTCCATACTCTGTAGTATGTTAGTAATATTATTCCGTCTCGTATTCCAAATTATACCCTTATTTTGTTAAAGTATTGCTTCTATACTCCGTGAAATTAGTAGAATAACCTTAAAATGTGCGCTTCATCTAGTATCGTTTCACAAGGATATTTTCTGCACATTCTTGTTACATTTTAAGCTTTTCATGCTGGAGTACTGTCCATGAGTACTATTCATTTATACGGTACTATTCATAAAGTACTATTCACAAAGTATTATTCATGGGGTACTATTCACTCGGGTACTATTCACCCGGAGTACTATTCATGACAAAAAATGATTTCTTTTTGGTCCAAATCATTTGAGATACAATATTATTCTTGAATTTTACTCCACAAAGAAGTATCATGTTGAAAATTTGGACATTATTGAATTCTGGATAAATTAAATTATAAATCTTTAAAATTTATCCTTTACTTTCATTTAATTAAATTCTTATATCATTGTCATCATCCTCATGCTTATATTGTGATGAAAGTCATCTTTGGCTTACGTGCATGAATGGATTGTTGATTGGTATGATTATGACCATGGATCATTCGGTATAATCATGATCCGTAATGTTACAAATGATGTGGTAAAAGTCTTCATTGGCCCGTAGTGCATTGATGGATAGTTTTTGGTATGATTATGAGCAGGGATTATTCGGTATAATCATGACCATTGGTGAAAACACGAATATCCTTGGCCCGTAGTGAATGGATAATTAGTGGCTCTGATACTATTTATTGAGACGAGTCTTAGCGATAAAATTGATGATAAACTCTTAAATCATAGAAGATAGTAGATATCATGCTTTACTTGACTCTTCTAACTGATTGCTTGTTCCACTGCAGTTAAACTTGATGTTTATTGTATTTTATTAGTTTAATATTGTTGAAGGCTAACGATAATTTATTCTATATTATCTTAGTCATAATATTTCTTACTGGGCTAGTTGAGCTCACCCTTTTATTTTCATTGTTCTCTTCAGGAAATGAGAACATAGCAGGGACTAGCCGGGGAATGGAGTGACGGTCCGAGATGGTGACTATAGTAGTCCTCAATATTTTATAAAATAGTGTTATAATAATTGTAATGAGGACTCCTTTTTGAGTTTGAATACTGTCTTTTAGACAATATTCGTGTAAAAACTCTCAGCTACGTTTTGTCGTATTGTATAAAAGAAGTTTGTATTTCATTTCTGTACCATATATATATTTGGCGACTCAAAATGAGTGATGTATACCTATTTTGGGGGTGTCACAATCCTCAAACAGACGGGCAACCAGAAAGGACTATTCAAACTCTTGAAGATCTATTAAGACTATGTGTCCTATATTTCAAAGAGAGTTTAGATAATTACCTACCGTTGGTGGAATTCTCCTAGGCAAGTATAGGTGTGGCTCCATTCGAAACATTGTATGGACGAAAGTGTCGCTCCCCAGTATGCTGGGATGTGGTGGGAGAAGCAACGTTGTTTGGACCAGAATTGGTAGGTATGACTACAGAGAAAACGACACATGATCGACAAAAGAGTTATGTGAATCTTCATCAAAAGGATGTGGAATATAATATTGGGGATCATGTATTGTTACGTGTTGCTCCATGGAAGGGAGTTACAAGATTCAGGAAGAGTGGAAAGCTCAATCAACGATTTGTTGGTCCATTTGAAATTCTTGACCAAGTATTAAATGTGGCCTATAGACTCGCATTACCTCCAAACATGTCTCGTGTTCATAATGTTTTTCACATATATGTGCTTTGTAAATATGTGAAAGACCCAAACTACATTATTGAGTTAGAACCAAACGAGATAACCGAAGATTTAACGTACAAGGAGGTACCTGTTAAGATCTTGGATAGAAAAGAACATGTCTTACGCACAAAGGTTATACCACAACTTCAAGTTTTGTGGAGGAACCATGTTACTGAGGAAATAACCTGAGAGTTGAAATCGGAAATAAAAACGAGGTATCCTCACCTTTTTAAAACACCTGGTACGTACGTTAATTTCGAGGACGAAATTTCATAAGGAGGGGAGGTTGTAAGACACCAACTTTTTATAAACAAAATCGAATTTCCTCTAATTATTATTTTGAATAATAAAGTGTTAATTTGATTAATATGGTTAGTTTTGGATAAAATGTGCAAATTTTGTAAAGTAAATAAGTGGTTATAAAATATTCATTATTATCGGGGAATATTCATTTGGACGTGGAATATTCTTGCTGTCAGGGAATATTCGTACGATGGCGCAGCCATTTGTGGGCCCTATAACAGAAAACGGTTGGATGAACAAAATGACAAATTTGAGTTTTTTTAAATAACATCATAATTGTTACCGTTAACACCGTTGGAATACCCAGGTTAAAATACAATAATATGCGTGGTTGCACAGTAGCACACTGTATTGCACAATATTTTTTTGGATTATTGATTCTTACGTAAGAAGGAACTACTCAATAATTGTTACAGTAATTACTGTTCAATAATTTATTTTATTGATTCAATAATTACTACGTTGATATTTTATATTATTGTTGTTTCAATAATTATTACTGCACAATATTTCCCATTATCAGATTAATAATTCATACTATTTGCATAATATTATTAGATAGCATTAGCATTATTGGCAATATCTAAGGAAGTTCTGTCCAGGAAAGGGGTTAGGTCACCTAATTGCGCGCCAGTAAGGAGAAATTCTTATCGGAAAGCCCCCTCTTTCCTGGGAACGACCTGGTTGTCATTATTGTGATTTTGTAATATTATTTATGAATAATTAATTATTAATTTAAATGATAATTTTTTTTATTTTTATGTGGATATAAATAAAGGAATTAATGCTGAAGTGTTTTATCAGTATTTTGTCTGAATTGAGGTATTAAAAATCATCCGTATGTGGATTTCAGATATTTTCTGTTTGGAATTTGAAAAACCTTTCTTCTACAATATTGTAGAGAATTAAATTTCCTATGGAATTGACATGAGATTCGAATTTTTCTAATAAAAGAGCTATTTATTATGAAATATTGAAGTTTTGAAAATAAATGTTTTTTAAAAAAAATGAGTGGGACCCACTTTTATTTTTGGTGGAAAAATGGGCTTAGATTTTTTTTTAAAAGTGGAGTGCTGAACTTAGTCATGTGGTATACATGACAATTGTTATAGAATATTAATATTTTATTAATTTAGTCTGCTTTGGCGTTCTAAGCATTTTCCTATAAATAGAGTGCTTAGTTTGAATTGAAAATCACACCAGAATCATAAGTTTTCTCTCTATATTAACGAGTGTATTTTGTGAGTATTTAAAAACTTTAAGATTTGCTATTCAATGCAAGTTTCCTTCAGCGTTATATCCGATATTTCAGAAAGAAGTACTATTCTTTCGAGGTATGTGATGTTATTTTCTTCATAAATGATGTTTTTCTTTCAATATCATTATGTCGAAATATTGGTATAAATTTTATTATGAAATTTTTACCTTTTTATGTCGAGGTTACTATTCACGGATACGACACTATTCACGTATATGGCACTATTTACGAATACGATACTATTCACGAGTACTATTCACAAAATATGATTTTTCTTGTAGAATTTCTACCTTTTCGTGTCAGGGTTACTATTCGCGTATACGGCCTATTCATAAATACGACACTATTCATAAAAAATGAAATTTTCTCTTCTTTGTCCAAGTTGTCTATTATGGTTACTATCTTTGATTGTATCCATGTTTTGATCTTCATTCTTGAATTTTGTTCTACAATTGATTATTATGGAGTATTTTTGAACTTGGATGAACTAAAGTACGAATCCCTAATCTTTGTCCTTTTATCTCACCAGATTCATTTCTTTAAAATATTTTTCATCATCCTCAGTCCTAAATAATGATATAACTGAATATCTTTGGCCTGTAGTGCAAAAATGAATGATTATCTGATGAATATCTTTGGCCCGTAGTGCAAAGATGAACAAGTGTTGAGATGAACATGACCAACTTGTGATACGAATGAATATCTTTGGCTTGTATTGCAAAGATGAATATTTGATTCAAGATGTGTATTGATTAATGTTACAGGTGTAAACACTAGAAATTTTGTTTTCCTGTTACTAACTATGCAGGAGGACAAAATCATCTTTTTCACACTCTAGAGATAACCCTAGAGGACCACAACATCAATTCTAACCCTGGAGATAGCCCTGGGAGATCTAGTTTCCAACCCCGGAGATAACCCCGAGAAATCAGGTTCCAACCCCGGAGATAACCCTGGGAAAGTCAGTTTCAAACTAAGAGATAACCCCGGGGGATCAAGTTCAAAGCCTGGAGATAACCCCAGGAGGTCAAGCCAACCTCAGAGATAACCCTGAGGATAGTCAAAGTCAACATCAAGTCAACCTCAGAGATAACCATGAGAAAAGACTGTTGCAACTGCTTGAAAACTGAAGATAACCCCGGGAGGGGTAAAATTGTCATTTTTCCAATTCAACCTAAATTCACATCAAATACACACACTTCAACTCAAAATACTTCAACAGAAGTCCCACAAGAACCATATCTTCACTTTCGAGCACAAACTACGCAAAATGGCTCAACGGACTGCCTGACAGAAACCCAGAAATGCCATTTCGGTCATGGATCCATCTTCTTGGAATCAAAAATTGCAAATCCTATGCCATCACGTTGCTTTCGAAAATAGATTTCCGGAATGGTATGCCACGCGTCCATCGGACTCCCGGATTGAAAGTTATGAAGGTTTGAGCGAACAACGCGTTGTCCGAGTGCACGAAAATCGAGACAGCGGGACCCACACTGGATGGGGCACCCCGAAAAGCTGCAGGTACACCTGCGGCCCCCCCCCCCCCTCTATAAATAGAGGGCTTAGGGTGGCCATATTTGCAAGAGAAAAAGGCGAGAAAGCCCTGTCAAATTTGCTCTGTACTCGCCCTACACTGAGTGCTTCCTCATTTTAAACACTTGTGAGCTCACATATAGCTACTTTTGTACCGGCGGGAGCCGAGTGTTCATCCCTTTAAAGATATAGAAGTCTTCTTTGGAAGCCCACTGTAAGCCTTCCCACACACTTTAAAGCCTTTCTCTTCATCTTTACATACATTATTCTTCACGTTAAGAGTCGTGTTGCGTGTGTTTTGTGACGCCCCCAAAATAGGTATACATCACCTATTCTGAATCGCCAAATACATGGTACAGAATACAAATACAACTTAATTATACAACTGTCGTGCAAAGTACGACAAAATATAAGCTGTGAGTTTTAATACAAATAATGTCGTCTAGACAATATACAAACTCAAATTTAATATTATTACATTTATTTTCCCACTATTTCACTGAATAGTGAAGACTACTAATGCTATCATTTGGTCCGTCACTCCATTACCCGACTAGTCCCTGCTACGTTCTCATTTCCTGAAGAGAACAATGAAAGTAAAAGGGTGAGCTCAACTAGCTCAGTAGGAAATATTATGACTAAGATAATGCAGAATATATTATCGTTAGCCTTCAACAGTGTTAAACTGATATAATATAACAACCATCAAGTTTAACATCAGCGGAACAAGCAATCCATTAAAAGAGTCAAGTAGAGAATAAAATCTACTATCTTTTATGATTTAAAAGGTTTTTCCATCACTTTTATCGGACTCAGCTTAGTAAATAATTCACATCATCGAATCACCCCTGCACTGCGGCCAAGGATATTCTTTAGTATCACGACCATAATTATCCATGCACTACGGGCCAAGAATATTTGTGTATTCATTAATGGTCATGATCATCCCAACAACTGTCCATCAATGCACTACGGTCCAATGAGGACTTTTACCACATTATTTGTAACATTACGGTCATAATTACACCGAATAATCCCTGTTCATAATCATACCAAGTCCATCTATGCACTACAGGCCACAGATGACATTCAAAAAATATAAACATGAGGATGATGACAAAGATATAAGAATTCAATAAAACAAGTTCAAGAATTATTTTATCCAGGAATTAATAACGTCTAAATTGTCAACATGATACTACTTTGTGGAGTAAAATTTAAGAATGCTCAGAAGAATATTTTAATGAAAAGATACTAGATGAAGCACAAATATCAAGGATATTCCACTAATTTTATGGAGTATAGAAGTCAAATCTTTAACCAACTGAGTATAACCAGGAATGGAATAACAAAAGAAATCACCAGGTATGTGATAGACCGCACATGCAGGTTATTCCAACAGAATAATAAATAACGGAATCAAGTCCGGCGTAAAACGCACAGACAGGATATTCCAACAGAATAATAAAGATGGAATTAGGTCTGGCATAAAACGCATAGATATGATATTCCAACAGAATAATAAAGACGGAACCAGGTCTGGCGTAGAACGCACAAACAGGATGTTCCAACAGAATGATAAATAATTGAACCAGGTCCGGCGTAAACGCACAAACAGGATGTTCTAACAGAATGATAAAGAATGGAATAACAGAAGAATTTCACCAAGTATAGGGTAGCCCGCGTATACATGTTATTCCAATAGAATAATAAAGAATGGAATAACAGAAGTTCTCTTCATGGATAAGAAAGAAATAATACTGCCTACCTTGGAAAAACTGGATACTGGAATAGTGAGGTAGCAAACTTCTCTTCTTCTTTCTCTCTATAATTTCTCTCTATAATAATCGCTCTAAAGCTTTTGTGAATTGGTGAGAAATGAAGGAAGAATGATTTTCTATTTATAAGAAAATATAGTTTCGATAATTGCACATTTTGGGGCTTGAAAAATTACAGTACAATACCTCCAACTTTTCTTTCATTTTTAATTTAGTCCTGCAAGTGTTATCAAACTTGCACCACCTCCCCTAATAGTAAATAATGTGAATCAATAGTTCAATCATGTGAATCAATAGTATAATCATGTAAAAAATATGAATTACAGTATAATACCTCCATCTATACCTCTATTTTTAACTTAGTCATGTAAATATTATCAATCTTGCACCAACTCCCCTAATAGTAAATAATGTGATTCAATAGTACACACATTTGAACAAATAGTTATATAAGCATGTGAATTAGTAGCAATTAATTGCTCATTTATCCGATAAATTACCCGATTTATCAATATAACCCCTAGACATCAATTATTATTGGAATAGATGTCGATTTTCACTAATACTAATAATCCCAACATAATGGAACTATCAAAATTCATTTTTAATCAACACAAATTTTTCTTCATTAATATTATAACTAACAATATTTAACAATCAGGTCGTTCCCAGGAAAGAGGGGGCTTTTTGATAAAGATTTCTCCTTATTGGTGCGCAATTAGGTGACCAACCCTCTCCTTGACAGAACTTCTAGACATTTTCAATATTGTAAATAATAATATGAATAACTTTGTCGTCTCAATTATTAATTTAATAATATAAAATATTATGCAAATGATACTGTGACAATAATTGAATCAATAATATGAGAGATATGATGCAGCAATTACTGTAACAATAATTGAGTATAACTGAGTGACTTCTCACGTAAGCATCAATAATCAATACCGTGTGCTACTATACAACCATGCGTATTACTGTACTTTTAACACCGGGTGTTTCAACAGTTAATGGTAAAACTTCTGTTGTTATTTTCATAAAGTATTTTTTTTCATTTTCTCAATCCGACAATAATTCTGTTGTGGGGGTCCACCAATGATTGTGCCGTTGTACGAATATTCTCTGTTAAAACGAATATTGCCCGACTAATCAAATATTATATAACAACTTGCATACTTTACAAAATTTGTAAATATTACCCACAACTATAACATTATATCAAATACACACCATAATATTCAAAAATATATTTCGAGAAAATTTAATCTTTATTCAAAAAGTTAGGGTCTTACAACCTCCCCCTTCTTATGAAATTTCGTCCTCAAAATTAGGGTGCGTAACTAGTATGTCGAAGAGGTAAGGATATCTTGATTTCATCTTAGATTCTAACTCCAAGGTCATTTCTTCCACATCGTGGTTTCTCCAAAAAACTATGAATTGAGGTATAACCTTAGAGCGTAGAATATGATCCTTTTTATCCAAGATTTTAACAGGTAACTCTTCATACGTTAAATCTTCCTCTATCTCGTCTGGTTCTAATTCAATAATGTGGTTCGGGTCTTTCACATATTTACGTAACATAGATATGTGAAAAACGTTAAGAACATGAGACATACAAGGCGGTAAAGCGAATCTATACGCCACAGTTCCTACTCGATCGAGGATTAAAAATGGGCCAATGAATCGAGGGTTGAGCTTTCCTCTCTTTCCAAATCTCGTAACTCCCTTCCATGGAGCAACACGTAATAACACATGATCTCCAATATCGAATTCCACGTCCTTTCGATGAAGATCAGCATAACTCTTTTGTCGATCTTGTGAGGTTTTTATACGTTGTCGGATCTTTTGAATCTTTTCTGTAGTCATACTTACCAACTTCGGTCCCAAAAATGTTGCTTCACCCACCTCATCCCAGAATACTGGAGAACGACACTTTCTTCCATACAACGCCTCAAATGGAGTCATGCCAATACTTGCTTCATAAATGTTGTTGTAGGAAAACTCCACCAATGGTAGGAAATTATCCCAACTTCCCTTGAAGTCAAGGACACAAAGTCTTAATAGATCTTCAAGAGTTTGAATGGTCCTCTCCTACTGCCCGTCCGTCTGAGGATGATATGCCGAGCTAAATCGTAAATCAGTGCCCATAGTTTTTTGCAAACTAACCCAAAATCTTGAAGTAAATCTTGGGTATCGATCAAAAACTATGGATACTGGCATACCATGCAGTCTTACAATCTCTTTTATGTACATATGAACAAGATGTTCAAGTGTATAAGTTTCTCGTATAGGTAGGAAATGAGCAGACTTGGTCAATCTATCAACAATGACCCAATTGCATATATGCCTTGAGAAACCTTGGGAAGACCAGTAACGAAATCCATGGTAATGTGGTCCCACTTCCATTCTAAAATTTCAAGTGGTTGCAATGGACCTTTTGGTACTTGATGCTCCGCCTTGACTTGTTGACAAGTTAAACACCTTGAGATAAATTCTGCTATATCTCTCTTCATATTGCTCCACCAAAATGTATGTCGAAGATCACGATACATTTTGGTACTCCCAGGATGGATTGCAAACGGTGTGTTATGCTCATCCATCATGATTTTATACCTTAAATCAGGGTTATTATGAACAGAAAGTCTGGAGTTGACTCGAAGTATTCCTTCTTCATCGATTCTTGCTTCCGGCATAGCACCTTCTTGTACTTTCTTCCTCATACGCATCAGCTCCAGGTCTGTAGCTTGAGCATCTTTAACTTTATCGATTAAAGTTGGTTCTACTCGTATATTCGTCATCATCACATGGGTCCCTGGAGTCTTTATCTCTAACTCCATCCTTTGCAAGTTATACAAAATGGGCCTTTGCGTTGACAATATTACACTCGTACCCGCATATGATCTTCTACTCAGCGCATCAGCTACTACGTTCGCTTTTCCAGGATGGTATTGAATAGCATGATCATAATCTTTCAATAGTTCGATCCAATGTCATTGCCGCATGTTGAGTTCCTTTTGAGTGAAGAAATATTTGAGGCTTTTATGATCCGTATAGATCTCCACTTTCTCCCCATACAGGTAATGTCTCCAAATTTTTAGCGCAAAAATGACAGCTGCCAACTCTAGATCATGAGTAGGATAATTCCACTCATATTCTTTGAGTTTTCGCGAGGCATAGGCTATGGCTTTCCTATATTACATGAGAACACATCCTAACCTTTTGCCCGAAGCATCACTGTAGATGACAAATCCCTCCGAGCCAGATGGTATTGTCAGAACATGTGCTGAAATGAGTCTCCTCTTGAGTTCTTGAAAACTCTTCTCACATTCCATACTCCAACCGAATTTTATATCTTCTTGAGTCAGCTGAGTTAATGGAGTAGCGATTTGAGAAAACCCTTCTACGAATCTTCGATAATAACCAGCTAAGCCGAGAAAGCTACGTACTTTGGTCACTGATATAGGTTGGTCCCAGCTTTGAATTGCTTCAATCTTTGCCGGATCAACAGATATCCCATGATTTCATATCACGTGCCCAAGGAATGCAACTTCCTCAAGCCAGAACTCACATTTCTTCAACTTGGAATATAGCTTGTTTTCACGAAGCTTTTGGACTATCAGCCTCAAGTGTTGCTCATGATCTTCACGGCTTTTGGAATATATGAGGATGTCATCAATAAAGACGAGCACAAAATAATCCAAATATTCCTTGAATACTCGGTTCATCATATCCATGAAGGCATCAGGAGCATTAGTCAATCCAAAAGACATGACTAGGAATTCATAATGCCCGTACCGAGTTCTAAAAGTCGTCTTTGGAATGTCATCGATTCTAATCTTTAATTGATGATATCCTGAACGAAGATCAATCTTTAAAAAGAATTTGGCGCCTTGCAACTGGTCAAACAGGTCATCAATACGTGGCAATGGGTACCTATTTTTGATGGTGACATGATTCAACTCTCGATAATCATTACAAAGTCGCATACTCGCATCTTTCTTCTTCACGAATAGAATAGGAGCACCCCAAGGATACGTACTAGGACGAATGAAATCAATGTCTAATAATTCCTGCAAGTAGGTTTTTTAACTCCTAAAGTTCAATAGGAGCCATTCAATATGGGGCTTTGGAAATGGGTTTTGTACCGGGTTCAAGGTCGATACAAAATTCAATTTCACACTCTTGGGGTAGGCCAGGAAGTTCTTCGGGGAATACGTCAGGAAATTTATTAACAACAGAAATATCATTCAGAACTGACGTATTTTTGTTTAGATCCGTGACATGAGCTAAGAAAGCTTGACATCCGTTTTTCAATAAACGAATAGCTTTATGGCTTGAAATGACATTGATTGATTTTAATGGTTTAGTTGTTTGAATTCGCATAATAGGTTGGTTAGAAATATGAAAGCTAACAACCTTACGAAAACAATCAATTTTTGCATGATGAGTAGTTAACCAATCAATCCCTAGAATCACGTCAAATGCAAGTATTTTCAATGAAATAAGAACGATAGGTAATGTGAGGGTAACAATTTGAACCAAACAAGACTTATAAACAGTGGATGTAATGAAGGTTTCTTCCAACGGAGTTTTAACAGATAAGTCAAAGTCTAATTTCTCCGGAGTCAAATTTAATCATTGAGCGCAAGTAGGAGAAATAAAAGAATAGGTAGAACCGGTATCAAATAAGGTATAGACTTCGCTAGAGTTTATGATAAGCTTACCCGTGATGACCTCGTTCGGGTTCCTTGCTTTATGGGAGGTCACAACAAATGCTCTCCTCTGCACCACCGGCTTTGACTTTTCTGGGACGGCCTTTGGTGCCTCCATCCTAGCTGAACTTGTCTTCGGGGAATGACAAAATCGGGCTAGGTGACCTTCTCTTCCACAATTATAACAAGCTTTGGATGGCATCGCGCAGTTTGGACTGATATGTCCCTCCCCTCCGCACCAGCACCCGTTGTTAAGGAAGGAGAACGACCACCTATCATATGCTTCAAATACGGATGGGAGGGACACATCAGTCCAAACTGCGTGATGCCGTCCAAAGCATGTTATAATTGTGGAAGAGAAGGTCACTTAGCCCAATTTTTTCGTTCACCGAAGACAAGTTCAGCCAGGATGGAGGCACCAAAGGCCGTCCCAGAAAAGTCAATGCCGGTAGTGCAAGAGAGAGCGTTTGTTGTGACCTCCCAGAAAGCAAGGAACACGAATGAGGTCATCACGGGTAAGCTTATCATAAACTCTAGCAAAGTCTATACCTTATTTGATACCGGTTCTGCCCATTCTTTTATTTCTCCTACTTGCGCTCAACGATTAAATTTGACTCTGGAGAAATTAGACTTTGACTTATCTGTAGAAACTCCGTTGGGAGAAACCTTCATTACATCCACTGTTTATAAGTCTTGATTGGTTCGAATCGGTACCATCACATTACATGTCGATCTTATTTCATTAAAAATACTTGCATTTGACGTAATTCTAAGGATTGATTGGTTAACTACTCATCATGCAAAAATTGATTATTTTCGTAAGGTTGTTAGCTTTCATATTCCTAATCAACCTATTATGCGAATTCAAGCGACCAAACCATTAAAATCAATCACGGTCATCTCAAGCCATAAACTATTCGTTTATTGAAAAACGGATGTCAAGCTTTCTTAGCTCATGTCACGGATCTAAACAAAAATACGTCAGTTTTGCATGATATTTCTATTGTTAATGAATTTCCTTACGTATTCCCTGAAGAACTTCATGGCCTACCCCCAGAGCGTGAAATTGAATTTTGTATCGACCTTGAACCTGGTACAAAACCTATTTCTAAAGCCCCATATAGAATGGCTCCTATTGAACTTCAGGAGTTAAACACCCAACTAAAGGAATTGTTAGACATCGGTTTTATTCGTCCTAGTACTTCTCCTTGGGGTGCTCCTGTTCTATTAGTGAAAAAGAAAGATGGGAGTATGCGACTTTGTATTGATTATCGGGAGTTGAATCATGTCACCATCAAAAATAGGTACCCATTACCACATATTGATGACCTATTTGACCAGTTGCAAGGAGCCAAATTCTTTTCAAAGATTGATCTTCATTCCGGATATCACCAATTTAAGATTAGACCCGATGACATTCCAAAGATGGCTTTCAGAACTCGGTATGGGCATTATGAATTCCTAGTCATGTCCTTTGGATTGACTAATTCTCCTGCTGCCTTCATGGATATGATGAACCGAGTATTCAAGGAATATTTGGATCACTTTGTGGTCGTCTTTATTGATGACATCATCATATATTCCAAAAACCGTGAAGATCATGAGCAACACTTGAGGCTGATACTCCAAAACCTTCGTGAAAACAAGCTATTTGCCAAGTTGAAGAAATGTGAGTTCTGGCTTAAAGAAGTAGCATTCCTTAAGCACGTGGTATCAAGTCATGGAATATCTGTTGACCCAGCAAAGATTGAAGCTATTCAAAGTTGGGAGCAGCCTAAATTAATGACCGAAGTACGTAGCTTTCTCGGCTTAGCTGGTTATTATCGGAGATTCGTAGAAGGGTTTTCCCGAATCACTACTCCACTAACTCAGCTGACTCAGAAAGATACAAAGTTTGGTTGGAGCGAAGAATGTGAGAAGAGTTTTTAGGAACTCAAGAGAAGACTCATTTCAGCACCTGTTCTGACAATACCATCTAGTTCGGAGGGATTTGTCATCTACAGTGATGCTTCGGGCAAAGGGTTAAGATGTGTTCTCATGCAACATGGGAAAGTCATAGCCTATGCCTCACGACAAATCAAAGAATATGAGAGAAATTATCCTACTCATGATCTAGAGTTGGCAGCTGTTGTCTTCGCACTAAAGATTTGGAGGCATTACTTGTATGGGGAGAAAGTGGAGATCTTTACGGATCATAAAAACCTCAAATATTTCTTCACTCAAAAGGAACTCAACATGCGACAACGACGTTGGCTTGAACTGTTGAAAGATTATGATCATACCATCCAATACCATCCTGGAAAAGCAAACGTGGTAGCTGACGCATTGAGTAGAAGATCATATGCAAGTGCGAATGTGATATTGTCAACGCAAAGGCCCATTTTGTGTGACTTACAAAGGATGGAGATAGAGTTAAAGGCTCCAGGGACCCATGTGATGATGGCGAATATATGAGTAGAACCAACTTTAATTGATAAAATTAAAGTTTTTCAAGTTACAGATCTGGAGCTGATGCGTATGAGGAAGAAAGTGCAAGAAGGTGCTATGCTGGAAGCAAGAATCGATGAAGAAGGAATACTTCGAGTCAACTCCAGACTTTGTGTTCCTAACAACCCTGATTTAAAGTATAAAATCATGATGGAGGCGCACAACACACCGTTTGCAATCCATCCTGGGAGTACCAAAATGTATAGTGATCTTCGTCATACATTTTGGTGGAGCAATATGAAGAGAGAGATAGCGTTGTTTATCTCAAGGTGTCTAACGTGTCAACGAGTCAAGGCGGAGCATCAAGTACCAAAAGATCCATTGCAACCACTTAAAATTCTAGAATGGAAGTGGGAGCACATTACCATGGATTTCGTTACCAGTCTTTCCAAAGTTTCTCAAGGCATAGATGCGATTTGGGTCATTGTCGATAGATTGACCAAGTCTGCTCATTTTTTATCGATACGAGAAACTTATACACTTGAACGTCTTTCTCTTATGTACATAAAAGAGGTTGTAATATTGCATGGTATGCCAGTATCCATAGTTTTTGATCGAGACCCAAGATTCACTTCAAGATTTTGGGTTAGTTTGCAAAAAGCTATGTGCACGGATTTACGATTTAGCTCGGCATATCATCCTCAGACGGACGGGCAGTCGAAGAGGACGATTCAAACTTTTGAAGATCTATTAAGACTCTGTGTCCTTGATTTCAAGGGAAGTTGGGACAAGTTCTTACCATTGGTGGAGTTTTTCTACAACAACAGTTATCAAGCAAGTATTGGCATGGTTCCATTCGAGGCGTTATATGGAAAAAAGTTCCGTTCTCTAGTATGTTGGGATGAGGTGGATAAAGCAACGTTGTTGGGGCCGGAGTTGGTACGTATGACTATGGAAAAGATTCAAACGATCCGGCAACGTATAAAAACCTCACAAGATCGACAAAAGAGTTATGATGATCTTCATCGAAAGGACGTGGAATTCGATATATGAGATCATGTGTTGTTACGTGTTGCTCCATGGAAAGGAGTTACGAGATTTGAAAAGAGAGGAAAGCTCAATCTTCGATTCATCTGCCCATTTTTAATCCTTGATCAAGTAGGAACTGTGGCCTATAGACTCGCTTTACCGCCAAGTATGTCTCGTGTTCATAACATTTTTCACATATCCATGTTACGTAAATATGTGGAAGACCCGAAACACATTATTGAGTTAGAACCGGATGAAATAGCGGAAGATTTGACGTATGAAGTGGTTCCTGTTCAAATCTTGGATAAGAAGGAACATATTCTACGCTCCAAGGTTATACCTCAAGTCAAAGTTTTGTGGAGAAACCACGATGTTGAGGAAATGACTTGGGATTTAGAATCTGAAATGAAATCAAGGTATCCTTACCTCTTCAATATACCAGGTATGTACCCTAATTTCGAGGACGAAATTTCATAAGAAGGGGAGATTGTAAAATCCCAACTTTTTGAATAAAGATGAATTTTCTATAAATATTATTTTTAAATATTATGGAGTTAAATTGATATAATGTTATAGGTGTGGGGAATATTTATAAATTTTGCAAAGTACGCAAGTTGTTATATAATATTCGATTGGTCGGGGAATATTCGTACAACGACACAATCATAGGTGGACCCCACAATAGAATTATTGTCAGATTGAGAAAACGACAAAAATACTTTATAAAAATAACGGCAGAAGTTTTACCGTTAACTGTTGAAACACCCGGGGTGTTAAAAGTACAGTAATATGCGTGGTTGCATAGTAGCACACGGTATTGATTATTGATGCTTACGTGATAAGTCACTCAGTTTTGTTGGTATTATTAATGTAATAATACAGAAAATCTTTTTATATAAAACATAATACTTTTATAAAGTTATTCTATAAATAGAATATATTATATTCTATTATGCATAGTGTTGCATAGTGTCTACATAGTGTTTTGTATAGTAAAATCTTTTTATATAAAACAGAATACTTTTATAAAGTTATCTATTTTATTAGACAATAATTAGAATATATTATATTTTATTATGTAAAGTGCATGCATATTGTTTGCATAGTAAAATCTTTTATAAAGTTATTCGTTTTATTAGATTATAAATATAATATATTATATTTTATTTAAAAGATTTTTCTTTAAATATGGACCGTCAGATTAAAGTAAATCAATCTGGACTGTTCATGAGTTAGTTACTATGCAGTCCATTTTTCTATAAATAGAAGCTCATTCCTTCATTATTTTCTTACGAATTCACTGAAACTCTAGAGAGATAAACTATAGAGAGAAAGAAGAAAGTATTCTGCTACTTCACTACTTATATATCTAGTACTCTTCTTCTTAAGTTAAGGAATATTATTTGTTGTACTCGTAAGGGGGTGTTATTCTTTTGTATTCATGAAGAGAACTTATGTTATTCCATTCTTTATTATTGTGTTGGAATAACCTGTATACGCGGGGCTACCCTATACTTGGTGACATTCTTCTATTATTCATTCTTTACTATTCTGTTGGAATATCATGTCTGTGCGTTTTACGCCGGACCTGATTCCGTCCTTATTAGTATTCTGTTGGAATAACCTATCTATGCGAAGTACCGCATGCATAGTGATTTCTGTTGTTATTCCATTCTTTATTATTCTGTTGGAACATCCTGTCGGTGCGAATTTCGCTTAACCTGGTTCCGTTATTTAGTATTCTGTTGGAATAACCTGTCTATGCGAAGTACCGCATGCATGGTGATTTCTTTTGTTATTTCATTCTTTATTATACTCAGTTGGTTAAAGTTTTGACTTCTATACTCAATGAAATTAGTGGAATATCCTTGATAATTGCGCTTCATCCAATATCTTTTCATGGAAATATTCTTCTGAGCATTCTTGAATTTTACTCTACAAAGCAGTATCATGTTGACAATTTGGACGTTATTGGTTCTTGGACAAATTAATTCTTGAACTTGCTTTATTGAATTCTTATATCATTGTCATCATCCTCATATTTATATTTTTTTTGAAAGTCATCTGTAGCCTGTAGTGCATAGATGGACTTGGTATGATTATGACCAGGGATTATTTGGTGTAATCATGACCGTAATGTTACAAATGATGTGGTAAAAGTCCTCATTGGCCCGTAGTGCATTGATGGACAGTTGTTGGCATGATCATGACCATTAATGAATACACAAATATTTTTGGCCCATACTGCATGGATAATTATGGTCGTGATACTAAAGAATATCCTTGGCAGTAGTACAGGGGTGATTCGATGATGTGGATTATTTATTAAGCTGAGTTCCAGCGATAAAAGTGATGAAAAACCTTTTAAATCATAAAAGATAGTAGATTTTATTCTCTACTTGACTCTTTTAATGGATTGCTTGTTTCGCTGCTGTTAAACTTGATGGTTGTTATATTATATCAGTTTAATACTGTTGAAGGCTAACGATTAATATATTCAGCATTATCTTAGTCATAATATTTCCTACTTACTTTCATTATTCTCTTCAAGAAATGAGAACGTAGCAGGGTCTAGTCGAGGAACGGAGTGATGGACCAGATGATAGCATTAGTAGTCCTTACTATTCAGTGAAATAGTGGGAAAATAATTGTAATGAGGACTCTTTTCGAGTTTATATACTCTCTAGTAGACAATATTTGTATTCAAACTCACAGTTTATGTTTTGTCGTATTGTACACGACAGTTGTATTATTAAGTTATATTTGAATTCAGTACCATGTATCTGGCGACTCAAGATGGGTGATGTATACCTAATTTTGGGGGCGTCACAAAAAATACGAATTACAGTATGGTACCTCCATCTATACCTCCATTTTTAACTTAGTCATGCAAGTATTATCAATCTTGCACCAACTCCCTTAATACTAAATAATGTAATTCAATAGTACACACATATGAACAAATAGTTATATAAGCATGTGAATTAGTAGCAATTAATTGCTCATTTATCTGATAAGTTACCCGATTTATCAATATAACCCCTAGACATCAATTATCATCAGAATAGATGTTGATTTCCACTAACACTAATAATCCTAACACAATGGAACTATCAAAATTCATTTTTAATCAACACAACTTATTCATCATTAATATTATAACTCACAATATTTAACAACCAGGTCGTTCCCAGGAAAGAGGGGGCTTTTCGATAAGGATTTTTCCTTATTGGCGCGCAATTAGGTGACCAAACCTCTCCTTAACAGAACTTCTAGACATTGTCAATATTGCAAATAATAATATGAATAACTTTGTCGTCTCAATTATTGATTTAATAATATAAAATATTATGCAAATGATACTGTGACAATAATTGAATCAATAATATGAGAGATATGATGCAGCAATTACTGTAGTAATAATTGAGTATAATTGAGTGACTTCTCACGTAAGCATCAATAATCAATACCGTGTGCTACTATGCAACCACGCGTATTACTGTACTTTTAACACCGGATGTTTTAACAGTTAACGATAAAACTTCCGCTGTTATTTTCATAAAGTATTTACTTCTTTAATATATATATATATATATATATATATATATATATATATATATATATATATATATATATTTATATATGAACTGTGTGTCGAACTTTGTTCGATGAGCCTGAATTTTACATCCGGTGCGTTTACCGCTTATATATATATATTTACATTTAGTCCCGCCTAGAGTTTACTCTATGACAATTGATTGCTTTTACAGCTTTTTTTACATTTCTGATCCCCCATGGAGGTGCTTCGTGGTGGCTGATCATGTTTGTATATATATATTTACAGCTTTTATAATAATACCTGCTTACTGCTATATTATCAATAGCGCCATCATGTGAGCCTAGGAATCATGTTATCACAGATTCAGTTTACTGGATCTAGATTCGGTTCCCGTGGTGGACATTCTCAGCTGTAAGCAGCTTGTAAATTTATTCACGGTGTTAGAATTTCGTCAGATGGTTATCATACCCACGAGGAGTTCGGCACTATTTTGTATATTATTTTTGTGAAGATGCTTTGCATCTCAAAAATTTAAAACAATCAAGCCGAACAATTAATAAAATGGGAGTATAAAAGGTCTCAATTACTATTGAGCACAAGGGTTTGAAAAACATCTTTTATAAAACATCACTGCCATATCTTGTTAAAATTGAATTTTTACATAAATTCAAACCCTGTGTATATATGTGCGAAAGAGGCCTCGCACTACTTCCAAATAATTGCACATTGATCCACACACACACACATTCATATAATTATTTCTTGAAAATAGGTGGTCACCGTGGTAACACGGATGTCGGGGGGTGCCTAACACCTTCCCTCCGTATAATCAAGTCCCCGGACCCTAATGAATCTCGGTTTCACCGACCCGTTTAGCAATGCCACATCACTAGGTCAATGTGCAAACCTTTTCTCGGTTGTGTTGGTACAACCATATAAAAAACCAACTGGCGACTCTCACAGTCCAATCGTCGACATGATACATGTCGGACCTTTTTCAATTGTTTTTCAAACAAATCTCACCTAACATGAGAACACCAAAGAACAAGTAACGAAAAGGGACAAATAAGAATCCCGACGTCGACAGGTGGCGACTCTGTTGGGGATAACAGTAAGAGGACTTAAGCCACTATTACAATCTTTTCAAAATTGTTATATGCCTGCGTGTGAATGTTGCATTTACATTTGAATGAATGTGTACTAATGCATTTACTTACTACACTTAGTGCTTCACACCATATCTGAATGTGATATTAGTGCTTCGCACATGTCATCATTTCTATACGGTGAGACGTGATGTATATGAATGTATGTTGTGTGGTCCCTCCACCAGGAGGATATCCTGTCGGTGTTTGATTACTGGACTCGTAAGAAGACTAATTCCAACGAGGTTCAGGAAAGGCACAACCCAAATTTGCTCCAGTTGAAAGATCGGATTAATTTTCCATCAAGTAAATTACGATGATTTGGGAACCTTCATACCGAAAAACCGCGAGAGTAACCTAAGATAGGTCAGTCTTTGATAAACCAAACGCGGAGGAAAGTCTCTTCATACTTTCACATTTAAAATTACTTGTAAATTCAATTACTTGTAATTTCATTTCCATGTAAATCTCAATGTAATGGAAAATATGAAGGAATATGTGTACATGCCTTCCCTTTATATCAAAACCTAACATGCTATCTTGTCAACTGACATCCGTTTCGCAGGACGATACTCCTAAACGGACACATTACGTAATATTGCTACATTCACTAAGACTAACATATATAAGTTTTTTTTATAGGGATATAATTAGTCTAATAACCCGGTCAAAATCTAAAAAGGCCACGAGCATACAACCAATTATGTTTTCATCTGACCAGACTGATCTCAATCCAGTTTCTCACAAAGAATTCGACAAATTAAGTAAACAAATCACATATTTGGATGTTCTGCTTAAAGAACTACACCAATCTACTCAGGGTACAAGGATACCCGTACATGCTGAATCCTCCACACAAGGAGGAACCCAAGGTCCGAAAACTGCTAGTTCCAGTCAAAGGAATCCACATAGGCATCACCAGATTCCTACAACTTCAATTACACGACGATTGTCTCCACCTGCGAATCCTGAGTCCGCACAATCTCCTGTAAAGATGCCAGCCAGCGTAATGGCTATGTTATTTCCCAAACTGATACCGGTAAAGGCGAAAGAAGTCTTTGTTCCAGACCCTAGAATGGAAGAAGAGGAACGAAGAATTCAGCAAGACGTCGTCAGAATGATGTCAGGCATACGCATCATTATCCATGATGAACATACAAACAGATACACCCCAGACGATGATTGCCCAGACATAATGGTCATCATTCGGGAGAAGAAGGACGATGACAGCCCCTCCATCACTGCAGTCCACTAGGACTTTTCCCTTGACAATTGGAGAAGCACTCCTTGCATTGGTCGAAAATGGAAAAACGGGCAGAAACTCATTCTGCCCTATAGATAACAATAATTGCTTACTTTTTTTGTACAGTATTAACAGTTACTTTAGTCATTACATGCTAACACTTTGTGTGATTGAACAGTTTCATATATTAAGTGAGAGCATGTTGGTTCAGGACTCTAAAGTTAGATATGCCTAGACTTATTGATGAGGTGCCTATTCTCCACAAGGACTGTAACTTTGATGTAAAGTTGGACTCAAACTTGATGGAAATACAAAAGGACTATGAGATACCTCAGGAGATCAAAGAATGGTTCGAAGACAAACCCAAGCCAAATCTTGATCAAACCACCTCTTTTGAATCGCGAAAACCCCAAACAAATCCAGATTGGTACGGACCTCACTCCAAACCAAAGGAATGACATGGTTACTCTATTTACCCTATTCCAGGATGTGTTTGCATGGTCTCGAGAAGATATGGTCGGTTTATACACAAACATTGTCATTCATCGCCTTCCCATCAAAGGGGGATTCAAGCCAGTCAGGCAGAAGCTCAGGCGATTGAAACCTGAGTGGAGGTTAAAAGTTAAAAAATAAATTGTGAAACAATTTTAAGTTGGCATCATCATGGTGTCAACATACCCTGAATGGTTATCCAACATAGTTCCCGTGCCAAAACCCGGAGGAGAGGTACGAGTTTGCGTGGATTACAGTGATCTGAACAAAGCTTGTCTCAAAGATAGCTTTCCCGTCCCATTCATCCACATACTCATTGACAATAAGACTCAGTATGACATATACTCCTTTGCGGATTACTTTGCAGGGTACCATCAAATCATGGTTGCTGAAAAGGATCATGAGAAAACTACATTCATCACTCCTTGGGGAACCTTTTCCTACAGACAATTGTCATTCGGCCTCATCAATGCCGGAGCTACATATCAATGAGCCATATGGCTCTTTTCCATAATCTAATGCATAAAAATAAAAAAAAGAAAGAAAAAAAAGAAATATAAAAAAGAAAAAAGAAAAAAAAAGAAGAAAAAAGAAAAAGCTCTTCAACAGGTTCTACATTTGTTGCCTTACCATCGGCAGGTTCTACAGATGGCTTCGGAGTTTGAAGAAATATCCTTCCTCCATATTTCGTGGAATAGGAATGATTTTGTGAATGCGTTATCAACCTTGGTGTGACGCCCCCAAAACAGGTATACAACACCCATTCTGAGTCGTCAAAATACATGGTACAGAAACAACTACAACTTTATTAATACAACATAAAAACTGTGAGTTTAAATACAAATATTGTCATCTAGACAATATCCACACTCAAATAAGTCCTCATTCCAATTATTGATACATTATTTTACAAAAATGGTGAGGACTACTAAAATAACTTCTAGAACCATCATTCCATACCCCGACTAGTACTCGCTACATTCTCGCCTCCTGAGAAGAAAAATGGAACAAAAAAGAAAAGGGTGAGCTCAACTAGCCCAGTAAAGAACAGTATGACTAAGATAATACAGAACAAATTATCGTTAGTCTTCAACAGGTAAAAATCTAATAGAATACAATAGACAACAAGTTTTAAATTAATATTCGCAGCGGAAATAATAATTCATTAGAAGAGTTAAGTAGAGAATGAAATCTACTATCTTCTATATATGAATATAAAAGTTCATCGTCTATCTTTTATCCCTATAACATCAATCAATATATATTTGGAATCAAATATTCATCTTTGCACTACAAGCCAAAGATATTCATCAGTTGGTCATGTTCATCTAAACACTTGTTCATCTTTGCACTACAGGCCAAAGATATTCATCATAAAATCATTCATCTTTACACTACGGGCCAAAGATATTCAGTTATATTATCATTTAGGACTGAGGATGATGAAAAATATTTTAAAGAAAATGATCCAGTGAAACAAAAGAATAAATATTCAAGATTCGTACTTTAAACAATCCAAGTTCAAAAATACTTCATAAATAACCAGAGTGGAGTAAAATTCAAGATTTAAGACCAAAACATAGATTCAATCAAAGATATGAACTATAACAGACAATCTTGGACACAGAATTTTTTTTTTAATTTTTCTGTGAATAGTGTCGTATTCGTGAATAGTGTCGTATACGTTAATAGTAACTCCGACATTAAAAGATAAAAATTTCACAAAAAAATGTCATCATGCTTTGTGAATAGTACTCGTGAATAGTAACTTGTGAATAGTAACTCATAAATAGTAATTCGTGAATAGTAACTCATGAATATAACTCCTGAATAGTAACCCCGGCATGAAAAAGTTCCAAATTTGATAAAAAGTTCCCACCAATATTTCGGCATAATGATATTGAATAAATAATATCATTTTCGAATAAAATAACATCTCTTACCTCAGAAAGAATAGTACTTCTAACTGGAATACTGGATATAGTGCTGAAAGAACTTGCACCGTATGGCAATACTCAAAGTACTAAAATACTCATAAACTACGCTCGATATTATAGAGAGAGAAAGAGAGAGAAATCTGTAGTTTCTGGTGTGATTTTCAATTCTAACCTAAGCACCCTATTTATAGGAAAATGCTTAGAACACCGAAGCATAAAATTTAATATAATATTAATATATTATATATAAATTCCTACGCAAACAATCTATGATCTGAATTCAGTCATGCTTGACAACAAATAAGTCTACCAAATAAATCAGAAATGTTTTCATTATTTAAAATAATTAAAACTTCCAAAAATCAATTATTTCAGAATTTCAAAACTTCAATAATTCATAATAAATAACCCTTTTATCAGAAAATTTGAATCTCGCATTTTTTATAAGAAATTCAATTCTCTACAACTTTGCAGAAGAAAGTTTTTCCAAATTCCAAACTGAAATTGACCGAAATCCATAAACGGGCGATTTTACATGATATAATCAAATTTCAGTCAAGAAATGGACCCACAGACATGTTTAACATGTTTTAAATAACTTTTGCAACAAAAATACTCCTCATCCTCATATACTCATATATCCCACATTCATTGTAAAAATATCCCCATTATCATATTATAATAATATAATAAAATATTATTTTATCAGAAAAGATAAAATATCGATTTTCAACAATTGTCACTTTAAAAAATTTTCTCCATCTATATCCCCATAAAATGAATATTTTCCTCATCATATAAATCAATAATTAATTATTCATAAATAATATTACAGAATCACAGTACTGGCAACCAGGCCGTTCCCAAGAAAGAGGGGGCTTTCCAATAAGAATTTCTCCTTACTGGCGCGTAATTAGGTGACCAAACCTCTCCTTAAACAGAACTTTCTAGACATTGCCAATAATGTTTTCTAATAATATTATTCAGATAATATGAATTATTGCTTCAATAATGAAAAATACTGTGTAGTGACATTTATTGAAACAACAGTAATATAAAATATCAACGCAGCAATTATTGAATCAATAAAATAAAATACTGAACAGTAACTACTGTAACAATTATTGAGTAGTGCCTTCTTACGTAAGAATCAATAAGTGGTGCAATACCGTGTGCTACTATGCAACAACGCGTATTACTGTATTTTAACCACCGGGTATTCCAACAGTGTTAACGGTTACAACTACGCCGTTATTTATAAACAACTTATACTTGTCGTTTTCTTTATCCAATCGCTTTTTGTTATGGGGCCCACAAAAGACTGCGTCGTCGTACGAATATTTCCTGACAGCAAGAATACTCCACGACCAAACGAATATTCCCCGACAACAATGAATATTTTATAACCACCTATTTATTTAAAATATTTGCGCATTTTACCCATAACTAACCACATTAATCAAATCAACCCTTACTATTTCAAAACAATAAATAGAGGAAACTAAATTTCATTTATTAATAATTTGGGATCTTACACTTGGCCTCCTTGATCAACATATATGACAAAGAAGACATGCCAACCCTCACATTTGCACAACAAAAGGCTCCAGCCTATGGGAATTATATTGGAGAAATATCGAATGACCTACCTCCCATCCAACATCCTTGGTATCGGCACATCAAGGAGTACTTACAAGACAGATCTACACCTGTTGAGGCAAGCCCGACTAAAAGAAGGCGGATCCATCGACTTGCAATGAAATTTTACCTGAGTGGATATGCACTCTACAAAAGAGATGCAGGACGAGGTCTCCTCAGATATTTGGACGAGGACCAAGCTCAGAGGCTCATGGATGAAATCCATGGGGGAGTATGTGGCCCATAAATTAGCGGCCCTCTACTTGTAAAGAAGATCCTACAACAGAAAAGTTCGACTACGGCCGTTCAAACAACACGACTTGGTTTTGAAAAAGATCGTTGACTACCGAGCTCAGTCTAAAGGAAAATTATCCTTGAATTGGGAAGGCCCGTTTATTGTCAAGGAGGTATTGACAGGAGGCGCTTTTAGATTACAGGAAATAGACGACGATGAATTTCTGTAACTCATCAATTTAAACACTGTGAAACGGTACTATATCTGAGGTTACCATCAAGCGAACATCCTGGTTTTGGATCATCAGATCACCAGTCATTCCGGTTCTTTAACCCTTCATTACATACAACTTTGTTTCACACTCATCTACCCCATTAGGGACAAACACTTTTCTAACCAGTAGCCTAGTTTCGGATCACCAGATCCTTCATTCCCCGCAGGTTTTCAAAACCTTTTACATTTTCAGTTTATCCCACCAGGGATTAAACCTTTCACACCATCAATTTATCATGTACATGGGATTAAACTTTTCATCTGCAATTTGCCCTATACATGGGCGAACTACGTCGACCTGATCTCCCCAATACACGGGAATAGGTAGGCAGCCATGTTATATGGCCCGGTCTCACCACAGAAAAAACAAAAATAAACACACTCATATCCATAACCACATACAGAAACTAGTCTTAAGACACCAAAGATGGTAGGGAATACACACAGATCGACGATCCATTTTGAAAATCCCTAGACATCTCACTGTCCATCCATCAAAGAGGAGTTCAGAATACATCCGGATCACAAAGTCCTGGAGAAATAAGCAAATATTAAGCAAGTAACAAGGCACAACTAATAGGGAAATGAATCAACATATATTTCCCTGCCATATATAATGATGTTTTATATATAAAATATGTACTGTATATGACAAAATGGCTAAGTTAGTCTGTGCAGGAAAATACAAGCCCATCTACAAATCAGTGTATATGCGGGCTATCAAGTCCAACATGGATTCCCTCTCAGAATAAGGAGGTAACGATATGATCTCCTGTCCAAGGGTTTCTACACGAGCCAACAGATCCACTGCCAACTACATGTGATATCTCGAAAAGATATAGCGCTATCTCGCTTAGCAACAACGGTATCTCTATGAGTTAGAGCATTATCTCTCTAACAAAGCGACATCTCTACCAAAAAGAGATGTCAACATCAAAACCCACATCCACTACCTGTTCATCATATGGTACAGAGGTAAAAGCTTCTAGCGATCTTGGCATCTTATAAGCCCATCTATCAAAGCAACTACCCCAGACAACAGGCAAGGCTGGGGCAATTTCAAAATTAGTGACAACCGGATATTGGATCCCTTACAACAAGATTGGGGGCAATCTCAGAAACAGTGACAACTCTATACTGAGGCATTTATCAACCATCCTAAAGTGAAAAATGCACCAGCCAGCGCCATCAGCATGGTCCATCATCAACTCAATAGCAATTCAGATATTATTCGCTCGTGATTTGGTCAACAAAGAGAGTCTCTCGTATGAATCCCTGATGACAAATTACAGAATGACTGGGGCATTTTGCAATTCTAATAAATGGAAGGAGCTTAAGATGGGATCAAGCTTCTCATCAAAAGAAAGGGGAGAACTCCTGAAAGAAATCATTTAGAATTTAGCATGCCCTTACGAAAGAAGGGGAAAATTCTCAAAAAAAGTTCTTAACTCCAGAGCAGAAGGCCAACAACGAAAGGTCTAGCGAAGGAAATCTATACCATCAAATATGTTAACCCGCGCGTCAAGTCCTTGTCAGTTGAGGCCTCTACACCGAAGTTCAAATTTGGGCAGCGAAAGAATGAGTTGCACCCTCCAGGGATGTCAACGGCAATCAAGTCATCAGTTCAGCCGGGTTGCAAATCAAACGCTCAAGATAAATGGGGCACAAGCACCCAACAACGAAAGGAAACTCCAAATCACCTCAAAGAGGGGTGAGCGTAATATCAGGCAGAGTCTGGAAAAGCAAACCTTGGAATATTACTTCAGCAAAGGTGTCAGAAGATCTGGTATGTTAAACCATTGCCTTCAATTCAGCGCAATATCAAGACAGTTCAGTGATGAAAGCTTCACATACCACCATTCGAGTGGGAACCAAAATAGTTTGGTGATCAGCAGGGTAGGCACCATTAGAAACTACCAGCGTATACATCGGGAAGGTCTGGTGATTCCAGAATGTCATCCCCATCAAATATGTGGAAAACATCTCAACTTATCTTCATCAAACAAGCATCAGCAATTAAATGCCAAACCATTGGAGACAACACCAACATAAGCATCAACAATGATAGGTAAAGGTAAAGCGATTTGCAAAAACATTTTTCATAACATTCATTACATTGCAATTTGCGATTTGTGATATGAGATATGCAAATTGTGATGTGAGAGTTGTGAAGTGCGATTGGCCAAATGCGAAAAGCGAAGTGTAAAATGCGATGTGCGATTTACGAACTGTGATTTGAGAAAACATTTTGACATTCATCATAAACATTCATTACATTACGATTTCCATAATTAGAATTATTTTGTCATATTTCAAGTGTCTACTAATCTTTATCATGTCCATTCCATTACATTGCATCAACATGATAAAGAAGGGCATCTGTAGACACTTGAAATTTTGTTTTCCTGTTACTAACTATGCAAGAAGACAAAATCATCTTTTTCACACTCTAGAGATAACCCTAGAGGACCACAACATCAATTCCAACCCTGGAGATAGCCCCGGGAGATCTAGTTTCCAACCCCGGAGATAACCCAGGGAAATCAGGTTCCAACCCCGGAGATAATCTTGGGAAAGTCAGTTTTAAACTCGGAGATAACCCCGGTGGATCAAGTTCAAAGCCTGGAGATAACCCCAGGAGGTCAAGTCAACCTCAGAGATAACACTGAGGATATTCAAAGTCAAATTCAAGTCAACCTCAGAGATAACCCTAAAAAAAGACTACTGTAATTGTGCGAAAATCGAAGATAACCACGGGAGGGGTAAAATGGTCATTTTTCCAACTCAAATTTAACTCACATCAAATACACACACTTCAACTCAAAATAATTCAATAGAAGTCCCACAAGAACCATATCTTAACTTTCGAGCGCAAACTATGCAAAACAGCTCAACGGACTACTTGACAGAAACCCAAAAATGCCATTTCGGTCATGGACCCATCTTCCTGAAAATAAAAAATTTCAAATCCTATGTCATCATGTAGCTCTCAGAAAGTGCTTTCCGAAATGGTATGGTACGCTTTCATCGAACTCCCGGATTGAAAGTTATTAAGGTTTTAACGAACATCGCGTTGTTCGAGTGCACGAACGTCGAGACAGCAGGACCCACACGGCCCCCCTCTATTAATAGAGGGCTTGGGGTGGCCATATTTGCAAGAGAAAAAGGCGAGGAAGCCCTGTCAAATTTTATATATTGTGATGCCTCCAAAATAGGTATACATCACCCATCTTGGGTCGCCAGATACAAGGTATTGAATACAAATACAACTTAATTATACAACAGTCATGTGAAATACGAAAAAATATAGGCTGTGAGTTTTAATACAAATATTGTCATCTAGACAATAGCCACACTCAATGGAGTCCTCATTACATTTATTATCACACTATTTCACAGAATAGTGAGGACTACTAATGCACCATCTAGGACCATCACTCTGTTCCTCGACTAGTCCCAGCTACGTTCTCATTTCCTGAAGAGAACAGTGAAAGAAAGGGTGAGCTCAACTAGCCCAGTAAGAAATATTATGACTAAGATAATGCAGAATAAATTATCAATAGCCTTCAACAGTATAACAACTGATAGAATATAATAGACAACAAGTTTTAGATCAAAAACTGCAACAGAATAAGGAATCCATTAGAAGAGTCAAGTAAAGTATAAAATCTACTGTCTTCTATGATTTAAAAAGTTTTTCATCAACTTTATCGCTAAGACTCATCATAATAAATAAAATCGAATTATCCCTGCTCCAAGGCCAAGGATATTCATTTAATCATTAATGGTCATGACTATACCGAATAATCCCTGGTCATAATCATACCAACAACTGTCCACCAATGAGCTACAGGCCAATGAGGACTTTTACCACATCATTAGTCACATTACAGTCATGATTATACCGAATAATCCATGTTCATAATTATACCAAGTCCATCTATGCATGTAAGCCAAAGATGACTTTCAACATAATATAAGCATGAGGATGATGACAATTCAATAAAACAGGTTCAAGAATAAATTTTAAAGATTTATAAGTTAATTTATCTTGAACTCAATAACGTTCAAATTGTCAACATGATACTGCTTTGTGCAGTAAAATTCAAGAATGTTCAGAACAATATTTCTATGAAAAGATACTGGATGAAGCGTAAATATCAAGGATATTCCACTAATTTCATGGAGTATAGTAGCCAAAGCGTTAACCAACTAAGTATAATATAGTATATGAAACTGCAAATGGATTTTCACTCGTCATGCGGTAATCCACGTATACAGATCATTTCCACAATTTAATAAGGAATGAATACATAGGATCATTTACCATGCATATGGTAATACACATAGACAGGTTATTCTAACAGAATAATAAAGAATGGAATAACAAAAGGATTTACCATGCGTGCGATAGACTGCACCGACAGGTTATTCCCAACAGAATAATAAATAATGGAACCAGGTCCGGCGTAAACGCACAAACAGGATATTCCGATAGAATAATAAATAATGGAACCAGGTCCAGCGTAAATACACAGACAGGATATTTCGACAGAATAATAAATAATGGAACCAGGTCCGGCGTAAACGCACAGACAGGATATTCCAACAGAATAATAAAGTACGGAATATTAGAAGAACTTCACCATGTATGCGGTACTTCGTATAAATAGGTTATTCCAACAGAATAATAAGAATAGAATAACAGAAGAATTTTACCATGTATGTGGTACTTCGCATAGACAGGTTATTCCAACATAATAATAAAGAATGGAATAACAGAAAATTTTTACCAAGTATAGGGTATTCCGCGTATACAGGTTATTCCAACAGAATAATAAAGAATGGAATAACAGAAGTTCTCTTCAAGAATAAGAAAGAAAGAATACCCCTTATGAGTACAACAAATAATATTCCCCACCTTAGAAAAACTGAATACCGAAGTAGTGAAGTAACAGAATACTTTTCTTCTTTCTCTCTACAGTTTCTCTCTCTAGAGTTTCAGTGAATTCGTAAGAAATAATGAAGGAATGAACTTCTATTTATAGGAGAATGGACTGAATAGTAACTAATTCATGAACGGTCTAGATTGATTTACTTTTAAACGGACGGTCCATATTGGTTTACTATTAAAACTTAAAGCAATAGTTCATACTGATTTACTATTAAAACTTTAAACCAGCGATCCATATTGATTTACTATTATAACTTTCCACTAGTGGTCCATATTGATTTACTATTATATCTTCAATCAACGGTCTGAAAAATTAGCACATCTCCTCATAGAATAATATTGTACCCAAAAATGATTTGGACCGAAAAGAAATATATCCTATGGGTGAATAGTACCCCGTGAATAGTAACTTATAAATAGTAACTCATGAATAGTAACTCATAAATAGTAACTCGTGAATAGTAACTCATGAATAGTAACTCGTGAATAGTAACTCATAAATAGTAACTCGTGAATAGTAACTCATGAATAGTACTCCGATACAAAAAGTGTCCCGAATACCCGATTGAAAAATATAACCTCCAGACATTAATTATACTAACACAAATAAGTCCAACACAATGGAACTATAGAATTCATCTTTAATCAACACGAACTTATTCATCATTAATATTATAACTCATAATATTTAACAACCAGGTCGTTCCAAAGAAAGAGGGGGCTTTCCGATAAGGATTTCTCCTTATTGGCGTGCAATTAGGTGACCAAACCTCTCATTGACAGAACTTCTAGACATTGTCAATATTGCAAATAATAATATGAATAACTTTGTCATCTCAATTATTGATTTAATAACATAACATATTATGCAGATGATACTTTAACAATAATTAAATCAATAATATGATAGATATGATGCAGCAATTACTGTAGCAATAATTGAGTATAACTGAGTGACTTATCACGTAAGCATCAATAATCAATACCGTGTGCTACTACTATGCAACCACGCGTATTACTGTACTTTTACTACCGAGTAGTTCAACAGTTTTAACGGTAACACTTTCGTCGTTATGATAATTTTGTCATTTTCTAAATACGACAATACTTTCGTTGTGGGGTCCCCCAATGATTGTGTCGTCGTACAATATTCCATGTTAAAACAAATATTCCCCGACCAATCGAATATTATATAACCAATTGCTTACTTTGCAAAATTTATAAATACTATCCACAACTATAACATTATATCAAATCCACACCATAATATTAAAAAATTTATTTCAAGAAAATTAAACATTTATTCATAAAATCTGGGGTCTCACAATCTCCCTTCCTTATGAAATTTTGCCCTCGAAATTTACGTACGTACCTGGTATGCCGAAGAGATGAGGATACCTTGACTTCATTTCAAATTCTAACTCTTGAGGTATAACCTTTGAGTGTTAAATACGATCCTTCTTATCCAAGATTTTAACATGTATCTCTTCATACATTAAATCTTCTGCTATCTCGTCTAGTTTTAATTTAATAATGTGGTTCGGGTCATTCACATATTTACGTAACATTGATACGTGGGAAAAAAATATTATGAACACGCGACATACTTGGCAGTAAAACAAGTCTATAATCCGCAGTTCCTACTTCATCGAGGATTTCAAATGGGCCAATAAAATCGACGGTTGAGATTTCCTCTCTTCATCGATTCTTGGTTCTAGAATAACGCCTTCTTGAACCTTCTTCTTCACATTCATCAACTCTGAGTATATAGCTTGCACGGCTTTAACTTTATCGATTAAAGTCGATTCTACTTGTATATTCGTTATCTTCACGTGGGTTCCTAGAGTCTTTAACTCTATCTTCATCATTTGTAAGTCGTACGAAATGGGTCTTTGTGTTAACAACATCGCACTCGTAAACGCGTACGATCTTCTACTCAACGCTTCAGCTACCACGTTCATTTTTCCCACGATGGTATTGAATGGTACGATCGTAATCTTCAACAGCTCGAGCCAACATCTTTGGCACATGTTACGTTTGTTTTAGGTGAAAAAAATATTTGAGGGTTTTTAGAAATGGGTTTTGTACTGGGGTCAATACAAAATTCGATTTCACACTCTAGGGGTAGGCTAAGAAGTCTTCAAGAATACGTCAGGAAATTTATTAACAACAAAAATATCATTCAAAACTGTGACTCTCATCCAAGACTTGGATAACACGTCACATTGATACCTATCAACTTTTCATCGTCATTCACGATGTCGCCTACAGAAAGTCTGACTTCGGTGCATTCTACACAAGGAAGTTACCAACGAAAGGGTCGAGGCTCTTTACTTATAACTTGATATGATAATGATTGACTTTAGTGGTTTGGTTGCTTGAATTCGCATAACAGGTTGGTTAGGAATATGAAAGCTAACAACCTTACGAAAAGCATGATGAGTAGTTCACCAATCGATTCCTAAAATCACATCAAAGGCAAGTATTTTCAAAGAGATAAGATCGACAGGTAACGTGAAAGTGTCGATTTGAATCAACAAGATTTATAAAGAGTGGAGGTAACAAAGGTTTCTACTAACGAAGTTTCAACCAATAAGTCAAAGTCTAATCTCTCCGGAGTCAAATTTAAATGTTGAGCGCAAGCAAGAGAGATAAAAGAATAGGTAGAACCGATATCGAATAAGGTATAGATTTTGTAAGAGCTTATGATTAACTTACCCGTAATAACCTAGTTCGGGTTCCTTGATAAACACTCTCACTTAAACTACCGACTTTGTTTTGTCTGTATCCACTTTTGGTGCCACCGTTCTAGCTGGACTTGACTTCATTATATGACAAAATCGAGCTAAATGACATTCTCTTCTTGAAATTTCCATTTTTATTATCTTGGCCCTGATTACCACCGAAATGGTTACCATTCTTGGCATGATAATTTCTCCCACGATGTTTATCATTGTACCAATGGCCATTCCCACCGGTATGATTATTATCGTGTTGTTGGTTGTTACCTTTTGGTTGACCTAACTCAACACTCTCATGTGCTTCATTGCCGATATCAACATTCTCGGATGCCATTTTTCAATACTGCCACAAAACAAGGGTTAATTAATATATCACATATTATCCCTATACTCTGACCAACCAGTTAAATACCAAATAAACTTTGGTAGGTCATACTAGCGAAGGAATTCCTCGTCTCTCAATCCTAGTTCTTGTCTCACATCTCAGCCAGGGATCATATCCCTAAGCTTTGATACCAACTGTGACGCCCCCAAAATAGGTATACATCGTCGCCAGATACAAGGTACTGAATATAAATACAACTTAATTATATAACAGTTGTGAGACCCCAGATTTTATGAATAAAGATTTTATTTTCTCCAAATATTTTTTTAATATTATGGTGTGGATTTGATATAATATTATAGTTGTGGGTAGTATTTATAAATTTTGTAAAGTATGCAAGTTGTTATATAATATTCGATTGGTCGGGGAATATTCTTTTTGTCGAGAAATATTCGTACGACGGTACAATCATTAGTGGACCCCACAACGGAATTATTGTCGGATTGAGAAAACGACAAAAATACTTTATAAAAATAACGGTGGAAGTTTTACCGTTAATTGTTGAAACACCCGGTGTTAAAAGTACAGTAATACGCGTGGTTGCATAGTAGTACACGGTATTGATTATTGATGCTTACGTGAGAAGTCACTCAGTTATACTCAATTATTGCTACAGTAATTGCTGCATCATATCTCTCATATTATTGATTCAATTATTGTCACAGTATCATCTGCATAATATTTATTATTATTAAATCAATAATTGAGACGACAAAGTTATTCATAATATTATTTGCAATATTGACAATGTCTAGAAGTTCTGTCAAAGAGAGGTTTGGTCACCTAATTGCGCGCCAATAAGGAAAAATCCTTATCGGAAAGCCCCCTCTTTCCTGGGAACGACCTTGTTGTTAAATATTGTGAGTTATAATATTAATGATAAATAAGTTGTATTGATTAAAGATAAAATTGATTGTTCCATTGTATTGGGATTATTAGTGTTAGTGAAAATCGACATTTATTTCGATGATAATTGATGTCTGGAGGTTATATTGTTCAATCGGGTATTCGGAGCACTTTTCGTGTCGGAGTACTATTCATGAGTTACTATTTACGAGTTACTATTCATAAGTTACTATTCACGGGGTACTATTGATTCACATTCTTATACTATTAGGGGTGGTGGTGCAATATTGATAATACTTGCATGACTAAGTTAAAAATGGAGGTATAGTTGAATGTACTATACTGTAATTAATTTTTTCACATGATTATACTATTTATTCACATGATTATACTATTTATTCACATGATTGTACTATTGATTCACATGATTTACTATTAAGGGAGTTGGTGCAAGATTGATAATACTTGTAGGACTAAATTAAAAATAAAGAAAAAGAGGAAGGTATTATATTGTAATATTTTGAGCCCCAAAACGTGCAATTATCGAAACTATATTTTCCTATAAATAGAAGCTCATTCTGCCTTCATTTCTCACCAATTCACTAAAGCTTTAGAGCCATTATTATAGAGAGAAATTATAGAGAGAAAGAAGAAGAGAAGTCTGCTACCTCTCTATTCTAGTATCTAGTTTTTTCTAAGGTAGGGAATATTATTTGTTGTACTCGTAGGGAGTATTATTTCTTTCTTTCGTCTTCATGAAGAGAACTTCTATTATTCCATTCTTTGTTATTATGTTGGAATAATCTGTCTATGCAAAGTACCGCATACATGGTGAAATTCTTCTAATATTCCATTCTTTATTATTCTGTTGGAATATCATGTCTTTGCGTTTTATGTCGGACCTGGTTTCGTTATTTATTATTCTGTTCGAATATCCTATCTGTGCGTTTTATGCCGGACTTGGTTCCATTCTTTATTATTCTGTTGGAATATCATGTCTGTGCGTTTTACGCCGGACCTGGTTCCAGTCTTTATTATTCTGTTGGAATATCATGTATGTGCGTTTCACGCCGGACCTAGTTCCATTATTTATTTTTCTGTTGGAATAACCTTCCTGTGCAGTCTATCGCATGCCTGGTGATTTCTTTTGTTATTCCGATCCATTCTTTATTATACTCAGTTGGCTAAAACTTTGACTTTTATACTTCATGATATTAGTGGAATATCCTTGATATTTACGCTTCATAAAGTATCTTTTCATGGATATATTCTTCTGAGCATTCCTTAATTTTACTCTATAAAGCAGTATCATGTTGACAATTTGGACGTTATCAGTTCCTAGATAAATTAATTCTTGACCTTGTTTTATTGAATTATTATGTCATTGTCATCATCCTCATGTTTATATTATGTTGAAAGTCATCTGTGGCCTGTAGTGCATAGATGGACTTGGTATGATTATGATCAGGGATTATTCGGTATAATCATGATCGTAATGTTACAAATGATGTGGAAAAAGTCCTCATTGGCCCGTAGTGCATTGATGGACAGTTTTTGGGTATGATTATGGCTATGGATTCTCTTCGGCCAAGGGAGCAAAGATGAATTGTTTTATGGCATGATCAGGATCGTTGATGAAAACACGATATCTTTAGCCATAGAGCATGGATAATTCGTGGTCGTGATACTAAAGAATATCCTTGCCCTGTAGTGCAGGGATGATTTAATGATGTGAAATATTTATTAAGTTGAGTCTCAGCAATTAAGTTGATGAAAAACCTTTTAAATCATAGAAGATAATAGATTTTATTCTCTACTTGACTCTTCTAATGGATTGCTTGTTCCGCTGCAGTTAAACTTGATGTTTGTTATATTTTATCAGTTTAACACTGTTGACGGCTAATGATAATTTATTCTGCATTATCTTTGTCATAATATTTCTTACTGGGCTAGTTGAGCTCACCCTTTTACTTTCATTGTTCTCTTTAGGAACTGAGAACGTAGCTGGGACTAGTCAGGGAACAGAGTGATGATCCTAGATGTTTGCATTAGTAGTCCTCACTATTCTGTGAAATAGTGTGATAATTAATGTTATGAGGACTCCATTGAGTGTGGATATTGTCTAGACGACAATATTTGTATTAATACTCACAGCATATATTTTGTCGTATTGTACACGACAGTTGTATAATTAGTTTGTATTTGTATTCAGTACCATGTAAGTTGCAACCCAAGATGGGTGACGTATACCTAATTTTGGGGGCGTCACAGTTGGTATCAAAGCTTAGGGATATGATCCCTAGCTAAGATGTGAGACTAGAACTTGGAGGGGAGAGACAGGGAATTCCTTCGCTATTATGACCTACCTAAATTTATTTGGTTTTTAATTGGTCGGTCAGAGTATAGGGATAATATGTGATGTCAATTAACCCTTATTTTGTGATAGTATTTGAGAATGACATCTAAAAATTTTGAGATGTTCAATGGAGCAAAACAATATGAACGTGTCGTATTACGAGGCTAAGTTTGCGGAGTTATCCCGGTTTGCATCCCATTTATTCGATAATAAGGAAAGACTGATGTGAATGTTTCTGCGATGTTTGAAACCCGAAATACGTCAATACCTCATTTCTCACAAACTTTGTTTATATTCAGATATTGTGAATAAGGCTCAGTTATTGGAGCGCGATAATAAGTTAGCTCAACTAAAAGGTAATGACCAACAAAACGATAATAATCATACCGGTGTCAACGACCATCGGAGCAATGATAACCATCGTGGGGGAAATTATCATGCCAAGAATGGTAACCACTTCGGTGGTAATCATGGCCAAGATAATAGAAGTAGAAATTTCAAGAAGAGAAGGTCATTTAGCTCGATTTTGCCGTATAGTGAAGTCAAGTCCAGCTGAGACGGTTGCACCGAAGGCGGATACGGACAAAACAAAGTCGGTGGTTTCAGGAAGAGCGTTTTTTGTGACTTCTCAAAAAGGGAGTGACCCGAACGAAGTTAGCACGGGTTAGTTAATTATAAATTCTTGCGAAGTCTATATCTTATTAGATACGGTTCTACCCATTCTTTTATCTCTCTTGCTTGTGCTCAACGTTTAAATTTGACTTCGGAGAAATTAGACTTTGACTTATTGGTTTAAACTTCGATAGTAGAAACCTTCGTTAACTCCACTGTTTATAAAAATTGTTGATTTAAATCGACACTTTCACGTTACCTGTCGATCTTATCTCTTGGAAAATACTTGCCTTTGATGCGATTTTAGGAATCGATTGGTTAACTACTCATCATGCTTTTCGTAAGGTTATTAGCTTTCATATTCCTAACCAACCTGTTATGCGAATTCAAACAACTAAACCACTAAAGTCAATCATTGCCATATAAAGCCATAAGTAAAGAGCCCCGGTCCTTTCGTTATTGACTTTCTTGTGTGGAATTCACCGAAGCCAGACTTTCTGTAGGCGATGTCGTGAATGACGATGGCAAGCTGATAGGTATCAATGTGACGTGTTACCCAAGTCTTGGATGAGAGTCATAGTTTTAAATGATATTTCTATTGTTAATAAATTTCCTTACGTATTCTTGAAGACTTCTTAGCCTACCCCTAGAGCGTGAAATCGAATTTTGTATTGACCCCAGTACAAAACCCATTTCTAAAACCCTCAAATATTTCTTCAACTAAAATGAACGTAACATGCATCAAAGACGTTGCTCGAGCTGTTGAAGATTACGATTGTACCATTTAATACCATCGTGGGAAAGCGAACGTGGTAGCTGATGCGTTGAGTAGAAGATCGTATGCGTTTACGAGTGCGATGTTATTGTTGAGTAAAATCTAATTACGCACAACACGCAAGTATACGTGGTCAACAAGTAATACAGTGATAAGTTGAGTATCGTTCCCTCAGAAAATTCTAATTAATAAATCCCAACTACTAATACTATATCAATTCAATTTTATTCGAACAAGAAGAAATTATGATTTTCTGAATTATTAACACAAATTTGAACACCAAAAGATATTATTCTAAAATAACTGATTAAATAAATTAATGCCTGAATAAACGATTTCCGATAGATAAAGGTTAAGACTTCAATATCCCCAATTATGAACCATAAACCAGTTACCTACTCATCCCAATTACTATGTCTACTGAATTGTTAACAAGAATTCTTAAATGCCAAATGCCCTTTTCCAAGTGATCAATTGACTTCTATTTAATCCAGATTAATCTTGCTATATTCCTATGCAAAACAATTGAATTAAACGCTTTCCAATTCCAATTCCCTATGTGTTACATGCGGTGAAAAGATATTACCATTCAATTCACAAACCTAATTATGCAAATAATCATGTCACATATCATCATGCCCAGTTCTAACCCTAGAATTCCTTTTCCAATTCCTTCTAGAATAACAGGATAATTATCGGCCAAATAATTACGCAATAAGCACAAAACATGATGAACAATTCACTTCAACATAAGTAATTAGAATGAATGAATAACTACTTTATAGTCATAAGAGGTTCAATTGAAATCTTAATGAAAGAATTAGTTCATCTCGGAAATAAAAAACATTAATTGTTGACAAATCATCCTTAAAGAATTATAAATTAAAAATAAGGAGAAAAAGAATAAACTCTGTAGCCAATCCCCAATCTCCAAGCAATCTCACGTAGCCTGAAAATAGAGAGCTTCTTCAATCCTTTTCTCCCAATAAAAGTCCAAAACCAAGCCTCCTTTTATTTCAGCACTTTGTTTCTTTTTTTATATCCCCACAATCCTTCTCCAATTAGGTTTTATTCTAGCTCTCAATGACCAAATTAAGTCCATCCGAAAGTCAACCGCGCGTAACCAGTCAACGCCTGCCGAGGCTCAGCGCCCCGGCGCTGTGGATAGTACTAATTCCAGCGCCCCGACGCTGTACTTTGCTTTAATTACCGAATTGCCATTATTTGCTTGAATTTCCCATAATTGCCCCCTTCAGCTCCCAAATCTGCAAAACAAGAAATAAACACAATAAAATGCTACTAAATAACTTTAAAATGCAATAACTTAAGTCCAAATGTATCCAATTCATGGGTATACTACCCATTCATCAAATACCCCCAAACTTAAAATGTTGCGTGTCCTCATGCGACAAAACATAAACTCACAAACAAAACTAAACATCATGCAAACACAAACTATTTATATTTATGTATTCATAATTCCAGCTATTCAAGAGCTCGCGTATATCCATATGCCTCAGAAAAATCACATAACAGGCTAATTCATCATGCAAAAACAGATCGACAATCTCCCGACAATCAACGGATCTAAATCTGTTATTACTGATATTGTGCGTGTGTGTCCAACAACCATGCTCACCCATGAGAGACAAAAATACGAAAGATAATAAATTTCTTAGTAGGCATCATACAGTGTAAACTGGAGCACTCGTCAAATATACTCGTTTCAACTGAATTCAAACACTTACCCGCATTCGAACGTCAACATGGAATACTTATGCTTTGCTTTTCTTTTTTTTTTTTTTATAAATGACTGTGCAATGTCTTATCTCATTAGGCTAACAGTGTTACCCCTTAGCGAGCTTTCGACCAACGACTCCCAGACCATATAAGACCTTAGGGCGCTAGGTTTTAAGATACCCCTTCGGGCGTACTTGCTCAAGTAACAAAGACCCCGAAACAAGACTAGTCACTCTGTATATTATTTATTTTTTTTATTTTTTTTTATTTTATTTTTTTATTTTTTTATTTTTAGATAAATGGTTGGTGAGTGCGTTTTACGCTCCATCTCACGCTTGTGTTTATGGGGAGTGTTTCTCCTCAACCCACCACAAGACTCAACATGCATTTTTTTTTTTTTTTAGCTTATATATTCCGTATATTTTCCCCCAAACTTGAGTTTATGCAAAAATTCAGTCTCCTCTAGTTATTCAAATTGTTCTTCCATATCACTAGCAATCCTACTTTAGAACTCTATTATCTAGCCATTTAAACTATCATAGCCAACATGGTCGTTTTGTCAAAGTGCCTTCCTATAATATCAATGTCAAACAGATAAAGACCCAATTTATGTCAAGAAAATCATATCACTGAATCAACAATCCTTATTAGACTTGTTCCTGCAATTCTACTTTCATCATTGGCCCCAGATATACGCATTATCAAGAACTGGAATTAACATGCAATCCTAAATGCAACTTTATGAATAAACAATCCACATACGAATAACCTACCACTTTTTTTTTAAAAAAATAAAACTTAACTACCCCCCAAACTTATCTAGAGCAATGTCCTCATGCGAAAAATAAGGCAAAATAAAACAGAGGACTTCCCTGACGAGCTTATTCCTCCGGGGGAGCATCATCGTCGTCACTCATCTCTTGGTCGGAAGGGGGAAATACCGGCAGAACGGGAGCCGTTGGGAAATGGCTAAGGGGAACACCCGGATGAGTTTGGATGGTTAGTGCATTCTGCGCAGCAAATTGATCAACTAAATACTTGAAAATCACATCTTGGCGTTCCGCTAGGCGCACATTCTGGGACTCGATGTTGTAAAACCAGCCGTCAATCTCACGCTGGACAGCGTCAGGGACCACACCTCGCTGAGCTGCTGTCGAAGGACCGTAAGTAGGTGGGGCCGGGGGTGGTGGGGCTGGTGGAGATGCGACTTGGGGGATAACGAAACCCAGTCCCCTAGGGTGATTAGCTCCACCCGACCACACTTTATAACGCCGGATCAAGTTGTGGTCCAACACAGGCATAGGAGTTTGAATCATCTCGTCTGATTTCCATTTGACCCCAAACTTAGCACATAAAACGCAGATCAGCGACGGATGTGGTAACCCTCCCGTGGTCCCTCCGCGAGATGCGCGGAGCATAGATTGTTGAATAAGATGGCCGACATCAATTCTGAGGCCTTGTACGATGGAGTATAATAGCACAGCCCTTTCTTTGGTTACGTGACTCACATGGGTGCAGGGCATCAATTTAGCACAGATAAAGGCATACCATGCCTTTCCATATAGACTGAGGTGAGATAATGGGAAAGTCATGCTGCCACGCTCATGCAGGGTCCATGTAGTGCCCGGCTGACACAGCTCCCGAATAATCTTTTCATAGTCCGGCCCATCACTCACTAGTCCAGCATATTCATCATGAAACTCCTCCAGTGGTAGTTGATAGCATCCATTTATATCTTCCTCGCCAATTTCCACAGATTTACCTCTGACGAACACCCCATAATGGTTATGCTCGGGCAAGTTGGCGTAGAATTCTTTGACAACTGCAATCACTGCCGGGTCAGGCTGTTCAGTGAGGGAGAACCAGTTTCGTTCAGCAATCATTACTGCAATGTCTCCATCCTTGGTTTGATCGGGACGGAGACCACGTTCGGGGACTAGTGAGCGGGTGGCCATGCGGCTGTAGCGTTCTTGAGCTGCGTGACTAACAAACCGCCGGCTGTCAAATTTTTGAGGTGACACTGAAGCGACCTCGGACCCTTCGCCATGGTGACGTTTGGATGCCATGTAGAGGGTTCTGCAAAGACACATGGTCATAGTTTAGCTTAAAAAAAACAGAATGCATTGTTGGATACATGTGTGCATAGCATTACTCCGAAACAGTATAAAATATTAGCGTGGTGAGTGCACAGGCGGAGAAAAGACCTGAAACTTATAAGTATGTTAACTACACATGTGTTTTTGACTTAGACAATTTGTCAAACACCTAGGCCTCATCTGATAAATTGAACACAACCATCACTAATCCTATGTCCATGCATGCCAGTCCTGTAGCATTCACCAACCTTGTGTGGAAGAAAATACCCAACAGTATTGAATTATCTATGATTTCTAATGGATTACCCAGATGCATAGAATAAGAAAGAAAAGTCTGGATCTGTGATAATAAGAATACAGCAAATCATACCGTTACTACCTTCAAAGAAATTGGAGGAATAGAGATCGGCACACAAGAGACCAACACAGTTAGTGGGGTGCGGTAGATGTGTGGGAGGACAATTATCCAAGATTGCAGAGCGTGTGATTTGGAGAGGGGAGGAGAAATTTAGGAGAATGGGAGAGTGGGAGCGTAACTGCCTTGGATTGCCGGCGTGTGAATGGAGTGAGGGAGGAGGAAACGGCTGATATTTAAAATTGGATTGTCAAACCTGATCCCAGCGCCGGGGCGCTGGGTGTTACCTTATGCTGAGCGCCGGGGCGCTGAGTGGTAGAGGCGTTTGATATGCTATAGCGCCGGGGCGCTGGAAATACCTTGGAAGCCAGTGCCGGGGCGCTGGACTTAAATTTAAGTTTCTGGTCCCTAGCGCCGGGGCGCTGTAAATGAATAGGTTACCAGCGCCGGGGCGCTGGGCTTGAATTTGAGCTTCTGGTGCCTAGCGCCGGGGCGCTTGATCCTTTGCAGTGGGAGCGCCGGGGCGCTGTACTTATGTGGTAGTTTTTTTTGTACCGTCCCTTCATGGAAAATCACTAAGAATTAAGCTATCAAAATTGTCTTCTTCACTGCTAAAGAAAAATAAAAATCGACACAAAATAAAATAAAATAAAATTAAAAGTAAATCAAACAAAATGACATGAAATAACGTTAAAAGTGCAAAACTTAATGGGTTGCCTCCCAAGAAGCGCTTGGTTTACAGTCGTCAGCCCGACTTTTCGGTTTTGGTCAGTTATGCACTGGTTCGGAGAGGTACTGGACCGTAGCTTGACGTTCGATTGGTCCACTCCAATAATATTTCAGACGTTGACCATTGACCTTGAACGTACGCTTGGAGTTCGGTTCCTCGACCTCAATGTTTCCGTGTGGCGTGACAGATATAACAACGAAAGGTCCGGACCACCTGGATTTCAATTTTCCCGAAAATAGACGCAGGCGTGAGTTGAACAATAGTACTTGTTGGCCGAGTTCAAATGTTCTATCAAGAATTTTTTTATCGTGCCAAGCTTTGACTTTCTCCTTGTAGAGCTTAGCATTTTCGTATGCATTGAACCGGAATTCAATCATCTCGTTCAACTGCAGTAACCGTTTCTCACCCGCTGCTTCCAGATCAAAGTTCAGTTTCCGAATGGCCCAATGTGCACTGTGTTCGAGCTCGACCGGTAAGTGACACGCCTTTCCAAATACCATTCTGTACGGTGACATGCCGATCGGATTTTTGTACGCTGTGCGATAGGCCCATAGAGCATCGTCAAGACGCAATGCCCAATCTTTTCGTGACGGATTGACTACCTTTTCCAGGATCCTCTTAACTTCCCTATTCGACACCTCCGCTTGGCCATTGGTTTGTGGGTGATATGCAGCTGCAATTTTGTGCCGAACCCCATACTTGACAAGCAATTTGGTAAACTGTTTGTTACAGAAGTGAGTTCCCTCATCACTTATTATAGCTCGCGGTGTACCGAATCGGGTAAAAATGTTCTTCTTCAAAAATCGGATAACAACGCTAGCATCATTCGTTGGTAACGCTGTTGCCTCTACCCATTTGGACACATAATCGACCGCTAACAAGATGTACTGATTATTAAAAGAAGATGGAAATGGTCCCATAAAATCGATTCCCCACACGTCGAATAGTTCCACCTCTAAAATTGTATTGAGTGGCATTTCATTACGCTTAGAGATATTACCGACGCGTTGGCAGCGATCACATTTCAGCACAAAGAGATGAGCATCTTTGAATAGAGAAGGCCAGAAAAATCCCGATTGTAGTACTTTCGCTGCTGTTCTATCACCGGAATAATGACCTCCATAATCTGAGGAGTGGCAGTGACCTAATATACTATCCATTTCTTCATGAGGTACACAACGTCTTATCATTTGGTCGGCACATGCTTTAAACAGAAACGGTTCATCCCAATAGTATTGCTTCACATCGTGGAGAAACTTCTTTCGTTGTTGTGAAGTCAAATCCGGCGGTAACACCTTGGCAACCACATAGTTTACATAGTCAGCATACCAAGGCAATAGGATAGTTACCCAGAACAGTTGCTCATCTGGAAATTTTTCATTAATCACTAAGTTGTCTTCTTTCTGCTCCTCTGTATTTTCTAACCGAGACAAATGATCCGCCACTTGGTTTTCTGTACCTTTTCTGTCCCGGATCTCCAGATCAAATTCTTGTAACAACAGCACCCATCGTATTAACCGTGGTTTAGCATCTTTCTTTTCAATCAGATATTTAATAGCCGAATGATCAGTGTAGACAATTACCTTGGTGCCTAGGAGATAAGCTCTGAACTTGTCAAAAGCAAACACCACTGCGAGTAATTCTTTTTCGGTTGTTGTGTAGTTCAGCTGGGCATCTGTCAATGTCTTACTAGAGTAATAGATAGTATGAAAAATCTTATCGTGACGTTGTCCCAATACGGCTCCCACCGCGTAATCACTGGCGTCGCACATCAATTCGAACGGTAAAGACCAATTGGGTGCTACAATGATTGGTGCAGAGACCAATTTCTTCTTTAATATCTCAAATGCCTCGATGCATGCCTGATCCATCTTAAACGGCACATCTTTTTCCAAAAGTGTGCATAGGGGTTTTGAAATCTTTGAAAAATCTTTAATAAAGCGTCTATAAAACCCTGCATGTCCCAAAAAGCTTCGAATGCCCTTCACAGATGATGGAGGAGGTAATTTCTCAATTGTCTCAATTTTCGCTCTATCCACCTCCAATCCGGATGCGGAAACCTTATGGCCCAGAATAACTCCTTCTTGAACCATAAAATGACATTTTTCCCAGTTAAGCACCAGGTTAGTCTCCACGCATCTTTTTAACACCAAGACCAGATTCTTCAAACACGAGTCGAAACTGTCACCAAACACGGAGAAATCATCCATGAATACCTCTAAATTATGTTCGACCATGTCGGAGAAGATTGCCATCATACAGCGTTGAAAGGTTTCCGGCGCATTACATAACCCAAATGACATACGCCGGAATGCAAACGTACCGTATGGACATGTGAACGTGGTCTTTTCTTGATCTTCCGGTGCTATGGCAATTTGATTGTACCCTGAATATCCATCTAACAGACAGTAGAATTGATGTCCGGCTAACCGGTCCAACATCTGATCAATGAATGGCAAGGGAAAGTGATCTTTGCGCGTGGCTTTATTCAACTTGCGGTAATCCATGCATACTCTCCAGCCTGTAACAGTTCTTGTTGGGATAAGCTCATGAGCTTCGTTTTTTACCACAGTCATGCCCCCTTTTTTTTGGTACACACTGTACAGGGCTCACCCATGAACTGTCTGAAATTGGGTAAATAATACCGGCATCCAACCATTTTATAATTTCCTTTTTTACCACATCTTTCATAATAGGATTTAACCTTCTTTGCATCTCAATGGTTGGTTTTGATCCTTCTTCCATTAAAATCTTATGCATACAGAAAGATGGGCTAATACCTCGAATGTCCGCTATAGTCCACCCAATCGCTGTTTTGAACTCGCGCAGAACCCGCAGCAACTTTTCTTTTTGGGTGTCAGTTAGCTTTGTCGACACAATAACTGGTAGAGTCGCGTCTACCCCTAGATAAGCATATTCAAGATGAGAAGGAAGTGGTTTTAATTCCAACACCGGTGGCTCTTCTATCGAGGGTTTGCACTTTTTTTCTTCCGTTATGGGCCTTTCAAGGGTGTCGAATGGTTGATTACTTTTCCGGTAGAATGATGTTGTGTCTAGCCATTTGACATGCTCATTGTCCGCAGCAACCCTATCGTTATCTATACCGAGCAACATTAATTCTATCGGATCCTCTGAATAATTATAGCAAATCTTGTGATTGACTATCTCCTCCATTAAATCCACCCGCAAACACTCCATTTTTTCCTTAGGATAAGACATGGATTTAAACACATTAAAAGTGACCTGTTGATCGTCAACTCTCATCGTCAATTCCCCTTTTTGCACGTCGATTAACGTCCTCCCCGTTGCTAAAAATGGTCGTCCGAGGATGATGGGAAGTTCCGTATCTACTTCACAATCCAAGATAACGAAGTCTGCTGGGAAGATGAATTTATCCACCCTTACTAAGACGTCTTCAACGATACCTCGTGGATATGTAACTGATCGGTCTGCCAACAGTAAACTGATGTTTGTCGGTTTTGGTGCCTGGAGCCCGAACTGACGGTAGACTGATAAGGGCATCAGATTAATACTGGCCCCCAAATCGCACAGTGCTCTTCCCGAAAACTGATTACCAATATCGCATGGAATAGAAAAGCTACCTGGATCTTTCAGCTTTGGAGGCAACTTGTTCTGAATAATTGCGCTACATTCTTCAGTTAGCGCCACTGTTTCAAAATCCCCCAATTTCCTTTTCTTTGATAGCACATCCTTCATGAACTTAGCATAACTCGGCATTTGTTCTAAAGCTTCGGCGAATGGGATGTTGATATGCAATTTTTTAAAAATATCCAAAAATCTTGAAAACTGCTTATCTAACTTGGATTTCTGAAATCTCTGCGGATATGGTATGGGTGGCAGTGTTGTAGTTGGCCCGGATGCATTTTTCTCTCCTATTTCCTCTTTATCTTTCCCAGTTTCCACAACTTCTTCTATTTCAGCTGTTGCGTTGTTCCCCTTTTCTTTATCCTTGACTGTTTGCAACTCCTTCCCACTTCGTAAGATTACTGCTTTGCAGTGCTCATTTCTGCCCGGGTTTATTTCCGTATCACTCGGGAGCGTTCCTAGTGGACGGGTATTCAATGCATGTGCTATTTGTCCCAATTGATTTTCCAGGTTCTTTAACGATGCCCCGTGGCTTTGCAGAGTCAAATCTAATTGATTCAATTTCTTGTCTTGTTCCTCGTTCTTTTTGTCCGATGCTCTAACGAATTTTTCCACTGCTGCTTCAAAACTTGATATCCTCTCCGGTTGTTGATTCGGATTTTGAAATCCGGAGGTGTTTTGTTGCCTAGGGGGTTGAGCTGCAGCTTGATTGTTACTCCATGAAAATCCTGGATGATTCTTCCAACCTGGATTATACGCATTTTGATTCGAATACGGCTGAGTTGAGCGATTATAGTTTCCTACGAATTGTGCTGATTCAGAGTTTATGGCACACTGATCCGTCGCATGACCCCCAGCACACAACTCACAAACCATCGCTACCTGATGTGTGGCTTGTGGATGCCATGTTTCCATCTGCTTAACTATTGCAGTCACTTGTGCTGTTAATGCTGTCAGCTTGTCCACTTCATACTTCCCCGATGCTTTTGGATGGTTGTTTCTCGTCATGGGCCACTGATAGTTGTTGGTAGCCATTGTTTCTAACAATTGATATGCCTCATCAAAATTTTTGGACATGATTGCACCTCCAGCCGCTGCATCAATACTAGCCCTCGTAGCTGCGTGCAAACCATCACAAAATATCCCTAATTGCATCCACTGTGGGATTCCATGATGAGGGCACTTACGGAGCATATCCTTAAATCTTTCCCACGCCTCATATAACGATTCTGACTCAAATTGTGCAAAAGTATGAATATCATTCCGTAGTTTGGCCGACTTCGCTGGTGGGAAGAACTTAGCTAAAAAATTTTGAGCTAAGTCATCCCATGTGGTGATTGAACCAGGAGGTAAGGAGTGTAACCAGCTTCGTGCTTTATCTTTCAAAGTAAACGGGAACATCCTCAACCTTATAGCATCTTCCGACACATTGTTAAATTTGAAGGTATCGCAAACCTCCAAAAAGCTCAAGATATGTTCATTAGGATCATCTATCGAATTACCCCCAAACTGGCATATATTCTGTAGCATCTGAATTGATCCCGATTTTATCTCGAAACTGTTTGCATTGATTGCCGGTCTCTTAATACTGGACTGTAAATCCGTGACATTTGGCAGGGCATAATCCCTAAGTGATTTCTGTTCATTCTCTGCCATGTTTACGAGAATTTCTTGAGTTGTCAGGTCGTCTTCCAGATGTGTAGCCTCACTATTCAAATGCACTGTTAGAAACTTCTGCTCAAGGTTGTCGGTATACGTAAGAAGTTCCTTTCTCGCTTTCGATCTAGTGTACATACACGAATTCCTGCCAATCCAAGAAAAAAGATTAAGTAGCGTTCAAATTAAAATCGAACTGATTATAACTAATATGAAATTAATATTAATAAAAATTCCCCGGCAGCGGCGCCAAAAACTTGTTGAGTAAAATCTAATTACGCACAACACGCAAGTATACGTGGTCAACAAGTAATACAGTGATAAGTTGAGTATCGTTCCCTCAGAGAATTCTAATTAATAAATCCCAACTACTAATACTATATCAATTCAATTTTATTCGAACAAGAAGAAATTATGATTTTCTGAATTATTAACACAAATTTGAACACCAAAAGATATTATTCTAAAATAACTAATTAAATAAATTAATGCCTGAATAAACGATTTCCGATAGATAAAGGTTAAGACTTTAATATCCCCAATTATGAACCATAAACCAGTTACCTACTCATCCCAATTACTATGTCTACTGAATTGTTAACAAGAATTCTTAAATGCCAAATGCCCTTTTCCAAGTGATCAATTGACTTCTATTTAATCCAGATTAATCTTGCTATATTCCTATGCAAAACAATTGAATTAAACGCTTTCCAATTCCAATTCCCTATGTGTTACATGCGGTGAAAAGATATTTCCATTCAATTCACAAACCTAATTATGCAAATAATCAAGTCACATATCATCATGCCCAGTTCTAACCCTAGAATTCCTTTTCCAATTCCTTCTAGAATAACAGGATAATTATCGGCCAAATAATTACGCAATAAGCACAAAACATGATGAACAATTCACTTCAACATAAGTAATTAGAATGAATGAATAACTACTTTATAGTCATAAGAGGTTCAATTGAAATCTTAATGAAAGAATTAGTTCATCTCGGAAATAAAAAACATTAATTGTTGACAAATCATCCTTAAAGAATTATAAATTAAAAATAAGGAGAAAAAGAATAAACTCTGTAGCCAATCCCCAATCTCCAAGCAATCTCACGTAGCCTGAAAATAGAGAGCTTCTTCAATCCTTTTCTCCCAATAAAAGTCCAAAACCAAGCCTCCTTTTATTTCAGCACTTTGTTTCTTTTTTTATATCCCCACAATCCTTCTCCAATTAGGTTTTATTCTAGCTCTCAATGACCAAATTAAGTCCATCCGAAAGTCAACCGCGCGTAACCAGTCAACGCCTGCCGAGGCTCAGCGCCCCGGCGCTGTGGATAGTACTAATTCCAGCGCCCCGGCGCTGTACTTCGCTTTAATTACCGAATTGCCATTATTTGCTTGAATTTCCCATAATTGCCCCCTTCAACTCCCAAATCTGCAAAACAAGAAATAAACACAATAAAATGCTACTAAATAACTTAAAAATGCAATAACTTAAGTCCAAATGTATCCAATTCATGGGTATACTACCCATTCATCAGTTATTAACACAAAGACCCATTTCGTACGACTTACAAATGATGAAGATAGAGTTAAAGACTCTAGGAACCCACGTGAAGATAACGAATATACGATTAGAATTTACTTTAATCGATAAAGTTAAATCCGCTCAAGTTACATACTCAGAGCTGATGAATGTGAAGAAGAAGGTTCAAGATGGCGTTATTCTAGAAGCAAGAATTGATGAAGAGAGGAAATCTCAACCCTCAATTTAATTGCCCATTTAAAATCCTCGATCGAGTAGGAATTGTGGCTTATAGACTCGTTTTACCACCAAGTATGTCGCGTGTTCATAACGTTTTTAACGTATCGACGTTACGTAAATATGGGGATGACCCGAACCACATTATTAATTTAGAACCGGACGAGATAGCGGATGATTTAATGTATGAGGATATACATGTTAAAATCTTGGATAAGAAGGATTATATTCGACAATCAAATGTTATACCTCAAGGGTTAGAATTTGAAGTGAGGTCAAGGTATCCTCACCTGTTTGGCATACCAGGTACGTACGTAAATTTCGAGGGAGAAATTTAATAAGGAGAGGAGATTGTGAGACCCAAGATTTTATGAATAAAGATTTTATTTTCTCGAAATATTTATTTTAATATTATGGTGTGGATTTGATATAATGTTATAGATGTGGATAGTATTTATAAATTTTACAAAATACGCAAGTTTTTATATAATATTCAATTGGTCGGGGAATATTCTTTTTGTCGGGGAATATCCGTACGACGGTACAATCATTGGTGGACCCCACAACGGAATTATTGTCGGATTGAGAAAACGACAAAAATACTTTATGAAAATAACGGCGGAAGTTTTACCGTTAACTGTTGAAACACCTTGTGTTAAAAGTACAGTAATACGCGTGGTTGCATAGTATCACACTGTATTGATTATTGATGCTTACGTGAGAAGTCACTCAGTTATACTCAATTATTGCTACAATAATTGTTGCATCATATCTCTCATATTATTGATTCAATTATTGTCACAGTATCATCTGCATAATATTTATTATTATTAAATCAATAATTCAGACGACAGAGTTATTCATATTATTATTTGCAATATTGACAATGTCTAGAAGTTCTGTCAATGAGAGGTTTGGTCACCTAATTTCTCGCCAATAAGGAGAAATCCTTATCGGAAAGTCCTCTCTTTCATGGGAACGACCTGGTTGTTAAATATTATGAGTTATAATATTAATGATGAATAATTTGTGTTGATTAAAGATGAAATTGATTGTTCTATTGTATTGGGATTATTAGTGTTAGTGGAAATTGACATTTATTTCGATGATAATTGATGTCTGGAGGTTATATTGTTCACTCGGGTATTCGGAGCACTTTTCGTGTCGGAGTACTATTCACGAGTTACTATTCACGAGTTACTATTCACGGGGTAATATTGATTCACATTCTTATACTATTAGGGGTGGTGGTGTAAGATTGATAATACTTGCATGACTAAGTTAAAAATGAAGGTATAGTTGAAGGTACTATACTGTAATTAATTTTTTTACATGATTATACTATTTATTCACATGATTGTAGTATTGATTCACATGATTTACTATTAGGGGAGTTGGTTCAAGATTGATAATACTTGCAAGACTAAATTAAAAATGAAGAAAAAGAGGAAGGTATTATATTGTAATATTTTGAGCCCCAAAACGTGCAATTATCGAAAATATATTTTCGTATAAATAGAAGCTCATTCTTCCTTCATTTCTCACCAATTCACTAAAGCTTTAGAGTCATTATTATAGAGAGAAAGAAGAAGAGAAGTTTGTTACCTCTCTATTCCAATATCCTGCTTTTTCTAAGGTATGGAATATTATTTGTTGTACTCGTGGGGAGTATTATTTCTTTCTTTCTTCTTCATGAAGAGAACTTCTGTTATTCCATTCTTTGTTATTATGTTGGAATAATCTGTCTATGCGAAGTACCGCATACATGGTAAAATTCTTCTAATATTCCATTCTTTATTATTCTGTTGGAATATCCTATTTGTGAGTTTTACGTCGGACCTGGTTTCGTTATTTATTATTCTGTTGGAATATCAGGTATGTGCATTTTACGCCGGACCTGGTTCCATTCTTTATTATTCTGTTGGAATATCCTGTCTGTGCGTTTTACACCGGACCTGGTTCCAGTCTTTATTATTCTGTTGGAATATCATGTCTGTGCATTTCACGCCGGACCTGGTTCCATTATTTATTATTCTGTTGGAATAACCTGCATGTGCGGTCTATCGCATGCCTGGTGATTTCTTTTGTTATTCCGATCCATTCTTTATTATACTCAGTTGGTTAAAACTTTGACTTCTATACTTCATGAAATTAGTGGAATATCCTTGATATTTGCGCTTCATCTGGTATCTTTTCATGGAAATATTCTTCTGAGCATTCTTGAATTTTACTCAACAAAGCAGTATCATGTTGATAATTTGGACGTTATCAGTTCCTAGATAAATTAATTCTTGAACTTTTTTTATTGAATTATATTGTCATTGTCATCATCCTCATGTTTATATTATGTTAAAAGTCATCTATGGCCTGTAGTGCATAGATGGACTTGGTATGATTATGACCAGAGATTATTCGGTATAATCATGACCGTAATATTACAAATGATGTGGAAAAAGTCCTCATTGGCCCGTAGTGCATTGATGGACAGTTTTTGGGTATGATTATGGCTATGGATTCTCTTCGGCCAAGGGAGCAAAGATGAATTATTTTTATGGCATGATCAGGACCGTTGATGAAAACACGATTATCTTTAGCCGTAGAGCATGGATAATTCGTGGTCGTGATACTAAAGAATATCCTTGCCCTGTAGTGCAGGGATGATTTAATGATGTGAAATATTTATTAAGCTGAGTCTCAGCAATTAAGTTGATGAAAAACCTTTTAAATCATAGAAGATAGTAGATTTTATTCTCTACGTGACTCTTCTAATGGATTGCTTGTTCCGCTGCAGTTCAACTTGATGTTTGTTATATTTTATCAGTTTAACACTGTTGACGGCTAATGATAATTTATTCTGCATTATCTTAGTCATAATATTTCTTACTGGGCTAGTTGAGCTCACCCTTTTACTTTCATTGTTCTCTTTAGGAACTGAGAACGTAGCTGGGACTAGTCAGGGAACAGAGTGATGATCCTAGATGTTTGCATTAGTAGTCCTCACTATTCTGTGAAATAGTGTGATAATTAATGTTATGAGGACTCCATTGAGTGTGGATATTGTCTAGACGACAATATTTGTATTAATACTCACAGCATATATTTTGTCGTATTGTACACGACAGTTGTATAATTAGTTTGTATTTGTATTCAGTACCATGTAAGTTGCAACCCAAGATGGGTGACGTATACCTAATTTTGGGGGCGTCACAACAGTCGTGTGAAATACGTCAAAACATAGGCTGTGAGTTTTAATACAAATATTGTCATCTAGACAATCTCCACACTCAATGGAGTCCTCATTACATTTATTATCACACTATTTCATAGAATGGTGAGGACTACTAATGCACCATCTAGGACAATCACTCTGTTCCCCCCGACTAGTCCCAACTACGTTCTCATTTCCTAAAGAGAACAGTGAAAGAAAGGGTGAGCTCAACTAGCCCAGTAAGAAATATTATGACTAAGATAATGCAGAATAAATTATCAATAGCCTTCAACAGTATAACAACTGATAGAATATAATAGACAACAAGTTTAAGATCAAAAACTGTAGCAGAATAAGCAATCCATTAGAAGAGTCAAGTAAAGTGTAAAATCTGCTGTCTTCTATGATTTAAAAAGTTTTTCATCAACTATATCACTGAGACTCAGCTTAATAAATAAAATCGAATCATCACTGCTCCACAGCCAAGGATATTCATATAATCATCAATGGTCATGACTATACAAAATAATCCCTGGTCATAATCATACCAACAAATGTCCACCAATGAACTACAGGCCAATGAGGACTTTTACCACATCATTCGTCACATTACGGTCATGATTTTACCGAATAATCCCTGGTCATAATCATACCAAGTCCATCTATGCACGTAAGCCAAAGAAGACTTTCAACATAATATAAGCATGAGGATGATGACAATTCAATAAAACAGGTTCAAGAATAAATTTTAAAGATTTATAAGTTAATTCATCTTGAACTCTATAACTTCGAAATTGTCAACATGATACTGTTTTGTGCAGTAAAATTCAAAAATGCTCAGAAGAATATTTCCATGAAAAGATACTGGATGAAGCGCAAATATCAAGGATATTCCACTAATTTCATGGAGTATAGAAGCCAAAGCTTTAACCAACTGAGTATAATATAATATATGAAACTTCAAATGGATTTTCATTCGCCATGCAGTAATCCACGTATACAGATCATTTCCACAATTTAATAAGGAATGAATACACAGGATCATTCACCATGTATGTGGTAATCTACATAGACAGGTTATTCCAACAAAATAATAAAGAATGGAATAACAGAAGGATTCACCACGCGTGCGATAGACTGTACCGACAGGTTATTCCCAACAGAATAATAAATAATGGAACCAGGTCCAGCGTAAACGCACAGACATGATATTTCGATAGAATAATAAATAATGGAACCAGGTCCGGCGTAAACACACAGACAGGATATTCTGACAGAATAATAAATAATAGAACCAGGTCCGACGTAAACGCACAGATAGGATATTCCAACAGAATAATAAAGAACGGAATATTAGAAGAACTTCACCATGTATGCGGTACTTCGCATAAACAGGTTATTCCAACAGAATAATAAGAATGAAATAACAGAAAAATTTTACCATGTATGCGGTACTTCGCATAGACAGGTTATTCCAACATAATAATAAAAAATGGAATAACAAAAGAATTTTACCAAGTATAGGGTATTCCGCGTATACAGGTTATTCCAACAGAATAATAAAGAATTGAATAACAGAAGTTCTCTTCACGAATAAGAAAGAAAGAATACCCCTTATGAGTACAACAAATAATACTCCCCACCTTAGAAAAACTGAATACTGAAGTAGTGAAGTAACAGAATACTTTTCTTCTTTCTCTCTACAGTTTCTCTCTCTAGAGTTTCAGTGAATTCGTAAGAAATAATGAAGGAATGAGCTTCTATTTATAGGAGAATGGACTAAATAGTAACTAATTCATGAACGGTCCAGATTGATTTACTTTTAAACGGACGGTCCATATTGGTTTACTATTAAAACTTAAAGCAACGGTCCATACTAATTTACTATTAAAACTTTAAACCAGCGATCTATATTGATTTACTATTATAACTTTCCACCAGTGGTCCATATTGATTTACTATTATATCTTTAACCAACGGTCTGAAAAATTAACACATCTCCTCATGGAATAATATAAATGATTTGGACCGAAAAGAAATATATCCTATGGGTGAATAGTACCCCGTGAATAGTAACTCATGAATAGTAACTCATGAATAGTAACTCGTGAATAGTAACTCATGAATAGTAACTCATGAATAGTAACTCATGAATACTAACTCGTGAATAGTAACTCGTAAATAGTAACTCGTAAATAGTACTCCGACTCAAAAAGTGTCCCGAATACCCGATTGAAAAATATAACCTCCAGACATCAATTATACTAACACAAATAAGTTCAACACAATGGAACTATAAAATTCATCTTTAATCAACACGAACTTATTCATCATTAATTTTATAACTCATAATATTTAACAATCAGGTCGTTCCCAGGAAAGAGGGGGCTTTTCAATAAGGATTTCTCCTTATTGGCGCGCAATTAGGTGACCAAACCTCTTTCTAGATATTGTCAATATTGCAAATAATAATATGAATAAATTTGTCGTCTTAATTATTGATTTAATAACATAACATATTATGCAGATGATACTTTAACAATAATTAAATCAATAATATGATAGATATGATGCAGCAATTCCTGTAGCAATAATTGAGTATAACTGAGTGACTTATCACGTAAGCATCAATAATCAATACCGTGTGCTACTATTATGCAACCACGCGTATTACTGTATTTTTACTACCGAGTAGTTCAACAGTTTTATCGGTAACACTTTCGTCGTTATGATAATTTTGTCATTTTCTAAATACGACAATACTTTCGTTGTGGGGTCCACCAATAATTGTGTCGTCGTATAATATTCCCTGTTAAAATGAATATTCCACGACCAATCGAATATTATATAACCAATTGCTTACTTTGCAAAATTAATAAATACTATCCACAACTATAACATTATATCAAATCCACACCAAAATATTAAAAAATTTATTTCGAGAAAATTAAATATTTATTCATAAAATCTGGGGTCTCACATATGTACTCACCCTACACTGAGTGCTTTCTCATTTTAAACACTTGTGAGCTCACATATAACTACTTTTGTGAAATTCAGATATGGCACACTTAGAAGGGGGGGTTGAATAAGTGTGAGAACAAACTATGACCAATTTTAAAACTTTAAATTCAAACTATTGAATACAGTCTACTGAATCAAAGAATCCAGCTTGCTGAATGAAAGCAGTCTACCGAATTGAATTTTTGTTTAAGAAAATATCTTGGTGAATTTATAAGTCAGCTAAAATACTTGATGTAAAAAATACTATCTCAAGATGAAGCAAAAGTTTATATTTTAAATATTAAGAAAACTAATTATCTTGAGAAATATTAAAGAAAATCAAGCAATAAAATAACACCAAGATTTTTTACGTGGTTCAGCTATTACCCTCTATAATAATAGCCTAGTCCACGTCTAATACCAACTAGTATTGGAGACTCACTTTTATTCCTTTAAAAATGACCCTTGTTACAAAACAGATTCAATCAAATTGAATTACAATAATTCACTTGAGCACACTTGCTCCTTGTGCACCAATGCACTCCTTAAGCTCCTAAGCTTCCTTGATCCTGTTTGTAAACAAACCTTAATCCACCCGGATTAAAAAAACCTTTAGACAACACTTAGTCTAAAAATATAAGATTACAATTTATAGAGGTCTAATGATCAAAACAAATAAACAATTTAACAATGCAAGGCTTGACTAATGTATGCAATGATCAAATAGTAATAGAAGGATATTACCAATTTATAGCCCACAAAATTATGCTGAATATAAGTAGAGTTATAGTAGCACACAGCAAATTTCAATTGCACCAAAAAATCAAATAAATTTTTTCAGTATGTAAGTGCAATAATTAATTCAAGTGTTGTAAGTATTTTATTTTCACGGAAGTCAGATCTTCTTTTTATAACCCAGCAAAATATTACCGTTCGTGAAAATAACAAATATATCCGTTGCTAATTTTGTTCAGTTTATCAAACTGTTTACGTTGCTAACAAATTTATCCGTTAAAGACTAAGCAATTATCTGTGTTGGACTCATTCAATATAAATTCAAGATAGAATTCAAGTCAGACACAAAAAATAATTTAACATAAACTCCCATAAAGTCAGCCACCAACAGTTATCATAACTAGTTCCAATTCTACACGGATAATCATTACTTCCTATTTCCAAGGTATGTTCTACTTGAAACTCTACCACCATATACACTTTACCATTAACAGATAATGAGTGTTAGTTCCGTAAATATCATCAAGTGTATAATAAACCAACTTTTGAAGTATAATGATTATCTTTTGGTTGAGACTTATCAACTTAAAGTCTGCCGTTATATATAGCATTAATATAGGAGTATGAAACAACTTTTTCAAGATAATGATTACCTTACATTTCCAAGAAACTTATCTCACTATTTTAGAAAGTAATCATATCTCTGCCAACCCACTTCAACAACTTTTTAAGTCTCCAACAAATTTCATAACACATGGCAAATATTATACATTTAATTTGTACAATAAACAATAACTTACGCATGTATAATATATAAGTACTAACCAACTAAGATAAATCAATTAGCATAAAATCTTATGCATGCATAAATATCACATATAATGCACCTAAGAAATGTCCTAGAGCCTTGTATTGAAAAATCAAATATTTGCAATGACCTTACACATTTTTCTTAAGACTCAAATCTTCAAAGTCTTTCATATCAACGATCTTTCATCAACTTCCTGAAATTTCACAATAGACAAATTAGTCTATAATATTAAGTCATCATCAAAACAAAAAGGTTAGAATATTACAAAACAACATTCTCCCCCTTTTTGATGATGACAACACCAAAAATTATAACTCCCCCTGAATTCATGCATATTTCAGGAAAAATTTATAACACCTGCATGTTAGTATTCAAATATTAAAACAATCAATGCCTACAACAAAATTAGTTTTAAAAAAACATGCAGCAAAAACCATCTTAACATCCAGTTTAATCATCCAGGCAATCATGCCTTAAAACCAACTTAAACCCATAGTCTTTTAACAAAAATAGAAATTTAAACAAAAACAGAATCGCAGAACTTCTCCCCCTTTGTCATCATGCAAAAAGACTCTAATTAAGTTCCTCAAGACTAGCTTGCTGTTCTGCACGAGTGGTAAAGTATGGACGATGACGAAGGCGATGAAGACGTTCTTCCAAGGTGTAATCGTTTGCTAGTCGAGGTGGTCGAGGAATAAAAGTCGCATGAGGAAGCTCCATATCCAAAAAATCTCCCTTGTATTCAGTCATCCAGTTGTTCATTGGCCATTCGGGAATTGGAGAAAACATTGTTGGAACATGAAACCTCTGACCAATAGCATTGAACCGTGTAGCCATAAAATCTGCGAACTCCCCAATTTGATGACTAACAAATTTCACCTCTTGACTCAATTGACAAGTGTTTCGATTAACCTTGCGTTGAAGTGCTTCAACCATAGCCAATGTCTGAATCTCAAAACCCGCTTGAATGTTAATAAATTCATCTTCAATTCGATGATATAATTTATTGATCTCAGGGGCATCCATTGGTAACTTCCCTTTCTCAAGACGATCAAGTCGTTGTCTGATTTCCACCAACTCATCTTTCAAAGAGTTTTGATTTTGTAAAATTGTGGTCAAGACAGTCATAACATCAGACTCATTACAATTTGGCAATGAAGAGGATGATTCATGAGTATGAGAAATAGGAGAAGAAATAATAGGAGGATCAAGCAGAAGACGTACAAACTCACCAGCAAGAAACGTGATGTGTGATTTTGTCAAATTTGCAGTGTCAATAAGCTCGTGATTTGTAACAGAAATTTCATCATCAAAAGAAATTTTAAAATGTTCAAAAAGCTTGGTAAGAAATTTACCATAAGGAAGGCATTTCTTGCTTTGACGAATGCAACTTTGCATATGAGATAACATCATTTTAGATAAATTAAAAACCTTTCCCTTGAGAATCATAGCTACAACAACCAAATCCTGATAAGTAAAATCAGAACCCCCACCCAGGCGAGGAAACAGATTATACCGAACCAACTTATGCAACACACATGCATTAGGACAGACACTGACAGTTTTGGGAAGAGATAAAGATGAAAGAGAGTAGTCATTCATGACTATATGAAGTTGTTCTAAAGGAGTAAAAGGAATATTGGCCGCTCCTTTGAGAGTGAAAGGACATGGTCCAGTAGAAGAAACACCCAAAATACTTTCAAAATCTATACTTGTGAAAAACAAAGATTTTCCTTTGACAAATGTGGTAAAACAATCTCCATTACACTCAAGATTAGTGTAAAATTGTTGGACCAACCGAGGATAGGCAACAGTAGGAGGAAATAGCATAGAAAAAATGTTGCACTCGGTGAAAAGTTTTTCCAAAACAGAGTGTTTGAAATAAAAGAGATCCAAAGATTTTTTATACACAAAATGTTTTGTAGCAATGGAGTTTTTAAAACGTGTTTCAAAACTAGGTCCTCTAAAGAAATTGTCTTGCAAATCAAAAGAAGATGAGAATGGATTTACCAGATTTAAAGGAGATTCTGGCTGTGAGAAAAATTGTTCTTCATCTATTGACTGCTTTAACTTTCCTTGGTGAGGCGGTTCGATGTCTGAAGCTTTTAAGAAAGAGAAACTAGAATCTGAATCATCGGACAAAGTTGTAGCATCAAACATCACTTGTATAGAGGATTTCTTCTGTATGCGCTTGGACTTCATCTTTGTTTTTGTAACGCTTTGCAACGACGGACCTTCATCGGTTGATTTTCCAGCAGATCGGTTGCTTGCTCTGGTTTTCATGGTGTTAGTAGAGAGATACCAAACGTTTGAGAAACAACAAAAAAAATGAATCTAAAAATATGTGAAAAGAGGAAGAAGTGTTCTGTGTTTAATACTGAAGAGTTGGAGAACGAAAAGACTTCTTGAATGACTAAACTCATCTCAGCGCCTGCCTTTCCGAATTTCGAAATCTATAATGATAGTCACCGTAAATTGTGCCAAAATAAATACGTTTCACTTAGACAGATTTGTATCCCTTAAATGCCGGAAATAATGTATAGCAAAAGAATAATATGCAAATATACGAGATATTTTATGCATAAGCTATTTTAGTATGTGATCACTTTAAACCATGCACATTCCAAGTTCTCTTCTTAGCATGCAAAACCTTTCTACACTCAAGGGTTTAGTAAAAATATCAGCTAATTGTTTTTCAGTAAGAATAAAAACCAATTTGACTAACCCTTTTGAAACATTATCCCTTAAAAAATGATGTCTTACTTCTATATGTTTTGTACATGAATGCAAAACTGGATTTTTTGATATGTCAATAGCACTAGAATTATCACAATATATAGGCACATTATAGCAGATAATATCAAAATCACATAATGTTTGTCGCATCCATAATATTTGAGAGCAACAACTTCCTGCAGCTAAATATTCTCCCTCAGTAGTGGATAAAGCAACTGAAGTTTGCTTTTTATTATGCCACGAAACAAGACTATGTCCCAAAAATGTACACGCACCACTTGTGCTTTTTCTATCAATTTGAAATCCTGCATACTCAGCATCTGAATAACCCATTAGATCAAAATGATTACATATAGGGTAAAATAATCCTAAATGTAAAGTACCACTTAAATATTTAAAAATTCTTTTAACTGCTTACAAGTGAGATTCTTTGGGTTTAGATTGAAATCGAGCACAAAGACATACATTGTACATTATATCAGGTCTAGATGCAGTTAAATACAATAAAGATCCAATCATACCTCGATATTTAGCTACCTCTACATCTATACCTTTATCATCTGATGTGAGCTTTATTGATGTACTCATTGGTGTAGACTTTGGATTTGTTTCTTCAAAACCAAATCTTTTGAGTAATTCTTTAGTGTATTTGGTTTGATGAATATAGATCCCTTCCTTTGTTTGCTTGATTTGAAGTCCCAAAAAGTAATGTAGCTCTCCCATTAAGCTCATATCAAATTCCTTATGCATACACTTTGAAAACCACTCACAAAGAAAATCATTAGTAGCACCAAATATTATATCATCTACATATATTTGAACAATGATTATTTCTTGTTTTTCATGTTTAATAAATAATGTAGAATCTATTTTACCTCTAGTAAAATCACTTGAAATAAGATACTTACTCAACCTTTCGTACCAAGCCCTCGGAGCTTGTTTGAGACCATATAGAGCTTTCTTTAGCTTAAAAACATGATTGGGATATTTCTCATGTTCGAATCCAGGAGGTTGTTTGACATATACTTCTTCATTGATGTAGCCATTAAGAAACGCACTCTTTACATCCATTTGATAAAGCTTGAATTTCTTGTAACAAGCAAATGCTAACAAGATACGGATAGACTCTAGTCTTGCTACTGGAGCATAAGTTTCTTCGTAGTCGATCCCCTCTTGTTGATTGTAACCTTGAGCTACCAACCTTTCTTTGTTTCAAGTAATTGTCCCATGCTCATCAAGCTTATTTTTGAATACCCATTTTGTTCCAATAATGGAACTATCTTTAGGAGGAGGCATTAATTTCCAAACTTGACATCGTTCAAATTGTTGAAGTTCTTCCTGCATTGCCATTAGCCAGCTTTCATCTAGGATAGCTTCCTTAGCATTCTTTGGTTCAACTTGGGATAAGAATGCTGAAAAAGCACATTGATTTTGCAATCCTCTTCTTGTAGTGATTCCTTTGTTTATATCTCCAATGATGTTTTCCGGTGGATGGTTCTTAAGATATCTTGCAGTCTTTGGCATATGAACATTATGTATTACTTCTTCTTGTTGAGGAAGGTCTGCCTCAAGTTCTTCTATTGTATTTTGTTCTTCATCCTGAAAATTTTCCAATTCAACTTGCTGGATTTGTTCACTTGGTTTGCTGAATAGGTTCCTCTGGTTTGCTGGATTTACTAAGATCTCCAATGTACCTGCATCCTCATCTCTTTCTTTTGGAAGATCATTATGAGTTTCATTAAATTGAATATGAACAGATTCTTCAACACTCAACTTGTTAATGTTAAATACACGATATGCTTTACTATTATGTGAATACCCAATGAAAATTCCTTCATAAGATTTAGCATCAAATTTTCCTAGGTTATCACTAATATTTAGAATAAAACATTTAGATCCAAAAACTTTGAAATAACTAATATTAGGAATCTTATTATTTAACAGTTCATAAGGGGTCTTCAAAATGATTGGACGAATAAGTACTCTATTCAAAACATAACAAGATGTGTTTACAGCTTCGGCCCAAAACTTTTTAGGAAGTTTACTTTCTTGTAATAAAGTTCTGGCTGTTTCTTGTAATGTCCTATTCTTTCTTTCTACAACTCCGTTCTGTTGAGGGGTTCTAGGAGCAGAAAATTCATGACTAACACCCTTTTGATCACAAAATATTATAAAGTCTTTTAGAAACTCAGTACCATGATGACTTCTTATCTTTACAAGTTTTAGACTATATTTTGTTTCCAAGTTTCTGATTAATTTCTCAAATTCCTTGAATGCTTCATCTTTAGTTCTCAAAAATAATACCCATGTATATCTAGAGAAATCATCTACTATTACAAAAGCATAAAATTTACCATTTATACTAGGATGTCTTTCTGGTCCAAATAGATCAAGATGGAGTAGTTGTAAAGGAGAAGAGGTTGATACCATGTTCTTTGCTGTAAATGACGTTCTTACTTGTTTCCCGAGTTGACAAGGAACATAAATTCCCTTCTTTTCATATTTGATCTTCGGCGACCCTTTGACGAGATTCTTTGAGGATAATTTCTTGATTAAATCCATATGAACATGTCCCATCCTCTTGTGCCACAAATTAGCCTCATCTTGTACAGATGCTAAACATACTTCTTCATCCTGTTGCTCAAAATCAATAGTATATATATTTCCTTCTCTTTGTGCAACTAGAGAAACATTGTTAGTACCATGAGAAATAGTGCATTTTTCTTTATCAAAACTAACTTGGTGACCATTGTCCATTAATTGACTTATACTAATAAGATTAAATTCGAGGCCGTTAACTAAATGAACATTGTCGATGTTAACCTTACCATTACCAATTTTTCCTTTTCCAATAATCTCACAAGTTCGATTATCTCCGAATATGACCGTTCCGTTTTTCTTCTTGAGTTTCAGTTCAACGAACTTAGATTTATCACCGGTCATATGACGAGAGCATCCACTATCAAGAATCCACTTTTGAGAAGGAACTTTTGCCTTAAAACATACATGTCACGAAAAAATAATTCATCCTTTTGGTACCCACATCTTTTTGGGTCATTTACGTTAGTTGCAGGTAAATCATCCTTTTTAACCCAAACCTTCTTAATCTTATTTTTCTTAAAGCAATTTATGTCTAAATGACCTTTAATGCCACATTTCCTACACGTTGTAAAAGGTGAACAATAATTTAATCTAAACCGTGATTTTGACTTTAGCATTTTCATATTACCCTTTTCATCCATAGAATTATAACCAATTCCTTGTCTTTCAAAAGTAGGTCTTTGTTTACCCAAAATGACATTTAAATTTTCTTCACCTTGAACGAATTTAGCAAGAGATAATTTTAGTGAAGCTATTTCTTTTTGAAGTTCGTCATTAGGAGATGTTTTAACAGGCGATTTATCACTAAATGCATCAATACACAAATCTCTTATTTTTAATTCATTAGTCAATTTTTCAACTTCATTGTTCAAGTAAGTTACTTTTTTGAAAAGAACTTTGTTATAATTCTCAAGAAAACTGTTTTTAGCAATCAAAACTTTTTCTTCTTTACATATAGATTCCTTTTCAATATTTTTCTTTTCATCTATCAAAGATTCTACTTCACCCATTAATGTGTTGACTAAGTCTTTCAAACATGCATTTTTTTCTTTCAATTTCTCATTTTCTTGTTTCAAAGAAATAAGTTCAAAAATAGATACCTCATTAGATTCACCTTCTATTCCCATGAAGCATACTTGAGCTATCTCATCCTTGGCGTCGACCTCAACTTCAGATTCTTCTTCATCACTCCAAGTGACTAGTGCCTTGTTTCTCTTATTATCCTTGAAGTTTGTTTTTCCTTTATTCTTTAGTTGAAAACATTCCTTCTTGAAGTGTCCTGGACTACCACATTCAAAACATGTCTCCTCAGTTTGTTTTCCCTTACCTTTATTTGAATTGAAGATATTCTTTCGTTTATTCTTTCTTTGAATAAGTCCTTTGAGTCTCCTGGTCATCAAGGCTATCTCTTCATCCGAATCATCATCAAGCTCTTCTTCATTTCCTGCATTAAGAGCTAAAACCTTTCTTCGAGGAGTTTCGTCCTCATCATCATACCTCTTTAACTGATGTTCATATTCCTCAAGTTCACCAAAAAGGGTTAATGTATCCATAGTAGATATAGTAGAGGAATCTTGAAGAGTAGTGATTTTAGAAGCAAACCTCTTGGGCATAGCCCGAAGTAACTTGCGATTAATCTCACTTTGTGGAATAGATTTGTCCAGTAGCTTTAATGAGTTCAGAAGAACAAGGAACCTTGCTTGAGCCATCTTTATGGTTTCATCTTTCTCGAGTTTGAACATTTCATAATCATGCATGAGCATGCTTAGCTTGACTTCTCGAACTTTTGAAGTACCTTCATGACTTACCACTAAAGTATCCCACATCTCTTTGGCTGTGTTGCATGAAGAGACTTTATCTATCTCGGATTGTACCATGCCGCTGAGAAGTGTGTTCATTGCTTTCGAATTATATGAGACCATGTAGATTTCGTTTGGATCCATTTCTAGTAGAATCTTTGGTGTCCCATCTTCTCTTCATGGAATAACTGGTCCATTCTCCACAACCCACCATTCCCAAGGATCTCTTTGAAGGTAGATCCTCATTCGGAATTTCCAGAAGTTGTAATTTTCTGTTCCATATAGCAAAGGAGGTCTATTTGTTGATTGACCTTCTTGATTGTTGCTCCCGAACTGTGCCATGTCAGAATCTTTCCCTACAAGTCACCTTTAAGACCAAGTAAGTAGAGCCTTGCTCTAATACCAAATGAAATTCAGATATGGCACACTTAGAAGGGGGGGTTGAATAAGTGTGAGAACAAACTATGACCAATTTTAAAACTTTAAATTCAAACTATTGAATATAGTCTATTGAATCAAAGAATCCAACTTGCTGAATGAATGCAGTCTACCGAATTGAATTTTTGTTTAAGAAAATATCTTGGTGAATTTATAAGTCAGCTAAAATACTTGATGTAAAAAATACTATCTCAAGATGAAACAAAAGTTTATATTTTAAATATTAAGAAAACTAATTATCTTGAGAAATATTAAAGAAAATAAAGCAATAAAATAACACCAAGATTTTTTACGTGGTTCAGCTATTACCCTCTATAATAATAGCCTAGTCCACGTCCAATACCAACTAGTATTGGAGACTCACTTTTATTCCTTTAAAAATGACCCTTGTTACAAAACAGATTCAATCAAATTGAATTACAATAATTCACTTGAGCACACTTGCTCCTTGTGCACCAATGCACTCCTTAAGCTCCTAAGCTTCCTTGATCCTGTTTGTAAACAAACCTTAATCCACCCGGATTAAAAAAACCTTTAGACAACACTTAGTCTAAAAATATAAGATTACAATTTATAGAGGTCTAATGATCAAAACAAATAAACAATTTAACAATGCAAGGCTTGACTAATGTATGCAATGATCAAATAGTAATAGAAGGATATTACCGATTTATAGCCCACAAAATTATGCTGAATATAAGTAGAGTTATAGTAGCACAGCAGCAAATTTCAATTGCACCAAAAAATCAAATAACTTTTTTTCAGTATGTAAGTGCAATAATTAATTCAAGTGTTGTAAGTATTGTATTTTCACGGAAGTCAGATCTTCTTTTTATAACCCAGCAAAATATTACCGTTCGTGAAAATAACAAATATATCCGTTGCTAATTTTGTTCAGTTTATCAAACTGTTTACGTTGCTAACAAATTTATCCGTTAAAGACTAAGCAATTATCTGTGTTGGACTCTTTCAATATAAATTCAAGATAGAATTCAAGTCAGACACAAAAAATAATTTAACATAAACTCCCATAAAGTCAGCCACCAACAGTTATCATAACTAGTTCCAATTCTACACGGATAATCATTACTTCCTATTTCCAAGGCATGTTCTACTTGAAACTCTACCACCATATACACTTTACCATTAACAGATAATGAGTGTTAGTTCCGTAAATATCATCAAGTGTATAATAAACCAACTTTTGAAGTATAATGATTATCATTTGGTTGAGACTTATCAACTTAAAGTCTGCCGTTATATATAGCATTAATATTGGAGTATGAAACAACTTTTTCAAGATAATGATTACCTTACATTTTCAAGAAACTTATCTCACTATTTTAGAAAGTAATCATATCTCTGTCAACCCACTTCAACAACTTTTTAAGTCTCCAACAAATTTCATAACACATGGCAAATATTATACATTTAATTTGTACAATAAACAATAACTTACGCATGTATAATATATAAGTACTAACCAACTAAGATAAATCAATTAGCATAAAATCTTATGCATGCATAAATATCACATATAATGCACATAAGAAATGTCCTAGAGTCTTGTATTGAAAAATCAAATATTTGCAATGACCTTACACATTTTTCTTAAGACTCAAATCTTCAAAGTCTTTCATATCAACGATCTTTCATCAACTTCCTGAAATTTCACAATAGACAAATTAGTCTATAATATTAAGTCATCATCAAAACAAAAAGGTTAGAATATTACAAAACAACATTTTGTACCAGCGGGAGCCGAGTGTTCATCCCTTTAAAGATATAAAAATCTTCTTTGGCAGCCCACTGTAAGCCTTCTCACACACTTTAAAGCCTTTCTCTTCATCTTTGCACACACTGTTCTTCACGTTGAGAGTCGTGTTTTGTGTGTTTGCCCGGACTTTGGTCCGTGGTTTTATTTCAGTTTATATACGACAAGCCTGGATTTTACATCCGGTGCGTTTACCGCTTATATATATATATATATATATATATATATATATATTTACATTCAGTCCCGCCTGGAGTTTACTTCGTGACGGTTGACCATCTTTACAGTATTATTTATTTTTCGTCCTGCCTGGAGTTTACTTTGTGGCGGTTGATTGCTTTTACAGCTTTATTTACATTTCTGATCCCCCATGGAGGTGCTTCGTGATGGCTGATCATGTGTGTATATATTTACAGCTTTTATATATATACCTGCTTAATATTTTATTATCAATTGCGGCATCATTGAGCCTAGGAATCATGTGATCACAGATTCAGTTTACTGGATCTAGATTCGATTCCCGTGATGGATATTTTCAGTTGTAAGTAGCTTGTAAATTTATTAACGGTGTTCGGATTTCCTCAGATGGTTATCATACCCACGAGGAGTTCGGCACTATTTTGTATATTATTTTCGTGAAGATGCTTCGCATCTCAAAAATTAAAAATAATCAAGCCGAACAATTAATAAAATCGGAGTGTAAAAGGTCTCAATTACTATTAAGCACAAGGGTTTGAAAAACCTCTTTTATAAAACATCACTGCCATATCTTGTTAAAATTGAATTTTTACATAAATTCAAACCCTGTGTATATAGGTGCGAACGAGGCCTCACACTATTTCCAAATAATTGCACATTGATCCACACACACACATTCATAAAACTGTTTCTTGAAAAGAGACGGTCACCGTGGTGACACAGATGTCGGGGGGTGCCTAACACCTTCCCTCCGTATAATCAAGTCTCCGGACCCTAATGAATCTCGATTTCACCGACCTGTTTAGCAATGCCACATCACTTGGTCAATGTGCAATCCTTTTCTCGATTGTGTTGGTACAACCATATAAAAAATCAACTGGCGACTCTCACAGTCCAATCGTCGACATAATACATGTCGGACATGTTTTACTTGTTTTTTCAGATAAATCTCACCTAACACGAGAACACCAAAGAACAAGTAACGAAAAGGGACAAATAAAAATTCCGACGTCGACAATAGGGATAAAATATTGACGATGGACTTTTAAATAATAGAAGATAGTAGATTTCATTCTCTACTTCACTCTTCTAATGAATTGTTATTTCCGCTGCGAATATTGATCTAAAACTTATTTTTTATTATATTTTATATGATTTATTGAAGGCTGACGATAATTTGTTGTACATTATCTTAGTCATAATATTCTTTACTGGGCTAGTTGAGCTCACCCTTTTCTTTTTTGTGACATTTTTCTTCTCAGGGAGGCGAGAATATAGCGGGAACTAGTCGGAGTGTGGAGTGATGTTTATAGTTAGTTGTTTTAGCAGTCCTCACTATTTTGTAAAATAGTATTTCAATAATTATAATGAGAACTTATTTGAGTTTGCATACTGTCTAGAAGATGATATTTGTATTTAAACTCACTTCATATGTGTTGTCGTATTTAGCACGACAATTGTAATAATGAAATTGTAGTTATTTTTTGTACCATATATTTTGCGACTCATAATGGGTTGTGTGGACCTATTTTAGGGCCGTCACATTCTCCCTCCCCCAAGGAACCAAATATAATTTTTTTCATTCTAATATCAACCAATAAAAAAATTCATTCCATATGAATGAGTCATTGCATTCTCATTTTCATTACTCCAATTGAAACGTAACATAACAATACAAATATTGAATACACGAAATTATATGTAGTGCGAGTGTAACAATGCAAATATTGAATACACGAAATTATTCATAAATTACGAGTATCGATTAATTACATATATTCTTGTACTTCTTGAAATCAAACCATTACCATCTTAATTAAAAAGGATGAGGGCCTTAATATAATTTGATCTTTCTCATAGTATTCTAAACACGATGTTTTAAAATAAGAATATAATTATTTCAATATGACCATGTATATTAATATATTTAAGTTAAATCTTAACAATCGAATATAACTTTTGAGAGGAATATATATATATATATATATATATATATATATATATATATATATATATATATATAGGGTCCGGATCCTGTCCGGACTCCCGGACAGGTTTAAAATCCGGACCTTTTTTTTTTTTTTTGCTTTTTTTTTTTTGAAACAACTAAAAAAAAAAAAATTTATGGAATTGGAATTTTTACATTATACAGTGTTTTGGGCGTGATTTGAATGCCTATAACAAAACATGTCTGTACAGTCTGGGCAGACTGTACATACATTGGTTGGTGTAGGTATTAAAAACACACCCAAAACACTGTATTATTGAAAAATTTCAGTTCCATAAATTTTTTATTTTTTTTTTAGTTGTTCTACAAAAAAAAAAAAAAATATCAGGTCCGGATTTTCTCCCGTCCGGGAGTCCGGACCTGATCTTTATCCTATATATATATATATATATATATATATATATATATATATATATATATATATATATATATATATATATATAATTACAATTGTTAATATGCACCACGAGTGCAAACCTTTTATATACTTCAATTTAGGTAATAAAGAAAGTCAAAAAAACTAAAAGAAAAAAGAGAGTTGATTTCACGCACCAAGACAGCGCGTGTGATGGTACGAGATGGTACTTGGTTCTTTTTGCTTCTAACTAACGTAAGTTCCAAGTTCCTCATGAGAATCAATGAAATTCCATATGAGAAAAAAAGTAGTAACATATATGATGTGTACTACTAGCAAAAGAAAGAAAGGTACCTGTTAGGCCATGATTCTTTTCCTTATTGGGCCAGATTCGTTGGGCTCCTCCTTTGGGTATTGACTATTTTTATCGGATGTTGACCCGACTGTTTTGGGCTCAATCACTTATTATTTCACTGAACCCGTACGTATTGGATCCATTCATATGGGTCGTCTACATTATTTGGGCCTATTCATCAAATTAGCCCATTATGCATGTTCCCTCTTAACCCAGCTTTGACTGGTAATCATTACTAAAAATGACAGTTGACTATTATGTCGGCCACCTTTCTCTATGGCATTAATGAGGATGAGACGGAGAAGGAGGCGGAGGAAAAAAGGTGTGACGGGAAATATGGAGACTGAGTGCATGCTTTCGGCGGAAATGACCGGAAATGAGAAAAAGATGTCAGGAAATGATAGGTGGCACGGTGATCCGGGGAAGGGGGTGGGCGTGGAGCTGTGGTAAAAGGGAAAGAGGTAGGTAAAAAATAACACACACCACTTAATTATTATCTCAGACACTAGAGATTTTTCCTCTTAAGTTAACCTTGTGAACACAGATATACTGATTTTCACGCCTGAGCTATCCCCCGGCGGTCCGGCCGTCAAGCTCTTGGTGTTTGTTGTGTTTACTGTGCAGGATCAGGACGTCATTCGTGATTGGGACGTGACAAAAGATCCTGGCGTTAACATTGGCGCTAGAAGGAGGGCTGAGTTCTAGTGTCCTGAGTATTTTCCAATCACCCATCTTGTTTTATTCTATCCAGTACTCATAATGAAGAGTCGAACACCTACGCCCGAAGGGCAACCCATGCCAGTCAGTGAATCGACACCGCGAGTGTCTGTCAAGGATCGTTTAGGACCAGCAATAAGTGTTCATGCTAGCACCGCGTCCAAACGATCGGATGGAGATCTTCGGCCAAGGATCACGAGCAACGTTAGGCGTAAACTAGTTTTCCCGACAGAAAAGGGGTCTGATCGTGATCGGAGACGAGTAGAAGGCACCTCGCCTAGAACTCGATACCGAAGCGACCGAGACGAGAAAGCCTCACGATTAGCTAAAATGGCCGATGAAGCGGATAGAGCCATGGAGGCACTTATGAAACAACGACAAGATATAACTGAACAAATGGCTCGAATGACAGAAATGAGAGATGAAGAGCTCAGTTATGTTCAATCTGAAGAACGTGATCATCGGAGGGGAAAGGAACCTGCTCATTCAGGGCGAGAATCGTTGGGCCGAATCAAGAAAAGGAGAAAGTCCCGAAGCCCTACCCCTCCAGGATCAAAACGGACATATCGCCCTACTAATTCTAGGGGACGGGGGCAAAGCGAACGAAGAGGTCGATCCAAGGAGCGCACCCCCGAGTACAGAAGGAAGGCACTTGTTGTTGCCCATTCTCACCATAGCACCCGACTTCGGAGGCGAAGTCCATCAAGAGAGCTTACTCCCGAGAGTTTACTGAAGGTACACCACCCTGTAGACACTCGTCATCGAAAGAGTCCTTCTAAGGTGGGAGCATCTGTTGAAAGAAACCAGTCTACTCAGAAGAGGAAGGAATCACCTGAGAAAGAAGCATCGTCTCAACCAGAAGGCGTAGAATATCTGGTCAAAGAATTGAAAGAGCTTCGCAAGCAACTTGCCGAAGTACAAAAAACCAAAGACACTCCGGGAAAGAAGGCATCTCCTTTTTCCGCGGAAATTCTTAGTGAAAAAGCTGACCCCACCAAGAAGTTGCCCCATATAGAGAGTTATGATGGATCGGGAGACCCTTACGACCATAGTCAGGCGTTTGACCGACTTATGGACTATTATGACTTTAGCGATGCAGCTAAGTGTCATACTTTTGTCACCACACTCAGGAAAGATGCCCGGCAATGGATGGGGACTTTACCTTCGGATTCTATCTCATCCTGGGAAGATATGTGTAGCAAGTTTCATGCTCGCTTCGGGAGCAACAGAAGAAGGGGAAAACCGACTGGTTCATTGGCTCAAGTCCGACAGTATTCCAACGAGTCTTTAGGCCAGTATGTGAAACGGTTTCGTGAAGCCGTCGGTCAAGTAACCGATTTGAATGATTTACAAGCTGTGGGACTATTTCAGAATGGATTAGATCTGGTCAAATCGGAAAAGTTGGTGAAGAAATTAATGTTCAATCACCCGAAGAGTCTTGCCGAAGCCTTTGATAAAGCCGAAGGTTATATTGTAGTGGAGGAGGCTATGAGTAGCCTCAAACGACCTTCTTCAGAACGGCCCAGGGAGACAGATCGGGATAAAATTGATGGAGACCAGAAGAAGAATGAAGGGAATAAAGATCGTTATGAGAGCGGGTCAAAGAAGTATAATAATTGGAGACAAGGAGGACGTTCGTCCGCACCGACCCAGAGGGTGAATAGGACTTATACCGCACTCAATGCAGACAGGGCTGTTATCTTGGAACAAATCAAAAATCAACCTATCTTCGAACCACCTCGAGATAATATCAAGCCCGGAAAAGGAAACCCTCGTAAATATTGTGATTACCATCAGGCTTCGGGTCATGATACAAATGATTGTGCTAGTTTGAAAGACTTCATTGAGAGGAAGGTGCAAAGTGGGGCTTTAGTTCAGTATGTGGTTGCCCGAACTAACCAACAACAGAACCAAGGACCTGTCCCAGCGGCCCAACCAGTTCAGCAGGCGTTGCAAGCTTCGGGACAACCTGCTCGGCACGTGATCGATGTCATTACTGGAGGCACTTCTGGCAAATTAATTGGAAAGAAACGCCGAGGCTATTTGGACTCGGTCATGTCGGTGGCGGGATCCCTCCCGAAGACCGACAGACCCTTTCCGAATACGGTGATCTCCTTTACTAATGAAGACTACCCTTCAGAGGTCATCGAACCGCATGAAGGATCGTTAGTGATAACGACACAAGTGGGTTCTGTAGATATGAAGCGGATGATGGTGGATAATGGGTCTTCTGTAGATATCCTGTATGCCCACGCTTATCAGAGGATGAATCTGGATGGACAAAAGATGGAGATAGGGCAGGAGGCTCCTCTGTACGGTTTTAGCAATGATCCGGTCAAAGTTGCTGGAACCATTGAGCTACCCGTCATTTTCGGCACGGCCCCTCAACAGGTAGAGATTATTTGTAAATTTTATGTTGTACATGTCGATTCTGCTTATAATGCTATTTTGGGGAGGCCCACTTTAATTGCTCTGCAAGCTGTGACCTCAATACCTCACTTTAAAATCAAATTCCCTACGGCACATGGGGTGGGCGAAGTAAAAGGGGATTTGGATTTGGCCAGAAGATGTTATAGAAATGCTGTGATTACTTCGGGAGTGGGAATATCAAAGCAGAAGCATGCCATGGCGATAGAAATTGAGCCCTTTACTGAGAGCAGTTCTGAACCATCAATCATACCGGCCGAAGAAACAGAAGAGATAGAGCTTATCCCGGGCAAAGTAGATAAGGTAGTAAAGATAGGTTCGGATCTACCAGAACCCCTCCGAACAAACCTCATGGAGCTACTGAGGTGTTATGTTGACATCTTCGCATGGGAACCCCAAGACATGCCTGGAGTAAGCCGGGACATCGCTGAACATCGGCTAGAAGTAGATCCGTCAAAGAAGCCTGTTCGACAGAAGAGGAGGATTTTTGCGCCTGAACGACAGCGAATCATTGATGAAGAGATTGCAAAATTGCTGGCAGCTGATTTCATTTTTGAAATCGACTACCCGCAGTGGATGGCGAACGTCGTGCTGGTCCAGAAACAGAATGGTAAATGGCGAGTCTGCATCGACTATACTGATCTGAACAAAGCCTGTCCGAAGGATTTTTATCCACTGCCCCACATTGATCAACTTATTGACGCCACTTCGGGGCATGCTTTATTGAGTTTTATGGATGCGTTTTCTGGGTATCATCAGATCTCCATGTGTAAGGAGGATATACCGAAGACGACGTTCATCACGCATCGTTCGGTATATGCTTATAAGAAAATGACTTTCGGCCTCATCAATGCCGGAGCCACATATCAAAGGATGATGAACTATATCTTCAGATATCAGTTGGGCAGGAACATCGAGGTGTACGTGGACGATATGATCGTCAAAAGCATGATGGTGCATAAACATTTGGACGATTTAGAAGAGTGCTTTCAGACCCTTCGTCATCACAATTTGAGGCTAAATCCCACAAAGTGCACCTTCGGTCTGGGATCTGGTAAATTTTTGGGTTATCTTGTTAGTCAGAGGGGAATTGAGGCCAATCCAGAAAAAATTCAAGCGATCTTAGACATGAAGACTCCTCAGTCATTCAAAGACGTTCAACGTCTGACTGGAAGGATTGCAGCTTTGCGAAGGTTTGTGTCCAAGTCTGCAGAAAGATGTTTGCCGTTTTTTGACACTCTGAAAGGTCCGAAGAATGCAAAAACCTTTCAATGGACTTTGGAATGCGAAGGTGCCTTTCAAAATATCAAGTCTTATTTATCTTCAGCACCCTTGCTGGTAAAGCCCGTTCCTGCAGAACCTCTGTATTTATACTTAGCAGCTAGTTCTTTGGCGGTGGGCGCAGTTCTGGTACGAGAAATGGGGGGCAAGCAACGCCCAGTTTATTATGTAAGTCATGTGCTTCGGGATGCAGAAACGAGGTACCCTAATATTGAAAAGTTTGCTTTTGCTCTATTAATTGCTAGTCGAAAGCTTAGGCAATACTTCCAGGGTAGATTGGTGATAGTATACACAGATCAGCCTTTAAAGAAGGTTATGGGAAGACCAGAGGTATCGGGGAGATTAGCTGCATGGACGATGGAGTTGTCCCAATTTTTTATTGAATATCATCCCCGAACCGCCATTAAGGGACAAGCATTAGCTGACTTTGTGGTTGAATGTTCGTTTTCTGAACCTGATGAAGTTGTGGCCGAAGCTGAAGGGGTTGACAGGGCAGTTGCAGTTCTCCAGCAGAAGGATGGTCTATGGACGCTATATGCATATGGGTCTTCTACCTCAGACATCAGTGGAGCCGGGATTATTCTGACGAGTCCGGAGGGATTCAAGGTGCAGCAAGCCATCAGATTTCAGTTTAAAGCAACTAATAATGAAGCTGAATATGAGGCAGTACTCGCCGGACTACGATTGGCAAAGAGTCTTGAAGTACAGAAGGTGGTCATCTACAGTGATTCCCAGTTAGTCGTCAAACAACTCTCCGGAGAATATGAAGCTAGGGGCCCGAAAATGATCAAGTATTTGGCAGAAGTGAAAGAGCGACTTCAGTATTTCCAGTCCTATGAATTTCAAGGGATTGAACGTAACAGAAATTCAATTGCCGATGCGCTATCCAAATTAGCCACTACGGATGTTGATACTTTTGATGGGTCGGTTTACTTAGAAATTTTACAACATCCTAGTGTTCGTCATGAAGTGGTGATGTGCGTCGACCGAACTAACTGTTGGTTAACTCCATACTTAGAATATTTGGCAGATGGCGTCTTACCTTCGGATCAGATGCTAGCCAAGAAAATCAAGTACAAAAGTGCTAATTTTGTTCTAATTGATGGGGATCTTTTTCGAAGGGCCTTCTCTTCTCCATTATTGAAATGTCTGACTCCGTCAGAAGCTGAATACGCTCTCCGAGAAGTGCATGAAGGAATCTGTGGCGACCATATGGCTGCTAAGTCATTAGCTTATAAAGTGCTTCGTCAGGGGTACTACTGGCCTACAATCTTTAAGGAAGCTACCGAATATGTCAAGAAGTGCGAGAAATGCCAGCTCAACAGTCCAATACCACATCAGCCACCGGAAGAGCTATACTCGATTCTATCTCCTATACCCTTCGCTGTCTGGGGGGTTGATATATTGGGTCCACTACCGAAAGCAAAGGGCCAGGTCAGTTTTGTTATAGTTGCCATAGACTATATGACCAAATGGGTAGAAGCGAAGCCACTTAGGTCAATAACGGAACAGGAATGTTTGAAATTCATGAAGGAATCAGTTGTATTCCGTTTCGGAATTCCTAAGGTGGTAATATCAGACAATGGCCGTCAGTTTGTTGGATCAAAGTTTGAAGCATTTCTAGCAGAATTGGGGGTCCAGCACAGAAAGACTTCGGTGGCCCATCCTCAATCAAACGGACAAGTCGAGGTAACCAACAGAACCCTCCTGAACGGGATCAAACACAGATTAGACGAAGCTAAGGGCAGATGGCCTGAAGAGCTGCTTAGTGTGTTATGGGCTTATCGCACTACTCCGAGGACTACAACAGGGGATTCACCTTTCAGATTGGCCTATGGCACTGATGCCTTAGTCCCAGTTGAAATTGGATCTCCAAGTTTTCGAGTTAGTCAATACAGAGAAATCTACAATGAAGAGGGATTGAAAGCTAATCTTGATTTGCTTGAAGAAGTTAGAGAAGTAGCTCTGATCAAATTGGCAGCCTATCAGCGCAGAGTAGCCAAACATTACAATAAGGGAGTAAAGCTTCGCAGATTTGAAGTAGGAGATTTCGTCCTTAGAGAAGTTGAAGCATCCACCCCTCAAAATCTGGGAAAATTGATGCCGAACTGGGAAGGGCCATATGAAGTCATTGAAGTGCCGAAGCCAGGAACTTATCGGCTGAAGGCTTTAGATGGGTCGGCAATTAAGAATACGTGGCATGCTGGTAGACTTAGAAAGTATTTTCAGTAAGAACAATGTCAGCTCTCATCAGAAGTCTGTAAATATTTATATATCCTCATCAATAAAAATCCCTTTTTTCTCAAATCAATTTTGTCCCTGATTGTCGATCTGATCATTGGTGTTTGGAGGTTCGGGAGGACTCGCTGACCATTCGATGGTAGCCTCTTCGGCAGGAGGTCCTTATGAGTTTGTCAGGCCCTTCGTGGTAGGCAAACGTCATTGGTGTTTGGAGGTTCGGGAGGACTCGCTGACCATTCGATGGTAGCCTCTTCGGCAGGAGGTCCTTATGAGTTTGTCAGGCCCTTCGTGGTAGGCAAACGTCATTGGTGTTTGGAGGTTCAGGAGGACTCGCTGACCATTCGATGGTAGCCTCTTCGGCAGGAGGTCCTTATGAGTTTGTCAGGCCCTTCGTGGTAGGCAAACGTCATTGGTGTTTGGAGGTTCGGGAGGACTCGCTGACCATTCGATGGTAGCCTATTTGGCAGGAGGTCCTTAAGACTTTGTCAGGCCCTTCGTGGTAGGCAAATGTCATCTTTAAGACTTTGTCAGGCCCTTTGTGGTAGGCAAATGTCATCTCTCATTTTTGGAATCAAGCCTTTTGAGGTGAGCAAAGTCCTAACAAAGCAGATCTGTCTCAGTCTTCGATAACTAACAAGTATTCCTCAACTCTATTACCTAAATTTTTTCCAAGTGTTTAGTTCGGAATACCTCATTATTTAAACTTCATCTGTTATGATTAATTGTTAGTAACAACTGAGTCCTCAAAGCTATTACGTATTTTTTCAGTAACACAAGTACTAAGGAATTCACACAATACAAACGCACCAAAGTCATAATGGACGAAGTCCGAATTCATTAATATTCAAATCTGATTACAAAAATAGATAATTTTTACAAATCCTATAAATCAAAATAAAATTGTCTTTAGTTCTTGGTAACCTCCCAATCCAATAAAGATGGATCTAGTTGAGCAGCCACCAACTTTTCCTTTCCTATACTACGGCACTCCTCATATCCTTCATAATAAACCTTTAAGATTTCTGATCCCAGTTCGTCCGATGTACGATAGTCCGCCCGAATTTGGGCAATCATATCTTCGGTCAAAGGTGGATCTCGCTCCTAAAGTGCCTTTATCTTACCGCGAAGCTTACGACGCTTGGCCTTCTGAACTTTTTTAGTAGATTGAGCCTTCGCCTGAGCTTCACGGAGTTGGGTCGATAGTTGTTGGTTGGCTGCAACAAGATCCTCTTTAGAAGTCTTCAAAGCCTCGGTCTCAGCTACAAAGCGGATATTCAGCATGGATAACTTCTGTTCACTGGCTCTCGATGTCTTCAATTCTCCTCTGACCGAGCTCAGCACATCATGAGTCTCCTTCATATCCTCCTTGGTCTGGGCCAATTCTCTTTGAAGACTCTCGTTGGTATGAAAGACAGATTCGCGTTCCTCCCTTTCTCGAGCCAAGGTAGCCTTAAGCATGTTGTTCTCCCTCCTCAGAGTCTCCTCATCGGATTCGGCATTCAAATGCCTGGGACGTAAACGCCCGAAGACTGCGACCGCCTGCACATACTCAACTGTGTTCAGTCGATTTTAGCAAATGAGTAAATGTTTGCCTAATAAAATTCTCACTTACCTTTGCCAGATAACTCATGCCTTCATCAAGAAAGTTCCCGTTCGTATGAGTATTAAATCTGTGATCATCATTCTCCCGGACGAAGGCGTCAAAGAGATGAAAGGGGAAGTTAACGTTGAAGTGAGGCCATAAAGTCGACCCTCCGGTTGCCTCGTCATGGAAACTTCGTGTTGAAGGCCTTGGGGGGGAAGGCCTCGGCTGATCTCGAACAGGAGAAGGGTCCATGTAGATATTTTCGGGGGAAACAGATCGAGGTGGAGATGGATCCCGAACTGGAAGAGTTGAAGACGTTGGAATAGAGTCATTGTCAGCTGATCGTTTTCTTTTTCGAGATGGTTCTGCAGCAGACTCGTTTAATTCTTCTTCATCTACATTTGAAGTTTCCATGGGTTCTGTGGAAGGATGAATGCTTGAGGAGGGAACTCTAAGTTCATCGGGTGTTAGAGGGACGATCTTGGTCTTCAACTTTTTAATCCGAAGCATTTGTCTTCGTTCCTCCACGGAAAGGTCCAATAAACTTGTTCGGACCAATGGAGGGGCAGTAAATGGGGGTACTGAGTCTATGATCGGAGGCGTTATATCAATATTTGGTGGTATGGGATCTGTGTTCGGAGGTATTATATCGGCAGTTGGGGGTACTGGATCTACGATCAGTGGTGAAGGGTCGGAAGTTGGGGGTACTGGACTTTCGTTCGGTGGCATTGAGTCGGCCGTTGTTGTTGGAACGGTGGATGAAGGTATCGGATTGAAGGAGGGTTCAGGTTCGGAAAATTCTTCAGAATCAGAGGGGATGGAGATTAGCCGAGGTTTTCGGACAGCCCTCTTCTTTCGTCGAAGCTGAAGAACTTTTTCTGGAAGAATAGGTTCTTCATCTTCTGTTGCATGGGCTCTGGGCTCTTCAGTTGGTCTTTCGGTAGATGGGTTGAATTTGGAAGAAGCATCCTGTTGTGAAGGTCTTGCATCAGCATCTGCAAATTTTTCAACATTCTCTTCAGAGGGGGCTTCATGTTGTAAAGAATCGGTGGGGACTTCTACCGGTCTTCCAGCTAACAAGTCTTCTAATTCTTTCATCTCCAAAAGCGACGGTTTGATCAAAGTCACTACAAAAGAATAACAATTCTATGTCAGAAGTTTACAGTGCATGAACTTCAAATATCCACAAAATGAATTCATACTTACATTTGTGATTGTACAACCACGCTTGATTGGAAAGAAGTCTGTAATTCCATTCTTCCCTCGGGAAGTTGTCCAGAAGCTCTATTATCTCAGCTTCACGTTCTTCGGAGACATCCCCTAAGTCAGTAGAGATTTTCTCATCTGTAGACCAGTCAGGTAAGGAAAGGACTTCAGGCCCTTTAACAAAGAACCATCGCTCGTGCCATTTTTTGTTGCTCGAAGGGGTATTTACTAATGAACGTCTCTCAAATTTCTCTCCCGCTTTTGAAGAAAGTTTACTTATGGCCTTGAATCCTTTTTCCCGGGATTGACCGACCTTGTATACAGTGAAGAAGAAATCGAGTGAAGGTTCGACGCCGAATTCGTGACATAGGGCTATGAACGCCAAAATATGAATGTATGAGTTCGGCATCAATTGGGCGAACCCAATACCCAGAAACCCTAAAAGGGTCACCACAAAGGCGTGCAAAGGGAAACGTATGCCTTTCTCTAGAATAGTCGTCGTCACAGCCATCCATCCTTCAGGACGTTGATACATTTTCTCCCCAGACCTGGGAATTCTTATCTGATGTGTTTCTGGGATATGGCAACGGGTTCGAAGCCTATCCAGATCGGCTTCAACAACCTTCGAGGAGATATTGGCATGAACGTACAGCTCATTATCCCTATAAAACTCAGAAGGACTAGGAGAAAATGTTGTTGCCTGTTTCTTTGAAGTGGTTGCAGTAGCCTGACCAGAGCTCGAGGCACCCTTGCTAGGATTAGAGTCTGGAACCATGGAGCTGATGGGTTTAACTGACAGGGGAATGCCTTGATCGGAATCTTGAGATGCCATTGTCAACAAATTCGCAGAGAGTGCAAAGAAAGTTCGATAGAATTGAAGAAAGCTTGAAGGTTTGAAATTTGAATTGGCAGGTAAAATTGTTCAAATTGGTAAAGTTTGCCTTTTATAATTGGCGGTTACACGCTAATCGAAGGCGGCACAATAAATTCACAGTAATTATGGTGAATTGGAAGAGGCGCTACCCGGTTTTGGGTTTAAATTTCCTAATCCGAATGGGTTTATACTCGTTGGACTTCCCGGTTTTATCTTTGATATTGATTTGGACCGACCCAATTGGGCCTTGATGAATTTCACTCTGGACCTTTTACAACTTACCGCGAACTCTTATGTCATGGGTCTACATTATTTATAGTCTTCTATTAAACTTCCTGTTTAATAAAAGACTAGGGGGCAATGTTAGGCCATGATTCTTTTCCTTATTGGGCCAGATTCGTTGGGCTCCTCCTTTGGGTATTGACTATTTTTATCGGATGTTGACCCGACTGTTTTGGGCTCAATCACTTATTATTTCACTGAACCCGTACGTATTGGATCCATTCATATGGGTCGTCTACATTATTTGGGCCTATTCATCAAATTAGCCCATTATGCATGTTCCCTCTTAACCCAGCTTTGACTGGTAATCATTACTAAAAATGACAGTTGACTATTATGTCGGTCACCTTTCTCTATGGCATTAATGAGGATGAGACGGAGAAGGAGGCGGAGGAAAAAAGGTGTGACGGGAAATATGGAGACTGAGTGCATGCTTTCGGCGGAAATGACCGGAAATGAGAAAAAGATGTCAGGAAATGATAGGTGGCACGGTGATCCGGGGAAGGGGGTGGGCGTGGAGCTGTGGTAAAAGGGAAAGAGGTAAGTAAAAAATAACACACACCACTTAATTATTATCTCAGACACTAGAGATTTTTCCTCTTGAGTTAACCTTGTGAACACAGATATACTGATTTTCACGCCTGAGCTATCCCCCGGCGGTCCGGCCGTCAAGCTCTTGGTGTTTGTTGTGTTTACTGTGCAGGATCAGGACGTCATTCGTGATTGGGACGTGACAAAAGATCCTGGCGTTAACAGTACCGAAAGAGTATGATGATGCTCATTTTCATGGGACGGAAACAACAGCTTAGCTTGCAAAGAAATCAACCACCCACAATATATATAATTGGTCATTAACTGGTACTGTATTATTTTTATTTTATTTTATTTTATTTTTATTATAATTATCAAAAAAATAAATAAAAAATAATAGATCAAGTTTGAACAAAAAACTGTAAAAATATATATATATTTTTTATTGAAAAAACACTGTAAACTATTTACTGTGTTTTTTCAATAAAAAATATACTTTTTTACAATTTTTTATTCAAACTTGCTTTATTATTTTTTATTTTTTTTCTGATAATTGTAGTTTAAAAAAATAAAATAAAATAAAATAAAAAATAACACATGTACCGGTCGTTAGTCCGATACAATGTGTACCGGACGCACCCCCAACACATATATATAATCCCTTCGTATCCATTTATTGCGGACTGATATTTTTACATATATTTTTGATATTTTTATATATATAAATATGCAGTGAGTTTCACCTTCATATAAAAAGAAATTATATGAAAATATCAAAAATAAATATTAAAAAGAATTGATTTTGTACAATATATACTTGTATAACAAATATAATCTGAAATTAGTTTCTTTATATAAAATGTAGTTTAAACTGTCCAAATATATATAGTCTGCTTATCTGTAACCGTTTGAAATCCAGATCCATTCAATGTTATGATTGATGTCTTTAACATTTGCTACATACCAATAAAATAATAAAATCATTGTTGTATTCGCATGTATAAAAATAAATTCACTATCATACATTTGATGGTATTTTTGGAATTTGAGGGAAAATGTTAAAATGCAATGTAAGGGTGATTAAAAAAGTTTTAATAATTTTATTTTTTTTGCCTCGGTCCTCAAAATATGCCATTTTATTATTATTATTATTATTATTATTATTATTATTATTATTATTATTATTATTATTATTATTATTATTATTGTGTGTGTGTGTGTCATTTTTCGAGCAAATGAAGGAAAAATTCATAAAGCCTAATGGTAATTAGGCTTCTCAAACTTAGAAAGTTTAATTGATTTAATTTGAGACTCGTTCTCTTTCTTTTCTTTTCTTTTTTTAAGTAATTGTGCATGAAACTGAATTACTTTTCTTAATTTTGTGACAAAAAGATTATTGATGAAAAATATATTCTAATTACTTTGATATCGTCAGTCTACGAACAATTAATTATTCGTGAATTTCTTAACATCTAGGTTAAAAATCTAAAAAATAATTAAAATCACAATTTGATGAGTGAGGAGATGTAGCATACAAGGGTAATAATTATAAAAGAAGAATAAAAAAACTTAATATGTATTTTCTTTGTTAATGATGTCTTAATTTAGTGGTTTTTTTTATAACAATTCAAAAGACTGAAATATATTAAAACAGTAATTTATTACAAAAGATGAAAGGATTACAAAAAGCAAACTCAAATAGTAATTCTTTCAAATAAATTAACAGATAATTAGGAAAAATGGTCAATCATAGCAATAATGCTAGTGGATACCAGATAAACTTCTGAAATGCAGTCATATCTTCAAAATAATAATAGAATATGCAGATTCAGATTGTTTTTTCAGCACGGGCAACAGAAGAATAAGACGCAATGAAAGCGCCACATCCAAATCTAAATAATCTATTTTCAACAATTCATGCATTGAAAAAAGTCTCACGAACAAAAAAATCTCCCAAACAAAGAAAACAACATCGCAAATAGAGAAAATAAAATCTCCCAAGAGATGATAATAAAATATCCTCACAAAAGAAAAATAAACCAGTCATCTCACGGAGAAAACAAGTTCCACAAAGAGGAAAAACAAAACTCCACAATAAAAAGAGAATAATTTATCAGATCAAAATAAGAGCTATCTAGAAGAGGGTGTCAACAGAAGGAGAGCCCTCCCCTAGATCTACGATGGAGGTTAGGGTTTTAACTAGAGAGAAAAGAAAAAAGGGAGGAAAAGTTCACAAATCCATAACTTACTGGTTAAAATTGAGGTGTTAACCATGTTCAATTCTCACTTACTTGATTATTTATTTATGAAAATTTGTTTCCTTTTAATTTATGTGAGGCTTGTTTGCATATTTGTTTCTTTCTCTTTTATAAGATTAATGTAAGAATCCAACTTTTATAAATAAAAATGAATTTTCTATAAATATTATTTTTGAATATTAAGGAGTGAAGTTGATATAATGATATAGTTGTGGGTAATATTTATAAATTTTTCAAAGTACGCAAGTTGTTATATTATATTCGATTGGTCGGAGAATATTCGTATGATGGCACAATCATTGGTGGACCCCCACAGCGGAATTATAGTCGGAGTTAGAAAACGACAGAAATATCTTTTTATAAAAATAACGGAAAAAGTTTTACCGTTAACTGTTGAAATACCCGATGTTAAAAATACAGTAATACGCATGGTTGCATAGTAGCACACGGTATTGATTATTGATTCTTACGTGAAAAGTCACTCAGTTTTGTTCAATTATTGCTACAGTAATTATTGCATAGTATCTCACGTTAATTTATTCAATTATTGTCGATATTTTATATATTATTAAATCAATAATTAAGACGATACAGTTATTCATATTATTATTTGCAATATTGACGATGTCTAGAAAGTTCTGTTGAGGAGAGGTTTGGTCACCTAATTGCGCGCCAATAGGGATAAAATCTTATTGGAAAGCCCCATCTTTCTTAGGAATGATCTGATTGTTAAATATTGAGAATAATAATAATGATTAATAAATGTTGTTAAAAATATTGAGAAAATTTTTATGAAGTATTTGTTATAAATTGACTTATTATTTGGACCCCCCACTTACCCATTTTTTAAAACTATCGGTAAAAATTATCTCAAATTTATTTTATATATGTTAAGTTGTCAAGAAATGGGGTGGGGTGGGTGGGGTGGAGTGGGTGGGTGGGTGGGTGGGTGGGTGGGGTGGGGTGGGGTGGGGGGAGGGGGAAAGTGGCGTGGGAAGGAGGGAAGTACTTTTATTATATATATATATATATATATATATATATATATATATATATATATATATATATATATGATAATTGATTTTGGTGAAAGAAGGAGACATGGTAGTCACGGGAGGTAAGAACAAAAAAGAGAAGAGGACGGCGTATGTTTTATATATAATATATTATAATAAGTTTTATTTTTTTTTATCAAAAATAGAATATATTATATTTTATTAAATATTATATTAATATTTTGAAAAAAAACGGATGTTTGCGTTTATTTTCTTTCACCCGTGATGCGTTCGTCCGAAAACATTATTGTGCAGCCCGTGAAATTTTTTTCCAAATAGTATCCTTCCATTCTCCTATAAATAGGATGCTTAGTTAGAATTAAAAATCACACCAGAATTAGAGAATTCTTCTTCTATAATATCGAGCGTATTTCTTTAGAGTTTAAAGAAGTTTTGAGCGTAGAAAACAGTATAAGTTTTCTTCAAGAATATCTCCACTATACCAGTTGGAATACTCTTCTTTTCAAGGTAAGGGATATTATTTTTATTCAGTATTCGTAAGAAATAATATTTTCTTCCATACTCTGTAATATGTAAGTAATATTATTTCGTTTCAGATTTTGAATTCTATACTCGTTATGTTAAAGTTTCGGCTTCTATACTCCATGAAATTAGTAGAATATCCTTGATATTTGCGCTTCATCCAGTATCTTTTCATGGAAATATTATTCTGAGCATTCTTGATAAGTTTTAACTTTTTCATGCCGGAGTACTATTCATGGGATTACTATTCCTGAATTACTATTCACGGGGTACTATTCACTCAGTTACTATTCACCGGGGTACTAATCATGACAAAAATTGATTCTTTTTTGGTCCAAATTGTAAGACCCCAAATTATTAATAAATGAAATTTAGTTTCTTATATTTATCATTTTGAAATAGTAAGGGTTGATTTGATTAATGTGGTTAGTTATGGCTAAAATGTGTAAATATTTTAAATAAGCAGGTGGTTATAAAATATTCATTGTTGTCGGGGAATATTCATTTGGTCGTGGAATATTCTTGCTGTCGGAGAATATTCGTACAACGGTGCAGTCTTTTGTGGGCCTCATAACGGAAAACAGTTGAATGAAGAAAACGACAAGTATAAGTTGTTTATAAATAACGGCGTAGTTGTTACCATTAATACTGTTGGAAAACCCGGTGGTTAAAATACAGTAATACGCATTGTTGCACAGTAGCACACGGTATTGCACCAATTATTGATTCTTACGTAAGAAGACACTACTCAATAATTGTTACAGTAGTTACTGTTCAGTATTTTATTTTATTGATTCAATAATTGCTGCGTTGATATTTTATATAACTGTTGTTTCAATAATTGTCACTACACAATAGTTTTCATTATCGAAGTAATAATTCATATTATCTGAATAATATTATTAGAAAATATTGTTGGCAATATCTAGAAAGTTCTGTCTAAGGAGAGGTTTGGTCACCTAATTGCGCGCCAGTAAGGTGAAATTCTTATTGGAAAGTCCCCTCTTTTCTAGGAACGGCCTGGTTGCCAGTACTGTGATTCTGTAATATTATTTGTGAATAATTAATTATTGATTTATATGATGAGAAAAATATTGATTTTATGTGGATATAGATGGAGAAAATTTTTAAAGTGACAATTGTTGAAAATCGATATTTTATCTTTTTTGATAAAATAATATTTTATTATATTATTATAATATAATAATGATGATATTTTTACAATGAATGTGGGATATGAGTATATGAGGAGGAAGAGTATTTTTGTTTCAAAAGTTTTTTAAAACATGTTAAACATGTCTGTGGGCCCATTTCTTGACTGAAATTTGATTATAGTCTGTCAAATCGTCCGTTTATGAATTTCGGTCAATTTTTATTTGAAATTTGGAAAAACTTTCTTCTGCAAAGTTGTAGAGAATTGAATTTCCTATAAAAAGTCGTCAGATTCGAATTTTCTGATAAAAGGGCTATTTATTATGAATTATTGAAGTTCTGAAGTTCCGAAATAATTGATTTTTGAAAGTTTTAATTATTTTAAATAACAAAAACGTTTTTGGAATGTGTGGAGGCATCATTAACATATGCTAGGGGCTGAATTCAGATTCTTGGATGCGTAGGAAGATGTGGAAAAATAAATAATATTAATTTATTAAATTTTCTGCTTTGGTGTTCTAAGCATCACCCTATAAATAGGGTGCTTAGGTTAGAATTGAAAATCACACCAGAAACTGAAGTTTTCTCTATATTTTTCTCTCTATATATTGAGCGTATTCTTGTGAGGATTCTCATAATTTGAGTATTGTTATACGGTGCAAGTTTCCTTCAGCACTATACCCAGTATTCCAGCTAAAAGTACTAATCTTTCGAGGTAAGGGATGTTATTTTCTTCTCAAATGATATTATTTCTTTAATATCATTATGCTGAAATAGTGGTTGGAACTTGTTATCAAATTTAGAACTTTTTTATGTCGGGGTTACTATTCATGAGTTACTATTCACATGTTACTATTCATGAGTTACTATTCACGAGTACTATTCACGAAGCATGATGATATTTTTTTGTGAAATTTCTATTCACGTATACGGCACTATTCACGTATACGGCATTATTCACGAATACGACATTATTCATCGAAAAAAAAAATTTCTTTTCGTCCAAAATATCTATTATGGATACTAGCTTTGATTATATCCATGTTTTGATCATTCTTAAATTTTACACCACTATGATTATTTATGAGGTATTTTTTGACATGAAATAGCTGAAATACGAATCCTTAATGTTTATTCTTTTGTTTCACTGGATTCGATTCTTTTAAAATATTGTTCATCATCCTCAGTCCTAAATGATGATATACTTGAATATCTTTGGCCTGTAGTGCAAAGATGGTTGATTCTATTATGAATATCTTTGGCCGTGGTGCAAAGATGTACAGGTGTTGAGATGAACATGATCAACTGATGAATATCTTTGGCCTGTAGTGCAAAGATGAAAATTTGACTCAAGATGTGTATTGATTGATGTTACAGGGATAAAATAATGATGATGGACTGTTAAATTCATAGATATTAATAGATTTCATCCTCTACGTAACTCTTCTATGAATTATTATTTTTCGCTGCGAATATTGATCTAAAAATTGTTGTTTAGTGTATTCTCTCAGATTTTTCTTTGTTGAAGACTAACGATAATTTGATGTATATTATCTTAGTCATAATATTCTTTACTGAGCTAGTTGAGCTCACCCTTTTCCTTTTTGTTCCATTTTTCTTCTCAGGAGGCGAGAATGTAGCGAGTACGAGTCGGGGTATGGAATGATGGTTATAGAGATAGTTGTTTAGTAGTCCTCACCATTTTTGTAAAATAATGTATAAATAATTGTGATGAGGATTTATATGGGTATAAATATTATCTAGAAGATAATATTTGTATTTAAACTCACAGTTTTACTATTGTAATAATAAAGTTGTAGTTATTTCTATACCATGTATTGACAACTCAGAATGGGTGATGTATACCTATTTTGGGGGCGTCACAGTTGGTATCAGAGCTTAGGGATATGATCTCTGGTGGAGATCGGGGAATAGAACTAGGAGGGGAGAGACGAGTAAATCCTTCGCTAGTGTGTCCTACCTAAGCTTATTTATTAGTTGGTCAGTATATAGGGATATTATGTGATATATTGATTTCCTTAATTAACCCTTGTTTTATGACAGTATTTGAGAATGTCGACTGAGAATATTAACAGTGGAGTAAATGAGACCGTGGAAACGTCTGTACTCACCAACGAGGAGAACGTGCAACAGGCTGGCAATGTTCCTCTTGTGAACAACACCACTGAGCAGATGATGAACGAGGAGATGTTTAAAAGCTTTTTGCAGTTCATGCAAAATCAGACGAGGGAGACTCGTGTTCAAAATACAGGAGGAAATGATAGCAATTCACGGGTTGTCACAGCCAAACAGTTCAAAGAGTTAGGACCACCAGAATTTTGGGGAAAGCCGGATCCGATTAAGGCGGAGACGTGGGTCAAACAAATCACCAAGATATTCGATGTCTTGGGATGCACGTAGGAGAAGAAGGTGCCATTCACCACCTTTATGTTCCGTAATGAGGCAGATTACTGGTGGGGGTCTGTGAAGCGTACCCATCCAGCTGCGCTCAGCATGTCTTGGGAGACATTCAAAAACTATTTAATGACAAATACTTTCTTGAAAGAGTTCATCATATGAAGGAAGTGGAGTTTATTAGACTGGAGTAGAATAACATGACGGTGTCCCAGTACGAGGCGAAGTTTGCGGAGTTATCCAGGTTTGCACCTCATTTGGTGGAGAATGAGGAACGTATGACGCGGATGTTTTTGAGATGTTTGAAACCCGACATACGTCAGTATCTCATTTCTCATAAATTTTCTCTCTATTCAGATGTTGTCAATAGGGCTCAGTTGTTTGAACGAGATAACGAGTACGTTCAACCGAGGGACCATAACCAGGATCATACCGGAGAAAGCAGTCAACAGAATAACGATAACCAGCGAAGAAATAAAAAGATGGACAAAAATGGTAACCACTCTGGTGGTAGTCGTGGCAATAAAAATAGAAGAAGCGACTCGGGGGGGATTTTAAAAATAGGAGATTCAACAATAATAATGTGAAGACGTCAGCACCAGCAGCAACTGGTTCCAAGGGAGGAGAACGACCACCGATCATATGCTATAAGAGCGGAAAAGAAGGACATATCAGCCCAAACTGCCCACAATAGTTTAAGGTATGTTATAACTGTGGAAAGGAAGGACATATCGTTCGAGATTGCACTGTAGCGAAACCAAATCCAGCTGGGATGGTGACTCAAAAGGCTGTCCCAAAAAAGTCAAAGTCAACGGTTCCTGTAAGAGCGTTTGTCGTGACTGTTCAACATGCAAGGAACCCAAACAAGGTGATCACGGGTAAGCTAATCATAAATTCATGTGAAGTTTATACCTTATTAGATACCGGTGCTACCCAATCATTTATCTCTCCTGCTTGTGCTCAACGTTTAAACTTGACTCCGTAGAAATTAGACTTTGCATGACCTATCTTTGGAAACTCCGTTAGGAGAAACATTCATCACATCCACTGTTTATAAATCTTGTTTGATCCAAGTTGGCACCATCACATTACCCGTTGACCTTATCTGTTTAAAGATACTTACTTTTGATGTGATTTTAGGGATTGATTGGTTAACTACACATCATGCCAAAATTGATTGCTTTCGTAAGGTTGTTAGTTTTCATATTCCTAATCAACTGTTGTACGAATTCAAGCAACTAAACCATTAAAATCAATCACTGTCATATCTAATCATAGAGATATTCGTTTATTAAAAAACGGATGTCAAGCTTTCTTAGCCCATGTTATGGATTTGAATAAAGACACATCAAATTTGAATAATATTCCTATTGTTATTGACTTTCCTGACGTATTTCCTGAAGAACTTCCCGGTCTACACCCAGAACGTGAAGTTGAATTCTTTATTAATCTTGAACCTGGTACAAAGCCCATTTTTAAAACCCCATATCGAATGGCTCTTATTTAACTTCAGGAGTTAAAGGTCCAACTACAGGAGTTGTTGGACATCGGTTTCATTCGTCCTAGTACATCTCCTTGGGGTGCTCCTGTTTTATTCGTAAAGAAGAAAGACGGGAGTATGCGACTTTGTATCAACTACCGGTAATTAAACCATGTCACTATCAAGAATATGTATCCACTACCTCGTGTTGATGACTTGTTTGACCAGTTGAAAGGAGCATAATTCTTTTCAAAAATCGATCTTCGTTATGGATATCATCAGCTGAAGGTTAAAACTGAGGATATTCCAAAGACTGCTTTCAGAACTCGGTACGGACATTATGAATTCTTAGTCATGTCTTTTGGATTGACTAATGCTCCTGCTGCTTTCATGGATATAATGAACCGGGTATTCAAGGAATATTTGGATCAGTTCGTTGTTGTCTTTATTGATGACATCCTCATCTATTCCAAAAGTCGTGAAGATCATAAGCGCCATTTGAAGCTGGTACTACAAAGGCTTCGTGATAACAAGATATATGCCAAACTAAAGAAATGCGAGTTCTGGCTTGAGGAAGTAGCATTCCTTGGGCACATGGTGTCAAAACATGGAGTGTCTGTTGACCCGGCGAAGATTGAAGCAATACAATGTTGGGAACAACCGAAGACGGTAACTGAAGTACGTAGCTTTCTGGGTCTAGCTGGTTATTATCGGAGATTCATGGAAGGGTTTTCTCGAATCGGTACTCCATTAACTCAGCTAACTAGGAAGGATACAAAATTCATTTGGAGCGAGGAATGCGAGAAGAGTTTCCAAGAGCTTAAAAGGAGACTTATTTCAGCACCTGTTCTAACAATACCATCTAGTTCAGATGGATTTTTTATCTACAGCGATGCTTCGGGCAAAGGGTTAGGATGTGTTCTCATGCAACGTGGAAAAGTCATAGCCTATGCCTCGCGACAACTTAAAGAATATGAGAGGAATTATCCTACTCATGATCTAGAGTTGGCAGTAGTCATTTTCGCGCTAAAGATCTGGAGGCACTATCTTTATGGGGAGAAAGTGGAGATATATTCAGACCATAAAAGCCTCAAATATTTCTTCACTCAAAAAGAACTCAACATGCGGCAACGACGTTCGCTCGAGCTATTGAAAGATTACGACCACACTATTCAATACCATCCTGAAAAAGCAAACGTGGTAGCTGACGCGTTGAGTAGAAGATCATATGCAGTAACGAGTGCGATGATGTCAAATATACGCATAGAACAGACTTTAATCAAAAAAGTTAAAGTTTCTCAAGCCACCGACCCAGAGATGATGCGTATGAAGAAGAAAGTACAAGAAGGTGCTATTCCGAAAGCGAGAATTGATGAAGAAGGAATACTTCGAGTCCACTACAGACTTTGTGTTCCTAAAGAATCTGATTTGAAGTACAAGATTATGATGGAGGCTCACAATACACCATTTGCAATCCATCCTGGAAGTATTAAAATGTATCGTGATCTTCGACATACATTTTGGTGGAACAATATGAAGAGAGAGATTGCAAAGTTTATCTCGATGTGTTTAACTTGTCAACATGTAAAGGCGGAGCATCTAGTACCTATGGGTCCGTTGCAACCACTTGAGATTCCGAAATGGAAGTGGGAACACATTACCATGTATTTCGTTACGGGTCTTCCTACTGTTTCTCAAGGCATAAATGTTATTTGGGTTATTGTTGATAGATTAACCAAGTCTGCTCATTTCTTGCCGATACGGGAGACTTATTGCCTTGAACGTCTTGTTAGTATATATGTAAATGAGATTGTGAGATTGCATGGCATGCCAGTATCCATAGTTTTGGATCGTGACCCAAGATTCACTTCATGATTTTGGGTTAGCTTGCAAAAAGCTATGGGGACGGATTTATGATTTAGTTCGGCATACAATCCTCAAACGGACGGACAATCAGAGAGGACTATTCAAACTCTTGAAGATTTATTAAGACTCTGTGTCCTAGACTTCAAGGGCAGTTGGGATAAGTATTTACCATTGGTGGAATTCTCCTACAACAACAGTTATCAGGCAAGTATAGGTGTTGCTCCATTCGAAGCATTATATGGACGAAAATGTCGCTCTCCAGTATGTTAGGACGAGGTGGGTGCCGCAACCTTGTTGGGACTCGAGTTGGTACGTATGACTACAGAAAAGATCCAAATGATTTGACAACGTATACAAACAGCACAGGATCGACAAAAGAGTTATGCAGATCTTCATCGAAAAGACGTGGAATTTAGTATTGGGGATCACATATTGTTGCGTGTAGCTCCATGGAAGGGAGTTACAAGATTTGGGAAATGAGGAAAGCTCAATCCACGATTTATTGGTCCATTTCAAATTCTTGACCGAGTAGAAAATGTAGCCTATAGACTCGCGTTACCTCCGAGTATGTCTCGTGGTCATAATGTGTTTCACATATCTGTACTTCGTAAATATGTGAAAGACCCAAACCACATTATTGAGTTAAAACCGGATGAGATAGCCGAAGACTTAACGTATGAGGAGGTACCTATCAAGATCTTGGATAGAAAGGAGCATGTCCTACGCACGAAGGTTATACCACAAGTCTGCTCATTTCTTGACGATACGGGAGACTTATTGCCTTGAACGTCTTGCTAGTATATATGTAAATGAGATTGTGAGATTACATGGCATGCCAATATCCATAGTTTCGGATCGTGACCCAAGATTCACTTCAAGATTTTGGGTTAGCTTGCAAAAAGCTATGGGGACGGATTTACGATTTAGTTCGGCATACTATCCTCAAATGGACGGACAATCAGAGAGGACTATTCAAACTCTTGAGGATTTATTAAGACTCTGTGTCCTAGACTTCAAGGGCATTTGGGATAAGTATTTACCATTGGTGGAATTCTCCTACAACAACAGTTATCAGGCAAGTATAGGTGTGGCTCCATTCGAAGCATTATATGGATGAAAATATCGCTCTCCAGTATGTTGGGACGAGGTGGGTGAAGCAACCTTGTTGGGACCCGAGTTGGTACGTATGACTACAGAAAAGATCCAAATGATTTGACAACGTATACAAACGGCACAGGATCGACAAAAGAGTTATGCAGATCTTCATCGAAAAGACGTGAAATTTAGTATTGGGGATCACCTATTATTGCGTGTAGCTCCATGGAAGGGAGTTACAAGATTTGGGAAACGAGGAAAGCTCAATCCACGATTTATTGGTCCATTTCAAATTCTTGACCTAGTAGAAAATGTAGCCTATAGACTCGCGTTACCTCCGAGTATGTCTCGTGGTCATAATGTGTTTCACATATCTGTACTTCGTAAACATTTGAAAGACCCGAACCACATTATTGAGTTAGAACCGGATGAGATAGCCGAAGACTTAACGTATGAGGAGGTACATGTCAAGATCTTGGATAGAAAGGAGCGTGTCCTACGCACAAAGTTCATACCACAAGTTAAAGTTTTGTGGAGGAACCATGCTATAGAGGAAATGACCTGGGAGTTGGAAACGAAAATAAAAGCGAGGTATCCTCACCTTTTCGAAACACCAGGTACGTACGTCAATTTCGAGGACGAAATTTCATAAGGAGGGGAGGTTGTAAGACCCCAAATTATTAATAAATGAAATTTAGGTTCCTCTATTTATCATTTTGAAATAGTAAGGGTTGATTTGATTAATATGGTTAGTTATGGGTAAAATGCGCAAATATTTTAAATAAGCAGGTGGTTATAAAATATTCATTGTTGTCGGGGAATATTCGTTTGGCCGTGGAATATTCTTGCTGTCGGAGAGTATTAGTACGACGGCGCAGTCTTTTGTGGGCCCCATAATGAAAAGCGGTTGGATGAAGAAAACGACAAGTATAAGTTGTTTATAAATAACGGCGTGGTTGTTACCGTTAATACTGTTGGAATACCCGGTGGTTAAAACACAGTAATACGCGTTGTTGCACAGTAGCACACGGTATTGCACCAATTATTGATTCTTACGTAAAAAGGCACTACTCAATAATTGTTACAGTAGTTACTGTTCAGTATTTTATTTTATTGATTCAATAATTGCTGCATTGATATTTTATATTACTGTTATTTCAATAATTGTCACTACACAATATTTTTCATTATCGAAGCAATAATTTATATTATCTGAATAATATTATTAGAAAACTTTGTTGGTAATGTCTAGAAAGTTCTGTCTAAGGAGAGGTTTGGTCACCTAATTGCGCTAGTAAGGAGAAATTCTTATTGGAAAGCCCCCTCTTTCCTGGGAACGGCCTGGTTGCCAGTACTGTGATTCTGTAATATTATTTGTGAATAATTAATTATTGATTTATATGATGAGAAAAATATTGATTTTATGTGGATATAGATGGAGAAAATTTTTAAAGTGACAATTGTTGAAAATCGATACTTTATCTTTTCTGATAAAATAATATTTTATTATATTATTATAATATAATAATGATGATATTTTTACAATGAATGTGGGATATATGAGTATATGAGGAGGAAGAGTATTTTTGTTGCAAAAATTGTTTAAAACATGTTAAACATGTCTGTGGGCCCATTTCTTGACTGAAATTTGATTATAGTCTGTAAAATCGCCCGTTTATGGATTTCGGTCAATTTTTGTTTGGAATTTGGAAAACCTTTCTTCTGTAAAGTTGTAGAGAATTGAATTTCCTATAAAAAGTCGTGAGATTCGAATTTTCTGATAAAAGGGCTATTTATTATGAATTATTGTAGTTCTGAAGTTCCGAAATAATTGATTTTTGAAAGTTTTAATAATTTTAAATAACAAAAACGTTTTTGGAATGTGTAGAGGCATCATTAACATGTGCTAGGGGCTGAATTCATATTCTTGGATGCATAGGAAGATGTGGAAAAATAAATAATATTAATTTATTAAATTTTTTGCTTTGGTGTTCTAATCATTTTCCTATAAATAGGGTGCTTAGGTTAGAATTGAAAATTACACCAGAAACTGAAGTTTTCTCTATATTTCTCTCTATATATATTGAGCATATTCTTGTGAGGATTCTGATACTTTGAGTATTGTTATACGGTGCAAGTTTCCTTCAGCACTATACCCAATATTCCAGCTAAAAGTACTAATCTTTCGAGGTAAGAGATGTTATTTTCTTCTCAAATGATATTATTTCTTCAATATCATTATGCTGAAATATTGGTTGGAACTTTTTATCAAATTTGGAACTTTTTCATGTCGGGGTTACTATTCATGAGTTACTATTCACAAGTTACTATTCATGAGTTACTATTCACGAGTACTATTCACGAATCATGATGATATTTTTTTATGAAATTTCTATCTTTTGGTGTCGGAGTTACTATTCACGTATACGGCACTATTCACGTATACGACACTATTCACGAATACGATACTATTCATCGAAAAAAAATTCCTTTTCGTCCAAAATATCTATTATGGATACTAGCTTTGATTGTATCCATGTTTTGATTATTTTTGAATTTTACACCACTATGATTATTTATGAGGTATTTTTTGACATGAAATAGCTGAAATACGAATCCTTAATGTTTATTCTTTTGTTTCACTGGATTCGATTCTTTTAAAATATTTTTCATCATCCTCAGTCCTAAATGATGATATACTTGAATATCTTTGGCCTGTAGGGAAAAGATGGTTGATTCTATTATGAATACCTTTGGCCGTGGTGCAAAGATGTACAGGTGTTGAGATGAACATGCCCAACTGATGAATATCTTTAGCCTGTAGTGAAAAGATGAAAATTTGACTCAAGATGTGTATTGATTGATGTTACAGGGATATAATAATGATGATTGACTGTTAAATTCATAGATAGTAGTAGATTTCATCCACTACGTAACTCTTATATGAATTATTATTTTCCGCTGCGAATATTTATCTAAAACTTGTTGTTTAGTGTATTCTCTCTGATTTTTCCCTGTTAAAGACTAACTATAACTTGTTGTATATTATCTTAGTCATAATGTTCTTTACTTGGCTAGTTGAGCTTGCCCTTTTCCTTTTTGTTCCATTTTTCTTCTCAGGAGGCGAGAATGTAGCGAGTACGAGTCGGGGTATGGAATGATGGTTATAGAGAGAGTTGTTTAGTAGTACTCACCATTTTTGTAAAATAATGTATAAATAATTGTGATGAGGATTTATTTGGGTATAGATATTGTCTAGAAGATAATATTTGTATTTAAACTCACAGTTTTACTATTGTAATAATAAAGTTGTAGCTGTTTCTATACCATGTATTGACAACTCAGAATGGGTGATGTATACCTATTTTGGGGGCGTCACAGTTGGTATCAGGGCTTAGTGATATGAACTCTGGCGGAGATCGGGGAATAGAACTAGGAGGGGAGAGACGAGTAAATCCTTCGCTAGTGTGTCCTACCTAAGCTTATTTGTTATTTGGTCAGTATATAGGGATATTATGTGATATATTGATTTCCTTAATTAACCCTTGTTTTATGACAGTATTTGAGAATGTTGACTGAGAATATTAACAATGGAGTAAATGAGACCGTGGAGACGCCTGTACTCACCAACGAGGAAAACGTGCAACAGGCAGGCAATGTTCCTCTTGTGAACAACACCACTGAGCAGATGATGAACGAGGAGATGTTTAAAAGCTTTTTGCAGTTCATGCAAAATCAGACGAGGGAGACTCGTGTTCAAAATACAGGAGGAAATGATAGCAATTCATGGGTTGTCACAGCCAAACAGTTCAAAGAGTTGGGACCACCAGAATTCTAGGGAAAGCCGGATTCGATTAAGGCGGAGACGTGGGTCAAACAAATCACCAAGATATTCGATGTCTTGGGATGCACGGAGGAGCAGAAGGTGCCATTCGCCACCTTTATGTTCCGTAATGAGGAAGATTACTGGTGGGAGTCTGTGAAGCATACCCATCCAGCTGCGCTCAGCATGTCTTGGGAGACATTTCAGAAACTATTTAATGACAAATACCTTCCTGAAAGTGTTCATCTTATGAAGGAAGTGGAGTTTTTTAGACTGGAGCAGAATAACATGACGGTGTCCCAGTACGAGGCGAGTTCGTGGAGTTATCCAGGTTTGCACCTCATTTGGTGAAGAATGAGGAACGTATGACGCGGATGTTTCTGAGAGGTTCAAAACCTGGCATACGTCAGTATCTCATTTCTCATAAATTTTCTCTCTATTCAGATGTTGTCAACAGGGCTCAGTTGTTAAAATGAGATAACGAGTACGTTCAACCGAGGGACCATAACCAGGATCATACCGAAGATAGCAGTCAATAGAATAACGATAACCAGCAAAGAAAGAAAAAGATGGACAAAAATGGTAACCACTTTGGTGATAGTCATGGTCATAAAAATAGAAGAAGCGACTCGGGGGGGGGGGGATTTTAAAAAGAGGAGATTCAACAATGATAATGTGAAGACGTCAGCACCAGCAGCAACTGGTTCAAATGGAGGAGAACGACCAGCGGTCTTATGCTATAAGTGCGAAAAAGATGGACATATCAGCCCAAACTGCCCACAACAGTTTAAGGTATATTATAACTGTGGAAAGGAATGACATATCGCTTAAGATTGCACTGTAGCGAAACGAAGTCCAGCGGGGATGGTGACTCAAAAGGCTGTCCCAAAAAAGTTAAAGTCAACGGTTCCTGGAAGAGTGTTTGTCATGACTGGTCTACATGCAAGGAACCCAAACGAGGTGATCACGGGTAAGCTAATCATAAATTCATGTGAAGTTTATACCTTATTAGATACTGGTGCTACCCATTCATTTATCGCTCCTGCTTGTGCTCAACGTTTAAACTTGACTACGGAGAAATTAGACTTTGACCTATCTGTGGAAACTCCATTAGGAGAAACTTTCATCACATCCACTGTTTATAAATCTTGTTTGATCCAAGTTGGCACCATCACATTACCCGTTGACCTTGTCTCTTTAAAGATACTTGCTTTTGATGTGATTTTAGGGATTGCTTGGTTAACTACTCATCATGCCAAAATTGATTGTTTTTGTAAGGTTGTTAGTTTTCATATTCCTAATCAACCTGTTGTACGAATTCAAGCAACTAAATCATTAAAATCAATCACTGTCATATCTAATCATAAAGCTATTCGTTTATTGAAAAACGGATGTCAAGCTTTCTTAGCCCATGTTATGGATTTGAATAAAGACACATCAAATTTGAATAATATTCTTATTGTTATTGACTTTCCTGATGTATTTCCTGAAGAACTTCCCGGTCTACACCCAGAACGTGAAGTTAAATTCTTTATTGATCTTGAACCTGGTACAAAGCCCATTTCTAAAACCCCATATCGAATGGCTTTTATTTAACTTCAGGAGTTAAAGGTCCAACTACAGGAGTTGTTGGACATCGGTTTTATTCGTCCTAGTACATCTCCTTGGGGTGCTCCTGTTTTATTCGTAAAGAAGAAAGACGGGAGTATGCGACTTTGTATCAACTACCAGGAATTAAACCATATCACTATCAAGAATAGGTATCCACTACCTCGTATTGATGACCTGTTTGACCAGTTACAAGGAGCACAATTCTTTTTAAAAATCGATCTTCGTTCTGGATATCATCAGCTGAAGGTTAAAACTGAGGATATTCCAAAGACTGCTTTCAGAACTCGGTACTGACATTATGAATTCTTAGTTATGTCTTTTGGATTGACTAATGCTCCTGCTGCTTTCATGGATATGATGAACCGAGTATTCAAGGAATATTTGGATCAGTTCGTTGTTGTCTTTATTGATGACATCCTCATCTATTCCAAAAGCCGTGAAGATCATGAACACCATTTGAAGCTGGTACTGCAAAGGCTTCTTAATAACAAGCTATATGCCAAACTGAAGAAATGCGAGTTCTGGTTTGAGGAAGTAGCATTCCTTGGGCACATGGTGTCAAAACATGGAGTGTCTGTTGACCCGGCGAAGATTGAAGAAATACAAAGTTGGGAACAACCGAAGACGGTGACTGAAATACGTAGCTTTCTGGGTCTAGTTTGTTATTATCGGAGATTCATGGAAGGGTTTTCTCGAATCGGTACTCCATTAACTCAGCTAACTCGGAAGGATACAAAATTCATTAGGAGCGAGGAATGCGAAAAGAGTTTCCAAGAGCTTAAAAGGAGACTTATTTCAACACCTGTTCTAACAATACCATCTGGTTCGGATGGATTTGTTATTTACAATGATGCTTCAGGCAAAGGGTTAGGATGTGTTCTCATGTAACGTGGGAAAGTCATAGCCTATGCCTCGCGATAACTTAAAGAATATGAGGAATTATCCTACTCATGATCTAGAGTTGGCAGCAGTCGTTTTCGCGCTAAAGATCTGGAGGAACTATCTTTATGGGGAGAAAGTGGAGATATATTCAGACCATAAAAGCCTCAAATATTTCTTCACTCAAAAAGAACTCAACATGCGGCAACGACGTTCGCTCGAGCTGTTGAAAGATTACAACCACACTATTCAATACCATCCTGAAAAGCAAACGTGGTAGCTGATGCGTTGAGTAGAAGATCATATGCAGGAACGAGTGCGATGATGTCAAATATACGCATAGAACCGACTTTAATCGAAAAAGTTAAAGTTGCTCAAGCCACCGACCCGGAGCTGATGCGTATGAAGAAGAAAGTACAAGAAGGTGCTATTCCGGAAGCGAGAATTGATGAAGAAGGAATACTTCGAGTCCACTCCAGACTTTGTGTTCCTAACGACTCTGATTTGAAGTACAAGATTATGATGGAGGCACACAATACACCATTTGCAATCCATCCTGGAAGTACTAAAATGTATCGTGATCTTCGACATACATTTTGGTGGAACAATATGAAGAGAGAGATTGCAAAGTTTATCTCGATGTGTTTAACTTGTCAACGTGTAAAGGCGGAGCATCTAGTACCTAAGGGTCCGTTGCAACCACTTGAGATTCCGAAATGAAAGTGGGAACACATTACCATGGATTTCGTTACGGGTCTTCCTATGGTTTCTCAAGGCATAAATGTTATTTGGGTTATTGTTGATAGATTAACCAAGTCTGCTCATTTCTTGCCGATACGGGAGACTTATTGCCTTGAACGTCTTGTTAGTATATATGTAAATGAGATTGTGAGATTGCATGGCATGCCAGTATCCATAGTTTCAGATCGTGACCCAAGATTCACTTCAAGATTTTGGGTTAGCTTGGAAAAAGCTATGGGGACGGATTTACGATTTAGTTCAGCATACTATCCTCAAACGGACGGACAATCAGAGAGGACTATTCAAACTCTTAAAGATTTATAAAGACTCTGTGTCCTAGACTTCAAGGGCAGTTGGGATAAGTATTTACCATTGGTGGAATTCTCCTACAACAACAGTTATCAGGCAAGTATAGGTGTGGCTCCATTCGAAGCATTATATGGACAAAAATGTCGCTCTCCAGTATGTTAGGACGAGGTGGGTGAAGTAACCTTTTTGGGACCCGAGTTGGTACGTATGACTACAGAAAAGATCCAAATGATTCAACAACGTATACAAACAGCACAGGATCGACAAAAGAGTTATGCAGATCTTCATCGAAAAGACGTGGAATTTAGTATTGGGGATCACATATTATTGCGTGTAGCTCCATGGAAGGGATTTACAAGATTTGGGAAACGAGAAAAGCTAAATCCATGATTTATTGGTCCATTTCAAATTCTTGACCGAGTAGGAAATGTAGCCTATAGACTCGCGTTACCTCCGAGTATGTCTCATGGTCATAATGTGTTTCACATATCTGTACTTTGTAAATATGTGAAAGACCCGAACCACATTATTGAGTTAAAACCGGACGAGATAGCTGAAGACTTAACGTATGAGGAGGTACCTGTCAAGATCTTGGATAGAAAGGAGCATGTCCTATGCACGAATGTCATACCACAAGTTAAAGTTTTGTGGAGGAATCATGCTATAGAGGAAATGACCTGAGAGTTGGAAACGGAAATAAAAGCGAGGTATCCTCACCTTTTCGAAACACCAGGTACGTACGTCAATTTCAAGGATGAAATTTCATAAGGAGAGGAGGTTTTAAGACCCCAAATTATTAATAAATGAAATTTAGTTTCTATTTATCATTTTGAAATAGTAAGGGTTGATTTGATTAATGTGGTTAGTTATGGGTAAAATGCACAAATATTTTAATTAAGCAGGTGGTTATAAAATATTCATTGTTGTCGGGGAATATTCGTTTGGTCGTGGAATATTCTTGCTGTTGGAGAATATTCGTACGACGACGCAGTCTTTTCTGGGCCCCATAACAAAAAGCGATTGGATGAAGAAAACGACAAGTATAAGTTGTTTATAAATAACAGCGTAGTTGTTACTGTTAATACTGTTGGAATACCCGGTGGTTAAAACACAATAATACGCGTTGTTGCATAGTAGCACACGGTATTGCACCAATTATTGATTCTTACGTAAGAAGGCACTACTCAATAATTGTTACAGTAGTTACTGTTCAGTATTTTATTTTATTGATTCAATAATTGCTGCGTTGATATTTTATATTACTGTTGTTTCAATAATTGTCACTACACAGTATTTTCCATTATCGAAGCAATAATTCATATTATCTGAATAATATTATTAGAAAATATTGTTGGCAATGTCTAGAAAGTTATGTCTAAGGATAGGTTTGGTCACCTAATTGCGCGCTAGTAAGGAGAAATTCTTATTGGAAAGCCCCCTCTTTCCTGGGAACGGCCTGGTTGCCAGTACTGTGATTCTGTAATATTATTTGTGAATAATTAATTATTGATTTATATGATGAGGAAAATATTGATTTTATGTGGATATAGATAGAGAAAATTTTTAAAGTGATAATTGTTGAAAATCGATATTTTATCTTTTTTGATAAAATAATATTTTATTATATTATTATAATATAATAATGATGATATTTTTACAATGAATATGAGATATATGAGTATATGAGGAGGAAGAGTATTTTTATTGCAAAAGTTGTTTAAAACATGTTAAACATGTCTGTGGGCCCATTTCTTGACTGAAATTTGATTATAGTCTGTAAAATTGCCCGTTTATGGATTTCGGTCAATTTTTATTTGGAATTTAGAAAAACTTTCTTCTGCAAAGTTGTACAGAATTGAATTTCTTATAAAAATTTGCGAGATTCGAATTTTATGATCAAAGAACTTTTTATTATGAATTATTGAAGTTCTGAAGTTCCGAAATAATTGATTTTTGAAAGTTTTAATTATTTTAAGTAACAAAAATGTTTTTGGAATGTGTGGAGGCATCATTAACATGTGCTAGGGGCTGAATTCAGATTCTTGGATGCGTAGGAAGATGTGGAAAAATAAATAATATTAATTTATTAAATTTTCTGCTTTGGTGTTCTAAGCATTTTTCTATAAATAGGGTGATTAGGTTAGAATTGAAAATCACACCCGAAACTGAAGCTTTCTCTATATATTGAGCGTATTCTTGTGAGGATTCTGATACTTTAAGTATTGTTATACGGTGCAAGTTTTCTTCAGCACTATACTCAGTATTCCAACTAGAAGTACTATTCTTTCGAGGTAAGGGATGTTATTTTCTTCTCAAATAATATTATTTCTTCAATATCATTATGGTTGGAACTTTTTATCAAATTTAGAACTTTTTCATGTCGGGGTTACTATTCATGAGTTACTATTCACGAGTTAATATTCACAAAGCACGATGATGTTTTTTATGTGAAATTTCTATCTTTTGGTGTCGGAGTTACTATTCACGTATACGGCACTATTCATCGGAAAAAAAAATTCTTTTTCGTCCAAAATATCTATTATGGATACTAGCTTTGATTGTATCCATATTTTGATCATTCTTGAATTTTATACTACTATGATTATTTATGAGGTATTTTTGGACATGAAATAGCTAAAATACGAATCCTTAATGTTTATTCTTTTGTTTCACTGGATTCGATTGTTTTAAAATATTTTCATCATCCTCAGTCCTAAATGATGATATACTTGAATATCTTTGGTCTGTAGTGCAAAGATGGTTGATTCTATTATGAATATCTTTGGCCGTGGTGCAAAGATGTACATGTGTTGAGATGAACATGACCAACTGATGAATATCTTTGGGCTATAGTGCAAAGATGAACATTTGACTCAAGATGTGTATTGATTAATGTTACAGGGATAAAATAATGATGATGGACTGTTAAATTCATAGATATTAGTAGATTTCATCCTCTACGTAACTCTTTTATGAATTATTATTTTTCGCTGCGAATATTGATCTAAAACTTGTTGTTTAGTGTATTCTCTCAGATTTTTCTCTGTTGAAGACTAACGATAATTTGTTGTATATTATCTTAGTCATAATGTTCTTTACTGGGCTAGTTGAGCTCACCCTTTTCCTTTTTATTCCATTTTTCTTCTCAGGAGGCGAGAATGTAGCGAGTACGAGTCGGGGTATGGAATGATGGTTATAGAGAGAGTTGTTTAGAAGTCCTCACCATTTTTATAAAATAATGTATAAATAATTATGATGAGGATTTATTTGGGTATAGATATTGTCTAGAAGATATTATTTGTATTTAAACTCATAGTTTTACTGTTGTAATAATAAAGTTGTAGTTGTTTCTGTACCATGTATTGATAACTTAGAATGGATGATGTATACCTATTTTGGGGGCGTCACACAAATCATTTTTGATACAATATTATTTTTGAATTTTACTCCACAAAGCAGTATCATGTTGACAATTTGGGCATTATTGAATTCTGGATAAATTAAATAATAAATCTTTAAAAATTTATCCTTTGCTTTCTTTTAATTGAATTCGTATATCATTGTCATCATCCTCATGCTTATATTGTTATGAAAGTCATCTTTGGCCCGAAATGCATAGATGGACTTGGTATGATTATGACAAGGGATTATTTGGTATAATAATGACCGTAATGTTACAAATGATGTGGTAAAAAGTCCTTATTGGCCCGTAGTGCATTGATGGACAGTTGTTGGCATGATCATGATCATTAGTGAAAACACAAATATCCTTGGCCTGTAGTGCATGGATAATTTGTGGTCGTAATACTAATGAATATCATTGGCCGTGGTAAAGGGATGATTCGACGATGTGGATTATTTATTAAGCCGAGTCTCAGCGATAAAACTGTTGATAAACTTTTTAAATCATAGAAGATAGTAGATTTCATGTTCTACTTGACTCTTCTAATGGATTGCTTGTTCCGCTGTAGTTAAACTTGATGTCTATTGTATTTTATCAGTTTAACACTATTGAAGGCTAAAGATATTTTTTTTCATTATCTTAGTCATAATATCTCTTACTGGGCTAGTTGAGCTCACCCTTTGCTTTCATTTTTCTCTTAAGGAAATGAGAATATAGTTGGGACTAATCGGGGAACGGAGTGACGGTCCAGATGTTTGCATTAGTAGTCCTCACTATTCTGTGAAATAGTGTGATAATAAATGTATTGAGGGCTTATTTTGAGTTTGAATACTGTCTAGAAGACAATATTTGTATTAAAACTCACAGCTCATGTTGCATATTTAATTTTGTATTTGTATTCTGTACTATGTATTTGGCGACTCAGAATGGGTGATGTATACCTATTTTGGGGGCGTCATAGTTGGTATCAAAGCTTAGGAATATGATCCCTGATTAAGATGTGAGACTAGAACTAGGGGGAGAGACAGATAATTCCCTCGCTAGTATAACCTACTTAAGTTTAATTGTTATTTAATTGGTCGGTCAGAATATAGGGATAATATGTGATGTGTCAATTAACCCTTATTTTGTGGCAGTATTTGAAAATTAAATCCGAGAATATTGAGAATAGCAATGGAGCAAACCAGGAAAATGTGCATCAGGAAGGCAACAATCCTCATACAAACAATAACACCGACCAAATGATGAACGGCGGAATGTTTAGGGACTTTTTGCAATTCATGCAACATTAGGCAAGAGTGACTCATGTCCAAAATGAAGGTGAAAACACTGGCAACTCTCGGACGATCACCGCTAAGCAGTTCAAGGAGCTGGGACCACCGGAGTTTATTGGAGAGCCAAAACCACTTAAGGCGGAGATGTGGATAAAGCAGATCACCAAGATATTTGATGTCTTGGGATGCTCTGAGGAGCAAAAGGTTCCCTTTACCACCTTTATGTTGCGAGGAGAGGCATATTACAAGTGGGAATCAGTAAAGCATACTCAACCTACCTCACTGAAGATGTCTTGGGAGACATTTTAAGAACTATTCAACGACAAGTACTTTCCCGAAAGTATTCGTCACATGAAGGAGCTAGATTTCATCAAGCTGGAGCAGAACAATATGACCGTGTCGCAGTACGAAGCTAAGTTTGTCGAGTTGTCCCGGTTTGCGTCCCACTTGGTTGATAATGAGGAGAAAATGATGCGGATGTTTCTAAGAAGTTTGAAACCCGAGATATGTCAATATCTAATTTCTCACAAACTGTGTTTGTATTCAGATGTTGTAAATAGGGCTCAGTTATTGGAGCGCGATAACGAGTTAACCAAACTAAGAGAAAGCAGCCGGCAAAATAATAATACTAGTGGTAGCAGTCATCAAAGCGATGACAACAAACGTGGAGAGAATCAACATGCCAGAAATGGTAACCACTTCGGTGGTAATCATGGCCAAGACAGTAAAAGTGGACATTTTAAGAAGAGGAGATTTAACAATGATGGAAACACGTCAGCACAGCACCCGTTGTTAAAGAAGGAGAACAGCCACCAATCGTATGTTTCAAATGCGGAGGGGATGGACACATCAGTCCAAACTGTGCGCAGCAGTCCAAAACGTGTTACAATTGTGGAAGAGAAGGTCACCTAGCTTGATTTTATCGTACAGTAAAGCCAAATTCAGTTGGAATAGTGACACCAAATGCCGTCCTTGACAAGTCAAAACCAGTAGTTCAAGGGAGAGCATTTTTTATGACCTCCCAAAAAGCAAGGAACCTGAACGAGGTCATCTCGGGTAAGTTAATCATAAACTCTAGTGAAGTATATACCTTATTTGATACCGGTTCTACCCATTCTTTTATTTCTCCTACTTGCGCTCAACGTTTAAATTTGACTCCGGAGAAATTAGACTTTGACTTATCTATTAAAACTCCATTGGGAGAAACATTCATTACATCCACTGTTTATAAGTTTTTTTTGGTTCAAATCGGTACCCTCACATTACCTGTCAATCTTATTTCCTTAAAAATACTCGCGTTTTATGTAATTATAGGGATTGATTAGTTAACTACTCATCATGAAAAAATTGATTATTTTCGTAAGGTTGTTAGCTTTCATATTCCTAACCAACCTATTATGCAAATTCAAGGAACCAAACCATTAAAATCAATCACTGTCATCTCAAGCCAAAAAACTATTTGTTTATTGAAAAACGGATGTCAAGCTTTCGTAGCTCATGTCATAGATTTAAACAAAAATACATCAGTTTTGAATGATGTTTCTATTGTTAATAAATTTTCTGACGTATTCCCTGAAGAACTTCCTGGCCTACCACCACAGCATGAAAATGAATTTTGTATCGACCTTGAACCCGGTACAAAACCCATTTCCAAAGCCCCATATCAAATGGCTTCTATTGAAATTCAGGAGTTAAAAACCCAACTGAAAGAATTGTTAGACATCGGTTTCATTCGTCCTAGTACGTCTCCTTGGGGTGCTCATGTTCTATTCATGAAGAAGAAAGATAGGAGTATGCGACTTTGTATTGATTATCGGGAGTTGAACCATGTCACTATTAAAAATAGATACATGTTTCATCGCATTGATGACCTGTTTGACCAGTTACAAGGTGCCAAATTCTTTTCAAAGATTGATCTTCATTTCAGATATCACCAATTGAAGATTAAAACCGATGACATTCTAAAGACTACTTTTAGAACTCGGGACGGGCATTACGAATTCCTAGTCATGTCCTTTGGATTGACTAATGTTTCTGCTGCCTTCATGGATATGATGAACCGAGTATTCAAGGAATATTTGGATCACTTTGTGGTCGTCTTTATTGATGACATCCTCATTTACTCCAAAAGCCGTGAAGATCATGAGCAACACTTGAGGCTGATACTCCATAAGCTTCGTGAGAACAAGTTATATGTCAAGTTGAAGAAATGTGAGTTCTGGCTTGAGGAAGTAGCATTCCTTGGTCACAAAGTATCAAGTCATGGAATATCTATTGACCCGGCAAAGATTGAAACAATTCAAAGCTAGGAACAACCTAAATCAGTGACCGAAGTACGTAGCTTTCTTGGCTTAGCTGGTTATTATCGGATATTCGTAGAAGGGTTTTCTCGAATCGCTACTCCATTAACTCAGCTGAATCTAAAAGATACAAAATTTGGTTTGAGCGAGGAATGTGAAAATAGTTTTCAAGAACTCAAGAGGAGACTCATTTCAGCACCTGTTTTGACAATACCATCTGGCTCGGAGGGATTTGTCATCTACAGTGATGCTTCGGGCAAAGGGTTAGGATGTGTTCTCATGCAACATGGGAAATTCATAGCATATGCCTCTCGATAACTCAAAGAATATGAGAGGAATTATCCTACTAATGATCTAGAGTTGGCAGCTATTGTCTTCGCACTTAAAATTTAGAGGCATTACCTGTATGGGGGAGAAAGTGGATGTGACAACCCCAAAATAGGTCCATTCAATCCAACCCATTGTGAGTCGCCAAATACATGGTACAGAAAACAACTACAACTTTATTACAACAATTGTCGTGCAAAAATACAACAACACATATACTGTGAGTTTGGATACAAATATATATCAATTGTGACTCATGTCCCAACCGTGGACAGCACATCATAATGACACCTTACATAAAGGTATAGTTGAAAACTGTTTTAGAAATTAAAATCTTTGTGAAGTGCTCAAGGAAACCTTCGTACATGGGAGGCCATGCGTCTAGGTTATGATAGATATCATATGTCCAGAGAATTATCCTTGGTTGACCTAATAGACCCCAAAGAAAAACGAGAAGGTTACTATCATATTCTTCCCAATGGTGAGTCTTCTCTTGATTTATCATTATCTCCACTGTCTCAAATTGAGAATTATACTCCAAACAAACACCAAGATTATATAGGTAGTGCTCGTAAATATACTCAGCAGGTGGATGAGCACAACCATGTCTTATGATGACACGAGGTTGTATGTCATTAGACATCTTGTATGATAGTGACAAAATACCCTTCCAACGTTGGGTTCGCCTCACCCTAGCTGATTCACCAATTATAACAACTAAATGATGACCACCGTCCTATTCCACTGTTACCCCTGCTCGACCCAGCTATACTCTTATTACCTGAAAGGAATTATGAAGCAAAAGGGTGAGCACAACTAACTCAGTAAAGAATATCATGACTAAAGATAATTAAATTATCAATAGCCTTCATCAATAATAAATTAGAGATTTAGAACATATGGTAGATGATAAAAATTTCAACCATAGTTGCAGCGGAACAAGCAATCCATTAGAAGAGTCAAATAGACTATGAAGTCTATTATCTTCTCCATGTTAAAAATCCACCAACAATGTTTTATCCCTGTAACATCAATCAACAATTCTGGTCCACAATCATATGAATAACTTATAATCATTATTGTAGTTCTAAATTCCTCTTCTCATCCAGGACGAAGATAATTTTCATCACCTATCTTTACCTGAAACATCAAAGATCATGGTTACACCAAATCACATTTCTTGTTCATAATCATACTAATAATTTCATCTTTGCACTACGGCCAAAGATATTCATTTGTATCACCAGTTGGTCATGTTCATCTCAACACATGTTCATCTTTGCACTACTAGCCAAAGATATTCAACAACATGTCATCTTTGCACTACGGGCCAAAGATATTCATCAATAATTCATCTTTGCACTATAGGCCAAAGATATTCATCAATAATTCATCTTTGCACTATAGGCCAAAGATATTCATCAATAATTCATCTTTGCACTATAGGCCAAAGATATTCATCAGTTGGTCATATTCATCTAAACACCTGTTCATCTTTGCACTACGGGCCAAAGATATTCATAATAAAATCAACCATCTTTTAAGACTGAGGATGATGGAAAATATTTTAAAGGAAACGAATCCAGTGAAACAAAATAACAAGTATTAAGGATTCGTATTTTAAGCAATCCGAGTTCAAAAATACTTCATAAATAATCATACTGAAGTAAAATTCAAGAATGATCAAAACATGGATACAATCAAAGCTAGTATCCAGAATAGATATTTTGGACAAAAAGAAGAAATTTCATTTTTCGGTGAATAGTGTCGTAGTCGTAAATAGTACCGTATACGTGAATAGTACCGTATACGTGAATAGTAACCCCGACACCAAAAAGATAGAAATTTCACAAAAAATATCATCAAGTTTCGTGAATAGTACTCGTGAATAGTAACTCGTGAATAGTAACTCATGAATAGTAACTCATGAATAGTAACCCCGAAATGAAAAAATTCCAAATTTGATAAAAAGTTCCAACCAATATTTCATCATCATGATATTGAAGAAATAATATCATTTGAGAAGAAAATAATATCCCTTACTATCCCTTACAATCCCTTACCTCAAAAGAGCAGTACTTCTGACCGGAATATCGGATGAAAAGCCGAAGGAACCTTTCACCGTAAGGCAACACTCAAAGTATACTCACAAGAACACTCTTGATATATATAGAGAGAAGTAGAGAGAAAGCTTATGTTTCTGGTGTGATTTTCAATTCTAACTTAGCCCTCTATTTATAGGAAAATGCTAGAACGCCAAAGGAGACTAAAATAATAAAATATTATTTTCTTTTTCTTATTCCACACCAACCTTCACCAACCAATTTTGAAAGCCATCTTTGGTCAAAAACATCAGCCACCCATGTGCCAACAACCACAAAAACGTTTTTCTTAAATAAAATAATTAAAATTTCCAAAAATCAATTATTTTGGAACTCCGAAACTTCAATAATTCACAATAAATAGCTCTTTTGTCAGAAAATTCAAATCTCGCGAGTTTTTATAGGAAATTCAATTCTCTACAACTTTACAGAAGGAAGTTTTTCCAAATTCCAAACAAAAAGTGACCGAAATCCACAAACGAACGATTTTACAGTCTATAATAAATTTTCGGTCAAGAATTGTGTCCACCGACACACAAAACATGTGTTAAACATTTAATGCCACAAAAATATTATTCCTCCTCATATACTCATATATCCCACATTCATTATAAAAATATCACCGTTAATATATTATAAAAATAATATATTTAAATGAATTATTTTATCAGAAAAAGATAAAATATTAATTTTCAACGATTGTCACATTAAAAATTTTCTCCATCTATATCCATATAAAATAAATATTTTCTTTATCATAATAATCAATAATTAATTATTAAAAATAATATTACAGAATCACAATGTTGACAACCAGGTCGTTCCCAGGATAGAGGGGGCTTTCCAATAAGAATTTCTCCTTACTGGCGCGCAATTAGATGACCAAACCTCTCCTTGACAGAACTTTCTAGACATTGCCAATAATTTTATCTGATAATATTATTCAAATATTATGAATTATTGATCTAATAATGGAAAATACTGTGCAATGATAATTATTGAAACAATAATAATATAAATATCAACGCAGCAATTATTGAATCAATAATGAACAGTAATTACTGTAACAATTATTAAGTAGTGCCTTCTTACGTAAGAATCAATAATTCAAAAATACTGTGTAATACCGTGTGCTACTGTGCAACAACGCGTATTACTTTATTTTACCAACCGGGTATTCCAACAGTATTAACGGTAACGATTACGCCATTATTTATAAAAACTTAATTTTGTCGTTTTCTTCATCCGACAGTTATTCTGTTATGGGGCCCACAAATGGCTGCGTCGGTCGTACGAATATTCTCCGACAGAAAGATACTTCACGACCAAACGAATATTTCCCGACAACAATGAATATTTTATAACCACTTGCGTATTTTAAAAAAAATATTTCATATACCACCCTTAACTTTAACTTTTATCAATTTAACCATTTATTGAATAGAAAAATTGAATACTTTTATTTCATAAAATTCGGGGTCTTACAGTGGAGATCTATGCGGATCATAAAAGCCTCAAATATTTCTTCACTCAAAAGGAACTCAACATGCGTCACGACGCTGGCTCAAACTATTGAAAGATTATGATCATACTATTCAATACCATCCTAGAAAAGAGAACGTAGTAGTTGACACATTAAGTAGAAAATCATATGCAGGTACAAGTACGATATTGTCAGTGCAAAGGCCCATCTTGTAAGACTTGCAAAGGATGGAGATAGAGTTAAAGACTCCAGAGACCCACGTGATGATGGCAAATATACGAGTAGAACCGACTTTAATCGATAAAGTTAAAGTTGTTCAAGCTACAAACCTGGAGTTGATGCATATGAGAAATAAAGTACAAGAAGGTGCTATTCCAGAAGCAAGAATCGATGAAGAATGAATACTTAGAGTCAACTCCAGACTTTATGTTCCTAACGACCCTGATTTAAAGTATAAAATCATGATGGAGGCGCACAAGACACCGTTTTTAATCCATCCTAGGAGTACCAAAATGTATCGTGATCTTCGGCATACATTTTGGTGGACCAATATGAAGAGAGAGATCGTAGAGTTTATCTCAAGGTGTTTAACTTGTCAACGTGTCAAGGCGGAGCATCAAATGCCAAAAGGTCCATTGCAACCACTTAAAATTTTAGAATGGAAATGGGAGCATATTACCATGAATTTCGTTACTGGTCTTGCTAAGGTTTCTCAAGGTATAGATGCAATTTGGGTTATTGTTGATAGATTAACCAAGTTTGCTCATTTCTTACCTATACGAGAAACTTATACACTTGAACATCTTGCTCGTATATACATAAAAGAGATTGTAAGACTGCATGGTATGACAGTATCCATAGTTTCTGATCGAGAGCCAAGATTCACTTCACGGTTTTGGACCATTTTGTAAAAAGCTATGCGCACGGATTTGTGATTTAGTTCGGCGTATAACCCTCAGACGGACGGGCAGTCGGAGAGGACTATTCAAACTCTGGAGTATCTATTAAGACTTTGTGTCCTTGACTTCAAAGGAAGTTGGGAAAAGTTCTTGCCATTAGTGGAATTCTCCTACAACAACAGTTATCAAACAAGTATCGGTATGACTCCATTCGAGGCGTTGTATGGACATAAGTGTCGTTCTTCAGTATGCTAGGACGGGGTGGGTGAAGCAACATTGTTGGGACCAAAATTGGTACGCATGACTACGGAAAAGATTCAAATGATCCGACAACGTATAAAAACCTCACAAGATCGACAAAAGAGTTATGCTGATCTTCATCGAAAGAACGTAGAATTCAATGTTGGAGAACATGTGTTGTTACGTGTTGCTCCATGGAAGGGAGTTACGAGATTTGTAAAGAGAGGAAAGCTTAATCCTTAATTCATTGGCCCATTTGAAATCCTTGACTGAGTAGGAACTGTGGCCTATAGACTCGCTTTACCACCAAGTATGTCTCGTGTTCATAACGTTTTTCATATGTACATGTTATATAAATATGTGGAAGACCCGAACCAAATTATTGAGTTAGAACCGGACAAAATAGCGAAAGATTTAACGTATGAAGAGGTTCCTGTTAAAATCTTGGATCAGAAGGAACATATTCTACGCTCCAAGGTTATACCTCAAGTCAAATTTTTGTGGAGAAACCACGATTTTGAGCAAATGATCTGGGAGTTAGAATCTAAAATGAAATCAAGGTATCCTCACCTCTTCGTCATACCAGGTATGTACCCTAATTTTGAGGACGGAATTTCTTAAGAAGGAGAGGTTGTAAGAACCCAACTTTTATGAATAAAGATGAATTTTCTATAAATATCATTTTTGAATATTAAGGAGTGAAGTTGATATAATGTTATAGTTGTGGGTAATATTTATAAATTTTGCGAAGTATACAAGTTGTTATATTATATTCAATTGGTCGGGAAATATTCATTTTAACAGAGAATATTTGTACGACGACACAATCATTGGTGGACCCCACAGCGAAATTATTGCCGGAGTTAGAAAACGACAGAAATATCTTTTTATAAAAATAACGGAAAAAGTTTTACCGTTTACTGTTGAAATTCCCGATGTTAATAGTACAATAATACGCAAGGTTGCATAGTCGCACACGGTATTGATTATTGATGCTTACATGAGAAGTCACTCAGTTTTGTTCAATTATTGCTACAATAATTGTTGCATAGTATCTCACGTTAATTGATTCAATTATTGTTAATATTTTATATATTATTAAATCAATAATTGAGACGATACAGTTATTCATATTATTATTTGCAATATTGACGATGTCTAGAAAGTTCCGTCGAGGAGAGGTTTGGTCACCTAATTGTGCGCCAATAGAGAGAAATCCTTATTGGAAAGCCCCCTCTTTTCTGGGAATGATCTGATTGTTAAATATTGAGAATAATAATAATGATGAATAAATGTTGTTAAAAATATTGAGAGAATTTTTATTAAGTTTCCAAGAAATGAGGGGGGGGGGGGAAGTGGCGTGGGAAGGAGGGAAGTACTTTTATTTTATATATATATATATATATATATATATATATATATATATATATATATATATATATATATATATATATACACACGATGATAATTGATTTTGGTGGAGGAAGGTGACATGGTAGTCACGGGAGGTAAAAAAAATAAAAGAGAAGAGGACGACGGATGTTTTATATATAATATATTATAATAAGTTTTATTTTTTATGAAAAATAGAATATATTATATTTTATTGAATATTATATTAATATTTTGAAAAAAAAACGGATGTCTGCGTTTATTTTCTTCCGCCCATAATGCGTTCGTCCGAAAACATTAATGTGCAATCCGTGAAAAACTTTTCCAAATAGTATCATTCCATTCTCTTATAAATAGGATGCTTAGTTAGAATTAAAAATCACACCAGAATCAGAGAATTCTTCTTCTATAATATCGAGCGTATTTCTTTAGAGTTTAAAGAAGCTTTGAGCGTAGAAAACAGTATAAGTTTTTTTCAAGAATATCTCCACTATACTAGTTGAAATACTCTTCTTTTCAAGGTAAGGGATATTGTTTTTATTCAGTATTCGTAAGAAATAATATTTTCTTCCATACTCTGTAGTATGTAAGTAATATTATTTCATTTCAGATTTTAAATTCTATACTCGTTATGTTAAAGTTTCGGCTTCTATACTCCATAAAATTAGTAGAATATACTTGATATTTGCGCTTCATCCAGTATCTTTTCATGGAAATATAATTTTTATGAGCATTCTTGATAAGTTTTAATTTTTTCATGCCGGAGTACTATTCACGGGGTACTATTCACTCAGTTATTATTCACCCAAGGTACTATTCATGAAAAAAAATTGATTCCTTTTTTGTCCAAATTATTTTTGATACAATATTATTTTTGAATTTTACTTCACAAAGCAGTATCATGTTGATAATTTTGACATTATTGAATTCTGGATAAATTAAATTATAAATCTTTAAAAATTTATCCTTTGCTTTCTTTTAATTGAATTCTTATATCATTGTCATCATCCTCATGCTTATATTGTTATGAAAGTCATCTTTGGCCCGTAGTGCATAGATGGACTTGGTATGATTATGACCAGAGATTATTTGGTATAATCATGACCGTAATGTTACAAATGATGTGGTAAAAAGTCTTCATTGGCCCGTAGTGCATTGATAGACAATTGTTAGCATGATCACGACTATTGGTGAAAACACAAATATCATTGGCCTGTAGTGCATGGATAATTTGTGGTCGTAATACTAATGAATATCCTTGGCCGTGGTGCAGGGATGATTCGATGATGTGGATTATTTATTAAGCCGAGTCTCAGTGATAAAACTGTTGATAAACTTTTTAAATCATAGAAGATAGTAGATTTCATATTCTACTTGACTCTTCTAATGGATTGTTTGTTCCGCTGCAGTTAAACTTGATGTCTATTGTATTTTATCAGTTTAACATTGTTGAAAGCTAACGATAATTTATTTTGCATTATCTTAGTCATAATATCTCTTACTGGGCTAGTTGATCTCACCATTTACTTTCATTGTTCTCTTAAGGAAATGAGAATATAGTTGGGACTAATCGGGGAACGGAGTGACGGTCCAGATATTTGCATTAGTAGTCCTCACCATTCTGTGAAATAGTATGATAATAAATGTATTGAGGACTTATTTTGAGTTTGAATACTGTCTAGAAGATAATATTTGTATTAAAACTCATAGCTCATGTTGTATATTTAAGTTTGTATTTGTATTCTGTACCATATATTTGACAACTCAGAATGGGTGATGTATACCTATTTTGGGAGCGTCATATTTAATTGATTATTTAATATTATAATAGGTGATGACATAATTGATTATGATATTATATTGTACTTTTTTAAATTGGGGCTTCAAAAAGAAAAAGATGTCTTCCCATTTTAAAATTCGACATTTATATAATTAGTTAGCATATAATATCTGACTAATATATATATATATATATATATATATATATATATATATATATATATATATATATATAGAAATTAGATCAGGTCCGAACCTCCCGGACGGGAGAAAATCCGGACCCAAAATTTTTTTTTTTTTTTTGATAGAACAACTAAAAAAAAAATTATGGAACTGAAATTTTTCCATATTACATTGTTTTGGGTGTGTTTTTAATACCTACACCTACTAATGTATGTACAGTCTGTCCAGACTGTACAGAAATGTTTTGGTATAGGCATCCAAATCACGCCCAAAACACTGTATTATGTAAAAATTCCAATTCCATACATTTTTTTTAATTGTTTCAAAAAAAAAGCAAAAAAAAAAGGTCCGGATTTTAACAAAATCCGGGAGTCCGGACCTAATCCGGACTCTATATATATATATATATATATATATATATATATATATATATATATATATATATATATAGATTCATAACAAATATGGTTGTTATACACCTCTAGCCTGAAAGTTCAGTGAGGTCACAAAACATTTTTTGTTTTGAAATTTAATAAAATGAATCACAAAACTAAATAATCCTCAAATATTGTTTACAATAACATTTTTTGAGGTTTCATTACTTGAAATTGTTGCATGATAGTCTCATTTTTAATAGTTATAAAAATATCAAGCTCAATGTATGTTACTAAACAGTCATTCATCTCCCATTTGGTTACGGAGTTCATTTTTCACGATATTCATGGCTAAAAGTGCCATTTCAACAGTTGCAATAGTAACAAGACATACCTACGTTGTACGACTCTTTCGACGTGCCTTCCCATTCCTCTGCCTCTTCACATCATATATATATATATGTGTGTGTGTGTGTGTTTGTATTAATGGTCCGGATCTTAAAAACTCACCCCTTATCTAGCTCACCTTGCTCACTTCCCTTTAGCGACGAACCATGCGATAATTCGGTTCGTTGCTATATATAGAACTGTCGTCTTAGCTTTTAGCGACAGACAACATATAACATCGACAGACAACATATAGCGACAAACCGAATCGTCGCCCGGTCCATCGCTGAAGGGGGTTAAGCAAAGTGAGCTAGATAAGGGGTGAGCTTAATATCCGGACCGGACCGTATATAGTCCGGATCAGGTAGGGACTCCTTCATGGTACTAAAATGCTGACCTGTATTGTTATATGTATTCAAATCACACCCAAAACACTGTAATATGAAAAAATTCCAGTTCCATAAAATATTAAATTTTTTTTAATTGTTTTAAAAAAAAAATCCCGCATTTGAAGAAAATGCGAGAGTCCTCACCTGATCCTCTAGGGGGGTGTGTGTGTGTGTGTGTGTGTGTATATATATATATATATATATATATATATATATATATGGGAGCCCTTCCATAGCAACCGGTTGCTGTGAGTACTGTGCAACACCCTCTTTTTATACCGTTGATAAACTTATTGGAAGGATTAGATGAAACATAAATATATCCCACCCGACACAACTTGTACCGGCTTTTATTTTAATATGAGGACCCCACCATAGTCAACATGTTGTCAGTTTATGCCAATACATTGAATTTTTAATATTAAATAATATTCAACCGGGACAAGCTCATACGGCTGTAAAAAAAAAAACCAAGGACAAAATAAAATAGCAACAAACATATAAAATAAACAAAAACAAGCCGGATGAGCTTGTCCCGGTTTGTATTTTTTTTTTTTTACAGCCGTATGAGCCTGTACCGGCCGGTAGAATTTTTTTTTTTTCTAACAGCCGTAAGAGTTTGAAGTGGTACATTTTTTGTTTAATTTTTTCGGCCGGATGAGCTTGTCCCGGTTTGCATATATATATATATATTTTTTTTACAGCCGTATGAGCCTGTACCGGCCGGTAGAATTTTTTTTTTTTTAACAGCCGTAATAAAGTTTGAAGTGGTACATTTTTTTTAAATTTTTCCGGCCGGTACAGGCTGTCCTGGCTGGTACCTTTTTTTAAAAAAATTTTTTTCTTTCCCGGCCGGTACAGGCTCATACGGCTGGTATTAAAAAATTAAAAAAAAATCCGGCCGGTATAGCTTGTCACGGCTTGTATTAAAAAAATAAAAAAAATTATGTTATTCAAGCAACTTGCTGCTAAACAGACTCGAACTCGCAACCTCAAACTCCAAACAGACGTCATATGACCACCCGAGCATCACGGGCCTAGCTGTTAATATCAGCCAAGGATTTGTCTTTACATTAAAACTTCACCATCCCCCAAAAATCTAAATTGTTGCATTATTATTATTATAGTACGATTTATTATTATTAACAAGTCTATATAATACATATGGGGGTTTGATATTTAGAAATAAGTTAATATCTATATTTATTAAGCAATGATTATTAGAAATGATTTTATATATTAAGCAATGATTTTATTATTAAGAAATGATTTTATACAATAATAAAACTAGTGAAGTACAATAATAATGTCACACTATCGAATTTATAAAAGTAGTGAAGTATTATTATAATAATAATAATGTGATTATCAATATTATAAGTACAGATTATACCAATACTAGTACTGCATAAATATATCAAAAGAAATAGTACATATTACATGTTCATTTTCATAAAAAAAACATAGAATGATTAATACAACCGACGCCTATATCTCAGAGGCCGGAAGTAATCTTGCGGATTTCTTGTAGAGCTCCCATGCGACGCGGTAACGAAAGACTGTGACATCTTCCAAGGACCACTTCTCTTCAGAAATATTACCGTTGGCCCTAACGAAACAGTCAACATATTTGCAGACAAAAATGCCACAGTCTGCGTTGTTGTGTTGTTTCGGTCGAATCTTTAATGTCTGCACAGTAGGATTACCGCTGGGCCACTCACGCATCGGATTACCATTTTGCAAACAAAATGGTATCAAATGTACCTGCATGTACAAAGTAGTTGGTTAATAATTTTTTAATATAATAGGACATTATAAAATTAAAATATTTTAAAACTAAACATACCACAACTTTAACGAATTCTGAGTACATTTCATGTAACTTAATATACTTAGTGTCATTGTAGTGCGGGTCAATTATGGTAACCATCCAATCTTCAACTGAGAATAGGAACAAGATAAAATGGTGTTGATTGGTACTACACACCGGCATGAATATGTATTTGCATTCATGTAAAGGTGGACCAACATCTTGGTTAACATACGGATCGCAAAAACTCCATGCAGTATTCACGTTAGTGCATGGCACATAGCCCTGCCCAAGATGCATGAAGAATGAATTCATGAAACCAAACTGGGACCACCTTTGTATTCCCCGTGACCTGTAGTATTCCTCTCTATCTCGTAGCAACAGCATATACGCGTCTATGACATGCTCGAATATCCAACTCCCAGGCCCTAAGGATTGCACTGCATTGTGTTCTAATTCATATAACTGGCGCGAATGTGATAAAGGATATAAATCCCCTTCTGGTGCCACGACGTTTCCAAAAATATGTTTATTTACAAATGTCTCCTTCCAATCTCTAAGTCTTTTGGATAGGGACCCTTTTGGTCCATAAGAGATGTCGTCTCCCGCATCTTGTACCTGATTGAGACCCAAATGTACATTATTATTATATAGCAATAATAGTTAAAACCATCACTATTAACATAACTATATATACCTCCTCGTAGGCTTGGAAGGTTGGAATGTAACACTCCTCGTAGGCTTGGGTGGTGGGAATAGAGCTCTCCTCGATTACTTGTGGGGTGGGTATGTAGCCCTCTTGTACAACATAATCAGTTTGTTTCCCAAGCCCTTCACTGAGTTGTGTGTATTGCGACTGTGGTCCAAAATTTGTGGGACCCCCTTGTCGAGGTATTTGTTTACCTCTTGCTTCGAAGTCGTATAGAGCGTATTGGAAATCCCAATTATTTTTTTGTAGAACCAACTCGGGAGGCAGCTGAGTAATTGCTGAAAATTTATCAAGTAACGACTTTGCACTCTCAACCTGTCATGTAAGATAAACACAAAAAAATATTATTAACAATAAATATGAATAAATGTAATATTAAGTATTTACCCCAATACATAATTTATTAAAGAAGAATATAATTTTATACCATTTGAATAAGGTGTTGTTGGTTGTAAATGGCCCGAGGCTGATAACAACTGTCGTGGTCGGTTGTCTGTCGAGGTCGGTGGATTTTCCAACGTGTAATTTTCCTATACCAGACCATGTAATCATCTATTGGGACATAATCAGCCACTTCAGTTTGTTGTCCTTCGAGATGATCCATGTATGCCTCCCACATCGAAATATATTCCCCTCTCAAGGCCATGCAATCCTCGACATCAATAAATTTAAACTTTTTCTCCTTCCTAAGGTCACCGTGGTTTTTGGCTGGTGATGGTATGCCTTGTATGAACCCGAACTGTCTCATCACACGATCTGGCATCTGAAATTCCACAATATCAAAGTGGATCAAGGGGACCCCACCAGATCCCAACAACCTGCCTTCAAAATTAAATCCACTGATATCATCATCCCACACTATGTAAGGCCGCCAAACCACATCCCATATAGACTTAATATCTAACTCCCCTCGGTAAAATGACAAATGGTGATGGGGATTCTCACGTCTACCAGGGTAACTGTGGGTTCCAAAATAGGACCATGCTAAAGCCCTAGGTAACCATAAGGATGATTGTGGCCAAGGGTTTGGGTTTCCAATACTTACACGCTCATAAGCCCAAATTTGTAACAACGTAACACAACCATTAATGTATTTAACTCCTTTTCTAGTAGCAGTATATAAAGATCTGTACAAATATGCTAACACTGCCGCGCCCCAAGATTAAGTTACACAATCTTCAGCGTTGGCAATAAAAGACATATATCGTGGGTGCACACTATTTCTATTCCTATTAGGGAATAATATTGCCCCGCATAACCACAACATGTATGCCTTTGTGTGTCGCCCTACAACATCTTTACTTGCATTCTCGGGACAATTATTAAAATGTTCGTGTAACCACACTAATGAAATTGCACTGCATTTTTTTGAACTAAAATATTCACCAGCTAATTTATCTCCAAAACAATCCCTAAAATAATTCAAATTGGTGACAGCAAGGGGACCCGTTAAGGGCTTTCCCACCACCGGTAACCCAAAAATAAAGTGAACATCCTCTAACGTGATTGTTATTTCTCCACAGTTTAAATGAAAAGTATTGGTCTCCGGGCGCCATCTCTCGACTAAGGCAAATATCAGACCAAGATTAGTTTGGTGTACAACACCTTGATAACTAAATACTCCAAAACCACATTTATCTAACAGGATTTTTTGTTCTTTTGTCAAAGCCCACTGATTATATTTCTGATCAGTATATTGAATGGAGCTTAGTTTTCCCCTATCTCTCCCATGATATATGTCATCTGATACATGATCTTGTTGATCATGCAAAACACTTGGATCAATTGGCCCATATTCCCAACTATCCATCTTTTACCTAAAAAATACATCAATTCCAAAATAGTATTAAGATGCATGACAAAATCAAGTTGAAAGTAACATGCTGCAAAATGACAGTAATAACAATACACACTAACATGCATTAAAAACTGAACAACATGCATGTAATAATATTAACATGCATTAAAAAATGGGATAATATTAACATGTATTAAAAAATAGTAAAAACAAAAACTATTAAAAATAAAAAGACTGGCAAGTTATTCGAAATTGGATATGACAGTGGTTGTCAGTGACAGTTAGATTGTTAGATTTTTTTTCTTTTACTTTTATGTGATGAATTTACGTGTCTTAATTGTGCCAATACAATACTTCTGATAAATCCATACACATGTTTAAATGCATATCAAGTAAACTTCAAATGAATCTTTAACTAGTATAATAATATTTGAAAGCCCCTTGATTTTTATTGATTCACATAAACAAATATAGATCAAATTGATAACTCATCATATCAACAATTTTAAACCCCAATTTATTCGTGCACATACATAATATTGTAAAAATATGTCCAATTAGTCTAATTAATATATTAAAAATAAAATTACTTTTTAATAAAATATAAAGTGATCAGTATAAATCTTGCATTATTTTGTTGTTATTATACGAAATAAATACATGCATGGTATTATATCCCCTTTAATTCAGTAATAACATGCAGTGATAAAAAATAACAACAGAAACTATAAAAAACTGAACAAATAACAATAAATAAAAACTTACTTGTTGAAGTTTTTTGCTCCTCTCTTCCGAAATACTCCCTTTCTACTCTCTGTTATTTTTATTTTATCTAGCTTGGCAAGTGAACTTTAGTTTAACAACATGTGTTCTCAATAGACGTTTAAATAAGCTCATGCAAATGTCCGGTACATGAATTAATTTAGGACCAAATTCAAAGAAATGTCTCAGCTTTTTAGTTTACCGAGCTTGCAGGTATTCTTTCCCGAGGCGATGTGGCAGAAAAGTGGTCAAACAAATATGGCAGTGCATTTCCCGAGGCGATGTGGCAGTGTTCGGCCGGTACAGGCTTGACCGACTGGATATAAAAATAATATATATATTCCTCTCAAAATTCGTTCGGCCGGTAGTGGCTATAACAGCTGGAAAAATAAAATATATATTATTATTAATAAAAGTCGTTCGACCGGTAGAGGCTGTACCTGCTAGGAATAAAATATATATTTTTGCTGCTAGCTAGACTCGAACACGCGACCTCAAGCTCCAAACATTCGTCATATGACCACCCGAGCACCACGGGCCTAGCTGTCATATCTTACCTTGGATTTGGATATATCTTAAAACATTCCATCTCCCCCCAAATTAAATTTCTCAATATTTTATTATTATTATTCGATTATTATTATTATTCTATTATTATTACGAATTGAGTATAAAGCCGTTCCATATTCTATCGGCTTATGTACTTTTAATTATTTTATTATCATTATTATTATTATTATAAACACTGTCTGGTGAACGAGTAGTCAAACATAATAATACAACACTATGAGAATAGAAAAAAGCTGACATTGATTTGTTGGGAATAGTACATTAGGTTGACTTCTTGAGCATTAACCGCGACAAGATGTACCGGCTGGTCTTTTTACCTTTAAATATTGTCTAGGAAGTCTTCTTATCCTTCCATAGAATTTTTTCTCTGATATTATTTTCTCTTTTCTCCTCTACTCATAATTTGTTTCATCTAGTTGCCCACTTTCACTTCAGAAAATCAAGTTGAAGTTCTGATCGAGCAAAATTCATCACTATTATTCACAAGTAAGTTTTTAAAAATGTCATATAATACATCTGAATTTGTTAGTGAAGTTGAAAGTAATAAATCTGATATTGTTCCATACGTTGGTCAATTATTTTGTACGTTGGAAGAGGTTGAATATTTTTATAGATCATATGCTCGCAAAAATGGATTCGAGATTAGAATTGCAACTAGTCATAAACATGCTAATACGAATGATATCAGATCTAGGCAGTATGTATGTAAGAAAGCCGGTACACCAATTGTTGGGAAGAGTTTACCTGATGATGAAGATAGTAGTAATAAAATAACTAGACAAAGAGACTCTATAGGACGAACAATGTGCAAAGCTAGAATATATGTTGTCCACAATAAGAAAGAAGACAATTGGCGTATATCTACTGTAGAATTAGAGCACAATCATCACTTAGTGACCCCCACTAAAGTAGATTTGATCGAGACTCACAGAAATATTACTCCTGTTGCAAGAAATTTAATTGACACTTTAAATAAGTCCGGTATTGGTCCTAGTAAGATGATGAATGTTTTGAGCACAATGGGAGATGGGTTGCAAAATGTTCCTTTTTCTACTGCTAATGTTGAGAATGTGGTGCGAGATTTAAGGCGTGATTCTGCAGATGAAAATGATGCACAAGCTGCTGTCAATCATTTGAACAAACTTGCATCCGGATGTGCCAGCAGATTTTTTTTTCGAGTGAAATCTGGTGAAAACAACCGCATAGCTTGTATTTTGTGGGTTGACGCCCGATCAAGGTTTATGTATCAACAGTTCGGAGACGTTGTGACATTTGATAGTACATACCGGACAAATAAGTATGGCATGCCGTTTGTTCCATTTGCCGGAGTCAACCACCATTATCAGTCTATATTGTTTGGATTTGCACTGTTACGAGACGAAATAGAGGATACTTTCGTTTGGGTTTTACAGACATGGCTTGAAGCCATGGACTACAAGGCACCTACAACCATCATCACTGATCAAGACAGAGCCATGAGTAATGCTATTGCTACGGTACTTCCAACTAGTCATCATTTATTGTGTTCTTGGCATATTAGCAATAAATTTCCTAAAAAATTGCATCATGTTTATTATGCGCACCCATCGTTCAAAAATGATTTTAACAACTGTGTGTATAACTCATTGTCCATCGAGGAATTTGAAGAGCGTTGGCATATTCTGATAAGTTCCTATGAATTGTATACTAATGAATGGCTTGGAAGTTTGTATGATGTACGACAGAAATGGATTCCAGCATATACAAAGAGATATTTTGCCGCAGGAATGACTACCACTGGAAGAAGCGAGAGCATGAATGCCTTTTTTGATGAGTATGTTAATGCATCAACCGGTATGCTATGTTTTGTACTGCAGAGTCAAAAGGCTGTAGAAAGATAGTTTATCAGGGAGAGGAAGGCCGACTACATAACAAAACATCGTAAAAGGATTATGGTACTCGGTTCATCTTTAGAAGTTCATGCTGCACAAGTGTACACAAAAGAGATGTTTAGACGTTTCCAACGTCAATTCGTCGATTCCATGAAATACAATGTTCATAAACTTAGTGAGATGTGTGACACTGATACTAAGGTTTATGCAGTGTATAATGCAGATGCAACTGAAAGTGGTGGAAGATATAAAGAAGTTGTCAACAATCGACAACTTGGATCGGTAACATGTAACTGCCAAATATTTTCTCACTCTGGTGAATTATGCAGGCACATCTTGAGATATTTCATAGCAAAGAGTATTTCACAAATACCGACCGACATGATCCTTCATCGGTGGACAAGAGACGCGAACAAAAGCAATGGTGAAGACTTACTCTTTAACTCCACACCTGCTGACTTCGAACAAAATCAAGCAATGCGCTACAATCATTTGATGGCTGATTACCAGGAGTTAGCGAGCAAAGCGGCTTGCTCAGTCCGAGGTTACAAAACTGTTCTTAAACTGAATGCACGAGGAAAAGAGTTGGTTGACCAGTATGATCCGGATGAGAATATTACTGAACTGGCAGATGACGACATTGATTGCACAGTTGGAGATCCAAATCATGATATGGGATACGATAATGACGATGAAGATGCAGAGGTGGAAGAAGAAGAAGAGTTTTTGCCGCCTAATATTTCTCAAACAAAGGGCCGCAAAAAACAATCTAGATTCAAGAGTGCACTCGAGAAAATCATTACATCTAAAACTCATCGAAAATGTGCAATTTGTGGCTTTGAAACCGACCACGATAAGAGAAACCACTATCGAGTGCTAGGGATTCCTGAGCCAAAAAAATAGGCGTCGATTGTATTAATCATTCTATGTTTTTTTTATGAAAATGAACATGTAATATGTACTATTTCTTTTGATATATTTATGCAGTACTAGTATTGGTATAATCTGTACTTATAATATTGATAATCACATTATTATTATTATAATAATACTTCACTACTTTTATAAATTCGATAGTGTGACATTATTATTATACTTCACTAGTTTTATTATACTTCACTAGATTTTTGGGGGATGGTGAAGTTTTAATGTAAAGACAAATCCTTGGCTGATATTAACAGCTAGGCCCGTGGTGCTCGGGTGGTCATATGACGTCTGTTTGGAGTTTGAGGTTGCGAGTTCGAGTCTGTTTAGCAGCAAGTTGGTTGAATAACATAATTTTTTTTATTTTTTTAATACAAGCCGTGACAAGCTATACCGGCCGGATTTTTTTTTTAATTTTTTAATACCAGCCGTATGAGCCTGTACCGGCCGGGAAAGAAAAAAAAATTTAAAAAAAAGGTACCAGCCGGGACAGCCTGTACCGGCCGGAAAAATTAAAAAAAAAATGTACCACTTCAAACTTTATTACGGCTGTTAAAAAAAAAAAATTCTACCGGCCGGTACAGGCTCATACGGCTGTAAAAAATATATATATATACAAACCGGGACAAGCTCATCCGGCCGGAAAAATTAAACAAAAAATGTACCACTTCAAACTCTTACGGCTGTTAGAAAAAAAAAATTCTACCGGCCAGTACAGGCTCATACGGCTGTAAAAAAAAAATACAAACCGGGACAAGCTCATCCGGCTTGTTTTTGTTTATTTTATATGTTTGTTGCTATTTTATTTTGTCCTTGGTTTTTTTTTTTTTACAGCCGTATGAGCTTGTCCCGGTTGAATATTATTTAATATTAAAAATTCAATGTATTGGCATAAACTGACAACATGTTGACTATGGTGGGGTCCTCATATTAAAATAAAAGCCGGTACAAGTTGTGTCGGGTGGGATATATTTATGTTTCATCTCAGCCTTCCAATAAGTTTATCAACGGTATAAAAAGAGGGTGTTGCACAGTACTCACAGCAACCGGTTGCTATGGAAGGGCTCCCTATATATATATATATATATATATATATATATATATATATATATATATATATATATATATATATATATATATATATATACGGGTTTCCATCCACAGCAACTAGTTGCTGTGGAGCAACCCCTTTTTTGTCATGTTTAATTTTTTTTTTTTACTCCAGTCGAAATTTCAACAAGCCAAAAAAGGAGTTGCTCTACAACAACCAGTTGTTGTGAATGAAACTCCTATATATATATATAATGTATATATATATATATATATATATATATATATATATATAATACAAATGATTTTGAGTTTTTCGCTCACTCAATAAATCATCTGGGCCGTCTAAAGTTTAGGATAAATCTTATCGTCCATACAGTGCGAAGGCACGAGACACGTCTAGTATATATATATATATATATATATATATATATATATATATATATATATGAAGAGGCAGATTTTCTGAAAAATTCAGTGGGGACCTCTGCCCCAGTTTTGGGTCCGCCCCTGCCTTCATTTGTCAGTTGTCACCAAATCTTGTTTCGTCCATAACAAAATTAACAGTCAAGATTAAACAAAATAAGACATTCTGTGATAGAATGTTGCAGAACAACTTAACTACACATCACTAAATTGTGGAAAAGGAAAGTTGTTTTACTATTAGTTCAAAATTAGTAGCAATGATAGGAGAGGAAAATAATCCTCTTTCGATGAGAAAATAAAGATTTTTCTTAACCTAAATAGAGCGGGTTTGTACTCTTTTTTTTTAAACTACTTCTAAACTATATATTTCATATCCAGACTGATCGTTTTTCTCTTCTACAACACAGTTGTGTCATGTTTAATTTGGAGTGATTTATAACAAATTTTATTATAACAATAGTTGGTCAAACAAATTTTTTGATTGTCTAAATAAAACTACTTTTCAAAATTAATTTTTAAACCATTTCGTTATTAATAAAAACGGATATTTTTTTAAAAAAAATTGAACCGTTTATTTCTCTTATAGATGATCAAAAATGTATTTGCCTGAATATTTTCTTAACAACTATTTTTCATATATATATATTGGGAAAATAGAGTGTGTCTTAGACACGCACAAACTTGTGTGTTATTACTTTAAGAAATTTTATTAATTATATATTTGACATTTCACCATTTTTATTAATGATTATTTTGACATTTCATTAATTTGTCAATTAAAATTACATAGTATTAAAATGTAAAATATACACAAATATGTATGTATTTAAGACACATACTCCCCTTTATTATATATATTATACGGCAGATGTAGTGAGTATGTCTTAGTTGGTAAACAGTAGCAAGATCTGGACATATATGAAAAGAAAATATACGTGTATAATGTGCAATAACGACCTTTCCCACTCTAATTACCTTCCATTGCACGCCTCTCCCACATCTTTATTTCTCTCTCTCTCTCAAGTCTCACCTCCTTCTCTTTATATACAAACAAACCTTCTCATTCCTCTCCTCTCCTCTCCAAATATTAACCTCTCCTCAAAATGTCTACAGATCTACAAGAATTTCGGCAACTAGACCTACCGGATATCCAATTACCTCCTATCAAAATCAAGCCCACTAATAATTCTCCAGAATCCACCGATCTCTCAATTCAATTAGAAGACACCGACGACGAATGCCTAACGCCGACCTCACCTGAGCATAAGATTCCGGCGATCCTCAGCTGCCCACCACCGCCGCGGAAGCAAAGGCCGGCGGCGGTGTCGTGTAAGAGGAAATTGGAATTCTTCGAGATTGTGGGACGAGAAGAGATCGAGTCGTTTTTCAGGTCGTATTGTTGTAAAGGGAATATTAGCATGAAGAAGAGAAGGCAGGTGTGCATGTAAATTAATGAATTATGGGTATAGAAGTTTTAGAGGATGGGATTGCGGAAGAAGAAATGATCAAGCAATTCCCAGCTGCTTATTTCCACTTATGAATTTTATGTATTTTTTATTTTTTTACAATTACACTTATATGTCAATTATTATTATTATTATTATTATTATTATTATTATTATTATTATTATTATTATTATTATTATTATTATTATTATTAAATCATATATGGACCTAATCAACAAAATTAAGATGATTTGGATCCGAATCATATTATATTATGTGCTTGTTTTTTTATCTGTAGCTGCATATTGCAAACGCATGCATCTGAATTGCGTTTGGGATGAAGTTGTTTAGAATTTTATTTTATTTTCGTAAATTTAATTATGGAGCTGAAATTTCATTTGTTGTTTAGTTAGAATTATAGCAGTTGTAGCTGAAATGATGCAAAATTATATATTAAAAAAAGAGTTTTTAATTTTATTTACCACTTTTAATAGCTGCATATTTGTGAAAAAAATTTCTTTGGTGAATTATAGAGTGCTAGAAATATAGTTGGTTGGTTTGTTAATTGCTTTTGTTTTGAAGAAAGGAGGTTGTGGACTTTTAGATGGGTTCATTTTAGTTACTGCATATATATATATATATATATATATATATATATATATATATATATATATATATATATATATATGTTGAGATGGCTGATCTACATTATGCTTGATTATTGACAATTAATAATATATATATGTTGAATAATTGACACGGCTTTGTGATTTTTATAAATTAAAAATAGTTTTTTTTCTCTCTCCCTCTCTTTAATTTAGAGGGGAGAGAGTGGACATTTGGATTTATTAGTATAAACAAAATGAGGCAATGTGCATTATCATGCACCATTCACAAATAAATAGCTAGGAGATTAATTTTTTGTTCCTATTAAAAGTTTCTATATATAGAATGATTGGGAAAAGGAAAAATAAAAAGAATAGGAGTATTATTATTTCATTTTATATTAATCAATTAATGTCATGAGAAAAGTCTTCATAAGAAATAATTTCAATTAATCACCTCAAGTTTGAAAAAAAAAATTAGTCAATTTATTGATGATTATTTGTTTGTTTATATATATGACCTTTTAAGATTTAATATATATATAGAGATGAATTTTTATATAGTCATTCTGAATTAACTGAATTGACAAAAAAAGTATAAACTCGTAACCACTTTTTTTCCCCAAGTGTATTCGAAATAACTGTTTTAATATACGTAATATATACTCTACAAATTATGCATATCTTTAGTAAATTTAAGCAACTTATATTTGTTTTGTGTAGGTGTTTGACTTTATGGTTTAATTTCTATAATTAGTGACATATCGAAGAAAAATAAAAAATAGTCTCTTAATTGGCATAAACTTAATTATAGTTTATAACTAATAACCTATATATATATATATATATATATATATATATATATATATATATATACACACTCACGCGCGCGAGGAGGATCAAGTGCATACCACTGTATTTAACATACTTTGCTCACCACCTTTCGCGACTCGCGACGGTTCAGTTCCTCGCGTATATCAGAGAACTGTCGTCTTAGTTTTTAGCGACGCATCGAACCGTCGCCATAATATTTTTTATGGTTCGTCGCTAAAGGTGATGAGTAAGCTGGTATGTAAAATAAAGAGGTATGCACAAAAAACGAACTGCATATATGTATATATATATATATATATATAGGGGTTCCATCCACAGCAACCGGTTGTTGGGAGCAACCCATTTTTGGCCAGCCGCTACAGTCTGTACCCACCCTTATGCAATTTTTTTTTTATAAGCCGCTACAACCTGTAGCGGCTGGCCAAAAATGGGTTGCTCCCAACAACCGGTTGATGTGGATGGAATCCCATATATATATATATATATATATATATATATATATATATATATATATATATATATCTAATAAAATACAAATGATTTTGAATTTCTCGCTCACTTAATAAATCATCCGGGCCGTTCAAAGTTTGGGATAAATCTCACCGTTCATACATCTATCTAATAAAATACATCTATCTATCTAATAATCTAATAATAATTTAATAAAATACAAATGACTTTAAATTTTCCGCTCACTCAATAAATTATTTTGGTCGTTCAAAATTTGAGATAAATCATATTGTCCATACAGTGCCGGAGGCACGGGACCCAACAAGTATATATATATAGAACCAGTTTGATATTATCAGTCATATCAACGAGTTCCATTATAGTGAAATAATTGTTAATTAATCTTCATTTTTTTTATATTAAAAGTTCAATCTCTTAAAATCTTAATTGTAAAAATGAGAATTCTAAGGAGAGTCGATATGCCTTTGGGTTAGCCACTAGATGAACTTCCCTAATTTTTAATACTAGATGTCTTGATGTAAAATTTCAACTACATTCTTGCATTGTAGAAATTTTAATTATTTTTTTTGAATTTTGTGCTAAAATTTAAAGAAGTGGGGGCTCAAAAGTCTTTCATGAAAATAGGCAAATTTTTTATTTATTTATATACAATTGTAAAAATGTAATTAACAGTATATGCACAAAATACAATTTCAAGCAAAATTGTCTATAACATTTTGAAGTAAAACAATATATGGACAAAGTATAATTTCAAACATAATTGCTGATTATATTTTGATTGATGAGATCTTAAGGAAGAGTTTTAATTTTTCTAAATAACATAGGTCTTGATGAGAACTTCAAATAAAAGGAAAAAGGAAAAACAAAAAGAGAGGTCTAGATGTAATTTGGGTGACTTTAAATACGACAGATGGGATAATAAATATGAACCAAAAATTAATTATCTGAATTATTCTGGGCCATGGCTTATTTATTAAATTATCCACTATCTGCCAATTAAATTTTGAGAATTTATTGATAAAGACGAGATCATAAACAAGAAATAAAAAGGGGAAAACAAAAATAAAAGAAAACTGAAATTTCTAATTAATTTTGAAATATTAAAAAATAAAAAAGATTACCGAATATTATCAGCTGCGAGTGTGACCAGGTCCTATATATGTTTTGATGATGGAAAAAGGGTAAGCAAATTTAAAGATAATTAATTGGGTGATTTAATGGCTTAATTATAAAATTACCTACTTATAGTTGTTTAATTAAGTGAGCTTCAGTGTTGCGTATGAAATTGATAGCTGAAGATTTGGTTGAAAAAGTAGATTACCTACCATTAAAAATAAGATTAGAGTTAGTCAGAATACACATGACCTTACCAAGGCCAGGAATCAACCAACCACCATTCAAGAAACCCTCTTTATAATATATCTTAAACCATAAGCTACTTAATTTTGACGGAATAAAGGGCATACTTAGAGATATTAAACGTACGTATAAACACTATACACACACATATATATAAACAGGGCAAAAAGTATATGAACAGAGTAAATATTTTATTTTAGACAAGTATACCTTTATTAATTTATGTTATTATTTTTCATATTATTTTAATACATTTGTCTAAAACGAAATTATTATTGTTCCAAATGCTTTTTATTCTCTCTCTCTCTCTCTCTCTCTATATATATATATATATATATATATATATATATATATATATATATATATATACGGAGAGGATCAAGAACACTCTCCTTAAATAGCACTCCGCCTTAAATAGCACTCTTTTATCAAAACGACGTAGTTTTGGAGGGACGCAGTGATATTTTTGTAAATACGCGGTGGCATTGTATTTATAAAAATGCCACCACGTCCCTCCAAAACTACGTCGTTTTGATAAAAGAGTGCTATTTAAGGTGGAGTGCTATTTAAGGAGAGTGCTCTTGATCCTTTCCATATATATATATATATATATATATATATATATATATATATATATATATATATATACAGAAATGATCAAGTAAAGAATCCCTTACTTTCTTAAAATAAAGGACTTTTTTTGTTTTTTTTTTTTGCTTTTTTTTTAAAACAACTAAAAAAAAGTTTAATATTTTATGGAACTGAAATTTTTTCATAATATAATGTTTTGGGCGTAATTTAGATACTTATACCAAAAAATGTATGTACAGTCTGCACAGACTGTACATACCTATTTTGTTATACGTATCCAAATCACATCCAAAATAATGTATTATATAAAAATTTCAGTTCTATAAAATATTAAACTTTCTTTTAGTTGTTTTTTAAAAAAATAAAAAAAAAGCAAATAAAAAAAAATCCCTCATTTTAAGAAAGTAAGAGATCCTTTACAGGATCCGGACCGTATATATATATATATATATATATATATATATATATATATATATATATATATATATATATATGCCGCTCTTTATGCATGTGGACCGCATGCTGACCAACTTTAGCGAGAAACAAAATCGTCGCCATAAGATCTGAATCGGGCTATAGTGACAGTTTTGGGCTATGGCGACCGTTCAGACCCTATAACGACAGGTTCAGCGAAGTTTTTGTTTATCGCTAAATGCGAACCACCCGCATAGGAACCTTTATATATATATATATATATATATATATATATATATATATATATATACAAAACCGATCAGGTGAGGACTCCCTTACTTTGTTAGAATGCGGACCTTTTTTTGTTTTTTTTAAAATAACTAAAAAAAATATTTAATATTTTATGGAACTGATATTTTTCAATAATATAATATTTTTGGCGTGATTTGAATACCTATACCAAAAATTGGTGGTACAGTCTGCACAGACTGTACAAACATATTTTGTTATACGTATCCAAATCACATCCAAACCACTGGATTAGTAGGGGATGGTATGAGTTTTTTTAACCATTCGCTACTAGTTGTACGGATCTTATCATGATAGTTATTTCTTATTTTCAATGATATAGATGGTGTATATTTATAAAGATCCATAGGAAATATATATATAGGATCAAGATCATTCCTCTTAAATAACATTTCTCCTTAAATAGCACTCCTTTTTTAAAATGACTTCGTTTTGGAGTGACTTCAAAGAGAGTGGTTCCACTTATTTTTCTTTTATTTACAAAAATGACACACGCGGCCACTCCAAAACGACGTCGTTTTAATAAAGGAGTGCTATTTAAGGAGGAATGTTATTTAAGATGAATGCTCTTAATTCTTGCTCTCTCTCACTATATATATATACAGATTTGATCAGGTCCGGACTCCCGGACCTGATCAAATCCGGACCCAATTTTTTTTTTTTGCAGAACAACTAAAAAAAAAAATTATGGAATTGATATTTTTCCATAATACAGTGTTTTTTGTGTGTTTTTAATACCTACACCAATCAATGTATGTGCAGTCTGCCCAGACTGTACAGACATGTTTTGTTATAGGCATCCAAATCACGCCCAAAACACTGTATTATGTAAAAATTTCAATTTCATAATTTTTTTTTTAGTTGTTTAAAAAAAAAGCAAAAAAAAAAAAATCCCGTATTTTAGTACAGTCCGGGATCCCGGACTGGATCCGGACTGTATATATATATATATATATATATATATATATATATATATATATATATATATATATATATATATATATATATATGAAATGGATCAGGTCCGGACCTCCCGGACGGGAGAAAATTCGGACCCAATTTTTTTTTTTTTTGTAGAACAACTAAAAAAAAAAATTATGGAACTAAAATTTTTCAATAATACAGTGTTTTGGGTGTGTTTTTAATACCTACACAAACCAATGTATGTACAGTCTGCCAAGATTGTACAGACAAGTTTTGTTATAGGCATCCAAATCACGCCCAAAACACTGTATAATGTAAAAATTCCAATTCCATAAATTTTTTTTTTTAGTTGTTTCAAAAAAAAAGTAAAATAAAAAAGGTCCGAATTTTATTAAAATCCGGGAGTCCGGACCTGATCCGGACTCTATATATATATATATATATATATAACGCAGGATATGAGATGAGACGCAGGATATGAGATGAGACAGGAGAGTAGACTAAAAATAAGTCACTATGAACTCTGTTGGGTTTTGTGTTTACTAGCATAAGTGGGCTATCTAATTGGGCCTCACCCCCAGTAGGCCCATCAAGCATTATGCTCCTACACTAGATTTCTAAGTCAAATAAGTTCGGGCTCGTTGCCTCTTGCCGCTTAAACTAATTACAATATCTAATATTAAATCTTGTATAGTAGTTAACTTTACTATAAGATATCTACTATAGAATTCCTACTAGTAATTGTAATTCTATTGAGACGGTTTAACGAAACTAAAAGTACAAGATAAACAATAATGTTATGCTTGGATTGAAGTAATAAAGGTAAGAATGGAATGACTCATTTATATTGAATGAAAAAATTATGTTTGGTTGCGATTGGAATAGATTGAATATTCTTATTTCTCTAAAATTTATGAATTTTATTCTTTAGGGTAGAGAAAATATGAAATAACTCATTTCAACTAGAATGGAATAATCATACTATTCTCCATTCCATTCCTTCAATCCAAACATAACGTAAAGGTATACAATCTTACTCTCACGCAAGAGGTATCTTCAATGGCTCAAGTCGTTAAGTTCTTTCTGGTGGTTCCTTTAGTGCAGATTCCTTTCTAAGTTGGTGGTTGAACATGCAGATAAATTTGAGCATTAAGAGACCCATTTGTAAAATAAAAGTATGAATACTAATATATCTTTGTTTTATATATACTTTTAAAAATAATAAATTGTTAGTTTAGTAGTATGATATAATAATATTTAAGATTTTAAGGTAAGAAATATAAGTAGAATTGAGCAAAAAACGGGTAAAATCGAATAATCGATCATAACAAAAAATGGAATTATTTTGATTATTCGGTTATTTTCTGCAATTCGATTATAACCGGTTTACTATCCGATTTTCGGGTTTGGATACGATTACTAAAATTTTAATATTCGATTACCTGAATAACCGAATAAACATTTAAAAAAAAATTAAAGACTAAGGTTGTGTTTGATAAATTTGGGAATTAAGATCTGAATGATTATGATGTCTTAATAAATTAGATCATCTGAATGGTTATGAGGTCTGAATCTAAAAAAATTGTTTGATAACTAAAAAGTAAGTTGTCTCTTAATGACACTATTTTATCATTTTAAAGGATAAAATTTTATTTAATAATTTTAAATATTCAATTTAATAAAAATGAGTGCATAATATTGTTTAATATATTTATATAAAAAAAATTAGCAAAAAAAAATTCATTAAGAGGTATCTCTTAATTATTAAGATTTCATTTTATATCTTACCGATTAAGAGGCATTCAGAGGTAACAAAAAATAAAACAAACAGCATCATGCCTCTTAGCGAATAAGAGGCAGTCCATTAAGAAGCAATCAGATGTAAACAAACAGCACCTAACTCTTTAAGAGTTAATACTTGCAACTCAGTACTCACTCTCCTCCACAACCACTTTGCCTTTCATTAGTTAGCTTCTGCCAACTCTCCTCTCGTCCACAACCAAATGACCCAAAGACTCCTCCACTCCGGCCTCTCCCCAACCCCGGCCTCCACCTTCGGTCCCCCGCCCCTCTGCGTTTATGGGCCTTTAAAGTCTCATATCTCATCTCTCATCTTAGATCTGCCTCTCATGTCTTAGATCTCATCTCTCAAGTCTCATATCTCATATCTCACAAAGTGAATAGTGAACACCTTGAAGGTATTATAGACTTGTAGTATCTGTTTTGTGGGTTCATGAGTCATTCAAAGTTGGAATACTTTTTTCAAGAATTAGAAGACAATTTGAACTGATGGGTACTTTACCAAAAGTAACATACAGACACACAATTTGAATCTTTGATGACTAATCACTCTAAGAATAATGCTAGAGACACAAACTATTTTATAAACATTTTACAAATTGTTGATGTGGCATACTCCACATCAGCATATTGTGTGGGACCGAACACTATATTAAACAATTTGTTGATCAATAGGCTGACGTGGAGTATGCCACATCAGCAATTTATAAAATGTTTGTAAAATAGTTTGTGTCTCTAGCACCACTCATCACTCTAATACTCTATAGTTAACTGTTGAGACTTATTTGTCTGAATCGTTTAAAGGTTATATGTTTTTGAATCAGATATTGGTTCATCAATATGGTAATTAGATATTTGTAATGACTTTTTTTTTGTTTGGTAAAAATGAAATTTAATTTCGGTTATTAACCGAGATTATCAAATAGTAAATTTGGTTATTCGGTTTTTGGTTATTCGGTTATTACGTAATTCGGTTAATTTTTAGGACACCAAAATTATATAAATTTTGGATATCGGTTATTACCGAATATTCTATTCGGTTTGGTTATAACCGAATGATCAGTCCTAAATATAAGCATGAATTCTCAAACAAGTACTAAGATAAATAAATGAGAATGTGAGGTTAAGCTAAGACAACAACAAAAGTACAGAAAAAGGGAGCCAAGCAAAGTATATATACTCCATCCACCGTCTACCTTAAGCAAGTATTTCCCTATTTATTGTCGAAAGAAATTAAAGAGAATACAATATATATATATATATATATATATATATATATATATATATATATATATATATATATATATATATATATATATATATATATATATATATATATATATATATATATATATAGGTAATGATCCATATTATGTATTTCTTATGGATCCTTATAGGATATATATCATCTATACTATTGAAAATAAGAAGGAACGATCAAGATTAGAAACTAAAAATCAATGTCCGCTACTAATAGTAGCAGACGATAAAAAAGCCATTTAGCGTCCGTTACTATTGTTAGTTCTCAGCAGGCACAATAGTTATCTAAAGGGGGGGGGTTGAATAGATATTTAAAAAATCTTTTCGTTTTAATCTTGTTAGTTGATGATGATTAAAACTTAGCGGAATTAATGTTTGTTTTAATCTCCTTTACGAAGTAGTGGAGTTATGAGAGTGAGGCAGTTATGGCAGATATAGCAGTTATAGTAAGAAAGTAAAAGACACAGTCGTTTTAAGTGGTTCAGATCACTTAAAGCTCCTAGTCCACTCTTCTACTCCTCGAGTAGGAAATCCACTAAGGATGTCTTTTACAACTTCTGAATCACACAGATTCCTTCTAGACCAGCAGTCTAGGAATTTCTTAGTTCACTCTTGAACTCTTCAAGTCCACCAGACTTGGCTCTCTTACAGTTCACTTAGAAATCTTTAAGTCCAGTAGACTTGGAACTTTTTCTTCAGTTGATTGGTAGATGTTGAGTTCTCAATGGTTGCTACTCAGTTGCTGTTTAAGCACTTGTTCAAAAGAACTGAGTAGCTGAGCAAGCTTTTCTATTTCTCAGATCGTAGAGTTGAGCTTTGAGAGTTCTGTACATTTTTGTTCAGTGCTTGCTTGCCTCTCTCATCTGCTTGATTTGCATATATGTGATCTTGAAAACTATCCGTTGGATCCATTCGTTGAAGCATTAAATGCGTTTGACCTTTCTGTTCTTTGATGGAGACTTTTCTGCACATCTTCTGAAATTGCATTCTGGCCCACTGACACAGCAGACTGCTTTCTCACCTAACACTTGAAAATGTGTTTCCCCCCTTACCAAAGGTACTTTTCTTAGCTTCTTCAATACGCTTCTTTGTTGCATACTAAGGATATTTATTATGACTTTGGGACTGGTGAGTACTACAACGTTTAGAATCAATTCCTCATATGTTGGAGTTTGTCTCCACATAAATCGTGAGGCTTGATGCTTCTGACATAAGACAGATGATACTCTACGATTCAGATCATGGTACTCTACGATTTAGATCGTGGTACTCTACGATTCAGATCGTGGTGACTTGTCCCCTTGGTGCTTGGTCTGATGCTATCAGCCGAGAGCACTACGATTTCTCTTAACTATTTTCACACTACGATCTTCGCTTGCTTGAGTTGTAAACTCTACGTTTCCGAGAGTACATTACGATCTTTGAGTTGGCTCGACAAATGTTGGGACCACTTTATGATTTCCGAAGAGGCCCTTCAAGGCAGGCACACTACGATCCTTGAAGCTCTACGTTTCTGCCTTGACTTCTGTAATGTTGATCAGATTGATACACTACGAATTCTTCGAAGCCTATCTATTACATCTCAAGATCAACCTAACAGCTTTGATCTCTCTATCTATACATTCATTTCCAGAATGATACACATTAAGAGCTTAGATCAACCTAACAAATTTGATCTATCACTAAGTCTTTGTACATATATTCCTTGAAGGACTTTACAAATAATCATGAGCATTTATGTTTAAACATCAAATTAACATATGAATTCTCCCAACAATCTCCCCCTATTTGATGTTAACATAACCAAGGAGATTTTGTTTTCATGATTATTAGTATGTAGATGCAATTTTAGGAAATTTAAACATGACTTAGTATTTTAGTGAGCAGCTGAAATTTCTAGAGAATAAGCATGAATTTATTGATGATTGAAGAGTATTACAATTTAGCTTTACATCAATAAGAATTTAAACTTTCACTTATCTCTATTTTTTTGATCTTTTGCGTGGAGGATTGGCATACTCCTCAGTCCTTCTTTTACTGCTTACTTCATCCCTTCTGGCTATCTCTTCTAGCTCACTTGGGCTTATCCTTGGGTTGTGATCATGCCTATTCATGAATACAGGATCTCCAATTGGCATTCTTAGGCCTGTGGTGGTCACATTTTGTGAGCTGGTAGCTGGCCCTTGACTCCTTATTGGCTGAGCCATCAAGACTTCCTGCTGATCAGATCGTTAAGTCTGATTGCTTGATCGTGGAGTCTGTTGGTGGAATTGTCATGTAGGAGGGCTTCTTGACGCTTGAGTGTGAAATTGTCCTCTGCCTCTTCCCTGTCTTCCTTGAACTCCTCTGCCTTTGCCCTAGCCTCCTTGAACTCCTTTCCCTTTATTCTCCCACTTTATGCCAACATCAAGGGTTCGAATGTCTTCAGATAGTCGAGTCACTCCTTGGACAAGTTCGTTGAGTTGGCTTTGCGTTTGAGCAATGTCCTCTCGATTTTCCTTGACCAAGGCTTCAGATCAAGCTTCTTTGTTCCGGAGGGTAGCTAGAACAGTGTCAGTTTGCTATTCTTGGTTTACATAGGCTTTCTAAAATTCTGTGACTGAAGCTTTCAGGTTGATGATGTTCTCCATCATAAGGTTATTTTGGGCTTCTTGAGATTTCTGCATTTCAAGAACAGCCTCTCTTTGTTTGGTGGCTATCCGGAAGTGAATCTCATCTCTGTCCTTCATGCTGTGAAGTATTTCCTTGATAATTTCCCTCAGCTTCTTTGTAAGCTCAGCGTTCAGAGTGATGGGGAGATTATTTGCAGCAGTGATCATTTGATTCAGCCAGAGATGAATGTGGTCTGAATGAGTTTCTAGGCTTTCATCGATGTTCTTGACTATGTTCTTGGACACTTCATTCAAGTCATCTTTCGTGGGCAGATTTGTGAGTGGATCACTAGGTTGAGGATTGTTTAATGGAGGGGATGTTTTCTAGGATTGATCTTGTAGGGAGTAGAGGGCAAGATCGAGATTGAAGTATTCTTTGTTGGACGAGGAGGGAATATTCGATGGAGGGGACTGGGTTCAGATGTTTGAGTTTGGTGATTCTACGATTTGAGGTGGAGACTCTGCAACGAGGCTAGAGTTTGTGATCGTAGAGATGATGGGTTGTGAGAGCAATATGAAGTTTGGAATATCTGGTTCATCAATCACAAACTTTTGGGATTCTGTAATTGAGACTTGACTTGGTGGATTCAAAACTACTTCCAACCAACTTGGGAATTCATAGAATTGGCTTGAAAAAGATAGGGGATAATGGTTTACTCGGAAAAAAGATTGGAATAGATAATACTTCATGCACCACTCTTTAGGAGGGTTCATTTGTGATGAGTTTCTTGGAAAATTTGAATGTGCCTGGGAAACCATGAGCCAGCACAGTGATGGCTGGGTATTTTTTGAAGCTCCAGAACATGTGGTTCCAAGAATTTAGGATTTGGGCTTGATGATATGGCATCATGGGTAGGTAAGAGAACATCTGATTGTAGAGATAACTTCTATACCCATCTTTTCCCACACCAGTGATCTCAAGGTCATCATCATCTTCTTCTCCTTTTTCTTTACTATTTTCTTTTGGGGATTCATGTATCTCAATTACTTCATTTTGCTCTTGCTCTGGTTCTTCCTAATTTTGTGTGGAAGTAGCTTCTTCGGTTAAGGGAATATCATGAGGCTCCCTCTCAACTTGATCATCTTCTAGTAAGCTCAAAAACTCCCGCTCAGCTGGAGCATTTTCTAGAGCTTCAGACATCTCCCCCTCAGCTGGTGTATTCTCTATCATAAGAACATCAGGGATTTCCCCCTCAGTTGGAGCATCGTCCTCTTGGCTTGCTTTAGACAGTTCCTTTTTGGCAGTCATACTCTTGTCTTCCTCCTTGAGCATTTTTTCATTTTCAAGGATATATTTCTTGACCAGCTTTCTTCTTGATTTTCTAGACTGAGTCACAGCCTCAAGACTTTCTTGAACTTTAGTTTTGTCCTGTTGATCACCCAGACTATCAGATGTGGTAGATTCTTTGCTCGAGGTGTTTGGTCTGGTCTGTACGATCAGTAGAGACTCTACGATTAAAGAGATGGATGGCCTTTTGGATTTGTGGCTGACCTTATTCTTCTTCAGTAGCTTAGATATGGTGGCTCTATCTTCTTCTGCTTAAGCCTGCTGTTACTTCTTTCTCAGGATCCTTAGAGTCTCAATGTCAGAGGATTCTACTGGTTTATCAGTTGTGGATCCCTGGGGTTCTTCTTCCATTCTAGCCTTAAGCTTCCACTTGCTCTTGCTTTTTCTGATAAGGACAGAGGGTTCTCCTTTGGTTGTTTCTTCTTCTTCTTCGATCTCCTTGACAACAGACATATTTCCTGGAAGGCCTGAATCCTTCAGATCACCAGTTCTTCCACTGGACTAGGTCATCATGCGTACATACTCAGCTGGGTTCCTTTTCCAATTCTCTAACAGTTGCTGAGTCATTCGTCTGTTTGGGTTGATAGCTTCTCCTTCATCGTCCCCAATTTTGTCACCCAGAGCAGACTGTAGAATGATACTTATAAATCGCCCGTAGAGCATCTTTTGAGGGCTTTTTGACTTTTTTTGAGTTGGTAATCCACTTTCCAATCCATTCAAACAATATGGCTCCATAGTTAAGTTGTATTCCATAACACAAGACAATCATGAGCTTGAGTTGTACTTCATTCACAGAGTCATGACCTGAGCTCTTGTAATATATACATTTTCCAACAATATCAGCTAGAAATTCATACCTCTGTGGAAACTCCTTCTTCTTGTATCCTTTCACAGAGGGGAATTTCTTGTAATGCATTCTTTTAAGTTCCTCTTGGAAGCCCATGCTATCTATGAATGGACATCCTTCAGATTTGAGACCTAGGGCAAGGTTGATGTCTTCGGCCTTCAGTCTGATTTCCACTTCCTTTACTTTCGTAGTGATGGTGTCGTTTTCAAACACACCATTCTTGTAGAATTCTTTCACTAGTTTGGGGTAGATCAATGTATCTGTACCTAAAGCTTCTTCGAGACCCGCCTTCTTTAGTAACGACAGAGTCTTATGAAATTTGTGTTCAGTTGTTTTGAACTCGTCAAAATAGAGTCTGTAGCTGGAGACAACATTGGAAGCCACCATTGATTTTTTTGCAGGAAATGTGATTGACTGAGCTTTCTTCTAATCTAGGGTTTCTGTTTTGAGAAAGGATGAGGGAGATAATCTTTTGAACTTTTGATTTGAAAAAGGCACGTTCAAATAGTACATGTAACTTCTCTCTCTCCATTTTGCTTAGTGGGACAGGTGTCGACTTTTACTTGGCTCTACAAATTTGACTGATAATGATTGTATTAATTTGCCCTTGGCTCCTGCAGAGCTGATGTGTCCTTAGGGAGGACTACAATCGTTAAGGTAGTTTTGTTATCATTGAGTTTGCTTTGCATTTGTCGAGTCTGAATTACGATCATTGAGTCTGTCCAACAATCGTCGTGTCTGAGCTACGATCGTCGAGTCTGTCCAACAATCGTCATGTCTGAGCTACGATCGTTGAGTCTGTCCAGCAATCGCCATGTCTGAGCTACGATCGTCGAGTCTATTTAGAAATCGTCGAGTTTATTCCAGCAATTGTCGTGTCTGAACTAAGATCATTGAGTCTGACCAGATCCTGGTGATGAGTTTTTGACTTAGCATTCTTTTAAGGTAGCTCAGGAAGGGCCAACATCTTGGAATGAGTCAAGGGTTAGGTTTGTTCCTGAGGCGCTTATCAGAGAGATTGCTTTGTTTTGAGACTTATCATCGCAGGATGCTCCTCTTGATGGTTAGGGTTCTGCTATCGCCGAGTCTTCACTACGATGGTTGAGTCTATGCTACGATCATTTTCTTTCATGTCACTTCAGCTCTACAATCGTGGACTTCCCTTGATCATGTTTACGATTTTGAGCCTATCCTTTTGTATCTGTTATGGTTAGCACAAACTAGAGCATATATTTCATAGTTGTAAATTTAGCATGCCTAGCTCACTTATTAATTTATTAAATCTGGATTCATCTAGAGGTTTTGTAAAAACATCAACAAGTTGATTTTCAATAGGGATATATTGTAAAGATATAGTTCCATTTTGCACATGATCCCTAATGAAGTGATACCTTATTTCTATATGCTTAGTCCTAGAATGCATAACATGATTATAAGTTATTGCTATGGCACTTGTGTTATCACAGTGAATGGGAATGGATTTGAATTCAAACCCATAGTCAGCTAGCTGATTTTTTATCCATAAGATCTGAGAACAGGAGCTGCCAGCAGCAATATATTCAGCTTCTGCAGTTGAAGTAGATACCGAGTTTTGCTTCTTGCTAAACCAGGACATAAGTCTATTTTCTAGCAATTGACAGGTGCCACTGGTACTCTTTCTATCTATTTTACATCCTGCAAAATCAGCATCTGTGTATCCTGTTAGTTTAAATGAGGATTCCTTGGGGTACCATAGCCCCAAGTAAGGTGTACCCTTGAGATACCTGAAAAATCTTCTTTACAGCAGATAAATGTGATTCTTTAGGGTTAGCCTGAAATCTAGCACATATGCATGTTGCAAACATTATGTCTGGTCTACTGGCAGTTAGATATAAAAGAGAGCTTATCATACCTCTGTATTGAGTTATATCAATACTTTTACCTTTTTAATCTTTGTCAAGTTTGGTTGCAGGAGCAATTGGGGTTTTCATGGGAGAGGCTGATTCCATGCCATACTTATTAAGTAAATCTTTGATGTACTTGGCTTGGTTTATGAAGATTCCTTCATCAGTCTGCTTTACTTGTAGTCCAAGGAAGAAATTTAGCTCACCTATCATGCTCATTTCAAACTTGCTCTGCATTAACTTGGAGAATCTCTTGCATAACTTTTCGTCAATAAAACCAAAAATAATATCATCAACATATATTTGAACCAATAAGACTTTTTCTTTATGCTTTCTAAGAAATAATGTGGTATCTACTCTACCTCTAGTAGACCCATTTTCAATCAGGAAGTTAGTTAGTGTTTCATACCATGCTCTAGGTGCTTGTTTAAGACCATATAAGACTTTGTCTAATCTATAAACATAATTGGAAAGAGATGGATTGATGAAACCTGGAGGTTGCTCTACATAGACTTCTTCTTGAAGTTCTCCATTCAGGAATGCACTTTTGACATCCATTTGGAAGACCTTGAACTTCATGTGAGCAGCAAAGGCAAGAAAGATTCTGATGGATTCTAGTCTGGCAACAGGTGCAAATGTCTCATCATAATCAATGCCTTCTTCTTGAGAATAACCCTTGGCCACCAGTCTTGCCTTATTTCTGGTTATAACTCCATCTTCATCCATCTTGTTTCTGAAGACCCACTTGGTTCCAATGACAGGATGACTCTTTAGTCTTGGTACCAATTTCCATACTTTGTTTTGTTCAAATTGGTTGAGTTCTTCCTGCATGGATTCTATCCAGCTGGAGTCTTCCATAGCATCCTCTATCTTCTTTGGTTCCACTTGTGATAGGAAACTTAGATAAAAGCATTCATTCTGTGTGGTAGCTCTTGTTTTGACTCTTTCACTTGGATCTCTAATGATTAGATCTTGAGTGTGATCTCTAGCCCATCTATTTCTGGTTGGAACATCTGTCTTGATACCTTCTTGTCTTAAATCTTCAAGATCTATTTCTTCTTCTTGGTGTGGAGGTTCGTTATCTTGCGTAGACCTCTCTACGATCTCATTTTCTTGCTCAACGATTTCACTATCTGGCACTACGATCGTAGTGTTGAGATCGAGGACTTCATTCGTAGTGTCTGCACTATCGGTCGTAGTGTCTTGAAGCACTGATTTGTCTAAGTCTGTTTCATCAAAGATGATGTGAATTAAGACTTCAACACTCAGTGTCTTCTTGTTGAACACTCTGTATGCCTTACTGTCTGTTGCATATCCAAGAAAGATTCCTTCGTCTGAATTGGGTTAAAATTTTGTTAGGTACTGCTTTCCATTGTTGAGAATGTAGCATGCACAGCCGAATACATGAAAGTAGCTGACACTTGGCTTTCTTCCTTTCCACACTTCGTAGGGTGTCTTCTTGATTGTAGAGTGTATCAGTGATCTATTCTGCGTGTAACATGTAGTGTTGACAGCTTCTGCCCAGAAGTATTTAGGTAAATGAGCTGCTGCTAGAAGAGTTCTTCTAGCCGCTATCAAAGTTCTGTTCTTTCTTTCAGCTACACCATTTTGTTGAGGAGTTCATGGAGCTGAGAAGTTATGACTGATGCCATTGTCTGTGCAGAACTGGTCCATTTCTGAGATGTCGAATTCTTTTCCATGATCACTCTTTATAGACTTGATTTTCTCTCCTTTCTCGTTCATCACCAGTTTGAACATCTTGATCAATTAGGAGCTCATTTCATTTTTTGAAGTTAGGAAGAATATCCATGTGAATCTGGTGTAGTCGTCGACTATAACTAGAGAGTATCTTTTTCCTCCAAGACTAGTTGTTGGAATTAACCCAAATAGATCCATGTGGAGTAATTGTAGGGGCTTGTCGATAGAGTTGACAGTTTTGCTCGTGAATGAGCTTCTAGTTTTCTTTCCAAGCTGACAGGCATTGCATGGCCTTTCTTTTATGAAGTTGAACTTAGGTAGGCCAGCAACGAGATCTTTTGATGTCAGTTTAGACATGCTTTTGAAGTTTAAGTGGGACAACCGCTATGCCATAGCCATCTCATTTCTTTAGATGCTTTTGCTAGAAAACATATTATCTCATTTGAGCTTAGTTGACTAAGATTCATTGTGTAGACATTTCCTTCTCTTATCCCGGTTAGCTTTACAGCAGATGTCTTTAGATCTCTGACTTGACAGTGGTTGTTGAGGAATGTTACTTGGTGAACCTTGTCGCAGAGTTGGCTGATGCTTAGAAGGTTGTGTTAGAGACCTTCCACATATGCTATTTTCCTGAAAGATACTGCACCATTGCCAACAGAGCCGTATCCTCTTGTCTTACCCGAGCCGTTGTCTCCAAAGATGACTGAGGGACCCTCCTTTTCTATGTAGTTCAATAGAAGGGCTTTGTTCCCTGTCACGTGTCTTGAGCATCCACTGTCTAGATACCAGGTTGTGATCATGGAGCTCTTCCCCTGTCATAAAGTTTAACCTTTATTTTGGTACCCATATTTGTATGGGTCCTATTTTGTTAGTGCCCTTGGGGACCCAAATCTGTTTGATCTTGGGTCTCACATGCATGGAATTATAATAGCACTTGGCAGCCTTGTGACCAAATTTATTGCATATAAAACATCTAGTATGATGCATGCCTGTGTGTGTATGATTATTCATCCTCCATTTGGACTTGTGTGATTCTTTAGTTGTCCTTTTATTAAACTGATTCTCCTTCTTCCACGTGTCCTTGGATTTCATAAATAGTGATGAGTGTGCCTTACCTCTACTGTACCTTCCTAGTTGATTCGTAGAGTTGATATTACTTGACTCTACAATTCTTCGAGGTTGGTGAGTAGAGGTTGGGTTACTCTTCTCTTTTATGAAGCCCAGGCCATCGTGAGACCTTTTACTCCTTTGAGTATGGATGGAAACAGTAGAACAAGGTTGAACTGGTTCTTCCTTCTATGAGGATTTCACAAAGGTAATTCTTCCACTAAAACTTGAGGCATTACTAGTGCTAGTTTCCTTTGTCTTTTCCATACATGGCTCTGAGATGGATTCCCCAAAGTCTAGGCCTGTTCTGTCGAATGTACTTCTCTGACTAGAGAGCAGGGAGTCCATGGATGATGAGGATTTGTTCCATGTAGAGATAGTCTTTTCTAGTTTCTCAATTTTAGAGGTTAGATTAGACTCTCGTTGTGTATTGAGTTTATTTGTCTGTTTTAAGATTTCATTCTCAGCCTCAAGCTTGGAGAGAAGGTTAGTACTTAGAAGGGCTGTTTCAAGCTCTTCTTGAACTTTCTTTTTCTCCTCTTGAAGAAGTGAATGATCCTTAGACAAAACTCTGAACCACTTTATGTATTGATGTAGATCAGTGGTTATGCCATGCAGTGCAGTTCTTAAATCATTTATGTCTACATCAGGATAGTTGAAGTCAAATACCTCATCGAGACTTACTTCATGTATGTTGGAGTTTTGTTTGTCCTTTGTATGTTTGGCCATTAGGCACAGATTAACCATTTATGGTTCTTCATCATCTCCAGAATAAGGATTGGAGTCATTGTCTGAATCACTCCACTATCCTCCAGCCACCAGGCCTTTGTCTCTTTTCTGAGACCTTTTGTTGCCTTTGTATTCCTTCTTTGCATGTGATTCTTCTTTAGTTTTTCTCTGAGAGGTTTGTTGCAGTTGAAAATGAAGTGGCCAGGCTTCTTGCAGTTGTAAAATAGATCATTCATTTGCTCCTGGCTGCTGTAATTGCTGACCTTTTTTGGCTTGCTGGTTTTGCCTTGACGCATGAACCTTCTTAGTCTTTTTACCAGCATAACATAGTCTTCATCATTGTCTTCATCATAATCAGAGTCAATCTCAGTGTTGAACTTAGATGCACCTTCAGTTGCCTTGAGAGAAACACCCTTATCCTTCTTTCTTCCTTCTGATAGGGTTTCAGCTCGTTGAGTCAGCTCCAGTTCGTATGTCAGGAGATTACCATATAGTTGTTGAACTGTCATCTCATGAAGATTCATTGACTCTCTTATAGCAGTGGTTTTGGCATCCCACCTGCTTGGTAGGGCTCTCATGAGCTTTATGATCAGATCTTTATTTGGATAGATCTTCCAATATGCTCGTAGAGAGTTGAGCAGAACGTTGAATCTCTCATAGGTGGTAGTTACATTTTCTCCTTGAACATGAGCAAACATTTCATACTGCTGTGTCAGGAGTGATTGTTTGTTTTCTCTTACTTCTTCAGTTCCTTCATGCATGATGAGTAGTGCTTCCCAAACCTCCTTAGCTGTTTTGCTGTTGACAATGTTTTCTAACAAATCATCTTCTAAGGATTGAAACAAGATGTTCTTGGCCTTTTTGTCAAGTTGGACAGCTCTCTTCTCGTTGTCTATCCACTCCTCTTTGACTTTGATTTGTATTCTGTTTGGATTATCTGTGGTTAGTGCAATCTTTGTTGGAACATAGGGCCCATTCTGAACGGTCTCAAATAGATCTTCATCTATTGAGTCCATGTATGCTTGCATCTTGACTTTTCAGTTTGCAAATTTATCCTTGTTGCACATTGGTGGCTTGCTGCCTCCTCCAGTCCTTGATTCGCTTGGTACGTGTGCCATTGGATCTACTAAAGCTTGTAAGCTGTAAAATAGAACCAACTCTGATACAAATTATTAGTTCCCAGTAGGCACAATAGTTATCTAGAAGGGGGGGGGGGTTGAATAGATATTTAAAAAATCTTTTCGTTTTAAACTTGTTAGTTGATGATGATTAAAACTTAGCGGAATTAATGTCTGTTTTAATCTCCTTTACAAAGTAGTGGAGTTATGAGAGTGAGGAAGTTATAGCAGTTATAGTAAGAAAGTAAAAGACACAGTCATTTTCAGTGGATCAGAGCACTTAAAGCTCCTAGTTCACTCTTCTACTCCTCGAGTAGGAAATCCACTAAGGATGTCTTTTACAACTTGTGAATCACACATATTTCTTCTAGACCAGCAGTCTAGGAACTTCTTAGTTCACTCTTGAACTCTTCAAGTCCAGTAGACTTGGCTCTCTTACAGTTCACTTAGAACTCTTTAAGTCCAGCAGACTTGGAACTTTTTCTTCAGTTGATTGGTAGATGTTGAGTTCTCGATGGTTGCTAATCAGTTGCTGTTTAAGCACTTGTTCGAAAGAACTGAGTAGCTGAGCAAGATTTTCTATTTCTCAGATCGTAGAGTTGAGCTTTGAGAGTTCTGTACGTTTTTGTTCAGTGCTTGCTTGCCTCTCTCATCTTCTTGATTTGCATATATGTGATCTTGAAAACTATCCGTTGGATCCATCCGTTGAAGAATTAAATGCGTTTGACCTTTCTGTTCTTTGATGGAGACTTTTCTGCATATCTTATGAAATTGCATTCTGGCCCACTGACACAGCAGACTGCTTTCTCACCTAACACCTGAAAAGGTGTTTTCCCCTTTACCAAAGGTACTTTCTTTAGCTTCTTCAATACGCTTCTTTGTTTCATACTAATGATATTTCTTATGACTTTGGGACTGGTGAGTACTACAACGTTTAGAATCCATTCCTCATATGTTGGAGTTTGTCTCCACATAAATCGTGAGGCTTGATGCTTCTGACACAAGACAGATGATACTCTACGATTCAGATCGTGGTACTCTACGATTCAGATCATGGTGACTTGTCTCTTTGGTGCTTGGTCTGATGCTATCAGCCGAGAGCACTACGATTTCTCTTAATTATTTGCACACTACGATCTTCGCTTGCTTGAGTTGTAAACTCTATGCATCTGAGAGCACATTTCGATCTCTGAGTTGGCTCGGCAAACATTGGGACCACTATACGATTTCCGAAGAGGCCCTTCAAGGCAGACACACTACGATCCTTGAAGCTCTACATTTCTACCTTGACTTCTGTAATGTTGATCAGATTGATACACTACGAATTCTTCGAAGCCTATCTATTACATCTCAAGATCAACCTAACAGCTTTGATCTCTCTATCTATACATTCATTTCCAGAATGATACACATTAAGAGATTAGATCAACCTAACAAATTTGATCTATCACTAAGTCCTTGTACATATATTCCTTGAAGGACTTTACAAATAATCATGAGCATTTATGTTTAAACATCAAATTAACATATGCATTCTCCCAACAACTATTAGTAGTAAACGTTAATGCTTTAACTTATTAACAAGGGTTTAGGATTTATTAGCCAAAATTTATAGTTTATTAACTAGGGGTTAATGTTTATTAACTAGGGTTTATAAACAAGGATTTAGGGTTTATTAATCAAGGATTAGGGTTTATTAAAGTTGCGAATATGTAAACCCTAGTTAATAAAACATAGACCCTAAACTCTGGATAATAAACCATAAATATTTATTTAATCAGGATAAGGGTTATTAACCAAGATTTATAGTTTATTAATCATGGTTAGGGTTTATTAATCAGTGTTTAATGTTTATTAGTTGATAAAGTACAAGTTTTAGATATATAAACCCTAAACCCTGGTTAATAAACCTTAAACTCTGGTTTATAAACCATAAACTCTAGTTATTAAACCATAAGTATTAATTTATTGGTAAAGCCAAACCCATTCTGATAAGTGTTTGTTACTATTAGTAACGAATGCTAAGTATTAATTTTTTAGCGTTCTCATGGACGCCAATTTTTAGTTTCTAGATCGTTCTTTCGTATTTTCAATGGTATAAATGATGTATGCCCTATAAATATCCATAGCAAATACATGTTAAGGATCATTCTCATATATATATATATATATATATATATATATATATATATATATATATATATATATATATATATATATATATATATATATATATGGTCTGCATCTATGGCAATCAGTTGCTTTGAGCAATCAAAAAAAGCCATTACACATGATAAGTAGATTGTATACCTACTTATTGGATGCTAAATTACCATAATTGTTGTTTAATCTTAGTCGTTTTAGTTACTTTTCATGCATTTCTTCTCTTTTTGTAGGATTCACGTTCGGAAACTCACTCGGTGGCTTCGCTCGTGAAATGGAGGACAAATTGGCATGGCAAACATGAAACATGGTGCATGGGAGCAAAAGTGGCTAAGGCATTAGAAGAAGAAGTCAGTGTAAGCAAAAGACAACATGGTGTGCAAAAAGTCAAGTTGCAGCAGCAGAACAGCAGAAGAGCAAATTGCACCAGAACGCAGCTGCGCCTGGAAAGCAAAGGAAACTAGCGCAGCTGCACCCAAGCCTAATTGTCGATGCCCTGGGGCGCAACTATGCCCAGACAAAGCACAAAGTCGGCGCATCTATGCCGGTTACTGAAGACTGATAGGATGACTTTTCATTTAAGTGACCTATAAAAATCTTTCTTGAATGAGGTGTCATTTCAAGTTAGGGTATAGATATAAATCGTTTTTACTGCCTCTTTGAGACATATAGAAGCACAGAGTGAACCTAAGGCATAATCATCTCATTATTTTGCATTTCTCTTGCTTTCTACTCTATTTTCTCTAGATTAGCTTAGATTAGGGCGAAAATTAGGAACATTGAAGCTTGGACTCAACATTGTATGCTTAAGTTGGAGAAGGAGACAAAATTTGAATCTCTCACTCATTAGTATCTGTAAGAACCGTGAATTTTGTGAATAATATTAATAATGATATTAATAAGAAAATGAATATTTATTTGAATATAAATATTGATGTGTTGTGAGATGAGTAATTCAATTAATTCAAATTGAATTTATAAGAATTGAGAAAAATGTGGAGTTTATAGTGAGAATTGTAAAATGACTTGTGTGGCATGAGAATGGAAATTTGGATGGTTTAATTTAATTAAGGAATGAATGAATTAAGAAGTGAATGATTAATTAATACTATAATATTAATTAATTGTTATTGTGAATAATAGAATACTAATGAGTAAAGTTACTTACATAATTAGAATTATATTGATGTGTGCGAGATATGTGATAATATATAGTACTTACATTAAAAAGAAAGTATAGTGTGACACTTTAAGGTAACTATATAATATATAAAACTATATAGTAATATGGAAGGAATTATAAGTAACATAAATAATGCTTATGTGACAACAAGTATGTGTGAGAACATTAAAGATGTACTATATCAAAGAATTAAAAATTATTTCAATAAGTGAGTTTAATTGGAATAATAAAGTTTTCAGGAGATATTGAATTATTAGTGACCAATCAAATTGAGTCTATATATGTTATAAATATTAATTAGACTAGACTAATGTACATGGATTATATGATGTGAGTACACAAATAATCCCTAACTTTCCATTATGCAATAACATTAATACATTAAAATCATATTTTGGAAATCCAAGAGAACAAACTACACATTATGTAATTTAGTTGCTGAGTTTTTAAACCGTGTCCCAAAATCAGTGACCAACACAGTACCCAAACAGTAGCCTATAATCAATTGCGTAAACTTCAACTGCTAATCCATGGTGATGATGGCTATGAAGATGGTGGGGGAAGAGTGGTTGGCCAACTTCTTTTTGTCCATTATTTTCTTCCATCTTCAATTGATTCAAACCATGGGATAAGACCATTAACTTGGCAACCATTTCTCTATAAATGGCAGCCACATTCTTCATTTCTCAGTTGCTAAAATTCACTGATAAGTTGCATATATAGAGTGTGAGTTGCTGAGAATTGAGGGAGTATAATCAGTGCATTGAGGGAATCTATTTAAGCTTCAAAATGTATAAATTCGAATTTCATGTTCTTAATTTTGAGTTTGTCAAATTCTTATAATTCTCATGAATTCTTTGTTAATAGGTATAAGATAGCATGCCGTTATGTTGTCTAAGTTTGTATGCATGTTTAGAAGCATTAGAGCTAGTCTGAGTTGCAACAGAAGAAGTTTGGTAATGTTGTTGTAATAACCCGATATTTTCTATATAAATAAATAAGAAATTTTGCATATTAATTTTTTTTTATTTTAAAGATGAGAATATGTGTCAAGTATTGTGTATGTATATATGTGATAAATAAAATTATTTATTTCATGAATAATTTCAAATAATTTTATTTTAGAATTATTAATTATTATAAAGTATATTCCTATAGTAATTAATTTTTGTAAGTAGAAATGTTTTTATTAATTAATTTCCATGAAAAATATGATTTTATATTATTTAAATAATATATTAAATGATTATAAGAATTATAATAATAAATATTTTATTATATGAATTGTTCAGAATATTTAAGTTAATTATTTTAGCTTAATTATTGATGTTATATATGAAGAATAAATCAGATATGGAATCCAAATCCTTAATTTGGGTATTGATCAAGGGATGAGAATAATAATATAATATTAATTATATTTTAATTTTCAGTGCTATAAATATGTACTGTAAATGCGTAGACCGGTAATGGTGGGCCAAATATGGTAAATTAGGTCATAACCCTCATGTCGTATTATTAAACCCTAATTGTTAAAATCGGTTATGAGTTTAAGACTGAGCAGTAATTGTGTTATATGAATTTTACTGTGTATTATATAATTTCTGTAATTAGGAGAAACCCTAATTATTATTTGAAAACCCTAATTTGCTAATATTAGAAACCCTAATTACTATTTTAGTAAATTATAATGATAATTAGGAAACCCTAATTGTTAATTTAGGAACCCTAATGATGTTAAGGAACCCTAATTATTTAAACCCTAATTTTCTATTAAAAACCCTAATTTTCTATTAAAAACCCTAATTTAATTAGTATGTTTAAAATTTTATTACACTTTAATTTTTAATCGTCCAAATCCTAGAAATTATTTAGGAAACTTTAAAATGTAAAATCTAGTGATTAAACCCTAGATTCAAGCACCTTGGACAAGAATACCCTTGAGATTAAAAAAAAATTACAAAAATGCCCTTTTTGTCCCATTTGGTGTATTATTGTTGGGAGATCTTTGCAAATCTGGCAGCCACCCTACCCTAGACCCACCTATGTGTTGGATTAACAACACATCATCCATTGTAAGCATTCAATACATTGCATCAATACATTTGCATAATTTAAGAGAGAGAAAACCACAAAACAAAGTCATTTGATCACTTATACTTAGCCATTCTCTCTCAAGCTCAAACCCACGAAATTATAATGTTAGTTCAGTCCCCAATCAAGCCCCACGAACACCAACATCAAATCAGAAGCATAAAATCAAGAATTTGTTCATAAAGAGGTAAGAACCCTAGAAGAAATCTGACCTTGATCAAAGTGTTAGATGTTAGTTTTTTTGTGTTAAACATGTAATATGTAGTATATAATGATGATCTGGGTTGCTCGATGTTAGATCCATAACATCTAGAGGCTCGGATTTAACTTTTTTCAAAATCTGGAAAAAACTTATTTTGTGCCTGACAACCAAAAGTCAGAGGCTGTAGATCTCTCTCTATTTATTATTTGATGTGTTTTATGTTTTGGAGTTGTAGTATGCTATGAGATCTTTGATCTGAAACTGGAAGCTAGCCCAGATCATGAACATGTTAAAAGTTATAGCTGGTCAAACCTAGTTGACCGAGCATGACTTTACAAATATGGAAAACCCAGATCGTGCCCAGACAGGGCCTGACAACTTTTTCAAGCGACTAGATCTGCCAGTGTGTTGTTGTTTTGATTCTGTTATTGTAACTAAGTTGTATCTTGTTATGGGTACTATGAATAAATGCTTGTAGATCCCTTAAATCACCAATATATTGAACACAGTGGAAGGTCAAATTAGCCTGCTTGTTCACAAAATCTGTTTCTGGAAATTCCAGAAAGCTCAAGAACATGTCTTTGACATGGTTTGACCAGCTTAAATCTACTTTCTTTGTTGATGTTATATGTATTTTATTTATTAGATCTATAGTATAACATGTTATCTACAACCTGGAATCAATAGATCACATAGAGCAAACACACAACGCGAGATATAAGGATTCAAAGTAGCATACTCGATCTGTTCTTCATTTATGGAAAACCCAGAAATGAAGAACAGACTTTGACACGAATTTGTGAGCCCCAACGTGTTTTCATTAATTATTGTTAGACTTTACCATGGCTTGGAACATGTTCTATGATGGTTTGTCTAGATAGCCTGACGAGCAGAAAACTTGTAACATGAACAGATTGTCAGATTTAAGGCCAAAAAGGGCGTTGACCGGCCATGACTATAATTTTCTAGGCAGCCCAGAATATAATGAACACGCCTGACAGCTAGTTCAAGGCTTAATATATTTTGATTGTGATGAAGTATGACCTGGATATTTGTTGTTTCATGCAGTGTTACATTAACACTACAAGATCTGACCATTAGGTAACCCAGAAACATTTCGAGATACGAATTAGACTCGGTCAAACAAGGCACCTCGACCACTGACTTGTCAGTGTTCTTGAGGCCAAGAACACCTAACATGATAGATAAGTGTCGCTATAGCCTATAGCGACGGTTATAATTATTTTTGTTTTATAAATTCTGAAAAATACATTAAAAATAGAAATAAATTCCTAAAAATTATAAAATCAGTTTTAAAAATTATTTGAAGTTATAAAAATTAAATTTTAATAATTTGACATATTTTTCATAAATATTAATATTTATTTAATATTATTGGTATTTAAATTATTTAATAAATGCATTAAATAAATTAATTAAAGATGATTTTATGGTATTAAAAATCATTTTAAATAATAATAAAGTATTTAATAATATATTAAGTTATAAAACATAACTTTTAATATTTTAAGATAAGATTCATTAATTATTAAATATTAATGATATTAGATTTATTTAGTAATTATATTAAATAAATTAATTAAAAATGATTTTAATATTATAAAAATCATTTTAAATGAAAATAAATAGTTTAAAAATATTTTAAGTTATAAAATATAACTTTTGATATTTAAAGGTAAATTTCATTAATAATATAATATTTATGATATTAAGTTTATTTAATAATTATATTGAATAAATAGTTTAAAAATAGTTTTATTGAATTAAAAATCATTTAAAAAGGAAATAAATGAATTAAAAATATTTTAAGTTATCATTAATGACTTTTAATATTTTGATAAATAATAAATTAATATTCTAATATTAATAGTAATTGTTTAAAAATGATTTTAGATGTTTTAAAAATCAATTAAGGGTAATAGTAATACTTTAAAAATATTTTGAGTTATTATAAATATCTTTAATATTTTGGCAATAGTTTCATTAATAGTTTAATATTAAGTAAATATTAATGATAATAGAATTAGTTAATATTTAAATTATTTAATAATGATTTCAGTGTTTGAAAATTCATGATAAAGTATAATAATTATTTAAAAATTATTATAAGGCTATGAAAAAATAATATGACTGATATTTAAAATATCTAAACGAATATTGAACTACACGATAAAGTCTTAGACTCGATATTTACCCGATAAAGTCGTCGTTACACCGAAATTTTTTAGAAATTGATCTGGACTTAGATAAACTGACTAGATATGTGTTTGTTAGTGAATCAATAATTGTTAGATATATGTGACAAAGTGATTAGGTTATGTGCTGACTGTAATTAGCAGTACTATGTGTTAACGATATATTATTCTAATCAAACGAATGATCTTATTACTGATAGGTCGCTGTATAAAAGATTAATCTATGTTGCGTTATTGTAAGCAACAGCTCAGACAAGTATCTAAACCTTATGCACTACTTTTATTTCGTGCAAACATGTATATCATGTTATGCAAGTTTCCTAAACTTACTCCAATTATTATTGAGCAAGTATCTGATCTATTATTTACATTGTGCAAGTATTCTACCTTGCATTTCCTTTATACAACAGACATGAGTAAGAAAGTTTCAGAATCATATTATTGTGCCAGATTATTAACTCTATTATTATTGATTATGTATCCAATCTTTGTATTCATACAAGTTCTTACATTATCCAATCATTGTATTATTGTATAATTCAAATATTTATTCTATTCGTTAATTCATATATAGGGTTAGACAAGTGTCCCCACTTGGATAACCATTGTATTTAATCATATGTTGATACATACTTATTGATTTCAAGTATGTATATGTTGACTTAAAAGCCGTCTAAGCTATTTGATTCAGCTAGACATAAAAATATTGTTGAACAAGATAGAACATTATTGTATCCAACCAGATTGTTTTGGTTCAGATTCCCGACTAAGTATGAACATCCCGAATATGGGAAAACTTTTGTGAACCTAAGGTGGACAGAGTGAACGATAATATCTTTCTTGCATGTAGTATTGATCAATACAGGGCACATTGGGCAGATCACCCTCGTGTCCGTAAGTTATGACGATTTGCGGATGAAGTTCTGCTAAACCCTAGCAAAAATGAAAAAACAATGTTCATAGTCTGTCGACTGATCTCCAATTATAGTCTATACGTAGTTTCAAAGATTACATGTGGAAGTGATATGTTGTTATTATTGGTTCAACTTACTTCACAACTGTTGATTCGTTGTAGAAGTGTCTTTCAAAGAAAACATTTAATTCTTTTAGCTAATATATATTGTTGTTATTACTTGCTGGGCAATCCAATGCTCATTCTTGCTTTAAATTTAAATGTTTTTAGTTAAGTATGATCAGCCAGAAGGTTCAAACAAGAACAAGGGGAAAGGAAAGCTGTTCGAACGAGATTTATATTATGTTGTGTAATAGTTATAGTTTATTAAGACAATGATATTTATTATCTATCATGTAATGTATTATAGTAAAGGTTACGTACTTGGGATTAGACTTTGATATATATAAATTAAGTTTGAATTTTATATTATTGTTATTATTATTAGTATTATTCAGCTTATAGAAATGGTATCGTGAAGCACCGAGTTCGGGTTTCAAGTACCCGAATTTGGGGGCGTCACAGTTGTGTTAAGGCTCTGCTGAAGTAGAGCCAAAATTTTTGTTTCTGCTCAAAGTGGCGAGGCTGCGCCACTTCTATATCACAAACTAGTTTTTGTTACTTTATGTTATCCTGAGCATGTTAGGTTGGTTGGATTATGAATATAAATAACCTTAACATATGGAATGAGGTTGCTATGTATATAGTAAGTCATGTTAGCTTGTTTGGTATACGTATTTAAAGAAACTTCAAGATTTGGAAAACTAAAATTAGTGAACATTGTATACGGTATATTCTGACCTTATGTACAAATGTATCAAGCTCTGTTATGCCTTACCATATGATTGATAAGTTAGTCTAGACTATCCAAGCATGGTTTGAAATGAGTTTTCAAATAAAAGACTATACTAGTTAGGTGTAAATGAGCCATGTATACTTTAAATTCCGAACTCGATATCATGATCTAATCTCATGTATCTATAAACATGATAACAATTTTTAGAATATGTGGACTTACCTTGCATGATTGAATAAGTTTTACTAATGGAAACTTAAAGTTTCAAATACAAACTTGATAATATGTACACTTTGAGTTAGGAACTTGTGAGCATGCTTATGTGGTCTAGTTATGTATATATGAAAGTATGATGTATGGTAAGTGAAGTGGCTTTGCATTCTTGGTGGCTTAACATGAGATTTTCAAAAGGAACCTAAAGAGTTAAAAACTAGTTTTGTCAAAAAATACGTTATAAGTATTCTGAATTTGACTATCATGTTGGGGTGCAATGCCTATAGACATGATTGACATGAATGCCTAACTAGTCATGCGCATTGTACAATAGTTATCATGGATTAGGATAAATCTAAATGGTGTAGAACTTCACAACTTGAAATACATGACTAATCTAATGTAAGCATGTTTAATTGAGACTTATGGATCTCGTTGTATGAGTTCAACGACTAAACATGAATGACTTTGTTAAATCAACACTTAAAGTCTTGAATTTGTGGGATTTGATAATGAATCATGTAAAGAACAAGACATAAGAGAGACCAAACCTAGTTATGAACATTATAACATGTATGATTCTACGAGTGTCATCATAAATATTTATGGGTGTGTAAGTCTGACCAAGCTTTTGTTTAACAGTTCTGGTTTGAACAAAGAGCAGCGCGGCCGCGCCACTCCTTAGTTTAAATCCAGCACGTCAGCGTCACCCTGCAGTGAAGTCTGCATCCTGTTTGTAATCTGTGATTTAAAGCATGTTTATATTGTTACCTTAACTTGTCTTATATGTCCAGTACAATATCCAATGGGTTAAGAAGTATGCTAATGATAAAATCCTATGGGGGAATAAGTGTTTATAACTTTAAGTCAAAATGAGATTATAACTATGTTCTTTAATGTCATAGTGTATTAGAAACTAATTTTTTTTGTGTTATATGATGACATACAAATGATATCATACGACTAAGAGAAAACTAACAATATATGTTTAGTATGGCTGAATTACACTTGTGTATCATAGCAAATTAAGATATTAGGTGTACATATTAAACTTGTATAACTAATATGTTTATACATAAATAGGATATTATAGTTCATTGGAGTGGTATTAAGCTATACTTTGGTAAACCACACTTGAGGCAAGTATCCGAACTCTATTTTATATTGAGCATATATCCTAACCTATGCATTTACTTTATGCAAGGAATCTATGATGATGCAAGTTTTCTAACTTACACAACTTTAGTTATTGTGTGAGTATCTAAACCTTATGATTCTTATCTTATGACATAATACTTCATAGTTAGAATAGAGTTGTTTATATTCTTGAACTTTGATTTCGAGTATTGAACTTATAATTGTTCGTATATACATTTAAAGAACAGTCTATGTCAATTGATTCGGCTAGACCTAAATCATAATTTGAAAGCTATCCAAACCAATTGATTATTGCAGAATCTTGTATTGACTGAGATGAACAACCTTCTTTGAAGGGAAAAACTATATTTGTCGGGAGACCAATGTGCGCATTTGAGTACGATTAAACGATATGCATAACATAGGATACTTTACGCTGATCACCTATTGTACTCATTTTGTTAGATTATTAGTATATTACTGTTAATTCTAGTAGAAGTTCATAGTCCTTAGTGACTGCTCAGTATTCATTGCTCTGAAATCTTGAATTGAATAAACGTTGAATCTTATTTATATCTTTCAGTCCATAACGACCTTTATTGAGAATCGTTGATAATTCTTGAATTATTATTCACTGTCATACTCTTGAAGATTGAACTCTATATATGATTTTTCCTTATTGCGATGTTACTTGCTGGGCAAAATTGTTGCTCATCCTTGCTTTCCTTAAAACTTTCAGTTAAGGCAGAACGTGGTGAACCCTCTGGCAAGGATAGGGGTAAAGAGAAGGCTTTGGAGTAGTTTAGTTTCATAGTACTAGGAAAGTACTATTATTATGTTGTAGAAGGAATTATTTACTACTCCCTCCGTCCCATAGTTATATGCTAATTTCTTTTGGCACATAGTTTAAGAAATCAGTTTAAGTGAAAATATTTAACATAAATTTTCCACATATACCCCTTAATATGGAATTAATGAATAAGTTAATTACTCCTTACTTATCACAGTGAAACTCTTAACTTCATTGATTGACGTGTACTGGCCATTAAAGTCCATAACCATAGAACTTTAACCAAAGAGAATATAACAACATTAAATGTGGTGATAAAAATAATGACATTGAATGTTGTTTCTTCAAAAAAAAGAGTAATGGTTGAATATTTATTATAAGGGCATAAAAGTAAAACAATGAACCAACTAAATTTTATATATAGTAAGTAACCTATATATTGAGACTTCTCAAAATGGAAAATCAGCCTATAACTATGGGACGGAAGGAGTATGATATATTAAGCTATGTTTAATTTAAGTTGTCATGTATTAGTAACGGTTGCGAGACCTTGGGATGATAATAATTATGTTATAATACTGTAATTTATTCTATTATTCCATTGTGATGATTTTTGTATGATATTAGAGTTGACACGTGACGAACCTAATTCGAGATATGAGTGTCTGAATTTGGGGGCATCACAATATCTCTTTCTTTTCATTTTGGCTTCCAATGTATGAACAATCTTTAGTGATTGATATTTATTTATATATGAACTAATTCCCATTATGGGGTTATAATGAATCTTAATGTTTAGTTCAGATTTTTGTACTTCTTTGTGAGATTTGATTAAGTATTTACGTGGATTGTCTAATGTGGTTTGCTTTAATAGTATAATTGCTTGATCACCAATTAACGAAATAGCTTGTATGAAATTGATAAATGGAGTATGAGCTTAGATTTAATCACATTGGCTTGTGTTCATGAATTCTACATGGCGATGGGATTCATGATTCGTGCCTAAGATAGAAATATACCGAAGCACCGCAAGTATTCTATTGAGGACTTGAGCTTCAACCCGCTTTAATTGTAATTCACATAGAGATATAGTGCGTTAGTCAATTTGGGTGTTTACATTTATTCTATCTATTTGTTGATTGAATGTGATATGGGTGTGGTACATCGAAAGATGACCATATCTTAATTTTGTGTTCTCAACTTACAGTCCAAAATAATCAATTGAGCTTGCAGGAAGTGCAGTTATTTGGGTGCATTAAGTAAAGTTATAACCCCATATCTCCCTTATTTGGCTATCTTACTTGTTAATTAGTTGTCTTATTACATTTAATAATTTAGGATAAAATACAAATTCTTCATCTATTTAAGTATACCGAGATTGTAAGACCCCAACATTTATGAATAAAGGTGAATTTTCTATAAATATCATTTTTGATATTTGTAAGACCCCAACCCTAGCTCTAACCCTAGCCTAGCATGTTACTACAAATCAGCTAACTTGCTAGCAAATACATTGAATCATCTATTGAATAAATCAAAGAAGAGAGAGAAAAGCTTCACTTTATTTTGCAAACCAACCAAGTCCCTTCTCTCTCTAGAAATTCGGGTAAGAGAGTGGAAAGGAGTGAGAAGTTAAGACAAAATCATTTCTTGGCTTAACAAGATCAGATCATCAAGGACAGAAATCAAAGATCAAGCTTGAAAGGTATAAAATCCGAAAATTTAGAAATTTTATGATCTGAAGTTATTTGTTGTAATTGATGGATTAGATATGTGTATTAGGGTGTCTATAAGTGATCTGGATTGTTGGATCATGGATCCATAACATCTAGAGGCACGAAAAATCAAATTTTTAGAAATTGTTCTTGAACATTCATATGAGGTCTGACAAGCAAATGTCAGATGCTTTAGATTCTCCTATGTTTTTAGTTTGTAGTGTTTTACGTTATGGATCTATTCTGTGATATGTGGGCTATGATATAAAACTGAGAGCAGTGTCCAAACATGTCTAGATCTCTTGCTATAAGCGGTCAAACCGCGTTGACTATTCACGAAAAGTCGAATCTGGGCAACCCAGAATGTTTTACACTGGTCTGACAAGTTTGTTCAAGCCTCTGATCTTGCGTCTGAGATGTGTTTTAGCCACGTTATTCTTTGTTTGTTGTAGTCTGGTACATGAACTACAAATAAATGTCATTAGATCACCTTAATTAACAACAGAATCAAAGATAATCCTGGTCAAACCTAGTTGACCGATCTGCTTCATTGACGATCTGGAAAACCCAGATTTGTCAAGAACACGTTCTTAACAGCAACTTTGACCGGTCCAAATCTTTCGTATGTGATGTTGTTATGTTGATGTAAAGTATTAAAGTTGTACTCTGTCACGTGTTCTACAAGATTAACTCACTATATTACACAAACAAAGCTGGGGATGTGGATATTAAAATGATCAAAGTAGCACCCACGTCTGTTCTTCATTTTCTGGAAAACCCAGAAAATGAAGAACATCGTTGTCAGACATTTGGCTAGCTTAGATCTTGCTGTGATGTTATGTTATGATCAAGATGTTGGTTGTGTGTTGTAGTGTTACATATATATTACACGATCAAACTTCAAACTAGCCCATAAAACATTAAGAACACTGAATTAAAACCGGTCAAACCTCATACCCTGTAAACTGATTATGAAGATCTGGGCAGCTCAAGAACACTCAAGAACACCTATAGCGATGGTTCTGTCGCTATAGGGCCCCTTTAGCGACGTTTATTTTTGGAAAATGCAGAAATTAATTAAATAAATAGAAAAAAATGGTTTTTAATTATTAAAAATACATAATAAATTTTGAAAAATTATTTTAAAGTCTGAAAAATAGTTTTTAACTATTTTGAGTATATTTCGAAAATATTTAATATTTTTGGAATATAAAAGGTATTTATTTATTTAATTATTATATTAAATAAATTATTTAAAAATGGGTTTAATTCATGAAAAATCATGAAAAATTACATTATGGTGTTTGAAAATATTTTAAGTTATTTTTGATAACTTTTAATATTTTGTGATAAAATTCATTAATTAATCAATATTAATGATAATTAGTTTATTTAATAGATATATTAAATAAATTATGGAAAATTAGAAATAATGATTTAAAAATCATATAAAAATGATTTAAGTGTTATAAAAATATTTTAAGTTATAAAATATAAATTTTGATATTTTGTCATGAAAATATTAATATTCTAATATTAATAGTAATTATCGGATAATGGATTTAATGGTTTAAAAATCATATAATTATGATTTTAAGGTATTAAAAATACTTTGATATATTATAATTATATTATAATATTATGTTATGATTTTCATTAATATTTTATATTAAATGAATATTAATGATTAAGGAATTATGTGGTATTTAATTCATTTAAATACGATTTTAATGATTGAAATTGTTGATAAATGATATTAATTACCTGAAAATTTTTATAAGTCTTTAAAAATTATTTTGACTGATAAGATAATTATCTGTGATAATTGTTAAGTGTTAAGTCAGAGTTTAATTGAACTTAGACTCGAAATTTTGTCCGACTAGATCGTCGGGATGTAAGAATTGTGTCGGGTTCAACTCAGGCTGCAATAGTTTGACTTGATGCTATGTCTTATGTGTTTTATAGACTGATAGGATTATGAACTATGTTTTTAGGTTATTCTGTGGATATATATGTATATATAACAATATTATACTGTGATGATATTATTCTAATATTGGAGATCTATATACTAATATTATGTCTTCGAGATAATGCGTTATAAATTGCGTTGCGGTAATCAACGGTTCAGACAAGTTTCTTTGTACATAACTCCAATAAGAGTGTTTTATTCAAGCTTATGGTTAATCATTGTTGATTGCCACGAAAATTATACTTTGTACATCTTGCATGTATAAGTCAGGTATGAAAGGCTGATCACCTTCATTACCAGTTGGTTCAGAAATGTTTATTCATGTTTAAAACTTGTTCAGTCAAAAGTTTGTTCGTGCTAGTTCTCAATTATATTGATGAATTATAGCCAGCTTATTATTCATACTCTTCAATCATGATATATCATTATATTATTGTATTTAAACTTGTTGGGCAACTTTCATGCTCACCCTTGCTATATCATGATAAAACATTGCAGATAAGGCGAACGTGTTCGGATACAAGAAAAAGATAATGCTAAGTTCAGCTTGGGATATAAAGTGCGGCTAGTTTGTAAATAGCATATTTTGATAAATGTGTTGTATTTTAGATAGTTTATGAATTGTGTAAAAGTTAAGGTTACTCGACCTTGGGGATAAGTGTGTAAAGTTTAATGTATAAATAATTTATGTTTATATCTTTCGTAAATAGTGATAGTAATAGTATACCGGATCCGCGGTGATTTGGGACCCGGATTCGGGGCTATCACACTTATTCTCACTTGCAAATCTTTAATTAGATATTGCCGAACTATAAAATGAGGGTAATATAGTTTGAAAAAAATAGTGGGAGATACCGATTTAAAATAAGACCTAATTTATTTTGGTAATTAATTAAATGAATGTTTGTTAAAATATTATCTTTTTATATTCAGAATATGAAAATGTCACATTCACTAATTTCTCTGCATAGCATACTTGATGCTAACAAACTGACCGGACTGAATTACACGGACTGGTTAAGGAATCTTAGAATTGTTCTCACTGCTGAAAAGATTTCTTATGTCCTAAATTCGCATGTACCTGCAAAAGTTGCAGAGACAACCTCTGAGGAAGATATTGCTACTTTTAAATAGTCATAACGTGATTCATCTGTGGGTCAATGTATCATGCTCTCATCTATAAGTAACGAGCTTCAGCGTCAACATGAAACCATGGATGCTCCCACTATGTTACTACACCTGCAAGAGCTGTATGGTGAGCAAAGTAGGGATGCTAGATGTAAGACCCCAAATAATTAATAAATGAAATTTAATTTCCTCTAATTATTATTTTGAATAGTAAGGGTTGACTTGATTAATGTGGATAGTTATGGGTAAAATACGCAAATATTTCAAAATAAGCAAGTGGTTGTAAAATATTCATTGTTGTCGGGGAATATTTGTTTGGTCATGGAATATTTGTACTGTCGGGGAATATTTGTAAGACGGCGCAGCCATGTGTGGGCCCCATAACGAAAAGCGATTGGATGAAGAAAACGACAAATATAAGTTGTTTAAAAATAACAGCGTAGTTGTTACCGTTAATACTGTTAAAATACTCGGTGGTTAAAACACAGTAGCACACGATATTGCACCAATTATTGATTCTTACGTAAGAAGGCACTACTCAATAATTGTTACAGTAATTACTGTTCAGTATTTTATTTTATTGATTTAATAATTGTTGCGTTGATATTTTATATTGCTGTTGTTTCAATAATTGTCATTACACAGTATTTTTCATTATCGAAGCAATAATTCATATTATCTGAATAATATTATTAGATAACATTATTGGCAATGTCTAGAAAGTTCTATCTAAAGAGAGGTTTGGTCACCTAATTGCGCGCCAGTAAGAAGAAATTCTTATTGGAAAGCCCCCTCTTTCCTGGGAGCTACCAGGTTGTCAATACTGTGATTCTGTAATATTATTTGTGAATAATTAATTATTGATTCATATGATGAGAAAAATATTGATTTTATGTGGATATAGATGGAATTTTTTTTAATGTGACAATTGTTAAAAATTGAAATTTTATCTTTTTCTGATAAAATAATTCATTTAAATATATTATTATAATATAATAATGATGATATTTTTACAATGAATGTGTGATATATGAGTATACGAGGAGAAAGAGTATTTTTGTTGTAATAAATGTTTAAAACATGTTAAAAATGTCGGTGGACCCCATTTCTTGACTGAAATTTGATTATAGCCTGTAAAATCACCCGTTTGTGGATTTTGGTCAATTTATGTTTTGAGTTTGGAAAAACTTTCTTTTGCAAAGTTGTAGATAATTGAATTTCCTATAAAAATTCGCGAGATTTGAATTTTCTGATAAAAGAGCTATTTATTGTGAATTATTGAAGTTTCGAAGCTCCGAAATAATTAATTTTTGGAAGTTTTAAATATTTTTTTTTAATAAAAACGTTTTTCTCACTTTTTCTAGAAGATGAGCATGTGGGATATGTTAGAAATCTGATTTTCCAAGGAGGCGTATGAAATTTATTATTAATAATATATTTTAATAAATTTTCTGCTTTGGTGTTCTAAGCATTTTCCTATAAATAGGGTGCTTAGGTTAGAATTGAAAATCACACCATAAACTAAAGTTTTCTCTCTCTATATTATCGAGTGTATTCTTGTGAGTATTTTGAGTATACTTTGAGTATTTATATACGGTACAAGTTCAAGTCATAGCCTATATCCGGTGTTTCAGCTAGAAGTACTGATCTTTCGAGGTAAGGGATATTTTTTTTTTTAAATGATATTATTTCTTCTAATATCATTATGACGAAGTATTGATCTGAACTTTTAATCAAATTTGGAACTTTTTGTGTCAGAGTTACTATTCACGTATATGGTACTATTCACGTATACGACACTATTCACGAATACGACATTATTCATCGAAAAATGAAAATTTTCCCTTTTCGTCTAAAATATCTATTGTGGATACTAGCTTTGATTGTATCCATATTTTGATCATTCTTGAATTTTATACCACTATGATTATTTTTGAGGTATTTTTGGACATGGATAAAACAAAGTACGAATCCTTAATACTTAATCCTTGTCATTTTGTTTCACTGGACTCTTTTCTTTAAAAATATTTTTCATCATCCTCAGTCTTAAATGTGATATTATTGAATATCTTTGGCCTGTAGTGCAAAGATGAATGATTTCTGATGAATATCTTTGGCCCGTAGTGCAAAGATGAACAGGTGTTTAGATGAACATGACCAACTGATGAATATCTTTGGCATGTAGTGCAAAGATGAATATTTGATTCCAGATATATATTAATTGATGTTACAGGGATAAAAGATAGATGGTGAACTTTTAAATTCATACATAGAAGATAGTAGTTTGCATTCTCTACGTAACTCTTCTATGAATTAATATTTTCCGTTGCGAATATTGATTTAAAACTTGTTGTCTATTGTTTTCTATTAGATTTTTCCCTGTTGAAGACTAACAATAATTTGTTGTATATTATCTTAGTCATAATATTCTTTACTGGGCTAGTTGACCTCACCCTTTTTTTTTGTTCCATTTTTCTTCGCAGGAGGCGAGAATGTAACAAGTACGAGTCGGGGTATGGAATGATGGTTATAGAGAGAGTTGTTTAGTAGTCCTCACCATTTTTGTAAAATAATGTATCAATAAATATGATGAGGATTTATTTGGGTATAGATATTGTCTAGAAGATAATATTTGTATTCAAACTCATAGTTTTACTGTTGTAATAATAAAGTTGTAGTTATTTCTGTACCATGTATTGACAACTTAGAATGGGTGATGTATACCTATTTTGGGGGCGTCACACTAGATATGAAATATCTAAGGAGCTCTTCCGATCTCGGATGACTGAGGGTACTACTGTTGAGACTCATGTCTTAAAGATGATCAATCTGATTGAACGTCTTGGCCAGCTTGGGTTCGTCATGGATGGGGAGTTGAGTCAAGATTTAGTCTTGCAGTCACTCCCGGATACCTTCTTACAATTTGTTGTGAATTTTTACATGAATAAGTTAGATGTCAACTTGCCTGAATTACTTAACATGTTGAAAATTGCTGAAGGTCACTTTCCATCCAAGAAGGACTATGTCTTAATGGTGGATGATTCTTCCAAGAAAAGGAAGAGGCCTAAGGTATCTTCTCAAAAGAAGAAATCCAAGAAGGTTAAGGGTAAGACAAAAGTGAAGGATCAAAAGAAACCTGATCCAGCTAGCCAAGGAATTTGCTTCCATTGCAAAAAGTCGGGTCACTGGAAGAGGAACTACAAGGATTATCTTTCAGAGCAAAAGCAGAAGAAGCTTGGATAAGCTTTGAATCCTAATCAAGCTTTGTTTATGATTGAAATAAATTTTTCTGAAAGTCAATCTTCTACTTGGGTATTGGATACCGGCTGTGGTTCTCACATATGTAATAATATGCAGGGAATGGTCAGAAGTAGAAAGCTGAGCGAGGATGAGGTCATCTTATGAGTGGGAAATGGAGCAAAGGTTACTGCATTAGTTGTAGGGACTTATTGTTTAGCATTGCCTACAGGCAAGTCCATTAGATTAAATAATTGTTATTTTGTTCCGTCACTTATTAAAAATATTATTTCACTTTCTGTATTGGATATGGATGGTTTTGACATTATAATAAAGAATAACAGTTGTTCTATTTATAATAATAATGTTTTATATGGTGTTGGTAATTTGCGAAATAGACTTTATATACTTGACTTGCATGAAAATATACTTCAAATTGAACAAACTAATAAAAGGAAAAGAGATGATGTAAAATATACCTTTATGTGGGACTATAGACTCGGTCATATTAATGAAACAAGATTATCCAAGTTGCATAAAGATGGACATTTAGACCTATCTGATTATGAATTATATCCAACTTGTTAATTTTGTCTCATGGGCAAAATGACTAAATCTCTTTTTAGTGGAAAAAGAAAAAGAGTTACAGAGTTGTTAGAGTTGGTTCACACAGATGTATGTGGACCTATGACAACGAATGTAAGAGGAGGGTATTCTTATTTTATTACTTTCACTGATGATCACTCAAGGTTTAGATATGTGTATTTAATGGAACATAAATCCGAATCAATTAAAAAGTTCAAAGAGTTCAGAAGTGAAGTAGAGAAATAAGCCGGCAAGAGTATTAAGATTCTTCGATCTGATCAAGGAGGAGAATACTTAAGCAGTGAGTTTCTCAATTGTCTTAAAGAAAATGGTATAATCTCACAATGGAGTCCACTAGGAAAATCACAGTTGAATGGTGTATCTGAAAGGAGAAATTGAACACTGTTGGACATGGTTCATTTTATAATGAGTTTTTCTGATCTTTCGGTGTCATTCTGGGGATATGCCCTAGAAGCGGCTACATATCTACTAAATAAGGTTCCCTCGAAATCCATCCCTAAGACTCCATATGAGATATGGATAGGGAGGAAGCCTAGTCTTAAGCATGTTAAGATTTAGGGATGTCCAACTAATGTGAAAAGGTTTCAGAATGATAAGCTTGGAACAAGATCTGATAAGTGCACGTTTGTTGGATATTTTAAAGAAAGTTTAAGATACTATTTCTACAATCCTACTGAACAAAAGGTGTTTGTTGCCGAACATGCTGCCTTCTTGGAAAAGGAATTTATCCTTGAAGGGGCTAGTGGGAGGAAAATAGATCTTAAAGAAATTCAAGAACCACAAACCACTATAGATCAAATGGATGAACCTGTCCAAGTAGAGATTCCTTCTGTACCACACCCTATTCGTAAATCTGGAAGAGTACCGAAGATACCTGATAGGTATGGAGTTGTCGTAGAGGATGACGATGTGGTACGCATCATAGATGATGCTGATAATCCATTGAATTACGAACATGCTATGAGTAGTAAAGACTCAGAGAAGTGGCAAGAAGCCATAAAATTCGAGATGGACTTTGTGTATGAAAACCAAGTATGGACTTTGGTTTCACCACCTAAAGGCATTAAGCCTATTGGGTGTAAATGGGTCTTTAAAAGAAAGACCGGATAAGATGGCAAGGTGGAGACCTATAAGGCCCGACTAGTCGCAAAAGGTTTCAAACAAAGACAAAGAGTTGACTATGACAAAACCTTCTCACCAGTAGCGATGCTCATGTCCATTCGGATTTTGCTTGTGATTGTTGCTTACCATGACTATGAAATTTGGCAGATGGACGTGAAAATGTCCTTCCTCAATGGGAAACTTGAGGAAGATGTGTATATGACACAGCCAGAGGGATTTGTTTCAACGGTTGAATTAAATCAAGTCTGTAAGCTACAACGATCTCTTTATGGATTAAAACAAGCTTCTCGTAGGTGGAACTTCCATTTTGATGAGACAATCAAAGAGTTTAATTTTATCAAAAATGAGGATGAACCATGTGTGCACAAGAACGTTAGTGGGAGCACTATTTGATGCCTTGTATTATATGTTGATGATATATTACTGATAGGAAATGATATTCCTATGCTTCAATCAATTAAAATCTGGTTATCTAAACACTTCTCCATGAAGGAATTGGGATAAACATCCTATATTTTGGGGTTAAAGATCTATAGAGATATATCCAAAAAAAATTCTTGGCTTGTCCCAAAGATCGTAAAATAACTCGATGTTAAAGAGGTTTAGCATGGAAGATTACAAAAGAGGTCTCATGCCGATGAGCCATGGAATACATCTCTGCAAGAAACATGGCCCAAAGACACCTGAGGAGAGAGACCATATGCGTAAGATTCCTTATGCTTCAGCAATAGGATCTATCATGCATGGCATGATATGTACTAGACCAGATGTCGCTCATTCACTTAGTGTAACAAGAAGATATCAGTCAATCCAGGAGAAGAACACTGGAAGGTAATGGAAAATATCCTAAAGTACTTAAGAAGAACTAATGATGTATTTCTTGTCTACGGTGGGTCTGAATTGAAACTAAAGGGCTTTACAGACTCAAGTTTTCAAACGGACCAAGATGACAATAAATTCGTTTCGGGGTATGTGTTTACCTTAAACAGTGGCGCAGTGAGTTGGAAGCGTTCCAAATAGCAAACAGTTGCTGATTTAGTGATAAATACAGAGTACATAGCTACGAGTGAAGCTGCAAAAGAGGTTATTTGGATGAAGAAGTTCATTACCAAACTTGGTGTGGTTCCTAGCATTAGAGGACCAGTACCTTTATTCCGTGACAACACCAGAGCTGTTGCGCATACTAAGGAACCCATGTCTCATCAGAAATCCAAACACGTGTTGCGACGGCTTCATTTGATTAGAGAGATCATTGAAAGATGAGATGTCACCCTGGAGTGTGTGGACTCTTGAAACAATATTTCATATCCATTTACTAAAATGTTAACACAACAATAGTTCGATCGTCACTTAGAAAAGATTGGTATATGATACCACGACGATTGACTTTAGTCCAAGTGGGAGATTGAAAGTAGTATATATACAAGCCAATCATGTATGATGATAAAACATATACTTTGTAATCAATCTTATTTATTTATTAATAAAAGAATTATTTATTGAAGGCATTTATTATCTACATGGTGCTATTTTAATAATATGTGATAAACCCATAGTTTTAAGTAATGCTTTTAGAATCATGATGAGATCATGCTAATGAGATCTAAATTCTTAGATAACTTAAAACTAAAATGTTCTCAATCAATGGATTACTAAAAAGGGGATTAGTGAATCCGGATAGATTGATACATATGTTACTTGCTCATTGATTGAGAATGATTGATCTCATGATCATTTGTATGGAGACAATAAAGTAAGTATATAGGTGCTTATTGGAGAATAAGTTCACTGAACATGACTCGCTAAGAAATACCTAATGGAGTTTTATTTACCTGTCAATATGAATTCTTGTAGTGATAGTAGTAGAAATGATCCTTAGACTTGAGATCATCATAGTATTGTCGACACCGGGATTTTTATTTGTCCCTTTTCTGTTCTTGTTCTTTGGTGTTCTCATGTTAGGTGAGATTTGTTTGAAAAAATAAGTTGTGAAAAGGTTCGACATGTGTATGTCGATGATTTGACTGTAAGAGTCGCCAGTTGGTTTTTTATATGGTTGTACCAATACAAACGAGAAAAGGTTTGCACATTGACCCAGTGATGTGACACTGCTAAACGAGTCTGTGAAACCGAGATTCATTAGGGTCCGGGGGATTGATTATGCGAAGGGAAGGTGTTAGGCACCTCCCGACATACGTGTTGCCACGGTGACCGCCACTTTTCAAGAAACTGTTATATGAATGTATGTGTGTGTGGGTCAATGTGCAGTTATATGAAAGTAGTGTGAGGCCTCATTCGCACCTATATACACATGGTTTGAATCTGTGTAAAAATTCAATTTTAAACAAGATATTGCAGTGATGTTTTGTAAAAAAGGTTTTTCAAACCCTTATGCTCAATAGTAATTGAGATCTTTTACACTTCCATTTTTTTATTCAAATGCTTGGCTTAATTGCTTTTAAGTTTTGAGATGTGAAGCATCTTCGAGAAAATAATGTACAAAACAGTACCGAACTCCTTGTGGGCATGAAAATCATCTGAGGAAATCCAAACACCGTGAATAAATTTACAAGATGCTTACAGCTAAAAATGTCTATCACGGGAACCAAATCTAGATCTAGTAGACTGAGTCTATGATAACGTGATTCCTAGGCTCACATGATATCGCAATTTATATGAAAGCACTAAGCAGTTATACATATAAAGGTATATATATATATACATGATCAGCCACTACGAAGCACCTCCATGGGGGATCAGAATTGTAAATAAAGCTGTAAAAGCAATCAACCGCCACGGAGTAAACTCCAGGCGGGACGAAAAGTTATATATATATATATATATATATATAAATATATAAAAGCAGTAAATGCACCAGATGTAAAATCCAGGCTCATCGAACAAAGTTTGACAACAGTTAATATATATAAGTATATATTTATTAAAGCAATTAAACGCTCCAGACGTAAGTCTAGGCTCAATCGAGGCATAACTCGATAATATTAGTCCATATATATATATATATATATATATATATATATATATATATATATATATAGAAGTATATATATACAAACTTAAATAAAACCACGGACCGAAGTCTAGGTATACACACGCAACACGATTCTCAATGTGAAGAATGGTGTGTGCAAAGATGAAGAAAAAGGCTTTAAAGTGTGTAAGAAGGCGTACAGTGGACTGCCAAAGAAGACTTCTATAACTTTAAGTGGATGACAACTCGGCTCCCGCCGATAAAAATAATAGCTATATGTGAGCTCACAAGTGTTTAAAATGAGAAAGCACTCAGTTTAGGGTGTGTACAAAGAAAATTTGACAGGGCTTCCTCACCTTTTTCTCTTACAAAGTGTCCACCCCAAGCCCTCTATTTATAAAGGGGAGACCTGCGGCTAGCCGCAAATGTACCCGCGGCTGCCTGGGGTGTCCCGGGCTTTGCGGGTCCTGTTGTCTTGAAATATGTGCACGCATGCACTATGATGTCCGCTCAAACTTTTAGAATTATAATCTGGGCATCCGATTGAGGTGTATAAGACCTATTTCGGACTGTCATTATCGAGAGCTACGCCATGATATGGTATTAGAGGTTGTACGAAGTCAGAAAGATGGGACCATGCCCTCCGATCTTCAAGCTTCAAATTCTATCCGGTGTGATGCCTTATGTAGTAGTCACTCGGGATTGGACCTTCTTGGTTCTTGTGGGAAATTGTTGGGTAGAAATGTATGTATGAGATGTTGAGACAGCGCACTATGGGATTGAGGTGGCAAAATGGAGATTTTATCCTCACCGGGGTTATCTCCGGTTTAAGCTGATAAAGAAGATGTTGCTAAGGGTTATCTATGTGATTTGACTGCTGCAAGTACTGAAAGTCCTTAGGGTTATCTCTGAGGTGTGCCTATCTTCCCGTTGTTACATCCGGGTCTTGTACTGAGTGCCTCGGTATGAGTGTCGAGTTTGAAGCTGACTGCATGCATTTGAAACAAGCATTTTTCAGGTTATCTGGGAAACTGCAACTGCACTCCTTGGGGTTATCTCCAAGGTTAGCACTCCTATTCTCGGTGTTATTTTTGGGACTAGAACTGAGCATCTCGGGGTTATTTCCGAGATAGAAATGTCCTCTCTGGTGGAATTTCCAGTATTTGAACTGCATCATCTCCTAGGGTTATCTCTGAAAGATGAATCTGCCCTCCTGCAATGTCAGTGACAGGTGTAAAAAAAAATTTGAGTGTCTACAAATGCCCATATTTATCATATTCATGAAATTCAATGGTATGGATAGGATAAAGAATCCTAGACACTTGAAATACAACAAGATAAACATGATGCCATGTGCAGCAACATGATACAAATATATGATGCATATATTTTATTGGATTGTTCCTAATATGGTGGGAAGATTGCCGACTCCCTGTTGCTTTGACCGGGGATGGAAATAGATAAGCAGCTTGACGAACTGTCATGGACGTGCGATCCATAGCTATCTGGAATCTTTGGGATTTGTTGACATTGGGGTTATCACCAAAGTCTTGAATCCTTGATACAGACTTTACACTGAAGATGTATCTCTCATGTACGAGAGACTCTATGTAGGTGTAGCCTTGTCTGTTTGAGGATGTGTATATCATATTCCATCATCGATCCTCCACGATGAGGTTGATCCTTCTTGGTTTGTATCGCCATGATATATCAATGTTCTATCGGATTTACTGCCAACAGTTTGTGTTGTTAGGGTTGCCTGACCTTCGCTGACATGTACCTCATCGGATAACATCCCTGTTGGGCAAACTGTCAAGGTTGCTTGACCTTTATTGACTTGTGTATCAACGGAAAATGCGTAACATCCCTACCGGGGATCTGTATTTGGACAGATGAAGACGCGTGATTCCTCCGCCGGGGATCTGCTTGAGAATGCGTGATGCCCCCGCCAGGGATCTGCTGAGATGATTAGGGTGACGACCCTGCATTGGTGGCATTGGACCTGCGTAAGGTATTGCCGAGTGTGCCTTGTAACAGCTGAGATCATCGGCATAGTGTACCCTGTGCTCGGGCGAACACCAATAAGTTATGTGCAGACCCACAGATCGGTCTGAGAAAACCAGGATTGTAAGCTATTCTGCTTAATCGCTTAGCATTTTTATTCCTGATTTGGCTTTTTCAAGTTGTGAGAACTCTGTTGCAACTCAAACTGGACCGAGACGGAGGGGTGGGACCCACGTAGGGGAGTTGTAGGTACACCTGCAGCAGTCGCAGATGGACCTGCGGCTAGCCATGAGTGGCTATTAATGCTGCAGGTTGCTTTCTTAAATCATTTCATGTTGCGCCGCAAAGGAAATCTGAGAGCTTTTCTTCAGATCTGCTGAGTTCGGATGACTTTCTGCAAATTCTGTCACTGTACAAGTGTTGTACACTGTCCTGGTAACGTATGCATGTCTTATTTTTCAGTTTTTATCCATTGGAAAATGACTTATCACATAAAATGCATCTAAACACGTAGTAGTGAATATGCATGCTCAAATGACTTGATAAAAATATTCAACATAGTAAATGCTAGTATTAAACTATGTTAAACATAATGATGTGAAAAAAAATTGACTTCTGATACAGTCAAATTGGCACCCTTTTTTGTTTTTTCTTATCCTATTTGAGGACAAATGAGCACAAGGTAAAAATGCAAAGTAATCCTGGTAATTAAACTACCCTTACGGATTGATGACTTTGACTTTTTAATGTATATAGTATGTATATAATTGTGGGAAGGTGTGCTACTGAATGGCCACCTAGTCATGCCTATATGCATGTAGTCCTATTTACAGAGGGGACTATGGAAAAATTTTCCAAAATGTAGGCATTGAATAGTCAAACATTTTTAACTCTACTGTAGATGTATGTTAAAGTAATGCATGCATGTAGTCATAAAATGCATTTTGAAAAGAAAGCTCCAGGTTAAAAATTACCACACCCTTTCTGAGGTGATTTGGAAACTTTTGTCCAGATATTATGGATCCGGATCAGCCGAGTAGTTCCCACAGGACCACTTCTGGTGTACAGAGGAGGGCTTCTAAAGTGTATCGACCCCGTTCTGTTAGACAACCTCGTCAGTTAGTGGAGGCGGTGATACGTCCAGTCCAGGTTGATGTGCTGGACGTCGAGGATGGTTGCGGACCCTGCTCCTACTACACATATTCCCTGTAGGGACCTCCCGAGTATTCAGGTGGCAAACCCAGAACTTCTGGGTGATTTGAGTCGACATCCCTTAATGTACTTTCACGCTAACGAGGTATTAAGTTAGATATTAATCTTCCTTCTTTCCTATTGATAAGGAATAAAGGATTTTGATGTTAATTTGCATTTTATGTAGGTTCCTAGCTTTACCCAGCCTCGAAGGAACTGGTTCAACATTCACTCCATGTACCAGGCTCTGCATCCTGACTATAGAGCGATTGTGCATGACTGGGGATTTGAGGCATTCTTATCCATCCTTCTCCGTCGCTGTCCCTGGGGTTACCTCAGGGCATTGTCTGAGCGCTGGTTTCACCAGACTCAGTCTCTCTATTTGTTTGACTGTGAGGTGATGATGACGCCGTTGGATTGTCAGTTTATCATATGTATGGAGTTTGGAGGGGCACCAGTGCCTTGTATGGCATATATTACTCCCACTTCTGTCAGATCCTTGCTAGGAGTTCTGGCTGAGGCGCTCAAGGGTAGGATTATCTGTACGGGTCCGTTGAGCGTAGATTCTATGAGTGGGCTGTTGAGTGAGCCCATACCAGCTGATGTCAGAGTCAGGGATCCCATATTCGGCGATTGTTCCTGATGATCATTAGGGGCTACTTCATAGCTGATAACTATTCTACGGTGTCGTTCGCTTTGATCAGCGCCACACGACACGTGGACTATATAGGAGAGAATGATTGGGGTTCCTACACCTTCGCCTATTTTCGCAGGGGCATGCGTATGCGTTCGCAGGGCTTGACCGAGGCTTGGTTAGGATTCTACCCATTTCTACTGGTGAGTATTTCTCTTTTAATTTCCCATGTATAGGTTTAAAAGTGTTCATTGACAGCAGATGTTTTGCCTATGTGTTGGCAGTTCTGGACCTATGAGAGGCTTCCATGTTTGTGTCATGTGAGTGTGTTAGGTTTAGATATCTATCCACGAGGACGGCGATGGCATCATTCCATAATGGCGGAGGTCCCTGTAGCTGAGGGTTTTACTCATTGCTGCCTACAGCTGGAGTTGTTGACAGCTGACGTCATCACATGGATTCCCTATTCTGGGGAGCACTTGGATATTGGATTTGAGGATGGGTACCCGACTAACATCGAGCGCGTGATATCCACCCGTAGGATTCCTCTCTTCACAGATGGATGATGGGAGCTCTATTTAGGAGAACGTGCTATTAGGCGCACCACATGAAAGATCCGTATGCCGATCTTGCCTCCTGCCAGGCGTTATTGGCCTGTGTTGCAGTCATCCGTCATTGATATCCCTTTGTTGGGTGTTGACAGTTTTGCACTGTCAGAGGGTCCCTACACTCAGGATATATTCTAGCATTGGTGGTCCCCTCGTACCATTGGATCCCAGACCCACACCACTGAGTTCATGGGGGATATGGTTTCAGGATCCGTGATGATGACGGATTGGCTAGCTTGTGTCCGAGATCTGACTCATGTGACATAGATTAGCAGTTTGACCCAGCGACTAGACCAGGAACATTTCTTTATCCGACATTTGGACAGAGATCCAGCAGAGGCAGATACTTTTTATCCTTCCAGCTCAGGCGCTGGCCCCTCAGATGACCCATTTGGCTTTGCCCATGCAGATCCTCCTTTGTATAGGCTTTACATCCCTATTGATAGAGATCCAATGACTTAGGAGGAGTTACATCAGGTTGACAGGATTAATGATGTAGATATCGACACCATTGTCTTCTTCTTCTGATGTGTATTCTCGTTATCTCTTTTGATAGGCCTCTATTAGATATAGGGTGGTTGTGCCCCATTTTCGCTATATCGGCCTCTGTTAGTAGTAGGGCGTCTGTACCCCATTTGCCTGTATTTTTAGCTGTATAGAGATGATGTATTAGATGATGATATACTTAGGAATGTATGTACAATTTTTTATTTGTTATATCATATTTTCGTCTATTATCTGTAATGCATGTATCATGTTATGCATATATATGTATGTCCAGAAATATTCAGCATTGACCCCTAGATGGTCTTATGATATGGCTTACACAGATGTCTTCTTCGACAGTCAGCCGCATAGATCACACCCCACCAGACTTACTAGCATCCCGTCTGAGGTCGTGGTATGATAGTATGTCACATCCAGATAGGGTGACCGTAGACCCGCTACTACAACATTCCATGACCCTTTTGATGTTTTAGGTTCCCGCAGGTTTTGTGGAGGGTATAATAGAGCGTTGGATACTAGAGAGACAGGTCTTCCAGTTTAGTACCCAAGAGCTGACTCCTACACTGGAGGAGTATGAGCGGTTGACGGCTTTTCCCTTAGACAGACCTTACGCTTATATGGCTATCGGAGATATGCGCCAGCAGTTCACGGCCCTCACCGGGTTACGACGTAGAGTAGTAGAGGATGATATTACATCGTGGCATTTGGCTAGTGTGGATGTATTTTTGATGTGCATAGTGGCATATCTATACATGCCACGGTATATGGATGAGCTGGACATCAGTGTTATCATGGCAGTGAGAGCTCTCAGGGAAGGTCATACCATCATTCTGATGATTGTGGCGGAGACGTTGAGGTCGACCACGTTTTGAAGCACCTACCCTACATGCAGTTTTGTCATGTTGTACGTGTGGTTTATGTCACACTTGAGACCGATTGGCACTTTCCGCCGACATGGGTACTGCTTTAACCACGATATAGCTATGTCTTACTCCTTTCAGCCATCGGAGTGTATAGACCTTATGTCTTGGTCGATATTTTTGGCGGAGATCAATGATCGGTTTGGCATCCTGCTGTGCACATGGCTTAGCTCACCCTACAACTTTATTACTCATGCTCCAGGCATGGATTATCTCCCTCTGGCTGGTTTGAGGGGCATAACTACCTATCAACCACTGGCCGTGATGTCGCAGTTTGACCAATTCCAGGACTTCTATCCTTTTGAGGGGGCGCTAGGTCAGCGTTTAGCTTCTCGCCATCTATCAGCAGAGGACCGATCCCGGGTGTATACATGTTGGGATCAGTGTTAGATAACTAATTTTTCTATTAGCCATCCGGGCTATTCGCCAGAGTATTCTGCGTGGATGGAGCAGAGACTTCATCGGCTGCGACATTATCCACAGTACCAGAGATTGATTTAGACGGTGGAGAGTCCATAGAGGACATTGATTCCCACACTGAGGAGGAGCCATCTACTAGGTTTTCAGCAGCTCTATTAGACTCTCCCAGTACTAGCACTGTTGTGATCCAGCATTAAGCACAGTACTTCAGGTAGAGTCTCCATTTGATGACCTTTGAGAGAGATCATGCCTGAGCCTTGTTCTTGACAGCTCTTGACGGGAGAGACACAGCTCTGTTAGAGAGAGACGAGGCATTAGCTCGTAGAGATGCCGCTGTTGTTGAGCGGGATGAGGCCAGATCAGCTAGAGATGCCGTGACATTTGAGAGGGATAGCGCCATATCTGCCCAGGATGTGGCCGTCACAGATAGTACTCTAGTGAGGTCCCTTACCACTGGCATGATTGCAGAGATGAACACGTACATTTATGAGCATAGAGTAACCATTCAAATGACTGTAGATCTGTTAGCTCGTGTGGATACCCTTGTACAAGAGACCACATCGTTACCTCCTTTTGCTGAGAGGGATGCCATGTTATGCTTGATAGCTCGCATATACACTGATTTGTAGATGGGCTTGTATTTTTTTTTATAGATTAGCTTAGCCATTTTGTCATGTACATTTCATATTGTATATATCAAACAACATTATATATAACAGGGAAATATATATTTGATCACTTTCCTTTTAGTTATGCTTGGTTGCTTACTTGATATTTTGCTTGATTCTTCAGGGCTTGTGATCTTGATGTATTCTGAATTCGTCCTTGATGGATGGACATTGAGCTATCACTGGAAATTCACCGAATCTCCTATTTAAGAGGAGTTCAGGTAATTCCATCCCTTTTGTCTAAAGCCGATGAAATTTAGTGGATTGAAGTTTGATTCCAGTACTAGATGAAAAGTTTTTATGTTTTGGTAGGGGGTGAGACCGAACCATGAATGACTGCATACGTACTCCTATTGAAGAGGAGATCAGGTCTGCATAGTTCGAACCTGGTGTAAGAGGTTCAACACTGTATGTGGGAGAAAGTGTGTAGGAATGTTTTTGTTGTTTTTGTTTTTTGTAATGAAAAGGGTGTAAGATATGTTTTTGTTGTTTTTGTTTTATTACGACCGTGCCATATAAAATGGTTGCCTACATACTCCTGGGTATTGGGGAGATCAGGTCGACTTAGTTTACCCCTTAGGACGATTTTTAGCCGACAAAGAGCTTGATCCCATGTGTAGGACAGATTGCGGGGAAAAAGAAAGTTTGATCCTAAATTCAGGATAAACTGCAGGGGTGAAAAGTTTGATCCCATGTTTGAAACAAACTACAAGTGTGAAAGGTTCAATCCTTAGTGGGATAACCGAAGTTGTATGAATGGAGTGAAGCCGGGTTGCTGGCTTGAAGAGTATGTTTCCCTGAGGGGCGGCAAAGTGTGAAAAAGAGTTGTATGTAGTGAAGGGTTAAAGAACCGGAATGACTGGTGATCTGATGATCCAAAACCAGGATGTTTTCTTGTTGGTAACCTCAGACGTAGTACCATTTCACAGTTTCTGAGTTGATATTTACGAAAATTCATCGCCGTCCATATCCTATAACCTGAGAGCGCCTACTGTCAATACCTCCTTGACAACAAACGGACCTTCCCAGTTTGGAGTGAATTTTCCCTTGGACTGATCTTGGTTGTTAATGATCTTCTTTAAAACCAAGTCATGTTGTTTAAACTGTCGTAGCCGGACTTTTCTATTATAGGATTTGGCGATCATTTGTTGATATAACTGACCATGAAAGATAGCTACGATTCACCTTTCATTTATTAGAGATAATTGATGATACTTGTCTTGTACCCATTGGTCTTCATCCAGCTGAGCGTCTATCAACACTCTGAGGGATTCCATTTCCACTTCTACGGGTAGCACTACTTCCATCCCATAGGTTAATGCGTAGGGGGTTGCCCAAATGGAAGTGCACATTGATGTTCTGTAGCCTAACAGAGTAAGAGGCAATAGGTCAGGCCACCCTTTGTGGTTGGCGGACATCTTTTGCATGATCTTCTTGATGATTTTGTTAGCCACTTCAACAGTACCAGTCATCTTTGGACGATAAATGACGGAGTTGAGGTGTTTGATGTGGAATTTGTTGCATAAATCCTCCATCATTTTGTTGTTGAGGTTCTTAGCATTGTCTGACACAATTACCTCTAGTTGTCCAAATCAATAGATGAAATTATTTCTGATGAAAGTAATGATGACTTCTTTGGTAACCTTGTGGAAGGAGGCTGCTTCTACCCATTTGGTGAAGTAGTCGATCATGGTGAATATAAAGCGATGCTCATTACTGCTTTGGGCTCGATGGGCCCGATCACGTCTATTCCCCACATTGAGAAGGGCCAGGGTGAACTCATATTGTGAAGTTCCCTTGGAGGGGCGTGGATGGCATTTCCATGAATTTGGCATTGGTAGCACCTCTTGACGTGATCATCACAGTCAGCCTTGAGGGTAAGCCAGTAATGCCCTGTCCTGAGGATCTTCTTAACAAGTAGGGGGCCGCTTATGTGTGGGCCACATACTCCACCATGGACCTCATCCATGAGCCTCTGAGCTTGGTCCCTGTCCAGACATCTGAGGAGATCTAGTCCTACATCTCTTTTGTAGAGTGCATCTCCGCTCAGGTAGAATTTTATAGCAAGTCGATGGATCTGCCTTTTCTCAGTCGAGCTCGCCTCAGCGGGTGTAAATCCATCTCGTAAATACTCCTTGATGTGCTGATACCAAGGATGTTGGATACGAGGTAGCTCATCTGATACTTCTCCAACATAGTTCCCATAGGCTGGTGCCTTGTGCAGGGAAAATGTGATTCTTGGCATGTGTTCCTTGTCAGCTACATGAATCAAGGAGGCCAAAGTTACTAGTGCATCTACAAAGTCATTCCTGTTATGGGGAATGTGTAAAAAGGAGATCTCTTTGAACTCCAAAGCCATCTGTAAAACTTGCCGATGGTAAGGAAGAAAATATAGCTCTTTGGTCTGATAGATTCCCGTGGATTGTCTGATTACCAACTCAGAATCCCCAAAGACAGTTACTCGCCTGATGCCTATTGAACGGACAAGTTTTAGCCCCATGATACAGTCTTCATACTCAGTTGTGTTGTTGGTGCTGACAAACTGCATTTTGATGGCGACGAGATACTACTCCCCCGTACCGGATACTAGAATTGCTCCAGCTCCAGAGTCTTCCATATTAACAACTCCATCGAAATACATTTTCCATGTATGGCATGTATCTTACTGATGGTGTTGTTGCAATGCCATTACCACTTCATCGGGGAAATATATTTCTAAGGGTTTGAAGTCCCTTGAAGGTGCGGCAGCCAGTTGATTCGCAATTCCTTGACCTATGATGGATTTTTGCGTCACGTAGACGATGTCAAATTGTTGTAAGATCAACTGCCATCTGTAAAACTAATAATTTAACATGGGTTTACTGAACACGTACTTGAGAGGATCCAATCGGGATATGAGATGGGTTGTGTGACCATGGAGGTAATGTTGTAACCTCATGGAAGCCCATGCTAAAGTACAACAAGTCTTCTCAATCAGAGTGTACTGGTGTTCACTGTTGCCGAATCTTTTGCTCGTTCTCGGCCTCCATCGTCTTTCTGTCCCAGCATGCAGCCCATGGCATTATCACTTATGGACAAATACATGAACAGGGGAACATCATCCCTGGGTGATACCAAAATGGGAGCTTTGACTAGCTACTCTTTGATTGTAAGGAAGGCTTTTTGACACTCATCATTCCATTTCAAGGAGGAGTTCTTCCTTAACAACTTGAAGATGGGCTCACAGGTTGCTGTGAGTTGAGAAATAAACCTGCTAATGAAGTTGATTCTTTCCAAAAAATCCCCGTATTTCCTTCTCTGTCTGAGGGACGGGTATTTCAATGATAGCCTAGATTTTGGTGGGATCTAGCTCAATCCCCTTGTGGCGAACTAGGAATCCTAGCAACTTGCCGATTTAACACCAAAGGCGTACTTGGCTGGATTCTACTTCAAGTTGTACTTGCGCAACCTGTTGAAGAGCTTTCTGAGATGGTCTAAGTGGACTTCTTCCCTTCGGGACTTGACAATGATGTCATCCACATAGATCTCTATCTCCTTATGCATTAATTCATGAAAAAGAGCCATTATAGCTCGCTGATAGGTAGCTTCGGCATATATTGATGAGGCCAAAAGACAGTCGTCTATAGCAAAAGGCTCCCCAAGGCATGATGAAAGAAGTTTTCTCACGATCCTCTTCAGCAACCATAATCTGTGGTACCCCGCGAAGCAATCCGCAAAGGAGTACATGCTGTATTGAGCAGTATTGTCAATGAGAATGTGGATTAATTTCACGGGAAAGCTATCTTTAAGGCAAGCTTTATTCAGATCTCGATAATCCACACAAACTCGCACCTTTCCTCCTGGTTTAGGTACGGTAACTGTGTTGGATATCCACTCAGGATATGTGGACACCATGATAATGCCAGCTTTAAATTGTTTCACAATTTCTTCTTTAAACTCTACTCAGGTTTCTATCGCCTGAGCTTCTGCTTGACTGGCTTGAATCCTTCTTTAATGGGAAGGCGATGAAGGACAATGTCAGTGGACAAACCCACCATGTCTTCATGAGACCATGCAAACACATCCTGGAATTGGGTTAATAGTGTAACCATGGCATTCCTCTGGTTTGGAGTGTGGTCTGAACCAATCTTGATTAACTTAGGGCTTTTTAAGGTCCCGAGATTGAAAGAAGTGGTTTGATCAAGGTTGGGTTTAGGTTTGTCTTCGACCCATTCTTTGATCTCCTGAGGTATCTCAATGTCCTCTTGTATTTCCATGAAGGCTGAGTCCAACTTTTCATCAAAGTTACAATCCTTGTGGAGAAGAGGCACCTTATCAACAAGTACATGCACATCTAAATTCAGTGTCCTGAAAAAAAATATGCTTTCACTTAATATATGAAACTGTTTAATCATACAAAGTGTTAGCATGTACTGACAAAATAACTGCTAATATTGTACAAAAAAGTAAGCAGTTAATGATATCTACAGTGCATAAGGAGTTTTTGCCCATTTTACCCTTGTCGACCAATGAAAGGAGTGCTGCTCCAATTGTTGAGGGCAAAATCCTGGTGGACTGCAATGATGGAGGGGCTGTCATCCTCCTTCTCCCGAATGATGAGCATTACGTCTGGCCAATCATCATCTGGGGTGTATCTGTTTGTATGTTCATCATGGACAATGATGCATATATTGGACATCATCCTGGCGATGTCTTGCTTACGTCTTCATTCCTCTTCTTCCACTTTGGGATCAGGAACTAGGACCTCTTTCCCCTTGACCGGTATCGGCTTGGGAAATAACATAGCAATTACGTTGGCTGGCACCTTCACCGGAGATTGTACTGGCTCAAGATTTGTAGGTGGAGATAATCGCTGTGTGTCTAAAGCTGAAGGAATCTGCTTGTGCTTATGAGGATTCCTGTGACTAGAACTGGCAGAATAGCATAGTCCAGCTGTCCCAGTTTGACTGGACATTTGAATCGGGCGCTTAATGCCTTGATGATTTTTACCCAACCCTTGTCCCGACTGATGAACCAACGACATCATTTCTTGAGTAGCAGACATTACTTCGGTAGAAATCTTGGGTGTGAGAGGTGGTAGTAAGTGTTGCTCACCTCCAGGACATGAAAACTGACCGACTCAATTTCTAAATTGAAGCTGATGAGTGGTATGTCACCTTGTTTAGGACATTCCGGCTCATCGTTGACCGTGACTAGGCTGTCATTAATGATGTATTTAAGTTGCTGATCAAGAGTGGAGGGACGGCTCCCGCCATATGAATCCACTATCTTTCCAATAGCAGGTTGTATCCTGAATCTATCTTGAGCACGTGAAATGATGCGCAAAATGTATGGGGACGAATCTCAATTGACAGTTCAATCTCTCCGACTAAATTTCGACGGGATCCATCGAAAGATTTAATAATCAAATGGTTGCTTCGGATCCGTTTGAGATTGACATTCATCTTCACCAAAGTATCATAAGGAAAGAAATTCAAAGACGAACCTCCATCTATCAAGACTCCAGCTAGCATATATCCGGAGGACAAAACTTCAATGTGCAACGACTTGCAATGATTGGTCCCTTAGGACGGTATGTCATCATCAGTGAAAGATATTACATTGTTGTTAAAAATGTGATCAACCAAATGTTTAAATTTTTATACATCCACTGATTTTGGCAAGTAGGTTTCTTTCAAAACCTTTAGTAAGATCTTCCTGTGATCCTCGAAAGTGAAAACCAAGTCTAGTATTGAAATTTGACGTGGAGCTTCTCTTAAGTTAAAACCACCTTGGCTTCATTATGGCCCATGGTATGGAGGAATTTTTCAATTTTTTCCATGGGTATTTTCCCCTTTGATTTTATGGTAGGCTTCATCAACCATTGGGGAAGATACAGTGAATTCTCCTTCGACACTGCAGTAGTTGTATGAGAAGTGGATTCTTCAGCATCTCCATAATTCCATGGGACTTTTTGTAAGCTGATAACAGGATAGTGTGATCTGAATGGTAAGCTAATTGGCTCTTGTAAAACCCCAACTTATTATGAATAAAATCGAATTTCATCTATTTATTATTGTGAATAATAAGGTGATAATTTGATATAATACTTTGGTTATGGGTGAAATGTGCAAATTTTGCAAAATAAGCAAGTCGTTATAAAATATTCATTTTGTCGGGGAATATTCGTTTGGTTGTGAAATATTCTTTTTGTCAAGAAATATTCGTACGATGGCGCATCCATTTATGGGCCCCCATAACGATATAATTGTCGGATGAAGAAAACGACAAAGTTTGAGTTTTATAATAACGGCAAAATTGTTACCGTTAACACTGTTGGAATACCTGGTGGTTAAAATACAGTAATACGCGTGGTTGTGCATTAGCACACGGTATTGCACAATATTATTGAATCATTGATTCTTACGTAAGAAGGCACTACTCAATAATTGTTACAGTAATTGCTGTTCAATATTTTATTTTATTGATTCAATAATTGTTGCATTGATATTTTATATTATGTTGTTTCAATAATTGTCACTGCACAATATTTCCCATTATCAGGTCAATAATTCATATTATTTGAATAATATTATTAGATAGCATTATTGACAATGTCTAGAAAGTTATGTCAAGGAGATGTTTGGTCACCTAATTGTGCGCCAGTAAGGAGAAATCCTTATCGAAAATTCCCCACTTTCCTGGGAACTGTCTGGTTGTCATTATTGTGATTCTGTAATATTATTTGTGAATAATTAATTATTGATTTATATGATAAGGAAATATTTATTTGATATATAATTGATGGATTTATTTATTTTATGTGGTTATAAATGAAGGATTTAATGCTGACGTGTTTTATCAGTATTTTGTCGGAATAAAGGTATTAAAAATCATCCGTTTGTGGATTTCGTATATTTTTTGTTTGGAATTTGGAAAAACTTAAAGCTACAAAGTTGTAGAGAATTCGATTTCGTGTGGAATGGACATAAAATTCATATTTTTCTAATAAACGAGCTATTTTCTATGAATTACTGAAATTTCGGAAAATAAAATAATTTTTATTAAAATTATGGGTGGGACCCACTTTTGGTTGGTGTTAATACATGTGGGCTGCTATTTTTCTTCAAAGATGGCTTTGAATGAGGTGTTCCTAGAATGGAAGAAAAGAAAAAAAATATTATTTTATTATTTTAGTCTCATTTGGCATTCTAGTATTTTCCTATAAATAGACGCTTATGTTAGGATTGAAAATCACACAAGAAACAAGTTTTCTTTCTCTGTAGATTATCGAGCGTATTTTTGTGAGTATTTGGATACTTTGAGAGTTGCTATTCAGTGCAAGTTTCTGTCAGCACTATATCTGAAATTCAGTTAGAAGTACGATTATTATGAGGTAAGAGATGTTATTTTCTTCGTAAATGATATTATTTCTTTCAATATAATTCTGTCGAAATATTGGTCTAAAATTTTTATCAAATTTGGAACTTTTTATATCGGGGTTACTATTCACGTATATGGCACTATTCACGTATATAGCATTTTTCACGAATACGACACTATTCACCGAAAAATGAAATTTTCTTCTTTTTGTCCAAGATGTCTATTATGGTTACTATCTTTGATTGTATCCATGTTTTGGTCTTTATTTTTGAATTCTGCTTCGAAATTGGTTATTATGGAGTATTATTAAACATGGATAAACTATAATACGAATCCCTAATATTTGTTCTTTTATTTCACTGGATTCGTTTTCTTTAAGATATTTTTCATAATCCTCAGTCCTAAATGATGATATAACTGAATATCTTTGGCCTGTAGTGCAAAGATGAATGATTACCTTATGAATATCTTTTGCTCGTAGTGAAAAGATGAACAGGTGTTGAGATGAACATGACCAACTGGTGATATAAATGAATATCTTTGGCCTGTAATGCAAAGATGAATATTTGATTCAAGATGTATATTGATTGATGTTACAGGGATAAAATATTGATGATGGACTTTTAAATCTTAGAAGATAGTAGAATTCTTTCTCTACTTGACTCTTCTAATAGATTGTTGTTTCCGCTGCAGTTGTTGATCCAAAACTTGTTGTCTATTATATTTTATCAGATTTTTCCCTATTGAAGACTAATGATAAATTATTGTATATTAGCTTAGTTATAATATTCTTAACTAGGCTAGTTGAGCTCACCCTTTTCCTTTTTGTTTCATTTTTCTTCTTAGGAGGTGAGAACATAGCAGGAACTAGCCGGGGTATGGAGTGATGGTTCAGGATAGTTGTATTAGTTGTCCTCACTATTTTGTAAAATAGTGTATCAATAATTATAATGAGGACACCTTTTGAGTTTGTATACTCTCTATTAGACAATAGTTGTATTCAAACTCACAGTATATGTGGTGTCGTATTTTGCATGACAATTGTATTACTAAAGTTGTATTTGTTTCTGTACCATGTATTTGGAGACTCAGAATGGGTGATGTATACCTATTTTGGAGGCGTCATAGTTGGTATCAGAGCTTAGGGATATGATCCCTAGCTGAGATGGGAGACTAGAACTAGGAGGGGAGAGATGGGAAATTCCTTCGCTTGTATGACTTAACTAAGTTTATTTGTTATTTGGTTGGTCAGTCAGAGCATATGGTTAATATGTGATATTTTAATTTGTTAATTAACCCTTGTTTTATGGCAGTATTTAAGAATGGCAGTAGGAATTATTAACAATGAAGTAAATCAGACCGTGGCGACACCTTTAATTACCACCTAAGGGAACGTGCAACAGGAAGGCAATATTCCTCCTGTAAACAACACTACCGAACAAATGATGAATGATGGGATGTTTAGAAGCCTTTTGCAATTCATACAAAATCAGACGAGGGAGACTCGTGTACAAAATATTGGTAGAAATAATAGCAACGCGCGGCTTGTCACATCCAAGCAGTTCAAAGAGTTGGGACCACCAAAATTTATTGGAAAGCCGGATCCAATCAAGGCGGAGACGTGGGCCAAACAAATTACCAAGATATTCGATGTCTTGGGATGCGCAGAGGAACAGAAGGTTCCATTCGCCACATTTATGTTTCGCGGTGAGGCAGACTACTGGTGGGAGTCTGTGAAGCATACCCAACCGACCTTACTCAACGTGTCTTGGGAAACGTTTCAGAATCTGTTTAATGAAAAGTACTTTCCTGAAAGTATTCGTCATATGAAGAAGGTAGAGTTTATCAGAGAGGAACAAAACAACATGACGGTGTCCCAGTACGAGGCGAAGTTCGCTGAGTTATCCAGGTTGCACCTCATTTTGTAGAGAATGAGGAACGAATGACAAGGATGTTTCTGAGAGGTCTAAAACCCGAGATTCGGCAATATCTTATCTCTCATAAATTTTCTTTATGTTCAGATGCTGTAAACAAGGATCAATTATTAGAGCGATATAATGAGTATGTTCAATCGAGGGAACACAACCAGGGTCATAACGGTGGCAGCGATCATCGGAGCAATGAAAACCAGCAGGGAGGAAAACATTCGGACAAAAGCGGTAACCACTCTGGTGGTAATCGTAGCCGTGATAATAGAAGGAGCGAGTTGGGAGGAGATTTCAAAAAGAGAAGGTACAACAAAGATAACGTGAAGACGTCAGTAAAATCATCAACTGTTTTTAGGGGAGGAGAACGAGCACCGGTCGTTTGTTACAAATGCGGGAAAAGGGGACACATCAACCCAAACTGCCCACAACAATCCAAGGTGTGTTATAACTGTAGAAAGTAAGGTCATATAGCTAGAGATTATCTAGTTGTGAAACCAAGTTCAACGGGGATGGTGACTCCAAAGGCTGTCCCGGACAAGTCGAAGTCGGTGGTTCCTGGAAGGGTGTTTGTCGTGATTGCCCAAAATGCGAGGAACCCAAAAGAAGTGATCACAGGTAAGCTAATCATAAACTCTTGCAAAGTTTATACCTTATTAGATACCGGTTCTACCTATTCTTTTATATCTCCTGCTTGTGCTCAACGTTTAAACTTGACTCCGGAGAAATTAGACCTTAACTTATCTGTTGAGACTTCGTTAGGAGAAACTTTCATTACATCTACAGTTTATAAATCTTGTTTGATTCAAGTTGGAACCATAACATTACCTGTCGATCTTATTTCATTGAAAATTCTTTCATTTGATGTGATTTTAGGGATTGATTGGTTAACCACGCATCATGCTAAAATTGATTATTTTCGTAAGGTTGTTAGTTTTCATATTCCTAACCAACCTATTATGCGAATTCAAACAACCAAACAATTAAAGTCAATCACTGTCATATCAAGCCATAAAGCTATTCGTTTATTGAAAAATGGATGTCAAGCTTTCTTAGCCCATGTCACGGACTTGAACAAAAACACGTCAGATTTGAATAATATTTCTGTTGTTAGTGAATTTCTTGACGTATTTCCTGAAGAACTTCCCGGTCTACCCCCAGAACGTGAAGTAGATTTCTTTATTGATCTTGAACCTGGTACAAAGCCCATTTCTAAAACCCCATATCGAATGGATCCTATTAAACTTCAAGAGTTAAAGGTCCAACCACAAAAGTTGTTGGACATCGGTTTCATTCGTCTTAGTACATCTCTTTGGGGTGCTCCTGTGTTATTCGTAAAGAAGAAAGACGGGAGTATGCGAGTTTGTATTGACTATCGAGAATTGAACCATGTCACCATTAAGAATAGGTATCCGCTACCTCGCATAAATGACTTGTTCGACCAGTTGCAAGGAGCATAATTCTTTTCAAAGATCGATCTTCATTCTGGATATCATCAGCTGAAGATTAAAACTGAGGATATTCCAAGGACTGCCTTCAGAACTCGGTACGGGCATTATGAATTCTTGGTCATGTATTTTGGATTGACTAATGGTACTGTTGCTTTCATGTATATGATGAACCGTGTATTCAAAGAATATTTGGATCAGTTCGTTGTAGTCTTTATTGATGACATCCTCATCTATTCTAAAACCCATGAAGATCATGAGCGCCATTTGAAGCTGGTAGTGCAAAGGCTTCGTGATAACAAGCTATATGACAAGCTAAAGGAATGCGAGTTCTGGCTTGAGGAAGTAGCATTCCTTGGGCACGTGGTGTCAAAACATGGAGTATCTGTCGACCCGGCGAAAATTGAAGCAATACAAAGTTGGGAGCAACCAAAGTCGGTGACCGAAGTACGTAGTTTTCTGGGCTTAGCTGGTTATTATCAGAGATTCGTGGAAGGATTTTCTCAAATCGCTACTCCATTAACTCAGGTGACTTGTAAAGATACAAAATTCAGTTGGAGCGAGGATTGTGAGAAGAGTTTTCAAGAACTCAAGAGGAGACTCATTTCAAAACCTGTTCTGACAATACCATCTAGTTCAGATGGATTTGTTATCTACAGCGATGCTTTAGGAAAAGGGTTAGGATGTGTTCTCATGCAACATGGGAAAGTCATAGCCTATGCCTCGCGACAACTTAAAGAATATGAGAGGAATTATCCTACTCATGATTTGGAGTTGGCAGCAGTCGTTTTCGCGTTGAAGATCTGGAGACACTACATGTATGGGGAGAAAGTGGAGATCTTTACAGATCATAAAAGCCTCAAATATTTCTTCACCCAAAAGGAACTCAACATACGGCAACGACGTTGGCTCGAGCTGTTGAAAGATTATGATCACACCATCCAATATCATCCTGGAAAAGCAAACGTGGTAGCTGACACATTGAGTAGAAGATCATATGCGGGTACGAGTGCAATGTTGTTAACATAAAGGTCCATTTTGTATGAATTGCAAAGGATGGAGATAGAGGCAATGGCTCTAAGTACCCACGCGATGATACCAAAACATACGAGTAGAACTGACTTTAATCGATAAAGTTAAAGCTGCTCAAGCTACGAACATGGAGCTGATGCGTATGAAGAAGAAAATGCAAGAAGGTGTTATTCCATAAGTAAGAATTGATGAAGAAGGAATACTTCGAGACAACTCTAGACTTTGTGTTCCTAAGATTCTGACTAGAAGAATAGAATCATGATGGAGGCACACAACACACCGTTTGTAATCCATCCTGGGAGTACCAAAATGTATCATGATCTTCGACATACATTTTGGTGGAGCAATATGAAAAGAGAGATCGCAGAGTTTATCTCGAGGTGTTTAATTTGTCAACGTGTAAAGGCAGAGCATCAAGTGCCAAAGGGTCCATTGCAACCACTTGAGAATCCGAAATAGAAGTGGGAACACATTACTATGGATTTCGTTATGGGTCTTCCCAAGGTTTCTCAAGGCATAGATGCGATTTGGCTTATTATTGATAGATTAACTAAGTCTACCCATTTCTTGCCTATACGGTAGACTTATTCCCTTGAACGACTTGCTAGTATGTACGTAAATGAGAATGTGAGATTGCATGGCATGCCAATATCCATAGTTTTAGATCGTGACCCAAGATTCACTTCACGATTTTGGGTTAACTTGCAGAAAGCTATGGGCACAGATTTACGATTCAGTTCTGCATACCATCCTCAAACGGACAGATAATCAGAGAGGACTATTCAAACTCTTGAAGATCTATTAAGACTCTGTGTCCTAGATTTTAAAGGGAGTTGGGATAAGTACCTACCATTGGTGGAATTCTCCTACAACAACAGTTATCAGGCAAGTATAGGCATGGCTCCATTCGATGCGTTGTATGGAAGAAACTATCATTCTCCAGTATGCTGGGATGAGGTGGGTGAAGCAACATTGTTGGGACCAGAATTGGTACATATGACTACAGAAAAATCCAAACGATTCGACAACGTATACAAACGGAACAAGATCGACAAAAGAGTTATACAAATCTTCATCGAAAAGATGTGGAATTTAACATTGGGGATCATGTATTGTTACGTATTGCTCCATGGAAGGGAGTTACAAGATTTGGGAAGAGGAGAAAGCTTAATCCAAGATTTGTGGATCCATTTGAGATTCTTGACCGAATAGGAAATGTGGCCTATAGACTCACATTACCTTCAAGCATATCTCGTGTTCATAATGTTTTTCACATATCTATGCTTCGTAAATATATGAAAGACCCAAACCACATTATTGAGTTAGAACTAGACGAGATAGCCAAAGATTTAACGTACAAGGAGGTACCTGTTAAGATCTTGGATAGGAAAGAGCATGTCCTATGCACCAAGGTTATACCACAAGTTAAGGTGTTGTGGAGAAATCATGCTATTGAAGAAATGACCTGGGAGTTGGAATCAGAAATGAAAGCGAGGTATCCTCACCTTTTCGAAACACCAGGTATGTACGTCAATTTTTAGGATGAAATTTCATAAGGAGGGGAGGTTGTAAGACCCCAACATATTATGAATAAAATCGAATTTTCTCTATTTATTATTGTGAATAATGAGGTGATAATTTGATATAATACTTTGGTTATGGGTGAAATGTACAAATTTTGCAAAATAAGCAAGTGGTTATAAAATATTCATTTTATCGGGGAATATTCGTTTGGTCGTGGAATATTCTTTCTGTTGGGGAATATTCATACGACGATGCAGCCATTTGTGGGCCCCAAATGGAATAACTGTCGGATGAAGAAAATGACAAAGTTTGAGTTTTATAATAACGGCGTAATTGTTACCGTTAACACTGTTGGAATACCTGGTGGTTAAAATACAGTAATACACGTGGTTGTACAGTAGCACACGGTATTGCACAGTATTATTGAATTATTGATTTTTACATAAGAAGGCACTACTCAATAATTGTTACAGTAATTACTGTTCAATATTTTATTTTATTGATTCAATAATTACTACATTGATATTTTATATTATTGTTGTTTCAATAATTATCACTGCACAGTATTTCCCATTATCAGATCAATAATTCATATTATTTGAATAATATTATTAGATAACATTACTGGTAATTTCTAGAAAGTTTTGTCAAGGAGATGTTTAGTCACCTAATTGCGCGTTAGTAAGGAGAAATTCTTATCGGAAAGCCCCCCTCTTTCCTGAGAACTGCCTGGTTGTCATTATTGTGATTCTGTAATATTATTTGTGAATAATTAATTATTGATTTATATGATAAGAAAATATTTATTTGATGTATAATTGATGGATTTATTTATTTTATGTGGTTATAAATGAAGGATTTAATGCTGAGGTGTTTTATCAGTATTTTGTCAGAATGGAGGTATTAAAAATCATTCGTTTATGGATTTCAGTTATTTTCTTTTTGGAATTTGGAAAAACTTAAAGCTACAAAGTTGTAGAGAATTCGATTTCGTATGGAATGGACATAAAATTCGTATTTTTTTGATAAACGGGCTATTTTCTATGAATTACTGAAGTTTTAGAAAATAAAATAATTTTTATTAAAATTATGGGTGGGACCCACTTTTGGTTAGTGTTGAATACATGTGGGCTGCTATTTTTCTTCAAAGATGGCTGGCTTTGAATGAGGTGTGTGTAGAATGGAAGAAAAGAAATAATATTATTTTATTATTTTAGTCTCCTTTGGCGTTCTTACATTTTCCTATAAATAGACGCTTATGTTAGAATTGAAAATCACACCAGAAACAAGTTTTCTTTCTCTCTAGATTATCTAGCGTATTTTTGTGAGTATTTTGATACTTTGAGAGTTTTTATTCAGTGCAAGTTTCTGTCAGCACTATATCTAAAATTTAGTCAGAAGTACGATAATTTTGAGGTAAGGGATGTTATTTTCTTCGTAAATGATATTATTTCTTTCAATATTATTATGCCGAAATATTGGTCTGAACTTTTTATCAAATTTGGAACTTTTTGTATCAGGGTTAATATCCACGTATACGGCACTATTCACGTATACAACACTATTCACCAAAAAATAAAATTTTCTTCTTTTTGTCCAAGATGTTTTATATGGTTACTATCTTTGATTGTTTCCATCTTTTGATCTTTATTTTTGATTTCTGCTTCAAAATTGGTTATTATGGAGTATTATTGAACTTAGATAAACTGTAATATGAATCCCTAATATTTTTTTTCTTTTATCTCACTGGATTCATTTTCTTTAAGATATTTTTCATCATCATCGGTCCTAAATGATGATATAACTGAATATCTTTGCCTTGTAGTGCAAAGATGAATGATTACCTAATGAATATCTTTGGCCCGTAGTGCAAAGATGAACAGGTGTTGAGATGAACATGACCAACTGGTGATACAAATGAATATCTTTGGCCTATTGTGCAAAGATGAATATTTGATTCAAGATGTATATTGATTGATGTTATGGGGATAAAATATTGATGATGGACTTTTAAATCTTAGAAGATAGTAGAATTCTTTCTCTACTTGACTCTTCTAATGGATTGCTGTTTTCGTTGCAGTTGTTGATCCAAAACTTGTTGTCTATTATATTTTATCAGATTTTTCCCTATTAAAGACTAATGATAAATTGTTGTATATTATCTTAGTCATAATATTCTTTACTGGGCTAGTTGAGCTCACCCTTTTCCTTTTTGTTCCATTTTCTTCTTAGGAGGTGAGAACATAGCAGGAACTAGCCGAGGTATGGAGTGATGGTTCAGGATAGTTGTATTAGTAGTCCTCACTATTTTGTAAAATAGTGTATCAATAATTGTAATGAGGACTCTTTTTGAGTTTGTATACTCTCTATTAGACAATAGTTGTATTTAAACTCACAGTATATGTGTTGTCATATTTTGCACGACAATTGTATTACTAAAGTTGTATTTGTTTCTGTACCATGTATTTGGCGACTCAGAATGGGTGATGTATACCTATTTTGGAAGCGTCACAGCTTTGGTGCAGCCACTTTTAAAGGATTGTCAACTCCTTTAAGTTGAATTGCTTGTATTGTGAATGGTTTGACAGTCCCATCAGCCTCATCGAATATAACTGCTACCAATCCCTTCCATTTAGTAGGATTGGTACTCTCACTCTCACATAGCACAGTATCATCTTCTGCTAGTTGCAGAACACCGCTGTTAATTAGATTCTGAATAAGGTGGCGGAGTGCCCAACATTCTTCTGTGATGTGACCGCGAGAATGGGAGTGATATTGACATACTCCATCAGAATTGAACCGTCCTTAACGGGGATTAATTGGAGGTAGAAGGGAGGTAATCATTCCTTCATTGATCATCATCTGAGATATATCCTCCATAAGTTTGTCTAGGTATGTAAATTCCCTTATATAGGCAAAATCTTAATGGGATTTGGCATTCGCTCTCTTCGCAACTTTGTCCTCCATTGTTTCAATTTCTGAAGGCGATGATGGAGTATTGATAACAAAAGGGAGGAGACTAGCATGCTCCTGGCTAACTAACTGGCGTATAACTTGATGCTGATGGGTCACCAATTCTGCCAATTGCTCAATTTGCTTACACGGAGCTTTCATCTTTCGTTCCATCATAAACTTGAACTTGGCATAATCCCATTTGTCAACATCGCCTTTGATGGTCTGGGATGATTCACCATAAAAATTGGAACTTTGTCCAATGCTCCAATTAATCATATTGACTTCTTCCTCTTTGTGTTGAGGAAAAGGATTATCTTGTACGTGAGGTTGGTCTGTTTGGCGACCATAATCTCACCGTTGTCTATCAAATCTTGAATTTTATGTTTCAAGGCCAAACAATCTTGAGTATCATGTCCAGGTGCCCTGGCATGATAAGAGCACTTCCGAGTAGCATTGAAACCCCTCCTATTTGGGTTGGCTGGTGGAAGAAGATGTGTGATTTTCTTCTGAGTCGTCAGAAGATTGAGAATGTTCTCGAGTGAGTCCCCTAAGGGTGTGAACACTCGAGGGCGTTTGACTTCTCCAGCTTTAGGTAATGGAGGGTTTGAAGACTGTGCTTGAAAAGGGGAGTAATTCCTCCTCTAAATAGGCATATTCTGATTACCTTTATGACCTTATAGTATCAAAAAAACATCCTCCTCTTTCTTTTTATGGGCCCTCCGGGGGTTGTTTCCATAATTTCCAGACTAGATGTGCTCAGCAACAACTTTCAGGGCAGCTATGTCTTGAATCTTTCCTGACTTCAATCTCATCTCAGCCATCTCTACATGTTTAATCAATTCAGAGAATGGTTTACCAATGCCAGCTAAGACTCTCATAGAAAGGAGCTTCTTATATGTCTATGAAGGTCATAACCATCTCTAACTCTGTCATAGAGGGAATAACTTGGGCAGCAATGCACCTCCACCTTTGAGCATACTCTTTGAAAGACTCATTGGATTGTTTCTTAACCTTGGTAATCTAGTACCGGTCAGGAGCAATCTGAGACTAGAAGCTGTATTGGGTGAGTAAGGCGTGAGCTAGCTCCTCCCAGCTATGGATCTTTTAGTTTACTAATTTGGTATACCACGAACAGACTTCTCCAGTTAGACTCTTTTGGAACAACTGCATTCTGAGCTTCTTGTCCTCTGTATAAGATCCAAGTTCTCCAATGAACATATTCAAATGTGTGTAAGGATCTCCTAACCCTTCGTACTTTTTGAAGTCAGGAATCTTGAATTTTTCTTAATAATGGACTCCCGGGAATATACAAAGGTCAGTATCTGAGACACTCCCGCGTGCTCCAATTCCTTTGATAGAACGAAGGGTTTCTTCCATTTGAAGGACCTTTTTCCTGATGTCGCCGGTGTCTAGATCTCCTTTGAGATGGGTGTTTTCAAGGTTTTTGTCTGTAATCAACTTAAGTTCCAGATTTGTTTTATCCGAACCTTGGGTTCCTCCCTATGCAGAGTACTCTGTATGTGTGGGCATTTTTGGGTCCTGAGTAGACTGATGTAATTCTTTAAGCAGAACAGCCAAATCTATAATCTGTTTACTTAATCCATCTAATTCTTCATGGGAAACTAGATTAGACTGGTCAGATGAAGACATGATTGGTTATAGGCTCGTAGCCTTTTTGGACTTTGAACGGGTAATAGGTCTGATTGTTTCCCTGCGAAAGACTTGCATAATATAGTCTTAGGGATTGTGTAAATGTTTATATGCTATGTGATGTATCCATTTTAGGAATATTATCCTGCAAAACGGATGTTAGCTATTTATAATATGGGATAGCATGCAAATATACGTGCACACATATTTATTCATATTTCTCATTACATGGAGATGAATATGGAATGAAATTACAAGTAATTGACTTTACTAGTAATTTGAAATGAGAAAGCATTAAGAGACTTTCCTCCGCGTTTGGTTTATCAGAGATTGACCTATCTTAGGTTACTCTCACGGCTTTTTGGCATGAAGGCTCCCAGATCATCGCAATCTACTTGACGGGAAGTTAATCTGATCTTTCAACTGGATCGAATCTGGGTGGTGCCTTTCTTGAGCCTCATTGGAATTAGTCTTCCTACGAGTCTAGTAATCAAACATCGACAGGATAGCCTCCTGGTGGAGGAACCACACAACATACATTCATATACAACGTGTCTCACCGTTTATGAAAAAGATGACATGTGCAAAGCAGTAATATCACAAGCAGATATAGTGTAAGGCATTAAGTCCAGTAAATATATGTATTCGTACACATTCATCATAAATGTAAATGCAACATCCACACACAAGAATATAATAGTTTTGAAAAGATTGTAATAGCGGCTTAAGCCCTCTTACTGGGATCCCTAGCAGAGTCACCACTTGTCGACGTCAGGATTTTTATTTGTCCCTTTTCTATTCTTGTTCTTTGGTGTTCTCATGTTAGGTGAGATTTGTTTGAAATAACAAGTTGTGAAAAGGTCCGACATATATATGTCGACGATTTGACTATAAGAGTCGCCAGTTGGTTTTTTATATGGTTGTACCAACACAACCGAGAAAAGGTTTACACATTGACCCAGTGATGTGACACTGCTAAACGGGTTTGTGAACCGAGATTCATTAGGCTCCGGGGGCTTGATTATGCGGAGGGAAGGTGTTAGGAACCCTCGACATCCGTGTTACCACGGTGACCACCACTTTTCAAGAAACTATTCTATGAATGTGTGTGTGTGGGTCAATGTGCAATTATATGGAAGTAGTGCGAGGCCTCGTTCACACCTATATACATAGGTTTTGAATTTGTGTAAAAATTCAGTTTTAAACAAGATATGGCAGTGATGTTTTGTAAAAAGGGTTTTTCAAACCCTTATGCTCAATAGTAATTGAGACCTTTTACACTTCCATTTTTTTGTTCAAATGCTCGACTTAATTTCTTTTAATTTTCGAGATGCGAAGCATCTTCGAGAAAATAATGTACAAAGCAGTGCCGAACTCCTCGTGGGCATGAAAACCATCTGAGGAAATCCAAACACTATGAATAAATTTATAAGCTGCATACAGCTGAAAATGTCCATCACGGGAACCAAATCTAGATCCAGTAGACTGAATCTGTGATCACGTGATTCCTAGGCTCATATGATGCCACAATTTATATGAAAGCAGTAAGCAGTTATATATATATAAACTGTAAATATATATATATATATATATATATATATATATATATATATATATATATATATATATATATATATATATATATATACAGACATGATCAGCCACCACGAAGCACCTCCATGGGGGATCAGAAATATAAATAAAGTTGTAAAAGCAATCAAACGCCACGGAGTAAAATCTAGGCGAGACGAAAAGTAATATATATATATATATATATATATATATATATATATATATATATATATATATATATATATATATATATATATATATATATATATATATGGAACCCTTCCATAGCAGTCGGTTGCTATGAGAACTGTGCAACACCCCCTTTTTGGACTTTTGATAAATTGAGTTGATGGCTGAGATTAGCTTTTCTATTTTATAAGCCGGTACAGGTTGTTGTGCCTAATTATTTACCTGTACCGGCTTCTATTTTAACAAGAGAGGCCCACGTAAAATTATATTATCAGTATAGTTATAAAAAATGAATATTTATTATTAAAATAATCTGATCGGAAGAGCTTGTACCGACTTCACCCTTTTTTTTTGTCATTTCTCCATTATATGTCATGACTCAGCACATTAAAATGGAATAAAAAAATAAAATAAAGGCCGGCCGGTACAGGCTGTTGCGGCTGGGATTAAAATAATATTAAAATATCGGCCGGTATAGCTTGTCATGGCTGGCAATAAAAAATTGGAAAAAATAGCCGGCCAGTACAACTTGTCACGACTGACAATAAAAAATTTTTAAAAAAAGATTTTATTCAACCAATTCGCTACTAAACATATTCGAACTCGCAACCTCCAACTCCATACACTCGTCATATGACCACCCGAGCACCACGGGCCTAGCTGTTAATTTCAACCAAGGATATATCTTTATATTAAAACATCACCATCCCCCAAAATCTATATTCTTGCATTATTATTATATTAAGATTTATTATTATTAATAAATCTATATTATTAATTGGATTTGTTAAAATAGAAATAAGTTAATATCTATATTTATTATTGTTCCCTTTAATATTTTTTCTTATTTTTGTAATAATATCTATAAAAGGATTATTAATATATTAAAAATAAATATCATTCTTTAATAAAATATAAAGTGATCATTATAAATCTTGCATTATTAGTATTAATAATTTTATTATTAAGCAATGATTATTAATAATGATTTTATATATTAAGCAATGATTTTATTATTAATAAAATTAGTTCAATTAGTCTAATAAGTAATGATGATAATTTTTCAAGACATTTCAGGAAATTAATTTACTTATCGAATTTATAAAAGTAGTGAAGTATTATAATAATAATAATAATAATAATAATAATAATGTGATTATCAATAATAGAAGTACATATTATACCAATACTAGTACTGCATACCATTAAGAGGAATAATACATATTACATGTTCATTTTCATAAAATAAAAAAATATAGCATGATTAATACAACTGACACCTATTTTTTTGGCTCAGGAATCCCTAGCACTCGATAGTGATTTCGCTTATCGTGGTCGGTTTCAAAGCCACAAATTGCACATTTTCAATGAGGCTTAAAAGGAATGATTTTTTTGAGTGCACTCTTGAATCTAGATTGTTTTTTGCGGCCCTTTGTTTGAGAAATAATAGGCGGAAAAAACTCTTCTTCTGATTCCACCTCTGCATCTTCATCATCATTATCGTATCTCATATCATGATTTAGATCTCCAACTGTACAATCAATATCGTCATCTGCCAGTTTAGTAATATTCTCATCCGGATCATATTGGTCAACCAACTCTTTTCCTCGTGTATTTAGTTTAAGAACAGTTTTGTAACCTCGGACTGAGCAAGCTGATTTGCTCGCTAACTCCTGGTAATCACTCATCAAATGATTATAGCGCATTGCTTGATTTTGTTCGAAGTCAGCAGATGTGGAGTTAAAGAGTAAGTCTTCACCATTGCTTTTGTTCAAGTCTCTTGTCCACCGATGAAGGATCATGTCACTCGGTATTTGTGAAATACTCTTTGCTATGAAATATCTCAAGATGTGCCTGCATAATTCACCAGAGTAAGAAAACATTTGGCAGTTACATGTTACCGATCCCAGTTGACGATTGTTGACAACTTCTTTATATGTTCCACCACTTTCAGTTGCATCTGCATTATACACTACATAAACCTCAGTATCAGTGTCACACAACTCACTAAGTTTATGAACATTGTATTTCATGGAATCGACTAATTGACGTTCGAAACGTCTAAACATCTCTTTTGTGTACACTTGTGCAGGATGAACTTCCGCCTATTATTTCTCAAAAAAGGGACGCAAATTACAAAAATACTTTATTAAAATAACGAGGGAAGTTTTAACATTAACTGTTGAAACACCCGGTGTTAAAAGTACAGTAATACGCGTAGTTGTACAGTAACACACGGTTTTGATTATTGATGCTTACGTGAGAAGTCACTCAGTTTTGTTCAATTATTGCTACAGTAATTTCTGTATAGTTTCTCACGTTATTTGATTCAATTATTGTCAATATTTTACATATTATTAAATCAATAATTGAGATGACAGAGTTATTAATGTTATTATTTGTAATATTAACGATGTCTAGAAGTTCTGTCAAGGAGAGGTTTGGTCACCTAATTGCGCGTCAATAGGGAGAAATCCTTATTGGAAAGCCCCCTCTTTCCTAGGAACGACCTGGTCGATTAATATTGTGAATTATAATAATGATGATAAATGTTGTTAAAAATATTGAGATAATTTTTATGAGGTATTTTATTACTTATTATTTAGATTCTCACTCACTCATTTTTCAAAATTGTCGGAAGGAAGTTATAAAGTATATATATATATATATATATATATATATATATATATATATATATATATATATATATATATATATATATATATATATATATACATTTGACGTGTGTGTAGGAGTGTGTGGGTGGTAGTGGGTGTTGGTGGAAAAGTGGAATGTTTGATAGATAATGTTGGTTGTTTTTTTATAAATTGATTTTGAGTGGTGGAGAATTTGATAGGTGTTGTAATATTATATATATATATATATAATATCTAACATGTGAAGATTGACTTAAGGAGAAGGAAGAATTGATTTGTCGGGAGAGATTGGTATGGTATGATTATATATATATATATATATATATATATATATATATATATATATATATATATATAATGTTAGTGGGATTATATGTATATAGCTTGCATGCGAATTAATTCATCCGTGACCTGCCAAATTGTTCTGCCCGTGAACTTTGTCTAATGTTATATATATATATATATATATATATATATATATATATATATATATATATATATATATATATATATAATATATTTTATTTAAAAGATTTTACTTTAGATATGGACCATCTGATTAAAAGTAAATCATTCTGGACCATTCATGAATTAGTTACTATTCAATCCATTCTTCTATAAATAGAAGCTCATTCCTTCATTATTTCTAACGAATTCACTGAAACTCTAGAGGGAGAAATTACAGAGAAGCTATAGAAAAGTATCCTGCTCATTTCCTACTCTTATATTCAGTTTATTTTACGGTAAGGAGTGTTATTTCTTTTGTATTCATGAAGAGAACTTCTGTTATTCCATTCTTTGTTATCCTGCTGGAATAACCTGTATACACGGACTACCCTATACTTGGTGACATTCTTCTATTATTCCATCTTTATTATTATTCTGTTGGAATATCATGTCTGTGCGTTTTATGTCGGACCTGGTTCCGTCTTTATTATTATTCTGTTGGAACATCCTGTCGGTGCGAATTTCGCCTGACCTGGTTCCGTTACTTATTATTCTGTTGGAATAACCTGTCTATGTGAAGTACCGCATACATGGTGATTTCTTTTGTTATTCCATTCGTTATTATATTCAGTTGGTTAAAGTTTTGACTTCTATACTCCATAAAATTAGTGGAATATCGCTTCATCCAGTATCTTTTCATGAAAATATTCTTTGAGCATTCTTGAATTTTGCTCTACAAAGCAGTATCATGTTCACAATTTGGACATTAATAGTTCCTGCATAAATTAATTCTTGAACTTGTTTTATTGAATTTCTGTATCATTGTCATCATCCTCATGTTTATATTATATTGAAAGTCATCTGTGGCCTGTAGTGCATAGATGGACTTGGTATGATTATGACTAGGGATTATTCGGTGTAATCATGACCGTAATGTTACGAATGATGTGGAAAAAGTCCTCATGGGCCTGTAGGGCATTGATGGACAGTTGTAGGCATGATCATGACCATTAATGAATACACAAATATTCTTGGCCCTTAGTGCATGGATAATTGTGGTCATGATACTAAAGAATATCCTTGGCCGTAGTCCAGGGGTGATTCGATGATGTGGATTATTAAGCTGAGTCCCAGCGATAAAAGTGATAAAAAAAACCTTTTAAATCATAAAAAATAGTAGATTTTATTCTCTACTTGACTCTTTTAATGGATTGCTTGTTCCGTTGCAGTTAAACTTGATATTTATTATATTTTATCAGTTTAACACTGTTGAAGACTAACGATAAATTATTCTGCATTATCTTAGCCATAATATTTCTTACTGGGCTAGTTAAGCTCACCCTTTCTTTCACTGTTCTCTTCAGGAAATGAGAATATAGCTGGGACGAGTCGGGGAACGGAGTGATGGACCAGATGATAGTATTAGTAGTCCTCACTATTCTGTGAAATAGTGTGATAATGATTGTAATGATGACTCTATTGAGTTTGTATACTCTCTAGATGATAGTATTTTTATTCAAACTCACATCATATGTTTTGTCGTATTTTACGCGACTGTTGTATAATTAAGTTGTATTTGAATTTTGTACCATGTATCTGACGACCCAAGATTGGTGATGTATACCAAATTTTGGGGGCGTCACAGTTGGTATCAAAGCTATGTTATATGATCCCTGGTTAAGATGTGAGACTAGAACTAGGAGGGGAGAGACGGGGAATTCCTTCGCTAGTATGACCTACCTATGTTTTTTGGTATTTAATTAGTCAGTCAGAATATAGGGATAATATGTTACATGTCATTTAACATTTTGTTTTGTGGCAATATCTGAAAATAACATCCGAGAATGTTGAGAATAGCAATGGGGCACAAGCGACCGTTGATACACCACATATCAATGATAAGGATAATGTGCATCAGGAAGGCGACAATCCTCATGCAAATAACAACACTGACCAAATGATGAATGATGGAATGTTCAGAGGCTTTATGCAATTCATGCAACAGCAGGCAACAGCGGCTCCTATCCAAAATCTAGGTGGAAACACTGGAAACTCTCGGACGGTCACCGTTAAACAGTTCAAAGAGCTGGGACCACCAGAGTTTATTGGAGAGCCAAAACCACTTAAGGCGGAAGCATGGATAAAGCAGATCACCAAGATATTTGATGTCTTAGGATGCTCCGAGGAGGAAAAGATTCCCTTTGCCGCCTTTATGTTGCGAGGAGAGGCAGATTATTGGTGGGATTTAGTAAAGTGTACTCAACTTGTCGCACCGAAAATGTCTTGGGAGAAGTTCCAAGAGCTGTTCAACGATAAATACTTTCCCGAAAGTATTTATCACATGAAGGAGGTGGAGTTTATCAAGTTGGAACAAAACAATATGACCGTTTCACAATACGAGGCTAAATTTGCGGAGTTATCCCGGTTTGCGTCCCACTTGGTGGATAATGAAGAAAGAATGACACAGATGTTTTTAAGAGGTTTAAAACCGGAGATACGTCAAAATCTTATTTCTCATAAACTGTGTTTATATTTAGATGTTGTAAATAAGGGCTCAGTTAGTAGAGCGCGATAACGAGTCAACGCAACCAAAAGAGAGTACCCGGCAAAATGATAATACCAATGAGAGCAGTCATCGAAGCGGTGATAACAAGTGTGGAGGGAATCAACAGGCCAGAAGTGGTAACCACTTCGGTGGTAATCAGGGTCAAAATAATAAGATTGGACATTTCAAGAAGAGGAGATTCAACAATGATGGAAAGACGTCAGTACCAGCACCCATTGTTAAGGAAGGAGAACGACCACCTATCATATGCTTCAAATGCGGAGGGAAGGGACACATCAGTCCAAACTGCGCGATGCCATCCAAAGCATGTTATAATTATGGAAGAGAAGGTCACTTAGCCCGATTTTGTGGTTCACCGAAGATAAGTTCAGCTAGGATGGAGGCGCCAAAGGCCGTCCCAGAAAAGTCAAAGCCGGTAGTGCAAGGGAGAGCATTTGTTGTGATCTCTCAGAAAGAAAGGAACCCAAATGAGGTCATCACGGGTATGCTTATCATAAACTCTAGCGAAGTCTATACCTTATTTGATACCGGTTCTACCCATTCTTTTATTTCTCCTACTTGCGCTCAACGATTAAATTTGACTCCGAAGAAATTAGACTTTGACTTATCTGTGGAAACTCTATTGGGAGAAACCTTCATTACATCCACTTTTTATAAGTCTTGTTTGGTTCAAATCAGTACCCTCATATTACCTGTCAATCTTATTTCATTGAAAATACTTGCATTTGACGTGATTCTAGGGATTGATTGGTTAACTACTTATCATGCAAAAATTGATTGATTTTGTAAGGATGTTAGTTTTCATATTCCAAATCAACCTATTATACGAATTCAAGCAACCAAACCATTAAAATCAATTACGGTCCTTTCAAGCCATAATGCTATTCGTTTATTGAAAAACGGATGTCAAGCTTTCTTAGCTCATGTCACAGATCTAAACAAAAATACGTCAGCTTTGAATGATATTTCTGTTGTTAATAAATTTCCTAACGTATTTCCCGAAGAACTTCATGGCCTACCCCCAGAGCGTGAAATTGAATTTTGTATTGACCTTGAACCCGGTACAAAACCCATTTTCAAAGCCCCATATCGAATGGCTCCTATTGAACTTCAGGAGTTAAAGACCCAACTACAGGAATTGTTAGACATTGGCTTTATTCATCCTAGTACTTCTCCTTGGGGTGCTCCTGTTCTGTTCGTGAAGAAGAAAGATGGCAGTATGTGACTTTGTATTGATTATCGGGAGTTGAATTACGTCACCATCAAAAATAGGTATCCATTGCCACGTATTGATGACTTATTTGATCAGTTGTAAGGAGCCAAATTCTTTTCAAAGATTGATCTTCGTTCCGGATATCACCAATTGAAGATTAGAACCGATGACATTCTAAAGACGGCTTTCAGAACTCGGTACGGGCATTATGAATTCCTAGTCATGTTCTTTGGATTGACTAATGCTCCTACTGCCTTCATGGATATGATGAACCGAGTATTCAAGGAATATTTGGATCACTTTGTGGTCGTCTTTATTAATGACATCCTTATTTATTCCAAAAGCCGTGAAGATCATGAGCAACACTTGAGGCTGACACTCTAAAAGCTTCGTGAATATAAGCTTTATGCTAAGTTAAAGAAATACGAGTTCTGGCTTAAGGAAGTAGCATTCCTTGGGCACGTGGTATCAAGTCATGGAATATCTGTTGACCCAGCAAAGATTGAAGTTATTCAAAGCTGGGAGCAACCTAAATTAGTGACCGAAGTACGTAGCTTTCTCGGGTTAGCTGGTTATTATCAGAGATTCGTGGAAGGATTTTCTCGAATCGCTACTCCATTAACTCAGCTGACTCGGAAAGATACAAAGTTCGGTTGGAGTGAAGAATGTGAGAAGAGTTTTCAAGAACTCAAGAGGAGACTCATTTCAGCACCTGTTCTAACAATAACATCTAGCTCGGAGGGATTTGTCATCTACAGTGATGCTTCGGGAAAAGGGTTGGGATGTGTTCTCATGCAACATGGAAAAGTCATAGCCTATTCCTCAAGATAACTCAAAGAATATGGGAGGAATTATCCTACTCATGACCTAGAGTTAGCAGCTGTTGTCTTCGCACTTAAAATTTGGAGGCATTACTTGTATGGGGAGAAAGTGGAGATCTTTACGGATCATAAAAGCCTCAAATATTTCTTCACTCAAAAGGAAACAACATACGACAATGACGTTGGCTTGAACTGTTGAAAGATTATGATCATACCATCTAATACCATCCTGGAAAAGCGAATGTGGTAGCTGACACATTAAGTAGAATATCATATGCAAGTGCAAATGCGATATTGTCAACGTAAAGGCCCATTTTGTGTGACTTGCAAAGGATGGAGATAGAGTTAAAGACTCCAGGGACCCATGTGATGATGGCAAATATAAGAGTAGAACTGGCTTTAATTGATAAAGTTAAAGCTGCTCAAGCTATAGACTTGGAGCTGATGCTTATGAGGAAAAAAGTGCAAGAAGGTGCTATGCCGGAAGCAAGAATCGATGAAGAAGGAATACTTCGAGTCAATTCCAGACTTTGTGTTCCTAATGACCCTAATTTAAAGTATGAAATCATGATGGAGGCGCACAACACACCGTTTGCAATCCTTCCTGGGAGTACCAAAATGTAGGAATACTTCGAGTCAATTCCTCATAAAAAAAAATAAAAGGTATTTTGGACATTTCCATTTATTTCTGGAATTTGTCATTAGTTGCAAACCCTTAGGATTTAGGTTTTAAAAAATCTAGGGTTTAAGGTTTAACCCTTTAGGGTTTAGGGTTTGGTCTTTAAAAATTTAGCAACTTGGATTTCTAAGATTTTCTAATTAACTATTAAAATAGAAAATCTTGATTTTTTAAATTATAATTAGGGCTTCCTAATTATATCTTAATTTCCTAATCATAAATCAATCTTTGCTAATTAGGACTAATTTATCCTAATTAAAATTGCTAATTTAGCACTTAGGGTCAAATTTGTACATTAGGTTTCAAAAGCACATTTTAGGGTTTTAAATAGAAAAATAAAATTTTCTCATTTAGATATTAAATTTTCGTAATTAGATTAGGCTTTCTAATTACTATAACTTGAAAATTAGGATTAAGGTTTCCTAATTAATATTAAAATTATTAAATTAACACTTTCGTTTTCCCTAACTATAAAATTAGGGTTTCAAATCCCAAAATTAGGGTTTTCTAAATTTGAAATTAGGGTTTGCTAATAATTAAGCTTTGCCCTAATTAGTAGTATAATTAATACCACATAAGCATTATAATTATCCTTTCTATTCTCAGATTAGGGCTTCAATTTATCAGAATCTGAAACTAGGATTTTTTTTCAGATCAAGTATTAGGGCTTTCTAATAATCAATTAGGATTTCCAGAAATTCATTAGGGTTTTCCCTAATTAATTTCTAATTAATGACGTTTAACCTTATACATAGCATTGCATTTCCAATCTAGGGTTTTTAATATCCGAATTAGTGTTTCGGACTCTTGGAACTGAAACTATGGTTTCTAGAACCAGTTTCTTGGATTTCTTATTAATCGATAGGTTTTCTAACCGAACGTTAAAGTTCTTAATATATAATTAGGGTTTGACACATATATAATTAATCTGGTAAACCTTGACCCTTAACCACCTTCAGTACACATACATAACCATATTCACAGAACTTAATCACATAAATCCTTAATCCTGATTAATTAACCTATATTCTTCATAAAATTTTTAAATCCTAAAAATTTCATCCCAATAACATCAAACGCATACACTCATTTTCTGTCTAGATCTATTATTTGACCTTAAATCAATCATTTAAGATTTTAATAAATTGTCCAAATTCTCGGGTTGTCACATTGTTCGTCCTATAGAGTCTCCCTGTCTAGTTATTTTATTACTACTATCTTCATCATCAGGTAAACTCTTGCCAACAATTGGTGTACTGGCTTTCGTACATAATACTGCCTAGATCTAATAATATTCGTATTAGCATGTTTATGACTAGTTGCAATTCTAATCTTAAATCCATTTTTACGTGCATATGATCTATAAAAATATTCAACCTCTTCCAACGTACAAAATAATTGGCCAACGTACGGAACAATATCAGATTTATTACTTTTAACTTCACTGACAAATTCCGATGTATTATATGAAATTTTGAAAAACTTACTTGTGAATAATAGTGATGAATTTTGCTCGATAAGAACTTCAACTTGATTTTCTGAAATGAAAGTGGGCAACAAGATGAAACAAATTATGAGTAGAGGTGAAAAGAGAAATTAATATCCGAGAACAAATTCTATGGAAGGATAAGAAGATTACTTGAGAAAATAGCAGCTTCCTAGACAATATTTAAAGGGTAAAAAGACCAGCCGGTACATCTTGTAGCGGTTAATGCTCAAGAAGTCAAACTAATGTACTTTTTCCATATAATCAAAGTCAGCTTTTTCCTATTCCCATAGTGCTATATTATTATGTTTGACTACTTATTCACCAAAAAGTCTTTATTATTATTATAATAATAGTAATAATAATAATAATAATAATAATAATAATAATAATAATAATAATAATAATAATAATGGTAATAAAATAATAAAAAGTACATAAGTCGCTACTATATGTAACGGCTTTATACTCAATTCGTAATAATAATAGAATAATAATAATAATCGAATAATTATAATAAAATAATGAGAAAATATAATTTGGGGGAAATGGAATGTTTTAAGATATATCCAAATCCAAGGTAAAATATGACAGCTAGGCCCGTGGTGCTCAGGTGGTCATTTGACGAATGTTTGGAGCTTGAGGTCGCGGGTACGAGTCTGTTTAGCAGCGAAAACATTTATTTATTACAAGTCGGTATAGCTTTTACCGGCCGAACATTTTTATTAATAATATATTTTAATTTTTTATTGCAAGCCGGTGAAGCCTGTACCGGCCGAGCAAAGGGACAAAGCTTTTTCTGCCACATCGCCTCGGGAAAGGCACTGAATATTTTTTTCGACTACTTTTTCTGCCACATCGCCTCGAGAAAGAACACGTGCAAGCTCGGTAAACTAAAAAACTGAGACCCACAACAGTATCAATGTTTGAATTTGGTCCTAAATTAATTCTATGTACCGGCTTGCATGAGCGTATTTAACCATCTATTGAGAACACACGTTGTTCAAACTAAAGTTTAGTATATAGCTAGATAAAATAAAAATAACAGAGAGTAGAGAGGGGGTATTTCGGAAGAGATGAGCAAAAAACTTCAACAAGTTGAAGCGGCTGGATTCCATTTATTAGATTATAAAGACACCGAACTTCAACAAGTTTTTATTTATTGTTATTTGTTTAGTTTTTAATTGTTTTTGTTGTTGTTATTATTTTCGTATAATAGTAAAATAATATTATTACATTATATAAATGAAAAAAACTTATTACAATGTACTCAATTGTTCCATTATTTTTATTACTACATGTTATTACTGAATTAACTGCATGTTATTATTTTTGTTTTCATTAATGCATGTTATTGTGTATTGTTATTACTGTCATTAATGCATGTTATTGTGTATTGTTATTACTGTCATTTTGTAGGATGTTACTTTCAACTTCATTTTGCCATGCATCTTAATACTAATATGGAATTGATTTATTTTTTTAGGTAAAAGATGGACAGCTAGGAATATGGGCCAATTAATCCAAGTGTTCTTCATGATCAACAAGATCATGTATCAGATGACATATATCATGGGAGAGATAGGGGAAAACTAGGCTCCAGTCAATATACTGATCAGAAATATAATCAGTGGAATTTGACAAAAGAACAAAAAACCCTTTTAGATAAATGTGGATTTGGAGTATTTAGTTTTCAAGGTATTGTACACCAAACTGACCTTGGTCTAATATCTGCCTTAGTCTAGAGATGGCACCCGGAGACCAATACTTTTCATTAAATTGTGGAGAAATAACAATCACGTTAGAGGATGTTCACTTTATTTTTGGGTTACCGGTGGTGGGAAAGCCCTTAACGGGTCCCCTTGCTGTCACCAATTTGAATTATTTTAGGGATTGTTTTGGAGATAAATTAGCTGGTGAATATTTTAGTTCAAAAAAGCGCAGTGCAATTTCATTAGTGTGGTGGCACTAACATTTTAATAAATGTCACGAGAATGCAAGTAAAGATGTTGTAGGGTGACACACAAAGGCATACATGTTGTGGTTGTGTGGGCCAATATTATTCCCTAATAGGAATAGGAATAGTGTGCACCCACGATATATGTCTTTTATTGCCAACGCTGAAGATTGTGTAACTTACTCTTGGGGCGCGGCAGTGTTAGCATAGTTGTACAGATCTTTATATACTGCTACTAGGAAAGGAGTTAAATACATTAATGGTTGTGTAACATTGTTACAAAATTGGGCTTATGAGCGTATAAATATTGGAAAGCCAAACCCTTGGACACAATCATCCGTATGGTTACCTAGGGCTTTAGCATGGTCCTATTTTGGAGCCCACAGTTACCCTGGTAGACGTGAGAATCCCTATCACCATTTGTCATTTTACCGAGGGAGTTAGATATTATGTGGGATGTGGTTTGGCGGTCTTATATAATGTGGGATGATGATATTAGTGGAATTAATTTTGAAGGCAGGTTATTGGGATCTGGTGGGGTCCCCTTGATCCACTTTGATATTGTGGAATTTCAGATGCCGGACCTTGTGATGAGAGAGTTCGGGTTCATACAAGGCATACCATCAACAGCCAAAAACCATGGTGACCTTAGGAAGGAGAAAAAGTTTAAATTTATTGATGTTGAGAATTGTATGGCCTTGAGAGGGGAAAATATTTCAAGGTGGGAGGCATACATGGATCATCTAGAAGGACAAAAAATTGAAATTTCTAATTATTTGTCAATAGATGATTACATGGTCTGGTATAGGAAAATTACATGTTGGAAAATCCACCAACCTCGACAGTTGTTATGAGCCTAGGGCCATTTACAACCAACAACGCCTTATTAAAATGGTATAAAATTATATTCTTCTTTAATTTATCATGTATTAGAGTAAATACTTAATATTACATTTATTCATATTTAGTGTTAATAATATTTGTTTGTGTTTATCTTACATGACAGGTTGAGAGTGCAAAGTCGTTACTTGATAAATTTTCAGCACTTACTCAGCTGCCTCCCGAGTTGGTTCTGCAAAAAAATAATTGGGATTACCAATACGCCCTATACGACTTCGAAGTAAGAGGGAAACAAATACCTCGACAGGGGGGTCCCACAAATTTTGGACCACAATCCCAATTCTCCCAATTCAATGAAGGGCTTGGGAAACAAACTGATTATGTTGTACAAGAGAGCTACATACCCACCGCACAAGTAATCGAGGAGAGCTCCATTCCCACCACCCAAGCCTACGAGGAGTGTTACATTCTGACCTTCCAAACCTATGAGGAGTGTTACATTCCAACCAACTCTGACTTTGCGGGACTTTCTGACGCCAAGAGATCTAGGTCACAAAAGGTATATATAGTTATGTTAATAGTGATGGTTTTAATTATTATTGCTATGTAATAATAATGTACATTTGGGTCTCAATCAGGTACAAGATGCGGGAGACCACATCTCTTATGGACCAAAAGGGTCCTTATCCAAAAATCTTAAAGATTGGAAGGAGACATTTGTAAATAAACATATGTTTGGAAATGTGGTGGCACCAGAAGAGGATTTATATCCTTTGTCACATCCGCACCAGTTATATGAATTAGACCACAATGCAGTGCAATCCTTAGGGCCTGGGAGTTAGATATTTGAGCATGTCATCGATGCTTATATGTTGTTGCTACGAGACAGAGAGGAATACTACAGGTAACAGGGAATACAAAGGTGGTCCCAATTTGGTTTCATGAATTCATTCTTCATGCATCTTGGACAGAGCTATGTGCCCCTAACTAACGTGAATACTGCATAGAGTTTTTGCAATCCGTATGTTAACCAAGATGTTGGTCCACCTTTACACGAATATAAATACATATTCATGCCGGTTTGTAGTACCAATCAATGCCATTTTGTCTTGTTCCTATTCTCAGTTGAAGATTGGATGGTTACCATAATTGACCCGCACTACAATGATACTAAGTATATTAAGTTACATGAAATGTACTCCGAGTTCGTTAAAGTTGCGGTATGTTTAGTTTTAAAATATTTTAATTTTATAATGTCCTTTAATATTAAAAAATTATTAACCAACTACTTTGTACATGTAGGTACATTTGATACCATTTTGTTTGCGAAATGGTAATCCGATGCGTGAGTGACCCAACGGTAATCCTACTGTGCAGACCTTAAAGATTCGACCGAAACAACATAACAACTCAGACTATGGCATTTTTGTATGCAAGTTTGTTGACTGTTTCGTTAGGGCCAATGGTAATATTTCTAAAGAGAAGTAGTCCTTGGAAGATGTCACAGTCTTTCGTTACCGCGTCGCATGGGAGCTCTATAAGAAATCCGCAAGATTACTTCCGGCCTCTGAGATATAGAACTTGTCCAACATTATCTATTGTACATATTAATTAATAAGAATGTCTATTTGGTTGAACTTTATGGGATTTTCAAATTCACAACTTAGTAATATGAATATTATTGAATCACATAAAACCACTTCATATTATTAATACAAAAAAAATTATCTATTTAGTTGAACTGTATGGATATTTTTATTCGGACTACTATTAATAATCAAATTATTTATATTAATATTAAAAATCATATTTAATATTATTTTTAATAATAGTAATACATGAATATAATAATAAATAGATAATGCATTCATTTCCTATCATTGAAACTTAATATAATAATAATAATAATAATAATAATAATAGAAACATAATAATAATCAAGAATATAGATTTAAATAGAAAACCCAATATGTATTAAATAGATTTATTAATAATAATAAATCAAAATATAATAATAATGCAAAAATATAGATTTTGAGGGATGGTGAAGTTTTAATATAAAGATATATCCTTGGTTGAAATAAACAGTTAGGCCCGTGGTGCTCGGGCGGTCATATGGCGAGTGGATGGAGTTGGAGGTTGCGAGTTCGAATCTGTTTAGCAGCGAATTGGTTGAATAAAATCTTTTTTTTTCAATTTTTTATTGTCAGCCGTGATAAGCTGTACCGGCCGGTTATTTTTTCAATTTTTTATTGCCAGCTGTGACAAGCTATACCGACCAATATTTTAATATTATTTTAATATCGGCCGCAACAGCCTGTACCGGCCGGCCTTTATTTTATTTTTTTAATTCCATTTTAATGTGTTGAGTCATGACATATAATGGAGAAATGAAAAAAAAAAGAAAAAGAAAAAGGGTGAAGCCGGTACAAGCTCTTCCGGCCGGATTATTTTAATAATAAATATTCATTTTTATAACTATACTGACAATATAATTTTACGTGGGCCTCTCTTATTAAAATAGAAGCCGGTACAGGTAAATAATTAGGCACAACCTGTGCCGAATTATCAAATAAAAAAGCTAATCTCAGCCATCAATTCAATTTATCAACGGTCCAAAAAGGGGGTGTTGCACAGTTCTCATAGCAACCGGCTGCTATGGAAGGGTTCCTATATATATATATATATATATATATATATATATAAGTAGTAAACCCACCGGATGCAAAATCCAGGCTCATCGAACAAAGTTCGACAACAGTTAATATATATAAGTATATATATTAAAGCAGTAAACGCACCGAATGCAAAATCCAGGCTCATTGAACAAAGTTCGACAACAGTTAATATATATAAGTATATATATATATATATATATATATATATATATATATTAAAGCAATTAAAAGCTCCGGACGTAAGTCTAAGCTCAATCGAGGCATAACTCGATAATGTTAGTCCATATATAAATATATATATATATATATATATATAAGTGTATATATATATAAGTATATATAAACAAATTGAAATGAAACCACGGACCGAAGTCCGGGCATACACACGCAACACGACTCTTAACGTGAAGAATGGTGTATACAAAGATGAAGAGAAAGGCTTTAAAGTGTGTAAGAAGGCTTATAGTGGACTACCAAAAAAGACTTCTATAACTTCAAGTGGATGAACGCTCGGCTCCCGCCGATAAAAATAATAGCTATATGTGAGCTCACAAGTGTTTAAAATGAGAAAGCACTCAGTTTAGGGTGTGTACAGAGCAAATTTAACAGGGCTTCCTCGCCTTTTTCTCTTACAAAATGGCCATCCCAAGCCCTCTATGTATAGAGGAGGAGCTGCAGGTGTAGCCACAGATGTACCTACGGCTGTCTGGGGTGCCCCAAGTTCGTGAGTCTCGTCATCTCGAAGTACGTGCATGCGTGCACTATTATGTCTGCACAAACTTTCAGAATTGCAATTCGGGCATCCGATTGAAGTGTATAAGACCTATTTTGGACCGCCATTATCGAGAACTACGCCATGACATGGGATTAGAGGTTGTACGAAGTCAGGAAGATGGGAACATACCCTCCGGTCTTCAAGCTTCAAATTTATCCGGTGTGCTGCCTTGCGTAGGAGTCACTCAGGATTGGACCTCCTTCGTTCTTATGGGACATTTCTATCTAGAAATGTATGTATGAGATGTTGAGATGGAGCGATGTGGGATCAAGGTGGCATAATGGCAATTTTACCGCTCACCGAGGTTATCTCCGGTTTGAGCTGATAAAGCAGACGTTGCTCAGGGTTATCTCAGAGATTGGACTGCTGCAAGTACTGAAGGTCCTCAGGGTTATCTCTGAGGTGTGCCTGTCCTCTCGGTGTTACATTCGGGTCTTGTTCTGAGTGCCTCAGTGTGAGTGCTGAGGTTGAAGCTGACTGCATGCATTTGAAATAAGCATTTCTGGGGTTATCTTCAAAACAGCAACTGCACTCCTTGGGGTTATCTCCAAGGTTAGCACTGCTATTCCCGGTGTTATTTTCGGGACTGAAACTGAGCATCTTGGGGTTATTTATGAGATAGAACTGTCATCTGCGGTGGAATTTCTGGTATGTGAATTGCATCATCTCCCAGGGTTATTTCTGAACGACGACTCTGCCCTCCTACAATGTGATAAGTAGGTTTTATACCTACTTATTCGGTATCTATTACTTGAATTAGTTTCTTAAACCTATGTTTCTTAGTTACGTTTCATACATTTTTATGTTATTTTGTAGGCTATGACATAACATTGGCATGAAGAGACAAGGAAAAATAATTCGGACATCTATTGGACTAAAATATACAAGCAAATACAAGAATGGGAGATTTTAGGGCTTTTAACACCAATTTGGATGCATGTTTTTGGCTTGGAACTTGGATTATACTGTAGAGCTTCTTCTTAGCTTTCCGGAACATCTTGAATCATCCCAATCGGAGTTCGGATGCGAGAGTTATGGCCTTTTTATCAATGGAGATCAAAGCTAAGAGTTCTTGTGCTTGTAATTTACACATCATCTACTTCAAGCTCGATTTTGATCTTGTTCCAGCTATAATTTCTCAATTCTCAAAGAATGAAAGTTGTATAGCTCTTCGATTTGATAGGTCGCAGGCCCCGTAACTCCTCCCGAATCAAAAGTTATTGTTGTTTTACCAGAGGACACTGTGGCAGAAAATGGACCCCCGCCATGGTGGGTTTTTCCTTAACAAAACCACCGCCGGGGTGGGAATTGGAGCTGAAAAATAGTAAGGACCCCCGCCAAGGCGGGGGTACGCGCAGAAAAGACGTTTTTGTCCAAATTTGAGTCCAAGAAGGATTGGTTCGTTCCGATTGACTCAAGGACTTCTAAGAGGACTTAAAGACATATAAAGAGACTTATAAAATGAGGAGAATCACATAGATTAGATGGGGAGAGAGGATTCTATTAGATTATATTATAGTATATTAGATCAAAACCCTAGTTCTTGTTAGATTTGGAGGTTGAAGCAACTTAGAGACCATTGAAGATTCAAAGTAACAGCAAGGAGGGAACTTCAAATCTACAGACAATAGATTCTATCTTCTCATCTTCTTCTATCTTTGTCTTTTATTGTTTATTCAATTGTGGATTCTTAGTTTTAATTCAATAATCATGAACTAATTCTTTGTTTGAGATTACAATGGATCTTATTGTGTAGTTTATTTTAATATGCTTTGTTATCAATTATTATGTTCTATCGTGAGGATTGTCTATTGTGATTTGGACTTAATTGCTTAATTACCTAGCTAACAATTACCGTGATAATCTATATGATCTCGAGAGATGAAGTATTGATTTAGATCTTATCATGATAGCATGTGTTTGTGATTTCTGCATAGATGGAATTCATGATTCATGTTTAGGATAGAGAAATGCATTTACGCCATATGTAATCTTATAGAGAACTTGTGCTTTAAATCTTTTTTAATTGTAATTCACATAGAGATATAGTGGATTAGTTAATTAGGGTGTCTTGCTTAATTCTATCATTTGTGGATTTAAGTGAGTATGAGTATTATGCATCGAGAGGTGGTTTTATCTGCTTTAGTGTTCTTGATTAACAATTCAGGATAGAGAATAATTGATGAGAAGTGTGTTAACTTAAATGAAGCAATAAGTGAAGTTGTGATCTTAAATCTCTGTAATCTTAATTTAACTAGTGTTAATTAGAATTAGTTTACTTATAAATTGAAATTCATTCGTTTAAATAAGATTGAGTTGGTTACGGGTTAGTACTTGGTGATTTTTATTAAACAATTCCTCGTGGGAACGATGCTCTACTTTCACTTTATTACTTGTTGACCACGTATACTTGCGTGTTGTGCGTAATTAGATTTTACCCAACACGTTTTTGGCGCCGTTGCCCGGGAATTAGTTAATATATTTTTGCCAATATTAGCTTCAATCAAATTAGTCTTAATTTAAACATTTTTTTTCCTTTTTATTTAATTCTCTTCTTATTTTTCTTTCTTTTCAGGTACCATAACGGAATTTAATTATCAATGGCTGTATACGAGAATGACTCAGCCAATGGGAGCAGAGATTGATGGTCTTAATGCATTTTCTGCATTATCAGTGCAGCTTGAAACACTTTCGAGGAGGTTGGACGTTGTTGCATCCCAACGTAATCGAAGGATAGCAGTTAATTGCAATTATGTTGGTTATCATCCGAGTCATCAATGTACCGTTAGTTTTGGGTCGGGACAACACGGTGGTGAATAACTCAACAATTCTACATATTATAATTATCATCTAGTTTGGGGGTATCACCCGGATTCTTCATGGAGCTATACTTATGAAGACCAATACTACGCTCCAAATCTAACATTCACACCGGAATTTTCATGTCCACATCCATTGCCACAAGAAGAAAAGCCAATTCTAATGGATGTAATATTGAAGGGCATAGCAAACCTAGAGGAGATGAGTATTAGCCAAGAGCTGTCAACCCAAATTTTTAATAATCGGATGGAACAACTTGTCACTACCTCAACCAATGGTCCTCAATACATGGCTTTCGAGACTGAAACAAAAAATTCAAGAATAGGGGAATTATTGTCCAAGTTCATAGCAGATGAGGAGAAGATGAGTAATCAAGCTAGGTCAATTCAAAATCTTGCGGATCAGATAGAGTAAATGACCAAAGTCATAAGCAACCTTCCTCCAAACACTTGTCTTTATGACATGGATGATGAAATTGACGGAGAACCCGAACCAAATCTGCGACTAGATGAGCCACAAGATATCGAAAGTGTCGAGACAATTGGGGATATTAAAATAGAGGTCGACGAAGATCTAAATGGGTCTCCACCAAAGATCAAAGAGTCAGTCAGATTTGCAAAATCATGCCCACTTGGTAGTCATGTCGTCAGCGAAGCTCTTGATGACATAAGAGCGAGTACAGTGTTGAATCCATGGTGGGACAAGAAAGAGAAGATAGACAAAGAGCCCATTATGTGTGACAAGGTTCTATGCCCCAAAGTGATCACATACATAATGGAGAAAACACCTAGCTGTGGGTTATTCTTGATTGAGATCATACCAAATCAGAGCATGATAGGTGACGTTGATGCATTGGCCATCACAAATAAGAACCTACCAAAAGCTACATTATTTTTGATGGATGGAGGGTTCCTCAATTACCGAAGAGGAATTGAATAGTGTTGACCGAACAAAGTCAGGCTGAAAGACTGTAAATCAAGCGGTGACTGGGAGGCAACCCAGGAATTTTTGTATTTATATGCTTTACTAGTTTATTTAGTAGATAGGAATTAATTTGATTATTAAGTTCTTTTACTAATCCAAGTGTTATTCCAATCCATGTTGTCTCTCTTCATTACAGGTATTGGAGGTTCAATGGATAGGAAAATGATCGTCGTCGCCAAAGCCACCATCACCATAAGCTTAAATGATTACAAGGAAGTCCTCGTCCAATTCATGCTTTATTTTACAATGAGGACATTGTAATGGTTAATTTTGGGGGAGTTAATTAGTTTAGTTTAGTTTTGCATATTTAATGTAGTTGTTTTAGTTTTGCATAAATTGTCATGTTTGTTTAGTTTAGGATTATTATATATTTGCATTCATGTAGTGTAAGTGCATAATAGTTTGCATAGAATAGTAGTTATAAATAGTTTTTATTTATGTTTGAAAAAAAAATTCAAAAATATTAGTTAGTTACTATGTTCATTTGCATGAATCCAGTTGTTAGATAGTTTAAGTTTATTTTGGCCAATGATGAGATTGGAATTGGGTAGACAAGTATAGTACTGACTATTAGAGCTTTGATGTGATTTTTTGTTATGAATTGAGTCTTTTTCTGTTTGAAACTGGTATAATAAAGATAACAGAATAAAAACAACTTGTTGATTGATTGAGTTTAAATTGATACATAATGGGATTCTAAAGGATAATGCTAGTTTAAATGAAAGAATGACAAGAAAAGTAGTGATGGATAAATTTAGACAAGAACCTAAGTTTGGGGGAATATTTGGGGTATATAAGCTATAAAAAAGAAAAAAAGTATAAATAAACACCGTGACGTGATTGTCTAGTTTTGTGGCCTTTGTTACTTGAGTAAGTAAGCCCGAGGGGATTGTCTTTACACCTAGCGCCCTAAGGTCTTAATGGTATGGGAGTCATTGGTCAAAAGCTTGTTAAGGTAGCATTGAAAAGCCTAAGGGAATAAGACATTGCATAGCTATGTGTATATAAACCAAAAGAAAAAAATGAATAAAATGGGAAATAAGAGCAAAAAGCCTCTGTGGATGAAAAATAAAGAATAAGTATCCCATGGTGACCCTAGATATTGGTAATTGTTTGATTTTAGTTGGATCTTGTTTTTGGATTTCTTAAGTTCACACTATATGATGCCTTCGAAGAGACTTGTTATGTGTTAAATTTGATTTTATATCAGTTAACATTGTTGTGGAGCACACACGCACTATATTAGTGATAACAGTCTAAGATTTGATGATTGATTCAGAAGTTATTGATTGGTTTTGATATGATGTATTATCACGTTTACTTGATTTCTCTAAGGCCAGTTGAATAAAACTTGTTTTTGTCATTACTGTTGGATTCGTAGGCATGTAGATTAGTTTCATTGCATAACATTGTTGTTTTGTGTTTTTGCTTGAGGACAAACAAAGGTTTAAGTTTGGGGGTATTTGATAAGTAGGTTTTATAGCTACTTATTCGGTATCTATTACTTGAATTAGTTGCTTAAACCTATGTTTCTTAGTTACTTTTTCATACATTTTTATGTTATTTTGTAGGGTATGACATAACATTGGCATAAAGAAGCAAGGAAAAGCAATTCGGGCATCTTTTGGACAAAAATATGCAGGCAAATACAAGAAAGGGAGATTACAGGGCTTTTAACACCAAGTTGGATGCATGTTCTTGGCTTCAAACATAGATTATACTGTAGATCTTCTTTTTAGCATTCCAGAACATCTTGAATCATCCCAATCGGAGTTCGGATGCGAGAGTTATGGACTTTTTATCAACGAAATACAAAGCTAAGAGTTCTAGTGCTTGCAATTTACACATCATTTACTTCAAGATCGATTTTGATCTTGTTCCGGCCATAATTTCTCAATTCTCAAAGAATGAAAGTTCTAGAGCTCTTCGATAGCTTCGATTTGATAGGTAGCAGGCCTCGTAACGCATCCCAGATCAAAGGTTATGGCCATTTTACCAGAGGACACTGTGGCAAAAAATGGACCCCCGCAGAGGCGGGCTTTTCCTTAACAAAACCCCCACCGGGGCGGGCATTGGAGCTGAGAAACAGTAAGGACCCCCGTCGGGGCGGGCCCTTTTAGTGTATAAACCCCCATCGGGGCCGGGGTACGAGCAGAAAAGACTTTTTTTGTCCAAATTTGAGTCCAAGAAGGATTGGTTCGATCCAATTGACTCAAGGACTTCCAATAGGACTTAAAGACATTTAAAGAGACTTATAAAAGGAGGAGAATCACATAGATTAGATGGGGAGAGAGGATTCCATTAGATTAGAGTAGAGTAGATTAGATCAAAACCCTAGTTCTTGTTAGATTTAGAGGTTGAAGCACTCGGATGTGACGCCCACAAAATAGGTATACATCACCCATCTTGAGTCGCAAGATATCACACTACATAAATCAACTACAAATTTAATTATACAACTGTCGTGTAAAAATACGACAAAACTTAGCTGAGTTTTTAAAATGAATATTGTCTTCTAGACAATATCCACACTCAATGAAGTCCTCATTACAATTATTATCACACTATTTCACAGAATAGTGAGGACTACTAAAGCCATTTATCTTGGACCATCACTCCATTTCCCGACTCGTCCCAGCTATATTCTCATTTCCTGAAGAGAACAATGAAATAAAAGGGTGAGCTCAACTAGCGCAGTAAGAAATATTATGACTAAGATAATGCAGAATAAATTATCATTAGTCTTCAATAGTGTTAAACTGATAAAATACAATAAATATCAAGTTTAACTGCAGCGGAATAAGCAATCCATTAGAAGAGTCAAGTAGAACATAATGTCTACTATCTCCTCTAGATTAAAAGTCCATCATTAATGTTTCATTCCTATAATACTCATCAATAGTTCTTTAATATACCCAAGACAAAGAGAACTCTCATCACCTGTCTTCACATGAACCACCACAGATTATAATTAAATTCACAATTCATATTTATAATCAGGTAAATCAACAGTTCATACAACTGTAAAACCAATAATGCTGAGACTCGGCTTAATAGTATCACGACCACGAATTATCCATGCACTACGGGCCAAGGATATTCGTATTTTCAATTACGGTCATGATTATACCGAATAATCCCTGATCATAATCATACCAACAACTGTCCATCAATGCACTACAAGCCACTGAGGACTTTTACCAGATCATTTGTAACATTACGAGTCACGATTATACCGAATGATCCATGGTTATAATCGTACCAATCAACAGTCCATCTATGCACGTAAGCCAAAGATATACAACTCTAAAACTAATAATCAACAGTCCATCTTTGCAGGTAAGCCAAAGATATTCAACTCTAAAACCAATAATCAATAGTCCATATTTGCACGTAAGCCAAAGATATACAACTGTAAAATCAATAATCAGCAGTACATCTATGCACGTAAGCCAAAGATGACTTTCATCACAATATAAGCATGAGGATAATGACAATGATATAATCATTAATCAAACGAAATCAAGGATAAATATTAAAGACTTTAAATTTATCCAGAGTTTAAAAATATGCAAATTATCAACATGATACTTCTTTGTGGAGTAAAATTAAATATTAAAATTCATGTCTCAAAAATAATTTGAACAAAAAAGAAATATATTTTTCGGGTGAATAGTAACCCGTGAATAGTATCCTGGCACGAAAAGTGCCCTGAATACCCGAGTGAATAATACTAGAGTGAATAGTAACCGGGTGAGTAGTAACTCGTGAATAGTACTCGGACACAAAAAGTACCCCGAATACCCGATTGAATAATACTAGAGTGAATAGTAACCCATAAATAGTAACCCATGAATAGTAACTCATGAATAGTATTTCGGTAATAATATCCAAATGTTATGAATCACTTAATAATCTCATAATCTAATATTATTAATATTATAACAATATTTTAATCATTTATTAAACTTATAAACAATTTATTTTAATTGTTTACACTTTACTAATTAATGCATTTAATCATCCAAAAATGTTAAACTCATAAGATTTCATCACCAATAACCAAAACCCTCATCAAAAATCTGTATATACCTTATATAGGATTCTCAAGCCATAAAATCCTATTTCTAATTTTGTTATTTCACACAACATATTTAATTCATTTACTCATAACTAGTTCATTTTCATGAAAAATACCAAATCAATCTCAAAAATATTTCTTTTCTGGAATTTAACGGAATATAGTTCCATATTGAACATATATTTTTCTCAGAATTTTTAACATTCATTTACTATTTTTCATATGGCCAAAACTGCCAAATATTTAGACATTTATCATAAATTATACTTTTGTCCAAAAATTCCGAAATTTACAGCGTATAATTCTGATATATACATGTACTCCCAATAAAAATTTCACCAATTTTGGAGTTAACCACAAGGAGTTATAAGTGTTTACTTTTAAAATAGTATTTTCCCATAAAATTCATAATTCTTAATCTATACATCCAAAATCGTCATTTTTGGACACAATCTAGAAAACTCATCAAATTATCATTTTCACTTTTTCTAGAATTTTTTAGGGTCGGAAAAATTACGAAACTACCCCTGGCAGAGACCCCTTACTTACAACAGTTGAACGAAAATAATATTCCTTACGAATATTGGACGAAAATAATATTCCTTACGAATATTAAATGAATATAATTAATATTGAACGATAATAATATTCATACGAATACAAAAAATAATATCTCTTCATAATATAAAAATAATAATAACCCTTACCTCAGAAGAAGACTGGATACTGGAGTAGTGAAGTAGCAGACTACTCTTCTTCTTTCTCTCTATAGCTTCTCTCTCTATAGCTTCTCTCTCTATAATTGCTCTTGTGAGTCTTAGTGAATTGGTGAGAATGAAGAAAGAATGAGCTTATATTTATAGGAAAATATAGTTTCAATAATTGCACATTTTGGGGCTCAAAATATTACAGTATAATACCTTCCTCTTTTTCTTCATTTTTAATTTAGTCTTGGAAGTATTATCAAACTTGCCCCCCCCCCCCCTAATAGTAAATCATGTGAATCAATAGTAAATCATGTGACTCAATAGTTCTAAACATGTGAAAAAATTAATTATAGTATAGTACCTTCATTTATACCTCCAATTTAAATTTTGTTATGCAAGTATTATCAATCTTGCACCAACTCCCCTAATAGTAAATCATGTGAATTAATAGTACACACATGTGAACACATAGTTATTTAATTACTCATTTATCTGGTTAATAACCCGATTTGTCAATATAACCTCCAGACATCAATTATTATCGAAATAAATGTCAATTTCCACTAACACTAATAATTCTCACACAATGGAACTATCAATTTCATCTTTAATCAACACGAACTTATTCATCATTAATATTATAACTCACAATATTTAACAACCAAGTCGTTCCCAGGAAAGAGGGGGCTTTCCAATAAGGATTTCTCCCTATTGGCACCAAATTAGATTATCTAACTTCTCCTTGATAGAACTTCTAGACATTGTCAATATTGTAAATAATAATATGAATAACTTTGTCGTCTCAATTATTGATTTAATAATATAACATATTATGTAGATGATATTGTGACAACAATTGAATCAATAATATGAGAGATATGATGCAACAATTGTTGTAGCAATAATTGAGTATAACTGAGTGACTTCTCACGTAAGCATCAATAATCAATATCGTGTGTTACTATGCAACCACACGTATTACTATACTTTAACTATAGAGTAGTTCAATAGTTTTAACGGTAACACTTTCGCCGTTATTTTTATTAAAAGATATTTCTGTCGTTTTCTAACTACGACAATACTTTCGTTGTGGGGTCCACCAATGATTGTGCCGTCGTATGATTATTCCCTTCTAAAACGAATATTCCCCGACACAACGAATATTTTATATCAACTTGCCTACTTTGAAAAATTTTCAAATATCACCCTTAACTTTAAACTTTTATCAACTTAACTATTTTCCAAAATTGAAAAATTGAATACTTTTATTTCATAAAATTCGGGATCTCACAATCTCCCCTCCTTATGAAATTTCGCCCTCGAAATTTACATACGTACCTGGTATTCGAAGAGATGAGAATACACTGCTTTCTTTTCGGATTGTACCTTCCCGGTTATTTCCTCTATATCATAATTTTCCCATTGTTCATCTCCTGTATTTCAGATATCATTCTAGAATATAGTTTCAAAATAAGGGTTAATTGATATGCCACATATTATCCCTGTATTCTGACCGACCAATTAAATACCAAATAAACTTAGGTAGGTCATATTAATGAAGGAATTACCCATCTCTCCCCTCCTAGTTCTAGTCTCACATCTCAGCCATGGATCATATCCCTAAGCTTTGATACCAACTGTGACACCCCCAAAACAGGTGTACATCACCCATCTTAAGTAGCCAGATATCACACTACATAAATCAACTACAAACTTAATTATACAACTGTCGTTTAAAAATACGACAAAACATAGCTGAGTTTTTAAAACGAATATTGTCTTCTAGACAATATCCACACTCAATGAAGTCCACATTACAATTATTATCACACTATTTCACAAAATAGTGAGGACTACTAAAGCCACTTATCCTGGACCATGACTCCATTTCGCGACTCGTCCCAGCTATATTCTCATTACCTAAAGAGAACAATGAAAGAAAAGAGTGAGCTCAACTAGCCCAGTAAGAAATATTATGACCAAGTGATGAGTAGGTTTATAACCTACGATTTAGGTTCATTTAGCTTGATATATTGTTAGGATTTGGTAATTTCATGTTACTTTTGATAGGTTATTTGCTTGTTGCAGGATAATACATGGGCTTAATCAAAGTGTGGAGATTGGAGGAAGATTTCAAGGAATTTGAATGTTTCTGACTACATAGCGCGGGGCGCACTGTGCTGCATAGAATCATGGCGCGGGGCGCGCTGAAGCGAGAAAGATTACTGGGTCGAGAGCGCGGGCCGCGCTGCTTGTGCGTGTAAGATGGCGCGGGGCGCGCTGCGTCGAGATTTGTTAGGCGAACTTTGTTGTTGGGCTAGAAGTTGGTCTATGTTGGGAACTAATAATTTTTTATGTAATGTGATAGTAGTAGGTGTGTATGTGTGGCAGTTTTTGAGCAATGTGTGGTTGATTTTGAAAAGGTTTCATGTCTCTATTTGGGATCTTACTTGGGGAGTTAGAGTTGGATTAGGAGAAGTGTGGAGCTGATTTGATATCTTTTTATGTTGAGTTTGGAGAATCGAGAGGAACATATCATACAACACAGAGCATAATTCAAGAGCAATTTTAAGGATTCAAGAGCAAAAACATTGGAGGAGTAATTTTTCAGAGATTGTCACGACAGTTGTAAATCGAGGCTACGTGAAGGGGTTTTTCATAATTCTTCTTCTCTTTCATTTATTTGTAATTGGAAGGATGTTTTCAATAAATTATTCAGTTTTTAATTCATTCGTTATGAACTAATTTACTTATTAGACTTGTGATGGATCCTTGGGTGAAACGATGATTTTATAACTTTGATTTCCAATTCAATAAGATATTTTCAGTTTATCTATGTTAATTTGAGCGTGAATTTATGAATTACTTGATCAACAGTTCTTTGTGGATTTGAAAGGAATCGAGAGAGGAGATTCGAATCTAGACCTAGTTAATATAGCATGTGTCATGAATTTTTGTTGATAGCAGATTTGTGATTATTGTTAAGGTAGAGATACGCTTGATTTCATATGTAATCGTATAGAGAGCTTAAACTTCAACCTTCTTTGATTGCAGTTCACATAGAGATATAATGAGTTGGTTAATTTAGGTGTTTAACATATTTCTATCTTAATTGTGGATTGATGTTAATATGGTATTAGTGCATCGAGAGGTGGCACTTACTACGTTCGTGTTCTTGATTAATAAATTGGAATATTGAATTGAGTTGGAATAAAGGTTGGAAAATCAGAGGGAAGCTCATGGTGAAGTCATAAGTCTAATTCTCCATTAATTGTTTGAAATTTTGAATTCCGTTATTGGTGATTGTTTTGTGATAGTTTATTTCTTTATTAAATTTAGTTTTTTTATATATAAATATAATTTAAATCCATTGAATTGATTAGTTTAATAAAATTAGGGCTAATACAAAATTGATAATTGTGAAGTTCAGATTCTTGATATTTTGTACTCGTGGGAACGATACTTTATTCACTACTATATTACTTGTTGACCACGTGCACTTGCGTGTTTTTAAGCGTATTGATTTTCTCCAACAAGTTTTTGGCGCCGTTACCGGGGATAATTTAACCGAGATTTTAATATTTGTTTTTACAATATCAGTTTAATTAGTCCAGTTTTACTTAAACATTTTTATTTTGTTTTCTCTATTTCAGGTTTTCGACATTGGTTTATGCAAACACGATCTAAACATCCAGACTTACTTCCTTTTGAGGACGACATTGACAGACGATTTCAAAAGTTAAGTAAGTGGATTGAGGAAACAAGGAACGAATTTGAAAATTCTAATAAGGAAGAAACGATGGCTGCTGAAGACCAGAAAGCGTTGAGGGATTTTGCCACACCTAGGGTGACTGATCAACAGTCGAGTATTACTAGGCCTGCAATAGCTGTGAACACTTTTTAAATAAAGCCTGGGACCATTCAGATGATGCAAATGTCATGTCTGTTTGGGGGAATGGCAAACGACGATCCGAATGAGCATTTGATCAGTTTTTTTGGAAATGTGCGACACGTTCAAGTACAATGGGGTGTCGGATGAGGCAGTAAGACTTCGCTTATTCCCATTCACTTTACGGGACAAGGAGAAGAGTTGGTTACATTCGTTACCACCAGGTTCGATCACTACGTGGGAGGATTTGGCTCAAAAAATTTCTTGCCAAATTTTTCCCACCGGAGAAGACTGCAAAAATGAGGAATGACATCACAATGTTTGAGCAGCAGAATGGGGAGTCACTATATGAGGCATGGGAGATATACAAGGAATTACTCAAAAAGTGCCCACATCATGGATTGCCCAAGTGGTTACAAATGAACACATTCTATAACGGGCTACATGGAAATGTCAGAACCAGTATTGATGCGGCATCGGGCGGTGCATTCATGGCTAAGAGTTACGAGGATGCATACAATTTAATAGAAACAATGGCGGTAAATAACTACCAGTGGCCCACAGCAAGAATGACACATACAAAAGCAGCTGGGATCTTGGAATTAGATGGAGTAACAGCTGTACAAGCACAGCTTTCTGCATTATCCATGAAGTTTGATACGATGAATGAGAGGTTAAATTTGATGACATGAGCTCAAGTTCAACAAGTTCAGTAGGTTATGGTAGTATGTGAATTGTGTGCGGGTGATCATCTGACAGAGCAATGTTCAATAAATCCAATATCCGTTCAGTTCATAGGAATATATTTAAATGAGATTGTGAGGTTGCATGGTATGCCAGTATCCATAGTTCCGGATCATGACCCAAGATTCACTTCAAGATTATGGGTTAGCTTGCAAAAAGCTATGGGCACGGATTTACGATTCAGTTCGGCATACCATCCTCAAACGGACGGACAATCTGAGAGGACTATTCAAACTCTTGAAGATTTATTAAGACTCTGTGTCCTAGACTTCAAGGGCAGTTGGGATAAGTATTTACCATTAGTGGAATTCTCCTACAACAACAGTTATCAGGCAAGTATAGGTGTGGCTCCATTTGAAGCATTATATGGACGAAAGTGTCGCTCTCTAATATGTTGGGATGAGATGGGTGAAGCAACATTGTTGGAACCCGAGTTAGTACGTATGACTACCGAAAAGATCCAAATGATTCGACAAGGTATACAAACGGCACAAGATCGACAAAATAGTTATGTGGATCTTCATCAAAAGGACGTGGAATTTAGTATAGGGGATCATGTATTGTTGTGAGTTGCTCCATGGAAGGGAGTTACAAGATTTGGGAAGAGAGGAAAACTCAATCCACTATTTATTGGTCCATTTCAAATTCTTGACCGAGTAGGAAATGTAGCCTATAGACTCGCGTTACCTCCGAGTATGTCTCGTGTTCATAATGTGTTTCACATATCTCTACTTCGTAAATATGTGAAAGACCCGAACCATGTTATAGAGTTAGAACCAGACGAGATAGCCGAAGACTTAACGTACGAAGAGGTATGTCCTACGCACAAAGGTCATACCACAAGTTAAAGTTCTGTGGAGGAATCATGCTATAGAGGAAATGACCTGGGAATTGGAAACGGAAATGAAAGCAAGGTATCCATATCTTTTCGAAACACCAGGTACGTACGTCAATTTCGAGGACGAAATTTCATAAGAAGGGGAGGTTGTAAGACCCCAAATAATTAATAAATGAAATTTAATTTCCTCGAATTATTATTTTGAATAGTAAGGGTTGATTTGATTAATATGGATAGTTATGGGTAAAATACGCAAATATTTCAAAATAAGCAAGTGGTTATAAAATATTCATTGTTGTCGGGGAATATTCGTTTGGTCGTGGAATATTCATACTGTCGGGGAATATTCGTACGACGGCGCAGTCATGTGTAGGCCCCATAAAGTAAAGCGATTGGATGAAGAAAACGACAAATATAAGTTGTTTAAAAATAACGGCGTAGTTGTTACCTTTAATACTGTTAAAATACTCGGTGGTTAAAACACATTAGCACACGGTATTGCACCAATTATTGATTCTTACGTAAAAAGGCACTACTCAATAATTGTTATAGTAATTACTGTTTAGTATTTTATTTTATTGATTTAATAATTGCTGCATTGATATTTTATATTGCTGTTGTTTCAATAATTATCATTACACAGTATTTTTCATCATCGAAGCAATAATTCATATTATCTGAATAATATTATTAGATAACATAATTTGCAATGTCTAGAAAGTTCTGTCTAAGGAGAGATTTGGTCACCTAATTGCGCGCCAGTAAGGAAAAATTCTTATTAGAAAGCCCCCTCTTTCCTGGGAACTGCCTGGTTGTCAATATTGTGATTCTGTAATATTATTTTTGAATAATTAATTATTAATTCATATGATGAGGAAAATATTGATTTTATGTGGATATAGATGGAGAAAATTTTTAATATGACAATTGTTGGAAATTGAAATTTTATCTTTTTCTGATAAAATAATTCATTTAAATATATTATTATAATATAATAATGATGGTATTTTTACAATGAATGTGTGATATATGAGTATATGAGGAGAAAGAGTATTTTTGTTGCAATAAATGTTTAAAACATGTTAAACATGTCGGTGGACCCCATTTCTTGACTGAAATTTGATTATAGCCTGTAAAATCGTCCGTTTGTTGATTTCGATAAATTTCTGTTTGGGATTTGAAAAAACTTTCTTCTGCAAAGTTGTATAGAATTGAATTTCCTATAAAAAGTCCCGAGATTCAAATTTTCTGATAAAATGGCTATTTATTGTGAATTATTGAAGTTTCGAAACTCCGAAATAATTAATTTTTGGAAGTTTTAAATATTTTTTTAATAAAAACGTTTTTCTCACTTTTTCTAGAAGATGAGCATGTGGGATATGTTAGAAATATGATTTTCCAAGGAGGCGTATGAAATTTATTATTAATAATATATTTTAATAAATTTTCTGCTTTGGTGTTCTAAGCATTTTTCTATAAATAGGGTGCTTAGGTTAGAATTGAAAATCACACCAGAAACTGATGTTTTCTCTCTCTATATTATCGAGCGTATTCTTGTGAGTATTTTGAGTATACTTTGAGTATTGATATACGGTGCAAGTTCAAGTCATAGCCTATATCTGGTGTTTCAGCTAGAAGTACTGATCTTTCAAGGTAAGGGATATTATTTCTTCTAATATCATTATGCCGAAGTATTGATCTGAACTTTTAATCAAATTTGAAACTTTTTGTGTCGAAGTTATTATTCATGTATATAGTACTATTCATGAATATGACACTATTCATCAAAAAATGAAAATTTTCCCTTTCGTCTAAAATATCTATTGTGGATACTAGCTTTGATTGTATCCATGTTTTGATCATTCTTAAATTTTACACCACTATGATTATTTTTGAGATATTTTTGGACATGGATAAAACAAAGTACGAATCATTAATCCTTAATCCTTGTCATTTGGTTTCACTAAATTCGTTTCTTTAAAAATATTTTTCATCATCCTCAGTCTTAAATGATGATATTATTGAATATCTTTGGCCTGTAGTGCAAAGATGAATGATTTCTGATGAATATCTTTGGCCCGTAGTGCAAAGATGAACAGGTGTTTAGATGAACATGACCAACTGATGAATATCTTTGGTCTGTAGTGCAAAGATGAATATTTGATTCCAGATATTTATTGATTGATGTTACAGGGATAAAAGATAGATGATGAACTTTTAAATTCATACATAGAAGATAGTAGTTTGCATTATCTACGTAACTCTTCTATGAATTAATATTTTCTGCTGCGAATATTGATTTAAAACTTGTTGTCTATTGTATTCTATTAGATTTTTCTCTGTTGAAGACTAACGATAATTTGTTGTATATTATCTTAGTCATAATATTCTTTACTGGGCTAGTTGAGCTCACCCTTTTCCTTTTTGTTCCATTTTTCTTCTCAGGAGGCAAGAATATAACAAGTACGAGTCGGGGTATGGAATGATGGTTATAGAGCGAGTTGTTTAGTAGTCCTCACCATTTTTGTAAAATAATGTATCAATAAATATGATAAGGATTTATTTGGGTATAGATATTGTCTAGAAGATAATATTTGTATTCAAACTCACAGTTTTACTGTTGTAATAATAAAGTTGTAGTTATTTCTGTACCATGTATTGACAACTCAGAATGGGTGATGTATACCTATTTTGGGGGCGTCAAAAAATGGGTAAGTCCGATTCATTGTGTGCCTAAGAAAGGGGGAATGACGGTAATTCAAAATGAGGATAACGAGTTAATTCCAATAAGGACAGTGATAGGTTGGAGGGTGTGCATCGATTATAGGAGATTGAATAAGGCAACCCGAAAGGATCATTTCCTGCTACCTTTTATCGTTCAAATGTTAGACAAGTTAGCGGGACATGAGTCCTACTATTTATTGGATGGATACTCGGGATATAATCAAATCGCCATCACCTGAGGACCAAGAAAAGACAACATTTATATGCCCTTATGGCACATTTGCGTTTCGGAGGATGTCATTCGAGCTTTGCAACGCACCTGCAACTTTCCAACGGTGTATGATGGCTATTTTTTCAGATATGGTGGAGAAGAATGTTGTAGTCTTCATGGATGATTTCTCGGTCTATGGAGACACTTTTGACACTTACCTAGAGAATCTGGTCATGGTATTGCAGCGATGTAAGGACACAAACCTCATATTAAATTGGGAAAAATACCACTTCATGGTTGAAGAGGGTATAATATATGGCCATAAGGTGTCGGCTCAAGGATTGGAGGTGGACAAGGCAAAGTTGGACACGATCGAGAAACTACCTCCGTCGAGCTCAGTTAAGGGTATTCAAAATTTTCTGGGGCATGCTGGGTTCTACAGGAGGTTTTTAAAATACTTCTCTAAGATAGCAAAACCTCTATGCAGTCTTTTAGATAAGGATGCTAGTTTCAGCTTTACTGTAGATTGTAAATCCGCGTTTGACCTATTGAAGAAGAAATTAACTACAGCCCCCGTGATAGTCGCACCGGACTAGAAAATGCCATTTAAACTTATGTGTGATGCGAGCGACTATGCGGTTGGGGCTGTTCTGGGACAAAGAAGAGACAAGGTGTTTCACGTCATATACTATGCAAGCAAAACTCTCACAGAGACTCAAATTAACTACACTACCACAGAAAATGAATTGCTTGCAGTGGTGTATGCGTTCGACAAATTTCGGGCATACTTGATCGGGACTAAGGTGATAGTCTACATGGACCATTCAGTGATTCGATACCTAATAGCTAAAAAAGATGCTAAATCACTCCTCATCCGATGGATTCTCCTACTTTAAGAGTTTGATTTAGAAATTAAAGATAGAAAGGGGGACGAAGAATCAAGTTACCGACCATTTATCAAGGCTGGACAATTCGGAGAAAAAGGATGAAGACAGATGCGCGATCAATGAGTCATTCCCGGATGAGCAATTAGTTGGGTTGAATGTAGAATTTCCGTGGTACGCAGACTTCGCAAATTTTGTGGTAAGCAAAATACTTCCCCCAGATCTTACACGATAACAGAAAAAGAAGTTTCTTCACGATGTGAAGTGGTACATATGGGATGAGCCGTATCTATTCAAGGAGTGAACCGATAAGATGATTCGACGATGTATCCCCTACTACGAAGTCCACAATATACTGCAAGAAAGCCACTCATCGGCATATGGTGGACATTATGGGAGTGAGCGCACCGCGGTGAAAGTTCTTCAATCCGGGTTTTATTGGCCTACATTGTTCAAAGATGCCCACCAATTTGTGAAAACATGTGATAGATGCCAACGGGTAGGAAACATATAGAAAAGGAATGAGATGCCCTTACAAACAATTCTTGAAGTGGAAATCTTTGATGTATGGGGCATCGATTTCATGGGACCATTCCACTCATCTTTGAGCAATCAATACATTATGCTCGTGGTGGATTACGTCTCAAAATGGGTTGAAGCTGCATCACTACCATCTAACGATGCCAAGGTGGTACTCAAATTCCTATAGAACAATATTTTCACGAGGTTTGGCACGCCAAGAGCAATAATAAGTGACGAAGGTAGTCACTTCTGCAACAAAGATTTTACCGCTCTTTTGGCTAAGTATGGAGTCAACCACAAGGTAGCTACAACATATCACCCTCAAACAAATGGACAGGCTGAGGTGTCAAATAGAGAAGTTAAGAAAATATTGGAAAAAGTCATAAATCCGAGTCGAAAAGATTGGTCACTTCAGTTAGACGACGAACTATGGGCATACCAGACTGCTTATAAGTCGCCAATAGGAATGTCACCATACCAACTAGTGTACGGGAAGGCCTGTCACCTACCAGTTGAGCTACAACATAAGGCCTACTGGGCCATTCAGAAACTAAACTTCGACCAAGAAGCTGTAGGGAAAAAATGTTGTTACAACTGAACAAGCTAGATGAATTCCGACTTCAGGCATACGAGAACGCTAAACTATACAAATAGAATGTCAAAAAGTGGCACGAAAAGAAAATTATGCCAAGAACTTTTGAACCGGGGCAATCGGTATTATTGTTTAACTCTCGTTTACAGTTGTTCCCCGGTAAGCTAAAGTCAAGATGGTCGGGACCATACACCATAAAAACCGTGTTTCCACATGGCGCAGTTGAACTCTACAGCCAAAACCCAATGGAGACATTCATGGTCAACGGTCAATGGATAAAGCAGTATTAGGGCAGAGATGCGAACTGGGATGCTGACAACATTACCCTCGCCAATGCTCCGTGACACCAGAGTCATCGTCGGGCTTACGATGTTAAAACTAGCGCTACTTGGGAGGCAACCCATGTTCTACACTTTTGTGTTTCTTGTTTACTTTTTTTTTATTTTTAGGTAATTAATTTTCTTTGAATTCTTAGGTAAATTTGTATTGATTTTCATGACAAATGAAAACATTCTGCCATCACAGCGCGGGCCACGTTCTCCAATAGGCAGAAGAAGCGTGGGGCACACTACAAGACCAGAAAAGGCAGACTATGCAGCGCTGGGAGCGCTACTTCATCGACAGTGCAGCGCGGGGAACGCTTGAACCAGCGCGGGGCGCGTCACCCATACCAGATCTACTGACCCACTAGCGCAGACCGCGCTTCCAAAGCCCATTACACAGCGCTGGCCGCGCTGCCCTGTTGCAAAACTCCTAACTTAATAACGCTGACCGCGCTGTCTCCCCTTATACCGCAGCACGGGCTGCGCTGCATTAATGTCCCAGGCGCCCACATCTAAGAAAAAAAAATTGAGACCTTGCCTCTCCTTAACCCAATCAAACTCCTTCACCTCTCCTTCACCAAATAAAATTCCACCACTTCTCTACCACTACATATTCCAACCCTCATTAAACTCACCAAGCATGACAACATCTCATAACTCCTTCTCCTCTTCAACTTCTACTCCATGGCTACCCCCTTCACCTTTCATCTTCTAGTATTCAAGTCACGTTGGAATTCCTTCACCTATATAAACTCAAAACTTCACTCTCCCAATTCATATCAACTCTCCACTACATCTATTACTTACCTTCAACCAATTACTTGGGCAAACATACTCAAACGAGGGGAGTCAAATAGCGCAGGGAATTACATCTCACCTCTTGTTTACTCATCTTCTTCAGTATGAATAATCAAGTAAGTAGGCAAAATTGGGTATTGGTGTTTGTTTACATAGTTTGGCTTGCAAGATTACACTAAGTACCTTAAGTTTGGGGGAAAAACTTATCTCACTCACCAACTGTTCTATAAAACACCTGAACCAAACCTTGAATCCACCCACTCCACAAACCACCGTGTCATCCAATAAAAGACAACGTCCATCCTCCTCCACTACTAGGCCTCAATATGACCACACTAGGTTTGTCAGTGAGAGGGCCGCGGACCGATTCAAGACTACCTTCTACAAGAAAACATTGGTGCTCAAACGTGGGTTGAAGCCGAATGCTAATTTGGATGGCGACATGGCTTTGCAAATTATGGAGCGGAATTAGTTTCAGTTGGTCGAACAACCACTCCCAGCGGCAATTAACATAGTTAAAGAGTTTTTCGCAAATGTAATGGAGCATGTCAATCATGTAGTCATGGTTCGGGGGAAACTGGTGGTTTTACACACCGAGGCTATTAATGAGTATTTCGGGTTAGAGGCACCAGAAGAGGATAGATATGAAGATGACTTGCCCGAGCTAGACGAATTTATTATTCGACTATGCAAACTGGGAACTCAATGGTCGATTCAAACTGGAACGAATGAAAAGATAAGTTTCCCACATTCTGCCCTTAGTCGATATTGAAAAGCTTGGTATGCATTTATATGTGCTCGATTAATGCCCTCGCGCCATCAGACCGAAGTCACTAAGGCACGATCTCGGTTATTGTATGGAATTGTACACCACCATTTCCATTTGGATAACTTAATTTCTTTCTATAATGTTGATGTGGGAGAATGTATTCAAGAGTCCATTGACCGGGTGCTACGCGAGAGCACTACTGGTGGGTTGTTTCATGGATTTTTAATCACTGACTTGTTCTGTAAAGCAGGAATGCAGTGGAAACCTACCGAACCTATCCAACACCCCATGGCTATCATCGATCATGCAACAATTGAGAAGTATAAGGCTTGGGAAGGGGCGAGATCACATCCACGTAGTGAAGGCTACATTATGATCCGACAACCCTCACCCCCAGCGACAGCGGAACCAAGGCCGGAGCCACCACCGAGGACTTCAAGGAATCAATTTCTTTGGTTTGCTCAACGTCAAGATTTAATGCATGAGTATAATGCAAATGCATTTAGCACGCTTGCTGATGCGTTTTCCCGCTGCAATCCATTTGCACCTTCAGTTGTCATGCCCAATCCTCCCATTCTGCCTGCATATCGTCCAGAAGACGATGACGAGCAGTAACTCGTTTACAGGGAAGTCCTCTTGCATTTAATTTTTATCCAGTGAGGACATTGTCTTATATAAGTTTGGGGGGCTTAATTGAATTGTTTAGTTAGTTGCATGCATTTTAAAATTTTTGTTTTCATATCTAGTTTTGCATTTTAGAATAGGTATTTGCTTAGTATCTAAAAAAAATTAGTAAATAGTTTGTTTGCATATGTTCATTGGTGTCGCTTGTTACAGTTTATTTGGGCCAATGATGAGATTGTGAACAAGTTAACCAATATAGTATGGATTATTAAAACTATGATATAATTTCTGTTATGAATCGATTCTTGGACTAGTTTGAAACTGTTATAAAAAGGGTAGCACTAATAATATCTTTGTTGACTGGTCAGTTCAAATAAAAAGGGTAGCACTAATAATATCTTTGTTGACTGGTCAGTTAAAATTAACACATAAAAAGTTTCTAAAGGATAATGCTAGGGTGAACTAGAAAATGACAAGGATAGGCAGTGAAGGCTTAACTTAGGCAAAAACATAAGTTTGGGGGAATATATGTGGGATATATAAGCTTGTTAAAAAAAGGAGAAAGAATGAAACATGTTGAGTCTTGTGGTGGGTTGAGGAGAAACACTCCCTATAAACACAAGCGTGAGATGGAGCGTAAAACGCACTCACCAACCATCTATCAAAATAAAAAAAGAAAAGAAAAGAAAGTATAAGTATCCTGCATGTACCCTTGAATTTGGTTGAGTTTAATTGTAGTTGAGTCGTGCCTATCTTTGAGATTTTTAAGTTTGCACTATATGATTCCTTCTAAGAAGTTGTTTATGTATTGTATTTAGGTCTGTATCAGTTATCTTAGATGTTGATAACACACGCACACTATACCAGTCATAATTGTTCAAGAATTGAGAATTAATATGTATGTATGGATTGGTTTTGATAATTTGTATTGTAGAGTTGCTTGTTTTCTCTGAGGCCGATGGGATAAGTTAGTTTATGCGATGTTGTTGGATTTTTAGATATTTAGATTGTTATTGCATTTTGTTGCATTGCATTATGCTTGAGGACAAGCAATGATTAAGTTTGGGGGAATTTGATGAGTAGGTTTATTACCTACGATTTAGGTTCGTTTAGCTTGATATATTGTTAGTTTTTGGTAATTTCATGTTACTTTTGATAGGTTATTTGCTTGTTACAGGATAATACATGGGCTTAAACAAAGTGTGGCAATTGGAGGAAGATTTCAAGGAATTTGAATGTTTCTGACTACATAGCGCGGGGCGCACTGTGCTGCATGGAATCTTGGTGTGGGGCGCGCTGAAGCGAGAAAAATTTTTGGGTCGAGAGCGCGGGCCGCGCTACTTGTGCGTGTAAGATGGCGTGGGGCGCGCTGCGTCTGGATTTGGAACTAATAATTTTTTATGTAATGTGATAGTAGTAGGAGTGTATGTGTGGTAGTTTTTGAGCAATGTGTGGTTGATTTTGAAAAGGTTTCATGTCTCCATTTGGGTTCTTACTTGGTGAGTTAGAGTTGGATTTGGAGAAGTGTGGAGCTGATGTGATATCTTTTTATGCTGAGTTTGGAGAATCGAGAGGAACATATCATACAACACGGAGCATAATTCAAGAGAAATTTCAATGATTCAATAGCAAAAACGTTGGAGGAGTAATTTTTCAGAGATTGTCACGACAGTTGCAAATCGAGGCTACGTGAAGGGGTTTTTCATAATTCTTCTTCTCTTTCATTTATTTGTAATTGGAAGGATGTTTTCAATAAATTATTCAGTTTTTAATTCATTCGTTATGAACTAATTTACTTATTAGACTTGTGATGGATCCTTGGGTGAAACGATGCTTCTATAACTTTGATTTCCAATTTAATAAGATATTTTTAGTTTATCTATGTTAATTTGAGCGTGAATTTATGAATTGCCTGATCAACAATTCTTTGTGGATTTGAAAGGAATCGAGAGAGGTGATTCGAATCTAGACCTAGTTAATATAGCATGTGTCATGAATTTTTGTCGATAGCAGATTTATGATTATTGTTAAGGTAAAGACACGCTTGATATCGCATGTAATCGTATAGAGAGCTTAAACTTCAACCTTCTTTGATTGCAGTTCACATAGAGATATAGTGAGTTGGTTAATTTAGGTGTTTAACAGATTTCTATCTTAATTGTGGATTGATATTAATATGGTATTAGTGCATCGAGAGGTGGCTCTTACTACGTTCGTGTTCTTGATTAATAAACTGGAAAATTGAATTGAGTTGGAATAAAGGTTGGAAAATCAGAGGGATGCTCAGGGTGAAGTCATAAGTCTAATTCTCCATTAATTGTTTGAAATTTTGAATTCCGTTATTGGTGATTGTTTTGTGATAGTTTATTTCTTTATTAAATTTAGTTTTTTTATATATAAATATAATTTAAATCCATTGAATTGATTAGTTTAATAAAATTAGGGCTAATACAAAATTGATAATTGTGAAGTTCAGATTCTTGATATTTTGTACTCGTGGGAACGATACTTTATTCACTACTATATTACTTGTTGACCACGTGCACTTGCGTGTTTTTAAGCGTATTGATTTTCTCCAACACTAAGATAATTCAGAATAAATTATCATTAGTCGTCAACAGTGTTAAACTGATAAAATACAATATAAAGATCAAGTTTAACTGCAGCGGAATAAGCAATCCATTAGAAGAGTCAAGTAGAACATAATGTCTACTATCTCCTCTAGATTAAAAGTCCATCATTAATGTTTAATTCATATAATACTCATCAATAGTTCTTTGTTATACCCAAGACAAAGAGAACTCTCATCACCTGTCTAAACCTGAACCACCACAAATTATAATTAAATTCATAATTCATATTTATAATCAGGTAAATCAACAGTTCATACAACTGTAAAACCAATAATGCTGAGACTCAGCTTAATAGTATCACAACCACGAATTATCCATGCACTACGGGCCAAAGATATTCGTGTTTTCAATTACGGTCATGATTATACCGAATAATTCCTGATCATAATCATACCACCAACTGTCCATCAATGCACTACAGGCCACTGAGGACTTTTACAACATCATTTGTAACATTACGGGTCACGATTATACCGAATGATCCATGGTCATAATGGTACCAATCAACAGTCCATCTATGCACGTAAGCCAAAGATATACAACTCTATAACCAATAATCAATAGTCCATCTTTGCACGTAAGCCAAAGATATACAACTCTAAAACCAATAATCAACAGTTCATCTTTGCACGTAAGCCAAAGATATACAATTATAAAATCAATAATCAACAGTATATCTATGCACGTAAGCCAAAGATGACTTTCATCACAATAAAAGCATGGGGATGATAACAATGATATAAGCATTAATCAAACGAAATCAAGGATATATATTAAAGACATTAAATTTATCCAGAGTTTAAAATATCTAAATTGTCAACATGATACTGCTTTGTGGAGTAAAATTAAATAATAATATTCATGTCTCGAAAATAATTTGAACAGAAAAGAAATATATTTTTTGGGTGAATAGTAACCCGTGAATAGTACCCCGACACGAAAAGTACCCAAATACCCAAGTGAATAATACTAGAGTGAATAGTAATTGGGTGAATAGTAACTCGTGAATAGTATTCCAACACGAAAAGTGCCCCGAATACCCGAGTGAATAATACTAGAGTGAACAGTAACTGGGTGAATAGTAACTCGTAAATAGTAACTCATGAATAGTATTCCGATAATAATATCCAAATTTTATCAATCAGTTAATAATCTCATAATCTAATATTATTAATATTATAACAATATTTTAATCATTTCTTAAACTTATAAATAATTTATTTTAATTATTTACACTTTACTAATTAATGCATTTAATCATCCAAAAATGCTAAACTCAGAAGATTTCATCACCAATAACCAAAACCTCATCAAAAATCTGCATATACCTTATATAGGATTCCCAAGCCATAAAATCCTATTTTTCAATTTTGTTACTTAACACAACATATTTAATTCATTTATTCATAACTAGTTCATTTTTATGAAAAATACCAAATCAGTCCCAAAAATATTTTTTTCTGGGATTTAGTAGAATATAGTCCTATATTGAATATATATTTTTCTCAGAATTTTTAAAATTCATTTACTATTTTTCATATAGCCAAAACTGACGAATATTTAGACATTTAACATAAACTGTACTTTTGTCCAAAAATTCTGAAATTTACAGAGTATACTGCTAATATATGCATGTACTCACAATAAAGCTTTTACCAATTTTGGAGTTAACCACAAGGAGTTATAAGGGTTTACTTTTAAAATAGTTTTTCCCCATAATATTCATAATTCTTAATCTATACATCCAAAAATTGCCATTTTTGGACACAATCTAGTAAAGTCATCAAATTATCATTTTTTAATTTTTATAGAATTTTTGAGAATCGGAAAAATTACAAAACTGCCCCTGACAAAAACCCCTTACTTACAACGGTTGAACGAAAATAATATTCCTTACGAATATTAAACGAATATAATGAAGATTGAACGATAATAATATTCATATAAATATGAAAAATAATATCTCTTCAGAATATAAAAAAATAATAACCCTTACCTCAGAAGAAGACTGGATACTGGATTAGTGAAGTAGCAGACTACTCTTCTTCTTTCTCTCTATAGCTTCTCTCTCTATAATTGCTCTTGTGAGTCTTAGTGAATTGGTGAGAATGAAGAAAGAATGAGCTTCTGTTTATAGGAAAATATAGTTTTAATAATTGCACATTTTGGGGCTCAAAATATTACAGTATAATACCTTCCTCTTTTTCTTCATTTTTAATTTAGTCCTGCAAATATTATCAAATTTGCACCACCTCCCCTAATAGTAAATCATGTGAATCAATAGTAAATCATGTGACTCAGTAGTTCTAAACATCTGAAAAAATTAATTATAGTATAGGACCTTCAACTATACCTCCATTTTTAATTTAGTCATGCAAGTATTATCAATCTTGCACCAACTCCTCTAATAGTAAATCATGTGAATCAATAGTACACACATGTGAACACATAGTTATTTAATTGCTCATTTATCCGGTTAATTACCCGATTGGTCAATATAACCTCCATACATCAATTATTATTGAAATAAATGTCAATTTCCACTAACACTAATAATTCCCACACAATGGAACTATCAATTTCATCTTTAATCAACACGAACTTATTCATCATTAATATTATAACTCACAATATTTAACAACCTGGTCGTTTCCAGGAAAGAGGGGGATTTCCAATAAGGATTTCTCCCTATTGGCGCGCAATTAGATTATCTAACCTCTCCTTGACAGAACTTCTAGACCTTGTCAATATTGCAAATAATAATATGAATAACTTTATTGTCTCAATTACTAATTTAATAATATAACATATTAGGTAGATGATACTGTGACAACAATTGAATTAATAATATGAGAGATATGATACAGCAATTGTTGTAGCAATAATTGAGTATAACTGAGTGATTTCTCACGTAAGCATCAATAATCAATACAGTGTGCTACTATGCAACCACATGTATTATTGTACTTTTACTACCGAGCAGTTCAACAGTTTGAATGGTAACACTTTCGTTGTTATTTTTATAAAAAGATCTTTTTGTCGTTTTCTAACTATGACAATACTTCCATTGTGGGGTCCACCAATGATTGTGTCATCGTACGATTATTCCCTGTTAAAACGAATATTCCCTGACACAACGAATATTTTATAGGGCAAAGGTTCAAAAATGTCCCTGATGTTTATACGGATGTTCCACTTTCACCCTAAACTAATTTTTTTTTCCAAAAGTACCCTTAAAGTTTCAAAAAGCAGGTCACCTGTGCCCCTGTCGTTAACAGAAGATAAACGGGGTTAAAATGTGATGACGTGACAGGCTTAAATATAAAACATATTCTAAATAAAATAATATATATCATTTAATCAAAACAAAAAATATACTAAAATTCAAAATAAAAAAAGCCTAACATATTTACATCATTTTATCAATATAATAAAATTCAAATTATTTTGTTAACTAATCAAAATAACTAATTAAATAAAATAAGTTGTATAACATATTTATATCATTTAATCAAAATACTAAAATTCAAAATATAACATATTTACATAAAATGCTAATTAAAAAAAATACTAAAATACTAATTAAAAAAATACTAAAATACTAAAAAATCAAATTAAAAAAATACTAAAATTCAAATTATTTTGTTAATTAATCAAAACAACAAAAATTTAAATTACATCATTAAAGTACTAAAATCATAATAATAAATACAAATTGATATAAAATACTAATTGATATAAAAATATTAATGTTATTTAAAAATATTATGAAATTAAATAACGCTAATAGTATTATGAAATTAAATAACGTTAATACGTTAATGATTTTACGTTATTTAAAAATATTATGAAATTAAATAACGTTAATGGTATTGTGAAATTAAATAACATTAATAGTTATGAAATTGATATAATTAATATTAAATAAAGTTAATATTTTTATATCTTTTAGTATTTTATATCAATTAGTATTTGTATTATGATTTTAGTATTTTAATGATGTAATTTGAATTTTTGTTATTTTGATTAATTACCAAAATAATTTGAATTTAAGTATTTTAATATTTTTTAATTAGATTTTTTTGTATTTTTTTAATTAGTATTTTAGTATTTTTTTTAATTAGTATTTGATGTAAATATGTTATATTTTGAATTTTAGTATTTTGATTAAATAATGTAAATATGTTATACAACTTATTTTATTTAATTAGTTGTTTTATTTAGTTAACAAAATAATTTAAATTTTAATATTTTGATTAAATGATGTAAATATGTTATGCTTTCTTATTTTGAATTTTAGTATTTTTTGTTTTGATTAAATGATATATATTGTTTTATTTAGAATATGTTTTATAGTTAAGTCTGTCACGTCATCACATTTTAACCCCGTTTATCTTCTGTTAACGGCAGGGGAATGGGTGACCTGCTTTTTAAAACTTTAAGGATACTTTTGGAAAAAAAATTAGTTTAGGGTGGAAGTGCGACATCCGTGTAAACATCAGGGGCATTTTTGAACCTTTGCCCATATTTTATATCAACTTGCTTACTTTGCAAAATTTTCAAATATCATCCTTAACTTTAAACTTTTATCAATTTAACTATTTACCAAAATAGAAAAATTGAATACTTTTATTTCATAAAATTCAGGATCTCACATCGGAGACCATTGAAGATTCAAAGTAGGAGCAAGGAGGGAGCTTCAAATCTACAAACAATAGATTATATCTCCTCATCTTCTTCTATCTTTGTCTTTTATTGTTTATTCAATTGTGGATTCTTAGTTTTAATTCAATAATCATGAACTAATTCTTTGTTTGAGTTTACAATGGATCTTATTGTGTAGTTTATTTTAATATGCTTCATTATCAATTATTATGTTCTATCGTGGGGATTGTCTATTATGATTTGGACTTAATTGATTAATTGCCTAGCTAACAATTACCGTGATAATCTATATGAACTCGAGAGATGAAGTATTGATTTAGATCTTATCATGATAACATGTGTTTGTGATTTCTGCATAAATGGAATTCATGATTCGTGTTTAGGATAGAGATATGCATTTACGCCATATGTAAAATTATAGAGAACTTGTGCTTTAAATCCTATTTAATTATAATTCACATAGAGATATAGTGGATTAGTTAATTAGGGTGTCTTGCATAATTCTATCATCTGTGGATTTAAGTGAGTATGAGGATTATGCATCGAGAGGTGGTTTTATCTGCTTTAGTATTCTTGATTAACAATTCACGATAGAGAATAATTAATGAGAAGTGTGTTAACTTAAATGAAGCAATAAGTGAAGTTGTGATCTTAAATCTCCGTAATCCTAATATGCTTCTTCTACATATTTGTTTGGAATGTACCGTTCGGGTAAAAGGAGAACATCATTTACTGTAGGTTGGCTAGAAGAAGCCGAAAAATTACTGGGTTGAGTATTCAGATTCGGGAATTCTTTATAATAGAGATTAGCTCTGCCTCGGCCTCGATGACCGTGGCTACAACCTCTACTGGTCATTCCTACAAATATTATCTGGTTAGAAAGTCTGGTAAAGAATTATGCTTTCCTTTGATATATTCAATATCAAAGTCAAATACGGATAAAGTATTTATATTTTTGCAAAAAAGGATATAAATCTTCATCATGCAATAAATATAAAATTTCATCATTATTCTGTAAAGGAACAGCATGCTCAAAGGTCTTCATAATTCTTTTACTGATAAAATCAAAAGTTCTAATTTTATAAATTATTTCTGGTTTGATTTTAGGAATGGTCCATTTATCTAACGATTCCTTGACATCCTGATAGACAATAAGTTCGGTTGCTTCTAAAGTAGAAGCTAAAGCATTGGCTATAGTTGTTACGAAAGAGGTAGAAAAATCAGTCATTTTTCAAAGTAATCATATATGCATAATTTATAAGTAATATATTCATTAATATGACAATAAACTAATCATGGCTTTGATACCAAGGTGGGGCAGGATCGGCAAGGATATTAAACAAGCACGCCTGTCAATGATTTATAAAGGATAAAAGCCACAACACCATAACACGGATAAAGGCAAAGTCCTAAATCACGACTTGGGTGACGTTCCACTTAATCAAATATCAACCATATTCTATTTTGTCCGATAAAATGGCATGAATGTTTAAAGGCATATTAAATACGTATTAGAAGATAAATAATTACATATATGATCTCATAAAGTTACTGTTGATTTGGGGGTCTTCCCAAAACTATAAGCCGACAGGTTTCTTCCTGTATAGCGTTTTTAGTTAAAACAACAAATTGTTCAGATTTGTTGAACTGTTCTAAAAAATAAGAACGATTATGATTATTTGTTGCAGTCTGATATGCTATTTTATAATGATTACTATTATTAGTATGATAATCTAAAAGCTCAAGCAAAGAGACATAATAATTAACAGAAGCAATAATTAAAAATTACAGAAGAGCTTTGCAGATCTTCAAACTTCAAACTTATATATATTCCAAATATTTTATAAGAGAGAGAGAGAGAGAGGATACAGAGAAAACGTAAAGAAAATTCTACCTCAACAATGGGTGAGGTATCCCAATTTATACAAGAAAGAGGATAAGAAAGGATCATGTGTGTCCTTACTAGTGGAGTCGAGCAGTAATCCTTATCTTTTCTTCTTTAAGTCTCAGCCGTAGGGAGTGGTTGTCGGTTGAGTGGAGCATTATTGCTGACAGTTGGCGTCGTTTTCTGATAAAATAAGGGGCAGCTGGTTATGCTTTTTTGCGGGTGGAGACACTGTGGTTGTCTTTTTCTGATTATTGATGCTGTAGTGGAGAATAGCTTTATGCTTTTCCTTTTCCTTTTTTGTCTTGCTCCATCTTTTCAGAAATCATGGAAGTGAGGGAATCCCAGAAATCTCCCATAGTGGGTTCTGGTTCTTGACTTTCTCCGGCTAAGACGCTGAATTGATTATCATCCTATTCAGATTCTTCATCACTAACTGTTTTCATAGAAACATCATCCCGAACTAGGGATTGTAGGAATTGAGTTTTCATATAATCCATAGTCTTGACTATTAGTTTAGTTTCAGTTAGATTTGGAAACTCCTATTTTAAATCTGATTGGATCCTGACAAAAGGATTGACTGGTGTTGGTACTGGAAGGCTTTGAGGGATAATATCTAGACAAGCCTGAGTATGATTCTTTATGGTTTTGAGAAGTTCTGGTAGAGTAAGATTAAGTCCTTTATCCCACCACTTGGTAAAAAATACCCTTTTAAGACGGGGAATTTTATTTTGATAGTCGCATTGGAAATCCCATTTCCATATCCAAGGGATACTGAAAAGGATTATAAAATGGGCCAGTAATTTGAGTATGGACAAATCTTTATTTACTGGTATATGGGCATAAGCTATTTGCTATTCTTTGAATGTTGTTTGGACTGATTCTGGTAAAGTTTCAATAGTAATACCAAATTTATCCCACCTAACGAAAAACTAGTTGGGAATTTCGTTTTTAAGGACATCGGGAGAGATACGGATAAACCAACTATGATTATGAATATGATTCTGGTAATAAAATACCTGCGTAAAGGAATCAATATAATCCCAATAGATGTATCTGGTTTCGGTTGCATGACTAGATTCAACAGTACGGGTAGTATGAGGATTAATACCCCAATTAGCAAGAGGCATGATGCTCTTGATAGTTATTTTGCTGTATTGGATTGGACTGGTTGGCTTAGTAGGATCATGAAGCGTATGCTTAATGTTCGTAGATGTTGTTTCAATGATAATTTACTCATAAACATAGCGATACTTTAGATGCAAATTCAATACATCTATCAATTGGAATAATAGTTCCATTAAAAATATTATGTTCAAGAAATCTGATTTTAGTTTGAAAAAGTTTCATCTTAGGGGCAGAAACTACCAAACCATTTTTTATGATAACATTTTTGAAAATATTTAAATGTTTAATATGTTGGTCGATGGATGAAGAGAAAATTAAAACATCATCAATATAACAAATAATAAATACAGTGAAAGGATTAAAAATATTATTCATGATATGTTGAAATTCTGAAGGTCCATTTTTGACACCAAATGGAAGAACATTCCATTCATAATGACCAAAGGGTACTGTAAAAGCAGTTTTATAAGTACCATGTTCTCTAATTTGTATTTGCCAAAATCTTGATTTCATGTCAAATTTAGATAAAATAGTGGCATCATAAAGTCTGTCAAGAAGGTCCTTTTTATTTGGGATTGGATATCTAATCCATTGAAGGGCTTCATTAAGCAGTTTATAATTAATAACGAGTCTAGGAGTTCCTCTTTCAATTTTTGATTTTTTTTGACATAAAAAGCTGTACAATTCCAGGGAGAAATACTAGGTTTTATCAATTTTTTCTGTTTAAGAGACTCAATTTCAGTTGTGCAAAGAAGTAAATATTCCTTTTTCATTTGGCTAGGTCGAGACTTAGTGGGAATATTCATCTCATTAAAATTAGGAATATAAGGAAGAGAAATAATATATTTCTTCCTATTTCAGAAAGCATTAGGGACATCACTACAGATTTTGACTTGAAGGGTCTTATAAATTAATTTTATTTTTTCCTGTAAGGAAGGCTGAAGAATTCTCTGTTCTGTAGTGAGAAATTTTATTTCTTTTTGAATGAAATTAATCAGCTTTTCTTTAGAATAAATCATGTGTTTAACTTGATTTAATTCCTTAGTATAAGGTTATGTTATAAATTCAAAAACAATATGTCTGTTGTTAAGAGTAGTATGAATACCTAAAGTATCAATTTTTGAAATAGGCTTTTAAAAACGCAAGAAAGGGGTGCCTAGAATGATACTCTAATTCATATTACGGATAAGGACAAAAGAAGTAGGTAAACATAAATCTTGATTACAGATTAAGGCTTCAGAAATTTTATATTTAATATTCATAGTATTTTCATTTGCACTAGTTAAAGATTGAGTGGTTTTCTGGAAGTATCTAGTAGGAATTAATCTTTCCTTGATACAGTTCATGTCAGCACCACTATCAACTAGGGCAATGACATTTTTAATAATAAAATCTGGTTTAATAACAAAAGTAATTATGATATACCATTTCTGAAAGACTACTTGATTCATAAGCATTAAATAATGTTCAGAAGACTCTGGCTTATCCGAAGATTCAGTTTTGGAGGATTCTACATGATTATCCTGTTTATGGTTTAGCTGTTGTTTAATATTTTTTAAATCCTGAAAAATAATAACATTAGTATTTTGTAATTGATTTATTTTTAAGTTTTAAATTATTTATTTCACCTTTGAGGTCCTAGATAGTAGTGGGCATTTCAGTAGTAGAAACGTTTTGAATACGTTTCATTACTTCTCTCATGCTATATTGTTCGATGGGAAGAGTTTCTTCCATTTTGTGATTATTATAACAGATTTCCAAAAATTTTAATGTAACTTCTGGATCTTTAATCTGGTCTGCTAAGTCCAGAAGGGACTTTTGGGTTAAGACATTGATACTGGGTCCTCCAATATCTAAAACATTCATTTCAACGATAGCTTTCCAATAGTCAGATTCAATAGTCGTATTACAGTTATTTTTAATAGTACAAGCTTGACATTGATCCTTACCAGAATCATTGTCAGATTTAGAATAGATTTCTGCCAAATCTTCATCTGAACTAGGTTCTGAATCACTGCTAGATATGCAATTAAGAATTTGTTGTTGAATGTCTTCTTCAATGTACATTTCATTAAGTTTCTATTTCAATTTTGATTTACATTTATTAGCAAAGTGTCCCGTTTTACCACATTTATAACATTGGATTTTAGATTTATCTTTTTTACTACTGTTCTTTCTCTTCTTAGTAGATTTTTCAGGGGTTTTATTCTTAGAAGATTTCTTAGAAGAACGTCTTCGGTAAGCTCTAGAGGGCTTCAAACTCTTCTATTTTTTAGCCTTATGGGGATACTGTAGTTTTGTATCATAAGAGAATTGGTCACAAAATTCTCCTATCTCATGTCTTTTACTGAGATTCTGTTTTTTCATTAATTGTTGGAGTTTCATATCATTACATAACGATAATCCTTCTTCAATAATTACTGAAATAAGATGGTCATAAGAATACTGGTCATAAGGGATACTCATGCGATCATGTTTATCTCTTAATTTTTTACGGACTTTTTCAGCAAAGAAAGTTGGGAGGCCGTCAATAAATTTGGCCTTCAAATGTTCATTGTTAGCATCTGCCTTTGCATGACTTTCATGATAAAGACATCCTTATACCATCTAAAATGGGTCAAGGAAGGGCAATGAAGGTTCTATAAGAGTTCTCTACTCCTATCAGTATTCATAAGTCCTGGTCCAACAAAATGATGAAGAACTGATTGAACGAGAGTGTAACAAGCATCTTCTCTTCTGTTTATAAGTTTAGTAATAGGATCTGTTTCATTCTTATAGGATTAATGAATTTCAGTTCTCTGATTATCATTAAGTACATTATCCCACCATCCTTTAAGAATGCCGGTAAATCCATTTACTAAGAAACAGCAGATTTGATGGTCAGTATTATCATTCTGTTTACAGACTGCTACATACATCATGATATGATGAACGATCTCAAAAATTTGATATTCTGTCTTACCATCAACATTCCATTCGTAAATGGTTTTACCATGGTAAGATTTTTGAGAATGAAGAAAGTCTTCTTCATACAGAATATCTTGAGGAGTAGGTCTGGGATAATAGTACCTACTAGGTCCAAATAAAGCCATTCGATTAATAGGCTTGTGACTGTAAGTGGTTTTATTAATATTTTGCATCTCCTGAAAGTTATTCTAGATATCAAAAATATGAATAGGAGAAATAAAATCAGAATCTTCTCCTTCATTATAAGTATTATTATTACTAGTATGTAAAGAGGGCTGTCCAGACATCATGTTAATCTGAGACGTGGATGTAGTAGTTGTAAGGTTTAAGTCTTTCATTTTATTCATAAGATTATCAATAAACTCATTATTAGATTTAGAAGATTTTATTTTAAAATTACTAACTTCTAAGGGTTGTTTAATGGTTACAGGTTGAAGATCAAGCTTTTGAGGAGTGACTTGACAATTATTATTAATATGATTAATTTTTTCTTCTATCCTAGTTAACAGTTTTCCTACAGTTTGAAGGAATAAATTTGTATAATTATTCTGTTTAGACAAGGGTAAAATATCTTTTATTTTTACCTCTTCATGTTGACGGGGTGTTTCAGAAATATCAACATACAGATTGATAACTAAGGGTTTTAAATTTTCATTTCCTGAGCTAAGCTCAAGAGATTTAGGAGGCTGATGGATAAATTGTATTATATTACCATTTGTGGTAATCCATTCCTTCTGGATTCCAGTTAAAACATTCAGGTGATTTTCAATGTAAAATTCTGACTTTGAAATAAAATCATAATACCATTTAACGAATGATCAAATACACTGGTTCTTATTCATATAAGCATAATAATTAGCTTTAATTTCTACTAAATTATCACTATTATGATTCTTAAAATACCAATTTCTAAAATTCTGGTATTTATTCTGCATGAATTCCTGATTTAAACATTGATGAATTTTACTATTTGGAGAAAAATCCATTAACATTCAAAATTTATATCACTAGTAGTTGGACTATAAGGTCTTCTGTTTTGAGGAGTATTTGTTTCATAAATACCATGAGGTATTTGATTCTCAGAAATATGAATTCCTCTAATTAAGTCTTCATTTTTGATAGACTCATTAGTGGGATTTTTAGACCCATGATAAACAGATTCTAAGGGATCTGACATAGATTGTCTAGATGATTCGGGAAAATCAATATTATAAGAGACATTATTAATAGATCGACATCGGGTAAAAGGTCTCTGGAATTTTAAATAAATATTTCCATTACTGGTTTGGACAACATCCTCAATGGATTGTGTAATTATTGGTCTGCTAGGAACGGCATTAGTAATTTGCCATTGTTTTGGGAAAGTAATTTCTTCCCAAGGAATCATTCTGGAAATAGCCATGCACTTGACTACTAAAAAGATTAGTGTCAATTAGGACAGTGTGTCCTTGTTAACTTTATTTCCGGATATAAGGGTTTAAAGTAGTTAAAACTTTAAGACGAATACAGAATAATATGGCAAAAGGAGGAGATCCTGGTAGATATTCATAGCCATGAGATATTATTCTCATCTCTAAGACTTTTGACAAATTATTATCAGTTAAAGCCACATTTAAATTTGGATAAATATTGAAATATACTGGTCCATGAGCAAGGCTAGTTTCAATAGCTCCCATAAGAGAAGCTTTCCAGTTGAGATACCTACCATCTTTGAGTGTGCATTGAATACTGGTATTTTGGCCAATTAAAGTCAAAGGCTTAAAAGCTACTTGGACAAGTCCTATATGAACATATTTATATTTTTGCAAAAAAGGATATAAATCTTTAACATGCAATAAATATAAAATTTCATCATTATTCTATAAAGGAACATTATGTTCAAAGGTCTTAATAATTCTTTTACTGATAAAATAAAAAGTTCCAATTTTTTAAATTGTTTCTGGTTTGATTTTAGGAATGGTTCATTTATCTAACGATTCCTTCACATCCTGATAGGCAATAAGTTCGGTTTCTTCTAAAGTAGAAGCTGAAGCATTGGCTACAGTTGTTACGGAAGAGGTAGAAAAATCAGTCATTTTTCAAAGTGATCATATATGCATAATTTATAAGTAATATATTCATTAATATGACAATAAACTAATCATGGCTCTGATACCAAAGGGGGGGGGGGAGGATCGGGAAGGATATTAAACAATTAAATATTTTCAAAAATGTTATTATTATTAAACAATTCCTTGTGGGAACGATACTCTACTTTCACTTTATTACTTGTTGACCACGTATTTTTGTGTGTTGTGCGTAATTAGATTTTACCCAACACAATGTCAGTGACAGGTGTGCAGAAAATTTTGAGTGTCTACAAGTATCTTATATATAATGAATTACACTTTGACTTATTCCTTAAGACTCTTAGAGTATATCAATGGGTATGCTTGGGTGTAATAAGTTATATATGGAGTTAATGAATGACCAATAAAGAATCTACCACTTCTAGTAAAAGAAGAGAAATGTCCTATGTGATTCGATAAATGACAACCCAAGAATCCTTGGCCAAGGTGGAATGAAATTAGAAAATAGTTTTTAATTTGCATTCATTAGGAGTTGTGCATTTAGGAATCAAAATACATATAATTAAATAAAATAAGACTTGACAGTAATTCTATGTCTTATATTTAATTGGGACATTGTATGGTGGAAGGATTGAATTGTACGGTTGAAAGACCCCGAATTTATGAAATAAAAGTATTCAATTTTTCTATTTAGTAAATGGTAAAATTGATAAAAGTTTAAAGTTAAGGGTGATATATATAAAATTTTCAAAATAAGCAAGTGGCTATAAAATACTTATTATTGTCGGGGAATGTTCGTTTGGTCGTGAAATATTCTTTCTGTCAGGGAATATTCGTACGACGGCGCAGCCATTTGTGGGTCCCATAAAGAATAACTGTTGGATGAAGAAAACGACAAATTTGAGTTTTTTATAAATAACGGCGTAGTTACTGTTAACACTGTTGGAATACCTGGTGGTTAAAATACAGTAATACGTGTAGTTGCACAGTAGCACACGGTATTGCACAATATTGTTGAATTATTGATCCTTACATGAGAAGGCACTACTCAATAATTGTTACAGTAATTTCTGTTCAATATTTTATTTTATTGAATCAATAATTGCTGCGTTGATATTTTATATTATTGTTGTTTCAATAATTATCACTGCACAGTATTTCCATTATTAGATTAATAATTCATATTATTTGAATAATATTATGAGATAGCATTATTGGCAATGTCTAGAAAGTTCTGTCAATGAGAGGTTTGGTCACCTAATTGCACGCCAATAAGGAGAAATCCTTATCAGAAAGCCCCCTCTTTCTTGGGAACTGCCTGGTTGTCATTATTGTGATTCTGTAATATTATTTATGAATAATTAATTATTGATTTATATGATAATGAAATATTTATTTGATGTGGATATAAATGATTAATTTATTTATGTGGTTATAAATGAAGTAATTAATGTTGAGGTAATTTATAAGTATTTTGTCGGATTGGAGGTATGAAAAGATCAAATCAGTGTTCTTACAGCTTTATTGTGTGAGTTATAATTTTTAATCTGACCGTTGGATCGTTGTGATTTTTGGATATGTTATACATATACAAGTTGAGTATATGTTCACAAATTTTGAACCATTAAAAATGAACGAATGATTTGTTATGAATTTTAAGAGGTGACTGATTTGGAGATTAGGTTTATAAATGATTTTGGTGGAAATTCTAGAAATGGGTGGGCTGCACTTTTGGTTGTTGGGGATGATGGCTGATTTTTGGTGGGTGGAATAGTAGCAGGTAAAGCCATCAGGTAGCATGTTAAGTCTACTTCGGCGTGCTAACATTTTCCTATAAATAGAGGGCTAAGTTAGAATTGAAAATCACACCAGAATTCATAAGTTTTCTCTCTTTTTCTCTCTAGATTATCGAGTGTATTTTGTGAGTATTTAGATATTTGGTGAGTTGCTATTCATCAGTGCAAGTTTTCTTCAGCGTCATATCCGATATCCAGTCAGAATTGTTGCTCTTTTGAGGTAAGGGATTGTAAGGGATAGTGAGGGATAGTAAGGGATGTTATTTTCTTTCTAATGATATTATTCTTTCAATATCATTATACTGAAATATTGGTATGGATTTTATTATGGAATTTCTACCTTTTTGAGTCGGGGTTACTATTCACGTATACAGCACTATTCATGTATATGGTACTATTTACGTATATGGTATTATTTACGTATACGGTACTATGTACGAATACGGAGTACTATTCACGAGTTACTATTTAGGAGTTACTATTCACGAGTTATTATTTACAAGTTACTATTCACAGGTACTATTCACGACAAAAATTGGTTTCTTTTTCTGACCAAATTATCATCGATTTATGAATCTTACTCTTGAAATTAAATCCATGTTTTGTTGATATTATTTTTTATTATCATATATAACATTTTTATAATCCTAGTGAAAAAATTTCTCTTTGACTTGAGTGTAAAGATGGGTAGATTATTGGTATGATCATGACTATGGGTTCTCTTTGGCCAGTAGTGCAAAGATGAATTGTGACTAGTATGATCATGACCATTGAATTTACAATTGAATATTTTTAGCTTAAGTGCAAAGGTGAATTGATCAACATGGTTATATTTATGGTTTATATAGATTTTGAAATGATTATATATTTCTTTGAGATATTAATATCTTTGGCCTGTAGTGCAAAGATGAACTGTTATTGAATATCTTTGGCCTGAAGTGCAAAGATGATCTATTGTTGAATATCTTTGGCCCGTAGTGCAAAGATGACCTGTTGCTGAATATCTTTGGCATTTAATGCAAAGATGAACTGTTGACGAATATCTTTGGTCTGTAATGCAAAGATGAATTATTAGTATGATTATGAACAGAAACTGTGATTTGGTATAATCATGATCTTTGATGTTTCAGGTAAAGGCATGTGATAAAAATTATCTTCGTCCTGGATGCGAAGAGGAATTTAGAATCACAATTATGATTATGAGTTATTCATATGATTGTGGACCAGAACTGTTGATTGATGTTACAGGGATAAAACATTGTTGGTGGATTTTTAACATGGAGAATTGATAAGTAGGTTTTATACCTATTTATCTGGTATCTTTTACTTGAATTAGTTATTTTTATTCATGTGTCTTAGTTACTTTTCATGCATTTTGTGTTCGTTTTGTAGGTTATACGTTTGGAAGCGATGTGAGCGATTATTGGTAAGGAAAAGCACGGAAAATGCAAACAAAAGCAAGCCGGATATCGTTTGTGCTTTCATGTCATTTCATGTTCTTGGCTTGGAGCTTGGACTATATTGTAGAGTATTTTCTTAGCTTTTCGTAACATCTTGAATCATTCCAATCGGAGTTCGGATTAAAGAGTTGTGGCATTTCTACCAACGGACGTCATTGAACTTCACCGTTTTGGGTGGTCATTTGCATAGCAGTCCCTTCTAGTCCAATTTCTTCCATCATAAATTTGTTATTTCTGAAATCGTAAAGAATGAAAGTTGTAGATCTCGTCGATAGCTTCGATTTGATAGGTCGCGGGCCCCGTAACTCCTCTCGGTTTAAAAGTTATGGCAGTTTTAACAGAGGAGGTTCCAGCAGAAAAATGTTATGGCAGATTGGTACCCAGCCGGGGCTGGGCCTTTTTGTGCCTTAGGACCCAGCCGGGGCTGGGTGTCTCGGAGTTTTAACATCTTGCCATCCAGCCGGGGCTGGCTTTTACAAAGGGAAATACCCAGCCAGGGCTGGGTATGCGCGAGAATGAGTATATTGTGTCCGAATTTGAGTCCGAAAAGGATTGTTTTCGAGTTGTTTGATTCAAGGACTTCCAAGAGGACTTAAAGACATCTATAAAGGCTTATAAAAAGAGGGGAATAACACAGATTAGAGGAGAATATTAGTAGATTAGAGATCATTCTATTAAATTAGATTAGAGTAAATTAGAGAAAAACACTAGTTCTAATGAGATTTGGAGATTGAAGCAACTTGGAGACCATTGAAGATTCAAAGGAGGAGCAAGAAGGGAGTGTAAAATCTACTGACAATAGATTATATCTTCACATCTTATTCTATCTTTATCGTTTAATGTGTATTCAATTATGGATTCTTAGTTTTAATTCAATAATCATGAACTAATTCTTTGTTTGAGATTACAATGGATCTTATTGTATAGTTTATTTTAATATGCTTTGTTATCAATTATTATGTTCTATTTAGAGGATTGTCTATTGTGATTTGGACTTAATTATTTAATTGTTTGGCCATCAATTACCGTGATAATCTATATGAACTCGAGAGATGAAGTATAGATTTAGATCTAATCATGATAGCATGTGTTCAGGATTTTGTTAGTAGCTTAAACTTGATGAGTGTTAAGGTAGAGATATGCTTGACATCACATGTAATCGGATAGAGAACTTATTCTTCAACCTTCTTCAATTGTAATTCACATAGAGATATAGTGGGTTAGTTGATTAAGGTGTTTAACGGATTTCTTTTTTAATTATGGATTGACGTTAATACGGTATTAGTGCATCGAGAGGTGGTTAATACTATTTTCGTGTTCTTGATTAACAATTTGGGATAAAGAATAATTGATGAGAAGTGTGTTAACCTAAATGAAGCAATAAGTGAAGTTGTGATCTTAAATCTCCATAGTCTAATTTTTAATTAGTGGTAATTAGAATTGGGTTAGTTAAATATTTTAATTTATAACATTAAATTCATTCGTTTAAATAAGATTGAGTTGGTTACGGGTTAGTACTTGGTGATTTTTATTAAATAATTCTTTGTGGGAACGATACTCAACTTATCACTTTATTACTTGTTGACCACGTATACTTGGGTGTTGTACGTAACTAGATTTTACCCAACAAGAAGATAATATACTTTATGGTCCATTTGACTCTTCTAATGGATTGCTCGTTCCGCTGTAACTATGGTTGAAAAGTTTTATCATCTACCATATGTTCTAAATCTCTGATTTATTACTGTTGAAGGATATTGATAATTTATTTATCTTTACTCATGATATTCTTTACTGAGCTAGATGTACTCACCCTTTTGCTTCACAATTCCTTTCAGGTAATAAGAGTGTAGGTGGGTCGAGCGGGGGTAACAGGGGAATAGAACGGTGGTCATCATTTAGTAGTTATATTTAGTGAATCAAATAGGGTGATGCGAATCCAACGTTGGAAGGTGTTTTGCAACTATCATACAAGATGTCTAAAGACATACAACCTCGTGTCATCATAAGACAAGGTTGTGCACATCCACTTACTTAGTATATCTACGCGCACTACCTATAAGATTTTGGTGTTTGTTTGCAGTATAATTCTCAATTAGAGACAGTGAAGATAATGATATGTCAAGAGAAGACTCACCATTGGAAAGAATATGATAGTAATCTTCTTGTTTTTCTTTTGGGTCTATTGGGTCAACCAAGGATAATTCTGGCCATATTGTAAGACCCCAAATTATTAATAAATGAAATTTAAATTTCTCTAATTATTATTTTGAAATAGTAATGGTTGATTTGATTAATGTAGTTAGTTGTGGGTAAAATGCACAAATATTTCAAATAAGCAAGTGGTTATAAAATACTCATTGTTGTCGAAGAATATTCGTTTGGTCGTAGAATATTCTTGCTGTCGGGGAATATTCGTACGACGGCGCAGCCTTGTGTGGGCCCCATAACGGAAAGCTATTGGATGAAGAAAACGACAAGTATAAGTTGTTTGTAAATAACGGCGTAATTGTTACCATTAATACTGTTGGAATACCCGGTGGTTAAAACACAGTAATACGCGTTGTTGCACAGTAGCACACGGTATTGCACCAATTATTGATTCTTACGTAAGAAGGCACTACTCAGTAATTGTTACAGTAATTACTGTTCAGTATTTTATTTTATTGATTCAATAATTTCTACGTTGATATTTTATATTACTGTTGTTTCAATAATTATCACTACACAGTATTTTCTATTATCGGAGCAATAATTCATATTATCTGAATAATATTATTAGATAACATTATTGTCAATGTCTAGAAAGTTCTGTCTAAGGAGAGGTTTGGTCACCTAATTGCGCGCCAATAAAGAGAAATTCTTATTGGAAAGCCCCCTCTTTCCTGGGAACGGCCTGGTTGTCAGTATTGTGATTCTGTAATATTATTTATGAATAATTAATTATTGATTTATATGATGAGGAAAATATTGATTTTATGTGGATATAGATGGAGAAAATTTTTAAAGTGACAATTGTTAAAAATTGATATTTTATCTTTTCTGCTAAAATAATATTTTATTATATTATTATAATATAATAATGATGATATTTTTACAATGAATGTAAGATATATGAGTATATGAGGAGGAAGAGTATTTTTGTTGCAAAAGTTGTTTAAAACATGTTGGTGGACCCATTTCTTGACTGAAATTTGATTATAGCCTGTAAAATCGTTCGTATGTGGATTTCGGTCAATTTCTGTTTAGAATTTAAAAAAACTTTGTTATGTAAAGTTGTAGAGAATTGAATTTCTTATAAAAATTCACGAGATTCGACTTGTCTGACAAAAGGGCTATTTATTATGAATTATTGAAGTTCTGAAGTTCCGAAATAATTGATTTTTGGAAGTTTTAATTATTTTTAATATGAAAAACGTTTTTGGTCATTATTGTGGGTCTTGCATGTGATGTAAATGGCTGAATTCAGATCTAAGGAAGTGGGCATAGGAAATTTGATTATATATATTTATATTATATTAAATTTTCTGCTTCGGTGTTCTAAACAATTTCCTATAAATAGGGTGTTTAGGTTAGAAATGAAAATCACACTAGAAACTAAAGATTTCTCTCTCTTTCTCTCTCTATATTATCGAACGTATTTTGTGAGTATTTTAGTACTTTGAGTATTGCTATACGGTGCAAGTTCTTTCAGCACTATATTCAGTATTCCAGTTAGAAGTACTATCCTTTTGAGGTAAGAGATGTTATTTTCTTCTCAAATGATATTATTTCTTCAATATCATTATGCTGAAATATTGGTTGGAACTTTTTATCAAATTTGGAACTTTTTCATGTCGGGGTTACTATTCATGAGTTACTATTCACGAGTTACTATTTATGAGTTACTATTCACGAGTACTAATCACGAAGCATGTTGATTTTTTTATGAAATTTCTATCTTTTAGTGTCGGAGTTACTATTCACGTATACGGAACTATTCACGAATACGGCACTATTCACAGAAAAATTAAAATTTTGTTTTTCGTCCAAAATATCTATTATGAATACTAGCTTTGATTGTATCCATGTTTTGATCATTCTTGAATTTTACTCCACTCTGATTACTTATGAAGTATTTTTGAACTTGGATTGTGTAAAGTACGAATCCTTAATATTTATTCTTTTGTTTCACTAGATTAGTTTTCTTTAAAATATTTTTCATCATCCTCAGTCCTAAATGATAATATAACTGAATATCTTTGGCCCATAGTGCAAAGAAGAATGATTTTATGATGAATATCGTTGGCCCGTAGTGCAAAGATGAACATGTGTTTAGATGAACATGACCAACTGGTGAATATCTTTGACCTGTAGTTCAAAGATGAATATTTGATTTATGATGTATATTGATTGATGTTACATGGATAAAATATCGATGATGGACTTTTAAATTCATAGATGATAGTAGATTTCATTATCTACTTAACTCTTCTAATGAATTGTTGTTTCCGCTGCAGTTGTTGATCTAAAACTTGTTGTCTATTGTAATCTATCATATTTGTCCCTGTTGAAGACTAAGGATAATTTGTTGTACATTATCTTAGTCATAATATTATTTACTGGCTAGTTGAGCTCACCCTTTTCCTTTTTGTTCCATTTTTCTTCTCAGGAGACGAGAATATAGCGGGAACTAGTCGGGGTGTCGAGTAATGGTTCATGACAGTTGTTTTAGTAGTCCTCACTATTTTGCAAAATAGTGTATCAACAATTGTAATGAGGACTTATTTGAGTGTGGATATTGTCTAGAAGATAATATTTGTATTTAAACTCACAGTTTATGTGTTGTCGTATTTTGCACGACAATTATATTAATGAAGTTGTAGTTGTTTCTGTACCATGTATTTGGCGACTCAGAATGGGTGATGTATACCTATTTTTGGGGGCGACACAGTTGGTATCAGAGCTTAGGGATATGATCTTTTACGGAGATTGGGGAATAGAACTAGGAGGGCAGAGACGAGTAAATCTTTCGCTAGTGTGTCCTAACTAAGCTTATTTGTTGGTCGGTCATAATATTGGGGTATTATGTTATTTGTTAATTTGTTTAATTAACCCTTATTTTATGGCAGTATTTAAGAATGTCGACTGATAATGTTAACAGTGGAGTAAATGAGACCATGGAGACACCTTTGCTCACCAACGTGGAGAACGTGCAACAGGCTGGCAATGTTCCTCCTGTGAACAACACCACTGAGCAGATGACGAACGATGGTATGTTTAGGAACTTTCTAGAATTCATGCAAAACCAAACGAGAAAGACTACTGTTCAAAATGCAGGTGGAAACACTGGCAACTCACGGATGGTCACCACTAAGCAGTTCAAGGAGATAGGACTGTCAGAGTTTTTGGGAAAGCCAGAACCACTTACGGCAGAGATGTGGATAAAGCAGATCATTAAGATATTTGATGTCTTGGGATGATTAGGGGAGCAAAAGGTTCCTTTCACCACTTTCATGTTACGAGGAGAGACAGATTACTGGTGGGGATCTGTAAAGCGTACTCAATTTGTCGCATTGAAGATGTCTTGGGAGAAGTTCCAAGAATTGTTCAACGATAAGTACTTTCTCGAAAGTATTCGTCACATGAAGGAGGTAGAGTTCATCAAGCTGGAGAAAAACAATATGAACGTGTCGTAGTACGAAGCTAAGTTTGCCGAGTTGTCCCGATTAGCATCCCATTTGGTTGATAATGAGGGGAGAATGACGCGAATGTTTCTGCGAGGTTTAAAACCCAAAATACGTCAGATTTGAATGATATTTCTATTGTTAGTAAATTTCCTGATGTATTTCCTGAAGAATTTCTTGGCTTACTCCCAAAGTGTGATATTGAATTTTGTATCGACTTTGAACCCGGTACAAAACCCATTTCAAAAATCTCATGGATCCTACTGAACTTCAGGATTTAAAAATTCAACTGTAGAAGTTTGTACCCGAGCCTTTATCTGCTGACTTCCTTTGTTGAATGCACCGAAGCCAGACTCTCCGTAGGGGACGCCATATTTGTGTGATAGTAAACTGATAGGTACCATTGTGATGTGCTATCCAAGATTGGGATATGATTCATAGTTAAGAGCAACCTAAGTCAATAATCGAAATACGTAGCTTTCTAGGCTTAGTTGGTTATTATCGGAGTTTTGTGGAAAGATTTTCTTGAATCGCTACTCCATTAACCCAGCTAACTCGTAGAGATAAAAAATTTGAATGGAGCAAGGAATATGAAAAGAGCTTCCAAGAACTCAACATGCGGCAACGACGTTAGCTCAAGCTGTTGAAAGATTATGATCATACCATTCAATACCATCCTGAAAAAAAAATGAACATGGTAGCTGACGCATTGAGTAAAAGATCGTATGCGTTTACGAGTGCGATATTGTTAACAGAAAGATCAATTTCGTATGACGTACAAAAGATGGAGATAGAGTTAGAGATTCCAAGAACCTGCATGAAGATAACAAATATACGATTAGAATTGACTTTAATCGATAAATTTAAAGTTTCTCAAGCTACAGACTTGGAGTTGATGAATATGAAGAAGAAGATGCAAGAAGTCGTTATTCCAAAAGTGAGAATCGGCGATGTGAAGAAAGCTCAAACCTTCAATTTATTAGTCCATTTAAAATCCTCGATCGAATAGGAACTATGGCCTATAGACTCGTTTTAACGCCAAGTATGACGCGTGTTCATAACGTTTTTCATGTATCAATGTTACGTAAATATATGGACGACCCGAACCATGTTATTGAGTTAGAACCAGACGAGATAGCCAAAGACTTAACGTATGAAGAGGTACCTGTCAAGATTTTGGATAGGAAGAAGCATGTCCTACGCACGAAGGTCATACCACAAGTAAAAGTTTTGTGGATAAACCATGATATTGAGAAATTGATCTGGGAGTTGGAAACAGAAATGAAAGCGAGGTATCCTCATCTTTTCAAAACACCAGGTACGTACGTTAATTTTGAGGATGAAATTTCATAAGGAGGGAAGGTTGTAAGACCCCAAATTATTAATAAATGAAATTTAAATTCCTATATTTATTATTTTGAAATATAAGGGTTGATTTGATTAATGTGGTTAGTTGTGGGTATAATGCGCAAATATTTCAAATAAGCAAATGGTTATAAAATACTCATTGTTGTCGGAGAATATTCGTTTGGTCGTGGAATATTCTTGCTGTCGGTGAATATTCGTACGACGACACAGCCTTGTGTGGGCCCCATAACGGAAAGCGATTGGATGAAGAAAACGACAATTATAAATTGTTTATAAATAGCGGCGTAGTTGTTACCGTTAATACTGTTGGAATACCCGGTGGTTAAAACACAGTAATACGCGTTGTTGCACAGTAGCACACGGTATTGCACAAATTATTAATTCTTACGTAAGAAGGCACTACTCAATAATTGTTACAGTAATTACTGTTCAGTATTTTATTTTATTGATTCAATAATTTCTACGTTGATATTTTATATTACTGTTGTTTCAATAATTGTCACTACACAATATTTTCCATTATTGGAGAAATAATTCATATTATCTGAATAATATTATTAGATAACATTATTGGCAATGTCTAGAAAGTTCTGTTTAAGGAGAGGATTGGTCACCTAATTCCGCGCCAGTAAGGAGAAATTCTTATTGGAAAACCCCCTCTTTCATAGGAACGACCTGGTTGTCAGTATTGTGATTTTGTAATATTATTTGTGAATAATTTATTATTGATTTATATGATGAGGAAAATATTGATTTTATATGGATATAGATGTAGAAAATTTTTAAAGTGACAATTGTTAAAAATTGATATTTTATCTTTTCTGATAAAATAATATTTTATTATATTATTATAATATAATAATGATGATATTTTTACAATGAATGTGGGATATATAAGTATATGAGGAGGAAGAGTATTTTTGTTGCAAAAGTTGTTTAAAACATGTTGGTGGACCCATTTCTTGACTGAAATTTGATTATAGCCTGTAAAATCATCCGTATGTGGATTTTGGTCAATTTATGTTTGGAATTTGGAAAAACTTTCTTCTGCAAAGTTGTAGAGAATTGAATTTCCTATACAAAATTGAGAGATTTGAATTGTCTAACAAAGGGATATTTATTATGAATTATTGAAGTTCTGAAGTTCCGAAATAATTGATTTTTAGAAGTTTTAATTATTTTTAATATGAAAAACATTTTTGGTCATTATTGTGGGTCTTGCATGTGATGTAAATGGCTGAATTCTGATCTAAGGAAGTGGGCGTAGGAAATTTGATTATATATATTAATATTATATTAAATTTTCTACTTTGGTGTTCTAAACAATTTCCCATAAATAGGGTGCTTAGGTTAGAATTGAAAATCACACCAGAAACTAAAGATTTCTCTCTCTTTCTCTCTCTATATTATTGAACGTATTTTGTGAGTATTTTAGTACTTTGAGTATTGATATACGGTGCAAGTTCTTTCAGCACTATATCTAGTATTCCAGTTAGAAGTACTATCCTTTTGAGGTAAGAGATGTTATTTTCTTCTCAAATGATATTATTTCTTCAATATCATTATGCAGAAATATTGGTTGCAACTTTTTATCAAATTTGGAACATTTTCATTTTGGGGTTACTATTCATGAGTTACTATTCACGAGTTACTATTCATAAGTTACTATTCACGAGCTACTATTCACGAGTACTATTCATGAAGCATGATGATTTTTTTTGTAAAATTTCTATCTTTTAGTGTCGGAGTTACTATTAACGTATATGGCACTATTCATGTATACGGCACTATTCACGAATACGGTACTATTCACAAAAAAATTAAATTTTCATTTTTCGTCCAAAATATCTATTATGGATACTAGCTTTGATTGTATCCATGTTTTGATCATTCTTGAATTTTACTCCACTCTAATTACTTATGAAGTATTTTTGAACTTGGATTGTGTAAAGTACGAATCCTTAATATTTATTCTTTTGTTTCACTGGATTCATTTTCTTTAAAATATTTTTCATCATCCTCAGTCCTAAATGATGATATAACTAAATATCTTTGGCCCGTAGTGCAAAGATGAATGATTTAATGATGAATATATTTGGCCCGTAGTGCAAAGATGAATGATTTTATGATGAATATCTTTGGCCCGTAGTGCAAAGATGAACGGGTGTTTAGATGAACATGACCAACTGGTGAATATCTTTGGCCTGTAGTGCAAAGATGAATATTTAATTTATGATGTATATTGATTGATGTTACAGGGATAAAATAACTATGATGGACTTTTAAATTCATAGATGATAGTAGATTTCATTCTCTACTTAACTCTTCTAATGAATTGTTGTTTTCGCTGCAGTTGTTGATCTAAAACTTGTTGTCTATTGTATTCTATCAAATTATTCCCTGTTGAAGACTAAAGATAATTTGTTGAACATTATCTTAGTCACAATATTCTTTACTGGGCTAGTTGATGTCACCCTTTTCTTTTTTGTTCCATTTTTCTTCTCAGGAGACGAGAATATAGCGGGAACTAGTCGGGGTGTGGAGTAATGGTTCAAGACAGTTGTTTTAGTAGTCCTCACTATTTTACAAAATAGTGTATCAACAATTCTAATGAGGACTTATTTGAGTGTGGATATTGTCTAGAAGACAATATTGTATTTAAACTCACAGTTTATGTGTTGTCGTATTTTACACGACAACTGTATTAATGAAGTTGTGGTTGTTTCTGTACCACGTATTTGGCGACTCAAATTGGGTGATGTATACCTATTTTGGGGGCTTCACACATATGATATCTATCATAACCTAGACGCATGGCCTCCCATATACGAAGGTTTCCTTGAGCACTTCTCAAAGATTCTAATTTCTAAAACAATTTTTGACTATACCTTAATGTAAGGTGTCATTGTGACGTGCTATCCAAGGTTGGGACATGAGTCACAGTTGGTATATATTTGTATCAAAACTCACAGCATTTATGTTGTTGTATTTTGCACGACAATTGTTGTAATAAAGTTGTAATTTTTTTCTATACCATGTATTTGGCGACTCAGAATGGGTTGGATGGAATGGACCTATTTTGGGGTTGTCACAGTTAGTATCAGAGATTAGGGATATGATCTCTGGCGGAGATCGAGGAATAGAACTAGGAGGGGAGAGATGAGTAAATCCTTCGCTAGTATGTCCTACCTAAGCTTAATTGTTGGTCAGTCATAATATCGGGAAATTATGTGATATATTAATTTGTTCAATTAACCCTTGTTTTGAAGCTGTATTCTAGATTGATATCTGAAATACAGGAGATGGGCAATAGAGAAATCATGATGACAGGGAAGATGGAATCTGAAATAAAAGCAAGGTATTCTCAACTCTTTGAAATACCAGGTACGTAAATTTCGGGGACGAAATTTCATAAGGAGGGGAGATTGTAAGACCCCGAATTTTATGAAATAAAAGTATTCAATTTTTCTATTTAGTAAATGGTTAAATTGATAAAAGTTTAAAGTTAAGGGTGATATATATATATAAAATTTTCAAAATAAACAAGTGGCTATAAAATACTTATTATTGTCGGGGAATATTCGTTTGGTCGTGAAATATTCTTTCTGTAAGGGAATATTCATACGACGGCGCAACCATTTGTAGGCCCCATAACAGAATAACTTTCGGATGAAGAAAAAGACAAATTTGAGTTTTTATAAATAATGGCGTAGTTGTTACCGTTAACACTGTTGGAATACCTGGTGGTTAAAATACAGTAATATGCGTAGTTGCATAGTAACACACATTATTGCACAGTATTTTTTTCAATTATTGATTCTTACGTGAGAAGGCACTACTCAATATTTGTTATAGTAATTACTGTTTAATATTTTATTTTATTGAATCAATAATTGTTGCATAGATATTTTATAATATTGTTGTTTCAATAATTGTCACTGCACAGTATCTCCATTATCAAATCAATAATTCATATTATTTGAATAATATTATTAGATAGAATTATTGGCAATGTCTAGAAAGTTCTGTCAAGGGAAGGTTTGGTCACCTAATTGCGCGCCAGTAAGGAGAAATCCTTATCGGAAAGCCCCCTCTTTCCTGGGAACTACCTGGTTGTCATTATTGTGATTCTGTAATATTATTTATGAATAATTAATTATTAATTTATATGATAATGAAATATTTATTTGATGTGGATATAAATAATGGATTTATTTATGTGGTTATAAATGAAGGAATTAATGTTGAGGTATTTTATAAGTATTTTGTCGGATTGGAGGTATGAAAAGATCAAATCAGTGTTTTTACAGCTTTATTGTGTGAGTTATAATTTTTAATCTGACCGTTGGATCGTTGTGATTTTTGGATATGTTATACATATATAAGTTGAGTATATGTTCACAAATTTTGAACCGTTAAAAATGAACGAATGATTTGTTATGAATTTTAAGAGGCGACTGATTCGGAAATTAGGTTTATAAATGATTTTGGTGGAAAATTCTAGAAATGTGTGGGCTGCACTTTTGGTTGTTGGGGATGATGGCTGATTTTTGGTGGGTGGAATAGTAGCAGGTAAAGCCATCAGGTAGCAGGTCAAGTCTGCTTCGGCGTGCTAACATTTTCCTATAAATAGAGGGCTAAGTTAGAATTGAAAATCACACCAAAATTCATAAGTTTTCTCTCTTTTTCTCTATAGATTATCGAGTGTATTTTGTGAGTATTTAAATACTTGGTGAGTTTCTATTCATCAGTGCAAGTTTTCTTCAGCGTCATATTCGATATCCAGTCAGAAGTGCTGCTCTTTTGAGGTAAGGGATTGTAAGAGATGTTATTTTCTTTCTAATGATGTTATCCTTTCAATATCATTATAAAGAATTATTGGTATGAATTTTATTGTGGAATTTCTACCTTTTTGAGTCAGGATTACTATTCACGTATACGACACTATTCACGTATACAGAACTATTCATGTATATGGCACTATTTACGTATATGAGATTATTTACGTATACGGTTTTATGTACGAATATGGAGTACTATTCACGAATTACTATTCATGAGTTACTATTTACGAGTTACTATTCACGAGTTACTATTCACTAGTTACTATTCATGACAAAATTTGGTTTCTTTTTCTAACCAAATTATCGTTGATTTATGAATCATACTCTTAAAATTAAATCCATGTTTTGATAATATTGTTTTTTATTATCATATATAACATTTTTATAATCCCGATGAAAAAATTTCTCTTTGACTTGAGTGTAAAGATGGGTAGATTATTGGTATGATCATGACTATGGGTTCTCTTTGGCCAGTAGTGCAAAGATGAATTGTGACTAGTATGATCATGACCATTGAATTTACAATTGAATATTTTTAGCTTAAATGAGAAGGTGAATTGATCAACATGGTTATACTTATGGTTTATATAGATTTTGAAATGATTATATATTTCTTTGAGATATTAATATCTTTGGCCTGTTGTGACGCCCCCAAAATAGGTCCATTCAACCCAACCCATTCTAAGTCACCAAATACATGGTACAGAAACAACTACAACTTTATTAATACAACATAAAAACTGTGAGTTTAAATACAAATATTGTCATCTAGACAATATCCACACTCAAATAAGTCCTCATTACAACTATTAATACACTATTTTACAGAATAGTGAAGACTACTAAAACAACTTCTAGAACCATCATTCCACACCCCGACTAGTTCCCGCTATATTCTCGTCTCCTGAGAAGAAAATGGAACAAAAAGGAAAAGGGTGAGCTCAACTAGCCCAATAAAGAATATTATGACTAAGATAATGTACAACAAATTATCCTTAGTCATCAACAGGGGAAAATCTAATAGAATACAATAGACAACCAGTTTTAAATCAATCTTTGCAGCGGAAATAATAATTCATTAGAAGAGTTAAGTAGAGAATGTAAACTACTATCTTCTATATACGAATTTAAAAGTTCATCGTCGATATTTTATCCCTATAACATCAATCAATATATATCAGGAATCAAATATTCATCTTTGCACTACAGGCCAAAGATATTCATCAGTTGGTCATGTTCATCTAAACACCTGTTCATCTTTGCACTACGGGCCAAAGATATTAATCAGTCGGTCATGTTCATCTCAATACCTGTTCATCTTTGCACTACGGGCCAAAGATATTCATCAAGAAATCATTCATCTTTGCACTACAGGCCCAAGATATTCAGTAATATCATCATTTAGGACTGAGGATGATGAAAAAAAAATATTTTAAAGAAAACGAATCCAGTGAAGCAAAAGAACAAATATTAAGGATTCGTACTTTGAACAATTCTCATTCAAAAATGCTTCATAAATTACCAGAATGGGGTAAAATTCAAGAATGATCAAAACATGGATACAATCAAAGCTAGTATCCAGAATAGATATTTTGGACAAAAAGAAAATTTTTTATTTTTTGGTGAATAGTGCCGTATTCGTGAATAGTGTCATATACGTGAATAGTGTCACAAAAAACATCATCACGCTTCGTGAATAGTACTTGTGAATAGTAACTCATGAATAGTAATCCCGACGTGAAAAAGTTCCAAATTTGATAAAAATTTCCAACCAATATTTCGGTATAATGATATTGAAGAAATAATATCATTTTTGAATAAAATAACATCCCTTACCTCATAAAGAATAGTACTTCTGACTGGAATACTGGATACAGTGCTAAAAGAACTTGCACCGTATAGCAATACTCAAAGTACTAAAATACTCACAAGAATACGCTCAATATATCGAGAGAGAAAGAGAGAGAAGATTTCAGTTTCTGGTGTGATTTTCAATTCTAACCTAAGCACCCTATTTATAGGAAAATGCTTAGAACAACAAAGCAGAAAATTAAATATAATAATATTATATATAAAACAAATTCCTAAGCCCACTTTGAAATCTGATTTCAGCCGTCTAGCACATGTTAAAGATGTCCACAAACATTTAAAAAATGTTTTTCTTTTAAAACATAAATAAAACTTCTAAAAATCAATTATTTTGAAACTTCAGAACTTTAATAATTCATAATAAATAGCCCTTTTATCAGAAAATTCAAATCTCGCAGCTTTTTATAGGAAATTAAATTCTCTACAACTTTGCAGAAGAAAGTTTTTCCAAATTCCAAACAGAAATTGACTGAAATCCATAAACGGACGATTTTATATGCTATAATCAAATTTCTGTCAAAAAATGGAGTCCACCGACACACAAAACATGTGTTAAACAATTTTTGCAACAAAAATACTATTCCTCCTCATATACTCATATATCCCACATTCATTGTAAAAATATCACCATTATTATATTATAATAATATAATAAAATATTATTTTATCAGAAAAGATAAAATATCAATTTTTAACAATTGTCACTTTAAAAAATTTTTCCATCTATATCCACATAAAATCAATATTTTCCTCATCATATAAATCAATAATTAATTATTTACAAATAATATTACAGAATCACAGTACTGGCAACCAGGTTGTTCCCAGGAAAGAGGGGGCTTTCCAATAAAGATTTCTCCTTACTGGCGCGCAATTAGGTGATCAAACCTCTTCTTAGACAGAAATTTCTAGACATTGTCAATAATATAATCTAATAATATTATTCAGATAATATGAATTATTGCTCCGATAATGAAAAATACTATGTAGTGACAATTATTGAAATAACATTAATATTAAAAAATCAACGCAGTAATTATTGAATCAATAAAATAAAATACTGAACAGTAATTACTGTAACAATTATTGGGTAGTGCCTTCTTACGTAAGAATTAATAATTGGTGAAATACTGTGTGATACTGTATAACAACGTGTATTACTGTGTTTTAACCACCGGGTATTCTAACATATTAACGGTAACAACTACGCCGTTAATTATAAACAAATCATACTTGTCTTTTTCTTCATCCAATCGCTTTCCGTTATGGGGCCCACAAAAGACTGCACCGTCGTACGAATATTCCCCGAACGCAAGAATATTTAACGATAAAACGAATATTCCCCAACAACAATGAATATTTTATAACCACCTGCTTATTTAAAATATTTGCTCATTTTACCCATAACTAACCATATTAATCAAATCAACCCTTACTATTTCAAAATAATAAATAGAGGAAAATAAATTTCATTAATTAATAATTTGGGGTCTTACAACCTCCCCTCCTTATAAAATTTCGTCCTCGAAATTGACGTACGTACCTGGTGTTTCGAAAAGATGAGGATACCTCGCTTTCATTTCTGATTCTAACTCCCAAGTCATTTCCTCAATAGCATGGTTTTTCCACAAAACTTTAACTTGTGGTATGAGCTTCGTACGTAGGACATGCTCCTTCCTATTCAAAATCTTGACAGGTACCTCTTCATACGTTAAGTCTTCAGCTATCTCATCCGGTTCTAACTCAATAACATGGTTCGGGTCATCCATATATTTACATAACATCGATACGTGAAAAACGTTATGAACACTCGTCATACTTAGTTGTAAAGCGAGTCTATAGGCCATAGTTCCAATTCTATCTAGGATTTCAAATGGACTAATAAATCGAAGGTTTGAGCTTTCCTCACATCGCCAATTCTCGCTTTTGGAATAACAACTTCTTGTACCTCTATCTTCATATTCATCAGCTCCGGTGTGTAGCTTGAACGTTTTTAACTTTGTCGATTAAAGTCGATTCTACTCGTATATCATCACATGGGTACCTAGAGTCATCAACTCTATCATTTATAAGTTATATGAAATGGGTCTTTGACAATATCGCATTCTTACTTGTATACGATCTTTTACTCAACAAGTCAGCTACCACGTTCGCTTTTCCAGGATGGTATGGTCAAAACATGTGCCGAAATGAGTCTCCTCTTGAGTTCTTCGAAGATCTTCCCACATTTCTTGCTCCATTCGAATTTTGTATCTCTACGAGTCAGCTGCATTAATGGAATAGCGATTTGAGAAAATCTTTCCACGAATCTCCGATAATAACCAACTAAACCTAAAAAGCTACGTATTTCGATTACTAACTTTGGTTGCTCTCAACTATGACTCATATCCCAACTTGGATAGTACATTACAATGGTACCTATCAGTTTACTACCACACAAATATGGCGTCCCCTACGGAGAGTCTGGCTTCGATGTATTCCACAAAGGAAGTCACCAGATAAAGGCTCGGGTACCAAATTCTATAGTTGAATTTTTAACTCCTGAAGTTCAATACGAGCCATGAGATTTTAGAAATGGATTTTGTACTGGGTTCAAAGTCGATACAAAATTCAATATCACACTTTGGGAGTAAGCCAAGAAATTCTTCAGGAAATACGTCAGAGATTTTACCAACAACAGAAATATCATTCAAATCTGACGTATTTTTGTTCAAGTCCATGACATGGGCTAAGAAAGATTGACATCTATTTTTCAATAAATGAAATGGCTTTATGGCTTGATATTAAAGAGTTTGACTTCAATGGTTTGGTTACTTGAATTCGAATAACAAGTTGCTTAGGAATATGAAAACTAACAACCTTACGAAAGCAATCAATTTTGCCATGATGAGTAGTTAATCAATCAATCCATAAAATCACATCAGAAGCAAGTATCTTTAAAGAAATAAGGTCAACAGGTAATGCGATGGTGCCAACTTGGATCAAATAAGATTTATAAACAATGGATGTGATGAAAGTTTCTCCTAACGGAGTTTCCACAGATAGGTCAAAGTCTAATTTCTCCGGAGTCAAGTTTAAACGTTGAGCACAAGCAGGAGAGATAAATGAATGGGTAGAATCGGTATCTAATAAGGTATAAACTTCGTAAGAATTTATAATTAACTAACTCGTGCTAACTTCGTTCGGATTCCTCGTATTCTGACCAGTCACAAAAAATGCTCTTCCATGAACCGTTAACTTTGACTTGTCCGGGACAGCCTTTGCAGTCACCATCCCCACTGGACTGGGTTTCGCCATCGTACAATCTCGAGCGATATGACCTTCTTTTCCATAATTATAGCATACCTTGAGCTGTTCTGGACAGTTTGGGCTGATGTGTCCCTCTTTTCCACATTTATAGCATACGACCGGTGGTCGTTCTCCTCCCTTAAAACCAGTTGCTGCTGGTGCTGACGTCTTCGCAGTGTCATTGTTGAATCTCCTCTTTTTAAAATCTCCCCCGACTCACTTCTTCTATTTTCATGGCCACGATTACCACCAGAGTGGTTGTCGCTCTTGTCCGTATTTTTCTTTCTCCGCTGGTTATCGTTGTTCTGATGACTACTGTCACGGGTATGATCCTGGTTGCAATCTCTTGGTTGAACGTACTCGCTATCTCGCTCTAATAATTGAGCCCTGTTGACAACATCTGAATATAAAGAAAATTTATGAGAGATAAGATATTGTCGAATCTCGGGTTTTAAACCTCTCAGAAATATCCTTGTCATTTGTTCCTCATTCTCTACTAAATGAGGTGCAAACTTGGATAACTCTGCAAACTTCGCCTCGTATTGGCACACCGTCATTTTGTTTTGTTCTAGTCTAATAAACTCTACCTCTTTCATATAACGAATACTTTCAGGAAAGTATTTTTTGTTGAAAAGTTTCTGAAACGTTTCCCAAGACATACGGAGTGCAGTCGGCTGGGTAAGTTTCACAGACTCCCACCAGTAATCTGCCTCGCCACGGAACATAAAGGTGGCGAATGGAACCTTCTGTTCCTCCGTGCATCCCAAGACATCGAATATTTTGGTAATTTGCTTTACCCATGTTTCCGCCATGATCGGATCCGGCTTTCCCTTAAATTCTGGTGGTCCCAACTCTTTGAACTCTTTAGCCGTGACAAGCCGCGCATTGCTATCATTTCCACCCATATTCTGTACACGAGTCTCCCTCTTCTGGTTTTGCATGAACTGCAAAAAGCTCCTAAACATCCCGTCGTTCATCGTCTGCTCAGTGGTGTTGTTTACAGGAGGAATATTGCCTTCCTGTTGCACGTTCCCTTGGGTGGTGATTAAATGTGTTTCAACGGTCTCATTAACTCCACCGTTAATATTCTCAGCTGCCATTCTTAAATACTGCCATAAAACAAGGGTTAATTAAACAAATTAACATATCACATATTAACCATATAGTTCGACTGACCAACAAATAAGCTTAGGTATGACATACTCGCGAAGGATTACTCGTCTCTCCCCTCCTAGTACTATTCCCCGATCTCCGCCAGAGATCATATCCCTAAGCTCTGATACCAACTGTGACGCCCCCAAAATAGGTCCATTCCACCCAACCCATTTTGAGTCGCCAAGTACATGGTACAGAAACAACTACAACTTTATTAATACAACATAAAAATTGTGAGTTTAAATACAAATATTGTCATCTAGACAATATCCACACTTAAATAAGTCCTTATTACAATTATTAATACACTATTTTACAGAATAGTGAGGACTACTAGAACAACTTCTAGAACCATCATTCCACACCCCGACTAGTTCCCGCTATATTCTCGTCTCCTGAGAAGAAAATGGAACAAAAAGGAAAAGGGTGAGCTCAACTAGCCCAGTAAAGAATATTTTGACTAAGATAATGTACAACAAATTATCCTTAGTCTTCAACAGGGAAAAATCTAATAGAATACAATAGACAACCAATTTAAATCAATCTTCGTAGCGGAAATAATAATTCATTAGAATTGTTAAGTAGAGAATGCAAACTACTATCTTCTATATATGAATTTAAAAGTTCATCGTCGATATTTTATCCCTGTAACATCAATCTATATATATCTGGAATCAAATATTCATCTTTGCACTACAGGTTAAAGATATTCATCAGTTGGTCATGTTCATCTAAACACATGTTCATCTTTGCACTACGGGACAAAGATATTAATTAGTCGGTCATGTTCATCTCAACACCTGTTCATCTTTGCACTACGGGCCAAAGATATTCATCAATAAATCATTCAACTTTGCACTACAGGCCAAAGATATTCAGTAATATCATCATTTAGGACAAAGGATGATGAAAAAAAATATTTTAAAGAAAACGAATCCATTGAAGCAAAAGAACAAATATTAAGGATTCGTACTTTGAACAATTCTCATTCAAAAATGCTTCATAAATAACCAGAATGGGGTAAAATTCAAGAATGATCAAAACATGGATACAATCAAAGCTAGTATCCAGAATAAATATTTTGGACAAAAAGAAAAAATTTTATTTTTCGGTGAATAGTGCTGTATTCGTGAATAGTGCCGTATACGTGAATAGTAACTCCGACACCAAAAGATAGAAATTTCACAAAAAATATCATCACGCTTCGTGAATAGTAACTCGTAAATAGTAACTCATGAATAGTAACCCCGACGTGAAAAAGTTCTAAATTTGATAAAAAAAAATTCCAACCAATATTTCGGCATAATGATATTGAAGAAATAATATCATTTTCGAATAAAATAACATCTCTTACCTCAGAAAGAATAGTACTTCTGACTGGAATACTGGATATAGTGCTGAAAGAACTTGCACCGTATAGCAATACTCAAAGTACTAAAATACTCACAAGAATACACTCAATATATCGAGAGAGAAAGAGAGAGAAAATTTAAGTTTCTGGTGTGATTTTCAATTCTAACCTAAGCACCCTATTTATAGGAAAATGCTTAGAACACCAAAGCAAAAAATTGAATATAATAATATTATATATAAAACAAATTCCTACTCCCACTTTGAAATCTGATTTCAGCCATCTAGCACATGTTAAAAATGTCCACAAACATTTAAAAAACGTTTTTCTTTTAAAACATAAATAAAACTTCTAAAAACCAATTATTTTGGAACTTCAGAACTTTAATAATTCATAATAAATAGCCCTTTTATCAGAAAATTCAAATCTCGCGTTTTTTTATAGGAAATTCAATTCTCTACAACTTTGCAGAAGAAAGTTTTTCCAAATTCCAAACAGAAATTGACTGAAATCCATAAACGGCCGGTTTTACATGCTATAATTAAATTTCAGTCAAGAAATGGAGTCCACCGACACACAAAACATGTGTTAAACAACTTTTTTAACAAAAATACTCTTCCTCTTCATATACTCATATATCCCACATTCATTGTAAAAATATCACTATTATTATATTATAATAATATAATAAAATATTATTTTATCAGAAAAGATAAAATATCAATTTTTAACAATTGTCACTTTAAAAATTTTCTCCATCTATATTCCCATAAAATTAATATTTTTCTCATCATATAAATCAATAATTAATTATTCACAAATAATATTACAGAATCACAGTACTGGCAACCAGGCCGTTCCCAGGAAAGATGGGGCTTTCCAATAAAGATTTCTCCTTACTAGCGCGCAATTAGGTGACCAAACCTCTCCTTAGATAGAACTTTCTAGACATTACCAATAATGTTATCTAATAATATTATTCAGATAATATGAATTATTGTTCCGATAATGAAAAATACTGTGTAGTGACAATTATTAAAATAACATTAATATAAAAAAATCAATGCAGCAATTATTGAATCAATAAAATAAAATTCTGAACAGTAATTACTATAACGATTATTGAGTAGTGCCTTCTTACGTAAGAATCAATAATTGGTGAAATACCGTGTGATACTGTAGAACAACGTGTATTACTGTATTTTAACCACCGGGTATTCCAACAGTATTAACGGTAACAATTACGTCGTTATTTATAAACAACTCATACTTGTCTTTTTCTTCATCCAATCGCTTTCCGTTATGGGGCCCACAAAAGACTGCGCCGTCGTATGAATATTCCCCGACCGCAAGAATATTTAACGACCAAACGAAAATTCCCCGACAACAATGAATATTTTATAACCACCTGCTTATTTAAAATATTTGCGCATTTTACCCATAACTAACCACATTAATCAAATCAACCCTTACTATTTCAAAATAATAAATAGAGGAAAATAAATTTCATTTATTAATAATTTGGGGTCTTACACCTGTAGTGCAAAGATGAACTGTTATTAAATATCTTTGGCCTGAAGTGCAAAGACGATCTATTGTTGAATATCTTTGGCCCGTAGTGCAAAGATGACCTGTTGCTGAATATCTTTGGCATTTAATGTAAAGATGAACTGTTAACGAATATCTTTGGCCTGTAATGCAAAGATGAATTATTAGTATGATTATGAACAGAAATTGTGATTTGGTATAATCATGATCTTTGATGTTTCTGGTAAAGAAATATGATAAAAATTATCTTCATCCTGGATGCGAAGAGGAATTTAGAATCACAATTATGATTATGAGTTATTCATATGATTGTGGACCAGAACTGTTGATTCATGTTACAGGGATAAAACATTGTTGGTGGATTTTTAACATGGAGAAGATAATAGACTTTATGGTCCATTTGACTCTTCTAATGGAATGCTCGTTCCGCTGCAACTATGGTTGAAAAGTTTTATCATCTACCATATGTTCTAAATCTCTGATTTATTACTATTGAAGGCTATTGATAATTTATTTATCTTTAGTCATGATATTCTTTACTGAGCTAGATGTGCTCACCCTTTTGCTTCATGATTCCTTTCAGGTAATAAGAGTGTAGCTGGGTCGAGCGGGGGTAACAGGGGAATAGAACGGTGGTCATCATTTAGTAGTTATATTTGGTGAATCAAATTGGGTGAGGCGAACCCAATGTTGGAAGGGTGTTTTGCCACTATTATACAAGTTGTCTAAAGACATACAACCTCGTGTCATCATAAGACAGGGTTGTGCACATCCACTTACTGAGTATATCTACGCGTACTACTTATATGATCTTGGTGTTTGTTTGAAGTATAATTCTTAATTAGAGACAGTGGAGATAATGATATATCAAGATAAGACTCACCATTGGAAAGAATATGATAGTAATCTTCTCATTTTTCTTTGGGGTTTATTAGGTCAACCAAGGATAATTCTGTGGCCATATGATATCTATCATCACCTAGACGCATGGCCTCCTATGTACGAAGGTTTTCTTGAGCACTTTCCAAATATTCTAATTTCTAAAATAGTATTTGACTATACCTTTATGTAAGGTGTCATTGTGACGTGCAATCCAAGGTTGGGACATGAGTCACAGTTGGTATATATTTGTATCAAAACTCACAGCATTTATGTTGTTGTATTTTGCACGACAATTGTTGTAATAAAGTTGTAGTTGTTTTCTGTACCATGTATTTGGCGACTCAGAATGGGTTGGATGGAATGGACCTATTTTAGGGTTATCACAACGGTAACTATTTACTCAAAGATTCTTTTATGATTAATATTGAAATCTATATTATCTAGAAAGTCGTTGATCGATAGGGAGTCTTATCCCTATTGTAGAATAAATATTTATTTACATAAATTAATAGTTTAATTTATTTATTTAAATAAGATTAAAATTGTTCTAATTGATTTATTCACAATCGGTTTAATATGGAGAACCTAAAGGGTCACACCATAAAATAAAGAATAATTATTAAGAAGTTAATGTCATAATCATAATAATATGTTAAGTATATTTAATTTAATCTTTGGTGATAGAATAAATTAAATATCTTAATATTTATTATTTAATATTTTGAAAATATTAAATATAAAATTAATAATAAGAGTCTTATTAATATTATTACAATTATTATTATTTTTAATTTCTAAAAGAGTTTAGGAATTAATTTAATACAAGTACTCTCATTTATTCCTAATAGGATTAGGAGGCAAAATTAGTTAAAGGAGTTTAATTAATTATCCCTAATAAGATTAGTGTGCCCAATTAATTAAAAGAGCTTAATTAAATAAATAATATATATCTTATTTTAATTAAATAGGGTTACCTGATATCTTTATAAGAGGAGTCTTATATCAGATATTAAAGATACGTGATTTCAATTGTTGGAGAGTATGCCCCATTTTTCTACAGAGATAGAAAACTAGGGTTTTAGCCAATACACCCTTCTTCTTGAAAATTCTTCTTCCTAGGTGGATCACATGTAGATGCCATACACTTGGGTAGGTAACATTGATCAAAGAAAGGAATCTACCCAGAGATTCAAGGAGATCGCGGAGAAGTAGGAGTTGAACTCGTACTTGTAGAAGCTCGTATCTACAAGGGTATGATTCCATAACTTCTTGTTCTTCATTTTAATAATACTATGCATAAAGGATGGTCCGGGTAATTGGTTTGTGAAAAATTTTAAAATCTAATTTTACTTTTCTTCCGCTAATTTTGCAATTTGATATTCTACTTTGATTTTCACAATACCTTACAATTCATGGCCAAGAATTATGAAGAGGCATATGAGTTGATAGAGACCATGGCAGCAAACGAGTACCAATTGCCAACTTCTAGATTGAATCAGCAAAAAGTGCCCGGAGTATTAGAAGTGGATGCAATCACGGCTCTATCAACTCAGTTGTCAGCTTTGTCAAAGAAAATTGATTCCCTTGCAGAGTCGAAAGTGTAGCAAGCAGCCTTTGTTTGTGAGTTATGTGCAGGAGCACATGCCACCGATCAATGTGCCATCAACCCTGAGGCAGTTCAATTTGTGGGTAACTACCAGAGACCGCCAAATTCATACTAAAACACTTACAATCATAGGGCTAGAAACCACCCCAACTTCTCATGGAGCAACAACCAAAACCATCAACAAACTCCAAGACCACATTGTGACGCCCCCAAAATAGGTATACATCACCCATTCTGAGTCGCCAAATACATGGTACATAAAACAAGTACAACTTTATTATTACAATTATCGTGCAAAATACGACAACACATATACTGTGAGTTTAAATACAATTATTGTCTTCTAGACAGTATTCAAACTCAAATAAGTCCTCATTACAATTATTGATACACTATTTTACAAAATAGTGAGAACTGCTAAAACAACTGACTGGGAACATCACTCCACACCCCGACTAGTTACCGCTATATTCTCGCCTCCTGAGAAGAAAAATGGAACATAAAGGAAAAGGGTAAGCTCAACTAACCCAGTGAAGAACATTATGACTAAGATAATGAACAACAAATTATCGTTAACCTTCAATAAATCAGATAAAATATAATGGCCAACAAGTTTTAGATCAATATTCGCAGCGAAAATAACAATTCATTAGAAGAGTTAAGTAGAGAATGAAATCTACTATCTTCTATGATTTAAAAGTCCATCATCAATATTTTATCCCTATAACATCAATCAATATACATCTTGAACAAAATATTCATCTTTGCACTACGGACCAAAGATATTCATTTGTATTACCAGTTGGTCCATCTCAACACCTGTCCATCTTTGCACTAAGGGCCAATGATATTTATCAGGTAATCATTCATCTTTGCACTACAGGCCAAAGATATTCAGTTATATCATCATTTAGGACTAAGGATGATGAAAAATATTTTAAAGAAACGAATCCAGTGGTATAAAAGGAAAAAGATTAGGAATTCGTACTTTAGATAATCCAAGTTCAAAAATACTCCATAATAAACCATAATGGAGTAAAATTCAAGAATGAAGATCAAAACATGGATACAATCAAAGATAGTAACCATAATAGACATCTTGGATAAAGAAGAAAATTTTTCATATTTTTGTGAATATTGTTGTATTCATGAATAGTGTTGTATACGTGAATAGTAACCTCGACAAGAAAAGGTAAAAATTCCACAAGAAAAATTATACTTCATGAATAGTACCGTATTCGTGAATAATGCCATATACGTGAATAGTAACCTTGACATGAAAGGTAAAAATTTTACAATAAAATTCATACCAATATTTCAGCATAATGATATTGAATGAAATAACATCATTTACGAAGAAAATAACATCCCTTACCTCAAAAGAATAGTACTTCTGTCTGAAATATCGGATATAACGTTGAAGGAAACTTGCACTAAATTGCAACTCTTAAAGTATCTAATTGTAAGACCCCGAATTTTATGAAATGAAAGTATTCAATTTTCTTATAATTATTATTTTATTTCATAAATGGTTAAGTTGATAAAAGGTTAAAGTTAAGGGTGATATGTGAAAATTTTGCAAAGTATGCAAGTTGTTATAAAATATTCGTTTGGTCGGGGAATATTCTTTTTGTCAGTGAATATCCGTACGACGGCATGATCATTAGTGGACCCCACAACAGAAGTATTGTCATCGTTAGAAAACAACATAATTAACTTTTTATAAAAATAACGGCAAAAGTGTTCTGTTAAAACTGTTGAACTACCCGGTAGTAAAAGTACAGTAATACACGTGGTTGCATAGTAGCACACGATATTGATTATTGATTCTTACGTAAGAAGTCACTCAGTTATACTCAATTATTGCTACAGTTATTGCTGCATCATATATCTCATATTATTGATTCAATTATTGTCACAGTATCACCTGTATATTTTGTTATATTATTAAATCAATAATTGAGACGACAAAGTTATTCATGTTATTATTTGCAATATTGACAATGTTTAGAAGTTCGGTCAAGGAGAGGTTAGATAATCTAATTGCGCGCCCATAGGGAGAAATCCTTATCGGAAAGCCCCCTCTTTCCTAGGAACGACTTGGTTGTTAAATATTATGAGTTATAATATTAATGATGAATAAGTTCGTGTTGATTAAAGATGAAAATGATAGTTCCATTGTGTGGGAATTATTAGTGTTTGTAGAAATTGACATCTATTTCGTTAATAATTGATGTCTGGAGGTTATATTGATCAATCGGGTAATTAATAGGATAAATGAGAAAGTAATTGATATTAATTCGCATGCTTATAACTATGTGTTCACTTGTGTGTACTATTGATTCACATGATTTACTATTAGGGTTATTGGTGCAAGATTGATAATACTTACATGACTAAATTAAAAATTGAGGTATAGATGAATGTATTATACTGTAATTAGTTTTTTCACATGATTATACTATTAAGCCACATGAATGAACTATTAAATCATACTATTTACTATTAGGGAAGGTAGTGCAAGTTTGATAATACTTGTAGGACTAAATTAAAAATAAAAAAAAAGAGGAAGGTATTATACTGTAATATTTCGAGCCCCAAAACGTGCAATTAATGAAATTATATTTTCCTATAAATAAAAGCTCATTCTTCTTTCATTCTCACTAATTCACTAAGTCTCACAAGAGCAATTATTATAGAGAGAAATTATAAAGAGAAAGAAGAAGAGAAGTCTGCTACCTCACTATTCCAGTATCCAGTTTCTTCTAATGTAATAAGTATTATTTCTTTCGTATTCATGAAGAGAGTTATTTTCTTTCAATACTCGTAAGGGTTGTTATTCCATTATTTATTATTTTATTGGAATAACCTATCTATGCGGTCTATCGCATGCCTGGTGAATTCTTCTGTTATTCTATTCTTTATTATTATGTTGGAATAACATGTCTGTGTGGTTTATCGCATGCCTGGTGAATTCTTCTGTTATTCCATTCTTTATCATTCTGTTGGAATAACCTGTCTATGCGGTCTATCGCATGCCTGATGAATTCGTTTGTTATTCCATTCTTTATTATTCTGTTAGAATAACTGGTCTGTGCTGTCTATCGCATGCCTGGTGAATTCTTTTGTTATTCCATTCTTTATTATTCTGTTGGAATAACCTGTCTACGCGGGCTACCGCATGTATGGTGAATTCTTCTGTTATTCCATTCTTTATTATTCTGTTGGAATAATATGTCTATGTGGAATACCACATGCATGGTGAATGATCCTTCGTATTCATTCCTTATTAAATTATGGAAATGATCTGTCTACGTGGATTATCGCATGGCGGGTAAATATCCATTTGCAGTTTCATATATTCTATTATACTCAGCTGGTTAAAGTTTTGGCTTCTATACTCCATGAAATTAGTGGAATATCCTGGATATTTGCGCTTTATCCAGCATCTTTTCATGAAAATATTCTTTTGAGCATTCTTGAATTTTACTCCACAAAGCAGTATCATGTTGACAATTTGGATGTTATTAATTTCTGGATAAATTAAATTATAAATCTTTAAAATTTATCTTTAACTTGTTTTATTGATTTATTTTGTCATTGTCATCATCCTCATGCTTATATTGTGATGAAAGTCATCTTTGGCTTACGTGCATAGATGGACTTGGTATGATTATGACCAGGGATTATTCGGTATAATCATGACCGTAATGTGACGAATGATGTGGTGAAAGTCCTCATTGGCCTGTAGTTCATTGATGGAAAGTTGTTGGTATGATTATGACCAGAGATTATTCGGTATAATCATGACCATTGATGATTACATGAATATCCTTGGCCGTGATGCAGGGATGATTCGATTTTATTTATTAAGCCGAGTCTCAGCGATAAAATTGATGAAAAACTTTTTAAATCACAGAAGATAGTAGATTTTATGCTCTACTTGACTCTTCTAATGGATTGATTATTCCATTGTAGTTGTTGATCTAAAACTTGTTGTCTATTATATTCTATCAGTTGTTATACTGTTGAAGGCTAAGGATAATTTATTATGCATTATCTTAGTCATAATATTTCTTACTGGTATAGTTGAGCTCACCCTTTCTTTCACTGTTCTCTTCAGGAAATGAGAATATAGCTTGGACGAGTCGAGGAACGTATTGACGGTCCAGATGGTTGTTTTAGTAGTCCTCGCTATTCTATAAAACAGTGTGACAATAAATGTATTGAGGACTCCATACATTTAAGTATTATGTTTTAACAAACCCTTAGATTTTGTTTTGTCGTATTTTGTAGGACTGTTGTATAATTAAGTTGTCTTTGAATTTTGTACCATGTATTTGGCGACTCAAGATGGGTGATGTATCCCTATTTTGGGGGCGTCACACTAAATACTCACAAAATACGTTCGATAATATAGAGAGAGAAAACTTATGATTCAGGTGTGATTTTCAATTCTAACTAAACACCCTATTTATAGGAAAATACTTAGAACGTCAAAACAGAGTAAATTAATAAAATAATATTTTATAAAAAAAATTCACGCCCACCACAATTGATCAAATTTCAGCACACCACAGTGGGGCCCAACAAAAATCAAATTTTTCTATAACAACCAAAAGTGGGGCCCAAATGTTTTTTAATAAAAACATTTATTTCTGAAATTTCAATAATCCATAATAAATAGCTCTTTTATTAGAAAAATACGAATTCTATGTCCTTTCTATAGGAAATTTAATTCTCTACAACTTTGTAGAAGAAAGTTTTTCCAAACAGAAAATGTCCTAAATCCACATGCAGATGATTTTTAATACCTTTATTTCGTCAAAATACTGATAAAACACCTCAAAATTAATTCCTTCATTTATATCCACATAAAAATAAATATTTCCTTATCATATAAATTAATAATTAATTATTCACAAATATTATTACAGAATCACAATTATGACAACCAGGTCGTTCCCAGAAAAGAGGTGGCTTTCCGATAAGGATTTCTCCTTACTGGCGCGCAGTTTGGTGACCAAACTCCTTTCATAGACAGAACTTCCTTAGACATTGCCAATAATGATATCTAATAATATTATTCAAATAATATGAATTATTGATATGATAATGGAAAATACTGTGCAGTGACAATTATTGAAACAACAATAATATAAAAAATCAACGTAGCAATTATTGCGTCAATAAAATAAAATATTAAACAATAATTACTGTAACAATTATTGAGTAGTGCCTTCTTATGTAAGAATCAATAATTCAAAAAATATTATGCAATACCATGTGCTACTATGCAACCACGCTCATTACTGTATTTTAACCACCCGGTATTCCAACAGTGTTAACGGTAACAACTAAGCCGTTATTTTTAGAAAAATCATTCTTGTAGTTTTCTTCATCCGACCATTTTCCATTTTGGGGCCCATAAATGGCTGCGCCATCGTACGAATATTCCCCGGCAATGAATATTTTATAACTACTTGCTTATTTTGAAAAATTTACACATTTCACCCATAACCAAAGCATTATATCAAATTAACACCTTATTATTCAAAATAATAATTAGATGAAATTCAAATTTATTTATAAAAAGTTGGGGTCTTATAACATTATCCCCCGAGATACCAAAACTAACAACAACATGCAACACCAGCTCCATTACCTGAAAGAAAACCCGACTTGGAAGAGCTTATGGCAAAATACATGGCCAACAATGATGTGATGCTAAAAAGCCAAACGACGGCTATCAAAAATTTGGAAAATCAAGTGGGGCAAATGGCTAGCATGTTGACAAATAGACCACAAGGATCTCTTCCCATTAAAACAGAAGCTAACCCAATGAGAGAAGGGAAAGAACAATACAAAGTTGTCACCCTTAGAAGTGGAAAACAACTCCTGACAGCAGGCGCAGTTGCGCTTGAAATACAAAGGGAGTCAACGTAGCTGCGCCCTACCCCAGTTCTAGAAAATGCCAAAAATTCTAGGGAAAAAGAAGGCATTATGGAACCTGAGTTAGAACTGACAAAACCATTGAGAAAACCCATGTTGCTTCTACACCAAGAGTAATCCCACCAGTTCCATATCCACAAAGGCTTCAAAAGCAAAAATTAGAAAAATAATTTGCCAAATTCCTCGAAGTATTCAAGAAGTTATAGATTAACATACCATTTGTAGAGGCTTTAGAACAGATGATGAGCTATGCCAAATTCATAAAGGGTATTTTGTCTAGAAAGAAGAAATTAGAAGATTTTGAGACAGTAGCCTTGACTGAGGAGTGCAGTGCAGTACTACAAAGAAAAAGACCTCCTAAGTTGAAGGATCCTGGCAGTTTCACCATACCTTGCTCAATTGGTAGCTTTTCATTTAGCAAGTGTTTGTGCGACTTGGGTTTCACAGTTAGGTCTGCTAGCACCAAAGCCTACAAACATATCTCTTCAGCTTGTAGATATGTCTATTACTTATCCGAGAGGAATTACGGAGGACATCCTTGTAAAGGTGGATAAGTTCTTCTTCCCACCCGATTTTATCATTTTAGATATGAGGAAAACAAAAAAAATTCCCATTATTCTTGGGAGGCCATTTCTAGCCACTGGGAGAACTCTCATAGATGTTTAGTAGGGAGAGCTGACTATGCTGGTCCAGGACAAAGAGGTCACATTCAACGTATTTATGGCAATGCAATTCCATTTAGACGAAGAAGAATGCTTCTCGGTGGATTTGGTTTAATAGACTTTGAATGATGAGTATCTGAAGGCTATGAACAAAGATTTGTTGGAGACTACACTGATATGGGATATTGACATGGACGATCCAGAGTTGGTTGAATATTTACAGATATTAGATGCAGTACCACGGGTGATTTAGTTTAAGATCCCTTTTAAATCTTTGGAGTATGCAGACAAATCTTCATATCATCCCTAGAGGTACCTCCTACACTGGAACTAAAACCACTACCCTCTCATCTCAGGTATGCATACTTAGGTGAATCAGATACTTTACCTATTATTATTGCATATGCACTAACCACATTTCAGGAAAGTAAGCTGATTAGAGTTCTTCGGGAATATAAAACCGCAATAGGATGGACTATTGCTAATATCAAGGGAATAAGCCCCTCTTTCTCCATGCATAAAATTCTAATGGAGGATGACATCAAACCTATAATGGAACAGCAAAGGAGGCTCAACCCAATTATAAAAGAGGTTGTCAAGAAGGAGATTTTAAAATGGTTAGATGCAGGAATTATATAACATATCTCCAATAGCTCTTGGGTTAGTCCAGTCCAATGCGTACCAAAGAAAGGGGGAATGACCGTGGTAGTAAATGAGAACAACGAGCTGATACCTTCTAGAACTGTCACTATATGGAGAGTGTGTATGGATTACCGAAGGCTCAACAAAGCAACAAGAAAAGATTACTTCCCTCTCCCATTTTTGATTAGATGCTAGACAGATTGGCAGGTCACGAATATTATTTCCTTCTAGATGGGTACTTAAGGTATAATTAGATAGTCATTGCTCCTGAAGATCAAGAAAAGACAACATTTTGCCCATATGGTATATTTGCTTTCAAAAGGATGTTATTTGGTCTATGCAATGCATCGACAACTTTCCAACGGTTCATGATGGCCATCTTCTTCAATATGGTGGAGCATAATGTAGAGGTCTTTGTGGATGACTTCTTGATTTTTAGGGATTCTTTTGACAGCTGCTTGGAAAACATGATCATGGTGTTGAAATGTTGTATGGAGAAAAACTTAGTGCTTAACTAGGAGAAGTGCAATTTCGTGCTACAAGAAGGGATCATTCTCGGATACAAAGTTTCAAGCAAGGGGTTGGTGGTTTTCAAAGAAAAATTGGAAACAATAGACAATTTGCCACCATAAAACTCAGTGAAGGGTGTACATAGTTTCCTTGGACATGCTGGATTATACCGTCGATTTATAAAGGACTTCTCCAAGATTACAAAACCTTTATACAGCTTGTGAGAGAAAGATGTACCTTTTAAATTCAACAAGGATTGTTTGGCATCATTTGAGCATCTAAAGAGGAAGCTGACAACAACACCTATCATAGTGGCATCAGATTAGTCCTTACCATTTAAATTGATGTGTGATGCGAGTGACTACGCAGTAGGGGCTAATTTAGGGCAGTGCAATGAGAAGATATTTTATACTATCTATTATGCTAGCATGACCTTAATAGATGTGCAGCTCAACTACACAACAACTGAGAAAAGAGTTACTTTTAGTGGTCTATGCATTCGAAAAATTCCGTTCATACTTGATTGGGACAAAAGTGGTGGTATTCACAGACCATTCTGCTATACGGTATTTGATTGCCAAGAAGGATGCCAAACCCCGACTTATTAGATGGATTTTAGTACTTTAGGAATTTGACTTGGCAATTAGAGATAGAAAGGGGACTGAGAATCAGGTAGCTGACCATCTTTCAAGATTGGAAAATTTGGGTCAAGATAATAAAGATAAAGTTTAAATCAACGAGCTATCCCGAATGAACAACTTTTTGTGATCCAAGGCGAATGTCCATGGTGCGCTGATTTTGCTAATTACTTGGTTAGCAACATCTTCCCTCCAAACTTGACATGGCAGTAAAAGAAGAAATTCCTTCATGATGTCAAATGGTATATGTGGGATGAACCATTTCTATTAAAGCAATGCTTGGATAGGATGATCAGACGATGTATACCTCACAGTGAAATAGAAAGTACTTACATGAGTGTCATGCATCTGTGTATGGAGGACAATATGGAGCTGAGAGGACATCCGCCAAGGTACTACAAGTTGGATTTTACTGGCCGCCCTATTTAAAGACGCCCACCAATTCGTTCTAAAGTGTGACAGATGTCAATGGGTGGGCAACATCTCCAAGCGGAATGAAATTCCTCTAAACATGATATTGGAGGTAGAAATTTTTGATGTTTGGGGGATCGATTTCATGTCGTTATGCAGCAATTTATACATTTTGTTGGCGGTAGATTATGTCTCAAAGTGAGTTGAGGCTGTGGCATTACCAACAAATAACGCCAAGGTAGTCTTGAAGTTTTTGCAAAAACACATATTCACGAGGTTTGGTACACCGTGTGAAATTATCAATGATGAAGGGAGTAATTTCTGCAATAGACATATCACGGCTCTCTTGGTGAAATATGGGGTGAATCCCAGAATTTCCACAGCATATCACCCCTAAAAAAATGGCCAAGCTGAAGTATCTAACAGAGAAGTTAAGCAAATTTTGGAGAAGATTGTCAACCCCACTCGAAAAGATTGGTCTCTAAAGCTTGATGTTGCAATTTGGGCTTATATGTTAGTTTACAAGACATCGGTCAGGATGTCTCCGTATTAGTTGGCTTATAAAAAATCTTGCCATCTTCTCATGGAGTTAGAGCACAAAGCATTCTAGGCCATTCAAAAATTACATTTTGATCTCAAAGTTGTAGGGGAGAAAAGACTTCTCCAACTAAACGAACTTGATGAATTTAGACTACATGCATATGAGAATTTAAAATTGTACAAGAAGAAGGTGAAAAGATGGCCTGATAAGAAAATCATGGACATAAAGTTTAAGTCGGGGCAATCAATTCTATTGTTCAACTCAAGGCTACGACTTTTCCCGGGGAAGCTCAAATCCAGATGGTCAGGCCCTTTCTTTGTGAAAACGGTATACCCTCACGGCGTAGTGTAAATAGTAGGCAAAGATCTAGATAATCAATTCAAAGTCAATGGGCAACGTTTGAAACATTATTAGGAGGTGAAATTGATCGCCAAAAGTCATCAATGGCCCTTGCCAATACATGATCAACCCTGAGACAGACGAGCTAGACAACTATAAATAAGCGCTCGATGGAAGGCACCCCATTCAATCTCTCTTCTCCCCTTGTTTAATTCTTATTGAATATCTAAATCTTTCTCCCCCCTATGTTAATTATTGTCATTTTGATCATTACGGATCATTTTTTATAAGATTAAATAGATTTCAATACTTCATTTTTTGCAAGAGTTGAATAAAGTTTGATAGTCCATTTTTGATATCTCTCACGGGTAGATTTCATGTGGCAGGGATTGGGCAAAATCAGAACATGCAGAGCATTAACAACTCTCTACATACAGGGCAGCGCAGTTGCGCCCTATTTGTACAGCCAGGGAGCACAGCTGCGCCATTCAGCAGTTTTTCAGAATAAATCCAGGGAGCAAAATTACGCCCAATTCCAAGCTAGACAAGGCGCAGCTGTGCCCAATCGCCATTCAAAATTTTTTTAAGGGCTCGGCCTGCAGTTAAAACATTCCAACTCCAATACAATTTCTCATTGCTCTCTCTTTCAAAGCCAAAAAGAATATTCATATTGATCTTATACCTCTACTTTAAACTCTCCAATCTAGATTCGATCTAGAGTTCTAACCAAATCAGATTCCATACACTCCCCCCCTCTTTCTCCCATACAGATATAGAACCCTAGTTCTACCCTTTCACCCCACACATATCAGAATATCACAGACGTAAGAAAGAAGGTTGAGGTTGTCCACCAAGTGTTTGCTGAAAGGTTTGAGAGATATTCGTGGGTTCAAATAGTCAGTTCAGGGGTTGTTCTTCATCAAAAAAAAATAAGTCATTGAGCCCTTGTTCTATCATCATGCTAAAACGAGCTCGAACACCACAACCTTCTTCATTCAACAGCAGTGACAGTGCCGAGGGAAGTAGCAAGGACACATTGGACCCGTCCAAGTTTGTCAACCTCTCAGCCCAGCATATCATAATTCATTTCATACATGTCTCATATGCATTTCATATCCAATTTAACGTTCCATATTATAGCATAAATCAATCAATAGTTATCAACATTATAAAGTAATTAGAAACTGAAAGACTTATCTGGCTCGTAGATTATCAACTACATCTTAACTGCTTATCATTATCTTCACTTCATGTATTCCTACACAATTGTATAATCATGGATTCATACCCATCAGTTATACATTTCCTTAAATTCTCAATGTAATAACAATTGTTATATTGGTTTCTAACTCGGTTCTTAAAACCTTCATTTCACTTTCTTATCATAATCTTAGGATAGCTATGTATGTATAAGTATACCATAGACACACATACTTGACATCAACATCCATAAACTTTATCTAACATTAGACTAGCTATGTGTTCGTTACACATTAAAACTCATAGATACATGATTCACATTGTTCTTGCATTTTGTAAACCTTAATAAAATTTAACCAATTTGGACTTTATATAATCGTTACTTGTTTATATACTTAAAACATCACTTAAGTCAAGCATTTAAGCTTAAGACATTTCTACGCATATGCTTAAAGGTTCAGATTACAATTTAAACAGTCAAGTAACACTGCCCTGCAGCACAGCTGCACTGCAGTTTGGCCTAGGATGGGCGCAGTTGCGCCGTCCCCTGGCCAGACCAGATTGAAATCTTTATTTTCCAGTTTACACCTCATTTCTTAACATGCATGAATGTTAACACATAATATATACAAGCGTTAAGAGGTCTTGGTCCATGCTTGGTACCTCTTCTGTTTACTTTAAGCTATATTCATACTTTATTGGTTTATTTCTATTTATTTCATGGCTAAGCGAGTTCATGCGATAAAGGTCTAACTATGTAACCAATAACGATGTTAAACAACTTTCGATACACATGCTCACATATATTCATCTTATCTACATATGACTAGCATAGTTCATCACTTGAAAACTTACTTTTAAAACATGCTTGAATGACTTTTATTGTGTCAAACTAAATAAGTGCACTTATAGGCCATTTTTAATGACATAAATAGTACTAGCATGCCATCCTACAAGTTTAAAGGGTAGACAACACAATGCTCATAGATATAAATTTGAAAATCGTTCAAGTTAACTTTTAAAAGTCATTACAGACCAAGTTAAAGCAACTCGATGCAACTTAAATCTCAATTTATAGCTAACTAAGCCATGTAAGTATGTTATCATGTTTAGAACTTTAAGTACACAAGTTCCTTCAAGTTTGTTCTCAAGTTTCAAGTTTTCTTTAGAAATATAGACTAAAGTGACTAAGAGGTTCATGGTATTCAAAAGGGCTTAAAAACACATGTCATACCTATTTCCATGCATAACTAGGTCAAACTAATAATGCAAGGCAACTTCAAATCACATGTCATACTTATTTGTACATGTTTCTACACATGTTTACAAGGTCAAAATATAACCACTCCATGTTTATAAAACTTAGTTTGCAAAAATATCTGAGTTTGCCTTTGAAATCGTTTTAAAACCAAGTCAAAGCAATCTAACTCATACAAAACAACTTTGAATCTTATGGCATGCAAAATTAAACTTCGTATGCATGATATCAAGGTCAGAACTTAAGTGACTCAAAGTTCGTCCAGGTTTGTTATCAAAATTTTCAAGTTTCTTTTCGAAACATAAACCAACGCAATTCATATATGCAAGGGAACTTTAGACCACATGTTTAACATGTTTTCATGCATAACTAAGCTCTACTAACATGCTAAAGCTTATCAGGTTATAGTAGAAAACATAATCACGTAATGGTGCACGGTGCAGCTGCGCTGCCCCAGGACAGTTCTAGAAATAGCATCTGGCGCAACTGCACTAGAATGAACTACAGAATGGGCGCATATGTGCCCTTCCTAAACAACTCCAGAAGGGTCTATACTTTTGTAGAACTTAAAACTCATGCAAGAAATCCTTCATGTAACATGCTTAAACTAATCACATTACTTCTATACATGCATATGATACTCAAATAATATGATAACAATTCTTAAATCACATAAACAACCAATTTGGTTACTTAAATTCAAGATTTTTGCTATTTTTCCATAATTTCACATGTTTAGCGAATTTCATCACCATAGATTTGTTTCTAAACCAAATTGGTTCATTTAACATCCACTATTTTCGTATTTAGCTGTATTAACAATATCTTCCAATAATTTACAAATTACAACAAATCTTTAGCCACCAATTTGACTCAAAAGCAATCATTTTCTTGACATTTCTAAGAAATTCATAAATCTTAAAATGAAGAATATATTTATCAGTAATATTACCTCTAAAATGCTTGATTGGCTAACTATTACTTTTTAATCCTCCAATCTCATATTTCTCACACACATAGCAACTCACTCTTTATAAGAGACTTATCAGAATATCTCAGCAAATGGAAATGAGAAGGAGGAGTCCCCATTTATAGAGAAATCATTGTCCATACAATGATTTTTCCCAAAGATTTAAACTAAGAAGAAGAAAAATAGGTCATTAGTTATTGAAGAGTTGGTTAGCTACTCCCTCTTCCTCCATTCGTCCCTTTATCATTAGCTCTATCTAGCCTTCTTTATTTCCAGTAATTGTAGAGTTAGGCCAATAGCCTATTACACGGCTGTTATAATAAGTGTGACACTGATTTTGGGACAAGGCTTATTACTTTCTAATTTATCAGTAAAATGGGTCTCATTCTACTAAGGTTAATTCATTTTGGGCTTATTAAATCAACTATAATGATTTAATATTACAACATTAAATTAAGTTATGGGCATATATACACACATTTTCATAAATGTACCCCCACAAGTATACTCATATTTAGACAAACTGCAACACCTTTAATCGTGTATCTCAGTTACACTGAGTTAGCCCAAATAATATTTTTACTGGCTAAATATAATTCACTTGGGTACTCTCAACACATTATTTTCTATCACGAATAAATGTCATAATGATTAATATCAATCATATACTCCCTTACCATTAATCCTCTTTTAATAATTGTAGTTAAACCTTTAGTCTGGTTTAACTTTAATACTCATACCACACAAGGCTCATTTATCCCACTTACTAGAGTTATATAACTCAAGCTCATAATCTCAACAACAAAATATTAGGGGTCTAAGCCACGTTTGACTTTTCTCTAATTCCACATTATTTTAATATTCATTTAATATAAATTTGTGTGACACACTTTACCTTAATGCTAAATTATTTAGCTTACTTTAAATAATTGCACACTTATAATATGTAGAACTACTATACTAGGCTTTATGAATTTTATACTCATAACACCTTTATTTAAGATAACCATTTCCTTAGAATAATTAGTATGTACAAAACTAACTATTATACCATAATTCTTTAATTCCTTTTCTTCCATAAATTGTCCCATCACATTTTCAGTTAGTCATAACTTAATCATTAACTTAATACATAAATATCTAACCAATATTTATTTATAATTATATTGGTTCTCTTCTTTTATTAATCACTTATCTTTCAAATATTAACCCTTTTATATATTAAAATACTATGTAATATATTTAAAATATCAAATTTTAACTAACATACTCCTTTCACCCTCTTATGTAAAATACATATATTAATTCAATGTCTTATGTAAGCGAATGAACTCTTTTTCATTTACTATCACGCCACTACCACACAAAGCTTTATAATATAATATTCCATAATATCACTTAATTAACAAATATTTATTTCTGGTTAATTAATTAACTCTTATTCAAATCAAGCTTTTGCTAACTTAATCCATTCATGGACAACTTAATCACCAATTATGACTTTTGTTACACATATGAGTCCTTAATATACATGTCTTCAAATTCAAATTTCACAAACATACTCAGAACCTTCTGCAGACCGCCGCAGCTGCGCTAGTCATAAGTTTTGAAGTGGCGCAGCCGCGCCACCTCAAATTCAGACGCAGACAAGTTCTACTTGTGACAACCCGATATTTTCTATATAAATAAATCATAAATTTGCGTATAATTTTTTTTTATTTTAAATATGAATGATATGTGTAAAGGTAATGTGTAATTATAATTATATGTGTGATAAATAAAATTTATTTATTACATTAAGTATTGCAAATAAATTTATTTTAGAGTTATTGATTATTATCAATTATATTTTTATACTAATTAATTCCTTATTGGAAATGTTTCATTAATTATTTTTCAAGGAAGATATAATCTTATATTATTTAAATAATATATGAAATGATTTTAGAATAATTATTTATTTTAAAGGTAAGAATGTGTGAAAGGTATTATGTATGTAATTATGTGATAAATATAAAATATATTTATTACATGAATGGTTATGAATAAGTTTATTTTAGAATTATTGCTCATTATAAATTATATTCTAATAATAGTTAGTTTTATAGTTAAAATGTTTTTATTCTTTATTTTTCATAAAAATATGATAATTATATTAATCGAATAACATGTGATATGATTATAGAATTTTTTATAATACTTATTTTATTATATGAATTATTTTTGTTCAAGATATTAAGTAAATTATTTTTACTTAATTATAAGGTTAATTATGGCAGATAAATCAGATATGGAATCCAAACCCTAATTCTAGGTTTTGATCTAGGAATGAAAATAATAATATTATATTATTATTTACCAGTGTTATAGATATGTATGGTTATGTGCGTAATGTTAATGTGTGGAACAGTTTTAATATATTACGACCAAACCCTAATAATATTTGTATAAACCCTAATTATGGGTCTGAATTAAGGAATGATAATAATATTTTAATATTTTGATTTTTCAGTGTTATAAATATGTACTGTATGTGTGGACTGATAATGTTGGTCAAATTATGTGTACAAATATCAAAACCCTAGTTTAAGCTGTTAAACCCTAATTTAAAAGTCAAATGTCAGTTTAATAATGTTATGCAATCATGTTAAGGTGAATTAGGCTGTGTATTGGGGAAATTTAAAGTTAATTAGGAAAAACCCTAATTATACTTGGAAAACTGAATTAATTAGAAACCCTAATTAATTGGGAACCCTAATTACTAAATTCGGTAATCTAATTCTGAATTTAGAAATCTTGAATTGTAAGTATAAACCCTAATTTTCAAAGTTAGAAACCCTAGTTATTAATTTTAAAAACCTTATTAATTTTTCCTAAATTAAAACCCTAATTTGCTTTTAGTTAATACTAATTGCTAATTTGAGAAAGGTAATGTTAATTAGTGTTTTCTAAACCTAATTAGCAAGGTGTTAAGTAGATTCAAAACCTTTATTGAGAAACCTAATTATTTTATAAACCTTAATTTTATATTTTAGAAATTAAAATTTTATTATTTTATTATTTTTCAAACCCTAGATTTGGAAATTCTTGAAATTATTGTTAAACCCTAAAATGGTCCAAACACTAAGTTCTAAATCAAACCCTAAATCCTAAGGATTTTCCAAGATTACAATTGTGCCATTTAAATGATTTACTAAATGACATTTTTGCCCCTAATTGAATTATTTTAGCTAGCAATAGGTTTTGACATTAGATGGGAGTTGGTGACCAACTTAGTTGACATTTGTGACCTAAATATCCAGCAAATCAACCTAAGTGTATCAGCCATGTGCATTACAAGTACTATATATAGATTGAAGAGAGAGAAATATCATTTGCTAACTTGATTTTTGCACAACAATCATCCTAGATCCTCTCTCTCTCTAACCCACGAAATCTTAATGTATATCAGTCATGTAATGAAGCCCCACGAAATCCTCTAACAAATCAGTAACAACAAATCAAAAAGTTGTTCATCAAAGGTATAAACCCTAACCATAAAATTTTTTTATGATCTGTTGTTAGATCTTGTACTTTGTTGTTAAAAGCTGTTGTTTATAGTCTAATTTAATGATCTGGGTTGGTATTTAGTGGATTCATAACATCTAGATTCACGAAATAAGAGTTTTCAAAGATCTGGATAATTTTTAAAATGTCTCTGACAGTCAAATGTCAGATCATGTAGATCTCTTTCTGTTTATGTTTTTGTATGTTTGAAAGTTTGTTTTTGAAGTATGGTATGAGTTCTTTCCTTTAGAACTCGAATCAGAGTAATATCAGTTATATATTAAAAGTTATTATTGGTCAAAGAGCGTTGACTGACCATGACCGGTCGACATCTGGGTAAACCCAGAATCTAAAAATCGCTCCTGACATCATGTTGAACGGCTTTGATCTGACAGATTTAATGATTGTTTGATGTTGTTATTATATTAAAGTTGTAGCTTGTTATCTTGTCTATAGCTAAGTGCCTCTAGATATCTTAATTCTTCAATAAATAGAACGTAGCATGTGGTCAAACCTAGTCCCTCGATCACGAATTCTTTTTCTGGGAAATTTCCAGAAAATTTTTGGTCTTATTTCTGACAGCGTTTGACCGACACATATCTATTGATTCTGATGATGTTGTATGTATTTTATGTATTAGATATCTTGTTTTGCATATCCTTTACATACTGAAAGTGTTATATCATGTAAAGCATACTTGAAGTGAACGTTATGATGATCGTAAGAGGGCGGTATGAACTGTTCTTCATTTCTGGAAAACCCAGAAATGAAGAACAGCTCTGACAAGGGATTTGAGGGCCTATAACTCTCTGATCGTTTGTGTTATGTTCATGATATCGACTGTTAGTTGTAATATTACAGTTATACTACAATATCTGGCAAATAACATGCCCAGTAATATCAGGATCTGACCGGAAATCTCGGTCAAACAAGCCACCATGAAGCTGGGCTGTCAGTGTTCTTGAGGCTCAAGAACACCTACAGCGACGCTTTTTGTCGCTAAAGACCTACAGCGACGGTTTATTATTATTATTTTCAGAAATTAATAAAAAAATAGAAAAAATAGTTTTTAATTATTAAAAATACAAAATAAATTATTAAAAATTATTTTAAATTCTGAAAATTAGTTTTTAATTATTTTAAATATATTTCATAAATATTTAATATTTTTGGAATATTAAAAGTATTTAATTTATTTAATTATAATATTAAATAAATTATTTAAAAATGATTTTAATATTTGAAAAATCATTTAAAATTATATTATGATATAAGAAAATATTTTAAGTTATTTTTGATAACTTTTAATATTATGTGATAATTTTCATTAATAAATTAATATTAATGATAATTAAGTTATTTATTAAATGAATTAAATAAATAAATTAAAAATGATTTTATTGAATTAAAAATCATTTTAAATAAGAATAAGGTATTTAAAAATATTTTAAGTTATAAAATATAACGTTTAATATTTAAAGGTAAATTTCATTAATTAATTATTATTAACAATGTTAAAGTGATTTAAGAATTATATTAAATAATTTAGTTTAAAAATGATTTTAATATTATAATAATCATTTTAAATGAAAATAAAGTGTTTAAAGATATTTTAAGTTATAAAATATAACTTTTAATATTTAAAGGATAATTTCATTATTAATTTAATGATTAATGATATTAAATTTATTTAATAATTATATTAAATAAATAGTTTAAAAATAGTTTTATTTATTTAAAAATCATTTAAAAAGGATATAAATGAATTAAAAATATTTTTAGTTATAATTAATGACTTTTAATATTTGGATAAATAGTTCATTAATATTTAAATATTAATGGTAATTATTTAATAATGATTTTAAATGTTTTAAAAAAATTCATTTAAGGGTAATATAAATACGTTAAGAATGTTTTGAGTTATTATTCATAACTTTAATATTTTAACAATGGTTTGATTAATAGTTTTATATTAATTAAATATTAATGATAATAGAATTGTTTGATATTTAAATCATTTAATAATGATTCTGATATTTCAAAAATTATGATAAATGGTAATAATTATTTTATAATTATTATAAGGTCATGAAAAATGATATGACTGTTATTTAATTAGTCTAAATGGATATTGAACAACTGTTTAGAGTCTTAGACTCGATAATTACCCGATAAAGATGTCGGTAGACCGACATGGTTCAGAAATTGATCTGGACTTAGAAATTTAGTTAGTTAATTATTTTATTTGTGATTCAATGGTGAATAAAGTTGTGTGACAATGTAATTAGGAATGAGTTAACTGTTTGTTTGTGATGCAATGACTGTGAAATATGTGTGACAATGTGATTAGGAATGAGTTGATGTTTGTTTGTGATGCCATGATTGTGAACATGTATGACAATGTGATTAGGTTATGTGCTGACTGCAATATGCAGTACTATGTGTTAAGGTATATTGTTCTAATCGAATAAATGATCTTATTAATGATAGGTTTCGGTATAACAGATAGATCTAAGTTGCGTAATTGTAAGCGGCGCATCAGGCAAGTATCCTACCTTTGCATTTTCTTTATGCATTGGACAAGTGTAAGAATGTTTCAAAGTTATATTATTATTGTACAGATTGTTAAGCCTATATTATATACGCCCATTAATTATCAACATGTTAGTATATGATAACTCAGATATATATATTCTGCTCGTTAATTTCTATAAATGATTATACAAGTGTCCCCACTTGGATAATCATTGTATTTAATCACATGTTGATACACCTTTGATATACATATATGTTGAATTATATAAGACCTTTGTTATAAAAACCTAACAAATATGAGCATCCCGATAATGGGAAAATTTTTATGCGCTACGGCGGACAAAGGATGAACGATAATATCGTTCTAGCAATGTAGTATTGATCAATACAGGGCCCATGGACTGTAGACCCTCAGTCCTGTAAGCAATGGCCAGTTTACAGATGAATTTCTGTTTAAACCCTTTCGAAAATGAAAAACAATGTTCATAATGTGTCACAGAAATCCCATGTATAGACAATACATATTTCAAAAATTTGAAAGAGTGTTGTTATGTTATTGTTATTGATACAGATTACTTCACAACTATTGACTGGTTGTAGAAGAATATTATAAAGAAAACATTTAAATTCTTTCAACTTATATATATATATAATACTTGCTGGGCATTCAAATGCTCATCCTTGCTTAATTTAAATGTTTTCAGCTAAGTGTGAACAGCTAGAAGGGATCGGCCAAGATCAAGTGAAAAGAAAAGCAAACAAAATTTGTTTATTTGTATCATTTGTAATAGTTAGACTGTACTAAGTTATGATATGTATTATATATCATGTAAAGAATGTAGTAAAGGTTGCGTACTTGGGATTAAACTCTGATAAATGTAAGTTAAGTTTAAAATTTATATTATTGTTATTATTATTAGTAATATTTCCGCTCATAGAAATGGTATCATGAAGTACCGAATTCAGGTTTCAAGTATCCGGGTTCGGGGACTTTACACTACTTTAGCAGAAATAGAATCTAAATTCCTAAATACTTTGCACATACTTCTTGTGACACCCTCAAATCCGGGTACTTCATTTCCACCGAATTTGGTGCTCACTTATCAAAACTATTATATCTAACTACCCATAATCAAAGGATAAAGACATAATTTAAATAACTTAAACAATAATCTCTCCCATTAAAGGGTTACATCATAATCTCAAAACAAATCCCAGGTAATCCAACCTTAAAATTATTACATCAGTTTGCGGAATACATTATAAAATAAAACAAGACTTAATACTTCAATTACTTAAATAAACTTTAAACAACTCTTCATCACTTACACATCTTGCCCTTTCCCTTGCTAGTAGATGAATCATCACCTCTTTCAACTTTAGCTGCATTGTTTAATTGCAAGAGTGAGCAAACAATTACTCACTGACATAAAGAGAGTATAATAACAACATGAGAGTAAACAACGAATACTGAATGATAAAGAACTTGTTCTATGAATCAAAATAGAAAACAAGTTTGAACTTTAATTATTTGAGGGTCTTATGACCACGAACTATGTCCACGGTGTTTAGGTATTATTACCTTAATCTTAAAATTCGTTAGACTGTACGGACTCTTCTTAACGTACTCAGGGGGATCATCCCTTTGTACCATGTATTGTGCATAAACATCTAAACGTTACAAGTACAAAATCCCCTAGGTTAGGGTTGTTCGTCTTAGTTTGATTTTAGAATTTCCGCACTAAAGAAAGTTTAGTTTGGAACTAGCTTATCAGTGTTTCTAGAATTTTAGAACACTTATTCAATTCCATAAATAAAGATTTAATACAAGAATGTATAACTTAACAAGGCTATTAAAGTCAAAGATCAAATATCGACAATACATAACTGAATAAGCATGATATATATGCAAAGTATTGTATTCAAGGAATTAAAACAATCTCCTTTGAATCAATGTGTTAAAACAATATATGTTTTGAATACTAATAACAAGAAATGAGAATGTGAAACTCATTCGATGTAACGAATTAGGTTACATGAGCTTATTCAATCATTTATCAGAATAGAATCAATAGTCTTGCTCAATGACAAATATAAGATTTAGAAGCTTGCACATTTATGAAAGTAGAGTTAGAGAACTAGTATAACCATAACAAACTAACTCAATGAAAGTATGGAGTTAGAAGACTTGCCTTGTTTGTGAGCTACACAAATGAAATAATCTCCAATTACCCTACACATATCATCGAAATCGCAACAACAATTAATTATATGAATATTAGCTTTAGGGTTTAAACCATCATTTAGGTCATAACCCAAACCTATCACCTAACCATTTTGGTTAACATACTTAACGCTTCTGAAATTAAACATTGTTCAACATAACTTAGTCGTTCAACTCTATCTTTCGAAAACATCTCATTTGGTTTCATTTTATAACTTATTTAAATAATTATTTCAAATCTTTGTACTTTTCATTTCAACATATTAACATCTGTTATTATAGTTTATAACATGTTTTAACATCATTAATGTAAGACCCCAACTTTTATGAATAAAGATGAATTTTCTATAAATATCATTTTTGAATATTATGGAATGAATTTGATATAAGGTTATAATTGTGGGTAATATTTATAAATTTTGTAAAGTACGCAAGTTTTATATAATATTCTATTGGTCGGGGAATATTCGTTTTATCAGGGAATATTCGTACAACGACACAATCATTGGTGGACCCCACAACGTAATTATTCTCGAATTGAGAAAACGACAAAAATACTTTATGAAAATAACGGCGGAAGTTTTACCGTTAACTGTTGAAACACCCGGTGTTAAAAGTACATTAATACGCGTAGTTGTACAGTAGCACACAGTATTGATTATTGATGCTTACGTGAGAAGTCACTCAGTTTTATTCAATTATTGTCAATATTTTATATATTATTAAATCAATAATTGAGACGACGAAATTATTAATATTATTATTTGCAATATTAACGATGTCTAAAAGTTCTGTCAAGGAGAGGTTTGGTCATCTAATTGCGTGCTAATAGGGAGAAATTTTTATTGGAAAGCCCCCTTTTTCCTGGGAAGGACCTGGTCAATTAATATTGTGAATTATAATAATGATGATAAATGTTGTTAAAAATATTGAAAGATTTTTTATGGAGTAGTTGTTGTAATTTTGTGTATTATTTGAATCCCCACTTACCCATTATTAAAAAACTTAGGAAAAAGTACTTCAGTTTATATATATATATATATATATATATATATATATATATATATAGGGAGCCCTTCCATAGCAACCGGTTGCTGTGAGTACTGTGCAACACCCCCTTTTTGTACCGTTGATAAACTTATTAGAAGGCTGAGATGAAACATAAATATACCAAGCCGGCACAACTTGAATCGACTTTTATTTTAATATGAGGACCCACCATAGTCAACATGTTGTCAGTTTATTGAAATAAAATAAATTTTTAATATTAAATAATGCCCGACCGGCACAGCTTGTACCGGCTGTGCCTTTTTTATAAAATACTCCCAGCCGCTACAAGCTCTTACGGCTGTAAAAAAAAAAATCAAAACCGGGACAAGTTCTAACGGCTGTAAAAAAAAAAACAAAACCGGAAGAACTTGGTGCGGCTTGTCCTTGATATTTTATTGCTATTTAATTTATTTTATTACAACCAGTACTCACAGCAACATGACATGACATGAGAAAGGAAAAGAGGAGCTATGGGTTAGTATACTTGAAAAAAAAATACCAACCGCACCAAGTTCTTCCGGTTTTGTTTTTTATTTTTTTTACAGCCGTTAAAACTTGTCCCGGTTTTTATTTTAATATGAGGACCCCGCATAGTCAACATGTTGTCAGTTTATTGAAATAAAATGAATTTTTAATATTAAATAATGCCCGACCGGCACAGCTTGTACCGGCTATGCCTTTTTTATAAAATACTCCCAGCCGCTACAAGCTCTTACGGCTGTTAAAAAAAATAAAATAAAATAAAAATAAAAATCCAACCGGGACAAGCTTTTACGGCTGTTGAAAAAAAAATTCCAAACCGGCACAACCTCTTACGGCTGTTAAAAAAAATTAATTCCAAACCGGCACAACCTCTTACGGCTTTCACAAGTTCTTTATTTGCTATTCCAAATAAAATATTTGTTATTTTTTATAACTCTTTCATTTAATAACAAATAAAGAATTAGAATTCAAATAAAAAATAATATCCTATTTTATAAAAATATATTTTTATAATTTTTTATTTGCTATTTTTATAAAAATATTTTATAAAAAATAAAGAATATAAAATATTTTATAACAAATAAAGAATATAAAATATTTGCTATTTTTATTTGCTATTTTTATATAAAAATATTTTATAACAAATAAAGAATATAAAATATTTTATAACAAATAAAGAATATAAAATATTTGCTATTTTTATTTGCTATTTGTTATAAAAATATTTTATAAAAAATAAAGAATTTTTGATATATTTTTGATACATTTGATACATTTTTATATATTTTTGATACATTTTATACACTTTTGATACATTTGATACATTTTTGATATATTTTATAAATTTTTGATATATTTTTGATACATTTTTGATACATTTGATACATTTGATACATTTTTGATAATTGATATATTTTTGATATATTTTTGATATATTTTTGATACATTTTTGATAATTGATATATTTTTGATATATTTGATACATTTGATACATTTGATACATTTTTGATACATTTGATATATTTTTGATACATTTGATACATGTTTGATATATTTTTGATACATTTGATACAATTTTGATATATTTTTGATATATTTTTGATACATTTTTGATAATTGATATATTTTTGATATTTTTGATACATTTGATACATTTTTTATATATTTTTGATACATTTTATATATTTTTGATATATTTGATACATTTTTGATATATTTGATACATTTGATACATTTTTGATATATTTTTGATACATTTGATACAATTTTGATACATTTGATATATTTTTGATATATTTGATATATTTCATACATTTTTGATATATTTTTGATACATTTGATACATTTTTGATAATTGATATATTTTTTGATATTTTTGATACATTTGATACATTTTTATATATTTTTGATACATTTTATACATTTTTGATACATTTGATACATTTTTTGATATATTTGATACATTTTTAATATATTTTTGATACATTTGATATATTTTTGATATATTTGATACATTTGATACATTTTTGATAATTGATATATTTTTGATACATTTGATACATTTTTGATATATTTTTTTATACATTTTTGATAATTGATATATTTTTGATACATTTGATACATTTTTGAAACATTTGATATATTTGATAAATTTTTGATACATTTGATACAATTTTGATATATTTTTGATAATTGATATATTTTTGATATTTGTGATACATTTGATACATTTTTAATATATTTTTGATATATTTTATATATTTTTGATATATTTGATATATTTTTGATACATTTGGTACATTTTTGATATATTTTTGATATATTTTTGATACATTTGATACAATTTTGATACATTTGATATATTTTTGATATATTTGATACATTTATGATATATTTTTGATACATTTGATATATTTTTGATATAATTTTGATAATTGATATATTTTTGATATTTTTGATACATTTTTAATATATTTTTGATACATTTTATATATTTTTGATATATTTGATATATTTTTGATATATTTGATACATTTTTGATATATATTTGATATATTTGATACATTTTTGATATATTTTTGATACATTTGATACATTTTTGATATATCAAATATATCAAAAATATATCAATTATCAAAAATGTATCAAAAATATATCAAAAATGTATCAAATATATGAAAAATATATCAAATGTATCAAAATTGTATCAAATATATCAAAAATGTATCAAATGTATCAAATATATCAAAAATATATCAATTATCAAAAATATATCAAAAATGTATCAAATGTATCAAAAATATATCAATTATCAAAAATGTATCAAATATATCAAATATATCAAAAATATATCAAATGTATCAAAAATATATCAAATGTATCAAATATATCAAAAAAATATATCAAATGTATAAAAAATGTATAAAATGTATCAAAAATATATAAAAATATATCAAATGTATCAAAAATATCAAAAAATATATCAATTATCAAAAATGTATCAAATGTATCAAAAATATATCAAAAATATATCAAATGTATCAAAAATATATCAAAAATGTATCAAATGTATCAAATATATCAAAAATATATCAAATGTATCAAAATTGTATCAAATGTATCAAAAATATATCAAAAATATATCAAATGTATCAAATATATCAAAAATGTATCAAATATATCAAAAATATATAAAATGTATCAAAAATATATAAAAAATGTATCAAATGTATCAAAAATATCAAAATTATATCAATTATCAAAAATGTATCAAAAATATATCAAAATGTATCAAATATATTAAAATTGTATCAAATGTATCAAAAATATATCAAAAATGTATCAAATGTATCAAATATATCAAAAATGTATCAAATATATCAAATATATATAAAATGTATCAAAAATATATAAAAAATGTATCAAATGTATCAAAAATATCAAAAATATATCAATTATCAAAAATGTATCAAAAATATATCAAATGTATCAAAAATATATCAAAAATGTATCAAATATATCAAAATTATATCAAATGTATCAAAAATATATCAAAAATGTATCAAAAATGTATCAAATATATCAAAAAATATATAAAATGTATCAAAAATATATAAAAAATGTATCAAATATATCAAAAATATCAAAAATATATCAATTATCAAAAATGTATCAAAAATGTATCAAAAATATATCAAAAATATATCAAAAATGTATCAAATATATCAAAATTATATCAAATATATCAAAAATATATCAAAAATGTATCAAATATATCAAATATATCAAAAATGTATCAAATATATCAAAAATATATAAAATGTATCAAAAATATATAAAAAATGTATCAAATGTATAAAAAATATCAAAAATATATCAATTATCAAAAATATATCAAAAATATATCAAAAATGTATCAAACGTAACAAAAATATATCAAAAATGTATCAAATATATCAAATATATCAATAATATATCAAATGTATCAAAATTGTGTCAAATATATCAAAAATATATCAAAAATGTATCAAATATATCAAATGTTTCAAAAATGTATCAAATGTATCAAATATATCAAAAATATATCAATTATCAAAAATGTATCAAAAATATATCAAAAATGTATCAAATGTATCAAAAATATATCAAATGTATTAAATATATCAAAAATATATCAAATGTATCAAAAATATATCCAATGTATCAAATATATCAAAAAATGTATCAAATGTATCAAAAATGTATAAAATATATCAAAAATATATAAAAATGTATCAAATTTATCAAAAAAATCAAAAAATATATCAATTATCAAAAATATATCAAATGTATCAAAAATATATCAAAAATGTATCAAATGTATCAAATATATATCAAATGTATCAAAATTGTATCAAATGTATCAAAAATATATCAAAAATATATCAAATGTATTAAATATATCAAAAATGTATCAAATATATCAAATATATATAAAATGTATCTAAAATATATAAAAAATGTATCAAATGTATCAAAAATATATCAATTATCAAAAATGTATCAAAAATATATTAAAAATATATCAAATGTATCAAAAATATATCAAAAATGTATCAAATATATCAAAATTGTATCAAATGTCAAAAATATATCAAAAATGTATCAAATGTATCAAATATATCAAAAATGTATCAAATGTAACAAATATATCAAAAATATATCAATTATCAAAAATGTATCAAAAATATATAAAAAATGTATCAAAAATATATCAATTATCAAAAATGTATCAAATATATCAAAAATGTATCAAATGTATCAAAAATGTATAAAATATATCAAAAATATATAAAAATGTATCAAATGTATCAAAAATATATCAAAAATTCTTTATTTTTTATAAAATAGTTTTATAATAAATAGCAAATAAAAATAGCAAATATTTTATATTCTTTATTTGTTATAAAATATTTTTATAAAAAAATAGCAAATAAAAATAGAAAAATATTTTATATTCTTTATTTGTTATAAAATATTTTATATTCTTTATTTTTTATAAAATATTTTTATAAAAATAGCAAATAAAAAATTATAAAAATATATTTTTATAAAATAGGATATTATTTTTTATTTGAATTATAATTCTTTATTTGTTATTAAATGAAAGAGTTATAAAAAATAACAAATATTTTATTTGGAATAGCAAATAAAGAACTTGAAGAACTTGTGAAAGCCGTAAGAGGTTGTGCCGGTTTGGAATTAATTTTTTTTTTAACAGCCGTAAGAGGTTGTGCCGGTTTGGAATTTTTTTTTTAACAGCCGTAAGAGCTTGTAGCGGCTGGGAGTATTTTATAAAAAAGGCATAGCCGGTACAAGCTGTGCCGGTCGGGCATTATTTAATATTAAAAATTCATTTTATTTTAATAAACTGACAACATGTTAACTATGTGGGGTCCTCATATTAAAATAAAAACCGGGACAAGTTCTAACGGCTGTAAAAAAAAAACAAAAAAAAAAACCGGAAGAACTTGGTGCGGTTGGTATTTTTTTTTCAAGTATACTAACCCATAGCTCCTCTTTTCCTTTCTCATGTCATGTCATGTTGCTGTGAGTACTGGTTGTAATAAAATAAATAAAACAGCAATAAAATATCAAGGACAAGCCGCACCAAGTTCTTCCTGTTTTTTTTTTTTTTTTTACAGCCGTTAGAACTTGTCCCGGTTTTGATTTTTTTTTTACAGCCGTAAGAGCTTGTAGCGGCTGGGAGTATTTTATAAAAAAGGCACAGCCGGTACAAGCTGTGCCGGTCGGGCATTATTTAATATTAAAAATTCATTTTATTTCAATAAACTGACAACATGTTGACTATGGTGGGGTCCTCATATTAAAATAAAAGCCGGTACAAGTTATACCGGCTTGGTATATTTATGTTTCATCTCAGCCTTCCAATAAGTTTATCAACGATACAAAAAGGGGGGTGTTGCACAGTACTCACAGCAACCGGTTGCTATGGAAGGGCTTCCACACACACACACACACACACACACACACACACACACACACATATATATATATATATATATATATATATATATGTTTGAATTATGGGGGGGGGGGAGTGACGTTGGTGGAGGGAAATACTTTTATGTTGTATATAGATATATATGATAATGGATTCTGGTGGTATAAAAAGTCATCAAGTTTTAAGAGTTGTCAGGTGGGAGCAAATAATTCAGTCAAGCATGTGCTTATATATATATATATATATATATATATATATATTATTTTATTTTTGTTTTACTTGATCAAATTCTTGCGCATAACATTAGTGGCTGCTACAATTTCATCTGTGAAATTACCATCCGGTGCACCTGTGTTCAAACAGTACCCCTATAATTCTCCTATAAATAGGATGCTTAGTTAGAATTGAAATCACACCAGAAATTTAAAGAAATTCTCTTCTATAATCTTGAGTATATTTCTTTAGAGTTTTAAGAAGCTTTAAGCTTAGTGCAACTTTTCTTAAAAAAATATCCTCGCCCTACCAGTCGGAATATTCTTCTTTTACGGTAAGGGGTATTATTTCTTTTGTATTCATGAAGAGAACTTCTATTATTCCATTCTTTTATTATTATGCTGGAATAACCAGTATACGCGGACTACCCTATACTTGGTGACATTCTTTTATTATTCCGTCTTTATTATTATTCTGTTGGAATATCCTGTCTGTGCGTTTTACGTCGGACCTGGTTCCGTCTATATTATTATTCTGTTGGAATATCCTGTCTTTGCATTTTACGTCAGACCTGGTTCCGTCTATATTATTATTCTTTTTAATGATTGATCTTCGTTCCGGATATCACCAATTAAAGATTAGAATCGATGACATCCCAAAGACGACTTTTAGAACTCAGTACGGGCATTATGAATTCCTAGTCATGTCCTTTGGATTGACTAATGCTCCTGCTGCCTTCATGGATATGATGAACCAAGTGTTCAAGGAATATTTGGATCACTTTGTGGTCATCTTTATTGATGACATCCTTATTTATTCCAAAAGCCGTGAAGATCATGAGCAACACTTGAGGCTGACACTCCAAAAGCTTCATGAATACAAGCTTTATGCCAAGTTAAAGAAATGTGAGTTCTAGCTTGAGGAAGTAGCATTCCTTGGGCTTGTAGTATCAAGTCATTGAATATCTTTTGACCCAAAAAAGATTGAAGCAATTCAAAGCTGGGAGAAACCTAAATCAGTGACCGAAGTATGTAGCTTTCTCGGCTTAGCTGGTTATTATCGGAGATTCATAGAAGGATTTTCTCGAATAGCTACTCCATTAACTCAGCTGACTCGAAAAGATATAAAGTTAGGTTGGAGCGAAGAATGTGAGAAGGGTTTTCAAGAACTCGAGAGGAGACTCATTTCAGCACCTTTTCTGACAATACCATCTGGCTCGGAGGGATTTGTCATCTACAGTGATGCTTCGGGCATAGGGTTGGGATGTGTTGTCATGAAACATGGGAAAGTCATAGCCTATGCCTCAAGACAACTCAAAGAATATAAGAGAAATTATCCTACTCATGACCTAGAGTTAGCAGCTGTTGTTTTCACACTTAAAATTTGGAGGCATTATTTGTATGGGGAGAAGGTGAAGATCTTTAGGGATCATAAAACCTCAAATATTTCTTCACTCAAAAGGAACTCAACATGCAACAATGACGTTGGCTTGAACTGTTGAAAGATTGTGATCATACCATCCAATACCATCCTAGAAAAGCGAACGTGGTAGCTGACGCATTGAGTAGAAGATCATATACAAGTACGAGTGCGATATTGTCAACACAAAGGCTCATTTTGTGTAACTTTCAAAGGATGGAGATAGAGTTAAAGACTCCAGGGACCCATGTGATGATGACGAATATACGAGTAGAACCGACTTTAATTGATAAAGTTAAAGCTGCTCAAGCTACAGACCTGGAGCTGATGCGTATGAGGAAGAAAGTGCAAGAAGGTGATATGCCGGAAGCGAGAATCTATGAATAAGGAATACTTCGACTCAACTCCAGACTTTATGTTCCTAACTACCCTGATTTATAGTATAATATCATGATGAAGGCACACAACACACTGTTTGCAATCCATCCTAGAAGTACCAAAATGTATCATGATATTCGTTATACATTTTGGTGGAGAAATATGAAGAGAGAGATAACGCTGTACATCTCAAGGTGTCTAACTTGTCAACGAGTTAAAGCGGAGCATCAAGTACCAAAAGGTCCATCGCAACCACTTGAAATTCCAGAATGGAAGTGAGAGCACATTACCATGGATTTCGTTACCGGTCTTCCTAAGGTTTCTCAAGGTATAGATGTGATTTGGGTTATTGTTGATAGATTGACCAAGTCTGTTAACTTTTTACCGATACGAGAAACTTATACACTTGAACACCTTGCTCGTATGTACATAAATGAGATTGTAAGACTGCATGGTATACCAATATCCATAGTTTCTGATCGAGACCCAAGATTTACTTCACGATTTTGGGTTAGTTTACAGAAAGCTATGGGCGCAGATTTACGATTTAGCTCGGCATATCATCCTTAGACGGACGGGCAGTCGAAGAGGACTATTCAAACTCTTAAAGATTTATTAAGACTCTGTGTCCTTGACTTCAAGGGAAGTTGGGATAAGTTCTTAACATTGGTGGAGTTTTCTTACAAAAATAATTATCAAACAAGTATTGGCATGGCTCCATTTAAGGCGTTGTATGGAAAAAAGTGTCGTTCTCCAGTATGCTGAGATGAGGTGAGTGAAGCAACGTTGTTGGGACCAGAGTTGGTACGTATGACTACAGAAAAGATTCAATCGATCCGACAACGTATAAAAACCTCACAAGATCGACAAAAGAGTTATGCTGATCTTCATCGAAAGGACGTTGAATTCGATATAGGAGATCATGTGTTGTTACGTGTTGCTCCATGGAAAGGAGTTACGTGTAAGACCCCGAATTTTATGAAATAAAAGTACTTAATTTTTCTTATAATTATTATTCAGTAAATGGTTAAATTGATAAAAAAAAACAAAGTTAAGGGTGCTAAAATAAGCAAATGGTTATAAAATATTCATTGTTGTCGGGCAATATTCGTTTGGTTGTGGAATATTATTTCTGTCGGAGAATATTCGTACGACGGCACAGCCATTTGTGGACCCCATAACAGAATAACTGTCGGATGAAAAAAACGACAAATTTGAGTTTTTATAAATAACGACGCAGTTATTTCCGTTAAGACTGTTGGAATACCCGGTGGTTAAAATACAGTAATATGCGTGGTTGCACAGTAGCACACGGTATTGCACAGTATTGTTGAATTATTGATCCTTACGTGAGAAGGCTTTACTCAATAATTGTTACAGTAATTACTGTTTAATATTTTATTTTATTGAATCAATAATTGTTGCGTCGATATTTTATATTATTATTGTTTCAATAATTGTCACTGCACAGTATTTTCCATTATCAGATTAATAATTCATATTATTTGAATAATATTATGAGATAGCATTATTGGCAATGTCTAGAAATTTATGTCAAGGAGAGGTTTGGTCACCTAATTTTGCGCTAGTAAGGAGAAATCTTTATCTGAAAGCCCCTTCTTTCCTGGGAACTTCCTGGTTGTCATTATTGTGATTCTATAATATTATTTGTGAATAATTAATTATTGATTTATATGATAATAAAATATTTATTTGATGTGGATATAAATGATGGATTTATTTATGTGGTTATAAATGAAGGATTTAATGTTGAGGTATTTTATCAATATTTTGTCGGATTGGAGGTATTAAAAGATCAAATCAGTGTTCTTACAGCTTTATTATGTGAGTTATAATTTTGATCCGACTGTTGGATCGTTGTGAATTTTGGATATGTTATACATATATAAGTTGAGAATATGTTCACAAATTTTGAACCATTAAAAATGAACGAATGATTTGTTATGAATTTTAAGAGGTGACTGATTCAGAAATTAGGTTTATAAATGATTTTGGTGGAAATTTCTAGAAATGGGTGGGACCCACTTATGGTTGTTGGGGAAGATGACTGATTTTTGGTGGGTGGAATAGTAGCAGGTAAAGCCATCAGGTAGCAGGTCAAGTCTGCTTCAGCGTGCTAACATTTTAATATAAATAGAGGACTAAGTTAGAATTGAAAATCACACCAGAATTCATAAGCTTTCTCTCTTTCTCTCTCTATATTATCGAGTGTATTTTGTGAGTATTTTGATACTTGGTGAGTTACTATTCATCAGTGCAAGTTTCCTTCAGCGTCATATCCGATATCCAGTCAGAAGTGCTGTTCTTTGAGGTAAGGGATAGTAAGGGATAGTAAGGGATATTAAGGGATGTTATATTCTTCATAATGATGTTATTCTTTCAATATCATTATACTGACATATTGGTATGGATCTTATTGTGGAATTTCTATTTTTTTGAGTCGAGGTTACTATTCACGTATACGGCACTATTCACGTATACGACACTATTCATGTATATGACACTATTTACGTATACGGTACTATGTATGAATATAGAGTACTATTCACGAGTTACTATTCATGGGTTACTATTCACGAGTTACTATTCATTAGTTACTATTCACGAGTTACTATTCACATGTACTATTCACAACAAAAATTGGTTTCTTTTTCTGACCAAATTATCGTTGATTTATGAATGTTGCTCTTAAAATTAAATGCAGTTATTGATAATATTGTTCTTATTATCATATATAACATTTTTATAACCCTAATTATGATATTTCTCTTTGACTTGAGTGTAAAGATGGGTAGATTATTGGTATGATCATAAATATGGGTTCTTTTTGGCCAGTAGTGCAAAGTTAAATCGTTGACTGAAATGATCATGACCATTGAATTTACAATTTAATATTTTTAGCCTAAGTGCAAAGGTGAATTGATCAGCATGGTTATAATTATGGTTTATATAATGATTATGTATTTCTTTGAGATATGAATATCTTTGGCCCGTAGTGCATAGATGAATTATTGATGAATATCTATGGCCTGTAGTGCAAAAATGAATTATTGTTGAATATCTTTGGACTATAGTGCAAAGATGAATTATTGTTGAATATCTTTGGCCCGTAGTGCAAAGATGACCTGTTGAATATCTTTGACTCGTAGTGCAAAGATGAATTGTTGATGAATATTTTTTGCCCGTAGTGAAAAGATGAATTTATTAGTATGATTATGAACAGGAACTGTGATTTGGTATAACCATGATCTTTGATGTTTCAGGTAAAGACATGTGATGAAAATTATCTTCGTCCTAGATGCGAAAAGGAATTTAGAATTACAATTATGATTATGTGTTATTCATATAATTATGGAAAAGAACTGTTGATTAATGTTACAGGGATAAAACATTGTTGGTGGACTTTTAATGTGGAGAAGATAATAGACTTTATGGTCTATTTGACTCTTCTAATGGATTGCTCGTTCTGCTACAACTATGGTTGAAAATTTTATCATCTACCATATGTTCTAAATCTCTGACTTATTATTGACGAAGGCTATTGATAATTTAATTATCTTTAGTCATGATATTCTTTACTGAGCTAGTTGTGCTCACCCTTTTACTTCATAATTCCTTTCAGGTAATAAGAGTGTAGCTGGGTCGAGCGGGGGTAACAGGGGAATAGAACGGTGGTCATCATTTAGTAGTTATATTTGGTGAATCAGATAGGGTGAGGTGAACCCAATGTTGGAAGGGTGTTTTGCCACTATCATACAAGATGTCTAATGACATACAACCTCGTGTCATCATAAGACAGGGTTGTGCACATCCACTTACTGAGTATATCTACGAGCACTACCTATATGATCTTGGAGTTTATTTGAAGTATAATTCTCAATTAGAGACAGTAGAGATAATGATATGTCAAGAGAAGACTCACCATTGGAAAGAATATGATAGTAATCTTCTCATTTTTCTTTGGCGTCTATTGGGTCAACTAAAGATAATTCTGTGGCCATATGATATCTATCATAACCTAGACGCATGGCCTCCCATGTACGAAGGTTTCCTTGAACACTTCCCAAAGATTTTAATTTCTAAAAAAGTGTTTGACTATACCTTTTTGTAAGATGTCATGGTGACATGCTACCCAAGTTGGTGTCAAGAGTCACAGTTGATATATATATTTGTATCAAAACTCACAACACATGAGTTGTTGTATTTTGTATGACAATTGTTGTAATAAAGTTATAGTTGTTTTCTGTATCATGTATTTGGCGACTCGGAATAGGTTGGGTGGAATGGACCTGTATTGGGGTTGTCATATTTGGTATCAGAGCTTAGGGATATGGTCTTTGACGGAGATCGGGTAATATAACTAGGAGGGGAGAGATGAGTAAATCCTTCGCTAGTGTGTCCTACCTAAGCTTATTTGTTGGTCAGTCATAATATCGGGATATTATGTGATATGTTAATTTGTTCAATTAACCCTTGTTTTGAAGCTGTATTCTAGAATGATATCTGAAATACAGGAGATGAGCAATGGAGAAATCATGATGACAAGGAAGATGGAATCTGAAATGAAAGCAAGGTATTTTTAACTCTTTGAAATACCAGGTACGTATATTTTGGGGACGAAATTTCATTAGGAGGGGAGATTGTAAGACCCCGAATTTTATGAAATAAAAGTATTCAATTTTTCTTATAATTACTATTCAGTAAATGTTTAAATTGATAAAAAAACAAAGTTAAGGGTGCTATAAGAAATTTTTTTCAAAAAAGAAAGTGGTTATAAAATATTCATTGTTGTTGGGAAATATTCGTTTGGTCATGGAATATTCTTTCTGTCGGGGAATATTCGTACGACGGCGCAGCCATTTGTGGGCCCCATAACAAAATAACTGTCGGATGAAGAAAACGACAAATTTAAGTTTTTATAAATAACGACATAGTTGTTACCGTTAAGACTGTTGGAATACTCGGTGGTTAAAATACAGTAATACGCGTGGTTGCACAGTAGCACACGGTATTGCACAATATTGTTGAATGATTGATCCTTACATGAAAAGGCACTACTCAATAATTGTTACAGTAATTACTGTTCAATATTTTATTTTATTGAATCAATAATTGTTGCATTGATATTTTATATTATTGTTGTTTCAATAATTGTCACTGCACAGTATTTCCCATTATCAGATTAATAATTCATATTATTTGAATAATATTATGAGATAGCATTATTAGCAATGTCTAAAAAGTTCTGTCAAGGATAGGTTTGGTCACTTAATTGCGCGCCAATAAAGAGAAATCCTTATCGGAAAGCCCCTTCTTTCCTGGGAACTGTCTGGTTGTCATTATTGTGATTCTGTAATATTATTTGTGAATAATTAATTATTGATTTATATGATAATGAAATATTTATTTGATGTGGATATAAATGATGGATTTATTTATGTGGTTATAAATGAAAGAATTAATGTTAAGGTATTTTATCTGTATTTTGTCGGATTGGAGGTATTAAAAGATCAAAACAGTGTTCTTACAGCTTTATTGTGTGAGTTATAATTTTGATCTGACCGTTGGATCGTTGTGATTTTTGGATATGTTATACATATATAAGTTGAGTATATGTTCACAAATTTTGAACCGTTAAAAATTAACAAATGATTTGTTATGAATTTTAAGAGGTGACAAATTCAGATATTAGGTTTATAAATGATTTTGGTGGAAATTTCTAGAAATGGGTGGGCCCCACTTTTGGTTGTTGGGTAAGATGGCTGATTTTTGGTGGGTGGAATAGTAGCAGGTAAAGCCATCAGGTAGCAGGTCAAGTCTGCTTCGGCGTGCTAACATTTTCCTATAAATAGAGGACTAAGTTAGAATTAAAAATCACACCAGAATTCATAAGCTTTCTCTCTTTCTCTCTCTATATTATCGAGTGTATTTTGTGAGTATTTAGATACTTGGTGAGTTGCTATTCATCAGTGCAAGTATCCTTTAGCATCATATCTGATATCCAGTCAGAAGTGCTGCTCTTTGAGGTAAGGGATAGTAAGGGATGTTATATTCTTCATAATAATGTTATTCTTTCAATATCATTATACTAACACATTGGTATGGATCTTATTGTTGAATTTCTATTTTTTTGAGTCGGGGTTACTATTCACGTATACCGCACTATTCACGTATACGGCACTATTCATGTATATGACACTATTTACGTATATAACATTATTTACGTATACGGTACTATATACGAATACAAAGAACTATTCAAGAGTTACTATTCATGAGTTACTATTCACGGGTACTATTCACAACAAAAATTGGTTTCTTTTTCTGACCAAATTATCGTTGATTTATGAATGTTGCTCTTGAAATTAAATGCGGTTGTTGATCATATTATTTTTATTATCATATATAACATTTTTATAACCCCAATGATGATATTTCTCTTTGACTTGAGTGTAAAGATGGGTAGATTATTGGTATGATCATGACTATGGGTTCTCTTTGGCCAGTAGTGCAAAGTTGAATCGTTGACTGGTATGATCACGAACATTGAATTTACAATTGAATATTTTTAGCTTATGTGCAAAGGTGAATTGATCAACATGGTTATAACTATGGTTTATATAATGATTATGTATTTCTTTGAGATATGAATATCTTTGGCCCGTAGTGCAAAGATGAATTATTGATGAATATTTTTGGCATGTAGTGCAAAGATGAATTATTGTTGAATATCTTTGGCCTATAGTGCAAAGATGAATTATTGTTGAATATCTTTGGCCCATAGTGCAAAGATGACCTGTTGAATATCTTTGGCCCGTAGTGCAAAGATGACTTGTTGATGAATATCTTTGTCCCATAGTGCAAAGATGAATTTATTAGTATGATTATGAACATGAACTGTGATTTGGTATAACCATGATCTTTGATGTTTCAGGTAAAGACATGTGATGAAAAATATCTTCGTCATGGATGCGAAGACGAATTTAGAATTACAATTATGATTATGAGTTATTCATATAATTGTGGAAAGGAACTATTGATTAATGTTACAAGGATAAAATATTGTTGGTGGACTTTTAATGTGGAGAAGATAATAGACTTTATGGTCTATTTGACTCTTCTAATGGATTGCTCGTTCCGCTACAACTATGGTTGAAATTTTTATCATCTACTATATGTTCTAAATCTCTAAATTATTATTGATGAAGGCTATTGATAATTTAATTATCTTTAGTCATGATATTCTTTACTGAGCTAGTTGTGCTCACCCTTTTGCTTCACAATTCCTTTCAGGTAATAAGAGTGTAGCTGGGTCGAGAAGGGGTAACAGGGGAATAGAACGGTGGTCATCATTTAGTAGTTATATTTGGTGAATCAAATAGGGTGAGGTGAACCCAACGTTGGAAGGGTGTTTTGCCACTATCATATAAGATGTCTAATGACATACAACCTCGTGTCATCATAAGACAGGGTTGTGCACATCCACTTACTGAGTATATCTACGAGCACTACCTATATGATCTTGGAGTTTATTTGAAGTATAATTCTCAATTAGAGACAGTGGAGATAATGATATGTCATGAGAAGACTCACCATTGGAAAGAATATGATAGTAATCTTCTCGTTTTTCTTTGGGGTCTATTGGGTCAACCAAGTATAATTCTGTGGCCATATGATATCTATCATAACCTAGACGCATGGCCTCCCATGTACGAAGGTTTCCTTGAGTATTTCCCAAAGATTTTAATTTCTAAAACACTTTTTGACTATACCTTTATGTAAGATGTCATGGTGACGTGCTACCCAAGTTGGTGTCAAGAGTCACAGTTGATATATATATTTGTATCAAAACTCACAACACATGAGTTATTGTATTTTGCACGACAATTGTTGTAATAAAGTTGTAGTTGTTTTCTGTACCATGTATTTGGCGACTCAGAATAGGTTGGGTGGAATGGACCCGTTTTGGGGTTATAACATTACGAGATTTAAAAATAGAGAAAAACTCAATCCTCGATTCATCGGCCCATTTTTAATCCTCGATCGAGTAGGAACTGTGGCCTATAGACTCACTTTACCGCCAAGTATGTCTCATGTTCATGACGTTTTTCACATATCCATGTTACGTAAATATGTGGAAGACCCGAACCACATTATTGAGTTAGAACTGGATGAAATAGTAGAAGATTTGATGTATGAAGAGGTTCCTGTTCAAATCTTGGATAAGAAGGAACATATTTTACGCTTTAAGGTTATACCTTAAGTCAAAGTTTTGTGGAGAAACCACAATATTGATGAAATGACTTGGGAGTTATTATCTAAAATGAAATCAAGGTATCCTTACCTCTTCGACATACCAGGTACGTACTCTAATTTCGAGGGCGAAATTTCATAAGAAGGGGATGTTGTAAGACCCCAACTTTTATGAATAAAGATGAATTTTCTATAAATATTATTTTTGAATATAATGGAATGAATTTGATATAAGGTTATAATTGTGGGTAATATTTATAAATTTTGCAAAGTACGCAAGTTGTTATATAATATTCTATTGGTCGGGAAATATTCGTACAACGACATAATCATTGGTTGACCCCACAACAGAATTATTGTCGGATTGAGAAAACGACAAAAATACTTTATGAAAATAACGGCGAAAGTTTTACCGTTAACTGTTGAAACACCCGGTGTTAAAAGTACAGTAATACGCGTAGTTGCACAGTAGCATACGATATTGATTATTGATGCTTACGTAAGAAATCACTCAGTTTTATTCAATTATTGTCAATATTTTATATATTATTAAATCAATAATTGAGACGACGAAATTATTAATATTATTATTTGCAATATTAACCATGTCTAGAAGTTCTGTCAATGAGAGGTTTGGTCACCTAATTGCGCGCCAATAGGGAGAAATCCTTATTGGAAAGCCCCCTCTTTCCTTGGAATGACCTGGTCGATTAAAATTATGAATTATAATAATGATGATAAATGTTGTTAAAAATATTGAAAGATTTTTTATGGAGTAGTTGTTGTAATTTTGTATTCATGAAGAGAACTTTTGTTATTCCATTCTTTTATTATTCTGCTGGAATTACTAGTATACGCGGACTACCCTATACTTGGTGACATTCTTCTATTATTCCGTCTTTATTATTATTCTATTGGAATATCCTGTCTGTGCATTTTACGCCGGACATGGTTCCGTCTTTATTACTATTCTGTTGGAATAACCTGTCTGTGTGTTTTACGCCAGACCTGGTTCCATCTTTATTATTCTGTTGGAACATCCTGTCGGTGCAAATTTTGCCTGACCTGGTTCCGTTACTTATTATCCTGTTGGAATAACCTGTTTATGCGACGTACCGCATGCATGGTGATTTCTTTTGTTATTCCATTCGTTATTATACTCAGTTGGTTAAAGTTTTAACTTCTATACTCCATGAAATTAGTGGAATATCCTTGATATTTGCGCTTCATCCAGTATCTTTTCATGGAAATATTCTTCTGAGCATTCTTGAATTTTACTCTACAAAGAAGTATCATGTTGACAATTTGGACATTATTAGTTCCTGGATAAATTAATTTTTGAACTTGTTTTATTGAATTATTATATCATTGTCATTATCCTCATGTTTATAATATGTTAAAAGTCATCTGTGGCATGTAGTGCATAGATGGACTTGGTATGATTATGACCAGGGATTATTCGGTGTAATCATGACCGTAATGTTACAAAGGATGTGGAAAAAGTCCTCATTAACCCGTAGTTCATTGATGGACAGTTGTTGGCATGATCATGACCATTGATGAATACACGAATATCTTTGGCTGTGGTGCATGGATAATTTGTGGTTGTGATACTAATGAATATCCTTGGCCGTAGTGCAGGGATGATGTGTATTATTTATTAAGCTGAGTCTCAGCGATAAAAGTCATGAAAAACCTTTTAAACCATAGAAGATAGTAGATTTTATTCTCTATTTGACTCTTCTAATGGATTGCTTGTTCCGTTGCAGTTAAACTTGATGTTTGTTATATTTTATCAGTTTAACACTGTTGAAAGCTAATGATAATTTATTCTACATTATCTTAGTCATAATATTTCTTACTTGGCTAGTTGAACTCACCCTTTTTCTTTCATTGTTCTCTTCAGGAAATGAGAATGTAGCAGGGACTAGTCGAGGAACAGAGTGATGGTCCAGATAATAGCATTAATAGTCCTCATTATTCTATGAAATAGTGTGATAATAAATGTAATGAGGACCCTATTGAGTTTGTATATTGTCTAGATGACAATATTTGTATTAAAACTCACAGCATATGTTTAGTCGTATTTTACACGACTGTTGTATAATTAAGTTGTATTTGAATTTTGTACCATGTATTTGGCAACTCAGAATAGGCGATGTATACCGATTTTGGGGGCGTCATAATTAACATACTTACTAAACTAACACAAGTCCGACAAGCCTGACCTGCAAACAAGCAGACCTCACTGTCTCAGTTCAGGGTGTGGCAGTGCTGCACCACACAGACTTGGAAACGGCGCAGCTGCACCATTTTTTGCCTTGGTACCAGCGTAGCTGCGCTGGTACACAGACAGACGCAAACTCAGTAGTGAACAGTAGCCGTTTTTAGCCCAACAAACACAAATTTCACCCATCAAACGGTGATAACATGTAAAATAAATATACAACTATCTTAAACATGATTGCTAACATATTCAACCACTTTGCACAATTTAACAATAACTACAACTATTTTAATTCCTTAATTTTCATGTTTTCTCATGAAAACTCCATTTTTTGATAGTCTGTCCAGAAATCATCACTGTGAACAAAATATTTTAAGTTTTACTTAACATTATCGATACTTGCGAGCACATAAGTTGTTAACACATAGCACATAATGTCTTTTATTGTTTAGTTTCAATGGATGCCTTAATCCATTCCTTAAAACCCGATAAGAGTTAATCACCTCTATGTTTTCTGACTTCTTAAAGGCTACTTCCTAAGGTTTTCCCCACCTAAGGTTCATAACATGGCTTTGATACCAACTGTGACACCCCCAAATCCGGGTACTTCATTTCCACCGAATTTGGTGTTCACTTATCAAAACTATTATATTTAACTACCCATAATCAAAGAATAAAGACATAATTTAAATAACTTAAACAATAATCTCTCCCATTAAAGGGTTACAACATAATCTCAAAACAAATCCCAGATAATCCAACCTTAAAATTATTACATCAGTTTGCAGAATACATTATAAAATAAAACAAGACTTAAGACTTCAATTACTTAAATAAACTTTAAACAACTCTTCATCACTTAGACATCTTGCCCTTTCCCTTGCTAGTAGATGTGACGCCCCCAAATTCAGGTACTTGAAACCCGAACTCGGTGCTTCACGATATCATTTCTATGAGCGGAAATACTAATAATAATAACAATAATATAGATTTTCAAACTTAATTTACATATTATCAGAGTTTAGTTCCCAAGTACGAAACATTTAACATTCGTTACATGATCATAATAATAATATTTATTATCCTTATCATAAATTCAGACTATTACATAGAATAGTTTTAAACATTTAATCAGCAACTTTCCCTCTCCCCTTATTCTTGGCAGATCCTTCGGGTTGTTCACACTTAGCTGAAAACATTTAAAATTAAGCAAGAATGAGCATTTGAGTGCCCAGCAAGTAATAACAACAATAAAAGTTAACTAAAAGGATTAAATGATTTCTTTGAAAGATACTTCTACAACGGATCAACAGTTGTGAAGTAAGCTGAACCAATAAACAACAACATGTCATTTTGATTTCAAATTTTTGAAACTACGTACAGACTATAAATGATGATCAGTTGACAGACTATGAACATTGTTTTATATTTTTGAAAAGGTTTAAACAGAACTTCATCTGTAAACCGTCATTACTTACGGGCACGGGGGGTGATCAGCCCGTTATGCCCTGTATTGATCAATACTACATTACTAGAACGATATTATCGTTCATCATTTGTCCGCTGTAGCGCATAAAAATTTCCCATAATCGGGATGTTCATAACAGTCTTGAATCCATACCAAAACACTTCAGTTGGATAAGTTTTATCTTGTTCAACAACAACTTTAGATATATGTCTAGCTGGATCAAATAGCTTAGACAACTTTTATTTCAAGGTATACATACTAAGCACTATAAGTATGTATCAACATGTGATAAAATATAATGATTATCCAAGTGGGGACACTTGTATAACCATGTTATAGAAATTAACGAACAGAATAAATAACTTGATCAATATTAACAGGATAAAGGAAATTGTACAATAATTATGGCTTAATAACTTGCTTATACAGAATCATTGCATAAGTATATACAAAGGTTGAAATATTTGAACAGTTCAGATATTATCTTACGCAATGTCCTTAGCATAAAGTAAATGCAAAGGGTTAGATACTTTCCTTGTATGCTGCTTACACAACTTTGATATATCTTTTCTATCAAGTCCCATCATTAAATAGATCATTGTCTGATTAGAATAATATATCATATCATATAATACTGCTTATTGCAGTCAGCACATTCCTAATCACATTGTCACATAACTTTAACACCATTGAATCACAAATAATTCACTTATACAGTCAATCTAGCTACGCCCAGATCAATTTCTGAAATATGCCGGCCTACCGACAACTTTATTGGGTAAATATCGAGTCTATGACTCTATATAGTTATACAATATCCACTTAGATATCTTAAACAACCGTTATAACATTTTTCATGACCTTATAATAATTATAAAATAATTATTACCATTTACCATAATTTTTGAAATATCAGAATCATTGTTAAATGATTTAAATATCAAACAATTCTATTATCATTAATATTTAATTAATATTAAACTATTAATGAAACCATTGCCAAAATATTAAAGTCATTAATAATAACTTAAAATAGTTTTAAAACATTTATATTACCTTTAAATGATTTCTAAAACAATTAAAATCATTATTAAATACTTACCATTAATATTAATTTATCATTATCCCAATATTAAAAGTTATTAATTACAACTTAAAATATTTTTAATTCACTTGTATCCTTTTTAAATAATTTTTAAATAAATAAAACCCTTTTTAAACTATTTATTTAATATAATTATTAAATAAATTTAATATCATTAATCATTAAATAAATATCATTAATATTAAATTATAAATGAAATTATCCTTTAAATATTAAAAGTTATACTTTATAACTTAAAATATCTTTAAATACTTATTTTCATTTAAAATGATTATTATATTATTAAAAATCATTTTTAAATTAAATTATTTAATATAATTATTAAATAACTTTAATATCATTAATAATAATTAATTAATAAAATTTACCTTTAAATATTAAAAGTTATATTTTATAACTTGAAATATTTTTAAATACTTTATTCTTATTTAAAATTATTTTTAATTTAATAAAATCATTTTTAATTTATTTCTTTAATTTATTTAATAAATAACTTAATTATCATTAATATTAATTTATTAATGAAAATTATCACATAATATTAAAAGTTATCAAAAATAACTTAAATTATTTTCTTATGCCATAATATAATTTTAAATGATTTTTCAAATATTAAAATCATTTTTAAATAATTTATTTAATATTATAATTAAATAAATTAAATACTTTTAATATTCCAAAAATATTAAATATTTATGAAATATATTTAAAATAATTAAAAACTAATTCAGTCTGACTTGAAACCGACACAATTCGTCACCCCGACGATCTAGTCGGACTTTTATCGAGTTTAAGTTCAATTAAACTCTAACTTAACACTTAACCATTATCACATATAATTTCTTATCAGACAAAATATTTTTCCTAGGCTCGTAATAATTTTCGGATAATTATTACCATTTATCAACATTTTTCAATCCTTAAAACCGTATTTAAATGAATTAAATACAACATAATACCTTAATTATTAATATTCATTTAATATAAAATATTAATGAAAATCATTACATAATATTATAATATAATTATAATATCACAAAGTATTTTTAATACTTTAAAATCATTTTTATATGATTTTCCAACAATTAAATCCATTATCCGATAATTGCTATTAATATTAAAATATTAATATTTTTAAGCCAAAAATATTAATATTAATATTAATATTAATATTAAAATATTTTTAAGTTATAATTTATAACTTAAAATATTTTTATAACACTTAAATCATTTTTATATTATTTATAAAGCATTAATTCCATTTTTCCATAATTTATTTAATATATCTATTAAATAAACTAATTATCATTAATATTGATTAATTAATGAATTTCATCACAAAATATTAAAAGTCATCAAAAATAACTTAAAATATTTTCTTATACCATAAAATAATTTTTCATGATTTTTCATGAATTAAAATTATTTTTAAATAATTTATTTAATATTATAATTAAATAAATAAATACCATTTACATTCCAAAAATAATAAATAATTTCGAAATATACTCAAAATAGTTAAAAACTTTTTTTCAAACTTTAAAATAATTTTTCGAAATTTATTATGTATTTTTAATAATTAAAAACTATTTTTTTCTATTTTTAATTAATTTTCTGCATTTTCTGAAAATTAGTGTCGCTAAAGGGCCCTATAGCGATAGATCCGTCGCTATAGGTGTTCTTGAGCCAAACCCAGATTTTCGGTCAAAGTTCGAGAGGCTACGTTTGACCACTCATAAATTCTTGATCCTAAGGTTTCTGGGAAATCTTATGTATTGAAGTTGTAGTATAAGTGTAATACTACAATCATCAACCAATATCCTAGCCAAAACACAACATAACAGCAAGATCTATGCTGCAGAAAACGTTGTCAGACCTGTTCTTCGTCTTTCTGGGTTTCCAGATTTTGTAGATACCTAGTTTGGGTCCTTATAACTTGCAGTCTATTTATCTTTTGTGTGATATAAAGATTCACACTTATAGTCTTGATGTCAGAGTATAATTTCAGAACATCAGATTAGTCTAACAACATCACCATCTCAATATTTAAGTCGGTCAAAGGGTAGGCTAGGACTGTTCTTGGCCGAATTCTGGGTTTTCCCAGAATTCTTCAAAACAGACTATCAACGCATGTTTGACCTTTATTTCCTGCCATTACATTTATGATCTAAGGGATCTGGTAACTTAAACATGTAGTATACATACCAGAATACAATAAACAAACAACAACTTAGACTAAACACCAAAACACATGAAGATCTGAAGCACAGAAAAGCTTGTCAGATGATCTGAGTTTCTGGGTTTGTCCAGAAATTCAGAAAACGTGATCGGTCAACGATCTTTGACCGCTTGTAACTTACGATCTAGACATGCTATAGGGTTGATTCAAGTTGCAGAATAAAGAACACATAGCATACTATAGATCCATAACATAAAACACACATAACACTTAACACACACGGATCTAGAAGCCCTGACATTTGCTTGTCAGTCAACATTTTTCCAGATTTCCAGTTTTGAGAAATCTTTAAATTCGTGCACTTTGATGTTATGGGTTCATGATTTATCAACCCAGATCATCAATTGACACCCTATAACACATATTTAACCAATCAATTACAGCATTTAACATCAAATCAAAAGATTTCTAAGTTTAGGGTTTATACCTATTAAGCTTTGATTTTTGAATCTGGTTCCTTGAATCTGTTATTGTTAAGCAAAAAGGTGATAATAGCTTAGCATCTCTCTCATTCCCACTCTCAATTTCGAAGTTGAAGAGAGAGAATGGCTTGGAGAAAAATGAAAATGAAAGTAGTCATTTCTCTCTCTTTTAATCCAATTAAATGATGTGATTCAATACATGTTGCTGATTTGCTAGCAATGTAGGCTGATTTGCTGGATATATAGGCCATACAAAGTCAAAAGTTGGTTAACCACTCCAAGATTTGGCAAGATTGCAAGCTACCTCAAATAATACACAAAAAGGCATATTTGTCATTTCCTTAAATTTCTAGAATTTGCATTTGTTGAAACCCTTAGGGTTTAGGGTTTGGACATTTTAGGGTTTAGGTTTTAACCTTTTAGGGTTTAAAACCTAATGTTCCATAATTCAATTTTCTAGGATTTTCGGATTAAAGTTCTCGAAATAGAAAATTAACAATTTTAAATCATAATTAGAATTCTCTAATTACATTGCAATTTCCTAATCATAGTAGGGCTAACACATTTTAGGATTACTATTTCCTAATTAAAATTGCTAATAAAGCAATTAGGGTCAAAATCGCGGATTTAGGGTTTATAACCCAAAAATTAGGGTTTCTAGTAGAAAATTTTGATTTTCTAAATTAGAAATTAGATATTCGTAATTAGATTAGAGTTTTCTAATTACTCATAAATTGAAATAATTAGGATTAGGGTTTCCTAATTAACATTGCTAATTTAGCAATTAAATCCCCAATTGAGCATTAGGGTTTCTGACAGAACAATTAAGGTTCCAAAAATTGGAAATTAGGGTTTGTTAATTAATTAACCTTTACCCTAATTAGTACTTAATTAATAGCACTAAAGCATTAAAATTCTCCGTTATATTCCCAGATTAGGGTTTCATTTTATCAGAATTTGAAATTAGGGTTTTCAGATCTGGTATTAGGGTTTTCAAATAATCAATTAAGATTTCCAGTAATTCTTTAGGGTTTTCCCCTAATTAATTAAAATTATTAGCGTTTAACCTTGTACATAAATTGCATTCCCAATCTAGGGTTTTCAATATCCGATTTAGGATTTCGGACTCCCGGAAGTAAAAGTAGGGTTTCCAGAACCGATTTCTAGAGTTTCTTATTAGACGTTAGGGTTTTCTAACTGAACGTTGTCGTTCTTAATTATAAACTTAGGGTTTATCGCAGATATAATTTATCTGATCAACCCATGACCCTTAACCACATTCTGAACACATCATTAACCATATACACAGAACATAATCACATAATTCCTTAATCTGAATAATTCACCTATATCCTTCACAAAATTTTGAAATTATCAAAATTTCACCCTAATAATATCAAACGCATATACTTATTTTCTGTCTAGGTCTAATATTTGACCTTAAATCAATCATTTAAGATTTTCATAAATTGTCTAATTTCTCGGGTTGTCACACAAATCCCAGGTAATCCAACCTTAAAATTTTTACATCAGTTTGCAGAATACATTATAAAATAAAACAAGACTTAAGACTTCAATTACTTAAATAAACTTTAAACAACTCTTCATCACTTAGACATCTTGCCCTTTCCCTTGCTAGTAGATGGATCATCACCTCTTTCAACTTTAGCTGTATTTTTTAATTGCAAGAGTGAGCAAACAATTGCACACTAACATAAGAGAGTTTAATAACAACATGAGAGTGAACAACGAATACTAAATGATAAAGAACTTGATCTACGAATCAGAATAGAAAACAAGTTTGAACTTTAATTATCTGAGGGTCTTATGACCACGAACTATATCCATGGTGTTTAGGTATTATTACCTTAACCTCAACAGTCGTTAGACTGTACGGACTCTTCTTAACTTACTCAGGGGGATCAGCCCTTTGTACCATGTATTGTGTACAAACATCTAAACATTACACGCACAAAATCCCCTATGTTAGGGTTGTTCGTCTCAGTTTGATTTTAGAATTTCTGCACTAAAGAAAGTTTAGTTTGGAACTAGCTTATCAGTGTTTCTAGAATTTTAGAACACTTATTCAATTCCATAAATAAAGATTTATTACAAGAATGTATAACTGAACAAGGCTATTAAAGTCAAAGATCAAATATCGACAATATATAACTGAATAAGAATGATATATATGCAAAGTATTGTATTCCATGAATTAAAACAATCTCCTTTGAATCAATTTGTTAGAACAATATATGTTTTGAATACTAATAACAAGAAATGAGAATGTGAAACTCTTTCGATGTAACGAATTAGGTTACATGAGCTTATTCAATCATTTATCAGAATAGAATCAATAGTCTTGCTCAATGACAAATATAAGATTTAGAAACTTGCACATTTATGAAAGTAGAGTTAGAGAACTGGTATAACCATAACAAATTAACTCAATGAAAGTATGGAGTTAGAAGACTTGCCTTGTTTGTGAGCTACATAAATGAAATAATCTCCAATTACCCTACACATATCATCGAAATCGCAACAACAATTAATTGTATGAATATTAGCTTTAGGTTTTAAACCATCATTTAGGTCATAACCCTAACCTATCACCTAACCATTTAGGTTAACATACTTAACGCTTCTGAAATTACACATTGATCAACATAACTTAGTCGTTCAACTCTTTCTTTCGAAAACATCTCATTTGGTTTCATTTTATAACTTATTTAAATAATTATTTCAAATCTTTATACTTTGCATTTCAACATATTAACATCTGTTATTATAGTTTATAACATGTTTTAACATCTTTAACATATTCACTAAAGTAACGCAAGTCCGACAAGCTTGACCTGCAAACAAGCAGACCTCACTGTCTCAGTTCAGAGTGTGGCGCAGCTGCGCCACACATAGACTTGGAACCGGCGTAGCTTCGCCATTTTTTGCCTTGGCACCAGCGCAGCTGGGCTAGTGCACAAACAGACGCAAACTTGGCAGTGAATAGTAGCTATTTTTAGCCCAACAAACACAAATTTCACCCATCAAACGGTGATAACAACATGTAAAATAAATATACAACTATCCTAAACATGATTGTTAACATATTCAACCACTTTTCACAATTTAACAACAACTACTACTATTTTAATTCCTTAATTTTCATGTTTTCTCATGAAAACTCCATTTTTTGATAGTCTTTCCAGAAATCATCAATGTGAACTCATTTCTTGTACAAATCATTCCATTCAAATTACGTTATGTTCGTATCTCAATGAACTACCATATGCAAGCATCAATTTACAGTTTTATATAGATATTAGACAAGAAATTTAGTACATTTTATGGCTAAATTATAAGAACATAAAACACTATGATTATCCTTTTCTTCCTCAACCCAATTTCTCATGGATTTGATCACTGATACAACATGCATACAAGATACTTAACAGATTCTACAACATAACACACACCACTTGATGACGCTTGAATAACAAATCCACAAAAACCAGTTTACAGAGAATAGAACATCACAAGTCTGAGAATTAGAATTAGTTATACCTTAATCTTTGATTATTGGCTAGCAAAAGATTACAACACGGTTTAGCAATCCTCTCCTTCCTCTTGAAATCTCAGAGAATTCTCTCTTCAAAACCACTGGCTTCTCTCACCCTCTGTTATTTCTCCTTCTCATAACTTAGCCTTAGAAAATAACGCGTAGGAAAATATAAGTTGACTCCCACTAACGTCAAGTAAAGACACAAAAAGGCAGCGTCAGTTGAATAATGCCAAAGGCCACAAGGCCCTGTTTGGCTAACCAAAAACTCTCCCAACTAAATTATTTTAATAACATTTATATTATATAGTTTTATGTCACACTTTTAGTTGATTAATTTAATAAAATTCTTATTATCATTATACCTTATAATTAATAATTAATTATATATATCTAATTTAATGAATAAATTAGAAACATCACTTTATTTATTTTACTTGTTTCCATTAAATTAAACAATTCATTTAATTTAATTATTTTCTTTAAATATTTAACAATAGATTTAATTTAATTACTTCCTTAAATTAAGTCCAACAAATAAAATTATCATTACTCGATTCAATTAACATTAATCAATTTATCTACTAAATTAATTCATGGCAATTCATCAAATATTTATTTTTCTCAATAAATAAATTATTTTAAATATTTATTTAATTCCATAAATATTTAAATTAAATTATAAATTTCTCGACCGTTACACTTCTTAAGTGTTAACTCATCTAAAATCAATCTCTTTTTTGATTTTACATCATCGATTGCTACTTTCTTTAATAATTTAAAGATCAACTTTAAGTTTTAAAATTCTATCTTTCCTTAATAGTTTAACCAACTATAAAATCTCATTTATGGATTTCTTTCCACCCATAACACAAAATTCAAAATATATAACACCTATATATATATTCTTATCCAAACTCGACACATTCTCTAATAACAATTCTATTTACTAAATTCTTATTTTAATAATTTCTAAAAATCCAGGTTATTACAATTCCAATTCATGCCACACAGACAGCAGGGCCTCCTCCAGACTACATTGCCAGACATGAACATCAAATGCGACATTTGTAGAGTACGATGGATGCCATGTACATAAACTTTCAAGCATATTCAAATGATTTGTCTGGGGCATTGTCTCAAGCTTTTGCCCAGCAGGGAGTGCTCGTCCAGTTTCCCACTTATGGCTCAGCTATGCCTTATCCGCCTCCAGACACACCTCCAGAGAAAATTGAGGAGGGAGGCAACGATGATGCCACCTAGGGGAGTTTCCTTACCCCTTTATCTCCCAATGAGGACACTGTTATTCTTAAGTTTGGGGGTATTGGGCTCATATTTAGTTGCATGCATTGTAGTTTAGTTGCATCTTAGTTTAAATTCATGTTTTGTTTAGTTATGGTTTTGTTATCTCTTTATGTCCTTATAAAAAATTAATTTAAAAAATATTTGCTTATATTTTTTTATCTGTTCAGTTAGTTTAAATTCCATTTAGCCGATGATGAAATTGGAATTACATGATTTTTGAATAGTTTTGATGACTTAGGCTCGGTTGTATTGTCATACCATGATGTAAATCTTTATCTATCTGAATCTGTTGTAACCGGTTAGCACTTTAAAGTATCCATTCTGATTTGATCACTGTGAATGGTCACATATTTGTCTTCTTTTGCGAAATTTATGTTCTAATGATAGAGATTTAGTAAACAAAAATTAATGACTTAGATGATGTAGAAGCTTAAGTTTGGGGGAAATGAGGGGTATAAGTGCTAATTATAATATATAAAAAAATATTTATGTTGAATAAACACTTTGGTTAGTTTACTTCTGTGGCCTTTAATACTAGAGTTAGTACGTCATAAGGGATGTCTTTACACCAGCGACCTAAAGTGGTCTGTCTTGGGAGTCGTTGGTCGAAAGCTCGATACACGTGTATCACTGAAAAGCCTAAGAAGATTATACATTATGCAATCAGGTGTATACACGTGAAAGTGCGAATATCGCCCTCGTGAGTATAATTAAGCACAATAAACCCCTTGTTGACTCTTTGCTTAGTTGATGTGTAGTCTTGGTTGGAGCTTGATTGTTTACTGTCTCTCTTGAGTTAAAACTGTATTTTTAATTTCCCTTTAAGAAGCATAGTATGTGAAGTATTTATATTGTAGCAAGTTTAATGGTTTCTAAACACACACACCCAAACACTACTTCAGTAATGACATATTTTGATTTGCAAAGTGTTATGCAGTGTTGCCTTGTTTTTGGTTGGATTCGCTGCTTGATGTCATTATGGTTTCACTGAGGCAACTCTTTTAGAATTTAATTTGACTGATATTGGGATTCGTTAGCATCTCTCGTGAAATGGAGGACAAATTAGCATGGCAAACATGAAACATGGTGTATGAGAACAAAAGTGGCTAAGCCATATAGAAGAGGAAGCCGAGGTAAGCAAGAGACATCATGGTGTGCAAGAAGTCAAGCTGCAGCAGTAGAACAACAGAAGAGCAAAGTGCAGCAGAGCGCAGCTGTGCCTGGAAAACAATGAAAATAAGCACAACTGCGCCCAAGCCTAACTGTCGATGTCCTTGGGCACAGATGGGCCCAGAAAAAACACAAAGTCAGCGCAGCTGCACCGGTCACTGAAGACTGATAAGCTGACTTTTCATTTAAGTGACATATCAAAATCTTTCTTGAAGGAGGGGTCATTTCAAGTTAGTGTATAGATATATATCATTTTTATTACCTCTTTGAGACATATAGGAGCACAGAGAGAACCTAAGGCATAATCATCTCATTATTTTGCATCTATCTTGCTTTGTACTCTATTTTCTCTTGATTAGCTTAGATTAGGGCTAAAATTGGGAACATTGAAGCTTGGTCTCAACATTGTTTGCTCAAGTTGGAGAAAGAGGCCATATTTGAATCTCTCACTCATTATTATCTCTTTCTTTTCATTTTGGCTTCCAATTTATGAACAATCTTTAGTGATTGATTTTGATTTATATATGAACTAATTTCCATTATGGGGTTATAATGAATCTTAATGTTCAGTTTAGATTTTTGTACTTCTTTGTGAGATTTGATTGAGTAATATTTATGTGGACTGTCTAATGTGGTTTGCCTTAATAGTATAATTGATTGATTACCAATTACCGGAATAACTTGTATGAAATTGATAAATGGAGTATGAGCTTAGATTTAATCACATTGACTTGTGTTCATGAATTCTACATGGCGATGAGATTCATGATTCGTGCCTAGGATAGAAATATATCGAAGAACCTGAAGTAGTCTATTGAGGGCTTGAGCTTCAACCCGCTTTGATTGCAATTCACATAAAGATATATTGTGTTATTCAATTTGGGTGTTTGCATTTATTCTATCTATTTGTGGATTGGATGTGATATGGGTGTGGTACATCGAGAGATGACCATATCTTACTTTTTTGTTCTTGACATACAATCCAAAATAATTAATTGAGCTTGCAGGAAGTGCAGTTATTTGGGTAATGCATTAAGTGAAGTTATAACCCCATATCTCCCTTATTTGGCAATCTTACTTTTTAATTAGTTGTCTTATTACATCTAGCAATTTTAGATAAAATACAAATTCTTCATCTGTTTAAGTAGATCGAGATAATTACAAAGTTGATGCAAGTTAGTTAAAATATAATTCATATTCTTTGTGGGATCAATACTCTACTTTTATTATATTACTTGTTGACCACGTGCACTTGGGTGTGTGTGTTGCTTTGATTAATACCCAAACAAGCCAACAACACAATTTATACTGACATGTTACTATTAATATTAATATTTTGTAATATTATTTATACTAATATTAATATTTATAATATTTATATTAATAATAATATTTTGTAATATTATTAATACTAATATTAATATTTTGTAATATTAGTATTTATAACATTTATATTAATAATAGTATTAATAATATGAATATTAATGCTAGTATTACTATTATTCTTATTATATAAGTATTAATAATATTAATATTAATATTATTAATATTACTAACTAATATTTCATTGTAATTTAAGCTTTTAATTTTTGTCTAGCTCAATTTGAAACTCGGCCAAGATTCATATGAATAGATTGACTATGAAAACAAGCAAACAGGGCATAATTGAATCCAAGAATTTCTATGAATAATATAAATTAGTTATTAATATTAATAATATAAATTTTTATATTAATAAGAATAGTAGTACTGATAGTATTAATATTCATATTAGTTATTACTATTATTACTATTAATATAAATATTATTAATACTAATATTACAAAAAATTATTATTATTATTAATATTATTAATACAAATATTATAAATACTAATATTACAAAATATTACTATTAGTATTAATAATATTACAAACTATTATTATTAATATTAGTATTAATAATATTATAAAATATTAATATTAATAGTAACATGCCGCTACAAGTTGTTGTGCCATGACTTTTTTTTGGTTGCTCCCAGCAATCTGTTACCATGGATGCAGACCCATATATATATATATATATATATATATATATATATATAGCAATTGAGACCACTCTATTTTAATATTATTTTGTATTTTAAAAAAATCTCCAAAACGACGTAGTTTTAATAAACGAGTGTTATTTTAGAGAGAGTGTTATTTAAAAGGAGTGTTTTAGATACGTTCTGATATATACAAAGGACATATCTAAAGCACTTCTATTAAATAATACTATTTCTTAAATAGCACTCCATTATTAAAATTACGTCGTTTTGGAGATTCTTTTAAAAAACAAGTGGGTCGTGGGTGACATTTTTGCAAATAAAAAAAGCAATTGGGACCACTCTTTTTTAATATTTTTTGTATTTTAAAAGAATCTCCAAAATGTCGTAATTTTAATAAAGTAGTGCTATTTAAGAGAGAGTGATATTTAAGAGGAGGTTAAATACACTTCTGTCCCTCGAAGTATAATCCCTTTTACACTTATGACCCTAATATTTAAAATTTGACATTAGCATACTCCAAGTGCACTTAAGTAAACAAAAGTAACCCTAAAAACTTTTTCAGACCAAAAATACCCCTGAATGCTGACGTGACACTCAAACTACTAGTTATTTCACTGTATTTGTAATTTAAAGTATATTTGCAGTGTATTTTGTCATTTAAAATAAATAAGTCCATGAATATGTGTTTCCCTCCAACTGACATCATTTTTCCCTCCAAATTCAGTCCTACTTATTTCCCTCCATCAATTTCAATCCAACAAAGTGTTGATCATCCCCTATATATTAGCTTAACTCTCAATCGGTGGAAAAAGAAAAAGGAGTTGAAGAATTGAAGAGAATGAGAAGTAAAGAGAAGGAGAAAGAGAAGTTCATAGAAGAAACATACTTGGAAAATCTATAGCTTCAATTTTGTATCACTGTCATCTTCCAGCTGAATTGAGGACATCTTGGACCGATAAAAATCCAGGTATGAGATTTTTTTCTTTCCAAACTATTGAAGGTCAAGGATGTGGTTTCTTTTACTGGCATGATCCTCTAATGAAAACAAAAGCAGTCCAAGTTATTCCTGGCATCCTTAGAAGGATTTCTCCGAGTGAAGAAGTAACAAAGCTACAAAAAAGAGAGAAATTTTTTAAAGGAATAATAGTATTGTTATTGACTATTGTAATGTGTATGAAAATAATGGGAAATGATGTTTCTAGTATGCAATGAAAAGTATCAAAACTCATAGTTCATGATGTTATTGATTATCCATGTTGTTATGAATTACGAATGAAAAGCAGAGTTCAATCACAGCTGAACACCATTCAACATTAATATACTACACCATTTAAAAGAAAAAATAGAGTTCAATCACATGTATAAAACATAGTACACTAGTTTATCAATTACAGAGTACAAAATCTTAACTATTATGAGATTGTAGTATTCAAAATCATATCACTACCATAATATCTTCAACCATTAAGAGACCACACCATTCACAATTCACCATTCACACACACCCAAATTCAAATTGAAATGTTATATTCATCAATCACCATTCACAGCTTAACATATGTTTGTGATATAACACATCACCATTGAAACTTTGCAAACTCTTAACATGTAGTTCCTAAGTTTGCAAAATGTCACATCAAATTATATATGAAGTAGTAATGACACATCCTAATATTTTAAGTAGTAGCCACAAAAAATATGCTGCAAAAATATTCATTTGGTTCACATATATATTCAATCCTTTAAGATTATAGTGTTTAGTTTGAATGAGGATCACTCATGTATTTCCTTTTTTAGGTTCAAAGTGCACAAGTGGAATGAAGAATAATTTACTTGATAGGAGCTGGCTTCGTGATGGAGTACCTCAAACACAATCATCTTATAAAGGGACACCAATCATTGTCAAAGGGGGAAGAATTATGTTACTTTGAAGAACATGACATCTTTTATGCAGGGGTCTAGTTTTGGGAACTAGGAGGTTAAGACTTGGACTAGTAATTTACATATCTTAGGGTATATATATATATATATATATATATATATATATATATATATATATATATATATATATATATATATATTTGGGACTGTTACTTGATATTTTTGTTGTGCCTACTAGCTGATATAGTTTTTGGGGCATGTTACTTGCTCACCTCCTCCTCCTTGAGATGTTGAGTTCCTCATGAACTAAAATGAAATAGAAAAAAAAATCAATATATTGCCTACAGTAACCAAAGAAAGGATATATTGGTATATTATTTACTGGTAGTTTTGATCTTATTTGATATTATTTAGTTGTAACTAGTAGTGTTAAATGTATTTCCTCTTGGTTAACTGCGCCTTCATTAGCAGCTTGGTTCTCATTTTTGCTTCTTGTGAAATCTTGAATTATGTCCATACTGCCAGCGAACTCTGCATCTAAGAGAGTTTTGAAATTTTTCCCCAAATTCCCATGACTGCTACCTCCTCGTGGCTTTGGTTAATCTCTATTCCTTTTTCTCAACTTCTTTTGGCCTACAAGGAAGTTTGTTGTATGTTGGAGGTATCATTGTTGGACTACCTTGAACCTCAATTTCCCACATATCTAAACTTCCCATTGGAACAATGACTGGTGCATAAACTAATTGATAGGTACTAATCTTGTAGAGATCATTCATATATGTACTAGGATCCAGGTTCTTGAAAGACATACATGCAATGACATGACTACATAGTATGCCAGTGATGTCCCATCACCTACAACTGCAGCCCTTTGTCTCCAAATCTACTGAGTACTGCTCTCCATACATTGTCCTTACTTGGTATCTAAATTTACTAGCGGTTGTAGGGATTGACTCTCTTGCTAATTTTTTACAAGTCTCTAACCTTTCTAGTGCATTAGGACAAAGGTCCCCATACCATCTCTTGCATACATTTCAATTAAAGGCCATCCTTTTCATCAACAAGTCCCTAATATCCTCAAGCATACTTAGGATAGGCTTCTCTCTTGCCAACTTGATCATCTCATTGAAGCTCTCACATAAATTGTTAGTCAAAATATCACACTTTGGATATGGACTAAAATATAATTTTAACCATTGGTGGGGTGGCTTGTCAGCTAGCCACTCGATTGTATTAGGTTCAAACTTTTTTAGTTCCTCCATTGAGTACTTAAACTTCATACTATTATTGGCCTTTGCACAATTCCACAATAATTCCCTTAGTTGTATACCTCTATGCCCAACATTAGCAAAGTTTTGGTGCAAGTGCTGGAAACAAAACCTTCTCTCAACATTAAGGACTATATCATTGTATGCTGTAATCAGCCCTTTCTATTTGTCAGACATAAATTTTCACCCATATTCATTCTCAATCCCTACATCATCCCTTAAAATTTCTAAAAACCATGTTGTAGACACTTGAAATTTTGTATTCCTGTTACTAACCCTACAGGAAGGCAAAATCATCTTCCAGAGATAACCCTGGAAGTCAAATTAGTTTCAACCCTAGAGACAACCCCGGGAGATCTAATTTTCAATCTCGGAGACAACCCTGAGATCCTCAGTTTCAACCCCGGAGAAAACCCCAGGAGATTTAGTTCCAACCTCAAAGATAACCCCAAAGGACACAGTCAAAGTTTCGAAGATAACCTCGAAAATGTCAGTTTCAAACCTTGGAGACAACCCCGAGGCACTCAATTCCAACCCCAGAGATAACCCCGGGAGGTCAAGCACACCTCAGAGATAATCCTGAGGACATTCATCATTCACAGCAGCCCAATCTTGAAGATAACCCTGAGCAAAGACAGATACATCAACGCAGAGTCGTAGATAACCCCGGTGAGGGGTAAAATCATCATTTTGCCACCTCGATACCAAATTCATGTCATCTCAACACATTTTAATCAACACTGCATACAAGGTGTCCCACAAGAACCATAGCTCAAATCCCGAGTGACTATTATACAAGACAGCACACTTGATAGAATTTGAAGACTTGGAGATTTAGTCATGGACCCATCTTCCCGGCTTCGTACAACCTCTAATATCATGTCATTGTGTAGCTCTCGACAACAGAATTTCGGAAAGGTACATCACGCCTTTATCGGATGCCCGGATTGAAAGTTATGAAGGTTCGAGCAGACAGTGCGTTGCCCAAGAGCACGTACTTTGAGATGACAGAACCTGGAGAGCACGGGGCAACCCGGGCAGCCGCGGGTAGACCCACGGTTACCATGGGTTAACCCGCGGCTCCTTGGTCTATAAATATGAGCTCTTAGCAGGTCATTTAAAAAAAGAGAAAAGGAGAGAAAATAATGTCCAATTCAGTCTATAAACACTTCTAGAGTGCTCTAAACTGAGTGATTCTTCTTTCAAAACACTTGTAAGCTCGTGTTTTGCAACATACTAAAATTCAACTGGTGGAAATTGAGTTTTCAGGCGTTTAAAGCTATCTGAAGTCTTCTTGGCAACCCACTGTAAGATATTTCAGATTTTTTATCTTTTCATTACTTCTATATACATATATATATATATATATAGAAAACTGATCAGGTCCGGACTCCTGGACCTGATCAAAATCCGGACCCAATTTTTTTTTTTTGTAGAACAACTAAAAAAAAAATTATGGAACTGAAATTTTTCCATAATACAGTGTTTTGGGTGTGTTTTTAATACCTACACCAACCAATGTATGTACAGTCTGCCCAGACTGTACAGACATGTTTTGTTATAGGCATCCAAATCACGCCCAGAACACTGTATTATGGAAAAAATTCCAATTCCATAAATTTTTTTTTTAGTTGTTACAAAAAAACAAAAAAAGGTCCGAATTTTAAACCTGTCCGGGAGTCCGGACAGGATCCGGTCTATATATATATATCATCGAACTTTTCTTCGATTGAGCCTGGGTGTAATATCCGATGCGTTTACTACTTATATATATATATATATATATATATATATATTTCTGTCAGGCATGGAGTTTACTTCGTGGCCATTTACCGCTTTTATATATTTATATATATATATATATATATATATATATATTTACACATTTTATATATATAACTATTTTATCTACTTTTATAATGTAGATATTTAATCTTCCAGCTTGCGGGCTAGATTTGCCTAAATCTGGCTATTTCTCACTTTAACCGGTTCATGGTGACTAAACTGGAACCGTTGAAGCTAGAATAGTTTAGATTTACTCAAATCTAGTCCTTTTTCTAGCTTTCGTATATATTATTTTTTAATGTGAGCCTAGGAATCATGTGATCACAGATTCAGTCTGTGAATCTAGATTCGGTTCCCGTGATGGACATTTTTAGCTGCAGCCAGCTTGTAAATTTTCTGCGGTGTCTGAATATCTTTAGATGGCTCTCATACCCACAAGGAGTTCGGCACTGCTATATATCTTATTTTCTCGAAGATGTTTCGCATCTCAAAAATAAAATCAATCAAGCCGAACACATAATAAAATGGAAGTATCAAAGGCTTCAATTACTATTGAGCACAAGGGTTTAAAAAACCTGTTTTACAAAACATCACTACTATATCTTGTTAAAATTGAATTTTTATACAAAATTCAAACCCTTTGTATATTGGTGCAAATGAGGCATAGTACTACTTCCAAACAACTGCACATAGACCTAATTCACACAGACACACATTCACAGATAAAAGTTTCAATTAAAAGTGACGGAAACCGTGTTATCACGGAAGTCGGGGGTGCCTAACACCTTCCCTCCGCTTAATCAAGCCCCCGGACCCTAACAAATTTTGGTTTCCCAGACCAGTTAAACAGTGCCACATCACTAGGTCTTTGTGCAAACCTTTTCTCGGTTGAGTTGGTGCAACCATTTAAAAATAACCAACTGATGACTCTTACCGTCAAATTGTCGACATATACATGTCGGACCTTTTCAAACTTATTTTTTCAAACAAATCTCACCTAAAAATGAGAACACCAAAAGACAAGAATAGAAATGGATAAATAAAAATCCCGACATCGACACATGTCCATGTATCCCTCGTCTCACTTTCCATAACTGCATATGCCAAGGGAAACATATTGTTGTTAGGATCAATATCTATTGCAGTTAAAAGAACTCCTCTATTTGTACCCTTTAGGTGGGTACCATCAACCCCAATGACAGACCTACAATACCTGAAGCCTTCCTTTAGTCCTCCAAAATAGATATAAATCCTTTTAAACACTGGTTGTCCTCTTGATAGTGTACCCTCTTCAGTAACAAACTCAACTGTACTACCTGGATTTAGCCTCTTCAAATCTTTAGCAAACTGCCATAGCAATACATATTGTTCATTAATGTTACCCTAGATCATCTTCACTTCTTTGACCCTAACTCTATAAGCTCTGATATCTTCACAATATCTTCCTTCCAAATAGTTTCTACAAAGGTGGCAGCACTTTTCTTTGGATTTTTTTTGAATTCATGAACATACTTCTCTGCAAGCCACCGAGAGTTAACATGCTTATTTCTAGCATCTCTCGAACAAGTATAGGGGCCATACAAATTATTCACTTATAGTGTATTCTCCCTCTGCAACTTACTAGAATATATTTTCCATGGACAAGGAGGACTACATTTATAACCAACCTTGAAAGCTTTATTCTTGTATATTACTGGATTTCTTTCATGCTTGATTGAGTGAACTCTAACTGCCTTCTTGAATACCTTGTTGTCCTTGAATAACATGCCTTTTTCAAATGTAGGATCATCCATCATAATTTCAGGAACAAAATTTGTCCATTTTGGTCCATCTTCATCTTAATTTACAACCATTTTAGGAATTCTTTCTTGCATAAGATCCTCCTCATCATCAATTTTAGTTACCTTCTTTTTCCCTTTTGCAGTCACCCTCTCTTTCTGTCTACTTGAGACCCCTACTTCTTCTTGCTCTGTATTAGTTGGACCATATATGTCTTCTAAGCCACTGTCCACATTAGCAGTGAATGCAATGTCATCTTCCTCATATGAACTATCATATAATTGTTCATTGAATGAGGTATCTTCACTATCATCATCACAGAGGTAGATGTCTTCCTTATCACAAACAGTTGTATGGATGTCTTCCTCATCACCACTAATTTGACATTGGAAGCCTTCTGTTGGGTAAAATCTATATACGCACAACACGCAAGTATACGTTGTTAACAAGTAATATAATGATAAGTCAAGTATCGTTCCCACAACGATTAGATAGAAATTAACCCTCACAATTACCAATTTCCTATTAATCCAAATTTTATTAAACTAATCATTTTCATAATTATAACTAAAAATATTAAAAATACTAAAAATTCCAAACAATCAACAAACCCTAAAAACTGAATTTTTAAACAAATATTAGAGAATTAGGCTTATAACTTCACTCTAAGCATCACTCTGATTACTACACTTTATTCCAGTTTAATCCACTATCCCAGTTTATTAATCAAGAACACTCAAGTAGAACTAACCACTTCTCGATGCACTAGTACCATATTAACTCAAATCCACAAATTAGATAGAATTAAGTTAAATACCTTAATCAACTAACTCACTATATCTCTATGTGAATTACAATCAAAGAATGTTTAAGTTCAAGTTCTCTATCCAATTATATGTGATGTTAAGTATATCTCTACCCTAACATTCATCAAAATTTCATTCATTCACAGAATTCAAGAACGCATGCTATATTGACTAAGTCTAGACTCGAATTTCCACTCTCGAATCCAAACAAGTCCAAATAAAATTGGTGATCAAGCAATTTATAAATTCAATCACAAATAAATATAGATAAACTAAAGAATAGCTTATTAAATTGAAAATCAAAGTTACATAATCATCATTCCACTTAAAGATCTGTTATAAGCCTAATAAAGAATTTAGTTCATCGTCAATGAAATAAAAACTGAATTATTTAAAGTAAACATCATCCCAATTATAGAAATTAAACTAAAGAAGAAGAATAAATCCAGAACTACCCTTCTCTCTAGCCTCAATCTGCATTTATTGTGAAATTGCCTTCAACGTCTTTCTTCAATGCTCTTGCTCAAAAAAAAATTGTCTTCAATGATGTAATTGCTTGTATGATTCTTCAATCTTGTGTTTGTTATAAATTATATGACTAAGACATGTATTCTGACTCTAATTTCTCGTCAAAACCAGTTCCATTCCAAGACAAACACTAATCTTTATGTTGTTGCAACATTCCAAAAGTAACAGGAGACTCTCTCTTTATCTCGTACCCCCGCCCCGACGGGGGTTTTGCTTTATAAGGAGCCCGCCCCGGCAGGCATGCAAACTGTTAACTCGAATCAAGACCCCCTGCCCCGGCGGGGGTGTTATGCATAAAAAGGTCCACCTCGGTGGGGGTGTAGGCTGTTAGTTTACCATTTTAGCTTTAAATTTGCCACTTTTGACATTATTCCATCCTTTTAGTCAAATAGCCATGCCACCACACCTAAACACAAAATTACACTTAACAAGTAAAAATGAAACATAAAACACAAAGGATTAACACCGTTTAAGCTTGAATTAGACACCGATTCGTAGGTATGAAACTCACTTATCAAAATCCCCCAAACTTAAACCGTGCTAGTCCTCGAGCACGAAACAAAACTAACATGTTATACAATGCAATGCAGTGATATGTAATTCATCTAATCTATATGCCTACGAATCCAGCATTCGTCATAAAATCAAATTCATTTCTCCAGCCTCAGAGAAATCAAACAAACAAGACAATACTTCATATCAAAACCAATCAATAATTCCTCATCAATCCTCGACTTTTAAACCGTTATTACTGGTATAATGTGTGTGTGCTCAACAATCATGCTAACTGGTGCAGATTCAAATTTAATACACAACAAGCTTCTTAGAAGGCATCATATAGCGTAAACTCCAGAACTTCAAAAATAGACAAGATTCAACTAAAATCAACATCCACCAAACTTAAGGATCCAAATAGGATACTCATGCTTTCTTTTTCATTCACGGGGGCACTTTGCTCTTATTTTTCATTCAACTAAATTCTTCTTTTTTTTATTTTTTCTAGATAGATGGATAGCGAGTGCGTTTTACGCTCCATCTCACGCTTGTGTTTATGGGGAGTGCATTTCACGCTTCTTCTCAACCCACCACAAGACTCAATTAGTGCATTTTTTTAGAAGCTTATATACCCCACTTTTCCCCTAAACTTAGGTTCCTGCCTAATTCGTCGTCTTCACCGCCTATCCTTGTCATTCTTTCATTTAAACTAGCATTATCCTTTAAAAATTCCTTATGTATCAATTTGAACTAATCAGTCCACATAAGTGTCATTAACATGCTAACCTTTTTATACCAGTGTCAAACATGAAAAAGATCCAATTCATAACTCAAAATTACATCATAGTTCTAATGTTCGGTATTGTACTTGTCTACTTAATCTCAACCTCATCATTGGCCAAAATAACATGAACTATATCAAACCGCTGGACAAATGCAATATAACACAATACTTAACTAAACTAAATATTATTATTTTTTTAGATGATAAACATAATAAACAGAACATGATTGAAACTAAATAAAACAATATACAATCCTATACTACTATGCACCTAAATGAATGCAAACATTTAATTAAAACTGAACAGACATATCCAAACTAACTAATAAAAGTAAACGTGCAAACATAAAAATTAACTAACTCCCACAAACTTGAAAACTGCAATGTCCTCATTGTAAAGAATTAAGCAATAATGTATGAGGACTTCCCTATAAACTTCTAAGCTGGAGGTGGTGGTGGTTATTGTTCGTCATCTGAATCACTGGGTAGAAACCTTGGCATCGAGATTGGTTACTGGTATGGGAAGTGTGTAGTTGGATTGAAAATCTGGAGCGTCGCATTCAATGAGGCAAATGACATATTCATACCCTCGAACATATGGTCCTGCATCGCTGCTAGTCTCTGCATCTCTCTACGGGCATCATTATTATACCCCTCTATTTGTCTCTGAAGGCTCTAGAACTGAGGGCTAGATATAGATTCGGGTTGTAGTGTCGTCTCTGTTCCTTGCTCTCCCATTGTCGCATCCCCTTGGAACTCGTCATCATTCGAGGTGTCCTCAGCATCAACCTCAACCTCCGAGGCTGATGGAAATATAAATTCGACTCTTCTAGGATGTGACTCACCCCTGGGCCACACCGAGTACCGCATAATCATCCTCGTGTCTAACATTTGAATAGGCATCTGTGTGGTCTCATCATCGGACCATCGAACTCCCGCCTACATACACAACCCACAAATGAGCGATGGGTGTGGCAAGCCACCAGAGAATGGTCCTTGCAGGCATCTTCGGATGGAAAATTAATTATAGCCCCCACATCGATGATAAAATCTTGTACAACGGAATATAAAAGCAATGCCTTCTCTTTTGTCACATCTGACATATGTGTGGATGGAAACATCTTGGCACACACAAACGCGTACCATATCTTTTCGTACCAACTGAGATCCTTACTATGGAAGACAGTGCCTCCTTTTCGGCCCTTGATCCATGTAGTACCCGACTTTGTCATCTCCTTTAAAATAGATTTATAATCAAGATCATTGTCACGTAAGTGAGCGTAATGGCAATGTTTAGGAACTCATAATTGGTAGTACGTGTTGATGGCATCAGCATTGAAAAGAACTAACCTACCCCGCACAAATACATTGAATGGGGCCTTATCCTCAGCGTTGGCGTAGAACTCCTTGACCACACTCACAATTGATGGCTCGGGCTCTTTCGTGAACTTATTCCAACCTTTCTGATAGATTTGTTGCATCATTTCACCGTCGACATGGTCAGGTGCCAACCCCCGCTCTGGAGTGAGTTCTTTTGTCACAAGGTAGTCGTAACGGTCAGCGGCGACGGCACTTATGAATTTTCATCTGTCAAAGGTCCGTGTTGGTGGTGCGGACCCTTAACTTTCTCCACGTTATAGGTTTGACGACAGTTTAGGTGCCATTAAATTGGAATTAGTGAGCTTCAACAATAAATTCCCCCAAGCCGCACTCAAGCAATCCTACGATCACTTGGTGTGCAAGACGTGCAATCCCCCCAAACTTAGTGATTTTGCTTCTAATATGGTGATAGATGTAGAGATTTTGCAAGAACAAACCACTCACTCTCAATTGCTATAAAAATTCGCCCAAGAGTAACCCTAATCGTTGAACTTCTAAATTGGTTGGAATATAATAGTTAGAGAGTGGTGTGAAGTGATGGCTTTATAAATGGGAGGTGATATAGATATTTATGGGTTGAAGTAGTGGATGAGTGGTTTAATTTAGTGGGGATATTGCCACATTGTGGGTAGAGAGTGGGGAAAATGGAGTTTCAGTTTTGGTAGAAAGAAGTTAAAGTGTAAGAGTGGGGGAAACTGCTATAATTGCCCAAAATCGTCTCTTCATTTTCTGGACCCCGGCCCCAGCAGGGGGTAATAAGCTGTAGGAGCCCACCCTGACGGACATGCTTCCTATATTCAGATTTCGGGACCCCCGCCCCGGTGGGCAAGAAGTCTGTTAGTGAGATTTGGAGACCTTCGCCCCGACAGACGTGCCTTCTGCCAGTTGCTTGATTTCTCCTATTCCTTGCATCCTTTTCATATCCATTTTCTTCCTATGCTACTTGAAACATCATTAAAACATGAATATAAGTTAATATTAAGTAAAGTGAGCATGGTAGGTAAGATTATCTAAAATATTATAACTTAACTAACTACTTAATGAACTTATTCTATACTAATTATTATTCTAAACTACAATTTGACTAATATGAATAAAAATAATTAGACTAATAATAAAATTGTTTTGCCTCCCAACTAGCGCTTGATTTTAAGTCGTTCAGCCTGACTACTCCTTGTTTATGGCGTGTCGACAAGTGTGATTGCGATGACATCCCAATTGGATTCGCCACCCCAATAATGCTTCAACCGTTGACTGTTGACCTTGAACGTCTCCAATGGATTCCTACTGTATAGTTCAACGGTGCCATGTGGGAAAACCCTCTTGATAGTGAATGAACCCGACCACCTCGATTTTAGCTTTCCTAGGAACAACCGCAATCTTGAGTTGAACAATAGTACTGATTGCCCTGATTCGAACGTTCTCTGCATGATTTTCTTGTCGTGCCATTTCTTTACTTTTTCTTTGCACAACTTCAAGTTCTCGTAGGCTTGAAGTCTGAATTGATCGAGTTCATTTAATTGAAGTAGCCGCTTTTCACCTGTTGATGCTTGATTGAAGTTGAGTTTCTGAATTGCCCAGTAGGCTTTATGTTGTAACTCAATAGGTAGGTGACATGCTTTCCTGTAGAGCAACTGACATGGTGACATCCCAATTGGTGTCTTGTAAGCAGTTCTATAATCCTATAATACATCATCCAATCTGAGAGACCAGTCTTTTCTATTCGGATTCACTACCTTCTCTAAAATTCTCTTCACCTCCCGGTTCGAAACTTCAGCTTGCCCACTTGTTTGGGGATGATATGTCGTCGCAACCTTATGGTTGACCCCATATTTTTCCAAAAGAGCTGTGAACGATCTGTTACAGAAGTGACTACCATCATCACTTATAATAGCTATTGGCATGCCAAATATTGTAAAAATATTCTTTTGCAAGAACTTAAGAACCACTTTGGCATCATTAGTGGGGAGTGCTACGGCTTCAACCCATTTTGATACATAGTCAACCGCAAACAAGTTGTATTTATTACTGAACGATGATGGAAATGGCCCCATAAAGTCAATGCCCCAAACGTCAAAAATTTCAACTTCCAAGATAGTTTGTAGTGGCATCTCATTCCTTTTCTATATGTTGTCCACCCTTTGACATCTATCACAGCTTTTTATGAAATGGTGGGGGTCTTTAAATATTATAGGCCAATAGAACCCTGCTTGAAGAATTTTTGCTACTGTTCTATCACTTCCATAATGTCCTTCGTATGCAGATGAATAACACTCGTGCATTATATTCTTCACCTCACTATAGGGTATACACCTTCTAATCATTTTGTCGGCGCACTGTTTAAATAGGTATGGCTCATCCCTTATGTACCACTTGACGTAATGTAGAAATTTCTTTTTCTGATGTCTTGTAAGATCAGAGGAAAGGATCTTGCTCACCAGATAGTTAGCGAAATCCGCGTACCACAGAAATTCTGCATCAACTCCAAACAGCTGCTCGTCCGGGAATAACTCGTTGATTACACACTTATCTTCTTCATTTTTTCCCAGATTTTCCAGCCTCGATAAATGATCTGCAACTTGTGTAAAGCCCCCAAACTCGGGTACATGAAATCCGAACTCGGTGCTTCATGATACCATTTCTATGAGCGGAATAATACTAATAATAATAACAATAATATGAATATCAAACTTATCTTACATTTATCAGAGTCTAATCCTAATTATGCAACTTTTACTATAATTCTTTACATGATATATAATACATATCATTGTCTTAATACAGTCTAACTATTACAAAAGATACCATTAAACATGTTCTGTTTTCTTTTCTTTTCACTTGTTCTTGTCTGAACCTTCGGGTTGATCATGCCTAGCTGAAAATATTTAAATTTAAGCAAGGATGAGCATTTGGGTGCCCAACAAGTAATAACAATTAGAAATATAATTAGCTGAAAGAAATAAATGTTTTCTTTGTACATCACTTCTACAATGAATTTATAGTTGTGAAGTAAACTGAACCGATAATAATAACATAACAATTCTATCTCAAATTTTTGAAACTACGTATTGACTATCTATATAGAGTAGTTGACATACTATGAACATTGTTTTTAGTTTTCGCTAAGGTTTAGCAGAACTTCATCTGCAAAATGTCATAACTTACGGGCACGAGGTTGTACTTCCCATGCACCGTGTATTGATCAATACTACACTACAAGAACGATAGGATCGTTCACTCTGTCCGCCTTGGGCGCATAAAAATTTTCCCGTTATCGGGATGTTCATACTTAGACTGGAATCCGAACCAAAATAATTTGATTGGATACAAAAAGGTTTTTATCATATTCAACGACATTTCAAAATTTTTGTCTAGCTGATCAAATAGCTTAGACGGCTTATATATATATATATATATATATATATATATATATATATATATATATATATATATATATATGGGAGCCCTTCCATAGCAATCGGTTGCTATGAGTATTGTGCAACACCCCCTTTTTGGACCGTTGATAAATTGAATAGATGGCTGCGATTAACTTTTCTATTTGATAAGCCGGTACAGGTTATTGTGTCTAATTATTTACCTGTACTGGCTTCTATTTTAATAAGGGAGGCCCACGTAAAATTAACTTGTCAGTATATTTATAAAAAATGAATATTTATTATTAAAATAATTCGGTCGGAAGAGCTTGTACCGGCTTACACATATTTTTTTTAATTTTTTTATTTCTCCATTATATGTCATGACTCAGCACATTAAAATGGAATAAAAAATAAAATAAATTCTGGCCGGAAGAGCTTGTACCGGCTTACACATATTTTTTTTAATTTGTTTTATTTCTTCATTATATGTCATGACTCAGCACATTAAAATGGAATAAAAAAATAAAATAAATTTCGACCGGTACAGGCTGATACGGCCAACATTAAAATAATAAAAAAAATTACGGCGGGTACAGACTGATACGGCTGGTATTAAAATAATATTAAAATGTCGGCCGGTACAGGCTGATACGGCTTGCAATAAAAAATTGAAAAAAATAGCCGGCCGGTACACCTTGTGACGGCTGACAATAAAAAATTGAAAAAAAAATTTTATTCAAGCAATTCGCTGCTAAACAGATTTGAACTCGCAACCTCAAACTCCATACACTCGTCATATGACCACCCGAGCACCACGGGCCTAGCTGTTAATTTCAACTACGGATATATCTTTATATTAAAACTTCACCATCCCCTAAAATCTATATTCTTGCATTATTATTATATGACGATTTATTATTATTAATAAGTCTATATAATACATATGGGGGTTTTGTATTTAGAAATAAGTTAATATCTATATTTATTATTATCCCCTTTAATATTTTTTCTTATTTTTGTAATAATATCAATAAAAGGATTATTAATATATTAAAAAAAATATCATTCTTTAATAAAATATAAATAATGATTTTATATTCATGTATTACTATTATTATTATATTCATATATTACTATTATTAAAAATAATATTAATAGTGATTTTTAATATTAATATAAATAATGTAATTATTAATATTAGTCCGAATAAAAATATCCATACAGTTCAACAAAATAGATAAATTTTTTTCGTATTAATAATATAAAGTGGTTTTATGTGATTCAATAATATTCATATTACTAAGTTATGAATTTGAAAATCCTATAAAGTTCAACCAAATAACATTCTTATTAATTAATATGTACATTAGATAACGTTGGATAAGTTCTATATCTCAGAACCCGGAAGTAATCTTGCGGATTTCTTGTAGAGCTCCCATGCGACGCGGTAATGAAAGACTGTGACATCTTCCAAGGACCACTTTTCTTCAGAAATATTACCATTGGCCCTAACGAAACAGTCAACATACTTGCATACAAAAATGCCACAGTCTGAGTTGTTGTGTTATTTCGGTCGAATCTTTAAGGTCTGTACAGTAGGATTACCGCTAGGCCACTCATGCATCGGATTACCATTTTGCAAACAAAATGGTATCAAATGTACCTGCATGTACAAAGTAGTTGGTTAATAATTTTTTAATATTAAAGGACATTATAAAATTAAAATATTTTAAAACTAAACATACCGCAACTTTAACGAATTCTGAGTACATTTCATGTAACTTAATATACTTAGTGTCATTGTGGTGCGGGTCAATTATGGTAACCATCCAATCTTCAACTGCGAATACGAACAAGACAAAATGGCGTTGATTGGTACTACGCACCGACATGAATATGTATTTGCATTCGTGTAAAGGTGGACCAACATCTTAGTTAACATACAGATCGCAAAAACTCCATGCAGTATTCACGTTAGTGCAGGGCACATAGCTCTGCCCAAGATACATGAAGAATGAATTCATGAAACCAAATTGGGACCACCTTTATATTCCCCGCGACCTGTAGTATTCCTCTCTGTCTCGTAGCAACAACATATAAGCATCGATGACATGCTCGAATATCCAACTCCCAAGCCCTAAGGATTGCACTACATTGTGTTCTAATTCATATAACTGGCGCGGATGTGATAAAGGATATAAATCCCCTTCTGGTGCCACCACGTTTCCAAATATATGTTTATTTACAAATGTCTCCTTCCAATCTTTAAGTCTTTTGGATAAGGACCCTTTTGGTCCATAAGAGATGTGGTCTCCCGCATCTTGTACCTGATTGAGACCCAAATGTACATTATTATTATTATATAGCAATAATAATTAAAACCATCACTATTAACATAACTATATATTCCTTTTGTGAACAAGATCCCTTGGCGTCAGAAAGTCCCGCAAATGAAGAGTTGGTTGGATTGTAACACTCCTCATAGGTTTGGAAGGTTGGAATGTAACACTCCTCGTAGGCTTGGGTGGTGGGAATGGAGCTCTCCTTGATTACTTGTGGGGTGGGTATGTAGCTCTCTTGTACAACATAATCAGTTTGTTTTCCAAGCCCTTCATTGAGTTGTGTGTATTGGGACTATGGTCCAAAATTTGTGGAACCCCCTGTCGAGGTATTTGTTTACCTCTTGCTTCGAAGTCGTATAGGGCGTATTGGAAATCCCAATTATTTTTTTGCAGAACCAACTCGGGAGGCAGCTGAGTAAGTACTGAAAAATTATCAAGTAACGACTTTGCACTCTCAACCTGTCATGTAAGATAAACACAAACAAATATTATTAACAATAAATATGAATAAATATAATATTAGGTATTTACTCCAATACATGATTTATTAAAGAAGAATATAATTTTATACCATTTAAATAAGGTGCTGTTGGTTGTAAATGGCCCGAGGCTCATAACAACTGTCGTGGTCATTTGCCTATCGAGGTCGGTGGATTTTCCAACGTGTAATTTTCATATACCATACCATGTAATCATCTATTGGGACATAATCAGAAATTTTAGTTTGTTGTCCTTCGAGATGATCCATGTATGCCTCCCACATCGAAATATATTCCCCTCTCAAGGCCATGCAATCCTCGACATCAATAAATTTAAACTGTTTCTCCTTCCTAAGGTCACCGTGGTTTTTGGCTATTGATGGTATGCATTGCATGAACCCGAACTGTCTCATCACACAATCCGGCATCTGAAATTCCACATTATCAAAGTGGATCAAGGGGACCCCACCAGATCCCAATAACATGCCTTCAAAATTAAATCCACTGATATCATCATCCCACATTATGTAAGGCTGCCAAACCACATCCCACATAAACTTAATATCTAACTCCCGTCGGTAAAATGACAAATGGTGATGGGGATTCTCACGTCTGCCAGGGTAACTGTGGGCTCCAAAATAGGACCATGCTAAAGCCCTAGGTAACCATAAGGATGATTGTGGCCAAGGGTTTGGCTTTCCAATACTTACACGCTCATAAGCCCAAATTTATAACAATGTAACACAACCATTAATGTATTTAACTCCTTTCCTAGTAGCAGTATATAAAGATCTGTACAAATATGTTAACACTGTCGCGCCCCAAGAGTAAGTTACACAATCTTCAGCGTTGGTAATAAAAGACATATATCGTGGGTGCACACTATTTCTATTCCTATTAGGGAATAATATTGCCCCACACAACCACAACATGTATGCCTTTGTGTGTCGCCCTACAACAACTTTACTTGCATTCTCGGGACATTTATTAAAATGTTCGTGCAACCACACTAATGAAATTGCACAGCGTTTTTTTGAACTAAAATATTCACCAGCTAATTTATCTCCAAAACAATCCCTAAAATAATTCAAATTGGTGATAGTAAGGGGACCCGTTAAGGCTTTCCCACCACCGGTAACCCAAAAATAAAGTGAACATCCTCTAACGTGATTGTTATTTCTCCACAGTTTAAATGAAAAGTATTGGTCTCCGGGCGCCATCTCTCGACTAAGGCAGATATCAAACCAAGATCAGTTTGATGTATAACACCTTGATAACTAAATACTCCAAATCCACATTTATCTAAAAGGATTTTTTGTTCTTTTGTCAAAGCCCACTAATTATATTTCTGATCAGTATATTGACTGGAGCTGAGTTTTCCCCTATCTCTCCCATGATATATGTCATCTGATACATGATCTTGTTGATCATGCAGAACACTTCGATCAATTGGCCCATATTCCTAACTATCCATCTTTTACCTAAAAAAATACATCAATTCCATATTAGTATTAAGATGCACGACAAAATGAAGTTGAAAGTAACATGCTGCAAAATGACAGTAATAACAATACACACTAACATGCAATAAAAACTGAACAACATGCATGTAATAATAACATGCATGTATATAATGTTATAATATTAACATGCATTAAAAACTAGTAAAAACAAAAACTATTAAAAACAAAAACAATAAGAAGAAAAATAAATTAAAACAATAAGTGAACAATTGAGTACACTGGAATAAAATAAAAACAATAAATGAAAAATAATAATAAAATAAATACTTATCAATGCATGCTATGCTGCAAAAGTTTTTTTTTCGACCGGTACAGCTTAAACCGGCTTAACTTTTTAATTTTTTTTTTATCTTCTTTTCTCCATTGTATAATGATGACTCAGCAAATTAAAATAAAAAAATAAATAAAAAAGCATCCGCCGGTACAGCTTCATCCGTCTTGATTGAGTACACTGTAATAAGTTTTTTTCATTTATATAATGTAATAATATTATTTTACTATTATATGAAAATAATAACAACAACAGAAACTATTAAAAACTGAACAAATAAAAATAAATAAAAACTTACTTGTTGAAGTTTTTTGCTCCTCTCTTCCGAAATACTCCCTCTCACCACTCTCTGTTACTGTAATTTTATCTAGTTATATACTAAACTTTAAGTTGAACAATGTGTGTTCTCAATAGATCACTATAGATGGTTAAATAAGCTCATGCAAACCGGTACATGAAATACATTTAGGACCAAATTCAAACACTGATACTGTTGTTTAATTCAGATTTTTAGTTTACCGAGCTTGTAGGTGTTCTTTCCCGAGGTGATGTTGCAGAAAAAGTGGTCAAAAACATCTGGGAATATATATTATTAATAAATTGTTACGGCCGGTACAGGCTTAACCGGCTGGGAATATATATTATTAATAAATTGTGTCGGTCGGTAGAGGCTATAACGGCTGGAAAAATAAAAAATATATATTATTAATAAAAACCGTTCGGCCGGTAGAGGCTGTATCGGCTGGGAATAAAACAAATTTTCGTTGCTAGCTAGACTCGAACCTGCGACTTCAAGCTCCAAACATTCGTCATATGACCACCCGAGCACCACGGGCCTAGTTGTCATATCAGACCTTGGATTTGTATATATCTTAAACCATTCCATCTCCCCCCAAATTAAATTTCTCAATATTTTATTATACTTATTCGATTATTATTATTATTCTATTATTATTACGAATTGAGTATAAAGTCGTTCCATATTCTAGCGGCTTATGTACTTTTAATTATTTTATTATCATTATTATTATTATTATTATTACAGATATAAACAATGTCTGGTGAATAAGTAGTCAAACATAATAATACAACACTATGGGAATAGAAAAAACTGACATTGATTATATGGGAAATGTACATTAGTTTGACTTCTTGAGCATTAACCGCGACAAGCTGTACCGGCTGGTCTTTTTACCTTTAAATATTATCTAGGAATCTGTTATTTTCTCATGTTTATTCTGAGCACCCATCTTCTTATCCTTCCATAGAATTTGTTCTCTGATATTATTTTCTCTTTTCTCCTCTACTCATAATTTATTTCATCTGGTTGCCCACTTTCACTTCAGAAAATCAAGTTGAAGTTCCGATCGAGTAAAATTTATCACTATTATTCACAAGTAAGTTTTTCAAAATGTCATATAATACATCTGAATTTGTTAGTGAAGTTAAAAGTAATAAATTTGATATTGTTCCGTACGTTGGTCAATTATTTTGTACGTTGGAAGAGGTTGAATATTTTTATAGATCATATGCTCGAAAAAATGGATTTGATATTAGAATTGCAACTAGTCATAAACATGCTAATACGAATGATATCAGATCTAGACAGTGTGTATGTAAGAAAGCTGGTACACCAATTGTTGGCAAGAGTTTACCTGATGATGAAGATAGTTGTAATAAAATAACTAGACAGAGAGACTCTATAGGACGAACAATGTGCAAAGCTAGAATATATGTAAGACCCCGAATTTTATGAAATAAAAGTATTCAATTTTTCTTATAATTTCTATTCAGTAAATGGTTAAATTGATAAAAGTTAAAGTTAAGGGTGGTATATGAAATTTTTTCAAAATACGCAAGTGGTTATAAAATATTCATTGTTGTCGGGGAATATTCGTTTGGTCGTGGAATATTCGTACTGTCGGGGAATATTCGTATGACGGCGCAGCCATGCGTGGGCCCCATAACGGAAAGCGATTGGAGGAAGAAAACGACAAATATAAGTTGTTTAAAAATAACGGCGTAGTTGTTACCGTTTACACTGTTGGAATACCCGGTGGTTAAAATACAGTAATACGCGTTGTTGCACAGTAGCACACGGTATTGCACAATATTTTGAATTATTGATTCATACGTAAGAAAGCACTACTCAATAATTGTTACAGTAATTACTATTCAATATTTTATTTTATTGATTCAATAATTGCTGCATTGATATTTTATATTATTGTTGTTTCAATAATTATCACTGTATAATATTTCTCATTATCAGATCAATAATTCGTGTTATTTGAATAATATTATTAGATAGCATTATTGGCAATGTCTAGAAAGTTCTGTCAAGGAGAGGTTTGGTCACCTAATTGCGCGCCAGTAAAGAGAAATTCTTATTGGAAAGCCCCCTCTATCCTGGGAACGGCCTGGTTGTCAGTATTGTGATTCTGTAATATTATTTTTGAATAATTAATTATTGATTATTATGATAAAGAAAATATTTATTTTATATGGATATAGATGGAGGAAAATTTTAATGTGACAATTGTTGAAAATTAATATTTTATCTTTTTCTGATAAAATAATTCATTTAAATATATTATTTTAATAATATATTGATGGTGATATTTTTATAATGAATGTGAGATATGAGTATATGAGGAGGAAGAGTATTTTGGTGGCATTAAATGATTAACACATGTTTTGGGTGTCGGTGGACCACAATTTTTGATCGAAAATTTATTATAGACTGTAAAATCGTCCGTTTGTGGATTTCAGTCAATTTCTGTTTGGAATTTGGAAAAACTTCTTTCTGTAAAGTTGTAGATAATTGAATTTCCTCTAAAAACTCGCGAGATTCGAATTTTCTAATAAAAGAGCTATTTATTGTGAATTATTGAAGTTCCGGAGTTCCGAAATAATTGATTTTTGGAAATTTTAATTATTTTATTTAAGAAAAACGTTTTTGTGGTTGTTGGCACATGGGTGGCTGATGTTTTTGACCAAAGATGGCTTTCAAAATTGGTTGGTGAAGGTTGGTGTGGAATAAGAAAAAGAAAATGATATTTTATTATTTTAGTCTCCTTTGGCGTTCTAGCATTTTCCTATAAATAGAGGACTAAGTTAGAGTTAAAAATCACACAAGAAATATAAGCTGTCTCTCTACTTCTCTCTCTATATATCAAGTGTATCTTGAGTGTTGCTATACGGTGCAAGTTCGTTCAGCGTTATTCCAGTCAGAAGTACTGCTCTTTTGAGGTAAGGGATAATAAGGGGTATTATTTTCTTCTTAAATAATATTTTTTCTTCAATATCATTATGCCGAAATATTGGTGAACTTTTTAATCAAATTTGAAACTTTTCATGTCGGGGTTACTATTCATGAGTTACTATTCACGAGTTACTATTCACGAGTACTATTCACGAAGCGTGATGATGTTTTTGTGAAATTTCTATCTTTTGGTGTCAGAGTTACTATTCACGTATACGGCACTATTTACGTATACGACACTATTCACGAATACGGCACTATTCATCGAAAAATGAAATTTCTTCTTTTTGTCCAAAATATCTATTTTGGCTACTATCTTTGATTGTATCCATGTTTTGACCGTTATTTTTGAGTTCTGCTTCAAAATCAGTTGTTACGAAGTATTATTGATCTGTTGTTTGATAGCCTTGACCCGTAGTGCGAAGATGAACAGGTGTTTAGATGAACATGACCAACTGATGAATATCTTTGGCCTGTAGTGCAAAGATGACTTGTTGATTATCTTTGGCCTGTAGTGCAAAGATGACTTGTTGTTGAATATCTTTGGCCTGTAGTGCAAAAATGACTTGTTGATGAATATCTTTGGCCTGTAGTGTAAAGATGACTTGTTGATTAATATCTTTGGCCTGTAGTACAAAGATGACTTGTTGATGAATATCTTTGGCCTGTAGTGCAAAGATGACTTGTTGATGAATATCTTTGGCCCGTAGTGCAAAGATGAACAGGTGTTTAGATGAACATGACTTGTTGATGAATATCTTTGGCTTGTAGTGCAAGATGAACAGGTGTTTAGATGAACATGACTTGTTGATGAATATCTTTGGCCTGTAGTGCAAAGATGACTTGTTGATGTATATCTTTGGTCGTTGTGCAAAGATGAATTTATTAGTATGATTGTGAACAGGAATTGTGATTTGGTATAACCAGGATCTTTGATGTTTTAGGTAAAGATAGGTGCTGAAAATTATCTTCGTCCTGGATGAGAAGAGGAATTTAGAACTACAATTATGATTATGAGTTATTCATATGATTGTGGACCAGAATTGTTGATTGATGTTACAAGGATAAAACATTGTTGGTGGATTTTTAACATGGAGAAGATAATAGACTTCATAGTCTATTTGACTCTTCTAATGGATTGCTTGTTCCGCTGCAACTATGGTTGAAATTTTTATCATCTACCATAGTTCTAAATCTCTGATTTATTATTGATGAAGGCTATTGATAATTTAATTATCTTTAGTCATGACATTCTTTACTGAGCTAGTTGTGCTCACCCTTTTGCTTCACAATTCCTTTCGGGTAATAAATGTGTAGCTGAGTCGAGCGGGGAATAACAAGGGAATAGAACGGTGGTCTATAGATGTTGAGGGTGAGGTGAATTCAACTTTGGAAGGGTGTTTTGTCATACAAGATGTCTAATGACATACAACCTCGAGTCATCATAAGTCAGGGATGTGCTCATCCACTTGCTGAGTATATTTACAAGCACTACCTATATAATCTTGGTGTTTGTTTGGAGTATAATACCCAATTAGAGACAGTGGAGATAATGATATGTCAAGAGAAGACTCGCCATTGGGAAGAATATGATAGTAATCTTCTCATTTTTCTTTGGGGTCTATTGGGTCAACCAAGGATAATTCTGTGGCCATATGATATCTATCATAACTTAGAAGCATGGTCTCCCATGTACGAAGGTTTCCTTGAGCACTTCCTAAAGATTTTAGTTTCTAAAATAGTTTTTGACTATACCTTTATGTAAGGTGTCACTGTGAGGTGCTGTCCACGATTGGAACATGAGGGTCACATTTGATATATATTTGTATACAAACTCCCAGTATATGTGTTGTTGCATTTTGCACGACAATTGTTGTAATAAAGTTGTAGTTGTTTTCTGTACCATGTATTTAGCGACTCAGAATGGGTTGGATTGAATGGACCTATTTTGGGGTTATTACAATATATGTTGTCCACAATAAGAAAGAAGACAATTGGCGTATAAATACTGTTGAATTAGAGCACAATCATCACTTAGTGACCCCCACCAAAGTAGATTTGATCGAGACTCACAGAAATATTACTCCTGTTGCAAGAAATTTAATTGACACTTTAAATAAGTTCGATATTGGTCCTAATAAGATGATGAATGTTTTGAGCACAATGGGAGGTGGGTTGCAAAATGTTCCTTTCTCTACTGCTAATGTTGAGAATGTGGTGCGAGATTTAAGGCGTGATTCTGTAGATGAAAATGATGCACAAGCTGCTGTCAATCATTTGAACAAACTTACATCCGGAAGTGCCAACAAATTTTTTTCCCGAGTGAAACCTGGTGAAAACAACCACATAGCTTGTATTTTGTGGGTTGACGCTCGATCAAGGTTTATATATCAACGGTTCGGAGACATTGTGACATTTGATAGTACATACTGGACAAATAAGTATGGCATGCCGTTTGTTCTATTTGCCGGGGTCAACCACCATTATCAGTCTATATTATTTGGATTTGCACTGTTACGAGACAAGACAGAGGACACTTTCGTTTGGGTATTATAGACATGGCTTGAAGCTATGGACTACAAGGCACCTACAACCATCATCACTGATCAAGACAGAGCCATAAGTAATGCTATTGCTACGGTACTTCCAACTAGTTATCATTTATTGTGTTCTTGGCATATTAGCAATAAATTTCCTGAAAAATTGCATCATGTTTATTATGAGCACCCATCGTTCAAAAATGATTTTAACAACTGTGTGTATAACTCCTTATCCATCGAGGAATTTGAAGAGCATTGGCATATTCTGATAAGTTCCTATGAATTGTATACTAATGAATGGCTTGGAAGTTTGTATGATGTACGACAAAAATGGATTCCAACATATACAAAGAGATATTTTGCCGCGGGAATGACTACCACTGGAAGAAGGGAGAACATGAATGCCTTTTTTGATGAGTATGTTAATGCATCAACAGGTATTCTATGTTTTGTACTGCAGAGTCAAAAGGCTGTAGAAAGATAGTTTATCAAGGAGAGGAAGGCAGACTACATAACAAAACATCGTAAAAGGATTATGGTACTCGGTTCATCTTTAGAAGTTCATGCTGCACAAGTGTACACAAAAGAGATGTTTAGACGTTTCCAACGTCAATTCGTCGATTCTATGAAATACAATGTTCATAAACTTAGTGAGTTGTGTTTCACTGATACTAAGGTTTATGCAGTGTATAATGCAGATGCAACCGATAGTGGTGGAAGATATAAAGAATTTGTCAACAATCGACAACTGGGAACGGTAACATGTAACTGCCAAATGTTTTCTCACTCTGGTGAATTATGCAGGCACATCTTGAGATATTTCATAGCAAAGAGTATTTCACAAATACCGACCGACATGATCCTTCATCGGTGGACAAGAGACGCGAACAAAAGCAATGGTTAAGACTTACTCTTTAACTCCACATCTGCTGACTTCGAACAAAATCAAGCAATGAGCTATAATCATTTGATGGGTGATTACCAGGAGTTAGCGAGCAAAGCGGCTTGCTCAGTCCGAGGTTACAAAACTGTTCTTAAACTGAATGCACGAGGAAAAGAGTTGGTTGACCAGTATGATCCGGATGAGAATATTACTGAACTGGCAGATGACGACATTGATTGCACAGTTGGAGATCCAAATCATGATATGGGATACGATAATGACGATAAAGATGCAAAGGTGGAAGAAGAAGAAGAGTTTTTGCCGCCTAATATTTCTCAAATAAAGGGCCGCAAAAAACAATCTAGATTCAAGAGTGCACTCGAGAAAATCATTCCTTCTAAGACTCATCGAAAATGTGCAATTTGTGGCTTTGAAACCGACCACGATAAGCGAAATCACTATTGAGTGCTAGGGATTCCTGAGCCAAAAAATAGGCGTCGGTTGTATTAATCATTCTATGTTTTTTTTATTTTATGAAAATGAACATGTAATAAATACTATTCCTTTTAATGTTATGCAGTACTAGTATTGGTATAATCTGTACTTCTAATATTGATAATCACATTATTATTATTATTATTATTATTATTATTATTATTATTATTATACTTCACTACTTTTATAAATTCGATAAGTAAATTAATTTCGTGAAATGACTTGAAAAATTATCATCATTACTTATTAGACTAATTGAACTAGTTTTATTAATAATAAAATCATTTCTTAATAATAAAATTATTGCTTAATATATAAAATCATTACTTATAATCATTGCTTAATAATAAAATTATTAATACTAATAATGCAAGATTTATAATGATCATTATTTATATTTTATTAAAGAAAAAATATTAAAGGGGATAATAATAAATATAGATATTAACTTATTTCTAAATAAAAAACCCCCATATGTATTATATAGACTTATTAATAATAATAAATCATAATATAATAATAATGCAAGAATATAGATTTTGGGGGATGGTGAAATTTTAATATAAAGATATATCCTTGGTTGAAATTAACAGCTAGGCCTGTGGTGCTCGGGTGGTCATATGACGAGTGTATGGAGTTTGAGGTTGCGAGTTCGAATCTGTTTAGCAGCGAATTGCTTGAATAAAATCATTTTTTTCAATTTTTTATTGTCAGCCGTGATAAGCTGTACCAGCCGGCTATTTTTTTTAATTTTTTATTGCAAGCCGTATCAGCCTGTATCGGCCGGCATTTTAATATTATTTTAATGCCAGCCATATCAGCCTGTACCGACCGTAATTTTTTTATTATTTTAATGATGGCCGTATCAGCCTGTACCGGCCGGAATTTATTTTATTTTTTTATTCCATTTTAATGTGCTGAGTCATGACATATAATGGAGAAATAAAAAAATTTAAAAAAATATGTGTAAGCCGGTACAAGCTCTTCCGGCCGAAATTTATTTTATTTTTTTATTCCATTTTAATGTGCTGAGTCATGACATATAATGGAGAAATAAAAAAATTAAAAAAACATGTGTAAGCCGGTAGAAGCTCTTCTGGCCGGATTATTTTAATAATAAATATTCATTTTTTATAAATATAGTGACAAGTTAATTTTACGTGGGCCTCCCTTATTAAAATAGAAGCCGGTACAGGTAAATAATTAGGCACAATAACCTGTGCCGGCTTATCAAATAGAAAAGTTAATCGCAGCCATCTATTCAATTTATCAACGGTCCAAAAAGGGGGTGTTGTACAGTACTCATAACAACCGGTTTCTATGAAATGGCTCCCTATATATATATATATATCAACATATGTTTAACTACAATGATTATCCAAGTGGGGACACTTGTGTAACCATAATTACAAATTAACGAACAGAATATATATATCTGAATTATCATATACTAACATGTTGATAAATAATGATCGGATATAGAATATATCACAATAGGGTTAATAATATAGCATAATAATAATATAATTCTGAAACTTCTTACTCATGTCCATTGCATAAAGGAAATGCAAAGGTAAGATACTTGCCTGATGCGCTGCTTACAGTTCGTAACTTAGTTCTATCTTTATATAACACCTATCAGTAATAAGATCATTTGATCGATTAGAATAACATACTATAACACATAACACTGCTTATTGCAGTCAGTACATAACCTAATCACATTGTCACATATGTTCCACAACCATTGAATCACAAATAAACACATATCTAATCAAATTATCTAAGTCCTTATCAATTTCTGAAACATATCGGTGTACCGACGGCTTTATCGAGTAATTATCGAGTCTAAGACTCTATCCGGTAGTTTAATATATGTAAGTATAGCTGTGAGTCGCCAAATACACGGTACAGAATACAAATACAATCTTTAATATACAACAAGATAGCTGTGAGTTTTAATACAAATAATGTCTTCTAGACAATATCCACTCTTAGAATAAGTCCTCAATACATTTATTATCACACTATTTAATAGAATAGTGAGAACTACTAATACTATCATCTGGTCCATCACTCCGTTCCCCGACTCGTCCCAGCTATATTTTCATTTCCTGAAGAGAACGGTGAAAGAAAGGGTGAGCTCAACTAGCCCAATAAGAAATATTATGATTAAGACAATGTAGAATAAATTATCATTAACCTTCAACAGTGTTAAACTAATAAAATATAACAAACATCAAGTTTAACTGTAGCGGAACAAGCAATCCATTAGAAGAGTCAAGTAGAGAATAAAATCTTCTATCTTCTATGATTTAAAAGGTTTTTCATGACTTTTATCGCTGGGACTCAGCTTAATAAATAATCCACATCATCGAATCACCCCTGCACTACGGCTAAGGATATTCTTTAGTATCACCACCACAAATTATCCATGCACTACGGACCAAGGAAATTTGTGTATTCATCAATGATCATGATTATGCCAACAACTATCCATCAATGCACTACTACCAATGAGGACTTTTTCCACATCATTTGTAACATTACGGTCATGATTACACCGAATAATCCCTGGTCATAATCATTCCAAGTCCATCTATGCACTACAGGCCACAGATGATTTTCAACATAATATAAACATGAGGATGATGACAATGATATAAGAATTCAATAAAACAAGTTCAAGAATTAATTTATCCATGAACCAATAACGTCCAAATTGTCAACATGATATTGCTTTGTAGAGTAAAATTCAAGAATGCTCAGAAGAATATTTCCATGAAAAGTTACTGGATGAAGCGCAAATATCAAGGATATTCCACTAATTTCATGGAGTATAGAAATCAAAACTTTAACCAACTAAGTATAATAACGAATGAAATAACAAAAGAAATCACCATGCATGTGATACTTCACATAGACAGGTTATTCCAACAGATTAATAAGTAACGGAACCAGGTCAGGCGAAATTCGCACCGACAGGATGTTCCAACAGAATAATAAAGATGGAACCAGGTCCGGCTTAATCGCACAGACAGGATATTATAACAGAATAATAATAAAGATGGAACTAGGTCCGACGTAAATGCACAGATAGAATATTTCAACAGAATAATAATAAAGACAGAACCAGGTCCAGCGTAAATACACAGACAAGATATTCCAACAGAATGATAATAAAGACGAAATATTAGAAGAATGTTACCAAGTATAGGGTAGTCCGCGTATACTGGTTATTCCAGTAGAATAATAAAGAATGGAATAACAGAAGTTCTCTTCATGAATACAAAAGAAATAATACCCCTTACGAGTACAACAAATAATATCCATTACCATAAAAGAAACTGAATATAAGAGTAGGGAAGGAGTAGAATACTTTTCTATAGCTTCTTTATAATTTCTCTCTCTAGAGTTTCAGTGAATTCGTAAGAAATAATGAAGGAATAAGCTTCTATTTATAGAAAAATAGACTGCATAGTAACTAACTCATGAACGGTTGAGATTGATTTACTTTAATCTGACGGTCCATATTTAAAGAAAAATCTTTTAAATAAAATATAATATATTCTATTTATAATCTAATAAAACGAATAACTTTATAAAAGATTTTACTATGCAAATAATATGCAGGCACTATACAAACACTATACATAATAAAATATAATATATTCTAATTATTGTCTAATAAAATAGATAACTTTATAAAAGTATTCTGTTTTATATAAAAAGATTTTACTATTAGCTTAATAAAACGAATAACTTTATAAAAGTATTCTGTTTTATTACATTAATAATACCAATAAAACAAAACTGAGTGACTTATCACATAAGCATCAATAATCAATACCGTGTGCTACTATTCAACTACGCGTATTACTGTACTTTTAACACCGGGTGTTTCAACAGTTAACGGTAAAACTTTCGCCGTTATTTTCATAAAGTATTTTTGTCGTTTTCTTAATCCGACAATAATTCCGTTGTGGGGTCCACCAATGATTGTGTCGTTGTACGAATATTCCCTGTTAAAATGAATATTCCCCGATCAATCAAATATTATATAACAACTTGTGTACTTTGCAAAATTTATAAATATTAACCACAACTATAACATTTTATCAAATTCATTCCATAATATTCAAAAATGATATTTATAGAAAATTCATCTTTATTCATAAAAGTTGGGGTCTTACATTTATAATAACTCAAAATACTTTTAAAGTATTAATATTACACTTAAATAATTTTTAAAAGAATTAAAATCATTTTTAAATAATTAACATTAATATTAAAGTATTAATGTATTATCTATCAAAATATTAAAAGTCATTAATTATAACTTAAAATAGTTTTTTTTAATTCATTAATATTCTTATTAAATGATTTTTAAATAAATAAAACAATTTTTAAACTACTTATTTAATATAATTGTTAAATAAACTTAATATCATTTATTATTAAATTAATATCATTAATATTAAATTATTAATGAAATTATCCTTTAAATATTAAAAGTTATATTTTATAACTTAAAATATCTTTAAACACTTTATTTTTATTTTAAATGATTTTTATAATATTAAAATCAGTTTTAAACTAATTTATTTGATATAATTATTAAATAATTCTAATATCATTAATAGTAAATAATTAATGAAATTTACCTTTAAATATCGAAAGTTATATTTTATAACTTAAAATATTTTTAAACTATTTATTTTTATTTAAGATGATTTTTCTAATGATAAAATCATTTTTAAACTAATTTATTTACTATAATTATTAAATGAATCTGATATTATTAATATTAAAATATTAATATTTTTCATGACAAAAGATCAAAAGTTATATTTTATAACTTAAAATACCTTTAAAACCTTAAATCATTTTTCTATAATTTTTAAATCATTAATTCTATTTTTTTATAATTTATTTAATATATTCAATAATTAACTTGATTATCATTAATATTAATTAATTAATTAAATTAATCACAAAATATTAAAAGTTATCAAAAATAAATTTAATTATTTTCTTATACCATAATATAATTTTAAATGATTTTTCAAGTATTAAAATCATTTTTAAATAATTTATTTAATATTATAATTAATTAAACTAATTACCTTTAATATTTCAAAAATATTAAATATTTAAGAAATATATTCAAAATAATTAAAAACTAATTTTTTTGATTTTAAAATAATTTTTAAAACCATTTTTGTAATTTTTAGAATATTTTTTTTATTTTTAATCATTTTTCTGAAATTTAGAAATTAAAAAAAATTAAAACTGTCGATGTAGCTTTTAGCGACGCTTTCTGTCGCTGTTGGTGTTCTTGAGCTCAAGAACACTGACAGCTTCGTGTTCGAGGTCCCTAGTTTGACAACTTGTTAAACTCGATTCTCGTATTTCATGCCCCATCTAAAACTTACATATTGTAGTGTTAATGTAACTCTACAAGTTTCAATAATTAGTTGGATCATAAAACAATGTAACCAGACGATCTTTGCCATCAAACTACCTGTCAGACGGTTTCTGGGTTTTCCCGTAAACCCAACAGTTCGTATAAGTACTTTCTAAGTCATTTTAACCTACGTTATAGTCATGATTTTGATGGAATGATGGTTCAAACTAGTAGTATACATGACAAGGAACAACAACATATTAAGATCACATTTCAATAACATCTAAAACACCAGATATAGGTCGGTCAAAGGCTTTCAGAAATTAGGCTCTTCACGTTTCTGGAAATTTCCCAGAAAAGCAATCGTGATCATTCCAGCCACTTTGACCATCGACACAATCCATTATATTTATTTTATAAGTGACATAAAGGCATAACTTTATACTTCATCTAGCAGGCTACAATAATCATGCAACAAAATCAACAAACAACAACATATCTGACAGATCTAGGCCTTCAAAGATTTTGTCAAACGCTGAAAATCACTTTCTGGGTTACCCAGATTTAACTTGGTCATCCTCGGTCAACGACCTTTGACCATCAATAACTTTCAATATAAATCAGTTCTGACCCTGATTCGAGTTCCAGAGGAAAGAACTCATAACATACTTCAAGATCAAACACTTAAACAACATCAAAAAATAAACAGGTAGAGATCTAAGGCCACTGACATTCACTGTCAGAACACAAAATAATTTTTTTCTAGAATTTTAAAAACTTCAAATCTAAGCACTTTGATGTTATGGATCTGGGATCTAACAACCCATATCACTAAATAACATCTTATTACACAACATTACACAACAAACAACAAGATCTAACAGAGGATCAAGGGTCGAATTTTTCAACTAGGGTTTATACCTTTATGCTTTGATTTCTGGAATTTGAGCTTCTGATTTGTTTTGTCTGATGGTGGGGCTCGGTTTTGGGACTAGTATGCTAAGAAATTTTGGAGGTGTTATAGAAAGAAGCTCAAGGTTGAGATTTTGGCAAAAATAAGTGAGCCAAATGATTTTTTTTCTCTCCAATCTATATATATGTGACTTGCAATGTAGTGGGCTGAGATATGGACTGATTTCTGGAATTATGGAGCACATGGGGTGGTTATGTTAGTTCACCAATGTGACGCCCCCAAAATTAGGTATACATCACTCATCTTGAGTCGCCAGATACATGGTACAAAATTCAAATATAACTTACTAATACAACTGTCGTGTACAATACGACAAAACATAACTGTGAGTTTGAATACAGTTATTGTCTACTAGAGATCATACAAACTCAAAAGGTGTCCTCAATACAATTATTGTCACACTATTTAACAGAATGGTGAGGACTACTATTACTATTCTCTGGTCCATCACTCCGTTCCCCGACTCGTCCCAGCTATATTCTCATTTCCTGAAGAGAACAGTGAAAGAAAGGGTGAGCTCAACTAGCCCAGTAAGAAATATTATGACTAAGATAATGCAGAATAAATTATCATTAGCCTTCAACAGTGTTAAACTGATAAAATACAATAACCATCAAGTTTAACTGCAGCGGAACCAGCAATAAATTAAAAGAGTCAAGTAGAAAATAAAAACTACTATCTTTTATGATTTAAAAGGTTTTTCATCATCGTTATAGCTGAGACTCAGCTTAATAAATATTCCACATCATCGAATCACCCCCGTACTACGGCCAAGGATATTCTTTAGTATCACGACCACAATTATTCATGCACTACGGCCAAGAATATTTGTGTATTCATTAATGGTCATGATCATGCCAACAACTGTCCATCAATGCACTACGGGCCAATGAGGATTTTTTAATTTTTACATCACTTGTAATATTACGGTCATGATTACACCGAATAATCCCTGGTCATAATCATACCAAGTCCATCTATGCACTAGAGGCCACAGATGACTTTCAACAAAATATAAACATGAGGATGATGACAGTGATATAAGAATTCAATAAAACAAGTTCAAGAATTATTTTATCCAGGAATTATTAACGTCAAAATTTGTCAACACGATACTGTTTTGTGGTGTAAAATTCAAGAATGATCAGAAGAAGATTTCCATGAAAGGATACTGGATGAAGCGCAAATATTAAGGATATTCCACTAATTTCATGGAGTATAGAAGTCAAAGTTTTAACCAACTGAGTATAATAAAGAATGAGATAACAAAAGAAATCACCATGCATGCGATAGACCGCACAAGTAGGTTATTCCAACAGAATAATAAATAACGGAACCAGGTACGGCGTAAAACGCACAGACAGGATATTCCAACAGAATAATAAAGAATGGAACTAGGTCCGGTGTAAAACACACAGACAGGATATTCCAACAGAATAATAAAGAATGGAACCAGGTCCGGTGTAAAACACACAGACAGGATATTCCGACAGAATAATAAATAATGGAACCAGGTCCAGTGTAAAACACACAGACAGGATGTTCCAACAGAATAATAAATAATGGAACCAGGTTCGGTGTAAAACACACAGACAGGATGTTCCAACAGAATAATAAATAATGGAACCAGGTCCGGTGTAAAACACACAGACAGGATGTTCCAACAGAATAATAGAAGAATATCACCAAGTATAGGGTAAACCGCGTATACAGGTTATTCCAACAGAATAATAATGAATGTAATAACATAAGGATTTCACCAAGTATAGGGAATACCGCGTATACAGGTCATGTATAGGGTATGCCACTGTTACAGGTTATTCCAACAGAATAACAAAGAATGGAATAACATAAGTTCTCTTCAAGAAGAAAGAATAACACCCCTTACTTTATTTAGGAGATTGAATACTGCAGTAGTGTAGTAACCGAATACTCTTCTTCTTTCTCTGTTATTCTCTCTATACTTTCTCTCTCTATAGCTTGAGCGAATTCGTGAAAAATAATGAAGCCCTAGGCCTCTATTTATAGAAGATTTATTACTATTGACGAAGGTAATTACTATTTACGAAGGTAATTACTATTTATGAATAAGACTCTTAGATGATGACATATGGCCCCCCATAAATAATTCAACTTACCACAAACGTCTAATAATAGACTCTTTATATACATCAAGGATTGAATAAAAATTACCAGAAATCATTTTATTTTTAATCAACACATAATTAATCTTTCAACAATTATTAATCATTTATAACTTGTCGTCTCAATTATTGTTTAAATAATATAACATATTATACAGATGATACTGTGACAATAATTGAATCAATAATATAAGAGATATGATGCAGCAATTACTGTAGCAATAATTGAGTATAGCTGAGTGACTTCTCACGTAAGCATCAATAATCAATACCGTGTGCTACTATGCAACAACGCGTATGACTGTACTTTTACTACCGAGTAGTTCAACAGTTTTAACGGTAACACCTCCGCCGTTATTTTATAGAAAGATAATTTTTTCGTTTTCTAACTACAACAATACTTCCGTTGTGGGGTCCACCAATGATTGTGCCGTCGTACGAATATTCTCCGACAAAATGAATATTCCCCGACCAAACGAATATTTTATAACAACTTGCGTACTTTGCAAAATTTATAAATATTACCCACAACTATATATTTTATCAAATTTATTCCATAATATTCAAAAATAATAATTATGAAAATTCATCTTTATTTATAAAAACTGGGGTCTTACAACCTCCCCTTCTTATGAAATTTTGCCCTCGAAATTAGGGTACGTACCTGGTGTGTCAAAAAGGTAAGGATACTTTGATTTCATTTCAGATTCTAACTCCCAAGTCATTTCCTCAACATCGTGGTTTCTCCACAAAACTTTGACTTGAGGTATAACCTTGGAGCGTAGAATATGTTCCTTCTTATCCAAGATTTGAACAGGAATCTCTTCATACGTCAAATCTTCTGCTATTTCGTCCAGTTCTAACTCAATAATGTGGTTCGGGTCTTTCACATATTTTCGTAACATGGATATGTGAAAAACGTTATGAACACGAGACATACTTGGCGGTAAAGCGAGTCTATAGGCCACAGTTCCTATTCGATCGAGGATTAAAAATGGACCGATGAATCGAGGATTGAGTTTTCCTCTCTTTCCAAATCTTGTAACTCCTTTCCATGGAGTAACACGTAACAACACATGATCTCCTATATTGAATTCCACGTCATTTCGATGAAGATCAACATAACTCTTTTGTCGACTTTGTGAGGTTTTTATACGTTGTCGGATCGTTTGAATCTTTTTCGTAGTCATACGTACCAACTCTGGTCCCAACAATGTTGCTTCACCCACCTCATCCCAGCATACTGGAGAACGACACTTTTTTCCATACAACGCTTCGAATGGAGCCATGCCAATACTTGCTTGATAACTGTTGTTATAGGAAAACTCCACCAATTGTAAGAACTTGTCCCAACTTCCCTTGAAATCAAGGACACAGAGTCTTAATAGATCTTCAAGAGTTTGAATAGTCCTCTCTGACTGTCCGTCCGTCTGAGGATGATATGCCGAGCTAAATCGTAAGTATGTGCCCATAGTTTTTTGCAAACTAACCCAAAATCGTGAAGTAAATCTTGGGTCTCGATCAGAAACTATGGATACCGGCATACCATGTAGTCTTACAATCTCGTTTATGTACATACGAGCAAGACGTTCAAGTGTATAAGTTTTTTGTATCGGTAAGAAATGAGCAGACTTGGTCAATCTATCAACAATAACCCAAATCGCATCTATGCCTTGAGAAACCTTAGGAAGACCGGTAACGAAATCCATGGTAATGTGCTCCCACTTCCATTCTGGAATTTCAAGTGGTTGCAATGGACCTTTTGGTACTTGATGCTCCGCTTTAACTCGTTGACAAGTTAGACACCTTGAGATAAACAACGCTATCTCTCTCTTCATATTGCTCCACCAAAATGTATGACGAATATCATGATACATTTTGGTACTCCCATGATGGATTGCAAACGGTGTATTGTGCGCCTCCATCATGATTTTATACTTTAAATCAGGGTCGTTAGGAACACAAAGTCTGGAGTTGACTCGAAGTATTCCCTCTTCATCGATTCTTGCTTCCGGCATAGCACCTTCTTGCACTTTCTTCCTCATACGCATCAGCTCCAGGTCTGTAGCTTGAGTAGCTTTAACTTTATCGATTAAAGTCGGTTCTACTCGTATATTTGCCATCATCACATGCGTCCCTGGAGTCTTTAACTCTATCCCCATCCTTTGCAAGTCACACAAAATAGGCCCTTGCGTTGACAATATCGCACTCGTACTTGCATGTGATCTTCTACTCAATGCGTCAGCTACCACGTTTGCTTTTCCAGGATGGTATTGGATGGTATGATCATAATCTTTCAACAGTTCAAGCCAACGTCATTGTCGCATATTGAGTTCCTTTTGAGTGAAGAAATATTTGAGGCTTTTATGATCCGTAAAGATCTCCACTTTCTCCCAATACAAGTAATGCCTCCAAATTTTAAGTGCAAAGACAACAGCTGCCAACTCTAGATCATGAGTAGGATAATTCTTCTCATATTCTTTGAGTTGTCGCGAGGCATAGGCTATGACTTTTCCATGTTGCATGAGAACACATCCCAGCCCTTTGCCCGAAGCATCACTGTAGATGACAAATCCCTCCGAGCCAGATGGTATTGTCAGTACAGGTGCTGAAATGAGTCTCCTCTTGAGTTCTTGAAAACTCTTCTCATATTCTTCGCTCCAACCGAACTTTGTATCTTTCCGAGTCAGCTGGGTTAATGGAGTAGCGATTCGAGAAAATCCTTCCACGAATCTCCGATAATAACCAGCTAAACCGAGAAAGCTACGTACTTCGATCACTGATTTAGGTTGCTCCCAGATTTGAATAGCTTCAATCTTTGCTGGGTCAACAGATATTCCATGACTTGATACCACGTGCCCAAGGAATGCTACTTCCTCAAGCCAGAACTCGCATTTTTTTAACTTAGCATAAAGCTTATATTCACGAAGCTTTTGGAGTGTCAGCCTCAAGTGTTGCTCATGATCTTCACGGCTTTTGGAATAAATAAGGATGTCATCAATAAAGACGACCACAAAGTGATCCAAATATTCCTTGAATACTAGGTTCATCATATCCATGAAGGCAGCAGGAGCATTAGTCAATCCAAAGGACATGACTAGGAATTCATAATGCCCGTACCGAGTTCTGAAAGCCGTCTTTGGAATGTCATCGGTTCTAATCTTCAATTGGTGATACCCGGAACGAAGATCAATCTTTGAAAAGAATTTGGCTCCTTACAACTGGTCAAATAGATCATCAATTTGTGGCAATGGATACCTATTTTTGATGGTGACATGATTCAACTCCCGATAATCAATACAAAGTCGCATACTCCCATCTTTCTTATTCACGAATAGAACAGGAGCACCCCAAGGAGAAGTACTAGGACGAATAAAGCCAATGTCTAACAATTCCTGCAGTTGGGTTTTTAACTTCTGAAGTTCAATAGGAGCCATTCGATATGGGGCTTTAGAAATGGGTTTTGTACCGGGTTCAAGGTCGATACAAAATTCAATCTCACGCTCTGGGGGTAGGCCAGGATGTTTTTCGGGGAATACGTCAGGAAATTCATTAACAATAGAAATATCGTTCAAAACTGACGTATTTTTTGTTTAAATCTGTGACATGAGCTAAGAAAGCTTGACATCCGTTTTTCAATAAACGAATAGCTTTATGGTTTGAGATGACCGTGATTGATTTTAATGGTTTGGTCGCTTGAATTCGCATAATAGGTTGATTAGGAATATGAAAGCTAACAACCTTATGGAAACAATCAATTTTTGCATGATGAGTAGTTAACCAATCAATCCCTAGAATCACGTCAAATGCAAGTATTTTCAATGAAATAAGATCTACAGGTAATGCGAGGGTACCGATTTGAACCAAACAAGACTTATAAACAGTGGATGTAATGAAGGTTTCTCCCAACGGAGTTTCCACAGATAAGTCAAAGTCTAATTTCTCCGGAGTCAAATTTAATCGATGAGCGCAAGTAGGAGAAATAAAAGAATGGGTAGAACCGGTATCAAATAAATTATAGACTTCGTTAGAGTTTATGATAAGCTTACCCGTGATGACCTCATTCGGGTTCCTTGCTTTCTGGGAGGTCACAACAAACGCTCTCCCTTGCACTACTGGCTTTGACCTTTCTGGGACGGTCTTTGGTGCCTCCATCCTAGCTGAATTTGTCTTTGGTAAACGACAAAATCGGGCTAAGTGACCTTCTCTTCCACAATTATAACATGCTTTGGACGGCATCGCACAATTTGGACTGATGTGTCCCTCCCCTCCGCATTTGAAGCATATGATAGGTGGTCTTTCTCCTTCCTTAACAACGGGTGCTGGTACTGACGTCTTTCCATCATTGTTGAATCTCCTCTTTTTGAAATGTCCATTCTTATTATTTTGGCCCTGATTACCACCGAAGTGGTAACCACTTCTGGCCTGCTGATTCCCTCCACGCTTGTTGTCACCGCTTCGATGACCACTCTCGCTGGTATTATAATTTTGTCGGCTGCTCTCTTTTAGTTGAGTTGACTCGTTATCGCGCTCCACTAACTGAGCCCTATTTACAACATCTGAATACAAACACAGTTTATGAGAAATAAGATGTTGACGTATCTCCGGCTTCAAACCTCTTAAAAACATTCGCGCCATTCTCTCTTCATTATCCACCAAATGGGACGCAAACCGTGATAACTCTGCAAATTTTGCCTCGTATTGCGACACGGTCATATTATTTTGTTCCAACTTAATAAAATCCACCTCCTTCATTGGCGAATACTTTCAGGAAAGTATTTGTCATTGAACAGCTCTTGGAACTTCTCCCAAGATATCTTCAGTACAGCAGGTTGAGTACGTTTTACCGATTCCCACCAGTAATCTGCCTCTCCGCGCAACATAAAGGCGGCAAAGGGAACCTTTTGCTCCTCGGAGCATCCCAAGACATCAAATATCTTGGTCATCTGCTTTATCCATGTTTCCGCCATAAGTGGTTTTGGCTCTCCCTTAAACTCCAGTGGTCCCAGCTCCTTGAACTGTTTAGCGGTGACCGCCCGAGAGTTTCCCGTGTTTCCATCTACGTTTTGGACAGGAGTTGATCTCGCCTGCTGTTGCATGAATTGCATAAAACCTCTGAAAATTTGATCATTCGTCATTTGGTCAGTGTTATTGTTTGCATGAGGATTTTCAACTTCCTGATGCACATTATCCTGATTATTAATATGTGGTGAATCAACGATTGCCTGTGCTCCATTGCCATTCTCAACATTCTCAGATGTCATTTTCAGATACTGCCACAAAACAAAAGGTTAATTGACATGTAACATATTATCCCTATATTCTGACCGACCAATAAAATAGCACATAAACTTAGGTAGGTCATACTAGCGAAGGAATTCCCCGTCTCTCCCCTCCTAGTACTATTCTCACATCTTAGCCAGGGATCATATCCCTAAGCTCTGATACCAACTGTGACGCCCCCAAAATTAGGTATACATCACCCATCTTGAGTCGCCAGATACATGGTACAGAATTCAAATACAACTTACTAATACAACTGTCGTGTACAATACGACAAAACATAACTGTGAGTTTGAATACAATTATTGTCTACTAGAGATCATACAAACTCAAAAGGTGTCCTCAATACAATTATTGTCACACTATTTAACAGAATGGTGAGGACTACTAATACTATTCTCTGGTCCATCACTCCGTTCCCCGACTCGTCCCAGCTATATTCTCATTTCCTGAAGAGAACAGTGAAAGAAAGGGTGAGCTCAACTAGCCCAGTAAGAAATATTATGACTAAGATAATGCAGAATAAATTATCATTAGCCTTCAACAGTGTTAAATTGATAAAATACAATAACCATCAAGTTTAACTGCAGCGGAACCAGCAATCCATTAAAAGAGTCAAGTAGAAAATAAAAACTACTATCTTTTATGATTTAAAAGGTTTTTCATCATCGTTATAGCTGAGACTCAGCTTAATAAATATTCCACATCATCGAATCACCCCCGCACTACGGCCAAGGATATTCTTTAGTATCATGACCATAATTATTCATGCACTACGGCCAAGAATATTTGTGTATTCATTAATGGTCATGATCATGCCAACAACTGTCCATCAATGCACTACGGGCCAATGAGGATTTTTTAATTTTTACATCACTTGTAATATTACGGTCATGATTACACCGAATAATCCCTGGTCTTAATCATACCAAGTCCATCTATGCACTACAGGCCACAGATGACTTTCAACAAAATATAAACATGAGGATGATGACAATGATATAAGAATTCAATAAAACAAGTTCAAGAATTATTTTATCCAGGAATTATTAACGTCAAAATTTGTCAACACGATACTGTTTTGTGGTGTTCAAGAATGATCAGAAGAAGATTTCCATGAAAGGATACTGGATGAAGCACAAATATTAAGGATATTCCACTAATTTCATGGAGTATAGAAGTCAAAGTTTTAACCAATTGAGTATAATAAAGAATGAGATAACAAAAGAAATCACCATGCATGCGATAGACCGCACAAGCAGGTTATTCCAACAGAATAATAAATAACGGAACCAGGTCCGGCGTAAAACGCACAGACAGGATATTCCAACAGAATAATAAAGAATGGAACTAGGTCCGGTGTAAAACACACAGACAGGATATTCCAACAAAATAATAAATAATGGAACCAGGTCCGTTGTAAAACACACAGACAGGATGTTCCAACAGAATAATAAATAATGGAACCAGGTCCGGTGTAAAACACATAGATAGGATGTTCCAACAGAATAATATAAGAATGTCACCAAATATAGGGTAAACCGCGTATACAGGTTATTCCAACAGAATAATAATGAATGGAATAACATAAGGATTTCACCAAGTATAGGGTATACCGCGTATACAGGTCATGTATAGGGTATGCCACTTTTACAGGTTATTCCAACAGAATAACAAAGAATGGAATAACATAAGTTCTCTTCAAGAAGAAAGAATAACACCCCTTACTTTATTTAGGAGATTGAATACTGGAGTAGTGTTGTAACCGAATACTCTTCTTCTTTCTCTCTTATTCTCTCTATACTTTCTCTCTCTATAGCTTGAGCGAATTCGTGAAAAATAATGAAACCCTAGGCCTCTATTTATAGAAGATTTATTACTATTGACGAAGGTAATTACTATTTACGAAGGTAATTACTATTTATGAAAAAGACTCTTAGATAATGACATATAGCCCCCCATAAATAATTCAACTTACCACAAACGTCTAATAATAGACTCTTTATATACATCAAGGATTGAATAAAAATTACCAGAAATCATTTTATTTTTAATCAACACATAATTAATCTTTCAACAATTATTAATCATTTATAACTTGTCATCTCAATTATTGTTTAAATAATATAACATATTATACAGATGATACTGTGACAATAATTGAATCAATAATATAAGAGATATGATGCAGCAATTACTGTGGCAATAATTGAGTATAGCTGAGTGACTTCTCACGTAAGCATCAATAATCAATACCGTGTGCTACTATGCAACAACGCGTATGACTGTACTTTTACTACCGAGTAGTTCAACAGTTTTAACGGTAACACCTCCGCCGTTATTTTATAGAAAGATAATTTTGTTGTTTTCTAACTACAACAATACTTCCGTTGTGGGGTCCACCAATAATTGTGCCGTCGTACGAATATTCTCCGACAAAATGAATATTCCCCGACCAAACGAATATTTTATAACAACTTGCGTACTTTGCAAAATTTATAAATATTACCCACAACTATATATTTTATCAAATTTATTCCATAATATTCAAAAATAATAATTATGAAAATTCATCTTTATTTATAAAAACTGGGGTCTTACAACCAACTTCATATCTTGCTAGATTTACAAGCAATTCTCAATTATGCAATAAGGGCAAAAATGTATTTTGGCTTTTATAATTAAGGGCAAACTTGTAAATATGGCAAACCCTTAGGGTTTAACCCTAAGGTTTAGCACAAAATGATTTTCTAGGTTTTTTATTTAGGGTTTAAATTAAACTAAAAATAAAATTAGTTTCTAAAAATTAAAAATTAGGTTTACTTAATTAGATTAGGTTTCTTAATTACACTATACATGAACATTAAGGTATTAATTATTTGATAATTAGAGTTACCCCACCCATTAGGGTTACTAATTACTTAAAATAAAATTTTAAGTTTAAATATTTACTAATTATAGTTAAGCTTGCTAAAATTAACAATTAGGGTTTATAATTAGAAATTAGGTTTTATAATTACTAATCAGGGTTACCTAATATAGAAATTAGGATTTCAAATATTAATTTAGGGTTTTCAGTTAAGAAATTAGGGTTTCTAATTTCACTATTAGAGTTTCCAACAATTAGGGTTTTTTTTCCTAATTAATGTTAATACCAATAATAATGGTCGTTAATCACATTATCATGATTACATAACGACTTAACAAATTCATAGAGTCGTAAATGGCCTTCGAATTAGGGTTTCAAATCAATTAGAGTTTATAATTTAAATATTAGGGTTTTAAAAAAATTAGGATTTCTAAATATTAATTAGGGTTTCTCTAATTAATATTAAATTGAATAATACACCACGTATATCACATAGCACAGTTATATAACAGTATTGACTTTCCCATTTAAATTTAAAAATAGGGTTAAACAAATTAATGCTAGAGTTTTGACATTATACACCATAATTGACCAACCATTGTTGGTCCGCAAACATACAGTACATATTTATAACACTGAAAAATCAAAATATAGTATTATTATATTATTATTCTTATCCAATGATAAAAATCCAAAATTAGGGTTTAGATTCCATATCTGATTTATTCTTCATATATAATATTATTAATTAAGTTAAAATAATTAACTTAATTAGACTAGCATAAATTCATATATTAAAATAAATAAATATTATATTAATTCTAAAAATCATTTCATATATTATTTAAATAATATAATTATATTTTCATGAAAAAAATAATAAAAACATTTCTGCTATAAAAGTAATTATTAATATAATTTATAATAATTAATAATTCTAAAATAAAATTATTTATAAATATTCATGTAATAAATATATTTTTATTTATTACATAATTACTTACACACATTATCTTATACAAATCCTCATCCTTAAAATAATAAATAAATAAATAATTTATACGCAAAATTTCTGATTTATTTATATAGAAAATATCGGGTTGTTACATTCACCCTCCCTTATAAAGATTTCGTCCCCGGAATCACCGTTTTAAAACCTATACATACAAGGATACATAGCATACACAATCATTGCAAGTAGATCTCGATCAAAATTGATCGAATTGATCTTTAACTATTCAGCATAAAGCTTATCTATCTGCTTATACGGAAAAATTGATTTCTAATAGAACTCAATTTCCTCCTTCAAAATAATTTATAAAATAATTTACTATATAAAAAAAATAATATATAAGAAATAAAATTGGTTTGAGTAATACTTGGTGCATCCCCGGCTGCTACAGTTTTTTTTGAACGGTCATGTTGAAGACATTTGCGGTTGATTTCGTTAGATTGATTTGTTGATGTTGGTCCCGTCGTCGCCAATGTCCTGTTGCCTTTCCCCGTATTCGCATTCCTTGCCTCCTTTCTCCTTCTTGGACAGTTTTCCACATTATACTCCATTGATTAACACTTAAAACACACAGACTTTCCTTTTATCTCCTTTCCTTTTACCGTATAGGTGACAAAACTATCTTTTGCCCCTTCGTTATCCTAGCTATCATAAATGTTGCTACATGGTCAGTTGATCCTCTAAATCTTGACAGTACGACCGCCTTGAAGTCTTTGATGTTTGTCGATCTATTATATGGTTGATCTTTCTGCGGCTGGTATTCCGTTCTGCATAGCTTGATCGTCCATATTCACGAAATTCTGTATCGGGTCTGGTGGTCTTCCAGCTTTGTTGACAGGTTCTTCTATCCGTGTATTTCGTTTTCATCTTGGCGGCATTATCACAATTTATTCTTTATTCTAAGCCTTATCATATACGTATAATCATATAACACAAAACTTTATATTCGGATAATTATGTACTCAAAATATTAGATTTTGAAATTTTGGTTTTCTGTATTAACCAGTACTCATATAATTAACTACTATCTTTATACCAACTTATTTCATTAATTCCATATAAATTCATACTCATATCACCTGACATACAATAGAACATATTGCTTTAATCATCCGCTATCCCTTTGTGACTTAAAAGTCAGGAATCGCAGCCACAACTTATACGAAATTTGAAAAATATTACCTTATACAAACATACCTATATATATACATAACATAGAATTATACCTATTCAAGTAATACTAGTACTACTTATTTCTTATGCCTCCACTAAGGATCAATAGCTTAGAAATCTGTCTATTCCCATTATCCTCAATAATTCATTCACACCTAACTATACCTAGTTCGTCCAACTTACCCCACATTATGAGTTTAAAAACTTACCACAAACATATGAGTTTAAGAACTCAACATTGACCATGTAAGACCCCAAATTTTTAATGAATAAAATTGAATTTTCTCTAAATATTATTGTGAATAATAAGGTGTTAATTTGATATAATACTTTGGCTATGGGTGAAATGTGCAAATTTTGCAAAATAAGTAAATGGTAATAAAATATTCATTGTGTCGGAGAATATTCGTTTGGTCATGGAATATTCTTTTTGTCTGGGAATATTCGTACGACAACTCAGCCATTTGTGGGCCCCATAACGGATAACTATCGGATGAAGAAAACGACAAGTTTGGGTTGTTATAAATACTGGCGTAGTTGTTACCGTTAACACTGTTGGAATACACGGTGGTTAAAATACAGTAATACGCGTGGATGCACAGTAGTACACGGTATTGCACAGTATTGTGAATTATTGATTATTACGTAAGAAGGCACTACTCAATAATTGTTGCGTTGATATTTTATATTATTGTTGTTTCAATAATTGTTACTGCACGGTATCTCTTTTATCAGATCAATAATTCATATTATTTGAATAATATTATTAGATTGCATTATTGACAATGTCTAGAAAGTTCTGTCAAGGAGAGGTTTGGTCACCTAATTACGCGCCAGTAAGGTGAAATTCTTATTGGAAAGCCCCCTCTTTCCTGGGAACGGACTGGTTGTCATAAATGTGATTCTGTAATATTATTTGTGAATAAATAATTATTGATTCATATGATAAGGAAATATTTATTTTATGTGGATATAAATGTTGGATATATTTATTGTGGTTAAAAATGAAGGAGTTAGTATTGAGGTATTTTATCAGTATTTTGTCGGATTGGAGGTATTAAAAGATCAAATTAGTGTTCTTACAGCTTTATTATGTGAGTTTTAATTTTTAATCCGACCGTTGGATCGTTATGATTTTTGGATATGTTATACATATATAAGTTGAGTATATGCCCACAAATTTTGAACCGTTAAAAATGAGCGTATGATTTGTTATGAATTTTAAGATGTGACTGATTCAGAAATTAGGTTTATAAATAATTTTGGTGGAAAATTCTAGAATTGAGTGGGCCCCACTTGTGGTTGGTGAAGAAATGTGCTGAATTTTATTTCAAATGTGGTGGGTGGCAATAGTAGCAGGTAAAGCCATCAGGTTGAAGGTCAAGTCTGATTCGACGTGCTAACATTTTCCTATAAATAGAGGGCCAAGTTAGAATTGAAAATCACACCAGAAACATAAGATTTCTCTCCTTCTCTCTCTATATTATCGAGCGTATTTTGTGACTATTTAGTTACTTTGTGAGTTTATATTTTTCAGTACAAGTTTCTGTCAGCACTATATCCAAAATTCAGTCAGAAGTACGGTTATTTTGAGGTAAGGGATGTTATTTTCTTCGTAAGTGATATTGTTTCTTCAATATCATTATGTCGAAATATTGGTTGGAACTTTTTATCAAATTTGGAACTTTTTGTGTCGGAGTTACTATTCACGTATACGGCACTATTCATCGAAAAATGAAATTTTTTTATATTTGTCCAAGATGTCTATTATGGTTACTATCTTTGATTGTATCCATGTTTTGATATTTATTCTTGAATTTTACTTCGAAATTGGTTATTATTGAGTATTATTGATCTTGGATAAACTGTGATAAGAATCTCTAATATTTGTTATTTTGTTTCACTAGATTCGTTCCTTTAAAATATTTTTCATCATCCTTAGTCCTAAATGATGTTATTACTGTATATCTTTGGCCTGTAGTGCAAAGATAAATGATTATCTGATGAATATCTTTGGCCCGTAGTACAAAGATGAATGATTACCTGATGAATATCTTTGGCTCGTAGTGCAAAGATGAACAGGTGTTGAGATGAGCATGACCAACTGGTGATACAAATGAATATCTTTGGCCTATAGTGCAAAGATGAATATTTGATTAAAGATGTATATTGATTGTTGTTACAGGGATAAAATATTGATGATGGACTTTTAAATCTTAGAAGATAGTAGAACTAATTCTCTACTTGACTCTTCTAATGGATTACTATTTCCGCTGCAGTTGTTAATCTAAAACTTGTTGTCTATTATTTTTTATCAGATTTTTCCCTGTTGAAGACTAATGATAATTTGTTGTATATTATCTTAGTCATAATATTCTTTAGTGGGCTAGTTGAGCTCACCCTTTTCCGTTTTGTTCCATTGTTCTTCTCAGGAGGAGAGAATTTAGCAGGAACTAGTCGGGGTATGGAGTGATGATTCAAGATAGTTGTTTTAGTAGTCCTCACTATTTTGTAAAATAGTGTATCAATAATTGTAATGAGAAATTATTTGAGTGTGGATATTGTCTAGAAGACAATATTTGTATTTAAACTCACAGTATGTGTTGTCGTATTTTGCACGACAATTATATTATTGAAGTTGTAGTTTGCTTTCTGTACCATGTATTTGGCGACTCATAATGGGTTGGGTGGAATGGACCTATTTTGGGGTTGTCACAGTTGGTATCAAAGCTTAGGGATATTTTCCCTAGCTAAGGTGTGAGACAAGAACTAGGAGGGGAGAGACGGGGAATTCCTTCACTAGTATGACCTACCTAAGTTTGTTTGGTATTTATTTGGTCAGTTAGAGTATAGGGATAATATGTGACATGTCAATTAACCCTTGTTTTGCTGCAGTGTTTGAAAATGGCATCTAAAAATGTAGTGATAAGTAATGAATCATATGAGACCTTTGAGTCACCAAAGATCAATACCCAGGATAATATGCATCAGGATGGCAATAATCCTCAGGTGAACAACGGCACCAACTAAATGACGAACGACAGTACGTTTAGGAGATTTTTAGAATTCATGCAACTCCAAACGAGAGAGACACCTGTTCATAATGTAGGTGGAAACAATGGAAACCCATGGTTGGTCACCGCTAAGCAGTTCAAGGAGCTGGGACCACCAGAGTTTTTGGGAAAGCCAGAACCACTTACGGAAGAGACGTGAATAAAGTAGATCACCAAGATATTTGATGTCTTGGGATGTTTTGAGGAGCAAAAGGTTCCCTTTGCCACCTTTATGTTGCGAGGAGAGGCTGATTACTGGTGGGAATCGGGAAAGCGTACTCAGCCTGCCGCACTGAAGATGTCTTGGGAGAAGTTCCAAGAATTGTTCAACGACAAGTACTTTCCCAAAAGTATTCGTCACATGAAGGAGGTTGAGTTCATAAAGCTGGAGCAAAACAATATGAACGTGTCACAGTATGAAGCTAGGTTTGTCGAGTTTTCCCGATTTGCATCTTATTTGGTTGATAATGAGGAGAGAATGACGTGAATGTTTCTGCGAGGTTTGAAACCTGAAATACGTCAATACCTTATTTCTCACAAACTTTGTTTATATTCAGATGTTGTGAATAGGGCTCAGTTAGTGGAGCGCGATAATGAGCCAGCCCAACCAAAGGATAATGAGAAACAACACGATAATAATCGTACCGGTGGCAACGATCATCGAAACAATGATAACCATCGTAGAGTGTTGATCAATTTCGCAATCAATGAATACGTGCAAGTATACACAGTCAACGAGTAATAAAGTGAAAGTAGAGTATTGTTTCCACGAGGAATTATTTAATAAAAATCAACAAGTACTAATTCTTAACCAGACTAATTTTATTTAAACAATCTCAAATCGTTATTTTTCTAATTAAGAAAACTAAATTAATCAATTAAAACTAGATTACTCTAAAGTTAATTCAAATAAATAAAGATTAAGACTACAATATCCCCAATTATGAACTATAAATCAATTATCCAATTATCCCAATTATTATGTCTACTGAATTGTTAACAGGAATTCTCAAATGCCAAAAGTCCTTTTCCAAGTGATCAATTACCTTCTATTTAATCCAGATTAATTTTGCTATATTCCTATACAAAACAAATTGAATTAAACTCCTTCAATTCCAATTCCTTATGCGTTACATGCGGTGAACAAATATTTCCATTCAATTCACAAACCTAATTATTCACTTTGCAAATAACTAAGTCACATGATATCATGCCCAGTTCTAACCCTAGAATTCCTCTTCCAATTCCTTCTAGAGTAACAAAGTAATTACTGATCAGATAATTAAGCAATAAGCACAAGACAAGATAAACAACTCACTTTAACATAAATAATTGGAATATAATGAATAACTAATTCATAGCCATAAAAAGTTCAATTGAAATCTTAATAAAAAAAGTTAGTTCATAATTAATGAATGGAAACCAAGAATCCACAACTGAATAGACATTAAAAGATAAAAGTATGATAAGAGAAGAGAATAGAATTTATTGTCAGCAAATCTGATGCTCACCTCTTGCTCTTGCTCTTGATCTTCAATGGTCTTCAAGTTGCTTCAATCTCCAAAACTAATAAGAACTAGGGTTAATGTTCTAATCTAAAGGAGTGTTTAATCTAGGCTAAGCTATGTAATCTCCTTTATTTTATGCCTTACATCATGTATTTATAGGTTACAAGCCTAATTTTTAGTTTTGGAACAACCCAATCCTATTTGGAGTCAAAAAGGTGTCAAAATTCGCCCAAAACGCGTCCAGGCCCGCACCAAGCCTTTCCCCAGTGCCCCAGCGCTGGGCACGGTGCTGGGATTCTGCCCACCAGTGCCCAGGCACTGGAATTAAGCCTAAAACTAGCGCCCCGGCGCTGCCACAAAATCTGACATTTTCTGCTCCGACGTCCTTTGGGAAAATGGCCATAACTTCTTCGTCCGAACTTCGATTTTGATGATTCAAGATGTTCCGGAAAGAGGAGAAGTAGATCTACAACTTTCATTCTTGAAGTTTTGCGAAATAATATCCGGACCTATTGAAAAATTGTCTCTAAAGTGACTGCTGTGTAAATGGCAAGCCGAAAACACAAATCTAGCCACCCCGAACGTCGATCCATGTAACTTTTCTCCCAAATCCTACAAAACAATATAAAACATGCATGAATAGACACAAACACATAAAATCATCCTAAAAGACTTGAGAACAACAATAAATTAAGCCCGAATGTATCCAATTCAAGTGTATAAAACTCACTCATCAAATACCCCCAAACTTAAACCTTTGCTTGTCCTCAAGCAAAAACACAAAAATGTTATGCAATGCAATGTAATGAAACTAATCTATATGCCTATGAATCCAACAGTAATGACAGAAACAAGTCTATTCAACCGGCCTTAGAGAAATCAAGTAAACATGATAATACATCATATTAAAACAAATCAGTAATTTCCTAATCAATCATCAAATCTTAGACTGTTATCACTGATATAGTGCGTGTGTGCTCCACAACAATGTTAACTGATATAAAATAAAATTTAAGACATAATAGATATCTTTGAAGGCATCATACAGTGCAAATTCACAAAATTCACGAACAAGCTAGATCCAACTAAAGTCAAACATCCACCAAGTTCAAGAGTCCAATCTGGGATACTTATGCTTTACTTTTCATTACGGGGGCTTTTTGCTCTTTTTGCTCTTTTCCCGTTTTATTATTTTTTTTAACCATGACTGTGCAATGTCTCATTCCATTAGGCTTACAGTGTCACCTCTTAGTAAGCTTTCGACCAACGACTCCCAGACCATATAAGACCTTAGGGCGCTAGGTTTTAAGATACCCCTTCGGGCGTACTTACTCAAGTAACAAAGGCCCCGAAACAAAACTAGCTACGGTAAAAAAAAATTATTTTTCTCTTTTTTTCTTTTTTTTGATAGATGGTTGGTGAGTGCGTTTTACGCTCCATCTCATGCTTGTGTTTATGGGGAGTGTTTCTCCTCAACCCACCACAAGACTCAACATGTTTTTTTTAAAGCTTATATACCTCAAATTTCCCCCCCCCCCCAAACTTAAGTTTTTATCAAAATTTAGCCATCTCCGCCTATTCATGTCTTTCATTCCTTCACACTAGTATTATCCTTAAGAAATCCATTATATATCAATTTAAACTTAATCAGTCAACATAGCTGTTATTAACATGCTAACCTTAATTATACCAGTTTCAAACAGGAAAAGATTCAATTCATAACAAGAAATCACATCAAAGCCTGAATATTCAATACTATACTTATCTACTTAACTCCAGTCTCATCATTGGCCAAAATAGACTTTAACTATCTAACAGTTGGAATCATGCAAATATAAACTAACTGCAATAAACATAGTTAACTAACTACTATTTTTGCGATTTTTTTAAAAAAAAATAAAAAAAATTGAATGCAAAAACTAAATGTAAATAACCCAAAAACATAACGAATTTACAATGTAAATAACTAACTATATGCAATACGACACTAAAATGCCCCCAAACTTAAACTAGACATTGTCCTCAATGACTGAAATAAAAAAAATTAAAGAAGAGGACTTCCCTGAAAATATAGCAATCTTCCTCCTTGCCCGCTAAGTTTGGAGAATAGGCTAAGCACATGGAACAAATTGGACACCACACTTGAATTTGACTCGAATAACCTGTAAAATCATGATAGAAGCAATTTTATTAAATCCTAAATAAATGCAAATTCAAAACTACTAATATAAAACTTAATAAAAATAAAAAATAAAAATTAAACTTGGGTTGCCTCCCAATAAGCGCTTGTTTTATAGTCTCAGCCTGACTTTGTCTGGTCAATGCTATCCAATTCCTCTTCGAAAGTTGAGGAACCCTCCATCCATCAGAAATAATATAGCTTTTGGTAGGTTCCCATTTACGATAGCCATTGTATTAAAGTCACCTAGCATGCTTTCTTTAGATAAGATCACATTCAAGAAAGTCCAACATCTAGGTGGTTTCTCCACTGTGTCTGCGAATATATTCTGGCATTGAGGCTTTTCAGACACAACAATTTCTTCTTCTATCTTCTCCAGTTCATCGCACCATGGTTTCGAAGGTGTACTTGCTTTTACATCACAAAGAGTATTGCCGACGACATGACTACCAATCGGACAAGGTTTTGCAAATCAAACCGGACTATTGAACTTGTTGTCATTATCCCCACTTGTCTCATCTTTTTCATCTCGTGGCTCATCCAGTTGTAGATTTGGCTCGGGCTCACCATCAGTCTCGGAATCTTTGTCATAGGGCCAGGTGTATTGAGGACGGTTGTTCAACTCATGTGTTATCTGTTCCAATTGATTTTCCAAATTCTTTAACGATTCCCCATGGCTTTGCAAAGTAAGATCTACTTGACTCAATTTCTTATCTTGTTCCTCGTTCTTTTTGTCAGAAGCTCTAATGAATTTTTCTAAGCCTTCTTCCAAACTTGATATCCTCTCTGGTTGTTGAGTTGGATTTTGAAATTAAGAGGTGTGTTGTTGTCTAAGTGGTTGAGCTGCAGCTTGATTGTTACTCCATGAAAAATCCGGGTGATACCCCCAATCCTGATGATAGTTGTTGGGATAGACATAATTATTGGGGTAATCACCACTATACTGTACCGGCTCGAAACTGATGGCGCATTGATGACTCATATGATTTCCAGCACAATAATCACAAGTAACCGCCTTACTTTGACGACGTTGAGCTTCAAAAGCTTCAAACATCCTCGAAAGTGTCTCAATCTGTGCAGACAATGCAGAAAGTTTCTCGAGTCTTTCAATCTCTGCTCCCCTTGGTTGAGTCATGTTCGTGTATGGCCATTGATACACAAAGTCATCCATGGTACCTGAAAAGAAAGAATTATAGAAAGAGAATTAAAAATAAAAATAAAAATATTTAAATTAAGACTAATTTGATTGAAATTAATATTGGACAATAATTATTAAATTAATTGCCCGGCAACGGCGCCGAAAACTTGTTGATCGATTTCGCAATCAATGAATACGTGCAAGTATACACGGTCAACAAGTAATAAAGTGAAAGTAGAGTATTGTTCCCACGAGGAATTATTTAATAAAAATCACCAAGTACTAATTCTTAACCAAACTAATTTTATTTAAACAATCTCAAATCATTATTTTTCTAATTAAGAAAACTAAATTAATCAATTAAAACTAGATTACTCTAAAGTTAATTCAAATAAATAAAGATTAAGACTACAATATCCCCAATTATGATCTATAAATCAATTATCCAATTATCCCAATTATTATGTCTACTGAATTGTTAACAGGAATTCTCAAATGCCAAAAGTCCTTTTCCAAGTGATCAATTGCCTTCTATTTAATCCAGATTAATTATGCTATATTCCTATGCAAAACAAATTGAATTAAACTCCTTCAATTCCAATTCCTTATGCGTTACATGCGGTGAACAGATATTTCCATTCAATTCACAAACCTAATTATTCACTTTGCAAATAACTAAGTCACATGATATCATGCCCAGTTCTAACCCTAGAATTCCTCTTCCAATTCCTTCTAGAGTAACAAAGTAATTACTGATCAGATAATTAAGCAATAAGCACAAGACAAGATAAATAACTCACTTTAACATAAATAATTGGAATATATTGAATAACTAATTCATAACCATAAAAAGTTCAATTGAAATCTTAATAAAAAAAATTTAGTTCATAATTAATGAATGAAAACCAAGAATCCACAACTGAATAGACATTAAAAGATAAAAGTATGATAAGAGAAGAGAATAGAATCTGTTGTTAGCAAATCTGATGCTCCCCTCTTGCTCTTGCTCTTGCTCTTGATCTTCAATGGTCTTCAAGTTGCTTCAATCTCCAAAACTAATAAGAACTAGGGTTAATGTTCTAATCTAAAGGAGTGTTTAATCTAGGCTAAGCTATGTAATCTCCTTTATTTTATGCCTTACATCATGTATTTATAGGTTACAAGCCTAATTTTTAGTTTTGGAACAACCCAATCCTATTTGAAGTCAAAAAGGTGTCAACGCGTCCAGGCCCGCACCAAGCCTTTCCCCAGCGCCCCAGCGCTGGGTACGGCTTTGGAATTCTGCCCACCAGCGCCCCGGCGCTGGAATTAAGCCTAAAACTAGCGCCCTGACGCTGCCACAAAATTTGACATTTTCTGCTCCGACGTCCTTTGGGAAAATGGCCATAACTTCTTCGTCCGAACTCCGATTTTGATGATTCAAGATGTTCTGGAAAGAGGAGAAGCAGATCTACAACTTTCATTCTTGAAGATTTGCAAAATAATATCCGGACCTATAGAAAAATTAGCTCTGAAGTGACTGCTGTGTAAATGGTAAGCCGAAAACGCGAATCTAGCCACCCCGAACATCGATCCATGTAACTTTTCTCCCAAATCCTACAAAATAATATAAAACATGCATGAATAGACACAAACACATAAAAGCATCCTAAAAGACTTGAGAACAACAATAAATTAAGCCCGAATGTATCCAATTCATGTGTATAAAACTCACTCATCATGGAGGAAATTATCATACCAGAAATGGTAACCACTTCGGTCGTAATCATGGCCAAGATAATAGAAGAAATGATTCAAGTGGAAATTTAAAGAAGAGAAGATTTAACAATGACGGAAAGACTTCGGCAACAGCACCAGCAACAGCAACAAATTCTAGGGGAGGAAAACGACCGCCAGTTAGATGCTATAGATGCGGAGAGGATGGACATATAAGTCCAAACTATTCACAGCTTTCCAAGATATGTTTTAGTTGTGGAAAAGACGGTCACATAGCTCGATTTTTTCTTGTAGCGAAATCAAGTCCTGTTGGGACGGTGGCACTAAAGGTGGATACAGACAAAACAAAGTTGGTGGTTTCAGGAAGAGCATTTTTTGTGACTTCTCAAAGAGAGCGTAGCCCGAACGAGTTAGCATGGGTTAGTTAATTATAAATTCTTGTGAAGTCTATACCTTATTAGATACCGGTTCTACCCATTATTCTCTCTCTCTTGCTTGCGCTTAATGTTTATATTTAACTCTAGAGAAGTTAAACTTTGACTTATCGATTGAAACTTCGTTAATAGAAACCTTCATTTCATGTGTTATCCAAGTCTTGGATGAGAGTCACAGTTTTTAAATGATATTTCTATTGTTAATAAATCTCCTGACGTATTCTCGAAGGACTTCTTAGCCTACCCCTAGAGTGTGAAATCAAATTTTATATTGACCCCAGTACAAAACCCATTTCTAAAACCCTTAAATATTTCTTCAACCAAAACAAACATATAATGCGCCAAAGACGTTGGCTCGAGCTGTTGAATATTACGATCGTACCATTCAATACCATCATGGGAAAACGAAAGTGGTAGCTGACGCGTTGAATAGAAGATTGTATGCGTTTACGAGTGCGATGTTGTTAACGCAAAAATTTATTTTACATGACTTACAAATGATGAAGATAGAGTTAAAGACTCTAGGGACCCACGTGAAGATAACGAATATACGAGTAGAATAGACTTTAATCGATAAAGTTAAAATTGCTCAAGCTACATACTGGAGCTGATGAATATAAAGAAGAAGGTGCAATAATGTGTTATTCTAGAAGTAAGAGTTGATGAAGAGAAGAAAGCTCAAACCTTCGATTTATTTGAAATCCTCGATCAAGTAGGAACGGTGGCCTAAAGACTCGCCTTAACGCTAAGTATACCGTGTGTTCATAATGTTTTTCACGTATCGATGTTACGTAAATATGTGGACGACCCAAACCACATTATTGCGTTAGAACCAGACGAGATAGCCGAAGATTTAACGTACGAGGAGGTACTTATCAAGATCTTAGATAGGAAAGAGCATGTCCTACGCACGAAGGTTATACCACAAGTTAAGGTTTTGTGGAGAAATCATGCTATTGAAGAAATGACCTGGGAGTTGGAATCAAAAATGAAAGAGAGGTATCCTCACCTTTTCGAAACACCAAGTACGTACGTCAATTTCGAGGACGAAATTTCATAAGGAGTGGAGGTTGTAAGACCCCAACTTTTTAATGAATAAAATTCAATTTTCTCTAATTATTATTGTGAATAATAAGGTGTTAATTTGATATAATACTTTGGTTATGGGTGAAATGTGCCAATTTTGCAAAATAAGCAAGTGGTAATAAAATATTCATTGTGTCGAAGAATATTCGTTTAGTCATGGAATATTCTTTCTGTCGGGGAATATTCGTACAACAGCTCAGCCATTTGTGGGCCCCGTAGCGGATAACCGTCGGATGAAGAAAACAACAAGTTTTGGTTGTTATAAATACTGGCGTAGTTGTTACCGTTAACACTGTTAGAATACCCGGTGGTTAAAATACAGTAATACGCGTGGATACACAGTAGCACACGGTATTGCATAGTATTGTGAATTATTGATTCTTACGTAAGAAGGCACTACTTAATAATTGTTGCGTTGATATTTTATATTATTGTTGTTTCAATAATTGTTACTGCACAGTATCTCCTTTATCAGATCAATAATTCATATTATTTGAATAATATTATTAGATAGAATTATTGACAATGTCTAGAAAGTTCTGTCAAGGAGAGGTTTGGTCACCTTATTGCGCGCCAGTAAGGAGAAATTCTTATTGGAAAGCCCCCTATTTCCTAGAAATGGCCTGGTTGTCATAAATATGATTTTATAATATTATTTGTGAATATTTAATTATTGATTCATATGATAAGGAAATATTTATTTTATGTGGATATAAATGTTGGATATATTTATTGTGGTTAAAATGAAGGAGTTAGTGTTGAGGTGTTTTATCAGTATTTTGTCAGATTGGAGGTATTAAAAGATCAAATTAGTGTTCTTACAGCTTTATTGTGTGAGTTATAATTTTTAATCCAACCGTTGGATCGTTGTGATTTTTGGATATGTTATACATATATAAGTTGAGTATATGTCCACAAATTTTGAACCGTTAAAAATGAGCGTATGATTTGTTATGAATTTTAAGAGGTGACTGATTCGAAAATTATATTTATAAATGATTTTGGTGGAAAATTCTAGAATTGAGTGGGCCCCACTTATGGTTGGTGAAGAAATGTGCTGAATTTTATTTCAAATGTGGTGGGTGGAAATAGTAGCAGGTAAAGCCATCAGGTTGCAACTCAAGTCTACTTCGACGTGCTAACACTTTCCTATAAATAGAGGGCTAAGTTAGAATTGAAAATCACACCAGAAACATAAGCTTTCTCTCTTTCTCTCTCTATATTATCGAGCGTATTTTCTGAGTATTTAGATACTTTGTGAGTTTATATTTTTCAGTACATGTTTCTGTCAGCACTATATCCGAAATTCAGTCAGAAGTACGGTTATTTTGAGGTAAGGGATGTTATTTTCTTCGTAAGTGATATTATTTCTTCAATATCATTATGCCGAAATATTGGTTGGAACTTTTTATCAAATTTGGAACTTTTTGTGTTGGAGTTACTATTCACGTATACGGCACTATTCACCAAAAAATGATATTTTCTTCTTTTTGTCCAAGATGTCTATTATGGTTACTATCTTTGATTGTATCCATGTTTTTATCTCTATTCTTGAATTTTACTTCGAAATTGGTTATTATGGAGTATTATTGATCTTGGATAAACTGTGATACGAATCTTTAATATTTGTTATTTTGTTTCACTGGATTCGTTCCTTTAAAATATTTTTCATCATCCTCAGTCCTAAATGATGTTATTACTGAATATCTTTGGCCTGTAGTGCAAAGATGAATGATTACCTGATGAATATCTTTGGCCCGTAGTGCAAAGATGAAGGATTACCTGATGAACATCTTTGGCCCGTAGTGCAAATATGAACAGGTGTTGAGATGAGGAGAGAATTTAGCAGGAACTAGTCGGGGTATGGAGTGATGATTCAAGATAGTTGTTTTAGTAGTCCTCACTATTTTGTAAAATAGTGTATCAATAATTGTAATGAGGACTTATTTGAGTGTGGATATTGTCTAGAAGACAATATTTGTATTTAAACTCACCGTATTTGTTGTCGTATTTTGCACGACAATTGTATTATTGAAGTTGTAGTTTGCTTTCTGTACAATGTATTTGGCGACTCATAATGGGTTGGGTGGAATGGACCTGTTTTGGGGTTATCACAGACCACATATTCTTTAACTATACTTTACATATCATTCATACTATCGTTTCAGGGTCCGGTACTATACTTTTCAAAACAACCACCTCATTGAGGTAGCTTTCAATGTGAGCCTTTATTTCAGCTATTGGCTTTGATATTGGCTCGGTTATTGAGGTTGACTTCTTCTTTACGATTTGAGGGTATCCTAATCATTTTCTATCTAACATCTACACACAAACTATCTTGATTATCACTTAATACATACACACAACAATTAATAGTTTTATATAAGTTATCTTTTATTTGATTTGACGATGAACTTATTCAATTCAACTCCTTGTAAACTCTATATGAGTTATTTGTATTTTTAATGTTTCCCTCTGTTCTAAGGTTATAGCCTAAGGTCTAACCCACCCAAGTTTTTTAACCCTAAAGCTCGAATACCAACTTGTAAAGCCCCAAAACTCGGGTACTTGAAACCCGAACTCGGTACTTCACGATACCATTTCTATGAGCAGAATAATACTAATAATAATAACAATAATATGAATATCAAACTTATCTTACATTTATCAGAGTCTAATCCCAATTACGCAACCTTTACTATAATTCTTTACATGATATATAATACATATCATTGTCTTAATACAGTCTAACTATTCCAAAAGGTACCATTAAACATGTTATGTTTGCTTTTCTTTTTACTTGTTCTTGTCTAAACCTTCGGGTTAATCATGCCTAGCTGAAAACATTTAAATTTAAGCAAGGATGAGCATTTGGGTGCCCAGCAAGTAATAACAATTAGAAATATAATTAGCTGAAAGAAATAAATATTTTCTTTGTACATCACTTCTACAACGAATTTATAGTTGTGAAGTAAACTGAACCGATAATAATAACATAACAATTCTATCTCAAAATTTTGAAACTAAGTATTGACTATCTATATAGGGAAGTTGACATACTATGAACATTATTTTTAGTTTTCGCTAAAGTTTAGCAGAACTTCATCTGCAAACTGTCATAACTTACGGGCACGAGGTTGTACTTCCTATGTACCCTGTATTGATCAATACTACATTACAAGAACGATAGGATCGTTCACTCTGTCCGCCTTGGGCGCATAAAAGTTTTCCCATGATCGGGATGTTCATACTTAGACTGGAATCCGAACCAAAACAATTTGATTGGATACAAAAAAGTTTTTATCATATTCAACGACATTTCAAAATTTGTGTCTAGCAGATCAAATAGCTTAGACAGCTTATATATATCAACATGTGTTTAACTATAATGATTATCCAAGTGGGGACACTTATGTAACCATATTTAAAAATTAATAAACAGAATATATATATCTGAATTATCATATACTAACATGTTGATAAACAATGATCAAATATAAAATATATCACAATAGGTTTAATAATATAGCATAATAATAATATAATTCTGAAACTTCTTACTCATGTCCATTGTATAAAGAAAATGCAAAGGTAAGATACTTGCCTGATACGTTGCTTACAGTTTGTAACTTAGTTCTATCTTTATATAACACCTATCACTAATAAGATCATTTGATCGATTAAAATAACATACTATAACACATAGCACTGCTTATTGCAGTCAGCACTTAACCTAATCACATTGTCACATATGTTCCACAATCATTGAATCACAAATAAACACATATCTAATCAAATTATCTATGTCCAGATCAATTTCTGAAACATGTCGGTGTACCGACGGCTTTATCTGGTAATTATCGAGTCTAAGACTCTATCCGGTAGTTCAATATCTGTAAGTATCAGTCATATTATTTTTAAATGACTTATAATAATTTTTTAAACATTTATTATAATTAATCATAAATTTTCAAACACCAAAATTATTATTAAATGATTTAAATATTATGCAATTCTATTATCATTAATATTTAATTAATATTAAACTATTAATAAAACCATTGCTAAAATGTTAAAGTTATTTATAATAACTCAAAATTTTTTAAAGTATTAATATTACACTTAAATAATTTTTAAAAGAATTAAAATCATTTTTAAATAATTACCATTAATATTAAAGTATTAATGTATTATCTATCAGAATATTAAAATCATTAATTATAACTTAAAATATTTTTTTAATTCATTAATATACTTATTAAATGATTTTTAAATAAAAAAACCATTTTTAAACTATTTATTTAATATAATTATTAAATAAACTTAATATCATTTATTATCAAATTAATATCATTAATATTAAATTATTAATAAAATTAACCTTTAAATATTAAAAGTTATATTTTATAACTTAAAATATCTTTAAACACTTTATTTTTATTTTAAATGATTTTTATAATATTAAAATCATTTTTAAACTAATTTATTTAACATAATTACGAAATAATTCTAATATCATTAATAATAAATAATAAATGAAATTTACCTTTAAATATTGAAAGTTATATTTTATAACTTAAAATATTTTTAAACTATTTATTTTCATTTAAAAGTATTTTTCTAATATTAAAATTATTTTTAAAATAATTTATTTAATATAATTATTAAAAAATCTAATATCATTAATATTAAAATATTAATATTTTTCATGAAAAAATATCAAAAATTATATTTTATAACTTAAAATACTTTTATAACCTTTAAATCATTTTTCTATAATTTTTAAATCATTAATTCTATTTTTCATAATTTATTTAATATATTCAATAATTAACTTCTTTATCATTAATATTAATTAATTCAGCACAAAAATAACTTTAATTATTTTCTTATACCATAATATAATTTTAAATGATTTTTCAAGTATTAAAATCATTTTTAAATAATTTATTTAATATTATAATTAATTAAATTAAATACCTTTAATATTTCAAAAATATTAAATATTTATGAAATATATTCAAAATAATTAAAAACTAATTTTTAGATTTTAAAATAATTTTTAAAACCATTTTTGTAATTTTTAGAATTTATTTTCTATTTTTAACCATTTTTCGGAAATTCAAAAATTAAAAAAAATTAAAACCGTCGTTGTAGCCTTTAGCGACGCTTTCTGTCGCTGTTGGTGTTCTTGAGCTCAAGAACACTGACAGCTTCATGTTCGAGGTCCCTAGTTTGACCACTTGTTAAACTCGATTCTTGCATTTCATGTCCCATCTAAAACTTACATATTGTAGTGTTAATGTAACTCTACAAGTTTCAATAATTAGTTGGATCATAAAACAACGTAACCAGACGATTTATGCCATCAAACTACCTGTCAGACGGTTTCTGGGTTTTCCCATAAACCCAGCAGTTCGTATAAGTACTTTCTAAGTCATTTTAAGCTACGTTATGGTCATGATTTTGATGGATTGATGGTTCAAACTAGTCGTATACATGACAAGGAACAACAACATATTAAGATCACATTTCAACATCTAAATCACCAGATACAGGTTGGTCAAAGGCTGTCAGAAATAATGTTCTTCACGTTTCTGGAAATTTCCCAGAAAAGCAATCGTGATCATTCCAGCCACTTTGACCATCGACACAATCCATTATATTTATTTTATAAGTGACATAAAGGCATAACTTTATACTCCATCTAGCAGGCTACAATAATCATGCAACAAAATCAACAAACAACAATATATCTGACAGATCTAGGCCTTCAAAGATTTTGTCATGGTCGGTCAACGACCTTTGACCATCAATAACTTTCAATATAAATCAGTTCTGACCCTGATTCGAGTTCCAGAGGAAAGAACTCATAACATACTTCAAGATCAAACACTTAAACAACAACAAAAAGTAAACAGGTAGAGATCTAAGGCCACTGACATTAACTGTCAGAACACAAAATAATTTTTTTCCAGAATTTTAAAAACTTCAAATCCGAGCACTTTGATGTTATGGATCTGGGATCTAACAACCCAGATCACTAAATAACATCTTATTACACAACATTACACAACAAACAACAAGATCTAACAGAGGATCAAGGGTCGAATTTTTCAACTAGGGTTTATGCTTTTATGCTTTGATTTCTGGAATTTGAGCTTCTGATTTGTTTTGTCTGATGGTGGGGCTCGGTTTTGGGACTAGTATGCTAAGAAATTTCGGAGGTGTTAGAGAAAGAAGCTCAAGGTTGAGAGTTTGGCGAAAATAAGTGAGCCAAATGATTTTTTTTCTCTCTCCAATCTATATATACGTGACTTGCAATGTAGTGGGCTGAGATATGGACTGATTTCTAGTGTTATGGAGCACATGGGGTGGTTATGTTATTTCACCAACTCTGTAAGACCCCAAATAATTAATAAATGAAATTTAATTTCCTCTAATTATTGTTTTGAATAGTAAGGATTGATTTGATTAATGTGGATAGTTATGGGTAAAATACGCAAATATTTCAAAATAAGCAAGTGGTTATAAAATATTCATTGTTGTCGGGGAATATTCGTTTGGTCGTGAATATTCATACTGTCGGGGAATATTCGTACGATGGCGCAGCCATGTGTGGGCCCCATAACGGAAATCGATTGGATGAAGAAAATGACAAATATAAGTTGTTTAAAAATAACGGCGTAGTTGTTACCATTAATACTGTTAAAATACTCGGTGGTTAAAACACAGTAGCACACGGTATTGCACCAATTATTGATTCTTACGTAAGAAGGCACTACTCAATAATTGTTACAGTAATTACTGTTCAGTATTTGTTTTTATTGATTTACTAATTGTTGCGTTGATATTTTATAATGCTGTTGTTTCAATAATTGTCATTACACAATATTTTTCATTATCGAAGCAATAATTCATATTATCTGAATAATATTATTAGATAACATTATTGTCAATGTCTAGAAAGTTCTGTCTAAGGAAAGGTTTGGTCACCTAATTGCACGCCAGTAAGGAGAAATTCTTATTGGAAAGCCCCCTCTTTCCTAGGAACTGCCTGGTTGTCAATATTGTGATTTTGTAATATTATTTGTTGAAAATTGAAATTTTATCTTTTTTTGATAAAATAATTCATTTAAATATATTATTATAATATAATAATGATGATATTTTTACAATGAATGTGTGATATATGAGTATATGAGGAGAAAGAGTATTTTTGTTGCAATAAATATTTAAAACATGTTAAACATGTCGGTGGACCCCATTTCTTGACTGAAATTTGATTATAGCCTGTAAAATCGGCCGTTTATGGATTTTGGTCAATTTCTGTTTGGAATTTGGAAAAACTTTCTTCTGCAAAGTTGTAGAGAATTGAATTTCCTATAAAAATTTGCGACATTCGAATTTTCTGATAAAATGGCTATTTATTGTGAATTATTGAAGTTTCAAAGCTCCGAAATAATTAATTTTTGGAAGTTTTAAATATTTTTTTAATAAAAACATTTTTCTCACTTTTTCTAAAAGATGAGCATGTGGGATATGTTAGAAATCTGATTTTCCAAGGAGGCGTATGAAATTTATTATTAATAATATATTTTAATAAATTTTCTGCTTTGATGTTCTAAGCATTTTCCTATAAATTGGGTGCTTAGGTTAGAATTGAAAATCACACCAGAAACTGAAGTTTTCTCTCTCTATATTATCGAGAATATTCTTGTGAGTATTTTGAGTATTGCTATACGGTGCAAGTTCAAGTCATAGCCTATATCCGGTGTTTCAGCTAGAAGTACTGATCTTTCGAGGTAAGGGATATTATTTTTTTTAAATGATATTATTTCTTCTAATATCATTATGCCGAAGTATTGATCTGAACTTTTAATCAAATTTGGAACTTTTTGTGTCGGAGTTACTATTCACGTATATGGTACTATTCACGTATACGATACTATTCACAAATACGACACTATTCATCAAAAAATAAAAATTTTCCGTTTTCGTCTAAAATATCTATTGTGGATACTAGCTTTGATTGTATCCATGTTTTGATCATTCTTGAATTTTACACCACTATGATTATTTTTGAGGTATTTTTGGACATGGATAAAACAAAGTACGAATCCTTAATCCTTAATCCTTGTCATTTTGTTTCACTGGATTCGTTTCTTTAAAAATATTTTTCATCATCCTCAGTCTTAAATGATGATATTATTGAATATCTTTGGCCTGTAGTGCAAAGATGAATGATTTCTGATGAATGTCTTTGGTCCGTAGTGCAAAGATGAATAGGTGTTTAGATGAACATGACCAACTGATGAATATCTTTGGCCTGTAGTGCAAAGATGAATATTTGATTCAAGATATATATTGATTGATGTTACAGGGATAAAAGATAGATGATGAACTTTTAAATTCATATATAGAAGATAGTAGTTTGCATTCTCTACTTAACTCTTCTATGAATTAATATTTTCCGCTGCGAATATTGATTTAAAACTTGTTGTCTATTGTATTCTATTAGATTTTTCCCTGTTGAAGACTAACGATAATTTGTTGTATATTATCTTAGTCATAATATTCTTTACTGGGCTAGTTGAGCTCACCTTTTTCCTTTTTGTTCCATTTTTCTTCTCAGGAGGCGAGAATGTAGCAAGTACGAGTAGGGGTATGGAATGATGGTTATAGAGATAGTTGTTTAGTAGTCCTCACCATTTTTGTAAAATAATGTATCAATAAATATGATGAGGATTTATTTGGGTATAGATATTGTCTAGAAGATAATATTTGTATTCAAACTCACAGTTTTACTGTTGTAATAATAAAGTTGTAGTTATTTCTGTACCATGTATTGACAACTCAGAATGGGTGATGTATACTTATTTTGGGAGCATCACAGTTGCTATCAGAGCTTAGGGATATGATCTCTGGCTGAGATCGGGGAATAGAACTAGGAGGGGAGAGACGAGTAAATCCTTCGCTAGTGTGTCCTACCTAAGCTTATTTGTTAGTTGGTCTGTATATAGGGATATTATGTGATATATTAATTTCCTTAATTAACCCTTATTTTATGACAGTATTTGAGAATGTCGACTGAGAATATTAACAGTGGAAATGAGACCGTGGAGACGCCTGTACTCACCAACGAGGAGAACGTGCAACATGCTGGGAATGTTCCTCCTGTGAACAACACCACTGATCAGATGATGTACGAGGGGATGTTTAGAAGTTTTTTACAGTTCATGCAAAATCAGACGAGGGAGATTCGTGTTCAAAATACAGGAGGAAATGATAGTAATTCACGGGTTGTCACAGCCAAGCAGTTCAAAGAGTTGGGACCACCAGAATTTAAGGGAAAGCCAGATCCGATTATGGCGGAAACATGGGTCAAACAAATTACCAAGATATTCGATGTCTTGGGATGCACGGAGGAACAGCAGGTTCCATTCGCCACCTTTATGTTCCGTGGCGAGGCAGACTACTGGTGGGAGTCTGTGAAGCGTACCCATCCAGCCGCACTCAGCATGTCTTGGGAGACGTTTCAGAAACTATTTAATGACAAATACTTTCCTGAAAGTGTTCGTCATATGAAGGAAGTGGATTTCATCAGATTAGAACAAAACAACATGACGGTGTCTCAGTACGAGGCAAAGTTTGCAGAGTTATCCAGGTTTGCACCTCATTTGGTGGAGAATGAGGAACGTATGACGCGGATGTTTCTGAGAGGTTTGAAACCTAACATACGACAATATCTCATTTCTCATAAATTTTCTCTCTATTCAGATGTTGTAAACAGGGCTCAATTATTAGAGCAAGATAACGAGTATGGTCAACTGAGGGACCACAATCAGGATCATATCGAAGATTGCTGTCAACAAAACAACGATAACCAGCGGAAAAAGAAAAAGACGGACAAAAATGGTAACCACTCTGGTGGTAATCATGGCCATGAAAATAGAAGAAGCGAGTCAGGAGGAGATTTTAAAAAGAAGAGATTTAACAACGACCATGTGAAGACGACAGTGCCTGCAGCAACTGGTTCTAAGGGAGGAGAACGACTACCGGTCATATGCTATAAATGCGGGAAAGAGGGACATATCAGTCCAAACTGCCCACAACAGTTCAAGGTATGCTATAATTATGGAAAGGAAGGACATATCGCTCGAGATTGTACGGTAGCGAAACCTAGTTCAACGGGGACGGTGACTCAAAAGACTGTCCCAAAAAAGTCAAAGTCAACGGTTCCTGGAAGAGCGTTTGATGTGACTGGTCAAAATGCGAGGAACCCAAACGAGGTGATCACGGGTAAGCTATTTATAAATTCTTGCGAAGTTTATACCTTACTTGATATCGGTGCTACCCATTCATTTATCTCTCCTGCTTGTGCTCAATGTTTAAACTTGACTCCGGAGAAATTAGACTTTGACCTATCTGTGGAAACTCCGTTAGGAGAAACTTTCATCACATCCACTGTTTATAAATCTTGTTTGATTCAAGTTGGCACCATCACCTTACCTGTTGACCTTATCTCTTTAAAGATACTTCCTTTTGATGTGATTTTAGGGATTGATTGGTTAATTACTCATCATGCCAAAATTGATTATTTTCGTAAGGTTGTTAGTTTTTATATTCCTAAACAACCTGTTGTACGAATTCAAGCAACTAAACCATTAAAATCAATCACTGTCATATCTAATCATAAAGCTATTTGTTTATTGAAAAACGGATGTCAAGCTTTCTTAGCCCATGTTATGAATTTGAATAAAGACATTTCAAATTTGAATAATATTCCTGTTGTTATTGACTTTCCTGACGTATTTTCTGAAGAACTTCCTGGTCTACCCCCAGAACGTGAAGTTGAATTATTTATTGATCTTGAACCTGGTACAAAGCCCATTTTTAAAATCCCATATCGAATGGCTCCTATTGAACTTCAGGAGTTAAAGGTCCAACTACAGGAATTGTTGGACATCGATTTCATTCGTCCTAGTACATCTCCTTGGGGTGCTCCTGTTTTATTCGTAAAGAAGAAAGACGGGAGTATGCGACTTTGTATTGACTATCGGGAATTGAACCATGTCACCATCAAGAATAGGTATCCTCTACCTCGTATTGATGACCTGTTTGACCAGTTGCAAGGAGCATAATTCTTTTCAAAGATCGATCTTCGTTCTGGATATCATCAGCTGAAGATTAGAACTGAGGATATTCCAAAGACTGCCTTCAGAACTCGGTACGGGCATTATGAATTTTTAGTCATATCTTTCGGATTGACTAATGCTCCTGCGGCTTTCGTGGATATGATGAACCGAGTATTCAAGGAATATTTGGATCAGTTCGTTGTTGTTTTTATTGATGACATCCTCATATATTCCAAAAGTCATGAAGATCATGAGCACCATTTAAAGCTGGTACTCCAAAGGCTTCGTGAAAATAAACTATATGCCAAATTGAAGAAATGAGAGTTCTGGCTTGAGGAAGTAGCATTCCTTAGGCACGTGGTGTCGAAACATGGAGTATTTGTTGATCCGGCGAAGATTGAAGAAATACAAAGTTGGGAGCAACCGAAGTCGGTGACTGAAGTACGTAGCTTTTTGGGCTTAGCTGGTTATTATCGGAGATTCGTGGAAGGGTTTTCTCGAATCGCTACTCCATTAACCCAGCTAACTCGGAAGGATACAAAATTCATTTGGAGTGAAGAATGCGAGAAGAGTTTCCAAGAGCTCAAGAGGAGACTCATTTTAGCACCTGTTCTAACAATACCATCTGGTACGGATGGATTTGTTATCTACAGCGATGCTTCAGGCAAAGGGTTAGGATGTGTTCTCATGCAACGTGGGAAAGTCATAGCATATGCCTCGCGATAACTTAAAGAGTATGAAAGGAATTATCATACTCATGATTTAGAGTTGGCAGCAGTCATTTTTGCGCTAAAGATCTGGAGGCACTATCTATATGGGGAGAAAGTGGAGATATATTCAGACCATAATAGCCTTAAATATTACTTCACTCAAAAAGAACTCAACATGCGGCAGCGACGTTGGCTCGAGCTATTGAAAAACTACGACCACACTATTCAATACCATCCTGGAAAAGCGAATGTGGTAGCTGACGCATTGAGTAGAAGATCATATGCAGGAACGAGTGCGATAATGTCAAGTATACGCATAGAGCCAACTTTAATAGAAAAAGTTAAGGTTGCTCAAGCCACCGACCCGGAGCTGATGATTATGAAGAAGAAAGTACAAGAAGGTGCTATTCCGGAAGCGAGAATTGATGAAGAAGGAATACTTAGAGTACACTCTAGACTTTGTGTTCCTAACGACTCTGATTTAAAGTACAAGATTATGATGGAGGCACACAATACACCATTTGCAATCCATCCTGGAAGTACTAAAATGTATCGTGATCTTCGACATACATTTTGGTGGAACAATATGAAGAAAGAGATTGCAAAGTTTATCTCGATGTGTTTAACTTGTCAACGTGTAAAGGCGGAGCATCTAGTACCTAAGGGTCCGTTGCAACCACTTGAGATTCCGAAATGGAAGTGGGAACACATTACCATGGATTTCGTTACGGGTCTTCCTACGGTTTCTCAAGGTATCAATGCTATTTGGGTTATTGTTGATAGAATGACCAATTCTGCTCATTTCTTGCCGATACGGGAGACTTTTTCTGTAAGACCCCGAATTTTATGAAATAAAAGTATTCAATTTTTCTTATAATTTCTATTCAGTAAATGGTTAAATTGATAAAAGTTAAAGTTAAGGGTGGTATATGAAATTTTTTCAAAATACGCAAGTGGTTATAAAATATTCATTGTTGTCGGGGAATATTCGTTTGGTCGTGGAATATTCGTACTGTCGGAGAATATTCGTACGACGGCGCAGCCATGTGTGGGCCCCATAACGGAAAGCGATTGGAGGAAGAAAATGACAAATATAAGTTGTTTAAAAATAACGGCGTAGTTGTTACCGTTTACACTGTTGGAATACCCGGTGGTTAAAATACAGTAATACGCGTTGTTGCACAGTAGCACACGGTATTGCACAGTATTTTGAATTATTGATTCATACGTAAGAAGGCACTACTCAATAATTGTTACAGTAATTACTGTTCAATATTTTATTTTATTGATTCAATAATTGCTGCATTGATATTTTATATTATTGTTGTTTCAATAATTATCACTGTATAATATTTCTCATTATCAGATCAATAATTCGTGTTATTTGAATAATATTATTAGATAGCATTATTGGCAATGTCTAGAAGGTTCTGTCAAGTAGAGGTTTGGTCACCTAATTGCGCGCCAGTAAAGAAAAATTCTTATTGAAAAGCCCCCTCTATCCTGGGAACGGCCTGGATGTCAGTACTGTGATTCTGTAATATTATTTTTGAATAATTAATTATTGATTATTATGATAAAGAAAATATTTATTTTATGTAGATATAGATGGAGGAAAATTTTAATGTGACAATTGTTGAAAATTAATATTTTATCTTTTTCTGATAAAATAATTCATTTAAATATATTAGTTTAATAATATATTGATGGTGATATTTTTATAATGAATGTGGGATATATGAGTATATGAGGAGGAAGAGTATTTTGGTGGCATTAAATGATTAACACATGTTCTGGGTGTCGGTGGACCACAATTTTTGACCGAAAATTTATTAGAGACTGTAAAATCGTCCGTTTGTGGATTTCGGTCAATTTCTGTTTGGAATTTGGAAAAACTTCCTTCTGCAAAGTTGTAGATAATTGAATTTCCTATAAAAATTCGCGAGATTCGAATTTTCTGATAAAAGAGCTATTTATTGTGAATTATTGAAGTTCCGGAGTTCTGAAATAATTGATTTTTGGAAATTTTAATTATTTTATTTAAGAAAAATGTTTTTGTGGTTGTTGGCACATGGGTGGCTGATGTTTTTGACCAAAAATGGCTTTCAAAATTGGTTGGTGAAGGTTGGTGTGGAATAAGAAAAAGAAAATGATATTTTATTATTTTAGTCTCCTTTGGCGTTCTAGCATTTTCCTATAAATAGAGGGCTAAGTTAGAGTTGAAAATCACACAAGAAACATAAGCTTTCTCTCTACTTCTCTCTCTATATATCAAGTGTATTTTTGTATCTTGAGTGTTGCTATACGGTGCAAGTTCGTTCAGCGTTATTCCAGTCAGAAGTACTGCTCTTTTGAGGTAAGGGATAGTAAGGGGTATTATTTTCTTCTTAAATGATATTTTTTCTTCAATATCATTATGCCGAAATATTGGTGACCTTTTTAATCAAATTTGGAACTTTTTATGTCGGGGTTACTATTCATGAGTTACTATTCATGAGTTACTATTCACGAGTTACTATTCACGAGTACTATTCACGAAGCGTGATGATGTTTTTGTGAAATTTCTATCTTTTGGTGTCGGAGTTACTATTCACGTATACGACACTATTCACGAATACGGCACTATTCATCGAAAAATGAAATTTCTTTTTTTTTGTCAAAAATATCTATTTTGGCTACTATCTTTTATTGTATCCATGTTTTGATCGTTATTTTTTAGTTCTGCTTCAAAATCAGTTGTTACGAAGTATTATTGATCTATTGTTTGATAGCCTTGACCCGTAGTGCGAAGATGAACAGGTGTTTAGATGAACATGACCAACTGATGAATATCTTTGACCTGTAGTGAAAAGATGACTTGTTGATGAATATCTTTGGCCTGTAGTGCAAAGATGACTTGTTGATTAATATCTTTGGCCTGTAGTGCAAAGATGACTTGTTGATGAATATCTTTGGCCTGTAGTACAAAGATGACTTGTTGATGAATATCTTTCGCCCGTAGTGCAAAGATGAACAGTTGTTTAGATGAACATGACTTGTTGATGAATATCTTTGGCCCGTAGTGTAAGATGAACAGGTGTTTAGATGAACATGACTTGTTGATGAATATCTTTGGCCTGTAGTGCAAAGATGACTTGTTGATGTATATCTTTGGTCGTGGTGCAAAGATGAATTTATTAGTATGATTGTGAACAGGAATTGTGATTTGGTATAACCAGGATCTTTGATGTTTCAGGTAAAGATAGGTGATGAAAATTATCTTCGTCCTGGATGAGAAGAGGAATTTAGAACTACAATTATGATTATGAGTTATCCATATGATTGTGGACCAGAATTGTTGATTGATGTTACAGGGATAAAACATTGTTGGTGGATTTTTAACATGGAGAAGATAATAGACTTCATAGTCTATTTGACTCTTCTAATGGATTGCTTGTTCCGCTGCAATTATGGTTGAAATTTTTATCATCTACCATAGTTCTAAATCTCTGATTTATTATTGATGAAGGCTATTGATAATTTAATTATCTTTAATCATGACATTCTTTACTGAGCTAGTTGTACTCACCCTTTTGCTTCACAATTCCTTTCAGGTAATAAAAGTGTAGCTGAGTCGAGCGGGGAATAACAAGGGAATAGAACGGTGGTCTATAGATGTTGAGGGTGAGGTGAATTCAACTTTGGAAGGGTGTTTTGTCATACAAGATGTCTAATGACATACAACCTCGAGTCATCATAAGTCAGGGATGTGCTCATCCACTTGCTGAGTATATTTACAAGCATTACCTATATAATCTTGGTGTTTGTTTGGAGTATAATACCCAATTAGAGACAGTGGAGATAATGATATGTCAAGAGAAGACTCGCCATTGGGAAGAATATGATAGTAATCTTCTCATTTTTCTTTGGGGTCTATTGGGTCAACCAAGGATAATTCTGTGGCCATATGATATCTATCATAACCTAGAAGCATGGTCTCCCATGTATGAAGGTTTCCTTGAGCACTTCCCAAAGATTTTAGTTTCTAAAATAGTTTTTGACTATACCTTTATGTAAGGTGTCACTGTGAGGTGCTGTCCACGGTTGGAACATGAGGGTCACATTTGATATATATATTTGTATACAAACTCACAGTATATGTGTTGTTGCATTTTGCACGACAATTGTTGTAATAAAGTTGTAGTTGTTTTCTGTACCATGTATTTAGCGACTCAGAATGGGTTGGATTGAATGGACCTATTTTGGGGTTGTTACATTTGTTATCAGAGCTTAGGGATATGATCTCTGGCGGAGATCGGGGAATAGAACTAGGAGGGGAGATGAGTAAATCCTTCGCTAGTGTGTCCTACCTAAGCTTAAATTGTTGGTTGGTCATAATATCGGGATATTATGTGATATGTTAATTTGTTCAATTAACCGTTATTTTGAAGCTGTATTCTAGAATGATATCTGAAATACAAGAGATGAGGAATGGAGAAATCATGATGACAGGGAAGATGGAATCTGAAATGAAATCAAGGTATTATCAACTCTTGAAATACCAGGTACGTAAATTTCGGGGACGAAATTTCATAAGGAGAGGAGATTGTAAGACCCCGAATTTTATGAAATAAAAGTATTCAATTTTTCTTATAATTTCTATTCAGTAAATGGTTAAATTGATAAAAGCTAAAGTTAAGGGTGGTATATGAAATTTTTTCAAAATACGCAAGTGGTTATAAAATATTCATTATTGTCGGGGAATATTCGTTTGGTCGTGGAATATTCGTACTGTCGGGGAATATTCGTACGACGGCGCAGCCATGTGTGGGCCCCATAACGGAAAGCGATTGGAGGATGAAAATGACAAATATAAGTTGTTTAAAAATAACGGCGTAGTTGTTACCGTTTACACTGTTGGAATACCTGGTGGTTAAAATACAGTAATACGCGTTGTTGCACAGTAGCACACGGTATTGTACAGTATTTTGAATTATTGATTCATACGTAAGAAGGCACTACTCAATAATTATTACAGTAATTACTGTTCAATATTTTATTTTATTGATTCAATAATTGCTGCATTGATATTTTATATTATTGTTGTTTCAATAATTATCACTGTATAATATTTCTCATTATCATATCAATAATTTGTGTTATTTGAATAATATTATTAGATAGCATTATTGGCAATGTCTAGAAAGTTCAATCAAGGAGAGGTTTGGTCACCTAATTGCGCGCCAGTAAAGAGAAATTCTTATTGGAAAGCCCCCTCTATCTTGGGAACGGCCTGGTTGTCAGTACTGTGATTCTGTAATATTATTTTTGAATAATTAATTATTGATTATTATGATAAAGAAAATATTTATTTTATGTGGATATAGATGGAGGAAAATTTTAATGTGACAATTGTTGAAAATTAATATTTTATCTTTTTTCTAATAAAATAATTCATTTAAATATATTATTTTAATAATATATTGATGGTGATATTTTTATAATGAATGTGGGATATATGAGTATATGAGGAGGAAGAGTATTTTGGTGGCATTAAATGATTAACACATGTTTTGGGTGTCGGTGGACCACAATTTTTGACTGAAAATTTATTATAGACTGTAAAATCGTCCGTTTGTGGATTTCAGTCAATTTCTGTTTGGAATTTGGAAAAACTTCCTTCTGCAAAGTTGTAGATAATTGAATTTCCTATAAAAATTCGCGAGATTCGAATTTTCTGATAAAAGAGCTATTTATTGTGAATTATTGAAGTTCCGGAGTTCTGAAATAATTGATTTTTGGAAATTTTAATTATTTTATTTAAGAAAAATGTTTTTGTGGTTGTTGGCACATGGGTGGCTGATGTTTTTGACCAAAGATGGCTTTCAAAATTGGTTGGTGAAGGTTGGTGTGGAATAAGAAAAAGAAAATGATATTTTATTATTTTAGTCTCCTTTGGCGTTCTAGCATTTTTCTATAAATAGAGGGCTAAGTTAGAGTTGAAAATCACACAAGAAACATAAGCTTTCTCTCTACTTCTCTCTCTATATATCAAGTGTATTTTTGTATCTTGAGTGTTGCTATACGGTGCAAGTTCGTTCAGCGTTATTCCAGTCAGAAGTACTGCTCTTTTGAGGTAAGGGATAGTAAGAGGTATTATTTTCTTCTTAAATGATATTTTTTCTTCAATATCATTATGCCGAAATATTGGTGAACTTTTTAATCAAATTTGGAACTTTTCATGTCGGGGTTACTATTTATGAGTTACTATTCACGAGTTACTATTCATGAGTTACTATTCATGAGTTATTATTCACGAGTTACTATTCACGAGTACTATTCACGAAGCGTGATGATGTTTTTGTAAAATTTCTATCTTTTGGTGTCGGAGTTACTATTCACGTATACATATACGACACTATTCACGAATACGGCACTATTCATCGAAAAATGAAATTTCTTCTTTTTGTCCAAAATATCTATTTTGGCTACTATCTTTGATTGTATCCATGTTTTGATCGTTATTTTTGAGTTTTGCTTCAAAATCAGTTGTTACGAAGTATTATTGATCTGTTGTTTGATAGCCTTGACCCGTAGTGCGAAGATGAACAGGTGTTTAGATGAACATGACCAACTGATGAATATCTTTGACCTGTAGTGCAAAGATGACTTGTTGATGAATATCTTTGGCCTGTAGTGCAAAGATGACTTGTTGATTAATATCTTTGGCCTGTAGTGCAAAGATGACTTGTTGATGAATATATTTGGCCCGTAGTGCAAAGATGAACAGGTGTTTAGATGAACATGACTTGTTGATGAATATCTTTGGCCCGTAGTGCAAGATGAACAGGTGTTTAGATGAACATGACTTGTTGATGAATATCTTTGGCCTGTAGTGCAAAGATGACTTGTTGAAGTATATCTTTGGTCGTGGTGCAAAGATGAATTTATTAGTATGATTGTGAACAGGAATTTTGATTTGGTATAACCAGGATCTTTGATGTTTCAGGTAAAGATAGGTGATGAAAATTATCTTCGTCCTAGATGAGAAGAGGAATTTAGAACTACAATTATGATTATGAGTTATTAATATGATTGTGGACCAGAATTGTTGATTGATGTTACAGGCATAAAACATTGTTGGTGGATTTTTAACATGGAGAAGATAATAGACTTCATAGTCTATTTAACTCTTCTAATGGATTGCTTGTTCCGCTGCAACTATGGTTGAAATTTTTATCATCTACCATAGTTCTAAATCTCTGATTTATTATTGATGAAGGCTATTGATAATTTAATTATCTTTAATCATGACATTCTTTACTGAGCTAGTTGTACTCACCCTTTTGCTTCACAATTCCTTTCAGGTAATAAAAGTGTAGCTGAGTCGAGCGGGGAATAACAAGGGAATAGAACGGTGGTCTATAGATGTTGAGGGTGAGGTGAATTCAACTTTGGAAGGGTGTTTTGTCATACAAGATGTCTAATGACATACAACCTAGAGTCATCATAAGTCAGGGATGTGCTCATCCACTTGCTGAGTATATTTACAAGCACTACCTATATAATCTTGGTGTTTGTTTGGAGTATAATACCCAATTAGAGACAGTGGAGATAATGATATGTCAAGAGAAGACTCGCCATTGGGAAGAATATGATAGTAATCTTCTCATTTTTCTTTGGGGTCTATTGGGTCAACCAAGGATTATTTTGTGGCCATATGATATCTATCTTAACCTAGAAGCATGGTCTCCTATGTACGAAGGTTTCCTTGAGCACTTCCCAAAGATTTTAGTTTCTAAAATAGTTTTTGACTATACCTTTATGTAAGGTGTCACTGTGAGGTGCTGTCCACGGTTGGAACATGAGGGTCACATTTGATATATATTTGTATACAAACTCACAGTATATGTGTTGTTGCATTTTGCACGACAATTGTTGTAATAAAGTTGTAGTTGTTTTCTGTACCATGTATTTAGCGACTCAGAATGGGTTGGATTGAATGGACCTATTTTGGGGTTGTTACATTTTCCCTTGAACGTCTTGCTAGTATATATGTAAATGAGATTGTGAAGTTGCATGGCATGCCAGTATCCATAGTTTCGAATTGTGACCCACGATTCACTTCAAGATTTTGGGTTATCTTGCAAAAAGCTATGGGCACGGATTTACGATTCAATTCGGCATACCATCCTCAAACGGACGGACAATCAGAGATGACTATTCAAACTCTTGAAGATTTATTAATACTCTGTGTCCTAAACTTCAAGGGAAGTTGGGATAAGTATTTACCATTGGTGGAATTCTCCTAAAACAACAGTTATAAGGCAAGTATAGGTGTGGCTCCATTTGAAGCATTATATGGACGAAAGTGTCGCTCTCCAATATGTTGGAATGAGGTGGGTGAAGCAACATTGTTGGGACCCGAGTTAGTACGTATGACTACCAAAAAGATCCAAATGATTCGACAACATATACAAACGGCACAAGATCGACAAAAGAGTTATGGGGATCTTCATCGAAAGGACGTGGAATTTAGTATAGGGGATCATGTATTGTTGTGAGTTGCTCCATGGAAGGGAGTTACAAGATTTGGGAAGAGAGGAAAGCTCAATCCATGATTTATTGGTCCATTTCAAATTCTTGACCGAGTAGGAAATGTAGCCTATAGACTCGCGTTACCTCCGAGTATGTCTCGTGTTCATAATGTGTTTAACATATCTGTACTTCGTAAATATGTGAACGACCCGAACCATGTTATAGAGTTAGAACCGGATGAGATAGGCGAAGACTTAACGTACGAAGAGGTACCTGTCAAGATTTTGGATAGGAAGGAGCATGTCCTACGCACAAAGGTCATACCATAAGTTAAATTTCTATGTAGGAATCATGCTATAGAGGAAATGATCTGGGAATTGGAAACGGAAATGAAAGCGAGGTATCCTCATCTTTTTGAAACACCAGGTACGTACGTCAATTTCGAGGATGAAATTTCATAAGAAAGGGAGGTTGTAAGACCCCAAATAATTAATAAATGAAATTTAATTTCCTCTAATTATTATTTTGAATAGTAAGGGTTGATTTGATTAATGTGGATAGTTATGGGTAAAATACGCAAATATTTCAAAATAAGCAAGTGGTTATAAAATATTCATTGTTGTCGGGGAATATTCGTTTGGTCGTGGAATATTCGTACTGTCGGGGAATATTCGTACAACGGCGCAGCCTTGTGTGGGCCCCATAACGGAAAGCAATTGGATGAAGAAAATGACAAATATAAGTTGTTTAAAAATAACGGCGTAATTGTTACCGTTAATACTGTTAAAATACTCGGTGGTTAAAACACAGTAGCACACGGTATTGCACCAATTATTGATTCTTACTTAAGAAGGCACTACTCAATAATTGTTACGGTAATTACTGTTCAGTATTTTATTTTATTGATTTAATAATTGTTGCGTTGATATTTTATATTGTTGTTGTTTCAATAATTGTCATTACACAGTATTTTTCATTATCGAAGCAATAATTCATATTATCTGAATAATATTATTAGATAACATTATTGGCAATGTCTAGAAAGTTCTGTCTAAGGAGAGGTTTGGTCACCTAATTGCGCGCCAGTAATGAGAAATTCTTATTGAAAAGCCCCCTCTTTCCTAGGAACTGCCTGGTTGTCAATATTGTGATTTTGTTATATTATTTATGAATAATTAATTATTGATTCATATGATGAGGAGAATATTGATTTTATGTGGATATAGATGGAGAAAATTTTTAATGTGACAATTGTTGAAAATTGAAATTTTATCTTTTTTTGATAAAATAATTCATTTAAATATATTATTATAATATAATAATAATGATATTTTTACAATGAATGTGTGATATATGAGTATACAAGGAGAAAGAGTATTTTTGTTGCAATAAATATTTAAAACATGTTAAAAATGTCGGTGGACCCCATTTCTTGACTGAAATTTGATTATAGCCTGCAAAATCGTCTGTTTGTGGATTTCGGTCAGTTTCTGTTTGGAATTTGGAAAAACATTCTTCTGCAAAGTTGTAGAGAATTGAATTTCCTAAAAAAATTTGCGAGATTCGAATTTTCTGATAAAAGGGCTATTTATTGTGAATTATTGAAGTTTCAAAGCTCTGAAATAATTAATTTTTGGAAGTTTTAAATATTTTTTTAATAAAAATATTTTTCTCACTTTTTCTAGAAGATGAGCATGTGAGATATGTTAGAAATCTGATTTTCCAAGGAGGCGTATGAAATTTATTATTAATAATATATTTTAATAAATTTTCTGCTTTGGTGTTCTAAGCATTTTTCTATAAATAGGGTGCTTAGGTTAGGATCGAAAATCACACCAGAAACTGAAGTTTTCTCTCTCTATATTATTGAGCATATTCTTGTGAGTATTTTGAGTATACTTTGAGTATTGCTATACGGTGAAAGTTCAAGTCATAGCCTATATCCGGTGTTTCAGCTAGAAGTACTGATCTTTCGAGGTAAGGGATTTTTTTTTTAAATGATATTATTTCTTCTAATATCATTATGTCGAAGTATTGATCTGAACTTTTAATCAAATTTGGAACTTTTTGTATCGGAGTTACTATTCACATATACGACACTATTCACGAATACGACACTATTCATCGAAAAATGAAAATTTTCCCTTTTCGTCTAAAATATCTATTGTGGATACTAGCTTTGATTGTATCCATGTTTTGATCATTCTTGAATTTTACACCACTGTGATTATTTTTGAGGTATTTTTGGACATGGATAACTCAAAGTACGAATCCTTAATCCTTGTCATTTTGTTTAACTGGATTTGTTTCTTTAAAAATATTTTTCATCATCCTCGGTCTTAAATGATGATATTATTGAATATCTTTGGCCTGTAGTGCAAAGTTGAATGATTTCTGATGAATATCTTTGGCCCGTAGTGCAAAAATGAACAGGTATTTAGATGAACATGACCAACTGATGAATATCTTTGGCCTGTAGTGCAAAGATAAATATTTGATTTCAGATATATATTGATTGATGTTACAGGGATAAAAGATAGATGATGAACTTTAAAATTCATATATAGAAGATAGTAGTTTGCATTCTCTACGTAACTCTTCTATGAATTAATATTTTTCGCTGTGAATATTGATTTAAAACTTGTTGTCTATTGTATTCTATTAGATTTTTCCCTGTTGAAGACTAACGATAATTTGTTGTATATTATCTTAGTCATAATATTCTTTACTAGGCTAGTTGAGCTCACCCTTTTCCTTTTTGTTCCATTTTTCTTCTCAGGAGGTGAGAATGTAGCAAGTACGAGTCGGGGTATGGAATGATGGTTATAGAGAGAGTTGTTTAGTAGTCCTCACCATTTTTGTAAAATAATGTATCAATAAATATGATGAGGATTTATTTGGGTATAGATATTGTCTAGAAGATAATATTTGTATTCAAACTCACAGTTTTAATGTTGTAATAATAAAGTTGTAGTTATTTCTGTACCATGTATTGACAACTCAAAATGGGTGATGTATACCTATTTTAGGATCGTCACAAACTCCATATCTTGCTAGATTTATAAGCAATTCTCAATTATATAATAAGGGCAAAAATGTCTTTTGGCTTTTACAATTAAGGGCAAACTTGTAAACATGGCAAACCCTTAGGGTTTGACCCTTAGGGTTTAACCCTAAGTTTTAGCACAAAATAATTTTCTAGGTTTGTAAGACCCCAAATTTTTTAATAAATATTAAATTTTCTCGAAATATATTTTTGAATATTATGGTGTGGATTTGATATAATGTTATAGTTGTGGGTAATATTTACAAATTTTTCAAAGTACGCAAGTTGTTATATAATATTCGATTGGTCGGGAAATATTCATTTTAACAGGGAATATTCGTACAACGACACAATCATTGGTGGACACCCACAACAGAATTATTGTCGGATTGAGAAAACGACAAAAATACTTTATGAAAATAACGGCGGAAGTTTTACCGTTAACTGTTGAATCACCCAGCGTTAAAAGTATAGTAATACGCGTGGTTGCATAGTAGCACACGATATTGATTATTGATGCTTACGTGAGAAGTCACTCAGTTATACTTAATTATTGCTACATTAATTGTTGCATCATATCTCTCATATTATTGATTCAATTATTGTTACAGTATCATTTGCATAATATTTTATATTATTAAATCAATAATTGAGACGACAAAGTTATTCATATTATTATTTGAAATATTGACAATGTCTAGAAGTTCTGTCAAGGAGAGGTTTGGTCACCTAATTATGCGCCAATAAGGAGAAATCCTTATCAGAAAACCCCCTCTTTCCTGGGAACGACCTGGTTGTTAAATATTGTGAGTTATAATATTAATGATGAATAAGTTGTGTTGATTAAAAATGAATTTTGATAGTTACATTGTTTTGGGATTATTATTGTTAGTGGAAATCGACATCTATCCCGATGATATTTGATGTCTAGGGGTTATATTGATAAACCATGTAATTTATCGGATAAATGAGCAATTAATTGCTACTAATTCACATGCTTATATAACTATTTGTTTACATGTGTGTACTATTTAATCACATTATTAATATTAGGGGAGTTGGTGCAAGATTGATAATACTTGCATGACTAAGTTAAAAATGGAGGTACTATACTGTAATTCGTATTTTTCACATGATTATACTATTGATTCACATGATTGAACTATTGATTCACAATATTTACTATTAGCGGAGGTGGTGCAAGTTTGATAATACTTGTACTGTAATTTTTCGAGCCCCAAAACGTGCAATTATCGAAACTATATTTTCCTATAAATAGAAGCTCATTCTTCCTCATTTCTCACCAATTCACAAAAGCTTTAAAGCGATTATTATAGAGAGAAATTATAGAGAGAAAGAAGAAAAGAAGTCTGCTACCTCACTATTCCAGTATCCAGTTTTTCCAAGGTAGGGAGTATTATTTATTTCTTATCCATGAAGAGAACTTATGTTATTCCATTCTTTATTATTCTATTGAAATAACATGTATACGCGGGCTACCCTATACTTGGTGAAATTCTTCTGTTATTCCATTCTTTATCATTCTATTGGAACATCCTGTCTGTGCGTTTACGCCGGACCTGGTTCCATTATTTATCATTATGTTGGAACATCATGTTTGTGCGTTCTACGTCGAACCTGGTTCCATCTTTATTATTCTGTTAGAATATCATGTCTGTGTGTTTTACGTTGGACCTGATTCCGTCTTTATTATTCTGTTGGAATATTATGTCTGTGCGTTTTACGCCGGACCTGATTCCGTTATTTATTATTATGTTGGAATAACCTGTATGTGCGGTCTATCGCATGCCTGGTGATTTATTTTGTTATTCCATTCCTTGTTATACTTAGTTGGTTAAAGTTTTGACTTCTATACTCCATGAAATTAGTGGAATATCCTTGATATTTGTGCTTCATCCAATATCTTTTCATTGAAATATTCTTCTGAGCATTCTTGAATTTACTCCACAAAGCAGTATCATGTTGACAATTTGGACGTTATTGATTCCTAGATAAAATAATTCTTGAACTTGTTTTATTGAATTCTTATATCATGGTTGTCATCCTCATGTTTATATTTTGTTGAAAGTCATCTGTGGCCTGTAGTGCATAGATGGACTTGGTATGATTATGACCAGAGATTATTCGGTGTAATCATAACCGTAATGTTACAAATGATGTGGTAAAAGTCCTCATTGGCCCGTAGTGCATTGATAGATAGTTTTTGGCATGATCATGACCATTAATGAATACAAAAATATTCTTGGCCCGTAGTGCATGGATAATTGTGGTCGTGATACTAAAGAATATCCTTGGCCGTATTACAGGGGTGATTCGGTGATGTGGATTATTTATTAAGTTGAGTCCCAGCGATAAAAGTGTTGAAAAACCTTTTAAATCATAAAAGATAGTAGATTTTATTCTCTACTTAACTCTTTTAATGGATTGCTTATTCCGCTAAAGTTAAACTTGATGGTTGTTATATTATATCAGTTTAACACTTTTGAAGGCTAACGATAATATATTTTGCATTATCTTAGTCATAATATTTCCTACTGGGCTAGTTGAGCTCACCCTTTTACTTTCATTGTTCTCTTCAGGAAATGAGAACGTAGCAGGGACTAGTCGGGGAACAGAGTGAGGAACCATATGATAACATTAGTAGTCCTCACTATTCAGTGAAATTGTGGGAAAATAAATATAATTTTATTGAATTTGAGTTTGTATATTGTCTAGACGACAATATTTGTATTAAAACTCACAGCTTATGTTTTGTCGTACTTTGCACGACAGTTGTATAATTAAGTTGTATTTGTATTCTGTACCATGTATTTGGCGACTCAGAATAGGTGATGTATACCTGTTTTGGGGGCGTCACAGTTGGTATCAAAGCTTAGGGATATTATCCCTGGCTAAGATGTGAGACTAGAACTAGGAGAGGAGAGATGGGGAATTTCTTCGCTAGTATGACCTACCTAATTTTTTTGGTATTTAATTGGTTGGTCAGAGTATAGAGATAATATGTTGCATGTCGATTAACCCTTGTTTTGTGGCAGTATTTGAAAATGGCATCTGAGAATATTGAGAATAGCAATGGGGCACAAGAGACCGTTGAGTCTCCACAGATCAACAATCAGAATAATGTGCATCAGGAAGGCGACAATCCTCATGCAAACAACAACACTGGCCAAATGATGAAAGATGGAATGTTCAGAGGCTTTATGCAATTCATGCAACATCAGGCAAAAGCGGCTCATGTTCAAAATACAGGTGGAAACACTAGAAACTCTCAAACGGTCACCGCTAAACAATTAAGGCGGAAGCGTGGATAAAGTATATCTCCAAGATATTTGATGTCTTGGGATGCTCCGAGGACCAAAAGGTTCCCTTCGCCACCTTTATGTTACGTGAAGAGGCAGATTATTGGTGGGAATCTGTAAATTGTACCCAGCCTGACGCACTCAAGATGTCTTAGGAGAAGTTCCAAGATCTTTTCAACGACAAGTACTTTCCCGAAAGTATTCGTCACATGAAAGAGGTGGAGTTTATCAAGTCGGAGCAAAAAAATACGACTTTGTCGCAATATGAGGCTAAATTTGCGGAGTTATCCCGGTTTGCATCCCATTTGGTCGATAATGAGGAGCGAATGACACGAATGTTTTTAAGAGGTTTGAAACCGGAGATACGTCAATATCTTATTTCTCATAAACTGTGTTTGTACTCAGATGTTGTACATAGGGCTCAGTTATTGGAGTGCGGTAACGAGTCAACGTAACCAAGAGAAAGCAACCGGCAGCATGAAAATACCAGTGGTATCAGTCATCGAAGCGGTGATAACAAACGTGGAGGGAATCAACATGCCAGAAATGGTAACCACTTCGGTGGTAATTATGGCCAAGACAGTAAAAATGGACATTTCAAGAAAAGGAGATTCAACAATGATGGAAAGACATCAGCACCAGCAACCGTGGTTAAGGAAGGAGAACGACCACCTATCATATGCTTCAAATGCGGAGGGGAGGGACATATCAGTCCAAACTGCCCGATGCCATCTAAAGAGTGTTATAATTATGGAAGAGAAGGTCACCTAGCCTGATTTTGTCGTTCACCGAAGACAAGTTCAGCTAGGATAGAGGCACCAAAGGTCGTCCCAGAAAAGTCAAAGTCGGTGGTGCAAGGGAGAGCATTTGTTGTGACCTCCCAGAAAGCAAGGAACCTGAATGAAGTCATCACGGGTAAGCTTATCATAAACTCTAGCGAAGTCTATACCTTATTTGATACCGGTTCTACCCATTCTTTTATTTCTACTACTTGCGCTCAACGATTAAATTTGACTCCAGAGAAATTAGACTTTGACTTATCTGTTGAAACTCCGTTGGGAGAAACCTTTATTACATCAACTGTTTATAAGTCTTGTTTGGTTCAAATTGGTACCCTCACATTACCTATCGATCTTATTTCATTGAAAATACTTGCATTTGACGTGATTCTAGGGATTGATTGGTTAACTACTCATCATGCAAAAATTGATTATTTGCGTAAGGTTGTTAGCTTTCATATTCCTAACCAACCTATTATGCGAATTCAAACAACTAAACCATTAAAATCAATCAATGTCATTTCAAGCCATAAAGCTATTCGTTTATTGAAAAACGGATGTCAAGCTTTCTTAGCTCATGTCACGGATCTAAACAAAAATACGTCAATTCTGAATGATATTTCTGTTGTTAATAAATTTCCGGACGTATTCCTCGAAGAACTTCCTGGCCTACCCCCAGAGTGTGAAATTGAATTTTGTATCGACCTTGAACCCGGTACAAAACCCATTTCCAAAGCCCCATATCGAATGGCTCCTATTGAACTTCAGGAGTTAAAGACCTAGTTGCAGGAATTGTTAGACATTGGTTTCATTCATCCTAGTACGTCTCCTTGGGGTGCTCCTGTTCTATTCGTGAAGAAGAAAGATGGGAGTATGCGACTTTGTATTGATTATCGGGAATTGAATCATGTCACCGTCAAAAATAGGTACCCATTACCGCGTATTGATGACCTGTTTGACCAGTTGCAAGGCGCCAAATTCTTTTCAAAGATTGATCTTCATTCAGGATATCATCAATTGAAGATTAGAACCGATGATATTCCAAAGACGGCTTTCAGAACTTGGTACGGGCATTATGAATTCCTAGTTATGTCCTTTGGATTGACTAATCCTCCTGCTGCCTTTATGGATATGATGAACCGAGTATTCAATGAATATTTGGATCATTTTATGGTCGTCTTTATTGATGACATCCTCAATATTCTGTTGGAACATCCTGTCTGTGCATTTTACGCCGGACCTAATTCATTCTTTATTATTCTGTTGGAATATCTTGTCTGTGCGTTTTACGTCGGACCTGATTCCGTTATTTATTATTCTGTTGGAATAACCTGTCTGTGTGGTCTATTGCATGCCTGGTGATTTCTTTTGTTTTCCATTCCTCGTTATACTCTGTTGGTTAAAGTTTTGACTTCTATACTCCATGAAATTAGTAGAATATCCTTGATATTTACGCTTCATCCAGTATCTTTTCATTGAAATATTCTTCTTAGCATTCTTAAATTTTACTCCACAAAGCAGTATCATGTTGACAATTTGGACGTTATTGATTCCTGTATAAAATAATTCTTGAACTTGTTTTATTGAATTCTTATATAATTGTCATTATCCTTATGTTTATATTTTGTTGAAAGTCATCTGTGGCCTGTAGTGCATAGATGGACTTGGTATGATTATGACCAGAGATTATTCTGTGTAATCATAACCGTAATGTTACAAATGATGTGGTAAAAGTCCTCATTGGCCCGTAGTGCATTGATGGACAGTTGTTGGCATGATCATGACCATTAATGAATACACAAATATTCTTGGCCCGTAGTGCATGGATAATTGTGGTCGTGATACTAAAGAATATCATTGGCCGTAGTGCAGGGGTGATTCGATGATGTGGATTATTTATTAAGCTGAGTCCCAGCGATAAAAATGTTGAAAAACCTTTTAAATCATAAAAGATAGTAGATTTTATTCTCTACTTGACTCTTTTAATGGATTGCTTGTTCCGTTGTAGTTAAACTTGATGGTTGTTATATTATATCAGTTTAACACTGTTGAAGGCTAACGATAATATATTTTGCATTATCTTAGTCATAATATTTTCTACTGGGCTAGTTGAGCTCACCCTTTTACTTTCATTGTTCTCTTCAGGAAATGAGAACGTAGCAGGGACTAGTCGGGGAATGGAGTGACGGACCAGATGATAGCATTAGTAGTCCTCACTATTCAGTGAAATAGTGGGAAAATAAATATAATAATATTGAATTTAAGTTTGTATATTGTCTAGACAACAATATTTGTATTAAAACTCATAGCTTATATTTTGTCGTACTTTGCACGATAGTTATATAATTAAGTTGTATTTTTATTCTGTACCATGTATTTGACTACTCAGAATAGGTGATGTATACCTGTTTTGGGGGCGTCACGAGGTTTTTTTATTTATGGTTTAAATTAAACTAAAAATAAAATTAGTTTCTAAAAATTACAAATTAGGTTTACATAATTAGATTAGGTTTCTTAATTACACTATACATGAACATTAAGGTATTAATTATTTAATAATTAAGGTTACCCCACCTATTAGGGTTACTAATTACTTAAAATAAAATTTTAAGTTTAAATATTTACTAATTATAGTTAAGCTTTCTAAAATTAACAATTAGGATTTATAATTAGCGATTAGGTTTTATAATTACTAAGTAGGGTAACCTAATATAGAAATTAGGATTTCAAATATTAATTTAGGGTTTTCACTTAAGAAATTAGGGTTTTAAATTTCACGATTAGGGTTTCCAACAATTAGGGTTTTTTTTCTTCCTAATTAATGTTAATATCAATAATACCTGTGACGCCCCCAAAATTAGGTATACATCACGCATCTTGAGTCGCCAGATACATGGTATAGAACTCAAATACAACTTAATAATACAACTGTCGTGTACAATACGACAAAATATAAACTGAGTTTGAATACAAATATTGTCTACTAGAGATTATACAAACTCAAAAGGAGTCCTCATTACAATTATTATCACACTATTACACAAAATAGTGAGGACTACTAATGCACCATCTAGGAATATCACTCTGTTCCCTGACTAGTCCCAGCTACGTTCTCATTTCCTGAAGAGAATAGTGAAAGAAAGGGTGAGCTCAACTAGCCCAGTAAGAAATATTATGACTAAGATAATGTAGAATAATTAATCGTTAGCCTTCAACAATGTTAAACTGATAAAATTTAATAAATATCAAGTTTAACTACAGCGGAACAAGTAATCCATTAAAAGAGTCAAGTAGAGAATGAATTCTACTATCTTTTATGATTTAAAAAGTTTTTCATCACTTTTATCGCTGAGACTCGGCTCATTAAATAATTCACATCATTAAATCATCCATGCACTACAGGCCAAGGATATTCTTTAGTTTCACGACCATGAATTATCCATGCACTACGGGCCAAAGATAATCGTGTTTTCATCAACGGTCCTGATCATGCCATAAAACAATTCATCTTTGCTCCCTTGGCCGAAGAGAATCCATAGCCATAATCATACCAAAAACTGTTCATCAATGCACTACGGGCCAATGAGGACTTTTAATTTTCACATCATTTGTAACATTACGGTCATGATTACACCGCATAATCCCTGGTCATAATCATACCAAGTCCATCTATGCACTACAGGCCATAGATGACTTTCAACATAATATAAACATGAGGATGATGACAATGATATAAGAATTCAATAAAACAAGTTCAAGAATTAATTTATCCATGAACCCATAACGTCCAAATTGTCAACATGATACTGCTTTGTAGAGTAAAATTCAAGAATGCTCAGAAGAATATTTTAATGAAAAGATACTGGATGAAGCGCAAATATCAAGGATATTCCACTAATTTCATGAAGTATAGAAGTCAAAATTTTAATCAACTGAGTATAATACCGAATGGAATAACAAAAGATATCACCATGTATACGGTACTACGCATAGACGGTTATTTTAACAGAATATTAATAACGGAACAAGGCCAGGTGAAATTCACACCGATAGGATGTTCCAACAAAATAATAAATGCAGAATAATAAATGATGGAACCAGGTCTGGCGTATAGCACAGATAGGATATTCCGACAGAATAATAAAGACGGAATAATAAAAATGGAACCAGGTCCGGCGTATAGCACAGACAGGATATTCTGACAGAATAATAGAAGAATGTCACCAAGTATAGGGTAGCCTGCGTATACAGGTTATTCCAACAGAACAATAAAGAAATGGAATAACAGAAGTTCTCTTCTTGAATAAAAAAGAATAATATCCCTTACCGTAAAATAATACTTGATATAAGAGTAGTGAAGTAGCAGAAAACTTTTCTTCTATCTCTCTATAGTCTATCTCTATAGTTTCTCTCTCTAGAGTTCAGTGAATTCTTAAGAAAATAATGAAGGAATGAGCTTCTATTTATAGGAAAATGGAATGTATAGTAACTAATCCATGAACGGTCCAGATTGATTTACTTTAATCTGACGGTCCATATTTAAAGAAAAATCTTTTAAATAAAATATAATATATTTTATTTATATAAAAAGATTTTTACTATGCTAACACTATGCGGACACTATGCAAATACTATGCATAATAAAATATAATATATTCTATTTATAGCATAACTTTAATAAAGTATTCTGTTTTATATAAAAAAAATTTACTATGCAAAACACTATGCATAATAGAATATAATATATTCTATTTATAGAATAACTTTAATAAAGTATTTTATTTTATATAAAAAGATGTTTCTATTTTATTACGTGAATAAAACAAAACTTCTAAATCAACAATAATTGAATCAAATAATTTGAGATACTATGCAACAATTATTGTAGCAATAATTGAACAAAACTGAGTGACTTCTCACATAAATATCAATAATCAATACCGTGTGCTACTATGCAACAACGCGTATTACTGTACTTTTACTACCGAGTAGTTCAACAGTATCAATGGTAAAACTTCTGCCGTTATTTTTAATAAAATATTTTTGTCATTTTCTCATTCCGACAATAATTCCGTTGTGGGATCCACTAATGATTGTGCCATCGTACGAATATTTCCTGTTTAAAATGAATATTCCCCGACCAATCAAATATAATATGATAACTTGCATACTTTACAAAATTTATAAATATTACCCACAACTATAACATTATCTCAAATTCACACCATAATATAAAAAAAATTATTTCGAGAAAATTAATTCTTTATTCATAAAATCTGGGGTTTCACAATCTCCCCTCCTTATAGAATTTCGCCATCGAAATTTATGTACGTACCTGGTATGCCGAACAGGTGAGGATACCTTGACTTCATTTCAGATTCTAACTCTTGAGGTATAACCCTTGAGTGTTGGATACGATTCTTCTTATCCAAGATTTTAACACGAGATCTCATACGTTAAATCATCCGCTATCTCGTCCGATTCTAAATTAATAATGTGGTCCGGGTCATCCACATATTTACGTAACATTGATACGTTAAAAATGTTATGAGCACGTGGCATACTTGGCAGTAAAACTAGTCTATAAGCCACATTTCCTACTCAATCGAGGATTTCAAATGGGCCAATTAAATTGAGGGTTGAGATTTCCTCTCTTCAGCAACTCTTGCTTCTAGAATAACACCCTCTTGAACCTTCTTCTTCACATTCATCATATTCGGGTATGTAGCTTGAGCGTCTTTAACTTTATCGATTAAATTCAATTTTACTCGTATATTTGTTATCTTCATGTGGGTCCCTAGAGTCTTTAACTATATCTTTATCATTTGCAAGTTATACGAAATGAGTCTTTGTGTTAACAACATCGCACTTGTAAACGCATACGATCTTCTACTCAACACGTCAGCTACCACGTTCGCTCTTCCATGATGATATTGAATAGTACGATCGTAATCTTCAACGGCTCGAGTCAACGTCTTGGGCTCATGTTACGTTCGTTTTATTTGAAGAAATATTTTGAGGGTTTAAAAAATGGGTTTTGTACCAGGGTCAATACAAAATTCAATTTCATGCTCTAGGGGTAGGCTAAGAAGTCTTCAGGAATATGTCAAGAGATTTATTAATGATAGAAATATCATTCAAAACTGTTACTCTCATCTAAGACTTGGATAGTACATCACATTGATACCAACTGTGACTTATATCCCTTAACCTAGATAGCACCTCACAATTATACCTATCAACTTGTCATCGTCATTCACGACGTCGCCTACAGAAAGTCTGGCTTTGGTGCATTCCATACAAGAAAGTCAACAACGAAAGGATCAAGGCTCTTTATTTATGGCTTGATATGACAATGATTGACTTTAGTGGTTTGGTTTCTTGAATTCGCATAATAGGTTGGTTAGGAATATGAAAACTAACAACTTTACGAAAAACATGATGAGTAGTTAACCAATCGTTTAAAAAAAATCACATCAAAGGAAAGTATTTTCAAAGAAATAAGATCGACAGATAACGTGAAAGTGTCGATTTGAATCAAACAAGATTTATAAACGGAGGTAACGAAGGTTTCTCCCAATGGAGTTTCAATAAATAAATCAAAGTTTAACTTCTCCGGAGTTAAGTACAAACATTGAACACAACTAGGTGAAATAAAAGAGTGAGTAGAACTGTTATCTAACACGGTATAGACTTCGTAACATCTTATGATTAACTTACCCGTGATAATTTTATTCAGGTTCCTCGCCACGAGAAAAAAAAATACTCTCTCTTAAACTACCGGCTTTGGCTTGTCTGGGACAATCTTTGGCATCACTATCCCAGTTGGACTTGACTTCACCATATGACAAAATCGAGCTAGGTGACCTTCTCTTCCGCAATTAAAACACACTTTGGATTGTTGCGTATAGTTTGGACGGATGTGTCCCTCTTGTCCGCATTTGAAACATACGACCGATGGGCGTTCTTCTTCCTTTGAAATGGGTGTTGGTGCCGACGTATTCATGTCATTGTTGAACCTTCTCTTCTTAAAATGTCCATTCTTATTATCTTGGCCATGATTACCACCGAAATGGTTACCATCCTTGGCATGATAATATCCCCCACGATGGTTATCATTGTTCCGATGACCGTTGCCACTGGTATGATTATTATCGTGTTGTTGGTCATTGCCTTTTGGTTGTACTGACTCATTATCGCGCTCTAATAACTGAGCCCTATTCATAACATCTGAATATAAACAAAGTTTTTGAGAAATAAAGTATTGACGTATATCGGGTTTCAAACCTTGCAAAAACATTCGCATCATTCGATCCTCATTATCGACCAAATGGGATGCAAACCGGGATAACTCCGTAAACTTAGCCTCGTACTGCGACAAGGTCATATTATTTTGCTCCAGCTTGATGAATTCTACCTCCTTCATGTGACGAATACTTTTAGGAAAGTACTTGTCGTTGAATAATTCTTGGAACTTCTCCCAAGACATCTTGAATGCGTCAGGCTGGGTACGTTTTACAGATTCCCACCAATGATCTCCTTCTTCATGCAACATAAAGGTGGCGAATAGAACCTTTTGCTCCTCTGAGCATTCCAAGACATCAAATATCTTGGTAATCTGCTTTATCCATGTCTCCGCCTTAAGTGGTTCTGGCTTTCCCAAACACTCAGGTGGTCCCAGCTCCTTGAACTGCTTAGCGGTGACCAACCGTGGGTTACCATTGTTTCCACCTGCAATATGGACAGGAGCTGCCTTCGCCCATTGTTGCATGAATTGCTCCTTAAACTACTTAGCGGTGACCGTCTGAGAGTTATCAGTATTTCTACCTGCATTTTGGACAGGAGATGCCTTCGCCTGTTGTTGCATGAATTGCATAAAGCCTCTGACCATCCCATCATTCACAATTTAATCGGTGTTATTATTTTCATGAGGAGTATTGTCCTCTAGTTGCACATTATCCTGATTATTGATCTGTGGAGACTCAACGGTCTCCTGTGCTCCATTGATAATCTCAACATTCTCGGATGCCATTTTTAAACACTGCCACAAAACAAGGGTTAATTAATATATCACATATTATCCCTATACTTTAACCGACCAATTAAATACCAAATAAACTTAGGTAGGTCATACTAGCGAAGGAATTCCCCTTCTCTCCCCTCCTAGTTCTTATCTCACATCTTAGCCAGGGATCATATCCCTAAGCTTTGATACCAACTGTAATGCCCCCAAAATTAGGTATACATCACCCATCTTGAGTCGCCAGATACATGGTACAGAATTCAAATACAATTAATAATACAACTATCGTGTACAATACGACAAAACATAATCTGTGAGTTTGAATACAAATATTGTCTACTAGAGATTATACAAACTCAAAAGGAGTCCTCATTACAATTATTTTCACACTATTTCACAGAATAGTGAGGACTACTAATTCACCATCTAGGACCATCACTCTGTTCCCCGACTAGTCCTAGCTACGTTCTCATTTCCTGAAGAGAAAAGTAAAAGAAAGGGTGAGCTCAACTAGCCCAGTAAGAAATATTATGACTAAGATAATGCAGAATAATTTATCGTTAGCCTTCAACAATGTTAAACTGATAAAATATAATAAATATCAAGTTTAACTGCAGCGGAACAAGCAATCCATTAAAAGAGTCAAGTAGAGAATGAATTCTACTATCTTTTATGATTTAAAAAGTTTTTCATCACTTTTATCGCTGAGACTCAGTTCAATAAATAATCCACATCATTAAATCATCCATACACTACAAACCAAGGATATTCTTTAGTATCACGACCGCGAATTATCCATGCACTACGGGCCAAAGATAATCGTGTTTTCATCAACGGTCCTGATCATGCCATAAAACAATCCATCTTTGCTCCCTTGGCCGAAGAGAATCCATAGTCATAATCATACCAAAAATTGTCCATCAATGCACTATGGACCAATGAGGACTTTTAATTTTCACATCATTTGTAACATTGCGGTCATGATTACACCGCATAATCCCTGGTCATAATCGTACCAAGTCCATCTATGCACTACAGGCCACAGATGACTTTCAACATAATATAAACATGAGGATGATGACAATGAAATAAGAATTCAATAAAACAAGTTCAAGAATTAATCTATCCATGAACCCATAACGTCCAAATTGTCAACATGATACTGCTTTGTAGAGTAAAATTCAAGAATGCTCAGAAGAATATTTTCATGGAAAGATACTGGATGAAGCGCAAATATCAAGGATATTCCATTAATTTCATGGAGTATAGAAGTCAAAATTTTAATCAACTGAATATAATACTGAATGAAATAACAAAAGATATCACCATGCATGAGGTACTTCGCATAGACGATTATTTAAACAGAATAATAATAACGGAACCAGGTTAGGTGAAATTCACACCGACGGGATGTTCCAACAGAATAATAAATGTGGAATAATAAATGATTGAACCAGGTCCGGCGTATAGCACAGACAGGATATTCCGATAGAATAATAAAGACGAAATAATAAAAATAGAACCAGGTCCGGCGTATAGCACAAATAGGATATTCCGACAGAATAATAAAGACAAAATAATAGAAGAATGTCACCAAGTATAGGGTAGCCCGCGTATACAGGTTATTCCAACAGAACAATAAAGAAATTGAATAACAAAAGTTCTCTTCTTGAATACAAAAGAATAATATCCCTTACCGTAAAATAATACTTGATATAAGAGTAGTGAAGTAGCAGAAAACTTTTCTTCTATCTCTCTATAGTATCTCTCTATAGTTTCTCTCTCTAGAGTTCAGTGAATTCGTAAGAAAATAATGAAGGAATGAGCTTATATTTATAGGAAAATGGAATGCATAGTAACTAATCCATGAACGGTCTAGATTGATTTACTTTAATCTGACGGTCCATATTTAAAGAAAAATATTTTAAATAAAATATAATATATTCTATTTATATAAAAAGATTTTTACTATGCAAACACTATGCGGGCACTATGCAAACACTATGCATAATAAAATATATTATATTCTATTTATAGAATAACTTTAATAAATTATTCTGTTTTATATAAAAAGATTTTACTATGCAAAACACTATGCATAATAGAATATAATATATTCTATTTATAGAATAACTTTAATAAAGTATTTTGTTTTATATAAAAAGATGTTTCTATTTTATTACGTGAATAAAACAAAACTTCTAAATCAACAATAATTGAATCAAATAATGTGAGATACTATGCAGAAACTATTGTAGCAATAATTGAACAAAACTGAGTCACTTCTCACATAAATATCAATAATCAATACCGTGTGCTACTATGCAACAACGCGTATTACTTTACTTTTACTACTGAGTAGTTCAACAGTATCAATGGTAAAACTTTTGTCGTTATTTTCAATAAAATATTTTGTCGTTTTCTCAATCCGACAATAATTCCGCTGTGGGGTCCACCAATGATTATGTTGTCGTACGAATATTTCCTGTTTAAAACGAATATTCCCCGACCAATCAAATATAATATGTCAACATGCATACTTTGCAAAATTTATAAATATTACCCACAACTATAACATTATCTCAAATTTACACCATAATATAAAAAAAATTATTTCGAGAAAATTAATTCTTTATTCATAAAATCTGGGGTTTCACAATACCGGTCGTTAATCACATTATCATGATTACATAACGACTTAACAAATTCATAGAGTCGTAAATGGCCTTCGAATTAGGGTTTCAAATCAATTAGGGTTTATAATTTAAATATTAGGGTTTTAAAAAAATTAGGATTTCTAAATATTAATTAGGTTTTCTCTAATTAATATTAAATTCTATAATACATCACGTATATCACATAACACTGTTATATAACAATATTGACTTTCCCATTTGAATTTAAAAATGTAAGACCCCGAATTTTATGAAATAAAAGTATTCAATTTTACTTATAATTACAATTCAGTAAATGGTTAAATTGATAAAAAGTTAAAGTTAAGGGTAATATATTAATTTTTTTAAAAATACGCAAGTGGTTATAAAATATTCATTGTTGTCGGGGAATATTCATTTGGTCGTGGAATATTCTTCCTGTCTGGGAATATTCGTACGACGGCGTAGCCATTTATGGGCCCCATAACGGATAACTGTCGGATAAAAAAAATGACAAATTTGAGTTTTTACAAATAAAGGCGTAGTTGTTACTGTTAACACTGTTGGAATACCCGGTGATTAAAATACAGTAATACGCATTATTGCACAGTAGCACACGGTATTGCACAGTATTTTTGAATTATTGATTCTTACGTGAGAATGCACTACTCAATAATTGTTACAGTAAATATTGTTCACTATTTTATTTTATTGATTCAATAATTGCTGCGTTGATATTTTATATTATTGTTGTTTCAATAATTGTCACTGCACAGTATTTTCCATTATCAGATCAATAATTCATATTATTTGAATAATATTATTAGATAGCATTATTGGCAATGTCTAGAAAGTTCTGTCAAGGAAAGGTTTGGTCACCTAATTAATTGCGCGCCAGTAAGGAGAAATTCTTATTGGAAAGCCCCCTCTTTCCTAGGAACTGCATGGTTATCATTATTGTGATTCTGTAATAATATTTATGAATAATTAATTACTGATTTATATGATAAGGAAATATTTATTTGATATGGATATAAATGATGGATTTATTTATGTGGTTATAAATGAAAGAGTTAATGTTGAGGTGTTTTATCAGTATTTTGTCGGATTGGAGGTATTAAAAGATCAAATCGGTGTTCTTACAGCTTTATTGTGTGAGTTATAATATTTTATCCGACCGTTGGATCGTTGTGATTTTTGGATATGTTATACATATATAAGTTAAGTATATGTCCACAAATTTTGAACCGTTAAAAATGAACATATAATTTGTTATGAATCTTAAGAGGTGTCTGATTCGGAAATTAGGTTTATAAATGATTTTGGTGGAAAATTCTAGAAATGGGTGGGCCCCACTTTTGGTTGTTGGGGAAGATGGCTGATTTTTGGTGGGTACAATAGTAGCAGGTAAAGCCATCAGGTTACATGTCAAGTCTGCTTCGGCATGCTAATATTTTCCTATAAATAGAGGACTAAGTTAGAATTTAAAATCACACCAGAATTCATAAGTTTTCTCTCTTTTTCTCTCTAGATTATCGAGTGTATTTTGTGAGTATTTAGATACTTGATGAGTTGCAATTCATCAGTGCAAGTTTCCTTCAGCGTCATATCCGATATCCAGTTAGAAGTACTGCTCTTTTGAGGTAAGGGATAGTAAGGGATTTTAAGGGTTGTTATGTTTTTTAGTTTCGTAATTTTTCTGACCTTCAAAAATTCTGGAAAATTTTGAAATGATAATTTGATGAGTTTTCTAGATTGTGTCCAATAATGGCGATTTTTGGATGTATAGATTATGAGTAATGAATTTTATGAGAAAAGTCTATTTTAAAAGTAAACTCTTATAACTTCTTGTGGTTAACTCCAAAATTGGTGAAATTTTTATTAGAAGTACATGTATATGATAGAAGTATACTCTATAGATTTCAGAATTTTTGGATAAAAGTACAATTTTTGATAAATATCTAAATATTCGGCTGTTTTGGCCATATGAAAAATAGTAAATGATTTTTAAAAATTCTGAGAAAAATATATGTTCAATATGAGACTATATTCTACTAAATCTCAGGGGGGGAAAAATTTGTACTGATTTGGTATTTTTCATAAAAATGGATTAGTTATGAGTAAATGAATTAAATATGTTATGTGAAGTAAGAAAATTAGAAAATAGGATTTTATGGCTTGAGAATCCTATATGAGGTATATGCAGATTTTTGATGAGGGTTTTGGTTATTGGTGATGAAATCTTATGAGTTTGAAATTTTAGGATGATTAAATGCATTATTTAGTAAAGTGTAAACAATTAAAATAAATTATTTATAAGTTTAAGAAATGTTATTTCAATATCATTATACTGAAATATTGGTATGGAATTTATTATAGAATCTCTACCTTTTTGTGTCGGATTTACTATTCATGAGTTACTATTCACGAGTTACTATTCATGGGTTACTATTCACGAGTTACTATTCATGACAAAATTGGTTTCTTTTTCTAACCAAATTATAGTTGAGTTATGAATATTACTCTTGAGATTAAATCTATATGTTGATTATATAATTTTTATTATCATATATAACAATTTTATAACCCTAATTATGATATTAATTTCTCTTTGACTTGAGTGTAAAGATGGGTAGATTATTGGTATGATCATGACTATGAGTTCTCTTTGGCCAGTAGTGCAAAGTTGAATTGTTAACTGGTATGATCATGACCATTGAATTTATAATTGAATATCTTTAGCTTAAGTGCAAAGATGAAATGATCAACATGGTTATAATTATTATTTATATAAATTCTGAAATGATTATATATTTCTTTGAGATATTAATATATTTGGCATGTAGTGCAAATATGAACTGTTGATGAATGTATTTGGCCTGTAGTGCAAATATGAACTATTGAGGAATATCTTTGGCATGTAGTGCAAAGATGAATTTTTGATGAATATCTTTGGCCTGTAGTGCAAAGATGACCTGTTGTTGAATATCTTTGGCCTGTAGTGCAAAGATGGTCTATTGATGAATATCTTTGGCCCGTAGTGTAAAGATGAAATTGTTAGTATGATTATAAACAGGAACTGTGATTTGGTATAACCATGATCTTTGATGTTTCAGGTAAAGACATGTGATGAAAATTATCTTCGTCCTGGGTGCGAAGAGGAATTTAGAATCACAATTATGATTATGAGTTATTCATATAATTATGGAAAGGAACTGTTGAGTGATGTTACAGGGATAAAACACTGTTGGTGGGCTTTTAATTTGGAGAAGATAGTATACTTTATGGTCTATTTGACTCTTCTAATGGATTGCTCGTTCCGTTGCAACTATGGTTGAAATTTTTATCATCTACCATATGTTCTAAATCTCTGATTTATTATTGATGAAGGCTATTGATAATTTAATTATCTTTAGTTATGATATTCTTTACTGAGCTAGTTGTGCTCACCCTTTTACTTCACAATTCCTTTCAGGTAATAAGAGTGTAGCTGGGTCGAGCGGGGGTAACAGGGGAATAGAACGATGGTCATCATTTAGCAGTTATATTTGGTAAATCAAATAGGGTGAGGCGAACCCAAAGTTGGAAGGGTGTTTTGCCACTATCATACAAGATGTCTAAAGACATACAACCTCGTGTCATCATAAGACAGGGTTGTGCTCATCCACTTACTGAGTATATCTACGAGCACTACATATATGATCTTGGAGTTTATTTGAAGTATAATTCTCAATTAGAGTCAGTAGAGATAATTATATGTCAAGAGAAGACTCACCATTGGAAAGAATATGATAGTAATCTTCTCGTTTTTCTTTGGGGTCTATTGGGTCAACCAAGGATAATTCTGTGGGCATATGATATCTATCATAACCTTGACGCATGGCCTCCCATGAACGAAGGTTTCCTTGAGCATTTCCCAAAGATTCTAATTTCTAAAACAGTTTTTGACTATACCTTTATGTAAGGTGCCATTGTGACGTGCTATCCAAGGTTGGGATGTGAGTCACAGTTGGTATATATTTGTATCAAAACTCACAACATATATGTTGTTGTATTTTGCACGACAATTATTGTAATAATGTTGTACTTATTTTCTGTACTATGTATTTGGCAATTCAGAATAGGTTGGGTGGATTGGACCTGTTTTGGGGTTATCACAAAAAATATGGTTAAATAAATTAATGATAGGGTTTTGACATTATACACCATAATTGACCAACCATTATCAGTTCACAAACATACAGTACAAATTTATAACACTGAAAAATCAAAATATAATATTATTATATTATTATTCTTATCCATTGATAAAAATCCAAAATTAGGGTTTGGATTCCATATCTGATTTATTCTTCTTATATAACATTATTAATTAAGTTAAAATAATTAACTTAATTAGACTAGCATAAATTCATATATTAAAATAAATAATTATTATAGTAATTCTAAAAATCATTTCATATATTATTTAAATAATATAATTATATTTTCATAGAAAATAAATAATTAAAACATTTCTTCTATAAAAGTAATTATTAATATAATTTATTATAATCAATAATTCTAAAATAAAATTATTTGTAAATATTCATGTAATAAATATATTTTTATTTATTACATAATTACATACACACATTATCTTGTACAAATCCTCATCCTTAAAATAATAAATAAATTTATACGCAAAATTTCTGATTTATTTATATAGAAAATATCGGGATGTTACATTCACCCTCCCTTATAAAGATTCTTTCCCCGAAATCACCATTTTAAAACTTATACATACAAGGATACATAGCATACATAATCATTGCGAGTAGATCTCGATCAAAATTGATCGAACTGATCTTTAACTATTCAGCATAAAGCTTATCTATTTACTTATACGGAAAAATTGATTTCGAATAGAACTCAATTTCCTCCTTCAAAATAATTTATAAAATAATTTACTATATATAAAAAAATAATATATAAGAAATAAAATTGGTTTGAGTAATACTTGGAGTTGCATCCCCGGCTGCTACAGTTTTTTTTTGAACGATCATGTTGAAGACTCTTGCGGTTGATTTCGTTGGATTGATTTGTTGATGTTGGTCACGTCGTCGCCAATGTCCTGCTGCCTTTCCTCGTATTCACATTCCTTGCCTCCTTTCTCCTGCTTGGACAGTCTTCCACCTTATACTCCATTGATTCACACTTAAAACACACAGACTTTCCCTTCATCTCCTTTCCTTTTACCGTATAGGTGACAAAACTATCTTTTGCCCCTTCGTTATCCTAGCTATCATAAACGTTGCTACATGGTCAGTTGATCCGCTAAATCTTGACAGTACTACCGCCTTAAAGTCTTTGATGTTCGTCGATCTATTATCTGGCTGATCTTTCTGTGGCTGGTATTCCGTTCTGAATAGCTTGATCGTCCATATTCATAAAATTTTGTATCGGGTCTGGTGGTCTTCCAGCTTTGTTGACATGTTCTTCTATCCGTGTATTTCATTTTCATCTTGGCAGCATTATCACAATTTATTATTTATTCTAAGCCTTATCATATACGTATAATCATATAACACAAAACTTTATATTCGGATAATTATGTACTCAAAATATTAGATTTTGAAATTTTGGTTTTCTGTATTAACCAGTACTCATATAATTAACTACTATCTTTATACCAACTTATTTCATTAATTCCATATAAATTCATACTCATATCACCTGACATACCACAACATATATTGCTTTAATCATCTGTTATCCCTTTGTGTCTTAAAAGTCAGGAATTGCTGCCACAACTTATACAAAATTTGAAAAATATTACCTTATTATACAAACATACCTATCATATACATAACATAGAATCATACATATTCAAGTAATACTAGTACTACTTATTTCTTATGCTTCCACTAAGGATCAATTGCTTAGAAATATGTCTATTCTCATTATCCTCAATAATTCATTCACGCCTAACTATACCTAGTTCGTCCAACTTACAACACATTATGAGTTTAAAAACTCACCACAAACATATGAGTTTAAGAACTCGACATTGACCACATATTCTTTAACTATACTTTACCTATCAGTCATACTATCGTTTCAGGGTCTGGTACTATACTTTTCAAAATAACCACCTCATTGAGGTAGCTTTCAATGTGAGCCTCTATTTCAACTATTGGCTTTGATATTGGCTCAGTTATGGAGGTTGACTTCTTCTTTACGATTTGAGGGTATCCTAATCCTTTTCTTTCGGACATCTACACACAAACTATCTTGATTATCACTTAATATATACACACAATAATTAATAGTTTTATATAAGTTATCTTTTATTTGATTTGACGATGAACTTATTCAATTCATCTCCTTATAAACTCTATATGAGTTATTTGTATTTTCAACGTTTCCCTCTGTTCTAAGGTTATAGCCTAAGGTCTAACCCACCTAAGGTTTTTAACCCTAAAGCTCTGATACCAACTTATAAAGCCCCCAAACTCGGGTACTTGAAACCCCAACTCGGTGCTTCACGATACCATTTCTATGAGCAGAATAATACTAAAAATAATAACAATAATATAAATATCAAACTTATCTTACATTTATCAGAGTCTAATCCCAATTACGCAACTTTTACTATAATTCTTTACATGATATATAATACATATCATTGTCTTAATACAGTCTAACTATTACAAAAGATACCATTAAACATGTTTTGTTTGTTTTCCTTTTCACTTGTTCTTGTCTGAACCTTCGGGTTGATCATGCCTAGCTGAAAACATTTAAATTTAAGCAAGGATGAGCATTTGGGTGCCCAGCAAGTAATAACAATTAGAAATATAATTACCTGAAATAAATAAATATTTTCTTTGTACATCACTTCTACAACGAATTTATAGTTATGAAGTAAACTGTACCGATAATAATAACATAACAATTCTATCTCAAATTTTTGAAACTACGTATTGACTATCTATATAGGGTAGTTGACATACTATGAACATTGTTTTTATTTTTCGCTAAGGTTTAGCAGAACTTCATCTGTAAACTATCATAACTTACGGGCACGAGGTTGTACTTCTCATGTACCCTGTATTGATCAATACTATATTACAAGAATGATAGGATCGTTCACTTTGTCCGCCTTGGGCGCATAAAAGTTTTCCCGTGATCGGGATGTTCATACTTAGACTGGAATCCGAACCAAAACAATTTGATTGGATACAAAAAGGTTTTTATCATAATCAACGACATTTTGAAATTTGTGTCTAGCTGATCTAATAGCTTAGACGGCTTATATATATATATATATATATATATATATATATATATATATATATATATATATATCTGAATTATCATATACTAACATGTTGATAAACAATGATCGGATATAGAATATATCACAATAGGGTTAATAGTATAGCATAATAATAATATAATTCTAAAACTTCTTACTCATGTCTATTGCATAAAGGAAATGCAAAGGTAAGATACTTGCCTGATGTGCTACTTATAGTTCGTAACTTAGTTCTATCTTTATATAACACCAATCAGTTAGAAGATCATTTGATCGATTAGAATAACATAATATAACACATAACACTGCTTATTGCAGTCAGCACATAACCTAATCACATTGTCACATATGTTCTAAAACCATTGAATCATAAATAAACACATATCTAATCAAATTATCTAAGTCCAGATCAATTTTTGAAACATGTTGGTGTACCGACGGCTTTATCGGGTAATTATCGAGTCTAAGACTTTATCCGGTAGTTCAATATCTGTAAGTATCGGTCATATTATGTTTAAATGACTTATAATAATTTTTTAAACATTTATTATAATTAATCATGAATTTTTAAACACCGAAATTATTATTAAATGATTTAAATATTAAACAATTCTAGTATCATTAATATTTATTTAATAATAAACTATTAATGAAACCATTGCCAAAATGTTAAAGTTATTTATAATAACTCAAAATACTTTTAAAGTATTAATATTACCCTTAAATGATTTTTAAAAGAATTAAAATTATTTTTAAATAATTACCATTAATATTAAAGTATTAATGTATTATCTATCAAAATATTAAAAGTCATTAATTATAACTTAAAATATTTTTTTTAAATTTATTAATATCCTTATAAAATGATTTTTAAATAAATAAAACCATTTTTAACTATTTATTTAATATAATTAATAAATAAACTTAATATCATTTATTATTAAATTAATATCATTAATATTAAATTATTAATAATATTATCCTTTAAATATTAAAAGTTATATTTTATAACTTAAAATATCTATAAACACTTTATTTTTATTTTAAATAATTTTTATAATATTAAAATTATTTTTAAACTAATTTATTTAATATAATTATTAAATAATTCTAATATCATTAATAGTAAATAATTAATGAAATTTACCTTTAAATATTGAAAGTTATATTTTATAACTTAAAATATTTTTAAACTATTTATTTTCATTTAAATGATTTTTCTAATATTAAAATAATTTTTAAACTAATTTATTTAATATAATTATTAAATAAATCTAATATCATTAATATTAAAATATTAATATTTTCTATGACAAAATATCAAAAGTTATATTTTATAACTTAAAATACTTTTGTAACCTTTAAATCATTTTTCTATAATTTTTAAATCATTAATTCTATTTTTCATAATTTATTTAATATATATATTCAATAATTAACTTAATTATCATTAATATTAATTAATTAATGAAATTCATCACAAAATATTAAAAGTTATCAAAAATAACTTTAATTATTTTTTTATACCATAATATAATTTTAAATGATTTTTCAAGTATTAAAATCATTTTTAAATAATTTATTTAATATTATAATTAATTAAATTAAATACCTTTAATATTTCAAAAATATTAAATATTTATGAAATATATTCAAAATAATTAAAAACTAATTTTTGGATTTTAAAATAATTTTTAAAACCATTCTTGTAATTTTTAGAATTTATTTCCTATTTTTAATCATTTTTCAGAAATTCAGAAATTAAAAAAAATTAAAACCGTCGTTGTAGCCTTTCGCGATGCTTTCTGTCGCTGTTGGTGTTCTTGAGCTCAAGAACACTGACAGCTTCGTGTTCGAGGTCCCTAGTTTGACCATTTGTTAAACTCGATTCTTGCATTTCATGTCCCATCTAAAACTTACATATTGTAGTGTAAATGTAACTCTACAAGTTTCAATAATTAGTTGAATCATAAAACAACGTAACCAGACGATTTATGCCATCAAACTACCTATCAGACGGTTTCTGGGTTTTCCCGGAAACTCAGCAGTTCGTATAGGTACTTTCTAAGTAATTTTAAGCTACATTATGGTCATGATTTTGATGGATTGATGGTTCAACTAGTAGTATACATGACAAGGAACAACAACATATTAAGATCACATTTCAACAACATCTAAATCACCAGATACAGGCCGGTCAAAGGCTGTTAGAAATAAAGTTCTTCATATTTCTGGAAATTTCCCAGAAAAGCAATCGTGATCATTCCAGCCACTTTGACCATCGACACAATCCATTATATTTATTTTATAAGTGACATAAAGGCATAACTTTATACTCCATCTAACATGCTACAATAATCATTCAACAAAATCAACAAACAACATATCTGACAAATCTAGGCCTTCAATGATTTTGTCAGACGCTAAAAATAACTTTCTGGGTTACCCAGATTTCACTTGGTCATGGTCGATCAACGACCTTTGACCATCAATAACTTTTAATATAACCCAGTTCTGACCTTGATTCGAGTTCCAGAGGAAAGAACTCATTACATACTTCAAGATCAAACACTTAAACAACAACAAAAAAATAAACAGGTAGAGATCTAAGGCCACTGACATTAACTGTCAGAACACAAAATAATTTTTTTCCAGAATTTTAAAAACTTCAAATCCAAGAACTTTGATGTTATGGATCTGGGATCTAACAACCCAGATCACTAAATAACATCTTATTACACAACATTACACAACAAACAACAAGATCTAACAAAGGATCAAGGGTCGAATTTTTCAACTAGGGTTTATACCTTTATGCTTTGATTTCTGGAATTTGAGCTTCTGATATGTTTTGTCTGATGGTGGGGCTCGATTTTGGGACTAGTATGCTTAGAAATTTCGGAGGTGTTAGAGAGAGAAGTTCAAGGTTGAGAGTTTGGCAAAAATAAGTGAGCCAAATGATTTTTTTCTCTCTCTCCAATCTATATATATGTGACTTGCAATGTAGTGGACTGAGAAATGGACTGATTTCTGGAATTATGGAGCACATGGGGTGGTTATGTTAGTTCACCAACTTCATATCCTTCTAGAATTACAAGCAATTCTCAATTATGCAATAAGGGCAAAAATGTCTTTTGGCTTTTACAATTAAGGGCAAACTTTTAAACATGGAAAACCCTTAGGGTTTGACCCTTAGGGTTTAACCCTAAGGTATAGCACAAAATGATTTTCTAGGTTTTTTATTTATGGTTTAAATTAAACTAAAAATAAAATTAGTTTCTAAAAATTACAAATTAGGTTTACTTAATTAGATTAGGTTTCTTAATTACACTATATATGAACATTAAGGTATTAATTATTTGATAATTAGGGTTACCCCACCCATTTGGGTTACTAATTACTTAAAATAAAATTTTAAGTTTAAATATTTACTAATTATAGTTAAGCTTGTTAAAATTAACAATTAGGGTTTATAATTAGCAATTAGGTTTTATAATTACTAATTAGGGTTACCTAATATAGAAATTAGGATTTCAAATATTAATTTAGGGTTTTCACTTAAGAAATTAGGGTTTTTAATTTCACGATTAGGGTTTCCAACAATTAGGGTTTTTTTCCTAATTAATGTTAATATCAATAATATCGGTCGTTAATCACATTATCATGATTACATAACGACTTAATAAATTCATAGTCGTAAATGGCCTTCGAATTAAGGTTTCAAATCAATTAGGGTTTATAATTTAAATATTAGGGTTTTAAAAAAAATTAGGATTTCTAAATATTAATTAGGGTTTCTCTAATTAATATTAAATTCTATAATACACCACGTATATCACATAACATTGTTATATAACAGTATTGACTTTCTCATTTGAATTTAAAAATAGGGTTAAACAAATTAATGTTAGGGTTTTGACATTATACACCATAATTGATCAACCATTGTCGGTCCACAAATATACAGTACATATTTATAACACTGAAAAATCAAAATATAATATTATTATATTATTATTCTTATCCAATGATAAAAATCCAAAATTAGGGTTTAGATTCCATATCTGATTTATTCTTCATATATAACATTATTAATTAAGTTAAAATAATTAACTTTATTAGACTAGCATAAATTCATATATTAAAATAAATAATTATTATATTAATTCTAAAAATCATTTCATATATTATTTAAATAATATAATTATATTTTCATGGAAAATAAATAATAAAAACATTTCTGCTATAAAAGTAATTATTAATATAATTTATAATAATCAATAATTCTAAAATTAATAAAATTATTTGTAAATATTCATGTCATAAATATATTTTTATTTATTACATAATTACATACACACATTATCTTGTACAAATCCTCCTCCTTAAAATAATTTTAAAAAAATTTATACGCAAAATTTCTGATTTATTTATATAGAAAATATCGGGTTGTTACAACTTGATTCTCTCCGTCCCCTTTCTATCTTTTATTTCCGAATCAAATTCCTGTAGAAGGAGGATCCATCTGATAAGTCGACGCTTAGCATCCTACTTCGAAATTAAATACCGGATTGCCGAGTGATCCGTGTAAACCACAACCTTTGTCCCAATTAAATATGTCTGGGATTTGTCATAGGCATATACTACTGTAAATAAATCCTTCTCTATAGTTGTGTAGTTCAATTGGGCATCCGTAAGGGTTTTACTTGCATAGTACATGGCATGGAATTTCTTCTCTCGGCGTTGACCCAAAACAGCCCCTACCGCATAGTCGCTTGCATCGCACATTAACTCAAAAGGCAAATTCCAGTCCGGTGCGATAATAACTGGAGCTGTAGTCAATTTCTTCTTCAATAGCTCTAATGCTAACTTACAATCCTCATCAAACTTTAACATTGCGTCCTTCTCTAAGAGACTGCACAATGGTTTTGCAATTTTAGAGAAGTCTTTTATGAATCTCCTATAGAACCCGGCATGTCCCAAAAAGCTTCGGATTCCCTTAACTGACGTTGGCGGTGGAAGATTTCAATCATTTCCAGCTTTGCTCTATCAACCTTTAATCCCTTCGCCGAAACCTTGAGCCCCAAGATTATTCCTTCTTCAACCATGAAATGACACTTTTCCCAGTTAAGGACTAAATTAGTCTCTACGCAGCGCTTTAAAACCATGACTAAGTTTTCTAAACAGACATCAAAACTATCCCCAAAGACCAAAAAGTCGTCCATGAAGACTTCCACATTTTTCTCCACCATGTCTGAGAAGATGGCCATCATACACCGTTGGAAGGTAGCGGGTGCATTACACAAGCCAAACGACATTCTCCTGAATTCAAAGGTGTCGTATGGGCACGTGAAAGTAGTTTTCTCTTGATCTTCAAGAGCAATGACTATCTAATTATATCCCGAATACCCATCTAATAAATAGTAAAATTCGTGGCCCACCAATCTATCCAACATCTGATCGATAAAAGGCAGAGGAAAGTGGTATTTGCAGGTTGCCTTATTAAACTTCATGTAGTCCATGCAAACCCTCCAATCAGTCACTGTCCTCATCGGAATTAATTCATTGTCGTCATTCTTTACTACGGTCATTCTGCCCTTTTTCGGCAATCATTGAACAGGACTGACCCAAGCACTATCTGAAATTGGGTAGATGATTCCCGCATTCAACCACTTTAGAATCTCTTTCTTTACTACTTCTTTCATTATCGGGTTTATCCGTCTCTGTTGTTCCACTGTTGGCTTTGAATCCTCTTCCATGAGAATTTTGTGCATGCAGAAGGATGGACTGATTCCCTTGATGTCTACAATTGTCCAACCAATAGCCGATTTATATTCTCTAAGCACTCTCAGCAACTTATTTTCCTGCATTTCGTTAAGCGCAGAAGCAATAATAACAGGTAAAATATTAGAATTGCCTAAATATGCATACCTGAGGTGTTTAGGAAGTGGTTTTAGCTCAAGTGTAGGTGGCTCCTCCAATGAAGGTTTCATCCTTGCCGTGGCTTTCTCTTCTATTGGTAATGGGTCAAATGGTGCTTTGAGTCTACTAACTCGTGGAAAGGAATCCAGCATATTCAAATAATCTATGAATTTCGGATCTAACAAATCTTCATCCCCCAGTAGTGTAGTCTCTAATGGATCATTATCCAAACTTTTAACTATGTCTTCGTTGATTATCTGATCAATGACATCCATCCTGAAACACTCCTCTTCATCCGTAGGGAATTTTATGGCTTTGAATACGTTGAACTTCACTTCCTGATCTTGGACCCTCATAGTTAGTTCATGTAAGACCCCCAGCTTTTTATAAATAAAATCGATTTTCCTCTATTTATTATTGTGAATAATTTGGTATTAATTTGATATAATACTTTGGTTATGGGTGAAACGCGCAAATTTTGCAAAATAAGAAAGTGGTTATAAAATATTCATTATTGTCGGGGAATATTCGTTTGGTCGTGGAATATTCTTGTTGTCGGGGAATATTCGTACGACGGCGCAGTCATTTGTGGGCTCCATAACAGAATAATTGTCGGATGAAGAAAATGACAAATTTGAGTTTTTATAAACAACAGCGTAGTTGTTACCGTTAACACTGTTGGAATACCCAGTGGTTAAAATACAGTAATACGCGTGGTTGCACAGTAGCACGCGGTTTTGCAAAGTATTGATGAATTATTGATCCTTGAGTAAGAAGGCACTACTCAATAATTGTTACAGTAGTTACTGTTCAATATTTTATTTTATTGATTCAATAATTGTTGCATTGATATTTTATATTATTATTGTTTCAATAATTGTCACTGCTCGGTATTTCCCATTATCAGATCAATAATTCATATTATTTGCATAATATTATGAGATAGCATTATTTTCAATGTCTATAAAGTTTTTTCAAGGAGAGGTTTGGTCACCTAATTGCAAGAGAAATCCTTATCGGAAAGCCCCCTCTTTCCTGGGAACGGCCTGGTTGTCATAAATGTGATTCTGTAATATTATTTGTGAATAATTAATTGTTGATTCATATGATAAGGAAATATTTATTTTATGTGGATATAAATGTTGGATATATTTATTATGGTTAAAAATGAAGGAGTTAATGTTGAGGTATTTTATCAGTATTTTGTTGTATTGAAGGTATTAAAAGATCAAATCGTTGTTCTTGAGATATATTGCGTGAGTTATAACTTTTAATCTGATCGTTGGATCACTGTGATTTTTGAATATATTATACATATATAAGTTAAGTATATGTCCACAAATTTGGAACCGTTAAAAACGAGCGTATGATTTGTTATGAATTTTAAGAGGACTGATTCAAAAATTAGGTTTATAAATGATTTTTGTGAAAAATTTTAGAATTGAGTGGGCCCCACTTGTGGTTGCTGAAGAAATGTGCTGAATTTTATTTCAAATGTGGTGGGTGGCAATAGTAGCAGGTAAAGCCATCAGGTTGCAAGTCAAGTCTGCTTCGGCGTGCTAACACTTTCCTATAAATAGAGGGCTAAGTTAGAATTGAAAATCACACCAGAAACATAAGCTTTCTCTCTTTCTCTCTCTATATTATCGAGCGTATTTTGTGAGTATTTAGATACTTTGTGAGTTTATATTTTTCAGTACAAGTTTCTGTCAGCACTATATCCGAAATTCAGTCAGAAGTACGGTTATTTTGAGGTAAGGAATGTTATTTTCTTCATAAATGATATTATTTCCTTCGATATCATTATGCCAAAATATTGGTCTGAACTTTTTATTAAATTTGGAACTTTTTGTGTCAGGGTTACTATTCACGTATATGGCACTATTCACTGAAAAATGAAATTTTCTCCTTTTTGTCCAAGGTGTCTATTATGGTTACTATCTTTGATTGTATCCATGTTTTAATCTTTATTCTTGAATTTTGCTTCAAAATTGGTTATTATGGAGTATTATTGATCTTGGATAAACTGTAATACGAATCTATAATATTTGTTATTTTGTTTCACTGGATTCGTTCCTTTAAAATATTTTTCATCATCCTCAGTCCTAAATGATGATTAACTGATGAATATCTTTGGCCTGTAGTGAAAAGATGAATGATTACCTAATGAATATCTTTGGCCTGTAGTGCAAAGATGAATGATTAACTGATGAATATCTTTGGCCCGTAGTGCAAAGATGAACAGGTGTTGAGATAAACATTACCAACTGGTGATACAAATGAATATCTTTGGCCTGTAGTGCAAAGATGAATATTTGATTAAAGATTTATATTGATTGTTGTTACAGGGATAAAATATTGATGATGGACTTTTAAATCTTAGAAGATAGTAGAACTCATTCTCTACTTCACTCTTCTAATGGATTGTTGTTTCCGCTGCAGTTGTTGATCTAAAACTTGTTGTCTATTATATTTAATCAGATTTTTCCCTGTTGAAGACTAATGATAATTTGTTGTATATTATCTTAGTCATAATATTTTTTACTGGGCTAGTTGAGCTCAACCTTTTCCTTTTTGTTCCATTTTTCTTCTCAGGAGGTGTGAACATAGCAGGATCTAGTCGGGGTATGGAGTGATGGTTCTAGAAAGATGTTTTAGCAGTCCTCACTATTTCTGTAAAATAGTGTTTGATTAATTATAATGAGGACTTATTTGAGTGTGGATATTGTCTAGAAGACAATATTTGTATTTAAACTCACAGTATGTGTTGTCGTATTTTACACGACAATTGTATTATTGAAGTTGTAGTTTGCTTTTTGTACCATGTATTTGGCGACTCAGAATGGGTGATGTATACCTATTTTGGGGGCGTCACAGTTCACCTTTTTGCACATCGATGAGAGTCCTAACCGTAGCCAAGAACAGTCTCCCTAAGATGATGGGGATGTTCTTATCTTCCTCAAAATCCAGAATTATGAAGTCCGCAGGGGATATAAATTTGTCTACCTTGACTAGAATATCATCCACAATGCCTCTTGGGTACGTGACTGATCTATTCGCCAACTGTAGAGATACTGATAAATGCATGAGGTTCACACTTGCCCCTGTTAGGAATAAACATATGAATGATATTCTTGTTTACATATGATTTGATTGTGATATATATATATATATATATATATATATATATATGAATGAATAATATGCAAGTATGCTTGCATTAAGAAAAGCTGTAAAGTCCTTTGTAGATAATATAAGTATATGTACAAGGACTTAGAATGAATTGATCAAGAATGTTAGGTTGATCCTACATAAGCAAAACAGCTTTGTAAAGTCCTTAAAAAGAAATGATATACAAGGACTATAAATATAGAAAGATCAAGCATGTTGGGTTGATCTTATGATGTAATAGATAGGTTTGTCTGATCGTCGACCACTGCACCAGCAATCGTAGTCTGCCGGGAGAGTCAAGAAAAACTCGAGAGCTGTCGAGGCATAATCGTAGTCTGCAAGACAGTAGATCTCAGAGTTCGTAGACTGCCAGGAGAGACGAGGAAGGATCGTAGTGTGTCGAGTAGAGCTTCCTCGGGATCGTAGTGTACTGAGGAAGTCATGTTCAGAATCATAGAGATAGCCTGTCTACGAGCCGTCCGATCATCTGCCGAAGCCAAGACAGAAACGTAGACTACACTCGGAGTCGTAGAGTCTACCGATACCGAAGCCAAGTCAAGGATCGTAGACTACACTCTGAGTTCGTGGAGTCTATTGATTTCATGCAGAGATCGTAGTCGAACAAGATCATATGAAGACAACAAGCACAAGGCAAAAACCGTAGAGTGTCAAGATCTGAACTCAGGATCATAGTGTCTGCACAGCCGAAGCCGAATCGTAGAGTGCAGAACTACGACCTCAATAGAAGTGCTCACAATGCATAGGTAGAATCATAGAGCAAGTACAATTCTCAACTAATGAGCACTCCCAGAATATCTAAAGGAACAAAGTCTCTGGTTGGCACTGCAAAGATACATCCTACCTGAAGGGAACCAGAGAGAACTCAACGAATAGCATGCAAGCTAAAAGAAGATATAAGCACCAACCCAATCAGCATCAAGATTGAGTTGTGAAGCCATTCGAGATGAAGTCTTCCACAAGATAATCATTATATGACTTCAGTAACTCACTGAGGAAAGTCAGCAAGTGCAGTAGTTGTCAAGTGAACAGAAGACAACGATCTTGGAAGCAACCGAGATCGTAGTGTTTTCCAAACAAAGAAAGAACTGATGGAAGGTGAACCGAGATACTGGGTGGCCTCTGAAGAACAAGGCTGAAGTGATTAAGTGTAGGGTCAGTCCATTGATGATAAGTGAACGGGAGATCACAAGGAGAAAGCGAGCTGGACGCGCCATAAATCTGAAGTGTCTTGCAATTCAGAGGGAACCAGAGTAAGGAGTTAGGCCATCAGTATCTGAGAACAGTCGAAGCAAACAGAAGTATTGAAGCACTGCACAATAGAAGGAAGAGGTGTACTACATTAGATATCCAATCAACACTCTTTGAGATCGTAGTGTTAACTCTGCCAGTCAATGAGCAACACTCAATAAGACACTAGGATCAGGTCCTCGAAGACGTGCATCAAATTCGTAGAGTTCAAACACCCGAAGACTGAAGCATTGGCAACGGTTCAATCTGAAGGATGGTATTCGGACAATAGCTTATTGAGAGCATAGATGCAAAAGGACAATCTCTGATCGAGAAATCAGAAGGAGATAATAAAGTCATCAACCTGCCCAAGACATTAAAGTGACAACTCTGACGGGTAGGTGAAACAGTAGACTGCAATGTCAGATAAAGTATGACATGTCACATCAGCAATCTACCTCTGTCAACTCGAGATCTGTGAATATATTTGAATAGCCTTCAACGGCTACTTTCCAACGGAAGGATTGGGAAAGAGTATAAATCAGGAAGAGCTTCAAAGATCGAGGGTTGCTGGAGTTACCATTTTTGGAGGGAAGGTGGACTGTTCTAAACCATGTGAGATAGTGAGTCCGAAGGCTCACTCTACGATCCACCAAGAACACTCAGGTGCATGAAAAGGAAGATGTAGAAGTGAGAGTTCTACTATGTAGAAGTGAGAGTTCTACTACAAGAAGAGTGTTCTGGACTGCCGAGGGAAAGAATATCATCATGTCATCTTGGTGTCCATCATGGGAAGACTCTAAGTACAATAGAGAAGAGCTCACATTCATCTTAGCAAGTCTATCATGAGAAGACATCAAGTATCAAGAAAGGAGATCGCAACCGCCATCATGGTGGCAAGCATGAGAAAGTTTTCAAGTACCAAGTAGAAGAACTTACAGTCATCTTGGAAACCTATCATGTGCAGCCATCATGTATCAAGAGGAAATATCTTCAAGGCAGTCATCAAGGGATCATCCGAAGTGGTTGAGTAACTGAAGAAGCTGAGCATCATGCAACACTGAACTGCACTTCAAGGATGATCACGTCAAGCTGCTAAGTATAGAAGATGTTCAGAGCATGAAGACATCTTAGCATCTCAGCACCAACTCCAACAAACCAACAAACAAACAAAAAAAGCCAGGGCCTGAAGGGTCCTTGTCCGAAGGGACTAAATGAAGCCAGGGCCAGAAGGGTCCTTGTCTGGAAGGACTAAACGAAGTTCCAAGCCTGCTAGGCTTGAAGAGCTCCTAGGGAACTAGAGGTGTGAAGACCCCAAATTCGGATACTTGAAACCCGAACTCGGTACTTCACGATACCATTTCTATGAGCGGAATAATACTAATAATAATAACAATAATAAAAAACTTAAACTTAAATTTTCATATACATCAGAGTCTTTCTCCCAAGTACGAAACCTTTAAACATTTATTACATGTCATAATATATATAAATATATATATCATAGTCTTCATAATCTAAAACTATTACAAACAGTAATATAAAAAGTCATTCAGCAATTTTCCCCTTCCCCTTGTTCTTGACAGATCCTTCCGGTCCTTCACACTTAGCTGAAAACATTTAAATTAAGCAAGGATGAGCATTAAAGTGCCCAGCAAGTATTATATATATATATATGTATAAGCTGAAAGAATTTAAATGTTTTCTTTATAATATTTTTCTACAACTAGTCAGTAGTTGTGAAGTAATCTGTACCAAGAATATTAACATAACAACCCTCGTTCAAATTTTTGAAACTGTGTATTGTCTATACATGAGGTTTCTGTGACATACTTTGAACATTGTTTTTATTTTCGAAAGGGTTTAAACAGAAATTCATCTGTAAACCGACCATTGCTTACGGGCACGGAGGGTGATCAGCCCCGTTGTACCCTGTATTGATCAATACTACATGTATAAGAACGATGTTATCGTTCACTCTGTCCACCTTGGGCGCATAAAAATTTTCCCATTATCGGGATGTTCATACCTGTCGGGTTTTCATAACAAAGGTGTTATCTTATTCAACAATAATATAATTCAACATATATGTTTATCAAAGGTGTATCAACATGTGATTAAATACAATGATTATCCAAGTGGGGACACTTGTATAATCATTTATAGAAATTAACGAACAGAATATATATAACTGAATTATCATATACTAACATGTTGATAATCAATGGGCGTATATAATATAATTTTAACAATCTGTACAATAATAACAATAATTCTGAACTTCTCACTTCTGTCCATTGCATAAAGAAAATGCAAAGTTAGGATACTTGCCTGATGCGCTGCTTACACTTTGCAACTTAGTTTTATCTTTTATGAAATCACCTAACATTAATCACATCATTTTACTGATTAGTATATCATACCGTAACACATAACACTGCATATTGCAGTCAGCACATTCCCTATTCACATTATCACACATGATCAACAATTGTTGACTCATAATCAAACATCAACACCTTCCTAATCACATTTTCATACAACCTTGATAACCATTGAATCACAAATAAATAGTTAACTGATCAATTTATCTAAGTCCAGATTAATTTCTGATCTATGTCGGTCTACCGACAGCTTTATCGGTTAAATATCGAGTCTAAGACTCTAATCCGTAGTTCAATATCCTTTGGATAACTTAAACCTCAGTCGCGCTATTTTTCATGGCCTTATAATAATTATTAAATAATTATTATCACTTAACATATTTTTGAAATATCAGAATCATTATGAAATCATTTAAATATTAAACAATTATATTATCATTAATATTTAATTAATATTAAACTATTAATGAAACCATTGCCAAAATATTAGAGTTATGTATAATAACTCAAAATATTTTTAAAGTATTTATAATACCCTTAAATGATTTTTTTTTAAAACATTTAAAATCACTATTAAATAATTACCATTAATATTTAAATATTAATGAATTATTTATCCAAATATTAAAAGTCATTAATTATAACTTAAAATATTTTTAAATCATTAATATCCTTTTTAAATGATTTTTAAATAAATAAAACCATTTTTAAACTATTTATTTAATATAATTATTAAATAAATTTAATATCATTAATAATAATTTAATAATCATTAATATTAAATTATTAAAGAAATTATCCTTTAAATATTAAAAGTTATATATTATAACTTAAAATATCTTTAAACACTTTATTTTTATTTAAAATGATTATTATAATAATAAAATCATTTTTAAACTAAATTATTTAATATAATTATTGAATAACTTTATTATCATTAATCATAATTAATTAATGAAATTTTCCTTTAAATATTAAAAGTTATATTTTATAACTTAAAATATTTTTAAATACCTTATTATTATTAAAAATGATTTTTAATATAATAAAAATCATTTTTAATTCATTTATTAAATTAATTTAATAAATAACTTAATTATCATTAATATTTAATTTATTAATGAAAATTATCACATAATATTAAAAGTTATCAAAAATAACTTAAATTATTTTCTTATACCATAATATAATTTTAAATGATTTTTTAAATATTAAAATCATTTTTAAATAATTTATTTAATATTATAATTAAATAAATTAATTACTTTTAATATTCCAAAAATATTAAATATTTATAAAATATATTTAAAATAATTAAAAACTAATTTTTAGAATTTAAAATAATTTTTAATAATTTATTTTGTATTTTTAATAATTAAAAACTAATTTTTTCTATTTTTTATTAATTTCCAGAATTTTTAAAATAATCTGTCGCTAAAGACCACCTATAGCGACAGAACCGTCGCTATAGGTGTTCTTCATGTTCTTGAGCCTTCATATGCAGTCACCGAGTGTACATGTTTGACCATCAATAGATCCGTGTGTGTTGTGTTTCTGGGCCAACTATGAACTAGATCTTGTAGACAAAGTTCAATACTACACGTTATAACAAACAACTTGATCAAACAACCTAACACAAGCTAGATCTAATCGTACCAAGATGCTGTCAGAGTTGTTCTTCATTTTCTAGGTTTTCCAGAAATGAAGAACAGTTCGTACTGCCTTCATTCGATCTTTATAACTTGCAACACATAAACTGGTTTCGTGATCTAAGGCTTTCATATTGTAGACGACATACAAAGCTACAACTCTATTACATAATATCACAATATCAACAACAGAACAGCCAGATTCAACTCGGTCAAGGTCTGTCAGAAAACTCATGCATACCGTTTCTGGGTTTTCCAGAAACGCATAATCAGTGCCTGGTGGTCTACTTTGACCACTCACTCAAATCGATATATTTATGTTATGAAGGGTATAAAGATATAAACTTTGAGTCCATCTAACATACTACAACATGAAGTCAAGAACAAAAACAAAACCACAAAAACCTGACAGATCTAGAGCCTTAAATATCTTGTCAGATGCTGGAAAATGATTTCTGGGTTACCCAGAAATCTTCCAGTCATGCTCGGTCAACCGAGTTTGACCAATAATAACATGCAATCTACACATCTCCTGACCCTGATTCCAGTTTTAGATTAAAGTAATCATAACATACTATGAAGTTAAACATTTAAACAGCCAAAAACATAAACAGAATAAGATCTACATGGTCTGACATTCATTGTCAGACCTCAAAATATAAATTTTCCAGATTTGACCAATCTTCAAATCCGAGCCTCTAGATGTTATGGATCTAACATCTAGCAACCCAGATCATCTATTTACACTATATCTAACATGTATAACACAAAAAAAACTAACATCTAACATCAGATTTTTGGACTGAATTTGAATTAGGGTTTTATACCTTCTTGACCGATTTTGATTTCTATGTTTCTGATTTGCTAGGAATGGACGTGGGGCTGGTATATGGGACTGATTTGCTAGTATTTTTCGTTGGTTTGAGAGAAAATGAGAGTTGGTTATGTATTGTATAAAATTGGTTAACAAAAATCATTTATCTCTCTCTCTCAATCTTTATATAGGCCAATTGGATGCATGAATGAGCTGAACTAGAGTAGTTTGCTGGCAAAACTAGGCATGTGGAGTGGTTAGAGTTTGGTGAACAACTTCCCCAATTTGTCAAAACCTATAACTAGCTTCATAAATGCTAAAAGGGACATAATGGTCATTTATTTTCTAATTTAATGGCTAAATTGTCATTCTTGCAATCCCTTAGGGTTTAACCCTAAGGTTTAGCACAAATTGTAAGATTTTTCAACTAGGATTTGCACAATAAATTAAATTAAATAAAATAAAATAACTAAATATTAGTTTCTAAATTTTTGAAAATAATCACTTTATTAATTAAAGTAAGTTTGTAATTATCTAACAAATGGACATTAGGGTTTAGATCATATAATTATTGTTGACTTTGCTAATTTAGCAATTAGGGTTTACTCTTTCGATAATTAGGGTTACTAAATTATAATTAGGGTTTCAATTACTAAATTAGGGTTTAATAATTATTACTAGGGTTTCTCAATTTAATAATTGTAATCCTAATACTTGTGAATTAATCACATTAATACAATACCCAACAATCTCAAGCTCTAATTTTAAATTAGGGTTACTAATTATAGTAATTAGGGTTTCCAGAATTTTTTTAATTCGGGTTTACCAAATTAATACATTAATACATGACATAATTAATATTATACACTTGTAAAATAACCTTATACTCTAATTTGGATCTCAAATTAGGGTTTATCATCATTAATAGGGTTTGATCAAAATACACCGTAATTGACCAACCATTATCAATACGGACATACCGTAAGTATTCATAGCACTGAAAAATCAAAATATAAGTAATATTATATTATTATTCTCATACCTTGACAATAATCCAAAATTAGGGTTTGGACTCCATATCTGATTATTCTTTCATATTTAACCTTGATAATTAAGGTAAAATATTTAACTTAATAATCTGTACAAAAATTCATATAATAAAATAATTATTATATTTATTCTAAAAATCACTTCATATATTATTTAAATAATATATGATTATATAATCATGGAAAATAATTAATAAAAATATTTCTATCATAAAATTAATTATTATAAGAATATACTTTATAATAATCAATAATTCTAAAATAAATTTACTTGTAAATATTCATGTAATAAATATATTTTTATTTACCACATAAATACATATACACATAATCTTGTACAAATCCTCATCGTTAAAATAAAATAAAAAAAAAATTATACGCAAAATTTATGATTTATTTATATAGAAAATATCGGGTTGTCACATTCACCCTCCCTTATAAGGATTCCGTCCCCGGAATCACCACTTTAAAACCTACACATATCCGGGTATATAGCATACAAAAATCTTCGCAAGTATATCTCGATCAACTTTGATCGAACTGATCTTTAACTAATCACATTAAGCTTATCTTTTTGATTAAACGGAAATTTGATTCCTAAAAGAACTCAAATTCCACCCTCAAATTTCTTTATAAAATAATTTACTATAAGTAGAAAAATTATAAATATACAATTAAAAGTTATTCGAATATTACCTGGAACTGCATTGCCAGCTGCCACCGTGTCTTGGACCGTCATGTTGAAGACTCTTGATGTTGACTTTGTTGGTTTGTTCGATGATGTCGGTCCCGTGATTGCTAATGTTCCACTACCCTTATTCACACTACCTGCCTCTACCCTCCTATTTGGGCAATCCTTCACCCTGTGCTCCATTGATCCGCAAATAAAACAACCACTGTTCATTCTAGGATTTGGGCAGTTGGAAGAGATATGGCCCTCCTGCCCGCATTTGTAACACACAAATTTTCCTTTCAAACACTCCCCAGAGTGGTTCTTTCCACAATTTCCACACTGCACCGTTGGCTTCTTAACACTTTCTTGCTTAACCTGGACATTGCCAAAATAGTTCCCCTTCCTTTTTCCATCAACACTCCTGCTTCCACTATTAATCCTCATCTTCTCAACTCCCTCGACCTTGGCCTTGTTCTTTTTCTCCTTATTGTAGAGGCTCATAGCCTCACTTCCCTCCTCCGCAATTATCGCCTTCTCCAAAAGTGCTGCAAATATTGGAATCTGTAACACTGCCACCTTATTATAGAGCCAGGGTTTTAATCCCAGCTCAAATCTCCTAGCCTTCCTAGCCTCCGTATCGACTTGATGCGGAGCAAACCTAGCTAACTCATTGAATTTAGCGGCGTATTCTGCCACTGACATATCTCCTTGCTTCAACTCCAAAAATTTTACCTCCATTCTAGACTGCATACTGGCTGAAAAATAATTTTCAAAAAATAACGTCTTAAATCTATCCCACGCTACCACACCTGCTCCTGCCCTCACCTGATTTGCTTCCCACCAGAAATTTGCCTCACCTTTCATCATATAGGTGGCAAAAAAGGTCTTTTGCCCCTCAGCTACCCTAGCTATTATAAACGCCTTCTCAATTTCCCTAACCCATGTTTGGGCTTCTACAGGGTCAGCCGTACCTTTGAATTCTGGCGGTCCTACAGCCTTAAAATCTTTAAAATTCGCCTAGTGATTATCCGGCTGATTTCCTTGTTGCATAGCCTGAGCTACCATATTCACGAACTGCTGCATTGGGTCCGCTTGTTGTTGTCCTTCAACATTGTTGACAGACTCTTCTGCTCTTTGATTTCGAGTTTGACGTCTTGGCGGCATTATATGGTTAAGTAAAAACCATAAATTAACTTACATTCTAAACCTTATCATATAAGTTTAAACTTATTAAACTTGTTTCATAACTCAAACTTTGATTCATATTCATTCATTGCTTTCAAAATATTTTACATATCATAGCACATAGTGCTTTAAACATCAGTTATCCCATTGTGACTACAAAAATCGGGATTTACATCACCACTTGCACAAAAGTTTCATAATAATGCATTACACAGACATACTAAGCACACATATAATATTAAACATGCTTACACAACATAACCTATACTACCTATTCCCTAAGCTCTTTTCTTGGACATTCATACGCTCAATGTCCTTCCATCTCATAATTAAAACATCCACCTTTCTTATAGTCGGGGCAACGAGGAGAGGTATGTCCCTCTCGACCGCAAATATAACATATCTTCTTCCCTTTCTTCTTATCAGATTTTCCTACCTCAGGGTCTTCTATCTTTCTTTTTCCCTTATCTCTTGGGGCTGCACACGAAGTGTTGCTTGAGGCTCCCATCTGATCAATTTGGATTTTAAGATTATCCTGTTCGTCCATTGTTTCTATTAATGCCTGACGCAGTTGACTATTCAATAGCTTTTCTATCTCCCACAGCCTTTCCAGAGAAGAAACCTTGTTCCTAAGATTTTGTACCTCCGTTGATGCTTGTTCAGCTTCAACTTTAGTGTCTGAATCACTATCTGTCAGCTCCACTATTTCCGGATCTGGTAATATGTTTTCTATGATGACCACCTCATCCAAGTCGTTTTCATTGTGAGCTTCTATTTCAGCTATTGGCTTCGATATTAGCTCAGGTGTATGGGTTTGATTTTTCTTCATGTTATAAGCATATAACAAGCCTTTTCCACCCGACAACTACACACAAAAATTATTTTGATTAGCATATATTATATACACATAACACATAAAGGTTTCATATAAGTTATCTTTTAGTTTGTTTGACAATGAATTTATCCAATCCATCTTTATTTAAACTCTATATGAGTTATTTATATTTTCAATGTTTCCCTCTATTCTAAGGTTATAGCCTAAGGTCTAACCCAGTAAGGTTTTTAACCCTATAGCTCTGATACCAACTTGTGAAGACCCCAAATCCGGATACTTGAAACCCGAACTCGGTACTTCACGATACCATTTCTATGAGTGGAATAATACTAATAATAATAATAATAATATAAAACTTAAACTTAAATTTTCATATACATCAGAGTCTTTTCCCCAAGTACGAAACCTTTAAACATTTATTACATGTCATAATATATATAAATATATATATATCATAGTCTTCATAATCTAAAATTATTACAAACAGTAATATAAAAAGTCATTCAGCAATTTTCCCCTTCCCCTTGTTCTTGACAGATCCTTCCGGTCCTTCACACTTAGCTGAAAACATTTAAATTAAGCAAGGATGAGCATTAGAGTGCCCAGCAAGTATTATATATTTATATATATATATATATATATATATATATATATATATGTATAAGCTGAAAGAATTTAAATGTTTTCTTTATAATATTCTTCTACAACTAGTCAGTAGTTGTGAAGTAATATGTACCAAGAATATTAACATAACAACCCTCGTTCAAATTTTTGAAACTGTGTATTGTCTATACATGAGGTTTCTGTGACATACTTTGAACATTGTTTTCATTTTCGAAAGGGTTTAAACAGAAATTCATCTGTAAACCGGCCATTGCTTACGGGCACGGAGGGTGATCAGCCTCGTTGTACCCTGTATTGATCAATACTACATGTATAAGAAAGATGTTATCGTTCACTCTGTCCGCCTTGGGCGCATAAAAATTTTCCCATTATTGGGATGTTCATACCTGTCGGGTTTTCATAACAAAGGTGTTATCTTATTCAACAATAATATAATTCAATATATATGTATATCAAAGGTGTATCAACATGTGATTAAATACAATGATTATCCAAGTGGGGACACTTGTATAATCATTTATAGAAATTAACGAATAGAATATATATAACTAAATTATCATATACTAACATGTTAATAATCAATGGGCGTATATAATATAATTTTAACAATCTGTACAATAATAACAATAATTCTGAACTTCTCACTTCTGTCCATTGCATAAAGAAAATGCAAAGTTAGGATACTTGCCTGATGCGCTGCTTACACTTTGCAACTTAGTTTTATCTTTTATGAAATCACCTAACATTAATCACATCATTTTACTGATTAGTATATCATACCGTAACACATAACACTGCCTATTGCAGTCAGCACATTCCCTATTCACATTATCACACATGATCAACAATTGTTGACTCATAATCAAACATCAACACCTTCCTAATCACATTTTCATACAACCTTGATAACCATTGAATCACAAATAAATAGTTAACTGATCAATTTATCTAAGTCCAGATTAATTTCTGATCTATGTCGGTCTACCGACAGCTTTATCGGTTAAATATCGAGTCTAAGACTCTAATCCGTAGTTCAATATCCTTTGGATAACTTAAACCTCAGTCGCGCTATTTTTCATGGCCTTATAATAATTATTAAATAATTATTATCACTTAACATATTTTTGAAATATCAGAATCATTATGAAATCATTTAAATATTAAACAATTATATTATCATTAATATTTAATTAATATTAAACTATTAATGAAACCATTGCCAAAATATTAGAGTTATGTATAATAACTCAAAATATTTTTAAAGTATTTATAATACCCTTAAATGATTTTTTTTTAAAACATTTAAAATCACTATTAAATAATTACCATTAATATTTAAATATTAATGAATTATTTATCCAAATATTAAAAGTCATTAATTATAACTTAAAATATTTTTAAATCATTAATATCCTTTTTAAATGATTTTTAAATAAATAAAACCATTTTTAAACTATTTATTTAATATAATTATTAAATAAATTTAATATCATTAATAATAATTTAATAATCATTAATATTAAATTATTAAAGAAATTATCCTTTAAATATTAAAAGTTATATATTATAACTTAAAATATCTTTAAACACTTTATTTTTATTTAAAATGATTATTATAATAATAAAATCATTTTTAAACTAAATTATTTAATATAATTATTAAATAACTTTATTATCATTAATCATAATTAATTAATGAAATTTACCTTTAAATATTAAAAGTTATATTTTATAAATTAAAATATTTTTAAATACATTATTATTATTTATAATGATTTTTAATATAATAAAAATCATTTTTAATTCATTTATTAAATTAATTTAATAAATAACTTAATTATCATTAATATTTAATTTATTAATGAAAATTATCACATAATATTAAAAGTTATCAAAAATAACTTAAATTATTTTCTTATACCATAATATAATTTTAAATAATTTTTCAAATATTAAAATCATTTTTAAATAATTTATTTAATATTATAATTAAATAAATTAATTACTTTTAATATTTTAAAAATATTAAATATTTATGAAATATATTTAAAATAATTAAAAACTAATTTTCAGAATTTAAAATAATTTTTAATAATTTATTTTGTATTTTTAATAATTAAAAACTAATTTTTTCTATTTTTTATTAATTTCCGGAATTTTTAAAATAATCTGTCGCTAAAGACCACCTATAGCGACAGAACCGTCGCTATAGGTGTTCTTCATGTTCTTGAGCCTTCATATGCAGTCACCGAGTGTACATGTTTGACCATCAATAGATCCGTGTGTGTTGTGTTTCTGGGCCAACTATGAACTAGATCTTGTAGACAAAGTTCAATACTACACGTTATAACAAACAACTTGATCAAACAACCTAACACAAGCTAGATCTAATCGTACCAAGATGCTGTCAGAGCTGTTCTTCATTTTCTGGGTTTTCCAGAAATGAAGAACAGTTCGTACTGCCTTCATTCGATCTTTATAACTTGCAACACATAAACTGGTTTCGTGATCTAAGGCTTTCATATTGTAGAAGACATACAAAGCTACAACTCTATTACATAATATCACAATATCAACAACAGAACAGCCAGATTCAACTCGGTCAAGGTCTGTCAGAAAACTCATGCATACCGTTTCTGGGTTTTCCAGAAACGCATAATCAGTGCCTGGTGGTCTACTTTGACCACTCACTCAAATCGATTTATTTATGTTATGAAGGGTATAAAGATATAAACTTTGAGTCCATCTAACATACTACAACATGAAGTCAAGAACAAAAACAAAACCACGAAAACCTGACAGATCTAGAGCCTTAAATATCTTGTCAGATGCTGGAAAATGATTTCTGGGTTACCCAGAAATCTTCCAGTCATGCTCGGTCAACCGAGTTTGACCAATAATAACATGCAATCTACACATCTCCTGACCCTGATTCCAGTTTTAGATTAAAGTAATCATAACATACTATGAAGTTAAACATTTAAACAGCCAAAAACATAAACAGAAAAAGATATACATGGTCTGACATTCATTGTCAGACCTCAAAATACAAATTTTCCAGATTTGACCAATCTTCAAATCCGAGCCTCTAGATGTTATGGATCTAACATCTAGAAACCCAGATCATCTATTTATACTATATCTAACATGTATAACACAAAAAAACTAACATCTAACATCAGATTTTTGGACTGAATTTGAATTAGGGTTTTATACCTTCTTGACCGATTTTGATTTCTATGTTTCTGATTTGCTAGGAATGGACGTGGGGCTGGTATATGGGACTGATTTGCTAGTATTTTTCGTTGGTTTGAGAGAAAATGAGAGTTGGTTATGTATTGTATAAAATTGGTTAACAAAAATCATTTCTCTCTCTCTCTCAATCTTTATATAGGCCAATTGGATGCATGAATGAGCTGAACTAGAGTAGTTTGCTGGCAAAACTAGGCATGTGGAGTGGTTAGAGTTTGGTGAACAACTTCCCCAATTTGTCAAAACCTATAACTAGCTTCATAAATGCTAAAAGGGACATAATGGTCATTTATTTTCTAATTTAATGGCTAAATTGTCATTCTTGCAATCCCTTAGGGTTTAACCCTTAGGCTTTAACCCTAAGGTTTAACACAAATTGTAGGATTTTTCAACTAGGGTTTGCACAATAAATTAAATTAAATAAAATAAAATAACTAAATATTAGTTTCTAAATTTTTGAAAATAATCACTTTATTAATTAAAGTAAGTTTGTAATTATCTAACAAATGGACATTAGGGTTTAGATCATATAATTATTGTTGACTTTGATAATTTAGCAATTAGGGTTTACTCTTTCGGTAATTAGGGTTACCAAATTATAATTAGGGTTTTAATTACTAAATTAGGGTTTAATAATTATTACTAGGGTTTCTCAATTTAATAATTGTAATCCTAATACTTGTGAATTAATCACATTAATACAATACCCAACAATCTCAAACTCTAATTTTAAATTAGGGTTACTAATTATAGCAATTAGGATTTCTAGAATTTTTTAATTAGGGTTTACCTAATTAATACATTAATACATGACATAATTAATATTATACACTTGTAAAATAACCTTATACTCTAATTTGGATCTCAAATTAGGGTTTATCATCATTACTAGAGTTTGGTCAAAATACACCGTAATTGACCAACCATTATCAATACGGACATACCGTAAGTATTCATAGCACTGAAAAATCAAAATATAAGTAATATTATATTATTATTCTCATACCTTGACAATAATCCAAAATTAGGGTTTGGATTCCATATCTGATTATTCTTTTATATTTAACCTTGATAATTAAGGTAAAATATTTAACTTAATAATCTATACAAAAATTCATATAATAAAATAATTATTATATTTATTCTAAAAATCACTTCATATATTATTTAAATAATATATGATTATATAATCATGGAAAATAATTAATAAAAATATTTCTATCATAAAATTAATTATTATAAGAATATACTTTATAATAATCAATAATTCTAAAATAAATTTACTTGTAAATATTCATGTAATAAATATATTTTTATTTACCACATAAATACATATACACATAATCTTGTACAAATCCTCATCGTTAAAATAAAATAAAAAAAATTTATACGCAAAATTTATGATTTATTTATATAGAAAATATCGGGTTGTCACAAGAGGAGTCCCAAGGCTGCGGGCCTTGAAGAGTTATTAGTGAACTGAAGTCCCAAGGTTGCTGGCCTTCAAGGAATCTTAGTGATCCAGGGTGCTGCCCTTCCTTAGTGGAAATCATGCTAGTTGAAAGCAGAAGAGTGGATTATGAGCTTGAGTCTCTGAACCACTTAAAACCCCTTGTGTCTTTTACATTGTGTCATTTACATTATGTACTATAACTGTTATAACTGATATGTATGTTTTAACTGCTTATAACCAAACTAACTCTACGAACAATGTATGTTTGATTATGAATATATCAATGAAGGGGATCTTTTACTCATTCCACTGTGCTTGAAAAGATTCTTATGTTTGTTATCTACTAATGTAATAACAATACAAAATAAAAGAGAGAAGTATTTTGAAAAAAAAAGGATCAATTCAACCCCCCCCCCCCCCGCTTCTAGATCTATTGTGCCCTCTGGGAACTAACACCCCCAAATCACAAAAACATTTGTTGAACGCCATGTTCCCAATCGTGCACGGAAGAATAAAACTCCCCGAATCTTTCAACTTTGGCGGTATCTTTCGCTGTAAAATTGCACTACATTCTTCTGTTAATGCCACAGTTTCAAAACCCTCCAACTTCTTTTTCCTTGACACGATTCCCTTCATGAATTTAGCATAACTAGTCATCTGCTCTAAGGCTTCTGCGAAAGGGATGTTAATTTGAAGTTTCTTAAACACTTCTAAAAATTTCGCGAACTACTTATCTAATTTCTATCTTTGGACTCTTTGCTGAAACGGTGGTAGAGGATACATAACGGGCTTGTCATCTAACTTTTTCTATTCAACCTTCTTTTCCTCTCCTTGTTTCTCGTCAACCACTTTGTTTTCATTAACCTTGTCATCCGTTCTAACTGAATTTTCTGCACTTGTCCCATCTAACTATTTTTCGCTTCTCAAGGTGATTGTCTGACATTGCTCATGATTTCCCTTCGGATTCTTTTTTGTGTCACTTCGTAGAGTCCCTTGTTGTCTATTGTTCAATGCTAAGGAAAGCTGTCCCATTGACGAGTGAGTTTTATACACATGAATTGGATACATTCGGGCTTAATTTATTGTTGTTCTCAAGTCTTTTAGGATGTTTTTATGTGTTTGTGTCTATTCATGCATGTTTTATATTGTTTTGTAGGATTTGAGACAAAAGTTACATGGATCGACGTTCGGGGTGGCTAGATTCGCGTTTTCGGCTTGCCATTTACACAGCAGTCACTTCAGAGCCAATTTGACTATAGTTCCAGACATTATTTCGTACAACTTCAAGAATGAAAGTTGTAGATCTACTTCTCCTCTTTCCAAAACATATTGAATCATCAAAATCGGAGTTCGGACGAAGAAGTTATGGCCATTTTCCCAAAGGACATCAGAGCAGAAAATGTCAGATTTTGTGGCAGCGCCGGGGCGCGATTCTTAGGCTTAATTCCAGCGTCGGGGCGTTGGGGAGCAGAGTTTGGCGCCGTTGCCCAGCGCTGGGGCGCTAGGGGAAGGGTTTGGTGCGGCCTGGAGGCGTTTTGGGCGAATTTTGACACCTTTTTAACTCCAAATAGGATTGGGTTTTTTCCTAAGCCAAAAATTGGACTTGTAACCTATAAATACATGATGTAAGGCATAAAATAAGAGGGGATTACATAGATTAGACTAGATTAAACACTCCTTTAGATTAGAACATAAACTCTAGTTCTTATTAGTTTTGGAGATTGAAGCAACTTGGAGATCATTGAAGATTAAGAGCAAGAGCAAGAGGGGAGCATCAGATTTGCTGACAACAGATTCTATTCTCTTCTCTTATCATACTTTTATCTTTTAATGTCTATTCTGTTGTGGATTCTTGGTTTTCATTCATTAATTATGAACTAACTTCTTTTATTAAGATTTCAATTGAACTTTTTATGGCTATGAATTAGTTATTCATTATATTCCAATTATTTATGTTAAAGTGAGTTGTTTATCTTGTCTTATGCTTATTGATTAATTATCTGGCCAATAATTACCTTGTTACACTAGAAGAAATTGGAAGAGGAATTCTAGGGTTAGAACTGGGCATGATATCATGTGACTTAGTTATTTGCAAAGTGAATAATTAGGTTTGTGAATTGAATGGAAATATTTGTTCACTGCATGTAACACATAAGGAATTGGAATTGAAAGAGTTTAATTCAATTGTTTTGAATAGGAATATAGCAAGATTAATCTGGGTTAAATAGAAGGCAATTGATCACTTAGAAAAGGACTTTTTGCATTTGAGAATTCTTGTTAACAATTCAGTAGGCATAATAATTGGGATAATTGGATAATTGATTTATAATTCATAATTGGGGATATTGAAGTCTTAATCTTTATTTATTTGAATTAATTTTAGAGTAATCTAGTTTTAATTGATTAATTTAGTTTTCTTAATTAGAAAAATAACGATTTGAGATTGTTTAAATAAAATTAGTTTGGTTAAGAATTAGTACTTGGTGATTTTTATTAAATAATTCCTCGTGGGAACGATACTCTACTTTCACTTTATTACTTGTTGACCGTGTATACTTGCACGTATTCATTGATTGCAAAATCGATCAACAAGTTTTTGGTGCCGTTGCCGAGGAATTAATTTAATAATTATTGTCCAATATTAATTTCAATCAAATTAGTCTTAATTTAAATATTTTTATTTTTATTTTTAATTCTCTTTCTATATTTCTCTCTTTTCAGGTACCATGGATGAGTTTGAGTATCAATGGCCATACACGAACATGACTCAACCAAGGGGAGCGGAGATTGACAGACTCGAGAAACTTTCTGCATTGTCAGCACAGATTGAGACACTTTCGAGGATGTTTGAAGCTTTTGAAGCTCAGCGTCGTCAAAGTATGGCGGTTACTTGTGATTATTGTGCTGGAAATCATATGAGTCATCAATGCGCCATCAGTTTCGAGCCGGTACAGTATAGTGGTGATTACCCCAATAATTATGTATATCCCAACAACTATCATCGGGATTGGGGGTATCACCCGGATTTTTCATGGAGTAACAATCAAGATCAATTTTATGCTCCAAGTCCAACATACCCACAGGATTTCTTGTGTCCACCTCCACTACAACAGGAAGAACATTCAAATTGGGAGGAAGCCTTGGAAAAATTTATTAAAGCTTCTGAAAAAAGGAATGAGGAACAAGACAAGAAAATGAATCAAGTAGAGCTGAATTTGCAAAGCCAAGGGGCGTTGATCAAGAATCTGGAAAATCAAGTGGAACAGATAGCACATGCGTTGAACAACCGTCCTCAATACACCTGGCCCTATGACATGGATTCCGAGACTGATGGTGATCCCGAGCCAAATCTACAACTGGATGAGCCACGAGATGAAAAAGAGGAGACAAGTGGGGATAATGACAACAAGGTCGGTGAAGAACTAATTGTGAAACCCAATGATGATGAGCCAATGTTATTTATGCCTCAAGTGCCTTCTCCTCCACAGTTCAAGAGTCCGGTTAGATTTGCAAAACCTTGTCCGATTGGTAGTCATGTCGTCGGCAATACTCTCTGTGATGTAAAAGCAAGTACACCTTCGAAACCATGGTGCGATGAGCTGGAGAAGATAGAAGAAGAAATTGTTGTGTCTGACAAGCCTCAATACCAGAATATATTCGCAGACACAATGGAGAAACCACCTAGATGCTGGACGTTCTTGAATGTGATCTTATCTAAAGAAAGCATGCTAGGTGACTTTAACACAATGGCTATCGAAAATGGGAACCTACCAAAAGCTATATTATTTCGGATGGATGGAGGGTTCCTCAACTTTCGAAGAGGAATTGGATAGCATTGACCAGACAAAGTCAGGCTGAGACTATAAAACAAGCGCTTATTGGGAGGCAACCCAAGTTTAATTTTTATTTTTTATTTTTAGTTTTTATTAAGTTTTATATTAGTAGTTTTGAATTTGCATTTATTTAGGATTTAATAAAATTGCTTCTATCATGGTTTTACAGGTTATTCAAGTCAAATTCAAGTGTGGTGCCCAATTTGTTCCATGTGCTTAGCCTATTCTCCAAACTTAGCGGACAAGGAGGAAGATTGCTATATTTTCAGGGAAGTCCTCTACTTTAATTTTTTTCTATTTCAGTCATTGAGGACAATGTCTAGTTTAAGTTTGGGGGCATTTTAGTGTCATATTGCATATAGTTAGTTATTTACATTGTAAGTTCGTTATATTTTCGGGTTATTTACATTTAGTTTTTGCATTCAGTTTTTTGTTTTAAAAAAAAATTAAAAATCGCAAAAATAGTAGTTAGTTTACTATGTTTGTTGTAGTTTGTTTATATTTGCATGATTCCAACTCTTAGATAGTAAAAGTCTATTTTGGCCAATGTTGAGACTGGAGTTAAGTAGATAAGTATAGTATTGAATATTCAGGCTTTGATGTGATTTCTTGTTATGAATTGAATCTTTTCCTGTTTGAAACTGGTATAATTAAGGTTAGCATGTTAATAATAGCTATGTTGACTGATTAAGTTTAAATTGATACATAATGGATTTCTTAAGGATAATACTAGTATGAAGAATGAAAGACATGAATAGGCGGAGATGGCTAAATTTTGATAAAAACTTAAGTTTGGGGGGAAAATTTGAGGTATATAAGCTTTAAAAAAAACATGTTGAGTCTTGTGGTGGGTTGAGGAGAAACACTCCCCATAAACACAAGCGTGAGATGGAGCGTAAAATGCACTCACCAACCATCTATCAAAAAAAAAAGAAAAAAAGAGAAAAAGAAAAATAAAATTACCGTGGCTAGTTTTGTTTCGGGGCCTTTGTTACTTGAGTAAGTACGCCCGAAGGGGTATCTTAAAACCTAGCGCCCTAAGGTCTTATATGGTCTGGGAGTCGTTGGTCGAAAGCTCGCAAAGGGGTGACACTGTTAGCCTAATGGAATGAGACATTGCACAGTCATGGTTAAAAAAAATAATAAAACGGGAAAAGAACAAAAAGCCCCCGTAATGAAAAGTAAAACATAAGTATCCCAGATTGGACTCTTGAACTTGGTGGATGTTTGACTTTAGTTGGATCTAGCATGTTCGTGAATTTTGTGAATTTGCACTATATGATGCCTTCGAAGATATCTATTATGTCTTATATTGGATTTTATATCAGTTAACATTGTTGTGGAGCACACACGCACTATATCAGTGATAACAGTCTAAGATTTGATGATTGATTGGGAAATTACTGATTTGTTTTAATATGATGTATTATCATGTTTACTTGATTTCTCTAAGGCCGGTTGAATAGACTTGTTTCTGTCATTACTGTTGGATTCGTAGGCATATAGATTAGTTTCATTACATTGCATTGCATAACATTTTTGTGTTTTTGCTTGAGGACAAGCAAAGGTTTAAGTTTGGGGGTATTTGACGAGTGAGTTTTATACACGTGAATTGGATACATTCGGGCTTAATTTATTGTTGTTCTCAAGTCTTTTAGGATGTTTTTATGTGTTTGTGTCTATTCATGCATGTTTTATATTGTTTTATAGGATTTTGGACAAAAGTTACATGGATCGACGTTCGGGGTGGCTAGATTCGCTTTTTCGGCTTGCCATTTACATAGCAGTCACTTCAGAGCCAATTTGACTATAGTTCCAGACATTATTTCGTAAAACTTCAAGAATGAAAGTTGTATATCTACTTCTCTTCTTTCCAAAACATCTTGAATCATCAAAATCAGAGTTTGGACGAAGAAGTTATGGCCATTTTCCCAAAGGACATCAGAGCAGAAAATGTCAGATTTTGTGGCAGCGTCGGGGCGCAATTCTTAGGCTTAATTCCAGCGCCGGGGCGCTGGGGAGCAGAGTTTGGCGCCGTTGCCCAGCGCTGGGGCGCTGGGGGAAGGGTTTGGTGCGGTTTGGACGCGTTTTGGGCGAATTTTGACACCTTTTTAACTCCAAATAGGATTGGGTTTGTTCCTAAGCTAAAAATTGGACTTGTAACCTATAAATACATAATGTAAGGCATAAAATAAGAGGGGATTACATAGATTAGACTAGATTAAACACTCCTTTAGATTAGAACATAAACCCAAGTTCTTATTAGTTTTGGAGATTGAAGCAACTTGGAGATCATTGAAGATTAAGAGCAAGAGTAGGAGGGGAGCATCAGATTTGCTGACAACAGATTCTATTCTCTTCTCTTATCATACTTTTATCTTTTAATGTCTATTCAGTTGTGGATTCTTGGTTTCCATTCATTAATTATGAACTAACTTCTTTTATTAAGATTTCAATTGAACTTTTTATGGCTATGAATTAGTTATTCATTATATTCCAATTATTTATGTTAAAGTGAGTTGTTTATCTTGCCTTATGCTTATTGATTAATTATCCGGTCAATAATTACCTTGTTACACTAAAAGGAATTAGAAGATGAATTCTAGGGTTAGAACTGGGCATGATATCATGTGACTTAGTTATTTGCAAAGTGAATAATTAGGTTTATGAATTGAATGGAAATATCTGTTCACCGCATGTAACACATAAGAAATTGGAATTGAAAGAGTTTAATTCAATTGTTTTGCATAGGAATATAGCAAGATTAATCTGGGTTAAATAGAAGGCAATTGATCACTAAGAAAAGGACTTTTGGCATTTGAGAATTCCTGTTAACAATTCAGTAGGCATAATAATTGGGATAATTGGATAATTGATTTATAATTCATAATTGGGGATATTGAAGTCTTAATCTTTATTTATTTGAATTAATTTTAGAGTAATCTAGTTTTAATTGATTAATTTAGTTTTCTTAATTAGAAAATTAACGATTTGAGATTGTTAAAATAAAATTAGTTTGGTTAAGAATTAGTACTTGGTGATTTTTATTAAATAATTCCTCGTGAGAACGATACTCTACTTTCACTTTATTACTTGTTGACCGTGTATACTTGCACGTATTCATTGATTGCGAAATCGATCAACACCCATCTGATTTTCTAGATTCTTGATGGCTACTGCTTGTGACTTCATAACTGCCTCGTTGCTCGTAATATACTTCAACAACTCTTCTAAATCTGATTTTCTCTCTTGATGCTGAGTTGTTTGTTGATGTTGATTCTGAAATCCCGGAGGATAAGATTGTCGTGGGCCTGCTGATTTTGATTGTTGCTCCATGACAAATTTGGATGGTTTCTATTCCCCTGGCTGTAAACATTTTTATACATATTATGTGGCGATATCCTGTTATAGTTTCCCACAAACTGAACTGATGATGGGTTGATGGCGCACTACTCCGTAGGATGTTCTCCAGCACATAACTCGCACACATACGCCACCTGTTGTGGTTGTGCACCCGTCATGGTATCCATTTTCTTTGATAAGGCAGCAATCTGAGCTGCCAACGCGGTTACTTCATCTACCTCTAAAACCCAGCCACCTTACGTTGTGTCATCCTTAAAGTAGGACACTGGTAGTTGTTAGCCGCCATTGTCTCAACTAACTCATACGCTTCCTCATATCTCTTAGCCATAATTGCTCCACCCGAAGCTGCATCAATACTCGTCCTGAGATTCCCATTTAACCCGTTGTAGAATGTATTCATCTGTAGCCATTTTGGTAATCCGAGATGTGGGCATTTCCTAAGCAACTCCTTGTATCTCTCCCATGCATCATATAACGATTCCCCATGCTACTATTCAAACATAGTAATCTCATTCCTCATTTTTGTAGTCTTTGCTGGTGGGAAGAATTTAGCTAAGAATTTTTGAGTGAGGTCTTCCCATGTAGTTATTGAGCCCAGCGATAGTGAATGTAACCAACTCTTCGCCTTATCCCGCAAAGTGAATGGGAACGAGCGAAGCCTTACTGCTTCATCCGACACTCCAATATACCTGAAAGTGTCACAAATCTCCAAAAAGCTAATCAAGTGTTCATTCGGATCATCATTTACAAATCCCCCAAACTGAACTGAGTTTTGGATCATCTGAATCATCCCAAGCTTGATTTCAAACGTATTTGCAGCAATCGTTGGCCTGGTGATACTCGTCTGAAGCTCAGTCACCTTAGGTGTAGCAAAGTCTCTCAACGCTTTCTGGTCTTCGGCAGCCATTACTTCTTCTTTTCAGAATTCTCAAAGTCTTCCCTTGTGTCTTTGATCCACTTACTTAGCCTTTTAAATCGTTTCTCGATGTTGTCCTCCAAAGGAAGCAAGTCTGGGTTTTTGGACCGAGTTTGCATAAACCAACTTCAAGAACCTGAAATAGAAAGAACACAATGAAAAGGAAAAATGTTTAAGTAAAACTGGACTAATTAAACTGATATTGCAAAATTATTAAAATCTATACTAATTTCCCGGCAACGGCGCCAAAAACTTGTTGGGTAAAATCTATATACGCATAGCACGCAAGTATACGTGGTCAACAAGTAATAGAATGTTAAGTCAAGTATCGTTCCCACAGAGATTAGATAGAAATTATCCCTCACAATTACTAATTTCCTATTAATCCAAATTTTATTAAACTAATCAATTTCATAATTATTACTAAAAATATTAAAAATACCAAACAATCAACAAACCCTAAAAACTGAATTTTCAAACAAATATTGGAGAATTAGGCTTAAAACTTCACTCTAAGCATCACTCTGATTGTTACACTTTATTCTAGTTTAATCCACTATCCCAGTTTCTTAATCAAGAACACTCAAGTAGAACTAACCACCTCTCGATGCACTAGTACCATATTAACTTAAATTCACAAATTAGATAGAATTAAGTTAAACACCTTAATCAACTAACTCACTATATCTCTATGTGAATTACAATCAAAGAAGGTTTAAGTTCAAGTTCTCTATCCGATTACATGCGATGTTAAGCATATCTCTACCCTAACATTCATCAAGATTCCATTCATTCACAGAATTCAAGAACGCATGCTATATTGACTAAGTCTAGACTCGTATTTCCTCTCTCGAATCCATACTAGTCCACATAAAATTGGTGATCAAGCAATTTATAAATTCAATCACAAATCAATATAGATAAACTGAAGAATAGCTTATTAAACTGAAAATCAAAGTTACATAATCATCATTCCACTTAAAGATCCGTTATAAGCCTAATAAAGAATTTAGTTCATCGTCAATGAAATAAAAACTGAATTATTTAAAGTAAACATCATCCCAATTACAGAAAATAAACTAAAGAAGAAGAATAAATCCATAACGACACTTCTCTCTAGCCTCAATCTGCAATTATTGTGAAATTGCCTTCAACGTTTTTCTCCAGTGCTCTTACTTAGAAAAAAACTGTCTTTAATGATGTAATTGCTTGTCTGATACTTCAATCTTGTGCTTGTTATAAATTATATGACTAAGACATGTATTCTGACTCTAATTTCTCATTAAAACCAGTTCCATTCCGAGCCAAGCACTAATCTTTATGTTGTTACAGCATTCCAAAAGCAACATGAGACTATTTCTTTATCATGTACCCCGCCCCGGCGGGGGTTTTGCTGTGTAAGAAGCCCGCCCCGGTGGGCATGCAAACTGTTAACTCGAATCAAGACCCCCCGCCACGGCGAGGGTATTATTCACAAAAGGGCCCGCCCCAGCGGGGGTGTAGGCCGTTAGTTTACCATTTTGGCTTTAAACTTGCCACTTTTCGCTATTATTCCATCCTTTTAGTCCAATAGCCACACCACCACACCTAAACACAAAATTACACTAAACAAGTAAAAACGAAACATAAAACACAAAGAATTAACACAGCTTGAGCTTGAATTAGACGCTGATTCGTAGGTATAAAACCCACTAACCTTCTTCATTATCAGGAACCTAGTTGTATTCCTCCTCATCATCAAATATGTAAAGTCCCCGAACCCGGATACTTGAAACCCGAATTCGGTACTTCACGATACCATTTCTATGAGCGGAAATATTACTAATAATAATAACAATAATATAAATTTTAAACTTAACATACATTTATCAGAGTTTAATCCCAAGTACGCAACCTTTACTACATTCTTTACATGATACATAATACATATCATAACTTAGTACAGTCTAACTATTACAAATGATACAAATAAACAAATTGTGTTTGCTTTCCTTTTTACTTGATCTTGGTCGATCCCTTCTAGCTGTTCACACTTAGCGGAAAACATTTAAATTAAGCAAGGATGAGCATTTGAGTGCCCAGCAAGTATTATATATATATATATATATATATATAAGCTGAAAGGATTTAAATGTTTTCTTTATAATATTCTTCTACAACCAGTCAATAGTTGTGAAGTAATATATACCAATAATAATAACATAACAACCCTCGTTCAAATTTTTGAAATTATGTATTGACTATACATGGGGTTTCTGTGACATATTATGAACATTGTTTTTCATTTTCGAAAAGGTTAAACAGAAATTCATCTGTAAACCGACATTGCTTAAGGGCCTGAGGGTGTACAGTCCATGGGCCCTGTATTGATCAATACTACATTGCTAGAACGATATTATCGTTCATCCTTTGTCCGCTGTAGCGCATAAAAATTTTCCCATTATCGGGATGTTCATATCTGTCGGATTTTTATAACAAAGGTATTATATAATTCAACACATATGTATATCAAAGGTATATCAACATGTGATTAAATACAATGATTATCCAAGTGGGGACACTTGTATAATCATTTATAGAAATTAACGAACAGAATATATAACTTAATTATCATATACTAACATGTTGATAATCAATGGGTGTATATAATATAGATTTAACAATCTGTACAGTAATAATATAATTTTGAAACATTCTTACACGTGTCCATTGCATCAAGAAAATGCAAAGTTAGGATACTTGCCTGATGCGCTGCTTACAATTACGCAACTTAGATCTATCTGTTATACCGAAACCTATCATTAATAAGATCATTCTATTGATTAGAATAATATAACATAACACATAGTACTGCTTATTGCAGTCAGCACATAACCTAATCACATTATCACACACGTTTCACAGTCATTGCATCACAAACAAACATCAACTCATTCCTAATCACATTGTCACACCACTTTATTCACCATTGAATCACAAATAAAACAATTAACTAACTAAATTTCTAAGTCCAGATCAATTTCTGAACCATGTCGGTCTACCGACATTTTTATCGGGTAATTATCGAGTCCAAGACTCTAAAAAGTTATTCAATATCCATTTAGACTAATTAAATAATAGTCATATCATTTTTCATGACCTTATAATAATTATAAAATAATTATTACCATTTACCATAATTTTTGAAATATCAGAATCATTATTAAATGATTTAAATACCAATATAAACTATTAATGAAACCATTGCTAAAATATTAAAGTTATTTATAATAACTCAAAATATTCTTAACACATTAATATTACCCTTAATTGATTTTTAAAACATTTAAAATCATTATTAAATAATTACCATTAATATTTAAATATTAATGAACTATTATTTAAATATTAAAAGTTATTAATTATAACTTAAAATATTTTTAATTCATTTATATCCTTTTTAAATGATTTTTAAATAAATAAAACCATTTTTAAACTATTTATTTAATATAATTATTAAATAAATTTAATATCATTAATCATTAAATAAATATCATTAATATTAAATTATTAATGAAATTATCCTTTAAATATTAAAAGTTATATTTTATAACTTAAAATATCTTTACACACTTTATTTTCATTTAAAATGATTATTATAATATTAAAATCATTTTTAAACTAAATTATTTAATATAATTATTAAATAACTTTAACATCATTAATAATAATTAATTAATGAAATTTACCTTTAAATATTAAAAGTTATATTTTATAACTTAAAATATTTTTAAATACCTTATTCTTATTTAAAATGATTTTTAATTTAATAAAATCATTTTTAATTCATTTATTTAATTAATTTAATAAATAACTTAATTATCATTAATATTAATTTATTAATGAAAATTATCACATAATATTAAAAGTTATCAAAAATAACTTAAATTATTTTCTTATACCATAATATAATTTTAAATGATTTTTCAAATATTAAAATCATTTTTAAATAATTTATTTAATATTATAATTAAATAAATTAAATACTTTTAATATTCCAAAAATATTAAATATTTATGAAATATATTTAAAATAATTAAAAACTAATTTTTAGAATTTAAAATAATTTTTAATAATTTATTTTGTATTTTTAATAATTAAAAACTATTTTTTTCTATTTATTTATTAATTTTCAGAAAATATAAAATAGAAACCGTCGCTGTAGGTCTTTAGCGACAAAAAACGTCGTTATTGGTGTTCTTGAGCTCAAGAACACTGACAGCTTCGTGATCAACATGCCATGTTTGACCATGTATAACCTTCTGTACAAATTGTTTCTGGGAGATCTAAAACATACATCTTGTAGAGCTCATGTTATACTACAATTAACAAAAACAACATGGCTTAACATCATCAGATTTGGGAGATATTGGCCATCAAAATAGCTGTCAGAGCTGTTCTTCACGAAGAACAGTTCGAGGTGCCTACTTTGGACCTCTATAACTTGATGATCGTGTAACTTTTATGTGATCTATCAATTACAGTGTTTAGACAACGTGTAGGAATATAATTTCAAAACTTAAAATCATCATAAAAATAAAAGATCCAACCAGAAATCGCTGGTCAAACATCACCACGGAAAACGCTAAAAAAAATTCTGGGTTCGTGTTCTTGGCAGTTTCGGTCAACGATGTTTGACCGTTTATAACTCCTGATCTATAACGGATATGAACTTGATTCTTTTTGTATATTAAATATAACATTACAGACTACATGTTACAACTTTTAAACACCAAAAACACGAAATAATCACAGAGATATAAGGCCTGACATTTGCCTAAAAATAACAGATTTCGGTTTTTTAAAAGTTGGATAAACTTTGATTTTGAGCACTTTGATGTTATGGGTCATGAATTTAACAACCCAGAACATTAATAAACTTCCTATTACACATCTTTTAACAATCAATTGTATCAATTAACATCGAATCAAAGAATTTCTAAAATTAGGATTTTTATACCTTTCTTTGATCCAATCTTTGATTTTGTGCTTTTGTTGTTAATGATTTGATATGGGTAAACGTGGGGCTTTATAAAGGGACTGAAATACTTGGTAATTTCGGAGGTTTTAGTGAGAGGAGCTCTTGGTTGAGTGTTGTAAAAAAAATGGCTAACAAACTTACTTTCTCTCTCCTTCAATCTATATATAGGCCACATGGTTCATGAATTTGGCTGGATTGATGAAGATTTGCTGAGATTTAAGGCACATGGGGTGGTTGGATTTGTTCACCAACTTCCCCTAAATGTCAAAGCCTATTATTTAGCCAAAATCATACACTTAGGGGCAAAAATGTCATTTGGTAAATCAATTAAATGGTATTCTAGTCATTTGGCAAACCCTTAGGGTTTAGGATTTGAGTTAGGGTTTATGGTTTGGACCATTTTAGGGTTTAACAATAATTTCAAGAATTTCCAACATTAGGATTTGCAATATAATAAATAAATAAAATAATAAAATTTTAGTTTCTAAAATACAAAATTATGGTTTCTTAGTTAATTAAGTTTTTAATTAATTAACATCTTACTAATTAGGTTTAAGATACCCTAATTAGTTTTAAGCTTTCTAATTTAACAATTAGGGTTTACAATGTAAATAATTTAGGGTTTATAAAATAAATATTAGGGTTTCTAGAAATTATTCTTTCTAAATATTAATTAGGGTTTACCTAATCAATATAGAATTATATAATACTTCACCAAAATCGTAATCACACAGTTACATAGCAGTTTCGAACTCTAATTGAGTTTTAATTTAGGATTTTCAAATTTAGAAATTGAGGGTTTTAAATTATTAATTAGGGTTTTCTACAAGCAAATTAGGGTTCCAAATTATAATTAGAGATTATAATATAGAATAATAATAATAATGATAATAAGGGTTTTGAATAATTACGATTCTCCGTAATTAGGGTTAATACATAAATACCGATCATAAATCACATTAACGTGATTATATTACAGTCTTAAGCCGGCATTCGGCTTTAACTTAGGGTTTAATAGCTTAAACTAGGGTTTTGGCATTTTTCACCATAATTGACCAACCATTGTCAGTCCAGACATATACAGTACATCATTATGGCACTGAAAAATCAAAATATTATAATATTATAATATTATTATCATTCCTTATTTCAGACTCATAATTAGGGTTTATACAAATATTATTAGGGTTTGGTCGTAATATAATGAAACTGTTCCACACATTAACATTACGCACATAACCATACATATCTATAATACTGACAAATAATAATATAATATTATTATTTTCATTCCTTGATCAAAACCCAAAATTAGGGTTTGGATTCCATATCTGATTTATCTTTCATAATTAACCTTATTATTAAGTAGAAATAATTTACTTAATATCTTGAACAAAATTCATATAATAAAATAAGTATTATAAAAATTCTATATTCATATCATATATTATTCAATTAATATAATTATCATATTTTCATAGAAAATAAACATTAAAACATTTTTACTATAAAACTAATTATTATTAGAATATAATTTATAATAAGCAATAATTCTAAAATAAAATTATTCATAACCATTCATGTAATAAATATATTTTATATTCATCACATACATAATACCTTTCATACATTCTTAACTTTAAAATAAATAATTATTCTAAAATCATTTCCTATATTATTTAAATAATATAGGATTATATTTTCCTTGAAAAATAATTAATAAAACATTTCCAATAAGGAATTAATTAGTATAAAAATATAATTGATAATAATCAAATAATTCTAAAATAAATTTATTTGCAATACTTAATGTAATAAATAAATTTTATTTATCACACATATAATTATAATTATACATTACCTTGACACATATCATTCATATTTATTTTAATAAATAAATAAAAAAATTTATACGCAAAATTTATGATTTATTTATATAGAAAATATCGGGTTGTCACAAAATATCTTCAATGGAGACTGAATTTGTAAGGGCTAGTGACTTTTCACTAATATATCCACCTCTCTAGACTTCAAAATAAATGGCTTCAACTACCTAATATCATCAATCAAGTCCAGTTCCTTGTATCTCCCAACTGTACTAAAATGGTAGAATAATATTAACCCGCAAAGACCAACCTCCATTGTCATAGTAACCAACTCTTTTAGGGTTAACTGATTAAGTTCACAATAGTCAAAATACTGATATCTATCTACAAACTCACCACCATAATGCAATCTTATAGAAAATAAGATATCATCATGCAAATCTGCAGTCAACAAAAGCATAATAAATACACCAACAACAAAAAAAGACTAATTATTTAACATTACTTCCAAGCATAATCAGTTAAAAAAACAAAAAGGACATGAAGAATATTTTGGGACCTAAAGAAGGGACCACACAATTGTTAAAAAATGAAGAGATAAAGAGGAGAAATGCACAATCACTTTCTCAACAACCATTACTAACTAATATTTATATACACACACCTATATCATAACTTTCCCAACTACCATAACAGTAAAAGTACCCATGTCTTTAAAATTTGCTTTACCTCCATATTTTGGAGTTCGCCTGCCTCTCAAATCTCGATTTCTCACCACTCACGCCATTGCAACCTCCCAAATACTGATTTCGAACTTCGAAGACTTTCACAGCTCTACAAACCACAAATTGCCTCCAAGTTGACACTATCGTTGCCGATCGTTCAACTATGAGGGCAAACACAACCCTAGCTTTTACCGAACTTTGTTTTCAAAAACCTTGCTTCAGCCGTATATATCAAAGTGAATAAAGTAAACTGCCTTCCTTGTATTTCAGTTGTATTAAGTAATTAATTCAGTATATTGCAATAGTATATACATTTAAACCGTATGAAATAGCATTCAATGGTATTTTTGGTCTAAAAAAGTTTTTAGGGTTACTTTTGTTTAATTAAGTGTACTTGGAGTATGCTAATGTAAAATTTTAAATATTAGGATCATAAGTGTAAAAGGGGGTCATACTTCGAAAGACAGAAGTATATTTAGCCCTTTAAGAGAAATGCTTTACCTACGTTCTCTCTCTCTCTATATATATATATATAACGATGAGGAAAAGAAAATAAGAGAAGGGGAAAAAGCCAAACGTGAAAAAATAAAGTCGAGGGGGAGGGGGAGGGGGAGGGGGAGGGGGGGGCTAAATACTCCAAACATTTGATACATTAACCAGATCCCTTGTCTTGTGAGATAAGACAATAATAGCTTCATACCATGAAAGTGAGAAGAATTGTCTCTGTTACATCATCATACATGTGGGAATTGGAATTTCATCTCTGTTATTATGGGATTGGACTTTGTACCTCAGTATTCCTATGGTTCTTTTCCATCTGTCTGTCTTTTTATAGGGTAATACTTGATTTTTTAATATTTATTTTTATTGAATATTAATATATATATATATATATATATATATTTTATCTTTTTAATAATTTTTAAAAATATAATATTGAGATTGGATAATGCCAGTGGTCTCAAATTTTTTGCTTCGGATGCGTCTTGAAATATGTGATATTAAATAAGACAAAAAATACTTTATAATATAACTTATCACAAAAATTTACTTTACTAATGTAATAATAACACCTCATTTGATACACTATTTAAGACAAATTTGAGACCTATCATTACCTATGGATTATTATTTTACTATTCAATATACGGGATAATAGTTTTTGTGCAGATTCTTTGCACATACAATTACTCTTTTACAAATTGCTCTATTTATGTGGAACAGAAAGAATATTATTTACCAGCCTTCAAACAAAACCAAGACAACGAGCAAGGAAGAATTTTATGCCAATAGGCTCTGAACGACGGAATGAACAACATTACAAAAAATGTGAAGAATTTTGAGGAATTGCATGATTACTTTAGCTGGAAGAGACAGCCACATCTTCCTCTGATAATTTCAGACAATAAATAATATTGCCTCCATTTCAAAATATAATATTCAAAATATAAAATTATTATTGACTTTTTATAATCAATTTAAAACACTTTAAAACTTAAAATTGACATAAATTTCAAAATACTAATCATCTTAAGATTTATTTGTTCATATTTTTGACAAATTATCTCAATTTTAAATTTAAAAATATTTTAAATTAATTTTAAAAAGTCAATAATAATTTTACAATTTAGAACTGGAGTAGTAATATTTCCTTCAAGATACTGCCTTGCAAAATGTGTTGTGGGGAATTTAAAAAACTCATACAATATGTTGTGGGAATTTAACACTCATAAACGCGCATCTAAAATTACATATTGACCCTAAAGATTAACTCATTAGATCTTGATCTATTAAAACATAAATATCCTCAATTTTTCTCCTTGAATTTTGTTGCATAACTTTATTCTCAACAATATGATATAATAGTGTTACCAAGGACAACCATAAAAAAAGCATTTGTTAGCTCTTGTCGATGGCTAGGATTCCGTCCTGCGGTAAAGTAGTCTGATGCATGCGGAACGCCAGTGTGTTTCTTTTCTAATACATATTAATCAACCAACTGAATTTATTGTTATCAAACTTCCATTTCAATATCATAATTTCAGTTACATGTTTGACAATACTAGGTACTCCTATTACCTTATGGGTCAATCAGATAAACCTTAATTAATGTACCCCCAATGGGGAAAAACAATACAAGTCAAATAAGACTTATATACTACCAAGCATAAGATTGCATGGTACCTCCCTCTAAGGCTGAGCAAGTAATCAAATTAGAACCGAAACCGCACCAAAAACCGCACGAACCGCGCCAATTAAAAACGCACCAACGGTTCCGGCGTATGTGGCGATTTTAGGCGGGTTTAATCAGAGGCGGAACTAGGGCGGGCGGGCGGGCGGGCGGGCGGGCGGGGGCATCTGCCCCCGGTAGCAGCGGCGATCCAGGCATAACTAGGGCTAGGGCTAGGGCTAGGGAGGGGCCGGGGGCGGGGGTGGGGGCAGGGGCGGGGGGACGGGCGGCGACCACTGCTCCGAGCCTTCCTGCGAGTCGGGGGCAGGGGGCGTCCTGCCAGTCAAGTAGCTTTCTTCAAAATCAAAACAAGGGAACCATGAGTTTGTCTAGGCATGATTTCTGCTCTGCAACACCCAGATCTTGTAAAACTGTATGGGTGTTGTAAGTTCTTACAGAAAAAATAGACTAAAACACTCTTATTTCCCCGTGGGTCTCTTCCTCTCCCTCTATTTCTGATTTCTCTATAAAATGCAGTTACAAAATTGCGATTCCTAGACTTTTCGGATCATCTCCAAACTCCAATTCAATTCCTCACGTGGATTTTGTTATTCTACTCTGTTTTTTTTTGTTATTCCGCCATAAAGTTTTAATTTATTTTTAAATATGGTTATACACTTATATTGTGTTATTTTATTTTATTTGATCAATTGTAGGTGGTGGTTCAAAATTAGTTATCAGCAGATGTGTATCAGAGAAGTTTTCAGATGGGTTTGATCCTGAATAGTCTCCAGATTATGCATCTGAATCTACTTAGGTATCTTAAAGTTTTCAGTTATTGATGTGAATTGGTTGTGGGAGTTTTGATTATGGAACTATGAATGGTTCAAGATGATATAAGGATAGAATATTGTATGGAGGTTATATGTTTGGATTTCATGAAACTAGAATTTTTAAAGCTTGCATACCATGTGTTTGTATAAATGCCATAAAGAGGTTAATTTGGTTAAAACATGAAAATTAACGGGTTCTCTCTATGAAAATCCTAGTTAACTCAAGACTAACAAATATTGTCTCTCTATCTTTCACAAGACTTTTATCTACAGTACTTTTGCAAGAAAAATTTCTTCGGATTGTATTGTAGCTCGTATCGTCGTCGTCGTAATTTTATAAGTATATTTTGCCCCCCCCTCTCAAAAGCTTCTGGTTCCGCCACTGAGTTTAATAACCAAATTTACTGTTCCAATTTGGTTATTAGTCGAAACCGCACGCATAAAACCGAAACTGCACCATGTGTGTGTATGTATGTATTATCTCTAGTAAATTCTAAAGTTACTTTTCACTTAAACACGCTCAGACAAAACTTGAGTCTTGCATTGTCATTTCTTTACAAAATGAAAGATGTTAGAGGTTATAGAATCAAAAATTAAGCAATTGGATTTTAGAATTTCGAATTTGTTTGATGCTTTATTGGAGGGGCTTATAACTGAGGGGCTCGAGCACTTGATGAATTGATTAATATCAATGCTATAATAGTAATAGTCTAATAGATTATTTTTCAAATTAAGTATAGTTAGGATTATATTCTATAAGTCCTCCATGCAATATATGAGATAGAATTTCATTCTATCTCCAGTATATACTTTTAATTTTTGGGAAACTAGATAAGCATTCTTGCTTGTTATCGAATATATAGTCTCCGTTGTTTTATATAGCGTATGTTTTAGTTTTAAAGCATGCTTGATATAATTTTCATTGCCGACTTTGTCACTAAGTTAATTGTTCGATGTAAGTTCTATGTTAAATTTTATTGAAGGCTTAGACTTTTTTGTTGTTTCAATTAGTTTTGGAACCGAAACCGCACCAATTAAAACCGCACCGCATACTTTAAAACCGTACTGCACCAATCACAAGCGATTTCGGGTGCGGTTTAGCGGTTTTGAATTTTTCAAACCTCATCTAAGCGATTTCGGGTGCGATTTGGACTTTGAACCGCACCAAACCGCACCATGCTCACCCCTACCTCCCTCTCCCATGGTTTAATGAAATAATAGTACCCAAAAAACACTAACGATAATAATAATAAAACTCTCTTCTTGAAACAGTGAGGGCGTACAAGCATAATAACCAACTCAGGTGGCAATAAAAATAAAAATATCACAATCGAAGCTATTGGAAAAGTTTGCAATAATAGGCAAAATGTCTGTTCAGTTATTCACACTATTCATTATCGTCAATTTCATTAAATGTACCAACACACTTGTCATAGAAGAAAAAATCTATAATAAATATACTTAGAATGTTACTATATATAAAAATAAATTTATGTCGATATTAGATACCGACATACAGAGATAAATAAGATATGAAGATGTAAAGAAATGACCCACATAATAGTGTTCTATTTCACTTTAAATTTTATAATTTTATGTTAGTCACAATCCATATTCGGATATAAAATAAGTCCTTGCATATAAATTATTCCCCATATAGTTGAACCAAATTTAAAGACGAGAAATAAGCTTAAACCAAAACTCAGGCTCCATTTTAAAATTGTCAAATCCGCCAGGCTATTTAAGCATAATGCCTCCTTTTCAGCATGCCATTTTGATAGAGAAACTAACAAGGTTTCGCAATGACACAAAGATACAAAGAAAGACGGGAAACATATTCATCAAATTGCAAAAAATCCTCAAAAGAAGCTCGGATTTTCATTTACCTGCCATTCATTCTTTCTTACTGCCCAAAAAGGCTAAATATACTACAAAATTACAACTGGTAAAAAAGTATCAACAAAGCAACAATCATATTAAGGTCGATTTAATCAGTTATTAAGGCAATTTCCAACAACTATTTTCTTTTCAGAAACAAATTCTGTGGTCTGATTAACTCCATTTAAAGTCGGCTTTCAATAAAAACTATGGGTTCTAGCTCTCCAGTTACTAGATTGATATCTCTCACTAATTCCAACAACAGCCAAATTTATATAGAAAATGCAAGAAAGACTCACTGACAAAAATTCTCAACGAGAATGGATATTAGATGTTTGTAAAAGACTCCTTCACCTCTCAGTAGCAGAAGTGACTTTGTGCATTATCATGGCCTCGGCTACACGGATTGCTCTTTGTGACCCTGTGATACTCACTTTCCTGTCAAATGATGTGTAACGTCGTCAAAAATGTTAAAACTTTATTTTGCTTGATAGCTCAGTCAACAAGCCACACTATTGGCTTCATGAAGTTCAATACCTGTCAGTTGTCCCAGAGATAAAATCCTCTCGGTCTGATATCTTTATCTTGGCCCCACTAATCTGCAAAGAAAGAACTAGGAAGTTAGCAACATTGCACACAAGGAGCCAAAAGAAAACAGCTGATATACCTGACTGATTTCTGCTATGTTCCTCCCACCGCGGCCAAGGACTAGCCCAATATGCTCATCCGCAACACCAATAGTCACCGAGTTAATCCTATCTTCATGCAAGACACTGGGACCCTGTAATGAAAACCATTGAAAGTAAGAATGATCCATAACTATTACCATCAACATAACACTACATATGCAAATTGAAAAACAGGCAGGTTTTAACTCTTTGCACTGGCAGCTACATGACACTCCTTTTATTTGAATTTGATAAGGGTCAGAGTAACAAATATATGTATAATTAACCACCATCATTAAAAGAAATAATTATTGCACAATCCTTTTGCAGAAACGTGCACAAAAATCTCGAGGCTGATCAACGAAGGAGTAGAAATGGAAACCGATCTCAATGAGAATGCAAGGATTAAATCTATCACTACACAATTAGGGTTAGTTATCAACATTTCAGAAGACAAATGTGTTAGTAAAACTGAATGGACAAGGGCTATATATATATATATATATATATATATATATATATATATATATATACACGATCTGGATCTTAAGCTCACCCCTTATCTAGTTCACCTTGTTCACCCCCCTTTAGCGACGGATCGTCGTCTTAGCTTTTAGCGCGGACAACATACGACGATTCTATATATAGCGACGGACCGAATCGTCGCTCGGTCCGTCGCTAAAGGGGGTGAGCTTAAGATCCAGACCGTATATATATATATATATATATATATATATATATATATATATATTAAGACTTATCTGCAATGAACAAGAACTACAAAAAATTAATATGTCAAGGCTAGTACATGGTATTATGTCCTTAAGATAATTATGCCCTCCTTACGGTGCTCAGAGTTAATGACACTTGTCTTCCAACGTATACTATAGCAATACTACAAATAGCATACACAACGAACCAAATAAAAATACTCTAAACTCTCTCTTAAAAAGAACTCTGACTTGTGAAATGAAGTAGACTGGAATGAAGAAAACTCGGATGATTAACAATGCCTGAATGCTTGGATTGAATAAATCAAAATGCTGCCCCCCCCCCCCCCCAGAATATTTATAGGAGGGTTTAGTGACCCATTAGTTGGGACACAACCCCCTGAAAAGACGCGTTTAGCCGAAAATAACATAGTTTTTGGCCTTGGCAGAAAGGGCACGTCCATTCGGGAAAAAACGAAGTAGTTTTGGGGCGCACGTTCAAGCAAATGACGCTTATCAAAACGACACAGTTTTGATAATAAATAGCGCTTCTCAAAACGACACAGTTTTGATAATGGAACTAAATAAACAAAATTCTCAAGTCCGGCCCGGCCGGTTGGCCGGCAGCGCGCTTGTGGGTTATCACCAAGCCTTGACTAGAACCTCTCCCTTCCACAAAAGTGGGTTACCCCTTGGGGGCCAAACCCAAGAGCAAATTATTAATTGTATATAAACTCATTCAAACTTTAGTTCTTAACCGATGTGGGACTTAGTTTCCCACAAATATTTATTATCATTTCCAAAGATGATCTTTGAGAGTTAATTTAACATTCATTACCCCTTGGATTTGTACTTCCAAATACTTGATTTTAATCTACTCGTGGAGTAGAACACATTGATATGTGAATTCATTTCAAATTATTAATGAAACCCACTTTAAATTATGCTCAAATTCTAACAATCCCCCACATGAATGAAATTGACTGTCAACCTTATGCAAATGTTATGTAGACTTTGAGAGAAACGGAATTGGAAATCATTTGTATAGAGAGGTGACTTTTGGCTTTTGACCTTCCCTTGTGAAAAACTATCGGGTTTACTGGTTGTCCAGCGAACGTAATGTCTTGAACTGTCCAACCGTTTGTGTAAACTAAGACAATAGAAATTCACACAGAATCTTTTCAGACATTATTTGGTTCTCATGATTTTGTTCATTTCAGCATCGAACAATCCCAGATTTACGAGTGCTCTAGAGAAGTATAATCTTATCATTCTCAAAGAACTGGTCCAGTTCACACTCACATAGGTGATTCTTAATAAGAGTATCCTGTCATACCCCACTTGTTTATCAAGATTTAAAAATCATTAAAAGCATAACTTTTCCTGAAATCACTGCAGGTATCCATAGTTGTTACGGCGCCATGGCGAGTCATGGCGGTAGCCGACTGCCTGGACACCTAGGCGACCGTCATGGCTTCCGTAAGGTGACAAGTCGTTTATAATGTGCAATTTGTGTATTATTTATTTTACTTGTAAAATATATTGGCAATAAAATTTCAAATTTATCAAAAAACAAAACACTTGATATTAAAAATTATTAAAAGAAATGAAGAATTCAACAAACACCACATAGAAAATAAAGTTGCAACCAACCATCACAAATATGTAGTCTAATAACTAATAAAACACCACCATAGCAAGCCAAAATAATGTTTAGACTCTCTACACTAGTCTAGAAACATCGTTCAAGCAAAATCATCATAGAAAAGGTCATCTTCATCTCTTCCACGAGAACTACTCTCATTCAAAGGCGTAGGTGATGGTCTTTCTCCAAAATCATCCTCCACATCTTTATCATCATTTGGAATTCTCTCTTCTTCATCAACTTCATTATCGGAGTCGGAATCCATCAACCTTGATACCCTTTAAGTTAAACCACCAGCACACCGAGAGTACGTCATGAAATTATCAGTAGTATTAGCACGAGCCCTCCTTAAAAGATTGCGACCCTCAAGTGTGTTTGATGCACCGGTTGCTCGATCCACATCATTCCATGTAAGATCCTCCCCGGGATGAACATCGACCTCATTATCGATCCATTTATTACCCCATTCAAAATCATCAATGGCTAATGAATCAAAATTATTTCCAAGTTCACGCCTCTTTTGGAACCTTGAGTCGATCTTTCGATTGTATTGGACATACACCAAGTCACTCAATCGTTTGTGTTCCAATCTATTCCTCTTCTTCGTATGAATCTAAAATAAATAGAACAAAAAATAATAAAATTAATAATAAAATTTTAATTATATAAAAAATAGTTGGTATCAGTAGTGAATGACTTATTACTTTTGAAATTTGAACTAACAATAGAAAGTACTTACAAACTCAAATGTACTCCAATTGCGCTCGCAACCGGAAGAACAACATAGGCCTAGAATTCTTTTTGCAAACGAGGATAGCTCAATAGCCCGCGCTCCAAAAGCATTCCACCAATCAACTAGCAAACATTTAAAAGAAATATAAATATTTTTAAAGGGAGGAAAGGAAGAATGTGTATAAATTATAATTATAATTTAGCTTTTATATCTTTATATATTTTTTAATATACTTACGAGGATTCTTTATTTTTCGTTGCCTAATCACCATTTCTCTTGCAAAAGTATCTCGAGAAACATCATAGTTGTCTGCTAGATTGCTTATCTTGTCTAGCAAATCTAACTCGGACACCATCTTTGCAAGAACGTCATTGAAGTCATCTGGTAAAGCATTAGCAAACAACTGACGTTCCTCTTTGATATCAAAGTACTTGCCCGGATTGAGAAACAACGCAACCCCATATAATTTTTGCTCTATTTGATTTTTCCATCACCGCTCAACAATTTCAATCACCTTCTTATAGTCTTTGTTTGTTATCAAATGTATTTTTGATTTTTTTCTTCGCGCATTCCATCGCAGCAATAACTTCTGGCGTAGCAGGCTTCTCATCACTATCAACAATCCTTAAGACTATAGTGGTTGTGACGCCCTAATGCAATCCTCAACAATATGCCAACTTGTTTTTGAAATAACAGTATCACATATTTTTTCCCCCCTTCAGTAGCCGACAATTTTGATTTTGACCAATCCTCGCTTATGAACAAATGCCTCAATTCACCTTTATTCTTGTACAAACTCTGCAAGGGGAGGAAAGCTGTAGCAAATCTAGTAATTGAGGGTCTCACAAGATCCCTCCCATTTGTTTTCTCCCTCATCGCATTAAGAAGACAACCATGCCTATAAATGAATGTTGTGATTCTTCTTGCATTTGTGATTGTGGGCTGAAATTGCTTTAACTTGCTTATGTCCTCTAACATAAGGTCAAGGTAGTGAGCGGCACAAGGTGTCCAAAACAGTGTAAGTCACCTCTCCATTGGTATATGCCCCAGTGCCTTGTAATTAGAGGCATTGTCCGTGACCACTGGAACAACATACTCGGGGCCAATTTCCTCGATCTTGCTATCAAGTAGATTTGTCAACATTGTGGCATCTTGCGACTGACTGGAGACATCAACAGAACCCATGAAATAAGTTCCCTCCGAACTATTAACAAGGAAATTCAACAAGTGTCTTCCCCTCTTATCTGTCCAACCATCCAACATGAGTGAGCAGCCATATTCCTTCCAAGCAACTTCATGTTTCTTTCTTTAAGTCATCGGTTTTCTTCTTTGCCTTCTCAAGTAAAGGAACCCTCACTCGTGATACGTCGGAGGCTTGAAACTCGGGTCATATTGTCCTATGGACTCGACCATCACTTCAAATCTCCTTGAATTTGCAACATTGAATGGTATGCCACATTCGTAGAAAAAGTCGGCAACGTGCATTTGGACACTCTCCTTTTCCTCCGGCGTCCTCAAATAATTTTCAATACTCGTACGGTTCAAACGTTTGTTATGCCTCTCCTCTACAACTTCTTCGGGGGTCTTCCTTAGAAGTGCTTCAATCGTCTTTGTTAGGGCTTTTGGTTGTGGCTTTTGGTTGTGGCTTTTGGAATTGAAATACAAATTTCTTTAGAAGTCGTCCCAAAACTTGGAAAAGTGTTAGAAGAAGCATTTGAAGCCATAGTTGGACCAACAGATGATTGTTCTTCTTGCACTTCTACTACTACATCATCATCACCATCATCTAGCTGAACTGACTTGTTCCTCTTTCTACTATTCAAAGTCTCGTGCATTTCCCTCATAATTCATGTTGTTGTTTTAAGACACTTTGCTACATCTCCAATAAATTTCGGCTAGATGTTGCTTGAGCCTTTTGATGTCCGAATGACATTACTTCCCGCAAAGTATACATTGCACGACATTCTTATTACTTAAATCCGGCCAATATCCATATTTCCAACCTAGATCGTTCGATTTAGCTTTTCTTTTAGGGTCCTTCGTTATATCATAATTATCGGCTCCCGAACTTTCCGCCATTTTACTTTCTACACAATACAATCAAATAAAAAATATAAGACAAACATATATAATATAATATTTATATATTTATATATAATTCACAATCTCATGATGCACCCACAAATCTCTTATGTTGACATTATTAATACTATATAATATATATATATATATATTACTAATTAATAACTAATAATAGTTCATATTATTAAGTCCAATGATGAGTAAACCATTTAGTAGTACAAACAGTCATGCATCTCTTAATCAGTGAAAGGGTAAAATGCAAGGTTGACCCCCGAACTTTAGGTGTTTTTAGGTATTGAGTCCTTTTCTTTTGGTCAACGCATTTTGAGCCCCTTTCTATTAAAAATTTTGGAATTTGAGCCCCAGGCGCCACATGTGCGTTGACCTGCATACGTGGCGCCTACTTGGAAATCTGACGTCAGTATTTTTTATTTATTTTTTTTTTTTTTACACGTGGACATGCTGACATGACAAATATTTAATTTAATTCAAAACCCATGTCTGCTGCCAAGAGTTGAACTTGAGACCTCCAGCTTGAAATTTAAAGCCACTAACCAACTGAGCTAACAAGGCTAGTTATAAATTTGCATCATCATCATCATCATCATCATCATCATTATTGTTATTTCCAGCCTTGTTAGCTCAGTTGGTTAGTTGTTTTAAATTTCAAGCTGGAGGTCTCAAGTTCAACTCTTGGCAGCAGACATGGGTTTTGAATTAAATTAAATATTTGTCATGCCAGCATGTCCACGTGTAAAAAAAATTAAAAAAAAATAAAAAATACTGACGTCAGATTTCCAAGTAGGCGCCACGTATGCAGGTCAACCCACATGTGGCGCCTGGGGCTCAAATTCCAAATTTTTTAATAGAAAGGGGCTCAAAATGCGTTGACCAAAAGAAAAGGACTCAATACCCAAAAACACCTAAAGTTCGGGGTCAACCTTGCATTTTACCCATCAGTGAAATATGTACTTGTAAAAAATATTGGAGCTAAGAATATAATATAATTAATAGAAATATAGCATAGTAGTACTAATTTAAATATAATTAATAAATTCACAATCATGATTTTTCATGTTTGATTAATTTCTTTCTTGATCAGTGAAATGTCAAAAAAAAGGAATATAATATAATTAATAGAAGCAACAGAGCAGTTGACAATTAAAAAATAAAAAACTAATAGAGCATATATCAACAACAGAGCAGTCAGCAGTTTTAAAAACAGAAGGAGTAACAGAGAAGGTTATAAGGGGAAAGAAAAAAGAAGGAATACCTGTCGAAACTAGGCGACGGGAGTCACGTGCTTAGCGCCTTAAAGTCGGACGGTCGAAGTCAACGAGGTAAGGTACTCGCTCTCTCTCTCGCAGTCTCTCTCTTGGTCGCTCACTCTTCTTCTCTTCTTTTGTTCAATCGACTGTGACTTCTCTTTGATATCGCGAATCGACTAGGGCTAGCCAGCGACGTCGTTTTTTTACCCAGTGGGTCGATCCATACCCGGAGTATCCAAGTCGGTCGACTTACCGAAAAGTCGTCGACGCCGAGACGTCCAAGGCGACGACTTTCTGGGCTAAGTGCTCGACTTTCACCCTAAACCCAAGTCGTACTACCGCTTTGTATGTTGATCACCGACTGGACGACTTGGCTGCGACGCCTTAATAATTATGTAGGTATCACTATCTCGTATCATAGGAATTAGAAGAAATTAATTTCTTTATAGTGATTTGGTTGAATCGTACACAATTTAGTTGTCCCTTTGAACCTAAATCTTGGGATCTCCAGTCAACTAGGTTGGGTTTCCATCATGACGATCCTTATTTATTGGCTTTAAACTCATTCCCCTCTATGTTATTTTTACTTGCTCTCTAGTAAAAACTTTAGTTAACAAATCCGCTATATTTTCTTTCGACTTTATGTACTCAATAGACATAATACCATTAGAGAGCAATTGTTCTATTGTATTGTCTACGTCGAATATATCTAGACTTGCCATTATATACATGTGACTTTGTGCCCCTTCCAATTACTGATTGACGTTTACAATGGATACAAACAGCCGGCACAGGTTTAGGCCACATAGAAATATCTCCTAAAAAGTGACGAAGCAACTCAACTTTTTCTCTAGCCATATCCAATGCAATAAACTCAGATTTCATTATTGATCAATGCATGTTTGTTTAGAAGATTTCCATGATACTGTTCCTCCGCCTAGTGTAAACACAAAACCGCTTGTGGATTTAGAATCTTCTGTATTCGATATCCAGTTTGCATCACAGTATCCTTCAAGTACCGTTGGATATCTTGAGTAGTGCAATCCAAAGTTTTGAGTGTATTTTAAATACCTTAAAACTCTTATAATTGCTTTCTAGTGATCTTGTCCTTGACAGCATATGCTATGTCAGGACGTGTACAATTCATTACGTACATAAGGCTTCTAATTATTTGTGCATACTCGGATTGTGATATGTTATCTCCTTATTTTTAGACGTGCAGATTTATATCTACCGGTGTTTCCACATGACTGCAATCATATTGATTGAATTTACTGAGTATTTTCTTAATATAGTGTGATTGTGATAACACTAACTCATCCGACGTTTTAGAAATTTTAATTCCTAATATTACATCGGGAACACCCATGTCTTTCATTTCAAACACATTATTTAACATTCTTTTGATAGTTTTAATGATTTCATTATTACTACTCATAATGTGAGTATATCATCTACATAAAGACAAATAATGACAAACCCTTTCTCAGTGTCTTTGACATATACACATTTGTCACACTCATTTATCTTGAAACCATTTGATAGCATTGTACTGTCAAACTTTTCATGTCATTGTTTAGGTGCTTGTTTTAATTCATAAAGGGACTTCACAAGCTAACAGACTTGTTTTTCTTGTCCTGGAATAATAAACTCTTCTGGTTATTCCATGTTAAATTACCATTCAAGAAAGTCATTTTCACATCCATTTGATGCATCTCCAAATTATATATAGTTGTAATGGCTATTAACATCCTAATTGAGGATATTCTTGTCACAGGAGAATAAGTATCAAAATAATCAAAACCCTCATTTTGCTTGTATCATTTGATTACAAGTCTTGCCTTGTATTTATCTATAGACTCGTCCGCTTTCAATTTCTTCTTGAATATCCACTTGTATCCAAGAGGTTTAGAGCGTGGTGAGAGATCTACTAATTCCCACGTAGTATGGATTCTACTTTAGTATTTATAGCATCTTTCTAATATGGAGCTTCGGGACTCGACACCGCTTCTCTGTAAGTTTTACGCTCATTTTCTAATAAATAAGTTAGAAAATTCGAACCATAAGATTTTGATATTCTAGCACGTTTACTACGTCTAGGTTCATCAATATCTTCTAATCCATGATCATTGTCACTAACAGTGTCGTAGGTTCTTTTGGTTGAACTTTTTTCCTGTTCATTAGAACTTGGCTCTTGTTGCGTTTTATTAGAAAATATTATTTCAAAGAATTCAGCATCTTTTGACTCAATAATAATATTTTCATGTATTTCCTCTATTTTTTATTTATTAACCAAAAATCTATATGCACTGCTATTATTAGCATAACCAATGAATATACAATCTATTGTTTTCGGTCCTATTTTCACCTTTTTGGGTGGAGGAACCATTACTTTTGCTAAGCACCTCCACACTTTTAAGTGTTTACAAGACGATTTACGTCCTTTCCATAATTCATAGGGTGAAGCATTAGACTTTTTTTGAGGTATTCAGTTGAGAATATAATTTGCTGAAAGAATTGCTTTCCCCACAAATTTTGAGGTAGCCCAGAACTTAATAATAATGTATTCATCATTTCTTTCAAAGTTTTATTCTTTCTTTCAGCAACACCATTTTGCTGTGGTGAATAAGGTGCAGTTGTTTGGTGTATTATACCATGTTGTAAACAAATTTCAGCAAGAGGAAATTCATATTCCCTACCTCTTACTTCTAATTATCTTGATCTTTTTATCAAGTTGATTCTCAACCTCATTTTTGTAATGTATAAACATTTCCAAAGCCTCATCTTTACTTCTCAATAAGTAAACATAACAATATCTTGTGTAATCATCTATAAAAGTAATAAAATATTTATTACCCCCTCTTGTTTGTATATACTTTGAATCATAAATATCAGTATGTACCAATTCAAGAGGTTCCGTATTTCTTTCAATTGATTTAAAAGAAGATTTCTGAAATTTTACATCAACGCAAACTACACATTTATGATTGGAGTTAATCTCACATTTTGACAAACATTCCATATTAATTAATCTACGTATAGTAATGTAATTAACATGTCCTAATCTACCATATCATAAATTAGACGACTCGATCATATAAGCAGGATATATATTTTTATTAATATTAAAAGGTACAATTGTCATTACATTTATTTTAAAGAGCCCATTGCTCATATATCCTTCCCCACATACATCCCATTTTTAATTAGGGCAAACTTTTCCGATACAAATACCAATTTAAATCCCTTTTAACTAAGAAGAAATCCTAACACTAAATTCTTCCTAATATCAGGCACATGGAGCACGTTGTTAAGGGTGAGTTTTTTGTCAGATGTCATCTTCAGAACCACCTTTCCTTGTCCAACAATCCTGGATGTAGAAGAATTCCCCATGTACAATTGTTCTCCATTCTCAATTTCTTCATATGTGGAGAACATATTCCTGTCAGAACACACATGGCGGGTTGCTTCAGTATCTACCCACCATTTCATGAGATTTTCAGTCATGTTTACTTCAGAAACAACCGCTGATAAGCTCATTTCAGAAATGTCTTTAAAAACATCCACTTCTATTTACATTAGCTTGTGCGGACTTCTTGTTCTGGTCTTTGCGTTTACGACAATACTTTGCTTTATGTCCGGGCTTGTCACAAATGTAGCACTTGCCTTGGAACTTATTATTCATTCTCTGTTGAGGCTCATTATCGGAGTGCTCTCTCTTTTTAGACTTTTGACCTTGTTCCACCATTTTGGTTTTATACTCCACAAATGTCTTTCCAGCTTTCTTCTTAGAAGCACGGTTGTTCTCTTCTATCCTTAATCTCACAATTAAGTCTTCAAGTTTCATCTTTTTTCGTTTATGCTTGAGATAATTCTTAAAATCTTTTCACATTGGTGGTAACTTTTCAATTATGGCTGCTACTTGGAAGGATTCACTCAAAAAAATACCTTATGCATGTATTTCATGCATGATTACTTGTAATTCTTGGACTTGGTTGATGATATCCTTGGAATCCACCATCTTATAGTCCAAAAACCTGCCAACTACGAAGTTCTTCGTGCCAGCATCTTCTCTTTTATACTTTTTATCCAAGAAACCCATAGTTCTCTTGTTATTTTGAGAGAATTATACACATTGTACAATGTGTTGTCCAATCTATTGAGGATATAGTTTCGGCACAAAAAATCAACATGTTTCCATGCATCAATAGCGACAACAACTTGTTTATCTATTTCATTCTCAATAAGCACAGGGGGTCTTCATGAAGAAACCTTGCCACGTTGAGCATAGTGAGATAAAGCATCTTTTGTTGTCATTTTTTAAACTATTTTCGATTGAACTTTTCTGGTTTTTCACCATGGTTCATAGGACCATTAGGTATCATTGGTGTAGAAGAATAACTAACTATAGTTATAGAATCGGATAAGACTTAGTTGCAGTGAACGAGAATTGTAAGAAATTAATGTCAAAGGCTAGTATGTCCTTAAGACAATTATGTCCTCCTTACGGTGCTTAGAGTTAATAGCACTCGTCTCTCAGGATACAATGACAACGTATGTTATAGCAGTACTGCAAATAGAAACCAAATAAAAATGCTCTTATCTCTCTCTCAAAAAGAACTTTGGCTTATGAAATGAAGAAAACTTGAATGATTAACAACGCTTGAATGCTTGGATCGCATGAATAGAAAGGCTGCCCCCTAGGCTATTTATAGGAGGGTTTAGTGACCCGTCAGATGGGATACAACCCCTTGAAAAGACACATTAAGTCTAAAACGACGTAGTTTTTAGGCTTGGCAGAAAGGACGCATCCATTTGAGCAAAAACGACATCGGTTTGGGCGTCCATTCGGGCACATGGCGCTCCCAAAACAACGAAGTATTGATGGGGACTCCAAGTCAAGAGCAAAGAAGATATTTGTTATATTTATTATTTGGAGTTTTTATTTTATTTATTAGTGGGAATTTAGGATATTAATTAGTGATTAGGAATTATTAATAAAGATATTTTAGTTGTTTAGTATTTTATTATTCCCAAATAAAAATTAGGGTTTGAGTCTCCTTAAATAGTGATGTAATTCTCACAAGTTATTTAGATTACAGAATATTGATATTGAAGTTGATTATTTTATTCATACTGTAAAGGTATCCTACCGTAGAGGTATTTTATCCATCTTGGTGTAGATACGTGGAGTTAATACACTTGAGAGATCTTAGTAGTTTAAACATGGAGTTTAAATCCTAGTTTATTTTCCGTCAATTCTTCATCCCTGATCAGTCCTACATCATTTTGGTATCAGAGCTAAGGTTTCTCCATTAATTTTTCATTTTTGGAAGATCTTAAGTTTTCAACAACAAAAAACCACGGCCAAAATTATTATTCATCGCCGGAGTTACTGTTCATTGTCGGAGTACTGTTCATCGTCAGAGTACTGTTCATCGCGGTTGTTCACTTAAAAAAAATAAGATAAAAGTCTTGGCTGCTTTAGTGGAGAAAAAAAAATTAAAAAAAAAGAGAGAAAGAGCTTGCTGCTATGTTGTGCTACTATTGCTTTGCTTCTTTAGCTACTGTTGTTGCGTATTTTTGTGGGACAAGGAAAGTAACCCTAATCTTATAAATATATTTCCAAAAATTGTAGTTTATATCCTATGGTTTCCTTACCTTTTAAATTTTAGCCCCGTAGTTTGTACACTTTTCACTTATACCCTTTCATCCTTTCTAAATCAGCCCACACTTTCTGAATTCATACTTTAACCCCTGTTTTTTCTTTTCTTTTCAATTAGGCCCATAAGTTATCAAAAAAACAAAAAAAAAATATTTTATTTATTTATTTTATAACCCAATATCTCAATCCACTAAAGAATTGATTGCCTAAGCAAAAGAGTATATTTGGTTTATTGACAATGAAAGTGATCGAATATACTACCTTATTAATTCATGTGGTCATAGATATTTGAAACATAAGCAGGAAGAACTTAGATGGGAAATGGTTAATGCACAAGATTACCTTGGAAAATTGGAACGTCGATATCAAGATGAACGGAAAGCTGAAGCAAGGAAACGTCAACAAGCTGAAGCAAGGAAACGTCAACAAGCTGAAGCAAGAGAACTTCAAAAGGATACACAAAGTGTGATTTCTATATGGTCTTCTTTAAAAGATTATATATCTTCCATAAAATGCCTTATTGACTTGCGGGCACATCTTCAAGCAGAGCAAGAGAAAGAAAAAGAGGATGTTCTAAATTTTGGGACTACAGACAGTTGTGACATGTCCATATAAATTCTTGAAGTTTCAAAAGTTGAACCAAAGATTATGTATGAAGAACAAATTGAAAAAACCTCTAATATTGCTTTTGAGTTTTTCGTTACCAAGGAAAAGTCAATTCGAGAAATTGATCCACTCCAAGTTGACGTCGTTAATTTCGTTGTTCCAGAAAGCTTCTTTTTTAGCACCTTTAAATATAAAACCAAGGCTCTCATCAATTTTCTTTCAAAAACATTTTGAGTCATATCGCATGATGATGTTGTCAAAGGTGTTTCAAGATGTTCTTCCGTTGCAGAGGAGTTCATTGTTTATTCTCTCATATTATAGAACTCGAGGTCAAGTTTTCTCCAACAAGAAGAGAATGATGGGGACTCCAAGTCAAGAACAAAGAATAGATTTGTTATATTTATTATTTGAAGTTTTTATTATGTTTAATATAAAAATAGTTGATGTGATATATGTATTTTATTTATTAGTGGGAATTTAGGATATTAATGATTAGGAATTATTAATATGGGTATTTTAGTCGTTTAGTATTTTATTATTCCCCAAGTAAAAGAGTTTGATTCTTTTTAAATAGCGATGTAATCCTCACAAGTTATTTAGATTACAGAATATTGATATTGAAGTTGATTATTTTATTCATACCGTAAAGGTATTTTATCCATCTTAGTGTTGATACGTGGAGTTGATACACTTGAGAGATCCTAGTAGTTTAAACGTGGAGTTTAAATCCTAGTTTATTTTTCGTCAATTCTTCATTCCAGATTTGTCCTACATCAAGTATTGGCACGTCCGTTCGGGCAGATGGCGCTTTCCAAAATGACACAGTTTTGATAATAAATAGCGTTTATCAAAACAACACAATTTTTATAATAAAACTAAATAAAACAAAATTAAATTAAATTTTGTCCAAAAAATATATATAATGACCCAGACCCACGAACCGCGATCCCGGCCCGACCAGTCTGTCGGCGGCGCGCGGGTTCAAACCAAGCCTTGGGTAGGTACTCTACCTTCCACAAAAGTTGGGTGCCCCTTGAGGCCCAAACCCAAGAGCAAATTTATTGTATATAATAAACTCATTCAAACTTGAGTTTTTAACCGATGTGGGACTTAACTTCCCACAAATATTATCATTTCCGAGGGTGATATTTGGGAGTTAATTTTTCATTCATTACCTTATGGATTTGAGCTTCCCAATACTTGGTTTTAATCTACTTATGGAGTAGAACACATTGACATGTGGATTCATTTGAGATTTCAAATGATTAAAGAAACCCACTTTAAATTATGCTCAAATTCTAACAAAATGCACAAAAAGAAAAAAAAAATCAGAATCACAACTAAGCTTGCACTTCCCTGCCCAATTCACTATTGCACCTAGGGTTTGCAATTTCACGGGTTAAATAGGTACTCAACTGTCCCAAACCATACAGGTCATTAAAATATATACCCTAAAGGGTTTGGGACAAGAAACTTAGACCACCGACCTGGTAGCTACCTTTTCCACTGGTCTTTATGTAAAACAAATATTTAATAAAAATATAAAACTTCAGTACATGTGCATCTAGTTTCTTGTCACTTGATTCTAGTTTCGTCATGAATTTGTAATATGAAGAATCTAAACTTGATCTTGAGGTGGTCTAAGTTGTCTAACTTAAAATAATATTTTTGTGATAGCTTTCGTTTTGAAACTTTAGTACGTGTGCATTGTGCTTTACAGGTGGTAAAACTCATTTGGTAAAGTGAGATTCAGTTTGCTCTCAGTTACAGTTGCAAGGACTACTAAGACAAATTCTGTTAAGCTCTCTGTGGAAAGTGGTTGGGGCATTTTGTAATGGAAGAGAACAGATTGTGGAAGGGTGGGCGGTACACAAAGGGTTTCAGAATCATTCTGGGGGCTGGGAACAGAAGATACTTTGACAATGATGAAAAGCTGGATACAACTTTTGTTCTGGAGCTTTTTATTTTTTTAGCAAAATGAGACTTATCCGATTGTTTCTTAATAATATTTTGCGGGAGTCTAGTATAGGGGCCCTTTGAAGTTTTTAGTGGATGTATAGAATTTTCATTGTTGCAGCCTGTGATTTTTATTTACTTGTTAAAAAAAAGATTTAATGAAGAAAAGAAGATGAGATCTGTATTAGCACAAATATGTTTACTTTGTAAAGTTGATGATACCAAAAAATGAAAAAGGAAAGACCATCTAATAAAAAATTAAATAAAAGAACAACAACAATATTATTCGAATCTCTACAACAGTCGATACTCGAAGAATGTTTTATTATTATAGTCATTTGACCTTCTATAATGGTCAAGAGTCTTCAGCATATTCCAACTGAGTCGATAAATGCAGTCATTGGTCATTTACCATAGGTAAGTTCCAAGGTCTGCGATTATTATCCTAGTCCACAAGGTTCTAAGGTCTATATGAGGGCTTTCTTGCACTCTTTCTGAAGGCAGTTATGAATGAATTCAGTTAATTATTTTTTTATGGTTTATTTCAGCATTAATACAATCACAGCTAATTGTTCTATGATCAGATCTAGAATTAAGATTAGTCCTATAAGGTGTACTCCCACAATCTCTATCCCTAATATCCCTCCCTTCAATGCTTCTTTTCTTCTCTAATTTTGAATCTCATTCTACATCATGCCCCAACTTGAGATGACCACTGCCTACAATAGAAAGTTTGAAAGTGTGCTAAAGGCCATAGTATACGTGGTAAAATTATTTACATAGCTAACCTTGTTATTCTGATACTTGTTATTTTGAAACTTCCCCCCACCTCCATTTGGGCCATAGTTTACTGCATTGTATCCTGCTGTTGAAACAATAGGCAGCACACGTATAATTAAACTGGTAAATGAAACATCCAACAATTGAATTGCAGAAAGTAACTAGCAAGACACTTTCAAAAAATAACTCTAATACATTAAAAAGTACATGAATTATAATATGGAAATTCTACATGGATTGCTAGACCACCAATTTAGAAGCAGATAAAGTGAGCACAGCCACTGCCCTTCTATTTCTTTATTGTTCATGTATTAAGTATTAACCAAGTCAAAGTACCATCAAGTAATAATGAATCAGGGTCATCCAGAATTCAACTTTACCTCCTCCATTCATATTGGAGTATTGGATATTATGAGCTACTTCTTGTATTGTTTTTGCTTCTCTCATCTTGTTTATTAAATTTATCTGCGAGGAGTAACTGTTCCCTATAAATTCCTCAAATATCATAAAGAGGAAAATAAATTAATTGCAAACAAAAGCTCCATTGCATTTATGTATAGTTCCTGAAGACAAAATGTTTAAGATAAGACAAACAGAAGCCAATTTATTTTTCCCTGGGCATCTGCTTTACCAGTTGATTTTAAACAAGAAAATTAGAAATCTGACCAAAGGCGCTCTGTGAACCTAGTACAATTGATCTGAAGCTAAAATCAACTCTTTCCTAAATACAATGTATAGTTACAAAACTTAATCCGTCCATCCAATATTAAGCTACTACTTTCTTTTGGATGTTTTCGACATGGATTTTAAGAAGTGCCAAAGCTTAATTATGTACTATATTTTTTATATTTGTTGAAAATAATATATGTATATATATAAAGTATATTGCGAAGTAAAGAACATATGAAAATTTTAGAAAAGAACGAGGTGTGAGACTTTGAAATGCATATTGTCTAATATATAATATATATATATAGAGAGAGAGAGAGAGAGGACGGATCTAAAGCATACATCTTAAATAGCATACCTCTCTTAAATAACATAGCTTTATTAAAACTACGTTGTTTTGATGATTCTTTTAAAAAATAAAATAATATTAAAAGAGAGTGGTCCAACTTACTTTCCTTTTATTTACAAAAATATCACCCACGGCCCCACTTGTTTTTAAAAGAATCATCAAACGACGTAGTTTTAATAAATGTATGTTATTTAAGAGGGGTATGCTATTTAAGAGGTATGCTTTAGATCCGTTATATATATATATATATATATATATATATATATATATATATATATATATATATATATCGAGAATTAAGGAGCATACGAAAATTCAGAAAAGAATGAGGTGTGAAACTTTCAAATGCATATTTCCTTGCACATACCCTCTTATCATTCTCTCTTAAACACTTGCACAGGTTCTCCAAAAAAACAAACAACAAAAAACAATAGCAAAAGCCCTCTTTTCCACGCCAAAATCAATTCAAAACATGGAAGCATGTTCATCTTTTTAATTTGATTATGTAAAGCACGTGTTTTTCAGATTCTATAAGAAAGTGGTCTATATCTTTATTGATATTCAACTGAAGTCATTCAGAGTTGGTAGTAATTCTTCTCTGTTTTTTCTCCTCTTGTGCATGTCCCTGATTTTTTATTTTATTTTTTGTTTGGGGGGCAGGGGGTGTTGTGGATTAACTTGTAGAGAAATACCCAAAAATGTGCATAATGCCAACTTGCCAAGGCAACATGTACAAAAATCACAATTAGCTTCTATATAAATCAAATGACTCATTAATCAGAGATGTTTATAAAGCCATACCAGCATATGGAAATGGAGTACTCATGGATTGTGTATAATAAGTATCTTCAGACAACTTTGATAAAATCAAGTCAATAGCCCGCATCTGTTCTTCTATGACACCAGCCACTGTTACCAACCTATCAGACAAGACACCGTAATTGTTATCCTGAGGAGATATCTTAATGCCTGCTTGAGACTCTTCAATGAATGACCTGTTCAAAGTGAACATATATAAGACTAGTAGTCAGTAACAGTATAATGTTGTGAAGCAGCTTTAAGTAAAATTCATATTACAAGTAAGTTAGCAGATCGGCAGATCCCAAAGGAAACTATAAGGAAAATGCAGGCACAGGACACAAATATTATGATACTTTTTACATAAGGGAGACATTATTTGATAGATACAGGAAACAAAATATTTATAAAACACAAGGTAATAGAAATTATTTTGATTCCTCTTCTTTCCTTCAGATAAGTAACAATAATATGTTAATAGGTTATAGGTAACAAAAAACACCTGAGACCAATTGACAAATCATACAAGAGCATTAATTCTTGCAGTCAACAAGACTGAAGAAAAGGACCAAATAGAAAGAAAAATAAACAAGGCTGAAGACATCACAATTTCCGGGTGGAGAGATCATCATTCCAGTCTTAGGTACTTCAGCATTCTCTTCCATTTTACACTGAGGGTACTTAGAGACGCAAAGGATTCAGTTCCTAAGGGCTACGTTACCCGTCTTATTGATGGATGGCTCAAACACACAAGAATTGCCAGCGGCGCTGATTTTTAAGGACTGGAAAGTTCTGCTACCATCTGGAAACATAAAGATTATTGGTTGGCTCCCACAAGTGCAATGAATCACTAATGTCCAGTAGCTTGCTTTTCCTTCAACATCATGTGTTCTAGAAATTCCCATTCCTTGGACCAATTCCTTTTGTTCTTTTCTCGTATTTTTATCATGCTTAGTTGGGGTCCCATTAATCCCCTCAGCTGAACTCATGCTTTGCACCATTCTTCCTTCTCAAGGAATAATTTTCTAAAGGTCAAGTGTTTATTGTCCATCCAAGGCTTAAGAGTTGCAAGCCAAATATTTTTTAGCTGAGTTGTGCGGGCACCCCAACGCAGATTCGAGTATTAAGAGGAAACCTGTGGCCCATTCCATCAGAGGTTGTTAGGACAACAGATGCCTCTGCCACATGCCACAAGACCATTGCACCAATCCATTTCTACTTTTTCTAGAATATTCTCTGATGCAATCCCCATTGGGTGGAAGGTAATCGAAGCATGTGACCTCTACGCCGAGTAGTATAAGTATAAAAAGGTCAGTAAAGATAAATACAATCACATTTCTCCTCTCGAACTCTTGCCTATGTCAACTAAGTTGTTGAAATTGCTTGCTACCAGCTAGCATAGAACAGAGCTAGCATCCGTACACTTTAACTAGGGGAAGGGAATCCATTAAAGCCAAATTACCGCCTATGGTACACCAAGAATTTCATACAGGGAGTAGTCTTAAAAAATATTCTACTATATGCTAACTCGTCCCTGAAATCAAGGAAGATCACAAGCTCCTGTAGGCTTCAAAAAGAAAGCCATTTATAATAGAAAATGTAAGACTGGCGCCAACTGTTCACGGAGGAAAGAACTCACTTAGCCGGGATTACTAATTAATCTAATCTAATAGAAAATACTAAACTAAAAGAAAATAATTGTCTTTTCTGTATACTTTTCTCAGTTCCGTTGCTCTCGTGGCTACGTGCCTATATCTGATTTTCACATCAAACGTATCCCCAACGACCCAAGACGTTTTTGTTATTGAGCAATGAAGACCATAACAAGCCAAAGCCATCACGTACAATAGTATTCTTACTTGTGTGCGGGACCAAAAGTCTCAACCCTTTTCCAGATTGGTGTTATGAACACGCAAACTAAATCGAGCATCAACACTTCTACTGGAATTCCTCCTCTTTTGGCTTTGTTTCTGCAATAATTTTCTTCATTACAGCACAAATTGATGCCATTTTTCCTTTGACGTGGAGTCTCCTTATGCCCTTCTTAATCTCCAAGTATTGTTTGTCTTCCATATTCTTCAGCTTCTTAGGTTCCTCATCATAGTTAAGTACTTCGGATGCCCAATATAATAAGCTAACATGTTTCATAGTACTAATCCATCAATTCGTCAAATGTCTTCCTCATGCACCAACTCTTCGTAATTGTAGTTTTTGGGGTTGCCAACTTTCTCATTTTCTTCATTTGCTCTGTAAAGAAAAAATTTGAGAAGTTCAAATTCATCAGCGGTTTCATCATTAAATGTAAACCGTGTAGGCCGTTGTATCTCTGCATCATATAATGAAGACCTTTCATTTTCATATTCTTCATCATAAATTGGTTGTCCTACATACTTTGATTTTTCATCATACATTGGACTCCCTTCCAATATTACTTCATTCACACACCATCAAGCCCTTGCTTTACTTTAAACACATGACGCCTTTGTAGCATCATCCCATCATTTTCAATGTGCAGCCTTCTCCTCCTTTGGCCTTCAGCTTCTTCATTTTCATTTTTCAAGATGGTGGAAATCGCTTTGAAGGTTGCCATGGCTCATCATCCCAATAAGAAGTTTATAATAATTTATTGTCTATAAAATAATAAAGTACATCCCTACTTATAATACTCCTAAACAACTACTAAAATTATGATAAAATAAATTAATTAAATACAAATTCTAGAATTCTTTTGTATTTCCATAGATTTCCAAAGCCTCTTATATTGGTCCAACCAAGTCTTGTGGGCTTGTCTTGCATCAGTACTCATCCGCTTGGGGGGGGGGGGGGGGAAATACTCGACTTCGTTGAATTAAAAACATCAAAACAAGAGGAAACACACAGAATCGCTAATGAACTCTTTGTGAGATTTAAATTTAGTTAAAAAAATCTACATGGAGTAAATTAAATAAATACAACTTCTAGAGTTTTCTTTTATTCAATGGGTTTCCAAAGTATCTTATATTGGTCCAACCAAGTCTTGCCCTACTACATCAACTCTAAGGGTTCCCAACAACATATATAAGGATTAGAAAGAAGAAGAACAATGGGACAGAAAAAGGAGAGAAAATGGAGAAGAAGACGAGCTCAAGGCTCCTTCAGCTCTGAATATTCATAAGCATAAAATTTACAATGACTTCACCCAATATAAGACGATACTCCTACTATACTATAGGCTAACATAACTACATAAGCTCTTCTTATCCTACACCTTCATTACTACTAACTCGCATGTTGCCAAATCTAAAATCTCCAAGCTCGACAGTTTCAGTATGATGGAAGTGAATGTATGAAGAGAATTGAGATAAAGTCCAATATGGAACAGCTTCTACTAAGCAACGGATCACTGTCACTGCTCATTGAACAAAGACAACTTAAGTGATCCAACATTAACAATCACAATGTAACATTGTCACTCCTCTAAACGAGCATCCACATCCAATCTGTTCCTATCACCTAAACTAAAGGTTGCAATATATAAAATCCTAGATATATGCTTAAATCTGTTGATCTATTTGATTTATGTGCACCCTCTATTAGCGAGACAATTTTGCAATCAACCTCATAAAGTCTCCATACGTATACAAATTGATGAACACCTTGTGCATGCAAATGTAGTTGATAAAATTGTAAAAATTCTATCCGTTACCTCTGTTTACTGTTTTCCTACAAAGTCATAAGAATACGAATGCAAAATAGTTCTAAATAATGAATCATCTAAAAGATCAACCAGAAATGATATATGACAACCAAGATCTGCAAAAGGCAAGCTTATAAGCAGAAAATATTGCAGGCACAAAATTTGAATATGTATCAACCCTGAAAGATAAAACCTATTTTACAAACAAGCAATACATAATAAATCTACCTTCATGAACCAGTTGGAAGAGGGGGGGGGGGGACTATCATGCATTATAATTTCATGAAATCATGACTTGCTATAAATCAATCACCATAGAACAAATTCAAACACTGTTATCTAAAGGATCGAACCAATTTGCTATGCAGTAGGGACTTTAACATAATAAATCCTACTAGCTAGAAAACAAGTTCAACTAATGGCATTAGCAAACTCTGCAAGCAATAATTCTCAGGGGGGGGAAATGACTGAATAGTAAACAAATGTGCAAATAAAAGGATATGACAAGTATACAATATATTAAAAAGGAAATATTCATAAAAAAATTGTACTGCATTTCTTCAGTAGCAAGATACCAAAGATGCAAGAAACACAAAAGGCCTAAATAAACAAAAATGGGAATGGAAATGAAAAATAGTACACAATATTCATACTTTATGGTAGCTCCTCCCTTCCCAATGATTCCACCACAAGAGCTGTTGGGTACAACAAGTCTAACTTTTGATCTTGGCTCAGCATCACTTTCCCCAAGATAAAACTAACAAGCAACGTGAAAATATTCTTATAAATAAAACATTCAGAAAAATATAGTGAGTAGTAGCTAATTCATTCGTTTTACCTCGTTAAGCAGTTTCTCAAGAATAAACTCAACGGCCTTAAGTATGTCGTTGACTGTTCCAGATACCATAATAATCCTATCAGAGGTTCCAGGAAAGAATTCATAGTTTCGGGACAATTGAATCCGCGCTCCAGACTGTGACTGGAAATCAGAAATTGTGGAACCACCTTTCCCGATAATTGAACCAGCTTCAGTATTCGATATAAGGAACCTAAGGTATGTACTCTTCTCTGTATATTCTGGAAAATAAAAAACCACACACACACACGCAAAGGACTTGGCTCGCAAATACATCAAATTTGAATTTCTATAGAATTGAACATGCACTTTTCTGCCAACAAGAAGAATTTTAATTTTTTTACGAAGCATGAATAAAAAATGGATTACAGCAATTTGCAACTTGTCAAGATGTTGCATCAATAGAATAACGCATCTGTATCCCTAAAGCTGACAAAAAATATAATAAACAAGGTAATATAAGTGATACATTAACCAACTAAAGTGGTGTTTGTCTTGATTAAGAGATAAGGTCTGAATGTTGTATACATGTCTGAATCAAGAAAAAGTGACATTTGGATGGTGAATGGACAATGAAATAGCTGAACGTTTATGTACATACTAAATGAGAAGAAGAAAAATGACAAAGATTTTAACATAAAAAATGGTAAATCATAATTTCAGAAATCATATATAAATGTCAATTTTGACACATTAAAAATAATAATAAATAATTAAAAAAAACCTTTAAGATCCACCTCTTAATGAACAATATCAAAATTCTGACTTGCTGATTAAGAGAAATAAGGGGTTGTTTGTTACACACTGAATAGCTGAATCGGTCAGCCATCAGTTCGTTTGTTTTGAAAAAAAATATCTAAATGGTTGAATTGGTCAGCCATTTAGACGATTTAAGCTGAATGGTTTAGTGTCATTTTTTTGACTAAATAGGCTGAATGATGCTGAATGAAGTCTTTTTTTTTACAATATTAACTATTATATTAAGTAATATTAAATAAATTTACAACAATTTTGAATTTTATCAGAGGGGTAAAATAATAAAAATTTGTTATTCAGATGTTTCAGACATGTCAATTATCAAACAACTTTTTTCATTCAGTATTCAATTTCATTCAGCTCATTCAAATTCAGAACCATTTCGTTCAATTTCATTCAGTTTTTATCAAACAGTCCCCAAGTCTTATTATGGCTCACAAAACAAACAGTCTTATTAGTTACATGTCTAGATGAAACAGATTAAGATTAAGATGTATTTATGTTGTTTAGACTAAACAAATAGTCATCGACAAGTAAAGGTCATTTCTCCTAAAGAACATTGACAACATAGAGATGAAAGGAAGATGGAAGACTTATCAAAAGAAGAAATGAAAGAATGAGGAATGGAAGCAGGTCCCATTCTTTCATTCAATCCTGCATCAGATAGTAGAGTTACACAAAACACAGTCTAGGGGAAACCCAACATCATTTGTTTCACCAAATAAGCTTTGTCTAAAGCAATTTACATCTACAAAGTTATTCTTGCATACAAAACGGATTCTTTGACTCACCAGCTTATATTAAAAAAGTAATATGAAAAGCGTCTTAATACAAACCAAATGCACCTCTATATCATAGTTAATTCCAATTTCGAGTAAAAGAAGTTGCTAGATTAAGGAGTCATTACCCCTTGTTATCTTCCTTATTTATATAATAAATACTTCAGCACTTGTTAACTCGGTACCTAAACAATAAAATGATCTTGAACATTCATTTATGGTTACTCTGTCTGTGTCTGCAATCTATTGTTTCTATGGTTCTTCAAACATAGAAACAATAGATTGGATCGGCCTATTTTTAGGGATATACAGATTGTTCATTTTACAGTATGGTAACAGATGTTCTATTCAACTTAAGATTTTGGTACTGTCACTCCTATACTAAGAACATATTTCAACATGAAAAGCACTTTGGATAGGCCTATCTTTAGTGACATACAAATAATAAATAATTGCTACATGACCTTCAAATTTAATGCCGTGAGAGTGACAATTTTCAGAACAATTTTGTTCTTATACACTAATTTGTCTTTTTTATATACACAATGAAAGATAACTACTTTATAAGATATTTTCATACAATAAATCTTCAACTTATATTGTAAAGTACTATATTTCAGAAGAGATTATAGGTTGCACCAACATTCATGCATATACATTGTGTTCCAACTAGTACTAAATTAATGAGTAATTTGTTAATTGATAATCCCTCCATTCAAAAATAAAAAGATTCCCATTTGTAATAACCCCCCCAAAAAAAAAAAGAGGAGTCCGATTATAGTATAAAATGACATTATGTTCTCAAGTTTAACAATACAATTCTACTACCATGCCACCAATAATAAACTAAACACTAACTATACTTGGGGATACGCATTGAAGAAAAATATATCCTTAAAAATTTACAAATTTTGTAACTGAGAATCTCTTTGTGGAACGGAGGGAACTAAGTACTTGCAAAGCTTCTGGCCTATCTCAAATTCTCAATATTATCAAATAATATGTAAAGTATGGTTTACTAAGGGGCTGTTTGTTTAGAACTTAATGGGTCTGAATGGCTGAATCGGTAAATGGCTGAATCATTAAGTGCGTTTGTTTTGAAAAAAAATGTCTGAATGGCTGAATCGGTCAGATGCGTTGGCTGAATGGTTAAGGCCGAATTTTTGGTCTGAATGACTGAATGGTTGGCTGAATGAAGTAAAAAAAATTAAAAATAGTAATAAAAATAATAAAAAAATATTAACTATTATATTATGTAATATTAAATAAATTTACAATAACTTTGAATTTTTTCAGAGGGGTAAAATATTAAAAATATGTCATTCAGATCTTTAAGATATGTCAGTTATCAAACAGTTTTTTTCATTCAGATTCAGCTCATTCAGATTCAGATTCAGATTCATTCAATTTTTATCAAACACCCCCTAAGTTTGTTAATATCTTAATTTTCATTTAATTTTATATTTTATATAACTAAAACACCAAAATTTATTGTTTCTTTCAGAAACAAGGCAAAGAAGAGGAATAAAATAATTTCCAAGTATTTCAGTTTCACATGTCAGTTTTAAGATGGCATTGATTTCAATACAGGGGGCATTGATTTCAATACAGGGGGCATTGAATTCAATACAACAGCCATTGAATTCAATACAGGCGGCTATCATATTCTCGAATCCATTTAATTTAATTCAAAGTGCAGCAGGAGCAGCAAATATCCACAAGGACCACAATTCCAACTTAATTTCATGATTTCATCACCGAACCACTCAATTAACCACATAAACAAAATTTAATCAATTTCTAGGGCTTCACATACAGAAAATTTACAACAGCTGAACAATTAGAAGAAAATTCACAATATAATTCATGCATTTCCAGTAAAATAACCTCTTAAACATAAAAAAAAAAATGCGTGAAAAACATTACCGACCACAAATCCAGACAATTTCAAGCACAAAAATGTTGAGCCAAAAACAGAACAGATCAGAGTTGAGAACACAGATCTTTACCTTCACTCGGCAAATTCCTCGGAGAAGATTCCTTCCGTGGAGCCTCATTGGACGAAGCGTAACGAGAATCCGGCGACTCCATTGTTACCTTCGCTAAACAGAAGAGAGAGAAAGTCTCAGAGCTTCAAGCAATTAGAAAATGGGGAAGAGAGAAGTTAATAATCTTGTTAACGCCAGGATCTTTTGCCACGTCCCAATAACAAATGACGTCATGATCCTGCACAGTAAACACAACAAACACCACAAGCTTGACGGCCGGACCGCCGGGGGATAGCTCAGGCGTGAGAGTAAGTATCTGTGTTCACAAGGTTAACTCAAGAGGATATAATTTCTAGTGTCTGAGAGAATAATTAAGTGGTGTGTGTTATTTTGTTACTTACCTCCTCCTTATCATCACAGTTCCACGCCAACCCCCTTTCAGGTTCACCGTGCCACCTATCACTTCCTGACATCTTTTTCTTCCCTTTCCGGTCATTCTCGCCGAAAGCATACACTTAGCCTCCATATTTTCTGTCACACCTTTTTTCTCCGCCTCCTCCCCGTCTCATCCTCATTAATGCTATAGAGAAAGGTGGCAGACATAATAGTCAACTATTATTTTTAGTAATGATTACCGGTCAAAGTTGGGCTAAAGGGAAATATGCCTATTGGGCTAACATGATAAATGAATCCACCCAAAGGAGTTGACCCATGCAACCGGATCCAATCTATATGGACTTTAGTGAAATAATAAATAACTGGGCCCAAAACATCTGGGTCAACTAGGATAAAGATGATCACTACCCAAAGGAAGGGCCCATTATATCTGGCCCAATAAGAAAAAGGATCACGGCCTAACATTACCCCCTAGTCTTTTATTAAACAGAAGGTTTAATGGAAGACTATAAACAACAAAGGCCCATGATGCAATAACTTGTGGTAAGTTGTAAAAGGTCCAAAATGAAATTCGTCAAAGCCCAATTAGGTCGATCCAAATCGATACCAAAGATAAAACTGGGAAGTCCAACAGATATAAACTCATTCGGATTAAGATATTTAGACCCAAAACCGGGTAGCGCCTTTTCCAATTCGCCATTATTACTGTGAATTTATTATGCCGCCTTCGATTACCGTGCAACTGTCAATATAAAAGACAAACTTTACCAATTTGAACAATTTTACCTGCCAATTCAAATTTCAAACCTTCAAGCTTTTTTCCTATCTATCGAACTTTCTTTGCAATTTCTGCGAATTGTTAACAATGGCGTCCCAAGATTCCGATCAAGGTCTTCCCCTACCAGTTAAACCTATCAGCTCCATTGTTCCAAATTCAAACCCTAGCAAAGGCGCTTCGAGTTCTGGTCAGGCTGCTGCAACCACCTCAAAGAAACAGAGAACAACATTTTCTCCTAGTCCTTCTGAATTCTATAGGGACAACGAGCTGTACGTTCATGCCAACATCCCCTCGAAGGTTGTTGAAGCTGATCTAGAAAGGCTTCGAACTCGCTGCCATATCCCAGAAACCAATCAGATAAGAATTCCCAGGTTTGGGGAAAAGATGTATCAACGTCCTGAAGGATGGATAGCTGTGACAACAACCATTCTGGAGAAAGGCATCCGGTTCCCTTTGCATGCCTTCGTGGTGACCCTGTTAGGGTTTCTGGGCGTTGGGTTCGCTCAACTGATGCCAAATTCGTACATCCATATTTTGGCTTTTATAGCTCTGTGCTACGAATTTGGCGTCGATCCTTCGCTCGACCTTTTCTTCACTGTATACAAGGTTGGCCAGTCCAGAGAAAAAGGGTTTAAAACTATTAGCAAGCAATCTTCAAAAACGGGGGAGAAGTTCGAGAGACGTTCACTAGTGAATACCCCTTCAAGCAATAAAGGATGGCACGAGAGATGGTTTTTTGTTAATGGGCCCGAAGTCATGTCTTTACCCGGCTGGGCCACAGATGAGAAAATCTCTACAGACTTCGGGGATGTCTCTGAAGAACGCGAAGCTGAGATAATAGAGCTTTTGGACAATTTCCCGAGGGAGGAATGGAATTACAGACTTCTTTCCAACCAAGCGTGGTTGTACAATCACAAATGTAAGTGTGAATTCATTTTGTGGATATTTGAAGTTTATGCAATGTGAACTCTAACGTAGAACTGTTAATCTTTTGCAGTGACTTTGATCAAACCATCGCTTTTGGAGATGAAAGAGTTAGAAGATCTGTTAGCTGGAAAACCGGTAGAAACCCCCACCGATTCTTTACAACATGAAGTTCCTTCTGAAGACAACGCCGGAAGATCTGCAGATGCTGATGCAGGACCTCCACAACCGGATGCTCCCTCCAGACACGACCCATCTACCGAAAGACCAACTGAAGAGCCCCAAATCCATGCACCAGAAGATGAAGAATCTATTCTTCCAGAAAAAGTAATTCATCTTCGACGAAAGAAAAGAGCTATCCGGAAGCCTCGGCTAATCTCCATCCCATCAGAATCCGAGGATCTTTCAGAATCCGAACCGTCCTTCGATCCGATACCTTCATCCACCTTTCCAACAGCAACGGCCGACCCAATGCCACCGAACGTAGATCCGGTACCACCAATTGATGATACAACACCTCCGAACGCAGATCCCTCGCCACCAACTGTTGATATAACGCCTCCGACCACAGACTCAGTACCACCAACTGATGTCCCTCCATTGGTCCGAACAAGCTTACTGGACCTTTCCGTGGATGACCGAAGACAATTTCTTCGGATTAAAAAGCTGAGAACCAAGATCATCCCCCTAACCCCCGATGAACTTAGGGTTCCATCCTCAAACATTCATCCTTCCACAGAACCTGTGGATACTTCAAACGTAGATGAAGAAAACATGTCGGCTGCAGCGCCATCTCGAAAGAGAAAACGACCAGCTGACAACGACTCCAGTCCGATGCCTTCAACTCTCCCAGCTCGGGATCCCTCTCCAGCTCGATCTCCATCCCCCGAAAACATCCATATGGATCCTTCTCCTGTTCGAGTCCAACCGATGCCTTCACCTCCAAGACCTTCAACACATAACTTTTATGATGAGGCTACTGGAGCGCCGACCTTATGGCCTCGGTTCAATGTCAACTTTCCTTTTCATCTGTTTGATGCCTTCGTTCAGGAGAATGATGACCATCGATTTGATACTCATTCGAATGGGAATTTTCTTGATGAAGGCATGAGTTATCTGGCAAAGGTGAGAGAGAATCTTATTAATCAAACATTTCTTCACTTACTAAAATATTTAAAACCGACTGAACACTATTGGATATGTGCAGGCGAATGCAGTCTTCGGGCGTTTACGTCCCAGGCATCTAAATGCCGAATCCGATGAAGAGACTCCGAGGAGGGAAAATAATATGCTGAAGGCTTCGTTGGCTCGAGAGAGGGAGGAACGTGAATCTGTCCTTCATACCAACGAGAGTCTTCAAAGGGAATTGGCCCAAACCAAGGAGGATATGAAGGAGACCCATGATGTGCTGAGCTCGGTCAGAGGAGAATTGAAGACGACGAGAGCCAGTGAACAAAAGTTATCCATGCTGAATATCCGTTTTGTTGCTGAGACCGAAGCCTTGAAGACTACCAAAGAGGATCTTGTTGCAGCCAACCAACAATTATCGACCCAACTCCATGAAGCTCAGACGAAGGCTCGATCTACCAAAAAAGTTCAGAAGGCCAAGCGTCGTAAGCTTCGTGGTAAGATAAAGGCACTTCAGGAACGAGATCCACCTTTGACCGAAGATATGATCACCCAAATTCGGGCGGACTATCGTACATCGGACGAACTTGGATCAGAAATCCTAAAAGTTTATTACGAAGGATACGAGGAGTGCCGTAGTAAGGGAAAGGGAAAGTTGGTGGCTGCTCAACTAGATCCATCTTTGCTAGATTCTGAAAGCGAGGCCAAGAGTTGAAGACAATTTTATTTTGATTTGTAGGATTTGTAAAAGTTATTTATTTTTGTAATTAAATTGAATATTAATGAAATTGGACTTCGTCCTTTATGGCTTCAGTGCATTTGCTTTGTGTAAATCCCTTAGTATTTGTGTTACTGAAAAATACATAATCGTTTCAAGGATTCAGCTGTTAATAACAGTTAATTATGATATATAACAGATGAAGTTTAAATAATGAGGTATCCTGAACTTAACACTTGGAAAAAATTTAGGTAATAGAGTTAAGGGATACTTATTAGTTACCGAAGACTGAGACAGATCTGCTTTGTTAGGACTTTGTTCACCTTGAAAGGCTTGATCCAAAAATGAGAGATGACATTTGTCTACCACAAAGGGCCTGACAAAGTCTTAAAGATGACACTTGCCTACCACGAAGGGCCTGACAAGGTCTTAAAGATGACACTTGCCTACCACGAAGGGCCTGACAAGGTCTTAAAGATGACACTTGCCTACCACGAAGGGCCTGACAAAGTCATAAGGACCTCCTGCCGAAGAGGCTACCATCGAATGGTCAGCGAGTCCTCCCGAACCTCCAAACACCAATGACGTTTGCCTACCACGAAGGGCCTGACAAACTCATAAGGACCTCCTGCCGAAGAGGCTACCATCGAATGGTCAGCGAGTCCTCCCGAACCTTCAAACACCAATGACGTTTGCCTACCACGAAGGGCCTGACAAACTCATTAGGACCTCCTGCCGAAGAGGCTACCATCGAATGGTCAGCGAGTCCTCCCGAACCTCTAAACACCAACAAACAGATCGACAATCTGGGACAAAATTGATTTGAGAGAAAAAAGGGATTTTTATTGATGATGATGTAAATATTTACAGACTTCTGATATGCTGACATTGTTTTCACTGAAAGTACTTCCTAAGCCTGCCAGCATGCCAAGTATTCTTAATCGCCGACCCATCTAAGGCCTTCAGCCGATAAGTCCCTGGCTTTGGCACTTCGATGACTTCATATGGTCCTTCCCAATTCGGCATCAGTTTTCCCATATTTTGAGGCGCAGATGCTTCAACTTCTCTGAGGACAAAATCTCCTACTTCAAATCTGCGAAGCTTTACCCCCTTGTTATAATGCTTGGCTACTCTGCGTTGATAGGCTGCCAATTTGATTAGGGCTGTTTCTCTAACTTCTTCGAGTAAATCAAGATTGGCTTTCAACCCCTCTTCATTGTAGATTTCCCTGAATTGGCTGACTCGAAGACTTGTAGAGCCAATTTCAATTGGGATTAAGGCATCAGTGCCATAGGCCAACCTGAAAGGTGAATCCCCCGTTGTAGTCCTTGGAGTAGTTCGATAAGCCCACAACACACTAAGCAGCTCTTCTGGCCATCTGCCCTTAGCTTCGTCCAGTCTACGTTTGATCCCATTCAGGAGGGTTCTGTTGGTCACTTCAACTTGTCCGTTTGATTGAGGATGAGCCACCGAAGTCTTTCTGTGCTGGATCCCCAATTCTGCTAAAAAAGCTTCAAACTTCGATCCAACAAACTGACGGCCATTATCTGATATTACCACCTTAGGAATTCCGAAACGGAATACCACTGATTCTTTCATGAATTTCAAACATTCCTGTTCCGTTATTGACCTAAGTGGCTTTGCTTCTACCCATTTGGTCATATAGTCTATGGCAACTATAACAAAACTGACCTGACCCTTTGCTTTCGGTAGTGGACCCAATATATCAACTCCCCAGACAGCGAAGGGTATAGGAGATAGGATCGAGTATAGCTCTTTCGGTGGCTGATGTGGTATTGGACTGTTGAGCTGGCATTTCTCGCACTTCTTTACATATTCGGTAGCTTCCTTGAAGATCGTAGGCCAGTAGTACCCCTGACGAAGTACTTTATATGCTAATGACTTGGAAGCCATATGGTCGCCACAAATGCCTTCATGCACTTCTCTGAGAGCGTATTCAGCTTCTGTTGGAGTCAGACATTTCAATAATGGAGACGAGAAGGCCCTTCGGAAGAGATCCCCATCGATTAGAACAAAATTAGCACTTTTGTACTTGATTTTCTTAGCGAGCATCCGATCCGAAGGTAAGACGCCATTAGCCAAATATTCCAAGTAGGGAGTCAACCAGCAGTTGGTTCGGTCAATGCACGTTACCATTTCGTGATGAACACTAGGATGTTGTAGAATTTCCAAGTATACTGATCCTTCAAAAATATTAACATCTGTTGTAGCTAGTTTGGCAAGTGCATCAGCAATGGAATTGTTGCTACGTTCGACCCACTGAAACTCATAGGATGAGAAATATTGAAGTCGATCCTTTAATTCTTTCAAATACTTGATCATTCTTGGGCCTCGAGCTTCGTATTCCCCAGTAAACTGTTTAACGACTAATTGAGAATCACTGAAAATGACTATTCGATGTACTTCAAGACTCTTTGCTAGTCGTAAACCGGCCAACACTGCCTCGTACTCAGCTTCATTATTCGTAGCCTTAAACTGAAAACGGATAGCCTGCTGTACTTTGAAACCCTCCGGACTTGTCAAAATAATCCCCGCTCCACTGACGTCTGAAGTAGAAGACCCATCTGCAAACAGTGTCCACGAACTCTCCTTCTGCTGAAGGACGGCAACTGCCCTGTCAGATGACTCAGCTTCGTCCACGACTCCGTCAGCTTCAGAAAATGAGCATTCGATCATAAAATCAGCTAAAGCTTGCCCCTTGATGGCGGTTCGGGGATGATACTCAATGAAAAATTGAGACAATTCCATCGTCCACGCAGCCAATCTCCCTGATATCTCTGGTCTGCTCATAATCTTCTTTAAAGGTTGATCCGTGTATACTATTATCAGTCTACCCTGGAAGTATTGCCTAAGCTTTCGACTAGCAGTTATTAAAGCGAAAGCAAACTTTTCAATGTTTGGGTACCTGGTTTCAGCATCCCGAAGGACATGGCTCACGTAATAAACTGGGTATTGCTTACCACCAACTTGACGCACCAAAACAGCTCCTATTGCCAATGGACTAGCTGCGAGGTACAAATATAGAGGCTCGGTAGGAACGGGCTTAACCAGTAAAGGTGCCGAAGACAAATAGGACTTTATGCCTTGAAAGGCGTCTTCACATTCCGAAGTCCATTGGAACGTTTTTGAATTCTTCGGCCCCTTCAATGTATCAAAGAACGGTAAACATCTTTCTGCTGACTTGGACATAAACCTTCTCAAAGCTGCAATCCTTCCAGTCAGACATTGAACATCTTTAAATGACTGAGGAGTCTTCATGTCCAGGATCGCTTGAATCTTCTCTGGATTGGCTTCAATTCCTCTTCGGCTGACAAGGTAACCCAGAAATTTACCAGCACCCAGACCGAAAGTGCACTTAGTGGGGTTCAGCCTCAAGTTGTGATGACAAATGGTCTGAAAACATTCTTCTAAATCATCCAAATGTTTATGCACCAACATGCTCTTAACAATCATGCCATCTACATATACCTCAATATTCCTGCCCAACTGATATCTGAAGATATGGTTCATCATCCTCTGGTAAGTGGCTCCGGCATTAATGAGGCCGAAAGTCATTTTCTTATAGGCATATACCGAACGATGCGTAATGAACGCCGTCTTCGGTATATCCTCTTTACACATGGAGATCTGATGATACCCAGAAAATGCGTCCATAAAACTTAATAAAGCATACCCCGAAGTGGCGTCAATGAGTTGATCAATGTGGGGCAGCGGGTAGAAATCCTTCGGACAGGCCTTGTTCAGATCACTGTAGTCAATGCAGACTCGCCATTTGCCATTATGCTTCTGGACCAGAACCACATTAGCTATCCATTGTGGATAGTCTATTTCAAAGATGAAATCCGCTGATAACAGTTTTGCAACCTCGTCATCTATGATTCGCTGACGCTCTGGTGCAAAGATCCTTCTCTTCTGTCGAACCGGCTTCTTTGACGGGTCCACCTCTAATCGATGCTCCGCAATATCTCTGCTTACTCCAGGCATGTCCTGAGGTTCCCATGCGAAAATATCAACAAAACACCTCAGAAGCTCTATGAGGTTCGTCCGGAGAGGTTCCGGCAAGCCCGAACCTATTTTCACCGTTTTATCCTCTTTGCCCGGAATGAGCTCTATCTCTTCCGTCTCTTCAGCTGGTGTGACCATCGGTTCGGAGCTGCTTTCGGTGAAAGGCTCGATCTCTATCGCCATGGTTTGTTGCTGCTTCGACACTCCCACCCCCGAAGTGATAACTGCATTTCGATAACACCTTCTGGCTAGATCCAGATCTCCTTTCACCTCACCAACCCCATGAGCAGTAGGAAATTTGATTTTGAAATGAGGTATTGATGTCACAGCTTGCAAAGCAATTAAAGTGGGCCTCCCCAAAATAGCATTATAAGCAGAATCGACGTGCACAACATAAAATTTGCAAATAATTTTTACCTGTTGGGGGGCCGTTCCAAATATGACCGGTAGCTCAATAGTTCCTGCCACCTTAACCGGATCATTGCTGAAACCATAAAGAGGAGCCTCCTGCCCTATTTCCATCTTTTGCCCCTCCAGATTTATCCTTTGATAAGCGTGGGCATACAGGATATCCACAGAAGACCCATTATCTACCATCATCCTTTTCATATCCACCGAACCCACCTGTGCAGTGAGCACCAACGATCCTTCGTGCGGTTCGATGATTTCCGAAGGGTAATCCTCATCAGTAAAAGAGATTACCGTATTCAGATAAGGTCTGTCGGTCTTCGGGAAGGTACCCGCCACCGAAATTACCGAATCCAAATGACTTCGGCGCTTCCTTCCAACTAGTTTTCCCGAAGTACCCCCAGTGATGACATCGATCACATGCCTGACAGGTTGTCCCGGAGCTGGCAATACTTGCTGAACTGGTTGAGCTGCCGGAACAGGTCCTTGATCTTGTTGTTGATTATTCCTGGCAGCCACATACTGAACCAAAGCTCCAACTTGTACCTTCCTTTCGATAAAATCTTTCAAACTGGCACAGTCGTTCGTATCGTGACCCGAGGCTTGATGATAATCACAATATTTGCGAGGGTTTCCTTTTCCGGGTTTAATATTATCTCGAGGTGGCTCGAAGATAGGTTGATTTTTAATTTGCTCCAAGATAACAGCCCTGTTCGCATTGAGTGTTGTATACGTTCTATTCACCCTCTGGGCCGGTGCGGACGAACGTCCTCCACCCTGTCTCCAATTATTATACTTCTTAGACCCGCTCTCATAACGGTCTCTGCTCCCTTCACTCTTCTTCTGGTCTCCGTCAGTTTTGTCCCGATCTGTCTCCCTGAGTTGCTTTGAAGAAGGTCGTTTGAGGCTGCTCATAGCCTCTTCCACCACAATATAGCCTTCGGCTTTGTCAAAGGCTTCGGCGAGACTCTTCGGGTGATTGAACATTAGTTTCTTTACCAACTTTTCTGACTTGACCAAATCTAGTCCATTCTGAAATAGTCCCACAGCTTGTAGATCATTCAAATCTGCTACTTGACCGACGGCTTCACGAAATCTCTTCACATATTGGCCTAAAGACTCGTTAAAAAACTGTCGAACTTGAGCCAACGAGCCAGTCGGTTTTCCCCTTCTTTTATTGCTCCCAAAGCGAGCATGAAATTTACTGCACATGTCTTCCCATGACGAGATTGAATCAGGGGGCAATGTTCCCATCCACTGTCGGGCGTCCTTTCTAAGTGTTGTGACGAAAGTGTGACATTTAGCAGCATCGCTAAAGTCATAATAATCCATGAGCCGATCGAACGCTTGACTGTGATCGTAAGGATCCCCCGATCCGTCATAACACTCGATATGGGGCAACTTTTTGTTGGGGTCAGCTTTTTCTTTGAGAATTTCCGCGGAAAAAGGAGAGGCCTTCTTTCCCGGAGTATCTTTTACTCTCTGTACTTCGGCAAGCTGCTTCCTGCGTTCTTTTAATTCTTTAACCAGATATTCTACGCCTTCTGGTTGAGACGATGCTTCTTTTTCAGGTGATTCCTTCCTCTTCTGAGTAGACCGGTTTCTTTCAACAGATGCTTCAACATTAGAGGGACTCTTTCGATGACGAGAGTCTACAGGGTGGTGTACCCTCAGTAAACTCTCGGGAGTGTGATCTCTTGATAGACTTCGCCTCTGAAACCGGGCGCTGTGGTGAGAATGGGCAACAACCATTGCTTTCCTCCTGTACTCTGGGGTGCGTTCCTTGGATCGACCTCTTCGTTCGCTTTGCCCCCGTCCCCTAGAATTAGTAGGATGATATGTCCTTTTTGATCCTTGAGGGGTAGGGCTTCGGGACTTCCTCCTTTTCCTGATTCGACCCATCGGTTCTCGCCCTGAATGAGCAGGTTCCTTTCCCCTCCGATGATCACGTTCTTCAGATTGAACATAACTGAACTCTTCGTCTCTCATTTCTGTCATTCGAGCCATTTGTTCAGTTATATCCTGTCGTTGTTTCAAAAGTGCCTCCATGGCTCTATCCGCTTCATCGGCCATTTTAGCCAGTCGTGAGGCTTTCTCGTCTTGATCGTTTCGGTACCGAGTTCTAGGCGAGGTGCCTTCTACCCGTTTCTGATCACGGTCAGACCCCTTCTCTATCGGGAAAACTAGCTTACGCCTAACGTTGCTCATGATTCTTGGCCGAAGATCTTCATGCGATCGTTTGGACGCAGTGCTAGCATGAATACTTATTGCTGGTCCCAAACGATCCTTGACGGACACTCGCGGTGTCGATTCACTGACTGCCATGGGTTGCCCTTCGGGCGTAGGTGTTCGACTTTTCACCATGAATATTGACGTGGGGCCAATATGGTTTATGATTGAAAAATGTTCAGGACACTAGAGCAGCCCTCCTTCTAGCGCCAATGTTAACGCCAGGATCTTTTGCCACGTCCCAATCACAAATGACGTCCTGATCCTGCACAGTAAACACAACAAACACCACAAGCTTGACGGCCGGACCGCCGGGGGATAGCTCAGGCGTGAGAGTAAGTATCTGTGTTCACAAGGTTAACTCAAGAGGATATAATTTCTAGTGTCTGAGAGAATAATTAAGTGGTGTGTGTTATTTTGTTACTTACCTCCTCCTTATCATCACAGCTCCACGCCAACCCCCTTTTAGGTTCACCGTGCCACCTATCACTTCTTGACATCTTTTTCTTCCCTTTCCGGTCATTCTCGCCGAAAGCATACACTTAGCCTCCATATTTTCTGTCACACCTTTTTTCTCTGCCTCCTCCCCGTCTCATCCTCATTAATGCTATAGAGAAAGGTGGCAGACATAATAGTCAACTATTATTTTTAGTAATGATTACCGGTCAAAGTTGGGCTAAAGGGAAATATGCCTATTGGGCTAACATGATAAATGAATCCACCCAAAGGAGATGACCCATGCAACCGGATCCAATCTATATGGACTTTAGTGAAATAATAAATAACTGGGCCCAAAACATCCGGGTCAACTAGGATAAAGATGATCACTACCCAAAGGAAGGGCCCATTATATCTGGCCTAATAAGGAAAAGGATCACGGCCTAACAAATCTGAAGCTGTGATGTAAAATGTAAGGAGAGAGGAGAGGAGAGGAGAACTAGAAGCATGCGCTGGGCTGTTATGGAGAGAGATGAAATATATAATGTGTACTATATATATATAGGCGAAAATGGGTATGCATAGCGGTGTAAAATTTTTTTTACACAATCTGTCCAAAACTACGTTGTTTTGGTCAGACTTGTTTAAAAAACAGAAACACGGTTCCACCTCCCACATCTTCTCTCCTCCCAAATCGCACATAAGGTCTTAGCTCCTCCCTAATCAGAAATCTCATCGCTCTCGGCGTCTCCGACCTCATTCTCCGGTGCTTCGATATATATCCTTATTTTGTTTCTCTCCTCACATGTTTTCAGCCCCGTCCATTTGTCTCCAAAAATCGAGCATCATCTCATCCCTTTTCTCCAAAACAGTCTCCAATCGAGCTCAAAAAACTGCAGCAAAGAGGTCGAATCAGAGGAATCTCGACTTCGAATCGGTAAACCCCCTATTATTTTCCCTATTACAACTGTATTTTTTGATTTTACGGTGCGATTTCCCCTACTTTTTCTATTTCTAGGTTTTATGTGGCCCTTATTATCTCTTTGCTATTTGGGTATTTTTGTGCGGGTTTATTTGGGTATTAGGAATGGTTGGTTTATTATGATTAAATTTTGATTTGTTATCTTTTTTTCAGTGTTATATTTCATTGCAAAAGATTGATGACAGGGGTTTCGTCTTGAAACCTGTAAGTTACTGTAAGTTAGTTATGAAAAAATTGCTAATTAGTTGAATTAAGTAAATTCGTTGTTAGTTTGTTGGCCTAATTGGCAAGGTGAGTGCATTGATTTCATACAAGTTAATTTATCCAACACATGCAGACTGATGCCCATTGTCCTTCCCGAATGCATCATAAGTACCAACTAGATTGTTATAGATGAAACAACCCGGGTCAAATCCCGAGTTCGGAACAAATCTCGGGTCAAATCCCAAGTCTGAATCGAATCAAATCCATCAAATAAGGCCTCAAACTACTGGCCCAATAGTATCTTCTTGGGTCATCTTAGCCCACCACAGGCTCACTCAAAAGGTCATGACTTGAAGGTACTATTGGTAGTAACTTTATTTCCTTATATGCAGACAAATTTTTCCCCCTATCTTTTGATGTGGGACAGGGGTGTTACAAACTCCCCCACTTAAATTTCTGACGTCCCCGTCAGAACCGATCACACACACGGCCCAAAGATCTTTGTCTCTCTAGCCATTGTGGGATAATACCGGCTGACTTCGTGTCCCCACCTCCGGACCTCCATCTCTCTATTGTGGGATAATACCATCAGCCTTCGTGTCCCCACCTCCGGCAACCCGATCGGATGACCTGACCCGAGCTTTCGAGAACCTGGCTCTGATACCATATGAAACAACCCGGGTCAAATCCCGAGTTCGGAATAAATCTCGGGTCAAATCTCAAGTCCGAATCGAATCAAATCCATCAAAATAAGGCCTCAAACTACTGGCCCAATAGTATCTTCTTGGGTCATCTTAGCCCACCACAGGCTCTCCCAAAAGGTCATGACTTGAAGGTACTATTGGTAGTAACTTTATTTCCTTATATGCAGACAAATTTTTCCCCCTATCTTTCGATGTGGGACTGGGGTGTTACAATAGACCCCAAGTTTGTCCTTGTGATATGGTTCATATTTTGCTCCAAATGTAGACCCGTAAAAATTCCTTCCCTGTTCTATTATCAAGTAATCATTAGTACATATGCCTTGAAAGTAGTATGCACACAAGCCAATCATGTTTGATGATAAAGCATATACTTTGTAACAATCTTATTCATTTATTAATAAAAAGTATTAATTTATTAAAGGCTTTTAATTATCTACATGATGCTGTTTTATAATATGTGATAAACCCATAGTTTTAAGCAATGCTTTTAGAATAATGATGATGATCATTATAATGAGATCTAAATTCTTAGAAAGCTTAAAACTAAAATAGTTCCCAATCGTTGGATTACTAAATTGGGGATTAGTGAATCCGGATAGATTGGTACATACGTTGCTTGCTCATTGGATGAGGATGATTGATCTCATGATCATTTGTGTGGAGACACTAAAGCAAGTATATATGTGCTTATTAGAGAATAAGTTCACTGAATGTGACTCGCTAAGGAATACCTAATGGAGTTTTACTTGCATGTCAATAGGAATTCCTGTAGTGATAATAGTACAAGTGATCCTTGGACTTGAGATCATCATAGTATCTTGTGTATGACGAGTTATACTTTGACTTATTCCTTAAGACCCTTAGGGTATATCAAAGGGTATGCTTGGGTATAATAAGTTGTACATGGAGATAATGTATGATCAATAAAGAATCTACCACTTCTAGTAAAAGAAGAGAAATGTCCTATGTGATTCGATAAATGACAACCCAGTAGTCCTTGGCCAAGGCAGAATGAAATTAGAAAGGAGTTTCTAATTTGCATTATTTGGAGTTGTGCATTTAAGAGTCGAAATACATATAATTAAATAAAATAAGACTTGACAGTAATTCCATGTCTTATATTTAATTGGGACATTGTATGGTGGAAGGATTGAATTGTACGGTAACTATTTACTCAAAGGTTCTTTTATGATTAATGTTGAAATCTATATTATCTGGAAAGTCGTTGATCGCTAGGGAGGCTTATCCCTATTGTAGAATAAATATTATTTATTTAAATAAATTATTAGTTTAATTTATTTATTTAAATAAGATTAGAATTGTTCTAATTGATTTATTCACAACCGGTTTAATATGGAGAACCTAAAGGGTCACACCATAAAAGGAAGAATAATTATTTAAGAAGTTAATGGCATAATCGTAATAATAAGTTAAGTATATTTAATTTAATCTATGGTGATAGAATAAATTAAATAGCTTAATATTTATTATTTAATATTTTAGAAATATTAAATATAAATTAATAAGAGGAGTCTTATTATTATTATTACTATTATTATTATTTAATTCTTAAAGGAGTTTGGGAATTAATTAATAAAAGTACTCTCAAATATCCTAATAGGATTAGGAGGCAAATTAATTAAAAGAGTTTAATTAATTATCCCTAATAAGATTAGGGAGCTTAATTAATTAAAAGAATTTAATTAATTAAATAAAACCCAATTCCTTAATTGTTAAGGATGGGTTGCCCACATCTATAAATAAGAGGAGTCTTATTATGGGTGAGAGAGAGGTTGGCGTATTATTAGAATACGTAATTCCAATAGTTGGGAGAGTACTCCTTTTCTATAGAGATAGAAAAACTAGGGTTTAGCCAACCACCCATCTTCTTGAATTCTTCTTCTTCCTTGGTGGATCACCTCTAGAGGCCAAACACTTGGGTGGCTAACGTTGATCAAAGGAAGGGACCAAACCCGGTGGATTCAAGTTGAACGCGAAAAGGATTGGAGGTGAACTTGTACCTGAGGAAGCTCGGATCTTCAAGGGTATGATTTTATTCTTTATCTTTTCGTTTAATTAATAATTGTGTATAAAGGGTGATCCGGGTTTATGGTTTGTAAAATTTTTAAACTCTGATTTTTCACGTTTCCGCTAATTTTTGCAATTTGATTGCGTTCTTGAATATTACAAACCTAACATGCCTCCCAACAAGGAGCTCTCTAAACCAATATGGAACACCAAAAGAATATGCGATTGAATAGTGTATTTCTACTACCACACAATATACCAAACCAATTGACGTCTCAAGTTGGGAATATGACAAATTTCCAACGAGCAATATAACTAGGCTGATTGACCACTATTCAGAACAACCCATAACTTCAGCTTTTACCTATAACTACTTGAGTCAATTTATAAGTTATTGGCTCTTAATCCTGCAGCCAGTTACATGACTGGACAAGTTCGTTTTTCACTAGTATTTCATGTTGGTTTACAGTGAGGACTTGGTTTCTCACTTTTAGATTTAAATATCATAAGCCAGCATCAATTCATTTCATGTTGCTTTACAATGAGGACTTGGTTTTCTCACTTTTAGATTTATATATCATAAGCCAGCATCAATTCATTTTATGTCCTGCAGCAGGTAAACAGCCAACTAGGTTAACCAATATGTTGAGTCCCACAACTCTTATGGCAATACAAATTTTTTTAGCACTTGTTTGTGCTCTTCAATCTGTTCTTCTTTATATACATATTAAGTTTTTAATATATGTTTGTGAGTTTTTTGATCGTTGATGCTGCATTGCAGGTGCTTACCATTGATGGAGGAATGGTGAAGTAATAGACCTGCAGCGAATCCTGTCTGATTAATGTTAACAAACTAAACCTCTTTGTTCAGACCACTAATAGTGGCTTGTTGTTCAGGTAGCATATATGACTATATATATGTTCCATCAAGTATGCCATTGATTATGGAGCAACAGACCAGTGGCTTCAAGCACGGACTTGTGGCTTCTAACCTAAACAAGGGATGAAAGGAGACGTGATTCCAGAATCAAATGGTATAATGTTTATAACAGAAAGGGAATACTGTAAATTAGTGTCTGTTAGTTGAACAAGCTGATGCTCCTACACCTTGCTAGTTTTCTTACATGCCTTTGTTTGGTGGATTTGTTTTTTCCCCTGTAATGAAATTTGAGTGCATCATTTCCCATCTTTCCTGTGTAAAGGTGGTTAATTGGCTACAGATGTACTTATATAAAAACAATTTTGAAGTGGATTGCATTTAATGTTGCATCTTAGTAGTAAAATTCACGGGTTCAATGAGGAAGATTCTTAATTTTTTTCCCCTGCCTTTCAATTTCTCATTAGACATATGTTCTTTCCTTTAATCTTTTTCTATTATTAAATATGCGAGTTTTTTCTTTTTATAGATGAATTATGTTTTGCTCCAAGCTTCCAAGTGAACTTTAAAATAAATTATTTAATGATAGTATCTTCTAATTTAAGCATGTAATTGGCAACTTACAGACTCCAGTTGGAAGATTCTCTCTCTGCCTAAATAGTTTTATTTCAAAATATACTTGAATTAAATATTGCCAATCCAATAAAAAAAACATCCCCACAGGCACTGGATTTTGACAATTTCACATGTTACGGTTTATAATTCTTCATGGAAAGATATGAAAGATTTTAGCAACAATTCACAAGAAAGATTTCAGTCTATATTAACAAATGAGAGATACAATTTGACAACAGAATCAGTTAACTTTCCCAAAATTAGATTATCCCTTGAACCAAAATTGGATTATCAAACCCTGACAACAATCCTCTACAAAACAGAGGAATGAAGGCCAAAAAAGGCAGGAGTTGATCCAACACTAAAACCAAAAATTAACTACAAAGATTATAACACTTCTCCAGCGATAACTCCCTACAAGAGAGAAGGGTAAAGGCCAAACATGGGATATATTAACCTGACACTAAAATTAAAAGAGAACTATAAAGGAAAACGAGAATCGATAGACAGACTTGGATTCTTCCAGTAATACACACTTCAGTGACAAGAAAATTTTTTTATTCAGAAATTGAGCACCCCCATCAAGCTTTGATGCAACCAGCTTGTCCAAAATAAAGCCAACTTCCCATTAGTTGGCTAGACCATCTTTACAGGCAATGATGGACCTTCAACATTATTGATTGCCCTGTGCACCACCTCAGCTTTGCTTCTCTCTGTTACAACCACGGCCACATTGGTTGAGGAGTTGATTACTAGTTGTCTAATGACAAACTCGTACTTTGCAGCAGCAGCTTCCTCTGCTGGAAATGAATCATTTATAGAATATACATGAGTTGGAGCAATAGGCAACTAAAAATAAAAAACATATATAATTACGAGGGCATTTGGGTAAAAGCAACAGTGTCAGAGTAACTCAGAAATCAACGCAGAATACTGCTCCTCTATGGTTGAGAATTTGGAAGAACAATAAATGACAAACCTAAAAATAAAGTAGGGTTGGAAAATAGTACGAGGGTCGAGAGAGAGAAATTGGAATCGAAAAGTAGGAAAGTAGCTATATGTATAACCCAGAATCCCAGAATCCCAGAATCCATAATGCCCAAAATCTAAATCCAAATCACTTCAAAACACGGAATGCCCAAAATCCAAATCACTCCAAATTAATTCAAAGATTCAATAACCGTATAAAAGAACAAACCAAAATCCAATCTTTTAGCATCACAACATTCACTTTTTCCACACCCTTTAATTTTTAATTTTTTTTGTTTAGATTATAGAATTTTCTCTTCCCTCGGTCAATTTTAAATATGGAGAAAAAAATAGAACTCACTTTTTTCCTTTCCTTGTCTCTCTCTTTGTTCTCCCTTAACGAAACATTCAAACATCAGAAAGAAAATTCACTGTCTATCATCTACTCTATTATTCCCACTTCATTTCTACCCTGATGGAGTGTAATTCGCACATTCATAAGCTTCAAGAAGAGTGAATATAAGCCTTTAAATCGAACTTAATACTTGAATCAAAGTACTAGAATTATAACCAGAGCATGAGAACAGAATTATAACCACAAGTCCGTGCTTGAAGCCACTGGTCTGTTACTCCATAATCAATGGCGTACTTGATGGAACATATATATAGTCATATACGCTACCTGAACAACAAGCCACTATTAGTGGTCTGAACAAAGAGGTTTAGTTTGTTAACATTAATCAGACAGGATTCGCTGCAGGTCTATTACATCACCATTCCTCCATCAATGGTAAGCACCTGCAACGCAACATCAACGATCAAAAAACTCGCAAACATATATTAAAAACTTAATATGTATGTAAAGAAGAAGAGATGAGCTAAAAAAATTTGTATTGCCATAAGAGTTGTGGGACTCAACATATTGGTTAACCTAGTTGGCTCTTTACTTGTTGCAGGACATAAAATGAATTGATGCTGGCTTATGATATATAAATCTAAAAGTGAGAAAACCAAGTCCTCATTGTAAAGCAACATGAAATGAATTGATGTTGGCTTATGATATTTAAATCTAAAAGTGAGAAAACCAAGTCCTCACTGTAAAGCAACATGAAATACTAGTGAAAAACGAACCTGTCCAGTCATGTAACTGGCTGCAGGATTAAGAGCCAATAACTTATAAATTGACTCAAGTAGTTATAGGTAAAAGCTGAAGTTATGGGTTGTTCTGAATAGTGGTCAATCAGCCTAGTTATATTGCTCGTTGGAAATTTGTCATATTCCCAACTTGAGACGTCAATTGGTTTGGTATATTGTGTGGTAGTAGAAATACACTATTCAATCGCATATTCTATTGGTGTTCCATATTGGTTTAGAGAGCTCCTTGTTGGGAGGCATATGTACTAATGATTACTTGATAATAGAAAAGGGAAGAAATTTTTACGGGTCTACATTTGGAGCAAAATATGAACCATATCACAAGGACAAACTTGGGGTCTATAACAATCTAGTTGGTACTTATGATGCATTCGGGAAGGACAATGGGCATCAGTCTGCATGTGTTGGATAAATTAACTTGTATGAAATCAATGCACTCACCTTACCAATTAGGCCAACAAACTAACAGCGAATTTACTTAATTCAACTAATTAGCAATTTTTTCATAACTAACTTACAGTAACTTACAGATTTCAAGACGAAACCCCTGTCATCAATCTTTTGCAATGAAATATAACACTAAAAAAAGATAACAAATCAAAATTTAATCACAATAAACCAACCATTCCCAATACCAAAATACCAAAATAAACCCGCACAAAAATACCCAAATAGCAAAGAGATAATAAGGGCCACATAAAACCTGGAAATCGAAAAAGTAGGGGAAATCGCACCGTAAAATCAAAAAATACAGTTGTAATAGGGAATATAATAGGGGGTTTACTGATTCGAAGTTGAGATTCCTCTGATTCGACCTCTCTGCTACAATTTTTTGAGCTCGATTGGAGACTGTTTTGGAGAAAAAGGATGAGATGATGCTCGATTTTTGGAGACAAATGGACGGGGCTGAAAACATGTGAGGAGAGAAACAAAATAAGGATATATATCGAAGCACCGGAGAATGAGGTCGGAGACGTTGAGAGCGATGAGATTTCTGGTTTGGGAGGAGCTAAGACCTTATGTGCGATTTGGGAGGAGAGAAGATGTGGGAGGTGGAACCGTGTTTCTGTTTTTTAAACAAGTCTGCCCAAAACGACATAGTTTGGGCAAACTGTTTAATTTTTTTTTTACACTGCTGTGCATACCCATTTTCCCCATATATATATATATATAATTGTTAAATCACAATTATATTTTCATTACAGCTTCAGATTATTTAAGAAAGGTTATTCTTGTTTTCTTTTGGCTCGAGTAATAATATTTCTTGATTATTAAAAAAATGATTAAATTTTAACTGGGATTTAGTACAAATGTTAATATTGTAAATTTCTGAATATTAATATTAATTATAATTATGTTGTTTTTGTAACTTATTTTTGAATACAAAAATTTTGCAAATTAATTTAAAATGTTAAAATTGCTTCTTCTTGTTTTTAAGAACAATAGCATTAGTTAATGAAAAATACTATATATTCCAAAAAATATGTATATGATGACTTTAATTTCACTATATACAATGATTTAAGAGTTTTATACAATGATTTAAGAGTTTTATTATATATGCTGATAAATTTATGTTAATACCAAATAGTGATGAATATTTTGTAGATGGATGATATGTGTCTATTTTGGCATTTATCTTTAATAGAAGATACTATATAAATGTGGAGTTCTTCTATTTAAATTGGAGTATGTGACAATTGTTGTTCAATTTCATTGAGGATATTTTGAGATTTATTAGAGGTGTGTATATGTTTGTGCGTGACATTCCTTTTCCTTTTCGGAAAAGGGGGTGTTACAATAAGGATACTCTTAGTGTTGCTAATAGTGCAAGAATTTCTCAAGTTAATCTACTACATAACAAACAGTATCTAGTTTTCTACTAAGTTAAGAGATATTATTTTCTTTCATACACCTATATTATGGTAAGAAATTATTATTTTTTTTCTCTACCATTATCATTAAATGGTGCAAATTTCTGAAAATAATTAAAATATCTTTAATAGTATGTGCTTCATCTAATTTTTTTACCTGAATCTTACTATTAAATTTTAATCATAATATTAGAAATGTAAAGCTTATATTTTCTTGAATTGTATAATCTATCAAGAACTCTAATCGATTTTCTGGATATCGTGTTGACAATTTGAATTATGGATGAATTAAATTGAAAATAGTTAATAAGTATGCTATATTTAAATATGTTGATTATTTCTATCCATCATTCATATCATTGTTATTAAGACTAAGTTGTTATAAATGTCTTTGGTCTGGTTGTAAAGACAATATTATTATTGAGTGTCTTTTGCGAGTATGACAAAAATATGTAATGAAAATTCTCTTTGACCTGGGTGCAAAGAATAATTGTTGATTGGCACGATCATGATTATTGGTGTTACAGTTGAATATCTTTGACCTGTATACAAATTTTAATTGTTGATTGACATGATCATGACCATTGGTTTTACAATTGGCATGGGTGCAAAGATAAGATGATTGATATGATTATGAACCGAAACTGTTGAATGACATTATTATAAACAAGAATTGTGAATTGGTATAATTATGAACTTTGGTGTTGCAGGCAAAGACATGTGGTGAAAGTTTTCTTTGATTTGGGTACAAAGAGGAATTATTTATTGGTGTTACGGGGATAAAATATTGATGTTGAATTTTTCAATTGGAGAAGATAATATATATATTATGAGATATTTGACTATTTTAATGAATTGCTCATTCCGTTGCAGTTATTTGTTGAAAACTTATATCATCTACTATATGTTCTAAATATCTAATTTATTATTGTTGAAAACTATTGATAATTTAGTTATCTTAGTTATGATATTCTTTACTCGATTATTTGTGCTCACCATTTTACTTCACAATTCCTTTCAGGAAATGAGAGTGTAACTGAGATTAGCTAAGATAATAGGGGAATGAATTGATGGTCCGAGTTAGTGATTGTCATCATCAAGTTATAAAATAGTATAACAATAATTGTATTGAGAACTTAAAATATGTGTTGTTGTATTTTATACGGCACTATAATAATTTGGATGTGAATAATGTCGTACTATATACAGTACAATAATTGTAATAAGAATTTAAAGTGTGTGTTGTCTTAGGTTCAAGACATTGTGCAAAAAAATTTAGGAGAAATGGTGTTCGTAGTATGTATTTTGACGACTCAAATTAGGTGATATAGATCCAAATTTGGGGGCGTCACATATACCCCCAATAACTCCAAGTCAACTAAAGTCAGCACGATATTTTAAACAGCCCGTTAGTGATACTAGCGACGACTTGGTTTAATTAATAACCTCAAGTTAACCGAAGCAACACGTGTAATATCAACAACTTTTTTAACATTGAGATTCCCAACATATATAGCAAAAACCAAACACAAAACGAGATTAATAGCACATATATCCAATCTTTTATGTGACCCAAACAATCATGGTACCCATATTTTGGACAAAGATAAATGAGTTCCTAATTATACAAAGTTTTCAATTCTTAACCTTCTAATTCAAAAAACTCACCAATTAAACGTTGATTAAGTTGATGTAGAACATAAATCTTTCACGCTTGTATGCGAAATTTGCAGTTTTGTTGCCAATTGAATAGTTTTGCTAGAGGAATCGTCAGAGAACTGTAGAACTATAGAACATAGGGTTTTAATTTTGTCCCAATTTATTTCACAACAGGATTAAAACTGCAGTTTGTGGTACTGATATGCGTCCGCTAGTTATTATAGTGGATGAGGTAATTTTTGGATCATTCACCTTCGTTGACTTAGGGGTATAATCGTCTGAATTGTGCAGTTAGTCTGTCCGCTAGTATTACTACTAGTGAACGTCATGTTGCCCATTATAATCTCAGCCGTTAATATTTGGAACAAACATTATAGATGTTATTTGTCCATTTTTAATCCATAGCAAATACATATTATGAATCATTGTTCTACACACACACACACACACACACACACATATATATATATATATATATATATATATATATATATATATATATATATACAGAATGGATCAGGTCCAGTGTAACACCCCAGTCCCACATCGAAGGATAGGGGGGAATTTGTCTGTATATGAGGAATTAAGTAACTACCAATAGTACATTTAAGTCATGACCTTTTGGGAGCCTGTGGTGGGCTAAGATGACCCAAGAAGATACTATTGGGCCAGTAGTTTGAGGCCTTATTTTGATAGATTTGATTCGATTCGGACTTATAATTTGACCCGAGATTTATTCCTAACTCGAGATTTGACCCGGGTTGTTTCTTCCGGACTCCCGGACCTGACTAAAATCTAGACCCCTTTTTCTTTTTCTTTTTCTTTTTTTGCATTTTTTTTAAAATAACTAAAAAAAGTTTAATATTTTATGGAACTGGAATTTTTACATAATACAATATTTTGGGTGTGATTTGGATACATATAACAAAATATGTATGCACAGATGCATACATATTTTGTTATATGTATCCAAATCACACCCAAAATATTGTATTATGTAAAAATTCCAGTTCCATAAAATATTAAAAAAAAATTAGTTGTTTTAAAAAAAAGCATAAAAAAAGTCCTTATTTTTATAAAGTCCGGGATCCTGGACTGGATCCGGACTCTCTCTCTCTATATATATTTATATATGTGTGTGTGTGTCTGGGATTGATCCAAAGCCAACGTTGTAAATGTAAGGTTATTCGTACAACAAATCATGATCGTCCAATCGTAGATCTAATGGTGAAATAAAACTCCTGTCCGCAATTTAATATCCAGTATACCGCAGTTTATTACTGTGAATGGGAAATATGCCCAAAATACTCCTTAGTTAAGTCTTCCATCTTAAAAAGTAAAAAAAAAACTAAAAAATACAAAAAAAAGTCATCCGCATATTAAATTGTGGAACCTGACATACTTCTCTCCAACATAACATAAAAACTACAAAACTTTAAGAGAGAGAATCCGAGCACTGGGAAAAATGCAGGCTCTGAATACCAGAAAACTAATAACAATTGACTAATGGATTATTCACCCAACTCATACTCATACATATTCCTTATACAATAATCAATCATAAATCTAATATCATACAACATAAATACATATGACATAAATTCATTTGGTCATTCAAGCATAAGCCATTGTTGTGAGGGCCCCAAATCCGAGGTCCCAAATTACCGCGGATCTGGTTCGATCATTCTAACACTATTACTATATTTGCAAAAGATATAAACATAAATTGTTTATACATTAAACTTACACACTTTTCCCCAAGGTCGAATAACCTTAACTTATTACACAATTTAAAATTTTTTTAACACATAACATTATTATACAATACTATTACAAATCTATTCGTACACGTTAACTTTAAGCTGGAACTGTCTTTAACATTTCCTTGTACCCGACGCGTTCGTCTTAATCTGCAATGTTTTATCATGATATAGCAAGGGTGAGCATAAGAATTGCCCAGCAAGTTTAAGTTCAATAATATAACGATATATCATGATTGAAAGAATCTGAATAATAAGCTGGCTGTAATTCAACAATATAATTGTGAACTAACAGGAACAAACTTTTGATTAAACAAGTATTGAACATGAACAAATATATATGAACCAACTAGTAATGAAGGTGATCAACCTTTCATACCTGACATATACATGCAATATGTACAGAGTACAATTATACATGACAATCAGCAATGATTAACCATAATCATATCCAAATGAAACAACTCTTAGTAGAGGTAAGTAAAAATAAACTTGCCTGAACCGTTGATTACCGCTACGTAATTTATAACGCTTTATCTGAAGACCTAATATTAGTAATATAGATCTCCAATATTATAATAATATCATCACAATATAATACTATAAGATATATATATATATATATATATATAGAATAACCTAAAAACATAACACATAACCCTATCAGTCTATAACACACATAAGAATCAGTATCAAGTCAAACTATTTCAGCCTGACTTGAGTTCGACAAAAATTCTAACGTCCCGACGGTCTAGCCGGACAGAACTTCGAGTTTAAGTTCAATTAAACTCTGCCTAACACTTAACAATTGTCTTAGATAATTTATTATTAGTCAAATTATTTTTTGTAAGCTCGTAATAATTTTTAAATAATTAACATCATTTATCATGAATTTTCAATCATTAATATCGTATTTAAATGAATTAAATACCACATAATTTCTTTATCATTAATATTTATTTATTATCAAATATTAATGAAATACATGTCATAATATTATAATATATTTATAATATCATAAGGTATTTTTAATATCTTAATATCATATTTATATGATTTTTAAACCGTTAAATTCATTATCCGGTAATTACTATTAATATTAAAATATTAATATTTTCATGATAAAATATCAAAAGTTATAGGTTATAACTTAAAATATTTTTATATCACTTAAATTATTTTTATATGATTTTTAAATCATTAATTCTATTTTTCCAAAATTTATTTAATACACTTATTAAATAAACTAATTATCATTAATATTAATTAATTAATGAAATTCATCACAAAATATTAAAATTCACTAAAAATAACTTAAAATATTTTCTTTTACCATAAAATGATTTTTTATGATTTTTCATGAATTAAAATCATTTTTAAATAATTTATTTAATATTATAATTAAATAAATAAATATCTTTTGTATTCCAAAAATATTAAATATTTTTGAAATATACTTAAAATAATTAAAAACTACTTTTCAGACTTTAAAATAATTTTTTAGAATTTATTATGTATTTTTAATAATTAAAAACTATTTATTTCTATTTATTTAATTAATTACTTATTTTTCGGAATTAATAATTAATAAAAGGTCCCTATAGCGACAAAACAGTCCCTATAGGTGTTCTTCAGTTGTTCTTAACCTTTGACCATAATTTTCTCTAAGTTCCTAATGTATTCTGGGCTTGATAAGGGTCAGATCCTATAGTATGGATGCAATACTACATGATCCAACAATCATCAGGGTTAAACTGCAACACACAAGCAAGATCTAAAGCTGCAAAGTTGTTGTCAGAGGCCTGCTGGGATTTCTGGGTTTCCCAGATTCACAGTCAGTTTCGAGTGACCACATTGTGGCTCACTTTTATATATTCTGGTCATTAACTAGTCGATCTCTTAGTTCATAAATGTAGGACATATGTAATATAACATAAATACAACAACCGATCAGTTCGAATACATCACAGGTTCAAGATTCATCTCAGTCAAACGATGTCAGACAACTTGCTCATACGGTTTCTGGGTTTTCCAGAAACCCAAAATCAGTCTCTGATGGCTACTTTGACCATCCTCTACATCCAACATATTTGTTGTTTAATGGGTTATATGGCATGGATCTATAGTCTAACTATCAGGCTACAACTTGGTTACAATAATATCCACAAACAAACATCATACCTGACAGATCGGGGGCTAAGAAAACTTGTCAGACGCCGATTTTACACTTTCTGGGTTACCCAGAAAGTTCATGGTCATGCTCGGTCAACCCTCTTTGACCATGAATATCTTGAAATCGATAAATGGAATAGCTTTGATTCCAATTCCAGATCTAAGACCACATACCAGACTACCGAATAAAAATATAAAACAACAAAAATCATGAACATAGAAGAATCTGTGGCGCCTGACATTGCTTGTCAGACCACAAATATTGTTCTTAAGCAGTTTTTGAAAACTTCAATTTTTAAGGCCTATGATGCTATGGATCTATGATGGATCATCATAGATCGTCATAAAACATCCTCTAGCACAAATCTAAACACATATACACAAAAAAAATTCTTAGCATACAAGATCTAGGTTGAGTTTAGGGTTTATACCTCTCTTGACCAATCCATGATCTTAGCTCTCCAAATCTGTTCTTGATGTTCTAGGAGGTGTTATAGAGACTGAATTACTTAGCCATTTCGGAGGTTTAGTGAGAGAAAGAGTTGTTGAGAGCTTAGCTAGAAAATAAGACAAATACATGCACTTTCTCTCTCTTATATCTCTTATATAATGTGATATAATGTAAAGGGCTAATAATCTAAACTGATTGCTGGAGATTTGAAGTCACAAAGTCCACATGGTTGGTCACCTACCACAAATATACAAAGATTTGCAAGCTAGCTCAAATAATGCACAAAAGGGTATTATAGTCATTTCGTATTTAATTTTTAATGGCATTTTGGACATTGGCCAAACCCTTAGGGTTTAGAGTTTGGAAAACCTTAGGGTTTAGAGTTTGAAAATATTTTAGGGTTTAGGGTTTGGAAAAATAATTCTATAATTTCTAAATTAGGTTTAAAAAAAATAGAAAATTAATATTTCTAAATTATAATTAGAATTTTCTAATCTTAATTCAATCTTGCTAATTAGAATTAATATATCCTAATTAAAATTGCTAATTAAGCAATTAGGGTCAAAATGATCATTAGGGTTTATAACCCAAAAATTAGGATTCCTAATATAAAAATAATTTTCTAATTACTATAACTTGAAAATTAGGATTAATGTTTCTTAATTAACATTAAAATTATTTAATTAACACTTAGGTTTTCCCTATTTATAAATTAGGGTTTCAAATCCACAAATTAGGGTTTAAAACTTTGAAATTAGGGTTTGCTAAATAATTAAACTTTACCCTAATTAATATTATAATTAATAGCACTTAAGCAATATAATAATCATTTAAGTTCCCAGATTAGGGTTTTAACTTTCCGAATTAGGGTTTCGAATTTCCAGAACTGAAATTAGGGTTTTCAGAACCAATTTTAGGGTTTCCTGTAATTCGCTAGAGTTTTCTAACCAATTTTGGGGTTTTAAGCTATTTGGGTTTTTGTAGTAGTGGAGATGTTGAGAGTTTCTTTTGTGATGACCATTTTTGCTCTTTTATTGGATCTAGTACTTCATTCCATTAATGCTCAGATCCCTGCTCCTACAAGTGATGGTATACTTTCTTTCTATATATAAACTCACCTACGGTCGACGAGAATATTACCAAAATGCCACTAATTTTAATATTAATAAGAAAAAACTGTATATGCACAGTTGTGTAGTACAGAGTGGTCTATGACGACAATTTTTTGGGCTATGGCGACGGTTCAACCGTCGTCATAGATATTCTGGTCTATGGTGATGGTTGAACCAACGCTAAGCCAAAAAAAATATCGTCATAGTACGACTGTGTACTACACAGCTGTGTGTATACAAATAGCTCTTATAATAATATATTGAATATTTTGAAATTTATCATCCGCATTATTAAAGTGCGGATCTTGAAGGGCGTTTTGATAATTTTTGAATCCACATTTTATTTGTGAAGACAATGCAGTATTAAATTGCGGACATGAGATAATATTTACCGTTAGATCTACGATTGAACGATCACGATCTGTTGTAAGGATAACCTTAAATTTATAACGTTGACTATGGATTAGTCCCAATATATATATATATATATATATATATATATATATATATTGTGACACCCCCAAATCTAAGTACTTCATTTCCACCGAATTTGTTGCTCATTTATCAAAACTATTATATCTAACTACCCATAATCAAAGGATAAAGACATAACTTAAATAACTTACACAATAATCTCTCCCATTAAAGGGTTACATCATAATCTCAAAACAAATCCCAGGTAATCTAACCTTAAAATTATTACATCAGTTTGAGGAATACATTATAAAATAAAACAAGACTTAAGACATCAATTATTTAAATCAACTTTAAACAATTCTTCATCACTTAGACATCTTGCCCTTTTCCTTGCTAGTAGATGGATCATCACCTCTTTCAACTTTAGCTGCATTGTTTAATTGCAAGAGTGAACAAACAATTGCTCACTGACATAAAGAGAGTATAATAACAACATGAGAGTGATCAACGAATACTGAATGATAAAGAACTTGTTCTACGAATCAAAATAGAAAACAAGTTTGAACTTTAATTATCTGAGGGTCTTATGACCACGAACTATGTCCACGGAGTTTAGGTATTATTACCTTAACCTCAACAGTCGTTAGACTGTACAGACTCTACTTAACGTACTCAGGGGGATCAGCCCATTGTACCATGTATTGTGCACAAACATCTAAACGTTACACGTATAAAATCCCCTATGTTAGGGTTGTTCGTCTCAGTTTGAATTTAGAATTTCCGCACTAAAGAAAGTTTAGTTTGGAACTAGCTTATCAGTGTTTCTAGAATTTTAGAACACTTATTCAATTTCCATAAATAAAGATTTAATACAAGAATGTATAACTGAACAAGGCTATCAAAGTCAAAGATCGAATATCGACAATATATAACTGAATAAACATGATATATATGCAAAGTATTGTATTCAAGGAATTAAAACAATCTCCTTTGAATCAATGTGTTAAAACAATATATATTTTGAATACTAATAACAAGAAATGAGAATGTGAAACTCATTCGATGTAACGAATTAGGTTACATGAGCTTATTCAATCATTTATCAGAATAGAATCAATAGTCTTGCTCAATGACAAATATAAGATTTAGAAACTTGCACATTTATGAAAGTAGCGTTAGAGAACTTGCATAACCATAACAAACTAATTCAATGAAAGTATGGAGTTAGAAGACTTGCCTTAATTGTAAGCTACATAAATGAAATAATCTCCAATTACCCTACACATATCATCGAAATCGCAACAACAATTAATTATATGAACATTAGCTTTAGGGTTTAAACCATCATTTAGGTCATAACTCTAACCTAGCACCTAACCATTTAGGTTAACAAACTTAACGTTTCTGAAATTACACATTGATCAACATAACTCAGTCATTCAACTCTATCTTTCGAAAACATCTCAATTGATTTCATTTTATAACTTATTTAAATAATTATTTCAAATCTTTGTACTTTGCATTTCAACACATTAACATATGTTATTATAGTTTATAACATGTTATAACATCATTAACATACTCACTAAACTAACACAAGTCCGACAAACCTAACCTGCAAACAAGCAGACCTCACTGTCTCAGTTCAGGGTGTGGCGCAGCTGCGCCACACTTAGGCTTGGAACCGGCGCAGCCGCGCTATTTTTTGCCTTGGCACCAGCGCAGCTGCGCTGGTGCACAGACAGACGCAGACTCGACAGTGAACAGTAGCCGTTTTTGGCCCAACAAACACAAATTTTACCCATCAAACGGTGATAACAACATGTAAAATAAATATACAACTATCCTAAACATGATTGCTAACATATTCAACCACTTTGCACAATTTAACAACAATTAGAACTATTTTAATTTCTCAATTTTCATGTTTTTCACATAAAACTCCATTTTTGATAGTCTGTCCAGAAATCGTCACTGTGAACTCCTTTCTTGACCAAATCATTCCATTCAATTTACGTTACGATCGTGGCTCAATGAACTACCATATGCAAGCATCAATTTACAGTTTTATACACATATTGAACAAGAAATTTGGTACATTCTATGGCTATATTATAAGAACACAAAACACTGTGATTTTCCTTTTCTTCCTCAACCTAATTTCTCACGGATTTGATCACTGATACAACATGCATACAAGATAATTAACAGATTCTACAACATAATACACACCACTTACATGATGCTTGAATAACAAATCCACAAAAACCAGTTTACAGAGAATAGAAAATCACAAGTCTGAGAATTAGAATTAGTTATACATTATTCTTCTTGGCAAACTCATATATAGAGATTATTCTCTCAATTCCTCACTCTCAACACTCTGTAATTCTCTCTTCCTCAGTTATCTAGCAAGCCTTAGAAAATAATACACGTAGAAAAATATAACCACTCCCACGTTCCCTTACGTTAGAAAAATAAAAAGACCCGTCAGTTGAATAAGCCAAAGGCCACAAGGCCTTATTTGGCTACCACAATATTCCCAAACTAGTTTATTATTATATTATTTATATTGCATAGTTACTTTATGTCACACTCTAATTAATTTAAATAACTTAGTTTAGTTAATTTAAATAACTTATATAATAATAATAATAATAATAATCTCATTATCATTAAAATTAATAAATAATTATATATCTAATTTAATTAGAAACATCACTTTATTTAATTTATTTATTTCTATTAAATTAAACAATCCAATTAATTTAATTAATTTCTTAAATAGTAAGCATTTGATTTAATTTAATTATCTTCTTAAATTAAATCCAACAAATAAAATTATCATTACTCGATTCAATTAACATTAATCAATTTAGCTACTAAATTAATTCATGACAATTCATCCAATATTTATTTTTCTCAATAAAAAAATTATTTTAAATATTTATTTAATTCCATAATTATTTAAATTAAATTATAAATTTCTCGATCGTTACATTCTTCCCTCCTTAAAAGGATTCTGTCCCCAGAATCATAACTCGAAAAATTCATTCATTACATTCTTCCCTCCTTAACAAGATTCTGTCCCAGAATCGCTATACAAAAAACAACTGAGGAAAATTCTTCATCAAAACATTTTCAAGTTCCCACGTAGCTTCCTCAGCATCGTGGTTCCTCCAAATTACCTTAACAGAAGGTATCACCTTATTACTTAGTACTTGCTCTTTTCTGTCAACAATTTGAACAGGGACTTCTTCATATGTTAAGTCTTTCTCAATTTGAAAGGGCTCATATTCTATAACATGCCTATAATCAGGCTTATATGGTCTCAATACTGAGATGTGAAAAACATTATGGATATGCATTAACTCTAGAGGTAAGGCTACCTCGTACGCCACTTCGCCAATTCGTCGAAGCACTTCGAAAGGTCTTATAAATCCAGGGCTCAATTTCCCTTTCTTGCCAAATCGAATTTTTCCCTTCCAAGGAGACACTTTCAGGAAAACATAATTAGCGACATCGAATTTTTGATTTTGTCGGTGCTGATCGGCATATTTCTTCTGTCTATCTTGTGCAGCTATCAATCTTTCTCGAATCACCTTGATGATTTCGACAGTTTGTTACACCAACTATGGACCCAATAACTGACGTTCACCTACCTCATCCCAGCATAGCGGAGTTCTGCATTTTCTGCCATATAACGCTTCGTAAGGCGGCATGCCAATACTCGCGTGATAACTATTATTATATGAAAATTCAACTAATGGTAAATGATCATCCTAATTTCCCTTGAAATCCATAATACATGCTCTGTGCATATCTTCTAGTGTTTGGATGGTTCTCTCGCTTTGTCCGTTGGTTTGAGGATGGTATGTTGTGCTCATTCTCAGTTGTGTTCCCAAACATTCTTGTAGTCGTTTCTAGAAATTAGATGTGAAACGTGGATCTCTGTCTGACACAACGGACACAGGTACATCGTGTCTTGACACAATTTCCTTTACGTAGAGTTTTGCTAACCGATCTAGGGTAAATCGAATCTTGATCGGCAAAAAGTGAGCCGACTTCTTTAATCGATCAACAATTACCCAAATGGCGTCATACCCTTGCTGAGTCGTTGGAAGTCCTACCACAAAATCCATTGTGATATGCTCCCATTTCCATTCTGGTATCTTTAACGGTTGTAACAATCCGCTTGACCTTTGATGTTCAGATTTAACTTTCAGACACGTTAAGCATTTCGCCACACACTCAGCCACATCCCTCTTCATATTCGGCCACCAAAAATAATGTCTAATATCTTGGTACATTTTCTTACTTCCAAGGTGAATCGAATATCTTGAGTTATGAGCTTCACTCAGGATTTCTTCTTTAATTTTCGGTACTTGCGGTACCCAAATTCTCCCTTTGAACCGAAGTAACCCTTCCGAATTGATTTTGAATTTGTTTCCTCACCTTTAGCTATTTTCTATTTTATCTTGTCGCAGTTTTCATCCTGAAGTTGTGCATTCTTCAATTTATCTACCAACGTTGAATCATTTAATTTCCAACTCCATCATAGCCATTTCCGACACTAGCTTCTCCTGGGCTGTCAACAACATTAACTTCTTTCGTCCCTTCCTACTTAAGGCATCAGCAACAACATTCGCCTTTCCGGGATGATAGAAGATTTCGCAATCATAATCTTTGATTAGTTCCAACCATCTTCTTTGTCGCATGTTTAAGTCTTTTTGTGTAGAGATATACTTCAGACTTTTATGATCAGTATATATCTCACACCTCTCTCCGTAAAGATAATGTCTCCATATCTTCAGGGCAAACACTACCGCAACCAACTCTAAGTCATGAGTCGGATACCCCTTTTCGTAATCTTTTAATTGACGTGATGCATACGCAATAACTCTGCCGTTCTGCATAAGCACACAACCTAGTCCTTTATGCGATGCGTCACTATACACCACAAAATTTCCTGTATCATCAGGCAATGATAACACAGGTGTTGAACTCAATCTCTTCTTCAATTCGTGAAAACTTTCTTCATACTTCTCCGTCCAAACAAACTTAACCGCCTTCCTGGTTAAATTCGTCAACGGGGTCGTGATTTTGGAAAAATCTTGAATAAAATGCCTATAGTAACCTGCCAACCCTAAGAAACTCCTTATCTCTGACGATGTCTTCAGCTGATCCCAGTTTACTACAGCTTCAACTTTTGATGGATCCACCGAAATTCCGTCTTTATTAATAACATGCCCGAGAAACTGTACACGTTCCATCCAAAACTCACATTTTGAAAATTTTGCGTACAACTTCTCCTTTCTCAATGTCTCCAAATTCACTTTTAAGTGTTCAACATGTTCTTCCTTGGTCTTAGAATACACCAAGATATCATCAATAAACACTACCACAAATATATCTAAGAATGGTTTAAACACCATGTTCATCAAATCCATGAACGCTACAGGTACATTGGTTAAACCAAATGACATAACCAGAAACTCGTAATGACCATATCGAGTTTTGAATGCCGTCTTCGGTACGTCTTCTGGCCTCACCTTCAACTGATGATAACCACTCCTTAAGTCTATCTTTGAAAAATATCTCGCACCCTTCAGTTGACCAAACAGGTCGTCGATTCTTGGTAACGTGTGACGCCCCCAAAATTAGGTATACATCACCCATCTTGAGTCGCCAGATACATGGTACAGAATTCAAATACAACTTAATAATACAACTGTCGTGTACAATACGACAATTTCTTCGCTCCCATGATTTTCCCATTTCTCATCTCCCATATTTCAGATATCATTCTATAATATAGCTTCAAAACAAAGGTTAATTAACATATCATAATTTGTCAACTTATCAAGTAAATAATTTCAGCTTAGGTAAGTCACACACTAGCGAAGTATATAACTAGTCTCTCCCCTCCTAGTTCTAGACTCTTATCTCCGCCATTGACCATATCCCTAAGCTCTGATACCAACTGTGACGCCCCCAAAATTAGGTATACATCACCCATCTTGAGTCACCAGATACATGGTACAGAATTCAAATACAACTTAATAATACAACTGTCGTGTACAATATGACAAAACATAAACTGTGAGTTTGAATACAAATATTGTCTACTAGAAAGTATACAAACTCAAAAGGAGTCCTCATTACAATTATTATCACACTATTTCATAAAATAGTGAGGACTACTAATGCACCATCTAGGACCATCACTCTATTCCACGACTAGTCTTAGCTACGTTCTCATTTCCTGAAGAGAACAATGAAAGAAAGGGTGAGCTTAACTAGCCCAGTAAGAAATATTATGACTAAGATAATGCAGAATAATTTATCGTTAGCCTTCAACAGTGTTAAACTGATAAAATATAATAACTATTAAGTTTAATTGCAGCGGAACAAGCAATCCTTTAGAAGAGTCAAGTAGGGAATAAAATCTACTATCTTCTATGATTTAAAAGGTTTTTCATCATTTTTATCGCTGGGACTCAGCTTAATAAATAATCCACATCATCGAATCAACCCTGCACTACGGCCAATGATATTCTTTAGTATCACGACCACAAATTATCCATGTACTACGGGCCAAGGACATCCGTGTATTCATTAATGGTCATGATCATGCCAACAACTGTCCATCAATACACTATGGGCCAATGAGAAATTTTACCACATCATTTGTAACGTTACGGTCATGATTACACCAAATAATCCCTGGTCATAATCATATCAAGTCCATCTATGCACTACAGGTCACATATGACTTTCAACAAAATATAAACATGAGGATGATAACAATGATATAAGTATTCAATAAAACAAGTTCAAGAATCAATTTATCTAGGAACTGAAAATGTCTAAATTGTCAACATGATACTGCTTTGTAGAGTAAAATTCAAAAATGCTCAGAAGAATATTTCCATGAAAAGATACTGGATGAAGCACAAATATCAAGGCTATTCCACTAATTTCATGGAGTATAGAAGTCAAAGTTTTAACCAACTGAGTATAATAAAGAATGGAACAATAAAAGAAATCACCATACATGCGATAGACCACACAGGCAGGTTATTCCAATAGAATAATAAATAACGGAACCAGGTCTGGCGTAAAATGCACAGACAGGATATTCCAATAGAATAATAAAGAATGGAACCAGGTCCGACGTAAAACGCACATACATGATATTCTGACAGAATAATAAATAATGGAACCAGGTCCGGCGTAAACGCACAGACAGGATATTCTGACAGAATAATAAATAATGAAATAACAGAAGAATTTCACCAAGTATAGGGTAGCCAGCGTATACAGTTTATTCCAACAGAATAATAAATAATGGAATAACAGAAGTTCTCTTCATGAATACAAAAGAAATAATACCCCTTACCATAAAAGAAATTGAATATAAGAGTATGGAAGTATCAGAATACTTTTCTATAGTTTTTCTCTAACTTTTCTCTCTAGAGTTTCAGTGAATTCTTAAGAAATAATAAAGGAATGAGCTTCGATTTATAGAAGAATAGACTGCATAGTAACTAACTTATGAACGGTCCAGATTGATTTACTTTAAACGGACGATCTAGATTGGTTTACTATTAAAACTTAAAGCAACGGTCCATACTGATTTACTATTAAAACTTTAAACCAGCGATCCATATTGATTTACTATTAAAACTTTAAACCAGCGATCCATATTGATTTACTATTATATCTTCAACCAACGGTCTAAAAAATTAGCACATCTCCTCATGGAACAATATTGTACCCAAAAATTATTTTGACCGAACAGAAATATATTTTACAGGTGAATAGTACTCCGTGAATAGTAACTCGTGAATAGTAACTCGTGAATAGTAACTCATGAATAGTACTCTGACACGAAAAGTGTCCCGAATACCCGATTGAACAATATATCCTCCAGACATCAATTATTATCGAAACAAATGTCGATTCCCACTAACACAAATAATTCCAACACTATAAAATTCATCTTTAATCAACACGAACTTATTCATCATTAATATTATAATTCACAATATTTAACAACCAGGTCATTCCCAGGAAAGAGGGGGCTTTTCGATAAGGATTTCTCCTTATTGACGCGCAATTAGGTGACCAAACCTCTCCTTGACAGAACTTCTAGACATCGTCTATATTGCAAATAATAATATGAATAACTTTGCCGTCTCAATCATTGATTTAATAATATATCATATTATGCAGATGATACTGTAACAATAATTGAATCAATAATATGAGAGATATGATGCAGCAATTACTGTAGCAATAATTGAGTATAACTGAGTAACTTTTCACATAAGCATCAATAATCAATACCGTTTACTACAATGTAACTACGCGTATTACTGTACTTTTAACATCGGGTGTTTCAACATTTAACGGTAAAACTTTCGCCGTTATTTTCATAAAGTATTTTTGTCATTTTCTCAATCCGACAATAATTCTGTTATGGGGTCCACCAATGATTGTACCATCGTACGAATATTCCCTGACCAAAAAGAATATTCCCCGACAAAACGAATATTTTATATCAACTTGCTTACTTTACAAAAAAAATTCATATATTACCCTTAACTTTAAACTTTTATTAATTTAACTATTTACCAAAATAGAAAAATTGAATACTTTTATTTCATAAAATTTAGGGTCTCACATAACAGATACTTATTTTTAATCGTAACCTTATTCAATTCTCGATAGTCAATGCAGAGCTGCATCGATCCATCCTTCTTCTTCACAAATAACACTAGCGCTCCCCATGGAGATACGCTCGGCTGGATATACTTCTTATCGAGCAATTCTTGTAGTTGCACCATCAATTCTTTCATCTCTACCGCGGCCATTCTGTATGGTGCCTTAGATATCGGACCTGTTCCTGGTACTAAATCAATCACGAACTCAATTTGTCGATCTGGCGGAAGACCCGACAAATCGTCTGGAAATACGTCTGCAAAATCTCTTATGATCGGTATCTCTTCTAACTTTACACTTTTCTTTTGTGTATCAACTATGTAGGCTAAGTATCCGACACATCCTTGTCTTAACAATTTCTTGGCTTGCATCACCGTCAAACAACTTGCTTGTCGAGGTGATTTGCTGCCATAGAACACAACCTTTGACGGAGTCATAAGGTTAACACATTTTCTTTGGCAATCAATCACTGCTCCGTGATTGAATAATCAATCCATTCCAAGTATAACATCAAACTCCCCTAGTCTAATTGGTATCAAGTCTACTCTCATATCTTGACCCTTTATAACCACTTTACAATTCTTATATATAAATCTAACAGGAATCACTTCCTTATTCACAATCTCTATATTTAAGGGAAATTCTAATTCTTCCTGGGGCAAATTTAAGTTCTGAGCAAATTCATCAGATATAAATGAACAAGTAGCACCCGAATCAAATATTATAAAAGCATTAATACCATTAATCGAAATGATACCTGACACCACATCCTTAGACTGAACAGCATCCTGCACGGTCATATTGAAAGTTCTTGCATTAGGTCGGCTTGACTGAGCTGGTCTAGTGATAGTCAATGCACCACCACCATTGTTGTTTCCTTTTCCTCCACTTGCACTCCCCGCTAGCTTTTTAGGACAATCACGAGCCATGTGATCTTTTAAACCGCAGGTAAAACATGCTCCTTTCTTCGGACTAAAATAGTTCAGTGCAATGTGACCCTCCTGACCACAGTTGAAACACACTCGCTTTTCCTTCAAACATACCCCAATATGATTCTGTCCACACGTAGCATAAGCTTCAAACTTTTTCTTCTGCTGACTTCCCTGCTGTCCTCCCGTAGTCGAATTCTCGTTCCATTTTCTCTTCTGATGGTTACTTCCAACATTACTTCCACCAACCTTATTCTCATTATCATTCTTCCTCTTCTTTTGATCTTGGTTATACTTGGTCAAGGCATCGCTTCCACTTTCCGTGATAATTGTCTTTTCCAGTACAACCATAAATGTATTTAACTGGACCATTGAAACCTTGCTATACAGCCAGGGTTTCAGTCCTTGTTCAAACCTTCTCGCCTTACGCTAATTCGTATTGACTTGATAAGTGACAAACCTTGCTAACTCATTGAATTTCGTAGCATATTCTGGCACCGTCATAGTTCCTTGCTTAAGCTCAAGAAATTTCACTTCCAACTGATTCTGAGAACTCGCTGGAAAGTACATTTCAAAGAACATCTCCTTAAATCTATCCCATTCCATCACTCCTTGTCCTCCACGAACTTTATTTGTTTGCCACCAGTAGCTAGCTTCGGACTTAAGCATAAACGTCGCGAACGCAGTCTTCTGATCTTCGCTAACTCTAGCAACATCAAACACCTTCTCCATTTCTATGATCTAGGTTTGGGCTTCCACTGGATTCATAGACCCTTGAAACTCTGGCGGTCCGACCGCTTTGAATTCCTTGAAAGTCGTAACTTGAGCTTGCGGTTGATTTGCAAGTGCTCCCGTCAACAAAGCTACCAACTGCTGAACTGGATTCACGTTGGTCTCATTGTTATTGTTAGTAGACCCCTCAAAAGGTACTTGCTAACGTGGTTGTCTTCTTCTAGGAGGCATTTTCTGTTAAAATATACGCTTATTAGTTCATTACTCAAATTCTTGGGTATTCAAGGTTTAACATAAACATTCCAAAATTGAAGCTTTAACACATTACATCTCAAATAAACTCTAATATTTTATTCATTCATAATGTTTTAAACACACTATAGATAGCATATCTGCTATAAACATCCACTTTCATGAACTAAACCAGTTTTAGGATTACACTCATACTATCCCTTTATTAATCTCAAAATAAGGGATTCACAATCTATTTACTCGCATAATTAACCACATATTATTATCACTCTTATTTTCTATCTATTCATATTAAGACGTCGTATGGCCTCTCGACGCTCTTCTTCCATGATACGATACGCAGTCCTACGATCCATCACAAACCACGGCGAGTCTTTAAACTGAGGTGGGTAATAATGGACTCGATCCTGGGCCCTATCAATCTCCGAATAAAAAGCATAATCCATCTTCTTCATCTTAGCTTTCTTCACTTGGACCTTAGCTTCAACACGATCTGCACGTTGAGTCGCCTTCATACAAGCATCCTCTGCTCTTGCACGCTTAGTTGCTTCCTCTTTGAAGTCATCTTTCATCTTTTCCATGTCAGTCTTCATCTTCCCGTTCACTACCAAAAGGTCTTCATGCTGACCCTTGGTATGAACTAGCTCCCATCCCGTGTTTCCAAGTTTTGAGTCAAGTTCCTGAATCTCTACCTCCTTCTGTTCCAATGCAACATGATGCATCTCTACCATCTCCTTCAGCTCCTCAATATTATCCTTTAACTCTATGTTACGGTCATACAGAGCATCATACATCTCAATCGATACAGAGTTTGGTGGAAACTCCTCAGGATCCTCTTCATCATCATCCTCCTCAAGACCTATCCTCCTCGGGATTGGTCACAGGCTCATCCTCTTGGATCAACTGTTCCCACACTACGTGACTATCCCGGGGTTCATCATCTCTAGGTACCTCAGGTATCACCTCTCTAGCTGGACTGGACCCTCCTTCGTTAGACATCCTGTCAACAAAATATTTTAAGTTTTACTTTACATTATCGATACTTGTAACATTCCAGATTTTTTAAATGTAAATTATAAATATTTATTGATTTATATAAATATTTATTGGATGTGTTTATTATTGAATAGATAATTGTTCAATTTGATGGAGTTGATTTAGTTAATTATTTATTTGTTAAATAATTAATGTGATTAGTTAATTATTTATTTGTTAAATAATTAATGTGTTATGTGGATTGAGTTATGTGATTAAGTGATATATTTAATAAATTGTTATTAAATAAAGCGACAAATTACTATGTGATAAAGAGTTATTAAAATAAATTAAAGTAATTTTAATTTAGTTTTGTCAAACAAGGTGTAAGTATATTAATCCTTTATTTTATAAATGGTTTGCCAAACAAGGCCTTATGGCTTTTGAAATTCTTATTAATTTTAAATTATATTATTAATAGAATAAAACAAATATATAAATAAAATATATTTATATTTATAAGATTATACGTTATATGTTTGGTATCTGATAAGAGTAAATAGGCTTATTATTGCCATAACAGTTATTTTACGTATATGATTATCAGTTTTACGCTCAGTGTTAGTACCTAGTCTATTGCTGAGAGAAGTAAGAAAAGAGAAAGGAAAAGTTCAGAGAGTTTGAGAAGAAGCCAAGTGCAAGAATTTCCAAAACAAGTTTTGTTGACAAGTTTTCTAAAAATCAACAAAAAGGTAGGTGCTTATAACCTTAATTTATGTATATGTAACCATATATGTTTTACGTCATATACTTACTGTGAATTTGATAGTCTGTGTTCTTCAACTTCACTGTGTATAAGTTTTTACAAAATTCTTGTAAACTATGTTTTGGTAATTGTTATACTAGCATATATTGATAGGTGATTGTATGTTTAACATGTATATAATGCTAATTACGTGTTAAAGAAAGAGGAACTTGGTTTTACAGTGAAAAACATGTATGAACGTATGTTTGCAAAATAACAAAATTGGTATGTGATTAAACAAATTGTGAATTAATACGCGAATTGAACTTTGTATATGTAAATTGGAATATATGTTAGTATTCTAGTATTTCAAAAGTATTAAGTTGGTTATAATTCTGGATTTACGCCCACTGTATATTTTTATATCAAGATATCAACAATGGAGTTTTAAAAGTTTGGTTTTAAAGGAAAACAGTGTTTTCAAGGATTTAAGTTTCTGATATTGTTGGTATGATTGTATTTCAAAAGAATCAAATTTGGTTGATAATAGTGGAAATTCGGTTCACTGTATTTTATTTGTCAACAATGGAGCTTTGAGTTTTAACCAAATATTATTTTAGTGATTTAAGTCTTTTAAATTTGTTGTTCAATTGTTGGTAATTGGTATAGATATGATTGTTAATGTGTATGTGTAATTTATATAAGTTATACATATGAGTTAGGGCGAATTGTTGTTACAGATTTAAGACAGTAGCTTTGGCTCTGTTCTTCTGTTTTGGTTCTGTGAGTTTCGGCGCCCCAGCGTCAAAATTCACGCACCAGCGTCAAGTTTCGCGCCTTAGCGCCAAAAGTCGCGCCCCAGCCAGACTTCGCACCGCATCGCCGAAGTCAGCGTCGGAACGCCAGACTTCGCGCCGCAGCGCCGAGTCTCTGTATATTTCTCGCGCCGGAGCGCCACCTCAGCACCGTAGCGCGACCCATAGTACAAACCGCGGCGCCGCGGCGCCACTTAGCAGAATGTTCTGAAATGGCTTCTGTCTTGCACAGAAGTCTGAAATTTTGATAATAATACTATAAGACCAAATAAATTATGTTATTATAGTATTGTAATGTATTGAACGAACATGGCGTTAATACCTAACGAATTTATTATCGTTTAGGAATATGATTTGATTACATCGTTAGATATTGAAACCATACGTGATGTAGTGTTGATTATGACTAATCATGTCATGTTAACACATGTATATAGGATATTGTGATTTGGATTATAACGGTTCAATCTACGTGCAAGGCAAGTTCTCTAACTCCATACTCTCATTGAGTTAGTTGTGTTTATACAAGTTTTCTAATCCTAAAGCTTCGTTATACAAATTTCATATGCTATACTTTATTTAGTAAAGTATTTCCATTAAGCAACTTAATTGTATCTAGTTATTTATGACTATACAAGCTTCCCATCTCCACACTTTCGTTGAAATAGTTATTATGAATATGAAATTTTTCCTAACTCTAAACTTGTTATATTAGCATGCAAGTATCGTTATTATGTTGAATCAGTTTATTGTTCAAGTTATTATTTGTTGTGCATACTTGATAATAAATTTTAAGATATAACCTTAGCTTAATATTTTTCAAAGCAAGGTATGATAGATTATTCAATTGTTATGCTATTAGAATTATTCCTAAAGCATGAACTCAGAACGAAATGTTTATTCAGTCAGGATTATTCAATAACATAGTGTTATTATCTTTTATTCAACTAATCCTTAGTTGATGTTCGTTGAATTCCAAATTGCCTTGAAGTGTATCCAAACCAAACTATCTTTGAAGTGGACTTGTACTCAAAATACTGAGATGAACAACCCTATTTATAGGGGTTACGCTTAGTTTTGTACTTTGTGCTGAAATGTTTGTATACAATACACGTACGAAGGGTTGATCCCCCTAAGTACCCTGAAGTCATTATAGTCGTATGACTATAAAAGTTAAAGTTGAAAGATTACTTATAACTGTGGACAAGGTTCGTGGTCATTAGACCCTCAGTTGAATGTTTAAGATGTTAATAGAATTTATTGTTCAATTCTATTGAGCCCCTGAATGGGCAATAAATGTTTCAGTTCTTTTAAGCCTCTGAATAGGTAAGGAGCGTATGAGAAGTTAATAGAACTTATTGTTCAGTTCTATTGAGCCCCTGAATGGACAAAGAATGTGAAAGTTTTATTCATTGTTATTTCAAGTTAGCCTTGTTTGCTCACTCTTGCCGGTAAAATCCTTACAGCTAAAGATGGAAAGGGTGACGTACCTAGCACCAGTAAAGGAAAGGGAAAGATGAACAAGTATTGAAGACTTGTAATAGTTTTGATAGTTTTATTATCAGACTTTGATTTAAAGATTGTAATGGAGTTTATTTTAAAATTTCCGCATAAATGTTTGTTTGTAAAGGTTAGATAACCTGGGAGATTTTATTTTATGAAATTCCTGTATGGGCAGGTTTATTATTCAATTTTATTTATGATTGGGTAGTTATAAATGAATGTTTTGATTACGTGAACTCCAAATCTTGAGGTAATGAAGTACCGAGATTTGGGGGTGTCACAATACTCGCGAGCACATAAGTTGTTAACACATAGCACATAATGTCTTTTATTGTTTAGTTTCAATGGATGCCTTAATCCATTCCTTAAAACCCGATAAGAGTTAATCACCTCTATGTTTTCTGACTTCTTATAGGCTACTTCCTAAGGTTTCCCCACCTAAGGTTCATAACCTAAAGCTTTGATACCAGCCTGTGACACCCCCAAATCCGGATATTTCATTTCCACCGAATTTGGTGCTCACTTATCAAAACTATTATATCTAACTACCCATAATCAAAGGATAAAGACATAATTTAAATAACTTAAACAATAATCTCTCCATTAAAGGGTTACATCATAATCTCAAAACAAATCCCAGGTAATTTAACCTTCAAATTTTACATCAGTTTGCGGAATACATTATAAAATAAAACAAGACTTAAGACATCAATTATTTAAATTAACTTTAAACAATTCTTCATCACTTAGACATCTTGCCCTTTTCCTTGCTAGTAGATGGATCATCACCTCTTTCAACTTTAGCTGCATTGTTTAATTGCAAGAGTGAGCAAACAATTGCTCACTGACATAAAGAGAGTATAATAACAACATGAGAGTGATCAACGAATACTGAATGATAAAGAACTTGTTCTACGAATCAAAATAGAAAACAAGTTCTAACTTTAATTATATGAGGGTCTTATGACCACGAACTATGTCCACGGAGTTTAGGTATTATTACCTTAACCTCAACAGTCGTTAGACTGTACAGAATCTACTTAACGTACTCAGGGGGATCAGCCCTTTGTACCATGTATTGTGCACAAACATCTAAACGTTACACGTACAAAATCCCATATGTTAGGGTTTTTCGTCTCAATTTGAATTTAGAATTTCCGCACTAAAGAAAGTTTAGTTTGGAACTAGCTTATCAGTGTTTCTAGAATTTTAGAACACTTATTCAATTTCCATAAATAAAGATTTAATACAAGAATGTATAACTGAACAAGGCTATCAAAGTCAAAGATCGAATATCGACAATATATAACTGAATAAACATGATATATATGCAAAGTATTGTATTCAAGGAATTAAAACAATCTCCTTTGAATCAATGTGTTAAAACAATATATGTTTTGAATACTAATAACAAGAAATGAGAATGTGAAACTCATTCGATGTAACGAATTAGGTTACATCAGCTTATTCAATCATTTATCAGAATAGAATCAATAGTCTTGCTCAATGACAAATATAAGATTTAGAAACTTGCACATTTATGAAAGTAGCGTTAGAGAACTTGCATAACCATAACAAACTAACTCAATGAAAGTATGGAGTTAGAAGACTTGCCTTAATTGTAAGCTATATAAATGAAATAATCTCCAATTACCCTACACATATCATCGAAATCGCAACAACAATTAATTATATGAACATTAGCTTTAGGGTTTAAACCATCATTTATGTCATAACCCTAACCTAGCACCTAACCATTTAGGTTAACAAACTTAACGTTTTTGAAATTACACATTGATCAACATAACTCAGTCGTTCAACTCTATCTTTCGAAAACATCTCAATTGATTTCATTTTATAACTTATTTAAAAAATTATTTCAAATCTTTGTACTTTGCATTTCAACACATTAACATCTGTTATTATAGTTTATAACATGTTTTAACATCATTAACATACTCACTAAACTAACAAAAGTCCGACAAGCCTGACCTGTAAACAAGAAAACCTCACTGTCTCAGTTCAGGGTGTGGCGCAGCTGTGCCACACTTAGGCTTGGAATCGGCGCAACTGCGCCATTTTTTGCCTTGGCACCAGCGTAGCTGCGCTAGTGTACAGACAAACGCAGACTCGGTAGTGAACAGTAGCCATTTTTAGCCCCCCAAAAAAAAATTCACCCATCAAACGGTGATAACAACATGAAAAATAAATATACAACTATCCTAAACATGATTGCTAACATATTCAACCACTTTGCACAATTTAACAACAATTAAAACTATTTTAATTTCTCAATTTTCATGTTTTTCACATAAAACTCCATTTTTGATAGTCTGTCCAGAAATCGTCATTGTGAACTCATTTCTTGACCAAATCATTCCATTCAATTTACGTTATTATCGTATCTCAATGAACTACCATATGCAAGCATCAATTTAAAGTTTTGTACACATATTGGACAAGAAATTTGGTACATTCTATTGCTATATTATAAGAACATAAAACACTGTGATTTTCCTTTTCTTCCCCAACCCAACTTCTCACGGATTTGATCACTGATACAACACGCATACAAGATAATTAACATATTCTACATCATAATACACACCACTTACATGACGCTTGAATAACAAATCCACAAAAACCAGTTTACAGAGAATAGAAAATCATAAGTTTGAGAATTAGAATTAGTTATACATTAATCTTCTTGATTATAGACTAGCAAGATGGTGAGTCTCTTCCTTCTCTTGGCAAACTCATATATAGAGATTATTCTCTCAATTCCTCACTCTCAACACTCTATAATTCTCTCTTCCTCAGTTATCTAACAAGCCTTAGAAAATAATACGCGTAGAAAAATATAACCACTCCCACGTTCCCTTACGTTAGAAAAATAAAAAGACTCATTAGTTGAATAAGCCAAAGGCCACAAGGCCTTGTTTGGCTACCACAATATTTCCAAACTAGTTTATTATTATATTATTTATATTGCATAGTTACTTTGTGTCACACTCTAATTAATTTAAATAACTTAGTTTAGTTAATTTAAATAACTTATATAATAATAATAATAATAATAATAATCTCATTATCATTAAAATTAATAAATAATTATATATCTAATTTAATTAGAAACATCACTTTATTTAATTTATTTATTTCCATTAAATTAAACAATCCATTTAATTTAATTAATTTCTTAAATATTAAGCATTTGATTTAATTTAATTATCTTCTTAAATTAAATCCAACAAATAAAATTATCATTACTCGATTCAATTAACATTAATCAATTTAGCTACTAAATTAATTCATGAAAATTCATCCAATATTTATTTTTCTCAATAAATAAATTATTTTAAATATTTATTTAATTTCATAAATATTTAAATTAAATTATAAATTTCTCGATCGTTACATCCTTCCCTCCTTAAAAGGATTCTGTCATAGAATCACAACTCGAAAAATTCATTCATTACATTTTTCCATCCTTAACAAGATTCTGTCCCCTGAATCGCTATACAAAATCAAGCAAACAACTAAGGATAATTCTTCATCATAACATTTTCAAGTTCCCACGTAGTTTCCTCAACATTGTGGTTCCTCCAGATTACCTTAACAGAAGGTATCACCTTATTCCTTAGTACTTGCTCTTTTCTGTCAATAATTTAAACATGGACTTCTTCATATGTTAAGTCTTTGTCAAACTGTAAGGGCTCATATTCTATAACATGCCTATAATCAGGCTTATATGGTCTCAATACTGAGATGTGAAAAACATTATGGATATGCATTATGAAAAACATTATGGATATGCATTTTTGGGGTGTGTGTGACGCCCTAAAAATAGGTCCACACAACCCATTCTGAGTCGCCAAATACATGGTACAGAAAACAACTACAACTTCATTATTACAATTATCGTGCAAAATATGACAACACATATGTTGTGAGTTTAAATACAAATATTATTTTCTAGACAATATCCAAACTCAAATAAGTCCTCATTACAATTATTGATACACTATTTTACAAAATAATGAGGACTGCTAAAACAACTGACTTGAAACATCACTCCACACCCCGACTACTTCCTGCTCTATTCTCGTCTCCTGAGAAGAAAAAATGGAACAAAAAGGAAAAGGGTGCGTTTAATTAGCCCAGTAAAGAATATTATGACTAAGATAATGTAGAACAAATTATTGTTAGCCTTCAATATATCAGATAAAATATAATGGACAACAAGTTTTAGATCAATATTCGCAGCGAAAATAACAATTCATTAGAAGAGTTAAGTAGAGAATGAAGTATACTATCTTCTATGATTTAAAAGTCCATCGTTAATATTTTATCCCTGTAATATCAATCAATATACATCCTGAATCAAATATTCATCTTTACACTACGGGCCAAAGATATTCATCAAGTAATCATTCATCTTTGCACTACATGCCAAAGATATTTAGTTATATCACCATTTAGAACCGAGGATGATGAAAAATATTTAAAAAAAAACGAATTCAGTGAGATAAAAGGACAAAAGTTAGAGATTCGTACTTCAGTTTATCCAAGTTCAAAAATACTCCATAATAATCAATTATAGAGCAAAATTCAAGAATAAAAATCAAGACATAGATACAATCAAAGATAGTAACTAAAATAGACAACTTGGACACAGAAAAGAAAATTTAATTTTCTGTGAATAGTGCCGTATACGTGAATAGTGTTGTATATGTGAATAGTAACCCCGACATAAAAGGTTACAATTTCAAAAGAAAAATCATAATTCGTGAATAGTACCGTATTCGTGAATAGTGTTGTATACGTAAATAGTGTAGTATACGTGAATAGTAACTGTGACGCCCACAAAATAGGTATACATCACCCATCTTGAGTCGCCAAATACATGGTATAAAATTCAAATACAACTTAATTATACAACAGTCGTATAAAATATGACAAAACATAATCTAAGAGTTTTAATAAGAATATTGTCATCTAGACAATATCCACACTCAATGGAGTCCTCATTACATTTATTATCACACTATTAAACAGAATAGTGAGGTCTACTAATGCTATCATCTGGACCGTCACTCCGTTCCCGACTAGTCCCGTCTACGTTCTCATTTCTTGAAGAGAACAATGATAGAAAGGGTGAGCTCAACAAGACCAGTAAGAAATATTTAGACTAAGATAATGCAAAATAAATTATCATTAGCCTTCAACAGTGTTAAACTGATAAAATATAATAAACATCAAATTTAACTGCAGCGGAACAAGCAATCCATTAGAAGAGTCAAGTACAGGATAAAATCTACTATCTTCTATGATTTAAAAGGTTTTTCATTACTTTTATCGCTGAGACTCAACTTAATAAATAATCCACATCATCCTTGCACTACGGCCAAGGATATTCATTAGTATCACGACCACAAATTATCCATGCACTACGGCCACGGATATTCGTGTATTCATCAATGGTCATGATCATGCCAACAACTGTCCATCAATGCACTACGGCCAATGAGGATTTTTACCACATCATTTGTAACATTACGATCATGATTATACCGAATAATCCCTGGTCATAATCATACCAAGTCCATCTATGCACTACAGGCCACATATGACTTTCAACATATTATAAACATGAGGATGATGACAATTCAATAAAACAAGTTCAAGAATAAATTTTAAAGATTTAAAAGTTAATTTATCCTGAACTCAATAACGTCTAAATTGTCAACATGATACTGCTTTGTGGAGTAAAATTCTAGAATGTTCAGAAGATTATTTTCATGAAGAGATACTGGATGAAGCGCAAATATCAATGATATTCCACTAATTTAATGGAGTATAGAAGACAAAACTATAACCAACTAAGTATAATAGAATATATGAAACCACAAATGGATTTTTGCCGCCATGCGGTAATCCACGTAGACAGATTATTCCAACAGAATAATAAAGAATGGAATAACAAAAGAATTCACCAGGCGTGCGTAATCCGCACAGATAGGTTATTCCAACAGAATAATAAAGAATGGAACCAGGTCATGCGTAACCCGTACAGACAGGATATTCCAACAAAATAATGAAGAATGGAATCAGGTCATGCGTAATCCGCACAGACAGGATGTTTCAACAGAATAATAAAGAATGGAACCAGGTCATGTGTAATCTGCACAGACAGGATGTTCCAACAGGATAATAAAGAATGGAATAACAACAGAATTCACCAAGCATGCGATATACCGCACAGACAGGTTATTCCAACAGAATAATAAAGAATGGAATAACATAAGAATTTCACTATGTATGCGGTACTTCGCATAGACAGGTTATTCCAACATAATAATAAAGAATGGAATAAAAACCCTTACGAGTATTGAAAGAAAATAACTCTATTCATGAATACGAAAAAATAATACCCTTTACCTTAAAAAGGAGAGTATTCCTATGGGTAGGGCGTGGATATAATTGAAGAAAACTTGCACTATTTTCTACGCTCAAAGCTTTCTTAAACTATAAAGAAATACGCTCAAGATTATAGAAGAAGAATTCTCTGAATTTCTGGTGAGATTTTCAATTCTAATTAAGCATCCTATTTATAGGAGAATGGAAAAGATACTATACTGCACTATGCAATAAAATATAATATATTCAATTTATAATCAAATAAAAAAAACTTTATAAAAAATATTCTATTTTATATAAAAACTTTTTACTATTCAAATACTATGCAGGCAGTATGCAAACACTATGCATAATAAAATATAATATATTCTATTTATAATCAAATAAAACAAAACTTTATAAAAAGTATTTTGTTTTACATAAAAAGTTTTACTATGCAAACACTATGAAGGCACTATGCAAATACTATGCATAATAAAATATAATATATTCTATTTATAATCAAATAAAACAAAACTTTATAAAAAGTATTCTGTTTTATATAAAAAGTTTTTACTATGCAAACACTGTGCATAATAAAATATAATATATTCTATTTATAATCAAATAAAACAAAACTTTATAAAAAGTATTCTGTTTTATATAAAAAAAATTCTATTTTATTATATTTATAATAATAATAAAACAACATTTATCACCATTATTATAATTCACAATATTAATCGAACAGGTCGTTCCCAGGAAAGAGGTGACATTCTAATAAGGATTTCTCCCTATTGGCACGCAATTAGGTGACCAGACCTCTCATTGACAGAACTTCTAGACATCGTTAATATTACAAATAATAATATTAATAACTTTGTCATCCCAATTATTGATTTAATAATATAAAATATTGACAATAATTGAATCAAATAACGTGAGATACTATACCGCAATTACTGTAGCAATAATTGAACAAAATTGAGTGTCTTCTCACGTAAGCATCAATAATCAATACCGTGTGCTACTATGCAACCGTGCGTATTACTGTACTTTTAACACTGGGTGTTTCAACAGTTTTAACGGTAAAACTTCCGCCGTTATTTTTATAAAAATATTTTTGTCATTTTCTCAATCCGACAATAATTCTGTTGTGGGGTCCACCAATGATTGTACCGTCATACGGATATTTCCCGACAAAAAGAATATTCCCCGACCAATTGAATATTATACAACAACTTGCATACTTTTCAAAATTTATAAATATTACCTGCAACTATAACATTATCTCAAATCCACACCATAATTTTGAAAAAAATATTTCGAGAAAATTAAATCTTTATTCATAAAATTTGGGGTCTTAAATGTGACGCCCCCAAAATAGGTATACATCACCTATTCTGAGTCGCCAAATACATGTTACAAAATACAAATACAACCTTAAATATTCAACATTAGCTGTGAGTTTTAATACAAATATTATCTTTTAGATAGTATTCAAACTCAAAATAAGTCTTCAATACATTTATTATCACACTATTTCATAGAATAGTGAGGACTACTAATGCTATCATCTAAACCGTCACTCCGTTCCCCGACTAGTCCTCGGTACGTTCTAATTTCCTGAAGAGAACAATGAAAGCAAAAGGGTGAGCTCAACTAGCCCAGTAAAAATATTATGACTAAGATAATGCATAATAATTTATCATTAGTCTTCAACAATGTTAAACTGATAAAATATAACAAACATCAAGTTTAACTGCAGCGGAACAAGCAATCCATTAGAAGAGTCAAGTAGAGAATAAAATCTACTATCTTCTATGATTTAAAAGGTTTTTCATTACTTTTATCGCTGAGACTCAGTTTAATAAATAATCCACATCGTCCCTGCACTACGGCCAATGATATTCATTAGTATCACGACCAAAAATTATCCATGCACTACGGGCCAATGAAATTCGTGTATTCATCGATGGTCATGATCATGCCAATAATTGTCCATCAATGCACTATGGCCAATGAAGTTTTTTACCACATCATTTGTAACCATATGGGTCCATCTATGCACTACAGGCCACAGATGACTTTCAACATATTATAAACATGAGGATGATGACAATTCAATAAAAAAAGTTCAAGAATAAATTTTAAAGATTTGTAAGTTAATTTATCCTGAACTCAATAACGTCCAAATTGTCAACATGATACTGCTTTGTGGAGTAAAATTCAAGAATGCTCAGAAAAATATTTCCATGAAAAGATACTGGATGAAGCGCAAATATCAAGGATATTCCACTAATTTCATGGAGTATAGAAGCCAAAACTTTAACCGACTGAGTATAATAGAATATATGAAATCGCAAATAGATTTTTGCCGCCATGGGGTAATCTATGTAGACAGATAATTCCAACAGAATAATAAAGAATGGAATAATAGAAGAATTCACCAGGCGTGCGTAATCCGCACAGACAGGTTATTCCAACAGAATAATAAAGAATGGAACCAGGTCATGCGTAACCCGCACAGAAATGATATTCCAATAGAATAATATAGAATGGAACCAGGTCATGCATAATCCGCACAGACAGGATGTTCCAAGAGAATAATAAAGAATGGAATAACTGAAGAATTCACCAGGCGTGCGTAATCCGCACAGACAGGTTATTCCAACAGAATAATAAAGAATGGAACCAGGTCATGCGTAACCCGCACATACATGATATTCCAACAAAATAATAAAGAATAGAACCAGGTCATGCATAATCCGCACAGACATGATGTTCCAATAGAATAATAAAGAATGGAACCAAGTCATGCGTAATCCGCACAAATAGGATGTTCCAACAGAATAATAAAGAATGGAATAACAACAGAATTCACCAGGCATACGATAGACCGCACAGACAGGTTATTCCAACAGAATAATAAAGAATGGAATAACAGAAGAATTTCACCATGTATGCGGTACTTCGCATAGACAGGTTATTCCAACATAATAATAAAGAAAGGAATAACTACCCTTACGAGTATTGAAAGAAAATAACTCTCTTCATGAATACGAAAGAATAATACCCTTTACGAGTACAACAAATATTATCCCTTACCGTAAAAGAAGAGTATTCCGACTGGTAGGGCGAAGATATTCTTGAAGAAAACTTATGCTATTTTTCTACGCTCAAAGCTTCTGAAAACTAAAAAGAAATACGCTCAAGATTATAGAAGAAGAATTCTCTGAATTTCTGGTGTGATTTTAATTCTTACTAAGCATCCTATTTATAGGAGAATTGAAAGGATACTATGCAATAAAATATAATATATTCTAAATATATATATATATATATATTTATATATTTTATTAAAAATCTAATAAAAAAAATAACTTTATAAAAGTATTCTGTTTTATATAAAAAGATTTTACTATTCAAAACACTATGCAGGCACTATGCAACACTATGCATAATAAAATATAATATATTCTATTTATAGTCTAATAAAATAAATAACTTTATAAAAGTATTCTGTTTTATATAAAAAGATTTTAATATACAAAACACCATGCATAATATAATATAATATATTCTATTTATAGTCTAATAAAACAGATAACTTTATAAAAGTATTCTGTTTTATATAAAAAGATTTTTTGTTTTATTACATTAATAATACTAATAAAACAAAATTTATCATCATTATTATAATTCACAATATTAATCAACCAGGTCGTTCCCAGGAAAGAGGAGGCTTTCCAATAAGAATTTCTCCCTATTGGCGCGTAATTAGGTGACCAAACGTCTCCTTGACAGAACTTCTAGACATCGTTAATATTGCAAATAATAATATTAATAACTTTGTCATCTCAATTATTGATTTAATATTATATAAAATATTGACAATAATTGAATTAAATAATATGAGATACTATGCAGCAATTACTGTAGCAATAATTGAATAAAACTGAGTGATTCTCACGTAAGCATCAATAATCAATACCGTGTGCTACTATGCAACCACGCGTATTACTGTACTGTTAACACCGGGTGTTTCAACAGTTAACGGTAAAACTTCCGCCGTTATTTTCATAAAGTATTTTGTCATTTTCTCAATCCAACAATAATTCTATTATGGGGTCCACCAAAGATTATGTCGTTGTACGAATATTCCCTGTTAAAATGAATATTTCCCGACCAATCGAATATTATATAATAACTTACGTACTTTGCAAAATTTATAAATTTTACCCACAACTATAACATTATATCAAATTCATTCCATAATATTCAGAAATGATATTTATAGAAAAATCATCTTTATTCATAAAAGTTGGGGTCTTACAACCTTCCCTTCTTGTGAAATTTCTCCCTTGAAATTAAGGTACGTACCTGATATGTCGAAGAGGTAAGGATACCTTGATTTCATCTCAGATTCTAACTCCCAGGTCATTTCCTCAACATCGTGGTTCCTTCACAAAACTTTGACTTGAGGTATAACCTTGGAGCGTAGAATATGTTTCTTCTTATCTAAGATTTTAACAGGAACCTCTTCATACATTAAATCTTCCGCTATTTCGTCCGGTTCTAACTCAATAATGTGGTGCGGGTCTTTCACATATTTACATAACATAGATATGTGAAAAATGTTATGAACACGAGACATACTTGGTAGTAAAGCGAGTCTATAGGCCACAGTTCCTACTCGATCGAGGATTAAAAATGGGCCAATGAATCGAGGATTGAGCTTTCTTCTCTTTCCAAATCTCGTAACTCCTTTCCATGAAGCAACACGTAACAACACATGGTCTCAAATATCGAATTCCACGTCTTTTCGATGAAGATTAGCATAACTCTTTTGTCGATCTTGTGAGGTTTTTATACGTTAACAGATCATTTGAGTCTTTTCCGTTGTCATACGTACCAACTCCAAACCCAACAACGTTGCTTCACCCACCTCATCCCAACATACTGGAGAAAAACACTTTCTTCCATAAAACGCTTCGAATGGAGCCATGCCAATACTTGCTTGATAGCTGTTGTTGTAGGAAAACTCCACCAATGGTAAGAAATTGTCCTAAATTCCCTTGAAGTCAAGGACATAAAGTCTTAATAAATCTTCAAGAGTTTTAATAGTCCTCTCTAATTGTCTGTCCGTCGGAGGATGATATGCCAAACTAAATCGTAAATTTGTGCCCATAGCTTTTTTTAAACTAACCCAAAATCGTGAAGTGAATCTTGGGTCTCGATCAGAAACTATGGATACTGGCATACCATGCAATCTTACAACCTCGTTTATGTACATACGAGCAAGACGTTCAAGTGTATAAGTTTCTCGTATATGTAAGAAGTGAGCAGACTTGGTCAATCTATCAACAATGACCCAAATTGTATCTATGCCTTGAGAAACCTTGGGAAGTCCAGTAACGAAATCCATGGTAATGTGCTCCCACATCCATTCTGAAATTTCAAGTGGTTGCAATGGACTTTTTGGTACTTGATGCTCCGCCTTGACTCGCTGACACGTTAGACACCTTGAGATAAACAGCGTTATCTCTCTCTTCATATTGCCCCACCAAAATGTATGTCAAAGATCATGATACATTTTGGTACTTTTAGGATGGATTAAAAACGGTGTGTTGTGCGCCTCCATCATGATTTTATACTTTAAATCAGGGTCGTTAGGAAAATAAAGTCTGGAGTTGACTCGAAGTATTCCTTCTTCATCGATTCTTGCTTCCAAAATAGCAACTTCTTGCACTTTCTTCCTCATATGCATCAGCTCTAGGTCTGTAGTTTGAGAAGCTTTAACTTTATCGATTAAAGTCGGTTCTACTCGTATATTCGCCATCATCACATGAGTCCCCGGAGTCTTTAACTCTATCTCCATCCTTTGCAATTCACACAAAATGGGCCTTTGCGTTGATAATATCGTACTCGTACCCGCATATGATCTTCTACTCAATGCGTCAGCTACCACGTTCGCTTTTCCAGGATGGTATTGGATGGTATGATCATAATCTTTCAACAGTTCAAGCAAACGTCGCTGTCGCATGTTGAGTTCCTTTTGAGTGAAGAAATATTTGAGGCTTTTATGATCCCGTAAAGATCTCCGCTTTCTCCCCATACAAGTAATGTCTCCAAATTTTAAGTATGAAGACAACAACTGCCAACTCTAGATCATGAGTAGGATAATTCCTTTCATATTCTTTGAGTTGCTGAGAGGCATAGGCTATGACTTTCCCATGTTGCATGAGAACACATCTTAACCCTTTGCTCGATGCATCACTGTAGATGACAAATCCCTCCGAGCCAGATGGTATTGTTAGAACAAATGCTAAAATGAGTCTCCTCTTGAGTTCTTGAAAACTCTTCTCATATTCCACGCTCCAACAGAATTTTATATCTTTCCAAGTTAGCTGAGTTAATGGAGTAGCGATTTGAGAAAACCCTTCCACGAATCTCCGATAATAACCAACTAATCCAAAAAGCTACGTACTTTGGTCATTGATTTAGGTTGCTCCCAGCTTTGAATAAATCTTTGCTATGTCAATAGATATTCCATGACTTGATACTATGTGCCCAAGGAATGCTACTTCCTCAAGCCAAAACTCGCATTTCTTCAACTTGGCATAAAGCTTCTTTTCACGAAGCTTTTGGAGTATCAACCTCAAGTATTGCTCATGATCTTCACAACTTTTGGAATATATTAGGATGTCATCAATAAAGACGACCACAAAGTAATCCAAATATTCCTTGAATACTTGGTTCATCATATACATGAAGGCAGCAGGAGAATAAGTCAATCCAAAAGATATGACTAGGAATTCATAATGCCCGTAACTAGTTTTGAAAGCCGTCTTTGGAATGTCATCAGTTCTAATCTTCAATTGGTGATATCCGAAACGAAGATCAATCTTTGAAAAGAATTTGGCGCCTTGCAAATGGTTGAACATGTCATCAATACGTGGCAATGGGTACCTATTTTTGATTGTGACATGATTCAACTCCCGATAATTAATACAAAGTCGCATACTTCCATCTTTCTTCTTCATGAATTGAACATGAGCACCCCAAGGAGTCGTACTAGAACGAATGAAATTGATGTCAAACAATTCCTGTAGTTGGATCTTTAACTCCTGAAGTTCAATAGGAGCCATTCGATATGGGGCTTTGGAAATGGGTTTTTTACCGGGTTCTAGGTCGATACAAAATTCAATTTCACGCTCTGGGGGTAGGCCAGGAAGTTCTTCAGGGAATACGTCAGGAAATTTATTAACAATAGAAATATCATTCAAATATGACGTATTTTTGTTTAAATCCGTGACATGAGCTAAGAAAGCTTGACATCCGTTTTTCAAAAAATGAATAGTTTTATGGCTTGAGATGATAGTGATTGATTTTAATGCTTTGATTGCTTGAATTCACATAATAGGTTGGTTAGGAATATGAAAGCTAACAACCTTACGAAAATAATCAATTTTTGCATGATGAGTAGTTAACTAATCAATCCCTAGAAGCACATCAAATGCAAGTATTTTCAATGAAATAAGATCGATAGGTAATGTGAGGGTACCGATTTGAACCAAACAAGACTTATAAACTGTAGATGTAATGAATGTTTCTCTCAACCGAGTTTCCACAGATAAGTCAATGTCTAATTTCTCCAGAGTCAAATTTAATCATTGAGCGCAAGTAGGAGAAAAAAAATAATGGGTAGAACCGGTATCAAATAAGGTATAGACTTCACTAGAGTTTATGATAAGCTTATCCGTGATGACCTCGTTTGGGTTCCTTGCTTTTTGTGAGGTCACAAAAAAAGCTCTCCCTTGAACTACTGTTTTTGACTTATCTGGGATGGTATTTTGTGTCACCGTTCCAAATGGACTTGTCTTCGGTGCACGGCAAAATCGAGCTAGGTGACATTCTCTTCCACAATTATAACAAGCTTTGGATGGCATCGCGTAGTTTGGACTGATATGTCTCTCCCCCTCGCATTTGAAGCATATGATAGATGGTCGTTCTCCTTCCTTAACCACGGGTGCTGATGCTGACGTCTTTCCATCATTGTTGAATCTCCTCTTCTTGAAATTTCCATTCTTATTGTCTTGGCCATGATTACCACAGAAATGGTTACCATTTCTGGCATGTTGATTCCCTCCACGTTTGTTGTCACCGCTTCGATGACTGCTACCACTGGTATTATCATTTTGCCGGTTGCTTTCTCTTGGTTGAGTTGACTCGTTATCGTGCTCCAATAACTGAGCCCTATTTACAACATCTGAATACAAAGATAATTTATGAGAAATTAGATATTGACGTATCTCGGGTTTCAAACCTCTTAGAAACATCCGCGTCATTCTTTCCTCATTACTAACCAAGTGAGACGCAAACTGGGACAACTCTGTAAACTTAGGTTCGTACTGCGACACGGTCATATTGTTCTGCTCCAACTTAATGAACTCTACCTCTTTCATGTGATGAATACTTTCGGGAAAGTACTTGTCGTTGAATAGTTCTTGGAACTTCTCCCAATACATCTTCAGTGCGGCAGGTTGAGTACGCTTTACCGATTCCCACCAGTAATCTGTCTCTCCTCGCAACATAAATGTGGCAAAGGGAACCTTTTGCTCCTCGGAGCATCCCAAGACATCAAATATCATGGTGATCTGCTTTATCCACGTCTCCGTCTTAAGTGGTTTTGGCTCTCCAATAAACTCCGATGGTCCCAGCTCCTTGAACTGTTTAGCGGTGACCATCAGAGAGTTTCCAGTGTTTCCACCTACATTTTGGACAGGATCCACTCTCGCCTGATGTTGCATGAATTGCATAAAGCCTTTGAACATTTCATCATTCATCATTTGGTCAGTGTTATTATTTGCATGAGGATTATCGCCTTCCTGATGCACATTATCCTGATTATTGATATGTGGAGACTCAACGGTCTCCTGTGTTCCATTGCTATTCTCAACATTCTCGGATGTCATTTTCAGATACTGCCACAAAACAAGAGTTAGTTATCTTATCACATATTATCCCTATACTCTAACCGACCAATTAAATACCAAATAAACTTAGGTAGGTCATACTAGCGAAGGAATTCCCCATCTCTACCCTCCTAGTTCTTGTCTCACATCTCAGCCAGAGATCATATCCCTAAGCTTTGATACCAACTGTGACGCCCCCAAAATAGGTATACATCACCTATTCTGAGTCGCTAAATACATGGTATAGAATACAAATACAACCTTAAATATACAACATGAGCTGTGAGTTTTAATACAAATATTATCTTCAATAGTGTTAAACTGATAAAATATAACAAACATCAAGTTTAACTGCAGCGGAACAAGTAATCCATTAGAAGAGTCAAGTAGAGAATAAAATCTACTATCTTCTACGATTTAAAAGGTTTTTCATTACTTTTATCGCCGAGACTCAACTTAATAAATAATCCACATCATCCCTACACTACGACCAGGATATTCATTAGTATCACGACCACAAAATATCCATGCACTACGGGCCAAGGATATTCGTGTATTCATCAATGGTCATGATCATGCCAACAACTGTCCATCAATGCACTACGGCCAAGGAGATTTTTTACCACATCATTTGTAACATTACGATTATGATTATACTGAATAATCCCTGGGCATAATCATACCAAGTCCATCTATGCACTACATGATACAGATGACTTTCAACATATTATAAACATGAGGATGATGACAATTCAATAAAACAAGTTCAAGAATAAATTTTAAAGATTTTTAAGTTAATTTATCTTGAACTCAATAACGTCCAAATTGTCAACATGATACTGCTTTGTGGACTAAAATTCAAGAATGCTTAGAAGAATATTTCCATGAAAAGATACTTGATGAAGCACAAATATCAAGGATATTCCACTAATTTCATGGAGTATAGATGCCAAAATTTTAACCAACTGAGTACAATAGAATATATGAAATCGCAAAGGGATTTTTGCCGCCATGCGGTAATCTACGTAGATAGATTAATCCAACAGAATAATATATAATGGAATAGCAGGAGAATTCACCAGGCGTGCGTAATCCGTACAGACAGGTTATTCCAACAAAATAATAAAAAATGGAATAACAGAAGAATTTCACCATGTATGCAGTACTTCGCATAAACAGGTTATTCCAACATAATAATAAATAAAGGAATAAGAACCCTTACGAGTATTGAAAGAAAATAACTCTATTCATAAATACGAAAGAATAATACCCCTTACGAGTACAACAAATAATATCACTTACCATAAAAGAAGAGTATTCCGACTGGTAGGGTGAGGATATTCTTGAAGAAAACTTATACTATTTTTCTACGCTCAAATCTTCTGAAAACTCTAAAGAAATACGCTCAAGATTATAGAAGAAGAATTCTCTGAATTTCTGGTGTGATTTCAATTCTAACTAAGCATCCTATTTATAGAAGAATTGAAAGGATACTATGTAATAAAATATAATATATTCTATATATATATATATTTATATATTTTATTTAAAATCTAATAAAATAAATAACTTTATAAAAGTATTCTATTTTATATAAAAAGATTTTACTATGCAAAACACTATGCAGGTACTATGCAACACTATGCATAATAAAATATAATATATTCTATTTATAGTCTAATAAAACAAATAACTTTATAAAAGTATTCTGTTTTATATAAAAAGATTTTACTATGTAAAATACTATGCATAATAGAATATAATATATTCTATTTATATTCTAATAAAATAGATAACTTTATAAAAGTATTCTGTTTTATATAAAAAACTTTTCTGTTTTATTACATTAATAATACTAATAAAACAAAATTTATCATCATTATTATAATTCACAATATTAATCGACCAGGTCGTTCCCAAGAAAGAGGGGACTTTCTAATAAGGATTTCTCCCTATTGGCGCGCAATTAGGAGACCAAACCTCTCCTTGACAGAACTTCTAGACATCGTTAATATTGCAAATAATAATATTAATAACTTTTTCATCTCAATTATTGATTTAATAATATATAAAATATTGACAATAATTGAATCAAATAATGTGAGATACTATGTAGCAATTACTGCAGCAATAGTTGAACAAAACTGAGTAATTTTTCACGTAAGCATCAATAATCAATACTGTGTGCTACTATGCAACCACGCGTATTACTGTACTTTTAACACCGGGTGTTTCAACAGTTAACGGTAAAACTTCTGCCGTTATTTTCATAAAGTATTTTTGTAGTTTTCTCAATCCGACAATAATTCCGTTGTGGGGTTCACCAATGATTGTGTCGTTGTACGAATATTCCTTGTTAAAACGAATATTCCCCGACCAATTGAATATTATATAACAACTTGCGTACTTTGAAAATTTTATAAATATTACCCACAACTATAACATTATATCAAATTTATTCCATAATATTCAAAAATGATATTTATAGAAAAATCATCTTTATTCATAAAAGTTGGGGTCTTACACACAATCTCCTCTCATTATGAAATTTCGCCCCCGAAATTTACGTACGTACCTTGTATGCCGAAGAGATGAGGATACCTTGACTTCATTTCAGATTCTAACTCTTGAGGTATAACCTTTGAGTGTTGAATACGATCCCTTTTATCCAAGATTTTAACACGTATCTACTCATAAGTTAAATCTTCTGATATCTCGTCTAGTTCTAATTTTATAACGTGGTTCGGGTCGTCCCCATATTTATGTAACATCGATACGTTAAAAATGTTATGAACACGCGACATACTTGGCGGTAAAACGAGTCTATAGGACACAGTTCCTACTCGATCGAGGATTTCAAATGGGCTAATTAAATCGAGGGTTAAGATAACGCCTTCTTGAACCTTCTTCTTCACATTCATCAGATTCACGTGTGTAGCTTGAGCAATTTTAACATTATCAACTAAAGTTGGTTCTAATAATATATTTGTTATCTTCACGTAGGTTCATATATTTGCACTTGTAAACGCATACCATCTTCTACTCAACGCGTCAGCTACCACGTTCGCTTTTTCACGATGGTATTGAATTGTATTATCGTAATCTTTTAACAGCTCGAGCCAACTTTCTTTGGCGCATAATACATTTGTTTTAGTTGAAGAAATATTTAAGGGTTTTAGAAATGGGCTTTTGTACTGGGGTCAATACAAAATTCAATTTTACGTTCTAGGGGTAGGCTAAGTCTTCAAGAATACACCAGAAAATTTATTAACAATAGAAATATCATAAAAAATTGTGACACTCATCCAAGACTTGGATAGCACGTCACATTGATACCTATCAACTTGCCACTGTTATTCATGACGTCTCCTACGAAAAGTCTGGCTTCGGTGCATTCTACATAAGGAAGTCACCAGATAAAGGCTCGGGGCTCTTTACTTATGGCTTGATATAACAGTGATAGACTTTAGTGGTTTGGTTGCTTGAATTCGTATAACAGGTTGGTTAGGAATATAAAAGCTAATCACCTTACGAAAATAATCAATTTTAGCACGATGAGTAGTTAACCAGTCGATTTCTAAAATCACGTCAAAGGCAAGTATTTTCAAAGAGATAAGATCGAAAGGTAACGTGAAAGTGTCGATTTGAATCAACAAGATTTATAAACAGTGGATGTAACGAAGGTTTCTCCAAACGGAGTTTCAACAGATAAGTCAAAGTCTAATTTCTCTAGAGTCAAATTTAATCGTTGAGCGCAAGCAAGAGAGATAAAAGAATGGGTAGAACCGGTATCTAATAAGGTATTGACTTCGCAAGAGCTTATGATTAACTTACCCGTAATAACCTCGTTCGGGCTCCTTAATAAACGCTCTCACTTAAACTACCGGCTTTGACTTGTCCGAGACATCCTTTGGCATCACTATCCCAACTGGACTTGTGTGAGACCCCGAATTTTATAAAATAAAATTATTCAATTTTTCTATTTTTGTAAATAGTTAAATTGATAAAAATGTAAAGTTAAGGGTGATATGTGAAATTTTTTTAAAGTAGACAAGTTGTCATAAAATACCCGATTATAATTCACTCTAGTATTGTTCACTCGAGTATTTGGGACACTTTTTGTGTCAGAGTACTATTCACAAGTTATTATTTAAGAGTTACTATTCACGAGTTACTATTCATGAGTTACTATTTACGAGTTACTATTCATGGGATACTATTCACCCGTAAAATATATTTCTTTTCGGTCCAAATTATTTTTGGGTATAATATTATTCTATGAGGAGTTGTGCTATTTTTTCGACCGTTGGTTGAAATTATAATAGTAAATCAATATGGATCGTAAATTTAAAGTTTTAATAGTAACTTGTCCCTTCAGTTTTTCAAGAGTTATTTGCCCCTTCGGTGTTTCAAGAGTTATTTGCCCCTTCGGTGTTTCAAGAGTTAATTGCCCCTTCACAAATAGTAGTTGTCTCTTCAATATTACCAAGAGTCATTTTGACCCTTCGTTAAGGCCAAGATCCACTTTCAGTTCTTCTATAAATAGAAGCTCATTCCTTCATTATTTCTTACGAATTCACTGAAACTCTAGAGAGAGAAACTATAGAGAGAAAGAAGAAAAGTATTCTGCTACTTCACTTTTCCAATATCCAGTTTCTTCTAAGGTATGATATATTATTTGTTGTACTCGTAAGGGGTATTTTTTCTTTCGTATTCATGAAAAGAACTTCTGTTATTCCATTCTTATTATTCCGTTGGAATAAGCTGTTTATGCGAAGTACCGCTTACATGGTGAAATTCTTCTAATATTCTGTTATTTATTATTCTGTCAGAATATCATGTCTGTGCGTTTACGCCGGACCTGGTTCCATTATTTATTATTCTGTCGGAATATCATGTCTGTGTGTTTACGCTGGATCTGGTTCCATTATTTATTATTCTGTTGGGAATGACATGTCTGTGCAGTCTACCGCACGCATGGTGAATCCTTCTGTTATTCCATTCTTTATTATTCTGTTGGAATAACCTGTCTACGTGGATTACCACATGCATGGTGAATGATCCTTTGTATTCAATCCTTATTAAATCGTGGAAATGATTTGTATACGTGGATTACCGCATGGCGGGCGAAAATACATTTGTAGTTTCATATATTCTATTATACTTAGTTGGTTAAAGCTTTGGATTCTATAATCCATGAAATTAGTGGAATATCCTTGATATTTGCGCTTCATCCAGTATCTTTTCATGGAAATATTCTTCTGAGCATTCTTGAATTTTACTCCACAAAGCAGTATCATGTTGACAATTTGGACGTTATTGAGTTCAGGATAAATTAACTTATAAATCTTTAAAATTTATTCTTAAACTTGTTTTATTGAATTGTCATCATCCTCATGCTTATATTATGTTGAAAGTCATCTTTGGCTTACATGCATAGATGGACTTGGTATGATTATGACCAGGAATTATTCGGTATAATCATGACCGTAATATGACGAATGATGTGGTAAAAGTCCTCAGTGGCCTGTAGTGCATTGATGGGCAGTTGTTGGTATAATTATGACCAGGGATTATTCGGTATAGTCATGACCATTGATGAATACATGAATATCCTTGGCCGTGGAGCAGGGATAGTTTGATTTTATTTATTAAGCTGAGTCTTAGCGATAAAGTTGATGAAAAACTTTTTAAATCATAGAAGATAGTAGATTTTATACTGTACTTGACTCTTCTAATGGATTGCTTATTCCGCTGCAGTTGTTGATCTAAAACTTATTGTCTATTATATTCTATCAGTTGTTATATTGTTGAAGGCTAAGGATAATTTATTGTACATTATCTTAGTCATAATATTTCTTACTAGGCTAGTTGAGCTCACCCTTTCTTTCACTGTTCTCTTCAGGAAATGAGAACATAGCTCGGACTAGTCGGGGAACAGAGTGATGGTCCTAGATGGTGCATTAGTAGTCCTCACTATTCTGTGAAATAGTGTGATAATAAATGTAATGAGGACTCCATTGAGTGTGGATATTGTCTAGATGACAATATTTGTATTAAAACTCATAATGTGACATCCCCAAATCCGTGTAACCTCGATTACGAGACATGGTGCTCACGATAACATACATCATCATCTATTTAAGTAACTCTAATAATAATAATAATAATATTAACTATTACATACTTATTTAAAATAAAGTCCCAAGTCTTTACAACCTTTAATAAACTGAAACTTAAACTTAGCGTTTATCACTACATCACATCATATGCGGAAATATAATTATTACATAAATAGCTCTCATCATTTCATCTTAGACTTTCCTTTGTCCTTGCCCAAGCCCTCAGCGTTATCAGCCTTAACTGAAAAGTTTAAGCAAGAATGAGCACAAATTGCCCAGCAAGTATATAAAGTGGTTTGAGAACATACATCCGAAGTAGAAGCATTAGTATGAATATTTCTCAATAGTTGAAATAAATATCAAGAGATAAACCGGAATATCAAGATAAGAGTTCTGGAATTCTCAATAACATACTAAGGGGTGTTAGATACCCTGAACATTACTTTGTTTCATCAAAAACCATCAGACGATTTAACAATCAAAATAGATTATAAACAGTCTCTGCAAGTACTCTAGGTGATCAGCCTATCGTACCCTACATTGTGCACAAGTATAAAGTTTAAACGCATAAGCGTAAATGGGACTATATGCCCGACATCAGTTACCCCGTTATCCGGGTTGTTCATCTTAGTATTCATGCGGGACCTCACCAAAGCAATTTGGATTGGTAAACATTCAATAGCTTCAAAGGATTTGAATTGTTCAAACAATATACTATTTTTGCATCAATAACATCTAGCTGAAATGAAAGCTAGAAAGCATGTTTGAATATAGTTCATCAAGGGTATACAAACTTTAAAGTATAGCAGTCACAATAGGAACTGAATCATCAATAACATTTCGCATCACAATTGAAGTTATAGAACTTTATAATAAAGAAGCTTGCACGAATGATTAATTAATCACAAGCCCAAACTTACCCTCGCTGCAATCAACTGAATAAGAGTTGAATAAATTTATAATGAAAAATAGGGTAAGAAACTTGCCTTGATCGTTGTTTACCAATAACAGATTAACATCTTACAGCTATCTGCATTTCACGTGTCCTACACAATTGTATAATCATGCACATCAACTATTAGCAACGCATAGTAGTTGTAATATAAACTTTACTCTATAATTTTCAGAGTTTACTCTACGATTTTCACTGACTCTACGATTTTCAGAGACTCTACGATTTTCAGAGACTCTACGATTTTTACTCTACGATTTTCACTGACTCTACGATTTTCAGAGACTCTACGATTTTCACTGACTCTACGATTTTCAGAGACTCTACGATTTTTACTCTACGATTTTCACTGACTCTACGATTTTATTCCCGCTGATCTAAAGATGATATGACCACGATACTTGGACACCATAAACTTCATACATCAAGGTATTTTACAAAAATATAACATTCATAAAACTAGCATGCTAAGACCACAAACCAACTGCATAGAAAAGCGTGCCAGCACTAGTTTTATACTTAGAAAAAATCTGGAATTTTCTAGAATTCTGCAGATTTTATTACCAACATGCATGCTTATGATTTTCATAACTTGCTCAATTTAACTCCCTTTCTTATGAAATTTGGACAGGTTATACCTCATGCTACATACTATTTTATAAAATTATAACATACGCTAATCGAGTCATCTACACCATGATTCCGAGGCTCCGAAAACCCCCAAAAATCACAGATTACTAGATAAACCCAATTTGACAAAAATTCGGGATTTTGCTTCTAGCATGCAATTAAATTATTCCTAATGTCCTGATCATCTACTCTCACATGTTTTCACATTTCACAACATCAAACTTCAACAAACTTCCACCTTTTTGATTAATTTAGCACCTTAGAGACATTTTATCAAAGGTAGAGCATGCATTGCTTAATTCTTTGATTTTCTATGAATTTGATGCATGATTAACCCATATCTTTTGTTGTTAATGATCTATAATCATCAAACAACAGTAACATGGAAACACAAAGCCACAACAAATCATTTACCAATTTTATATGCATTTTCTTCTCATTTTTCTTATAAAAATAAAATGGGTTCATGAATTACCTTTTGAAGAATTTCTTCTTGGTTTAATATGATGCTCCTTCTCATTGCTTGTCAAATCCTCAGTAATCCTCCAAAATTAGTTCTAACTCTCTTAGGCTCTCAATTTCTCTCCATGTTTACTCACTTGGTGGAATTTTCTTAAAAGAAAAGTGTGTTTGTATATATGTATAGCTTTGTTAAAGTCTTTTGATTCTCATAACCCCCAACTCTAATGATTAGTTACTCACCATATTTAATAATACAATAATATAGATAATTAATAGGAAGAATATGGGAGTTAGAGAAAATGTATGTGGGAGTTAAAAAAAATAAAAAGAATTTTGATTTTAAGGAATAAAATAAATTACTTCCACCTTAGCTATTATGTAATATACGTATACTCCCTCCCTTGTCCCAAATTAATAGTCTCATGGTCCATCAGTTCAGCTGATTTCTATTATAAAAAAAATACATATATTATTTTAATCAATTAATCAATTAATAAGCTATTTGACTATTTTACCCTTCGGGACCAAACTTTGCGAACCATATATCGATTCCTACTAAAGTTGATATTCCAGACGTCATGGGACTATCCGTTTAGTCCAATTCATATCTAAAATTCGTAGTTGACTTTGACCAAAAAGTCAACTATGACACTTTTTCGTGATTACAGTCTATCCTGACTAATTTCGACATTTCGGACTCGAATACACAGTCCGAGTCTCTAAATTCTGCTCCTAACTCCAGCTCATGATTTAATATCATCCCACGAAATAAAATAGAATAATTCCCTACTTAATTTTATTTAAATAGTTAAATAAAACAAAACCAACCATTTAAATACATCTCATCACATATCTTGAAATAACACATTTATGTACCACACACATACATCTAATAAATGAAATCACCCAAAAGTTTCATATAAATTCATTTATTAACAATTCTTAAATTACATAAAAAATTAAAATAAAATAAAAATAAAACTCGGATATTACATTCACCCTCCCTTAAAATGATTCCGTCCCCGGAATCATTACACATCAATCAAAAAGATCAGGATAATTTTTCATCATTTTCTCCTCGAGTTCCCACGTAGCCTCATCGGCGTTGTGGTTCCTCCACAATACCTTAACAGAAGGTATTATCTTATTTCTTAACACTTGTTCTTTTCTATCAATTATCTGCAATGGGACCTCTTCGTAGGTTAAGTCCTTTTCAAACTGAATAGGTTCATACTCTATGACATGCTTGTAATCCTGTTTATAGGGTCGTAGGACAGAAACATGGAATACGTTGTGTATATGTTCTAACTCCGGAGGTAAAGCTATTTCATAAGCTACCTCACCCACTCGCCTCAACACTTCGAAGGGTCCTATGAATCTGGGACTAAGTTTTCCCTTCTTCCCAAATCTCATTTTCCCTTTCCAATGTGACACTTTCAAAAACACATAAGTGCCGATGTTGAAGTCTCGTTGTTGCCGGTATTGATCAGCATATTTCTTCTGTCGATCCTGAGCCGTCACTAGCCTCGCTCGAATAGTTTTGATCACATCCGCAGTCTACTGTACCAATTCTGGCCCTAACAATTGACGTTCTCCTACTTCATCCCAACACAATGGCGTTCTGCATTTCCTTCCATATAAAGCTTCATAAGGTGACATCCCGATGCTCGCATGGTAGCTATTGTTGTATGCAAATTCCACCAACGGTAGGTGGTCATCCCAACTCCCTTTGAAATCCATCACACATGCTCTCAGCATGTCCTCTAACGTTTGAATAGTTCTCTCGCTCTGCCCATCAGTTTGAGGATGATACGCGGTGCTCAACCTCAGATGCGTTCCCATGCGTTCTTGAAAACTTCTCCAGAAGTTCGCTGTGAACCGCGGATCGCGATCTGACACAATTGAAACTGGTACACCGTGCCTGGAAACGATCTCTTTGATGTAAAGTTTAGCCAACTGATCCAAGGTATATCTGATCTTGATTGGCAAAAAAATGCGCTGACTTGGTCAATCGGTCGACGATCACCCACACTGCATCGTAACCCTTCTGCGTAGTTAGAAGTCCTACCACAAAATCCATCGTGATATGCTCCCACTTCCATTCCGGAATTTCTAACGGTTGAAGTAACCCGCTCGGTTTTTGATGTTCTGCCTTGACCCGCTGGCACGTTAAACACTTGCTGACATACTCTGCGACTTCTCTTTTCGTATTGGGCCACCAATAATGTTGACGAATATCCTGATACATTTTTGTGCTTCCTGGATGGATTGAGTAACTTGAACTATGAGCTTCCTGCAAGATTTCTTCCTTTAACTCAGATAACGCTGGCACCCAAATTCTCTCCTCAAATTTTAACAGACCATCACCACCCATGTTGAATTTAAGCTCCTCTCCGTCGGAAATTCTTTTCTTCATTTTCTCACATTCTTCATTACCGCCTTGTGCTTCCTTGATCTTGTCCAATAGAGTCGGACGAACCTCCACTGCGAACAGTTTCCCATCTGGCTCTCTCAGCCTCTTTATCTCTAGCTCCAAACTGGCCATCTCCTTGATTAACTCCTCCTGAGCTGTTAGCATTGCCAATCTACCACTGCCTTTTCTGCTTAACGCGTCCGCTACCACGTTCGCTTTCCCTGGATGATACAAAATATCGCAATCGTAATCCTTTATTAGCTCCAACCATCTCCTCTGCCTCATATTTAACTCCTTTTGCGTAAAGATATACTTCAGACTTTTATGGTCCGTGTATATTTCACACTTCACACCATATAAATAGTGCCTCCAGATCTTGAGGGCAAATACTACCGCTGCCAACTCCAGGTCATGGGTAGGATATCCCTTCTCATAATCCTTCAACTGGCGCGATGCGTACGCAATGACTTTACCATGTTGCATAAGCACACCGCCAAGCCCCTTGTGTGATGCATCACTGAAAATCACGAAGTCACCTGTATCGTCTGGTAACGACAACACTGGTGCCTCACTCAATCTCTTCTTGAGTTCACGAAAACTCTCTTCACACTTCACAGTCCAGACAAACTTCACCGACTTCTTCGTTAAATTAGTCAATGTTCCTACTATCTTCGAAAAATCTTGAATGAACCACCTGTAGTAGCCCGCTAATCCTAAGAAACTTCTTACCTCCGTCGGTGTCTTTGGTTGTTCCCAATTCTGAACCGCTTCCACCTTTGTTGGATCCACAGAGATTCCGTTCTTGTCGATCACTAGACCCAGAAATTTAACTTTTTCTAACCAGAATTCGCACTTTGAAAATTTTGCGTATAATTTATCCCTTCTCAACGCCTCCAATACCAACCTTAAATGTTCAGCATGATCTTCCTGAGTCTTGGAATAGATTAGGATATCATCTATGAACACAACTATGAATTTATCTAAGTACTGTTTGAATACCCGATTCATCATGTCCATAAATGCTGCTGGCGCGTTTGTTAACCCGAACGACATTACCAGAAACTCGTAGTGACCGTAACGAGTTCTGAACGCTGTCTTAGGTACATCCTCCTTTCTCACCTTCATTTGGTGATACCCCGTCCTCAAATCGATTTTGGAAAAATATTTTGCTCCCTTCAACTGATCAAACAGGTCATCTATCCTAGGTAACGGGTATTTGTTCTTGATCGTCACCTTGTTTAGCTCTCGATAATCGATGCACAGTCTCATTGACCCGTCCTTCTTCTTTACAAACAACACTGGTACTCCCCAAGGAGACACACTCGGTTGAATATACTTCCTATCTAACAATTCCTACAACTGTACCATCAGCTCCTTCAACTCTGCCGGTGCCATTCTGTACGGGGCTTTCGAGATCGGCGCCGTTCCCAGTACTAAATCTATAACGAATTCGACCTTTCTATCCGGTGGAAGACCTGGTAATTCTTCTGGGAATACATCTGGAAATTCATTCACTACTGGTATTAGTCCCATTTCTAACCCTACTTTTTGAGTATCGACGATATGGGCCAAATAACCTACACATCCCTTTTTTAGTAACTTCCTCGCTTGCATCATCGTCAGACAACTCGAGAGTCTTGGCGACCTACTCCCATAGAACACTACCTTCGACTGCTCGGGAGTCTTAAGGTTTATACACTTTTTCTGGCAATCTATCATCGCTCCATGGTTAAATAACCAATCCATCCCTAGAATTACATCAAATTCTCCTAATTGAATTGGGATTAAGTCCACAGGTAACTTATATCCCCTGATATCTACAACGCAATTCCTATGGACATGGTTAACGGGAATGATTTCCTTATTAGCAACTTCTATGTTCATAGGATATTCTAATTCTTCCTGAGGTAAGTTTAGTCGTTGGGAGAATTCATGCGAAACGAAGGAACAAGTAGCACCCGAATCAAATAATATGTAAGCAGATATATCATTGATCGGAATGATACCTGAAACCACGTCCCTGGATGCAACCGCATCCTGAACCGTCATGTTGAAAGTCCTTGCTATTGGTCGATTCTGAGTTGGTGGTCCACCAATTGTGAGAGTTCCACCGCTTGGTCCCCTCCCTCCATTTCCTCCTGCTGAGTTTTTCTTTGGGCAGCTCCTCGCCTGATGATCTAATGCTCCACAGTTGAAACATCCATTTCTCTTCGGTGCAGAGCAGTTGGGAGAGATGTGCCCCTCCTGCCCGCAATTGAAACAGACATTCTTCCCTTTTAGACATGCCCCCGAGTGATTCCTTCCACACTCCTTGCACGCCTCTGTCCTCTTTTTTGCTTCCCCTGATTTGCCCCCAGGGTTTCCCGAGTTGACATTATTGTTGTTGTTGTTATTGTTGTTGATGTTCCACTTCCTCTTATTTGCACCGTTACTACTGCTGCCTTCTCCACGGTTTCCTCCTTCAGTCTTCTTCTTTTTCTCCTTGTTGAACTTCGTTAGGGCTTCACTTCCGCCCTCAGCGATTATAGCTTTCTCCAGGAGAGTCGCGAAACTATTCGTCTACAGCACCGAAAGTCTGTTGTATAGCCATGGTTTGAGGCCTTGCTCAAACCTCCTCGTCTTTCTCTCCTCAGTGTTGACCTGATGAGGTGCGAACCTCGCCAGCTCGTTAAACTTTGCAGCGTACTGCGGTACCGTCATATCTTCTTGTTTCAGCTCCAGGAATCGCATCTCCATGCGACTCTGTATACTAACAGGAAAATAATTCTCGAAAAAGATTTTCTTGAACCCTTCCCAAGGTATCACACCTTCTCCAGCTCGGGTCTGATTTGCCTCCCACCAGTAGTTGGCTTCACCTTTCAGCATATACGTGGCGAAGATAGTCTTCTGGTCGTCTCCTACTCGGGCGATAGCGAATGCCTTTTCGATTTCCTTAACCCAAGTTTGGGCTTTGATGGGTTCAGTAGTTCCTTTGAACTCAGGTGGTCCCGCGCTTTTGAAGTCTTTAAAGTGTGCCACAGGGGCCACTGGAGGGTTATTGACATTCGGGGTTCGATTTTGAAGTGCCCCCACCAACATGTCTACAAACTGCTGCATAGGGTTCGGTAGATCCCCAGCATTACCGTCTGACCCCTCGGGTGCTTGACGACGTCTTCCTCTAGCCATCTATCTGTTCAAAATGAACTTAATATTATTCTCTCATAATTTACCCTACAGTATATAAAATTCGTAAAAACTGAACCATCATATCACATACTTAAATAAAAATATATTTATTTATAAACATAATACTCAAAGTATTTCATCGTTTTATGGCATTACGCCATTTACATCATGTGGCATCAACCACTTGGTAAAAATAGAAACCAAGCTTTTTATTACATAGATAAGCATTTTATTTGCTACTAGGAAAAAGTTTATCATAATAACTAAAAACCCCGCCTAATGGCGTCTTCATGCTCCTCATCCGCTATCTCTTTCACCATCTCTCGGCTTATAACCCGGCCAGACCGGCGCTCCTCACGTGGAAAGTGACGCACCCTATGCTGGAACCTTCCATGAGCCGACTTAAACACGTATTTCATCTTGTCTATCTTAACCTTCTTGTCTCTAACTTCTCCCTCCAACTCTTCGGTTAGCTTCTCAGCCCTAACACGGTCTCTTCTCTCATCTCCCCAGAAAGTGGTAATAATCTGTTTGTCAAGTTGGAGACTCTGAATCCTCGACTCCAACCCATTAATGGTATGTCCCAAGTGGGTTCTGATAGCATCCCTCTCATCCTTCAGCCTAACCGACTTCTGGCCTTCAACCCGCAGCTTGTCAGCCAGATCCCCATTCCTAATTACCAGGTGGTCCACCAATGCTCCCAGCAAAGCTGCAGCTTGTTGTTCCCCCTGATACAGCTCCTCTAACTCATGGACCTTGTCGTCCAGTTCAACGATCCTGTCCATCAACTCATCCAGCATAGTGTCTTCAGGTACCTCCTCGGGGTCCTCCACGGGCTCCTCTTCCTCTTCCGGATACTCTTCCGGGTCTGACTCAGCTGTTGCCTCAGCTATAGGCTCAGGTACAGCTGTCACTAACTGCTCACTTACTACGTGAATATCTCTAACTTCCTCTTCTCCTGACATCCTATAATCAAAACACAAAGCAACTCAATTAGGAAAATAGATATTGATTTTGTTTTTAGAAAATAGATTTGACACTACACGTATAACTCTATGTGAGTTCATCTCCCTATCATCTCCACTAACTCTCTCTAAGGTTATAGCCCAAGGTTCCTAACCTAAGGTTTATAACCTAAAGCTCTGATACCAACCTGTGACACCCCCAAATCCGTGTAACCTCGATTACAGTACATGGTGCTCACGATAACATACATCATCATCTATTTAAGTAACTCTAATAATAATAATAATAATATTAACTATTACATACTTATTTAAAATAAAGTCCCAAGTCTTTACAACCTTTAATAAACTGAAACTTAAACTTAGCGTTTATCGCTACATCACATCATATGCGAAAATATAATTATTACATAAATAGCTCTCATCATTTCATCTTAGACTTTCCTTTGTCCTCGCCCGAGTCCTCAGCGTTATCAGCCTTAACTGAAAAGTTTAAGCAAGAATGAGCACAAATTGCCCAGCAAGTATATAAAGTGGTTTGAGAACATACATCCGAAGTAGAAGCATTAGTATGAATATTTCTCAATAGTTGAAATAAATATCAAGAGATAAACCGGAATATCAAGATAAGAGTTCTGGAATTCTCAATAACATACTAAGGGGTGTTAGATACCCTGAACATTACTTTGTTTCATCAAAAACCATCAGACGGTTTAACAATCAAAATAGATTATAAACGGTCTCTGCAAGTACTCTAGGTGATCAGCCTATCGTACCCTACATTGTGCACAAGTATAAAGTTTAAACGCATAAGCGTAAATGGGACTATATGCCCGACATCAGTTACCCCGTTATCCGGGTTGTTCATCTTAGTATTCATGCGGGACCTCACCAAAGCAATTTGGATTGGTAAACATTTAATAGCTTCAAAGGATTTGAATTGTTCAAACAATATACTATTTTTGCATCAATAACATCTAACTGAAACGAAAGCTAGAAAGCATGCTTGAATATAGTTCATCAAGGGTATACAAACTTTAAAGTATAGCAGTCACAATAGGAACTGAATCATCAATAACATTTCGCATCATAATTGAAGTTATAGAACTTTATAATAAAGAAGCTTGCACGAATGATTAATTAATCACAAGCCCAAACTTACCCTCGCTGCAATCAACTGAATAAGAGTTGAATAAATTTATAATGAAAAATAGGGTAAGAAACTTGCCTTGATCGTTGTTTACCAATAACAGATTAACATCTTACAGCTATCTGCATTTCACGTGTCCTACACAATTGTATAATCATGCACATCAACTATTAGCAACGCATAGTAGTTGTAATATAAACTTTACTCTATAATTTTCAGAGTTTACTCTACGATTTTCAGAGACTCTACGATTTTCAGAGACTCTACGATTTTTACTCTGCGATTTTCACTGACTCTACGATTTTCAGAGACTCTACGATTTTCAAAGACTCTACGATTTTCAGAGACTCTACGATTTTTACTCTACGATTTTCACTGACTCTACGATTTTCAGAGACTCTACGATTTTTACTCTACGATTTTCACTAACTCTACGATTTTCAGAGACTCTACGATTTTTACTCTACGATTTTCACTGACTCTACGATTTTATTCCCGCTGATCTAAAGATGATATGACCACGATACTTGGACACCATAAACTTCATACATCAAGGTATTTTACAAAAATATAACATTCATAAAACTAGCATGCTAAGACCACAAACCAACTGCATAGAAAAGCGTGCCAGCACTAGTTTTATACTTAGAAAAAATCTGGAATTTTCTAGAATTCTGCAGATTTTATTACCAACATGCATGCTTATGATTTTCATAACTTGCTCAATTTAACTCCCTTTCTTATGAAATTTGGACAGGTTATACCTCATGCTACATACTATTTTATAAATTATAACATACGCTAATCGAGTCATCTACACCATGATTCCGAGGCTCCGAAAACCCCCAAAAATCACAGATTACTAGATAAACCCAATTTGACAAAAATTTGGGATTTTACTTCTAGCATGCAATTAAATTATTCCTAATGTCCTGATCATCTACTCTCACATGTTTTCACATTTCACAACATCAAACTTCAACAAACTTCCAACTTTTTGATTAATTTAGCACCTTAGAGACATTTTATCAAAGGTAGAGCATGCATTGCTTAATTCTTTGATTTTCTATGAATTCGATGCATGATTAACCCATATCTTTTGTTGTTAATGATCTATAATCATCAAACAACAGTAACATGGAAACACAAAGCCACAACAAATCATTTACCAATTTTATATGCATTTTCTTCTCATTTTTCTTATAAAAATAAAATGGGTTTATGAATTACCTTTTGAAGAATTTCTTCTTGGTTTAATATGATGCTCCTTCTCCTTGCTTGTCAAATCCTCAGTAATCCTCCAAAATTAGTTCTAACTCTCTTAGGCTCTCAATTTCTCTCCATGTTTACTCACTTGGTGGAATTTTCTTAAAAGAAAAGTGTGTTTGTATATATGTATAGCTTTGTTAGAGTCTTTTGATTCTCATAACCCCCAACTCCCATAACCCCCAACTCTAATGATTAGTTACTCACCATATTTAATAATACAATAATATAGATAATTAATAGGAAGAATGTGGGAGTTAGAGAAAATGTATGTGGGAGTTAAAAAAAATAAAAAGAATTTTGATTTTAAGGAATAAAATAAATTACTTCCACCTTAGCTATTATGTAATATACGTATACTCCCTCCCTTGTCCCAAATTAATAGTCTCATGGTCCATCAGTTCAGCTGATTTCTATTATAAAAAAAATACATATATTATTTTAATCAATTAATCAATTAATAAGTTATTTGACTATTTTACCCTTCGAGACCAAACTTTGCGAACCATATATCGATTCCTACTAAAGTTGATATTCCGGACGTCATGGGACTATCCGTTTAGTCCAATTCATATCTAAAATTCGTAGTTGACTTTTTCCTCGAAAAGTCAACTAGTTGACTTTGACCAAAAAGTCAACTAGTTGACTTTGACCAAAAAGTCAACTATGACACTTTTTTCGTGATTACAGTCTATCCTGACTAATTTCGACATTCCGGACTCGAATACACAGTCCGAGTCTCTAAATTCTGCTCCTAACTCCAGCTCATGATTTAATATCATCCCACGAAATAAAATAGAATAATTCCCTACTTAATTTTATTTAAATAGTTAAATAAAACCAAACCAACCATTTAAATACATCTCATCACATATCTTGAAATAACACATATATGTACCACACACATACATCTAATAAATGAAATCACCCATAAGTTTCATATAAATTCATTTATTAACAATTCTTAAATTACATAAAAAAATTAAAATAAAATAAAAATTAAACTCGGATATTACATGAAGACCATGGGGAGGTGCTGCTAAAATTTCTGAAAAATTTAAAGATGTGTGTGAGACCCCGAATTTTTATGAAATAAAAGTATTCAATTTTTCTATTTTGGTAAATAGTTAAATTGATAAAAGTTTAAAGTTAAGGGTAATATGTGATTATTTTTTTTTGCAAAGTAAGCAAGTTGATATAAAATATTTGTTGTGTCGGGGATATTCGATTAGTCGGAGAATATTCTTTTTGTCGGGAATATCCGTACGACGGTACAATCATTGGTGGACCCCACAACGGAATTATTGTCGGATTGAGAAAACGACAATAATATTTTTATGAAAATAACGGCGGAAGTTTTACCGTTAACTGTTGAAACACCTGATATTAAAAAGTACGTAATACACGTGGTTGCATAGTAGCACACGGTATTGATTATTGATGCTTACGTGAGAAGTCATATAGTTTTGTTTTATTAGTATTATTAATGTAATAAAACAGAAAAGTTTTTTATATAAAACAAAATACTTTATAAAGTTATTCGTTTTATTAGGCTAATAGGTAAAAAAAATTTATATAAAACAGAATACTTTATCAAGTTATCTGTTTTATTAGACAATAATTAGAATATATTATATTTTATTATAGCATAACGTTTGCATAGGCCTAGCATAATATTGCATAGTAAAATCTTTTTATATAAACAGAATACTTTTATAAAGTATTTGTTTTATTACATAATAATTAGAATATATTATATTTTATTATGCATAGTGTTTGCATAGTGTCTGAATAGTATTTACATAGTAAAATCTTTTTATAAAACAGAAAACTTTTATAAAGTTATTCGTTTTATTATATTATAAATAAATATTTATTTTATTAAAAACCAATCTGGACCGTCCGTTTTAACGTAAATCAATCTGGACCGTTCATGAATTAGTTACTATGCAGTCATTCTTCTATAATAGAAGCTCATTCCTTCATTATTTCTTACGAATTCACTGAAACTCTAGAGAGAAAAACTATAGAGAGAGTTCTTCATAATTTTGAGCATATTTCTTTAGAGTTTAAGAAGCTTTGAGCGTAGTGCAAGTTTCTTCAAGTATATTCTCGCCCTACCCGTAATACTTTTCTTTTAAGGTAGGGGATAATTGTCGTACTCGTAAAGAGATATGTATGTATTTATTTTGTATTGTATTCATGAAGAGAACTTCTATTATAGCCATTTCTATTATTATTAATATGCTTGGGATAACCTGGTCTATGCGAAGTATAGTCCTGCTATACATGAGCGAAAATTATTCTATATTCCATTCTTATTATTATGTTGGAATAAACTGTCTTTGCGAAGTACTGTATACATGGCAAAATTCTTCTATTATTCCATTCTTTATTATTCTGTCGGAATATCCTCTCTGTGCGTTACGCATGACCTGGTTTCATTATTTATTATTCTGTTGGAATACCTGTCTGTGCGGTCTATCGCATGCCTGGTGAATTCTTCTGTTATTCCATTATTTATTCATTCTGTTGGAATATACTGTCTGTGCGTTTAGCATGACCTGGTTCCATTCTTTATATTTCTGTTGAAACAACATGTCTGTGTAGATTCCCGCATGCAGGTAATGATCATTCGTATTCATACGAATTGTATTTTCATTAAAAGGGGGTTTCTGCCAAGGGCAGATTCGTGATTTTTCTGACCCACAAAAATTTTGGAAAAATTTGAAATGATAATTTGATGAGTTTTCTAGATTATGTCCCAAAAATGACAATTTTTGGATGTATAGATTAAGAGTTATGGATTTTATGGGAAAAAGACTATTTAAAAGTAAACCCTTATAACTCCTTGTGGTTAACTCCAAAATTGGTGAAATTTTTATTGGGAGTACATGTATATAATAGGAGTACTACCCTGTAAATTTCGGAATTTTTGGATAAAAGTACAATTATGATAAATGTCACAATATCGACAGGTTTAGCCATATGAAAAATAGTAAATGAATTTTAAAAATTCTGAGAAAAATATATGTTCAAGATGGGACCCCAGAAAAAAATTTTTTGGGACTGATTTGGTATTTTTCATGAAAATGAACTAGTTATGAGTAAATGAATTAAATATGTTATGTGAAGTAATAAAATTGGAAAATAGGATTTTATGGCTTGAGAATCCTATATAGGGTATATGCAGATTTTTGATGAGGGATTTGAACATTGATTATGAAATCTTATGAGTATGCATTTTTGAATGATTAAATGCATATTTTGATAAAGTGTAAACAATTGAAATAAATTGTTTTATAAGTTTAAGAACTGATTAAAATATTGTTATAATATTAATGATATTAGATATGAGATTATTAAGTGATTGATAACATTTGGTTATTATTAAACGCTGGATAAATTGTATTATAAATGTTTAGTATTTATCCTTTATCTCATTGATTGATTCTTATATCATTGTCATCATCCTCATGCTTATATTGTGTTGAAAGTCATTCTTTGGTCGTAGTGCATAGATGGACTTGGTATGATTATGACCAGAGATTATTCGGTAGAATCATGACCGTAATGTTACAAATTATGTGGAAAAAGTCCTCATTGGCCCGTAGTGCATTGATGGACAGTTTTTGGTCATGATTACTGGCTATGGATTCTCTTCGGCCAAGGGTGCAAAGATGAATTGTTTTATGGCATGATCATGACCGTTGATGAAAACACGTTTATCTTTAGCCCCGTAGTGTATGGATAATTCGTGGTCGTGATATTAATGAATATCCTTAGCCATAGTGCATGGATAATTCAGTGATATGGATTGATTATCGAGCTGAGTCTCAGCGATGAAATATAAATTCATGGATGTGATATTAACGAATATCCTTAGCCGTAGTGCAGGGGGTGATTCGATGATGTGGATTATTTATTAAGCTGAGTCTCAGCGATAAAATATTTATTATACACTTTTAATTCGTAGAAGATAGTAGATATCATGTTCTACTTGACTCTTCTAAAATACAGTGTATGCCTTTGGCATGTAGTGCAAAGTTGAATTGTTAATGAATATCTTTGGCCGTAGTGCAAAGATGAATTTATTAGTATGATTATGAGCACGAATTCTGATTTGGTATAACCATGATTTTTGATGTTTCAGGTGAAGATAGGTGATGAAAATTATCTTCGTCCTGTTTGCGAAGAGGAATTTAGAACCACAATTATGATTATGAGTTATTCATATGATTGTGGACAGGAATTGTTGATTTATTTTACATGGATAAAATATTATTGGTGGACTTTTAACATAGAGAAGATAATAGACTGTATGGTTTATTTGACTCTTCTAACGGATTGCTCGTTCCGCTGCAACTATGGTTGAAAAGTTTTATCATTTACCATATGTTCTAAATCTCTGATTTATTATTGATGAAAGCTATTTGATAATTTAATTATCTTTAGTCATGATATTCTTTACTGGGCTAGTTGTGCTCACCCTTTCTGCTTCACAATTCCTTTCAGGTAATAAGAGTGTTGTCGTAAGAGTGTTGTCGGGTCGAGCGGGGATAACAGTGGAATAGAACGGTGGTCTCTAGCTGTGGAGGTTCTCCCTAAACAGTATAGAAAAGTGTGTTGTATTCTATACATCATTTAGTAGTTATATTTGGTGAATCAAATAAGGTGAGGCGAACCCAACTTTGGAAGGGTGTTTTTCCACTATCATACAAGATGTCTAATGACATACAACCTCGTGTTATCATAGACAGGGTTGTGCGCATCCACTTGCTGAGTATATCTATGGGCACTACTTATATGATCTTGGAGTTTATTTGAAATATAATATTCACTTGGAGATAGTGGAGATAGTTATATGTCAAGAGAAGACTCACCATTGGAAAGAAGATGATAGTAATCTTCTTATTTTTCTTTGGGGTCTATTGGGTCAACCAAGGATAATTCTGGGGACATATGATATCTATTATAACCTATACGCATGGCCTCCCATGTACGAAGGTTTCCTTGAGCACTTTCAAAGATTTTAATTTCTAAATAGTTTTTGACTATACTTTTATGTAAAGTATCATTGTAAGGTTGTGGTCGAGGGTACCATGAGAGTTACATATATTTGTATTAAAACTCACAGTTAACTGTGGTTGTATTCTATACGACAGTTCAACAGTTGTATAAATGAAGTTATATTTGAATTTTGTACCATGTACTGGCGACTCAGAATAGGTGATGTATACCTAATTTTGGGGGCATCACAATGTGTTCAAGTTGTTGGCATCAGTTAGGCGACACATCCGGGAATGGGATAGAAGCCTGACCCGTTAGAGTGGGAGATGAAGTTAGGAAACTCATAAGCTTGCATATACATTAACTTGGAGACTTGATTGTGTTTGTCTAACTTTATATATATATATAGCATACAGTTGTCCAAGATGTCTGTTGATCAAAGTTGGATGGAACGTAGGGTAGCCACTGATAGGAGTGGGCTTAGGTCTGAGTATCGTAGTGGGGTTGACCAGTTTCTCAACTTCGCGTTTGAGAAACTCAGCGGCGATGAGATCAGATGTCCTTTTAAGAGGTGTGTGAATGAAATTTGGAAGGAAAAGAGTGATGTCGTGTGCGAATTATTTACGTATGGGTTCAAGAAGGGTTATACGACATGGATCTATCATGCAAAAACCTGGTTGGATGAACATGAATCAGAATCAGAATCCAGAGGTGACGAAACCTTTGACTATACTAACATGATAGTTGAAGCTGCTGGTTCATACTTCCAATAGAATACAGACAGGGATGGCAGTAGCATCGAGCAAGAGCCGAATGATGGGGCTAAGGGTTTCTATGAGATATTGCATGAAGCAGCGACGCCTAACTTGAAAAAACTTAGAGTAATAGTCGAAAAAGGGACCAAAACCCACCCCGGTCATCGAAACGACACGCAAACACAAACAATAGCACCGCGTAGGCAATAGACACGCGTTACAACTAACGGGACTCAATTCCGATATATGAAGCCCGAGTACGAGCCCCGTACGCCTAACTTGAGAAAACTTAGAAAAATAGTCGAAAAAGAGACCAAACCCCACCTCAATCGTCCGAACGACATAGAAACATAGGAAATAGTACAGCATAGGCAATAGACACGCGTTACAATTGACGGGACTCAATTCCGATATACGAAGCCCGAGTTTGAGCCTCGTACGGCTAACTTGAGAAAACTTAGAGTAATAGTCGAAAAAGAGACCAAAACGTGCCCCGATCATCGAAACAACACATAAACATAGACAATAGCACCGCGTAGGCAATAGACACGTATTACAACTGACGGGACTCGATTCTTATATACGGAGCCCGAGTTCGAGTCATGTACGCCTAACTTGAGAAAACTTAGAGTAATAGTTAAAAATAGACCAAAACCTACCCCAGTCATTCGAACGACACGCAAACACAAGAAATAGCACCGCATAGGCAATAGACACGCGTTACAACTGACGGGACTCGATTCCGATATACGGAGCCCGAATTCGAGTCACGTCCGCCTAACTTGAGAAAACTTAGAAAAATAGTCGAAAAAAGAGAGTAAAACCCACCCTGGTCATCCAAATAACACGCAAACACAGGCAATAGCACCGCATAGGCAATAGACACGCATAACAGCTGACGGGACTCGATTCCGATATACGGAGCCCGAGTTCAAGTCCCGTCCGCCTAACTTGAGAAAACTTAGAAAAATAGTCGAAATATAGATCAAAACCCACCCCGGTCGTCCAAATGACACGCAAACACAAGTAATAGTACCACGTAGGCAATAGACACGCGTTACAACTAACGGGACTCGATTCTAATATACGGAGCCCGAGTTCGTGTCCTATCCGCCTAACTTGAGAAACTTAGAAAAATAGTCAAAAAAGAGAACAAAACTCGCCCCGGTCATCCAAACGACACGCAAACACAGGCAATAGAACCGCATAGGCAATAGACACGCGTTATAACTGACGAGACTCGATTCTGATATACGGAGCTCGAGTTCGAGTCCCGTCCGCCTAACTTGAAGAACACAAACTAAAATAATATAAATATGATTTCATTTTGACTTTGTTATTACTATTTTAATTTTTTAGGGTCTTGTTAACGAGACTCGTGGAGGTGGTGGTGGAGGCACTGGTGATGACCGCCGAGCTGATGATGAGCAGCCTCCTCCAGGACAAGGTGATGACCGTCGAGTTGATGACAAGAAGCCTCCTCCAGTACAGGGTGATGACCGCCGAGCCGATGACATGGAGACACGCGACGAGTTGTAGTTAGTTTAGTTTATGTTATATTCTGAGTTTTATGTATGTACTTATACAGTTTTTGAGTTGTACAGACGGCCATAATATTTTTGATCTATATATTTGATATGGATTACTATTTCAATGGTGAATTGTATGATATTGCTTGTTATTTGATGGTTGTTATTAGTTTATAACAGGTATACGTTTATATTTATAAATGAATGGGGAAATTTTGAAATTATAAAAAAAAATCAAAATATATATAATCATTGCCGACGGGGGTAATGGCGATGGCATTATATAGCGACAGACATGAGTTAAAGGCATTGTCGATGGTCATAAAAGTCATTACCGACGGCCATGCCATCAGAAATGAGGTTTTCCCCCAAAAACTTTATGGCGTCTTTGCCGACGGACTCATCGTCGCTATAGCCATCGACATTGACATTGTCGTCTCTAATGACACCCGTCGTCAATGAAAATGATGTCGACGGCTGGCGACCGGAACCAGGGGCGACGACCTGTTGGGCGACGGGAGTACCGAAGGCAATAGCCATCGCCAATGACCTCAATACCGACGGCACTATAGTCATAGGTGACGGCAGTGGCCGTCGACAATGATTGTTTTTTTTGTAGTGCAGGTCGCTCCCAGGAAAGAGGGGGCTTTTCGATAAGGATTTCTCCTTACTAGCGCGCAATTAGGTGACCAAACCCCTTTCCTAGACAGAACTTCCTTAGACATTGTCAATAATACTATCTAATAATATTATTCCAATAATATGAATTATAGATCTGATAATGGGAAATACTGTGCAGTGACAATTATTGAAACAACAATAATATAAAATATCAACGTATCAATTATTGAATAAATAAAATAAAATATTGAACAGTAATTACTGTAAGACCCCAACTTTTTGAATAAAGATGAATTTTCTATAAATATCATTTTTGAATATTATGGAGTAAATTGAATATAATGTTATAGTTGTGGGTAATATTTATAAATTTTGTAAAGTATGCAAGTTGTATATAATATTCGATTGGTCGGGAAATATTCGTTTTAACAGAGAATATTTGTACAATGTCACAATCATTGGTGGACCCCACAACGAAATTATTATCGGATTGAGAAAACGACAAAAATATTTTATTGAAAATAACGACGGAAGTTTTACCATTAATACTGTTGAACTACTCGGTAGTAAAAGTACAGTAATACGCGTGGTTACATAGTAGCACACGATATTGATTATTGATGCTTATGTGATAAATCTCTCAGTTTTGTTTAATTGGTATTATTAATGTAGTAAAACAAAAAAGCTTTCTATATAAAACAAAATATTTTTATAAAGTTATTTGTTTTATTAGGCTAATAGTAAAATCTTTTTATATAAACAGACTACTTTTATAAAATTATCTGTTTTATTAGACAATAATTAGAATATATTATATTTTATTATGCATAGTGTTTGCATAGTACCTGCATAGTATTTGTATAGTAAAATCTTTTATAAAGTTATTCGTTTTATTAGATTATAAATAAAATATATTATATTTTATTTAAAAGATTTTGCTTTAAATTTGGACCGTCAGATTAAAGTAAATCAATCTGGACCATTCATGAGTTAGTTACTGTGCAGTCTATTTTTTTATAAATTGAAGCTCATTCCTTCATTATTTCTTACGAATTCATTGAAATTCTAGAGAGATAAATTATAGAGAGAAAGAAAAAAAATATTATGCTACTTCACTACTTATATATCTATTACTCTTCTTCTTAAGGTAAGGGGTATTATTTCTTTTGTATTCATGAAGAGAACTTCTGTTATTCCATTATTTATTATTCTGTTGGAATAACCTCTATACGCGGGCTACCCTATACTTGGTAAAATTCTTCTGTTATTTCATTCTTTATTATTCTGTTGGAATATCCTGTCTGTGTGTTTTACGTCGGACCTGAATCCAGTCTTTATTATTCTATTGGAATATCCTGTCTGTGCGTTTTACGCCGGACCTGATTCCATTCTTTATTATTCTGTTGGAATATCCTGTCTGTGTGTTTTGCGTTGGACCTGGTTCCATTCTTTATTATTCTGTTGGAATATCATGTCTGTGCGTTTACGTATGACCTGGTTCCGTTATTTATTATTTTGTTGGAATAACCTGTCTGTGCGGTCTATCGCATGCCTGGTGATTTCTTTTGTTATTTCATTCTTTATTATACTAAGTTGGTTAAAGTTTTGACTTCTATACTCCATGAAATTAGTGGAATATACTTGATATTTCCGATTCATCCAGTATTGTTTCATGGAAATATTCTTCTGAGCATTCTTGAATTTTACTCTACAAAGAAGTATCATGTTGACAATTTGGACGTTATTAGTTCCTGAATAACTTAATTCTTGAACTTATGTTATTGAATTCTTATATCGTTGTCATCATCCTCATGTTTATATTTTTTAAAAGTCATTTGTGGCCTGTAGTGCATAGATGGACTTGGTATGATTATGACCAGGGATTATTTGGTGTAATCATGACAGTAATGTTACAAATGATGTGGTAAAAGTCCTCATTGGCCCGTAGTGCATTGATGGACAGTTGTTGGCATGATCATGACCATTAATGAATACACAAATATTCTTGGCCCGTAGTGCATGGATAGTTGTGGTTGTGATACTAAAGAATATCCTTGGCCGTAGTGCAGGGGTGATTCGATGATGTGAATTATTTATTAAGCTGAGTCCCAGCGATAAAAGTGATGAAAAACCTTTTAAATCATAGAAGATAGTAGATTTTATTCTCTACTTGAATCTTTTAATGGATTGCTTATTCCGCTGCAGTTAAACTTGATGTTTGTTATATTGTATCATATTAACACTGTTTAAGGCTAATGATAATTTATTTTGCATTATCTTAGTCATAATATTTCTTACTGGGCTAGTTGAGCTCACCCTTTCTTTCACTGTTCTCTTCAGGAAATGAGAATATAGGTGGGACGAGTCGGGGAACGGAGTGATGGACCAGATGATAGTATTAGTAGTCCTCACTATTCTGTTAAATAGTGTGACAATAATTGTAATGAGGACCCCCATTGAGTTTTATATTGTGTAAGACCCCAAATTATTAATAAATGAAATTAATTTCCTCTATTTATTATTTTGAAATAGTAAGGGTTGATTTGATTAATGTGGTTAGTTATGGGTAAAATGCGCAAATATTTTAAATAAACAGGTGGTTATAAAATATTCATTGTTTTCGGGGAATATTCGTTTGGTTGTGGAATATTCTTGCTGTCGGGGAATATTCGTACGAAGGTGCAGTCTTTTGTGGGCCCCATAACGAAAAGCGATTGGATGAAGAAAACGACAAGTATAAGTTGTTTATAAATAACGGCGTAGTTGTTACCGTTAATACTATTGAAATACCCGATGGTTAAAATACAGTAATACGCGTTGTTACACAGTAGCACACGGTATTGCACTAATTATTGATTCTTACATAAAAAGGCACTACTCAATAATTTTTACAGTAATTACTGTTCAGTATTTTATTTTATTGTTTTAATAATTGCTGCGTTAATTTTTTTTATATTACTGTTATTTCAATAATTGTCACTACAAAGTATTTTTCATTATCGGAGCAATAATTCATATTATCTGAATAATATTATTAGATAACATTTTTGGCAATGTCTAGAAAGTTCTGTCTAAGGAGAGGTTTGGTCACCTAATTGCGCGCCAGTAAGGAGAAATCTTTATTGGAAAGCTCCCTCTTTCCTGGGAACGGCCTGGTTGCCAGTACTGTGATTCTATAATATTATTTGTGAATAATTAATTATTGATTTATATGATGAGAAAAATACTAATTTTATGTGGATATAGATGGAGAAAATTTTTAAAGTGACAAATTGTTGAAAATTAATATTTTATCTTTTTCTGATAAAAAATTCATTTAAATATATTATTATATTTTAATAATATAATAATGGTGATATTTTTACAATAAATGTGGGATATATGAGTATACGAGGAGAAAGAGTATTTTTGTTACAATAAATGTTTAAAACATGTTAAACATGTCGGTGGACCCCATTTCTTGACTGAAATTTGATTATAGCCTGTAAAATTGCCCGTTTGTGGATTTCAGTCAATTTCTGTTTGGAATTTGAAAAACCTTTCTTCTGCAAAGTTGTAGAGAATTGAATTTCCTATAACAATTTGCGAGATTTGAATTTTTTGATAAAAGGGATATTTATTATGAATTATTGAAGTTCCGATGTTCCGAAATAATTGATTTTGGGAGGTTTTAATTGTTTTATTCATGAAAAACGATTTTTGCAAGCCCACATGTGAGGTAAATGAGCTAAATTCGGATTCTTGGGAAGTGGGATTCAATATTTGTTAAATAAAATTATTTTAATAAATTTTCTGCTTAGGTGTTCTAAGCATTTTCCTATAAATAGGGTGCTTAGGTTAGAATTGAAAATTACACCAGAAACTACAGATTTCTCTCTCTTTCTCTCTCTATAATATCGAGCGTATTTTATTACTTTGAGTATTGCTATACGGTGCAAGTTCTTTCAGCACTATATCCAGTATTCCAGTCAGAAGTACTATTCTTTCTAAGGTAAAGGATGTTGTTTTCTTCTCAAATGATATTATTTCTTCAATATCATTATGCTGAAATATTGGTTGGAACTTTTTATCAAATTTAGAACTTTTTCATGTTGGGGTTACTATTCATGAGTTACTATTCATGAGTTACTATTCACGAGTTACTATTAATGAGTTATTATTCACGAGTTACTATTAACGAGTACTATTCACGTAACATGATGATGTTTTTTGTGAAATTTCTATCTTTTGATGTCGGAGTTACTATTCACGTATACGGCACTATTCACGTATACGACACTATTCAAGAATATGACACTATTCACCGAAAATGAAATTTCTTCTTTTTGTCCAAAATATCTATTCTGGATACTCGCTTTGATTGTATCCATGTTTTGATCATTCTTTAATTTTACCCCACTCTGGTTATTTATGAAGTATTTTTGAATGGAAATTGTTTAAAGTACGAATCCGTAATATTTGTTCTTTTGTTTCACTGGATTCGTTTTCTTTAAAATATTTTTCATCATCATCAGTCCTAAATTATGATATAACTGAATATCTTTGGCCTATAGTGCAAAGATGAATGATTTTCTGATGAATATCTTTGGCCCGTAGTGCAAATATAAACAGGTGTTTAGATGAACATAACCAACTGATGAATATATTTGGCCTGTAGTGAAAAGATGACTATTTGATTCAAGATGTATATTGATTGATGTTACTGGGATAAAATATCAATGATGGACTTTTAAATTCATAGATGATAGTAGATTTCATCCTCTACTTAACTATTCTAATGAATTATTGTTTCCGCTGCAGTTGTTGATCTAAAACTTGTTGTCTATTGTATTCTATCAGATTTTTCCCTGTTGAAAACTAAGGATAATTTGTTGTACATTATCTTAGTCATAATGTTCTTTACTGGGCTAGTTGAGCTCACCCTTTTTCTTGTTGTTCCATTTTTCTTCTCAGGAGGCGAAAATGTAGCGAGTACTAGTCGGGGTGTGGAATGATGGTTCTAGAAGTTGTTCTAGTACTCTTCATTATTCTATAAAATAGTGTATCAATAATTGTAATGAGGACTTATTTGAGTGTGGATATTGTCTAGATGACAATATTTGTATTTAAACTCACAGTTTTTATGTTGTATTAATAAAGTTGTAGTTGTTTCTGTACCATGTATTTTGATGACTCAGAATGGGTGTTGTATATCTATTTTGGGGGCGTCACGGTTGGTATCAGAGCTTAGGGATATGGTCTCTGGCGGAGATCGGGAAATAGTACTAGGAGGGGAGAGACGAGTAATCCTTCGCTAGTATGTCATACCTAAGCTTATTTGTTGGTCAGTCAAACTATATGGTTAATATGTGCTATGTTAATTTGTTTAATTAACCCTTGTTTTATGACAGTATTTAAGAATGGCAGCTGAGAATATTAACGGTGGAGTTAATGAGACCGTGGAAACACCTTTAATCACCATCCAGGGGAACGTGCAACAAGAAGGCAATATTCCTCCTATAAACAACACCACTGAGCAGACGATGAACGACGGGATGTTTAGGAGCTTTTTGCAGTTCATGCAAAACCAGACGAGGGAGACTCGTGTACAGAATACGGGTGGAAATGATAGCAACGCGCGGCTTGTCACGGCCAAGCAGTTCAAAGAGTTGGGACCACTAGAATTTAAGGGAAAGCCGGATCCGATCATAGCGAAAACATGGGTCAATCAAATTACCAAGATATTCGATGTCTTGGGATGCACGGAGTAACAGAAGGTTCCATTCGCCACCTTTATGTTCCGTGGCGAGGCAGATTACTGGTGGGAGTCTGTGAAACGTACGCAGTCTGCCGCACTTCGCATGTCTTGGGAAACGTTTCAAAAACTTTTCAATAAAAAATACTTTCTTGAAAGTATTCGCCATATGAAAGAGGTAGAGTTTATTAGACTAGAACAAAACAACATGACGTTGTCCCAATACGAGGTGAAGTTCGCAGAGTTATCCAGGTTTGCACCTCATTTAGTAGAGAATGAGGAACAAATGACGAGGATGTTTCAGAGAGGTTTAAAACCCGAGATTCGGCAATATCTTATCTCTCATAAATTTTCTTTATATTCAGATGTTGTCAACAGGGCTCAATTATTAGAACGAGATAGCGAGTACGTTCAACCAAGAGACAGTAACCAGGATCATACTGGTGACAGTAGTCATCAGAACAAAGATAACCAGCGGAGAAAGAAAAATACGGACAAGAGCGACAACCACTCTGGTGGTACTCGTGGCCATTAAAATAAAAGAAGCGAGTCGGGGGGGATTTTAAAAAGAGGAGATTCAACAATGACACTGTGAAGACGTCAGCACCAGCAGCAACTGGTTTTAAGGGAGGAGAACGACCACCGGTCGTATACTATAAATGTGGAAAAGAGGGACACATCAGCCCAAACTGTCCATAACAGTTCAAGGTATGCTATAATTGTGGAAAGAAAGGACATATCGCTCGAGATTGTACGGTAGCAAAACCAAGTCTAGCGGGGATGGTGACTCAAAAGGCTGTCCCAGAAAAGTCAAAGTCAACGGTTCCTGGAAGAGCGTTTGTCGTGACTGGTCAAAATGCGAGGAACCCGAACGAAGTTAACACGGGTTAGTTAATTATAAATTCTTACAAAGTTTATACCTTATTAGATACCGGTTCTACCCATTCATTTATCTCTCCTGCTTATACTCAGTGTTTAAACTTGACTCCGGAGAAAATTAGACTTTGACTTATCTATTGAAACTCTGTTATGAGAAACTTTCGTTACATCCGCTATTTATAAATCTTGTTTGATCCAAGTTGGCACCATCGCATTACCTGTTGACCTTATTTCTTTAAAAATATTTGCTTTTGATGTGATTTTGGGAATTGATTGATTAACTACTCATCATGCCAAAATTGATTACTTTCGTAAGGTTGTTAGTTTTCATATTCCTAAGCAACCTTTTATTCGAATTCAAGCAACCAAACCATTGAAGTCAAACACTTTCATATCAAGCTATAAAGTCATTCATTTATTGAAAAATGGATGTCAAGTTTTCTTAGCCCATGTTATGGACTTAAACAAAAATACGTCAGATTTGAATGATATTTCTATTGTTAGTAAATTTCCTGATGTATTTCCTGAAGAATTTCTTGGCTTACTCCCAAAGTGTGATATTTAATTTTGTATCGACTTTGAACCCGGTACAAAACCCATTTCTAAAAATCTCATGGCTCCTATTGAACTTCAGGAGTTAAAAATTCAACTATAGAATTTGGTACCTGAGCCTTTATCTGGTGACTTCCTTTGTGGAATGCACCGAAGCCAGACTCTCCGTAGGGGACGCCATATTCGTGCGGTAGTAAACTGATAGGTGTCATTGTGATGTGCTATCCAAGATTGGGATATGAGTCACAGTTGAGAGCAACCTAAGTCAGTAATCAAAATACGTAGCTTTTTATGCTTAGCTGGTTATTATCGAAGATTTTGTGGAAAGATTTTCTCGAATCGCTACTCCATTAACGCAGCTGACTCGTAGAGATACAAAATTTGAATGGAGTAAGGAATGTGGGAAGGGCTTCAAAGAACTCAATAGGAGACTCATTTCTGCACATATTCTGACCATACCATCCTTGAAAAACGAACGTGGTAGCTGACGTGTTGAGTAAAAGATCGTATACGAGTACGAATGTGATATTGTCAAAGATCCATTTTATATAACTTACAAATGATAGATATAGAGTTAAAGACTCTAGGGACTCACAAGATGATATACAAGTAGAACCGACATTAATCGATAAAGTTAAAAACGTTTAAGCTACACACCGGAGCTGATGAATCTGAAGAAGGAGGTACAAAAAGTTATTATTCCAAAAGCGAGAATTGGCGAGGTGAGGAAAGCTCAAACCTTCGATTTATTAGTCCATTTGAAATCCTAGATCGAATAGGAACTATGGCCTATAGACTCGTTTTACCGCCAAGTATGACACGTGTTCATAACAATTTTCACGTATCGAAGTTACGAAATTATGTGGACGACCCGAACCACGTCATTAAGTTAGAACCGGACGAGATAGTCGAAGACTTAACATATGAAGAGGTGTCTGTCAAGATTTTGGATAGGAAGGAGCATTTTCTACGCACGAAGGTCATACAAAAGTTATAGTTTTGTGGAGAAACTATGCTATTGAGGAAATGACCTGGGAGTTGGAAACGGAAATGAAAGCAAGGTATCCTCATCTTTTCGAAACACCAGGTACGTACGCCAATTTTGAGGAAGAAATTTCATAAGGATGGGAGGTTGTAAGATCCCAAATTATTAATAAATAAAATTTAATTTTCTCTATTTATTATTTTGAAATAGTAAGGGTTGATTTGATTAATGTGGTTAGTTATGGGTAAAATGCGCAAATATTTTAAATAAGCAGGTGGTTATAAAATATTCATTGTTGTCGGAGAATATTCGTTTGGTCGTGGAATATTCTTGCTGTCGGGGAATATTCGTACGACGGCGCAGTCTTTTGTGGGCCCTATAACGAAAAGCGATTGGATGAAGAAAACGACAAGTATAAGTTGTTTATAAATAACAGCGTAATTGTTACCGTTAATACTGTTGAAATACTCGGTGGTTAAAACACAGTAATACGCGTTGTTGCACAGTAGCACACGGTATTGCACCAATTATTGATTCTTACGTAAGAAGGCACAACTCAATAATTGTTACAGTAATTACTGTTCAGTATTTTATTTTATTAATTCAATAATTGCTGTGTTGATTTTTTTTTATATTACTGTTATTTCAATAATTGTCAATACACAGTATTTTTCATTATCGGAGCAATAATTTATATTATCTGAATAATATTATTAGATAACATTATTAGCAATGTCTAGAAAGTTCTGTCTAAGGAGAGGTTTGGTCACCTAATTGCGCGCCAGTAAGGAAAAATCTTTATTAGAAAGCCCCCTCTTTCTTGGGAACGGCCTGGTTACCAGTACTGTGATTCTGTAATATTATTTGTGAATAATTAATTATTGATTTATATGATGAGAAAAATATTGATTTTATGTGGATATAGATGGAGAAAATTTTTAAAGTGACAAATTTTTGAAAATTAATATTTTATCTTTTTCTGATAAAAAATTCATTTAAATATATTATTATATTTTAATAATATAATAATGGTGATATTTTTACAATGAATGTGAGATATACGAGTATACGAGGAGAAAGAGTATTTGTATTGCAATAAATGTTTAAAACATGTCAAATATGTCGGTGGACCCCATTTCTTGACTGAAATTTGATTATAGCCTGTAAAATCGCCCGTTTCTGGATTTCGGTCAATTTCTATTTGGAATTTGAAAAACCTTTCTTCTGTAAAGTTGTAGAGAATTGAATTTCCTATAAAAATATGCGAGATTCAAATTTCTGATAAAGGGCTATTTATTATGAATTATTGAATTCTGAAGTTCCGAAATAATTGATTTTTGGAGGTTTTAATTGTTTTATTCATGAAAAACGTTTTTTGCAAGCAGACATGTGAGGTAAACGAGCTGAATTCGGATTCTTGGGAAGTGGGCTTGAATATTTGTTAAATAAAATTATTTTAATAAATTTTCTGCTTCGGTGTTCTAAGCATTTCCTATATATAGGGTGCTTAATTAGAATTAAAAATCACACCAGAAACTACAGATTTCTCTCTCTTTCTCTCTCTATAATATTGAGCATATTTTAGTACTTTGAGTATTCCTATACGGTGCAAGTTCTTTCAGCACTATATCCAGTATTCCAGTCAGAAGTACTATTCTTTCTAAGGTAAGGGATGTTGTTTCTTCTCAAATGATATTATTTCTTTAATATCATTATGCTGAAATATTGGTTGGAACTTTTTATCAAATTTGGAACTTTTTCATGTCGGGGTTACTATTCACGAGTTAATATTCATGAGTTACTATTCACGAGTTACTATTCATGAGTTACTATTCACGAGTTACTATTCACGAGTACTATTCACGTAACATGATGATGTTTTTTTGTGAAATTTCTATCTTTTGGTGTCAGAGTTACTATTCAAGTATACGGCACTATTCACGAATACGGTACTATTCACCAAAAATGAAATTTCTTCTTTTTGTCCAAAATATCTATTCTGGATACGAGTTTTGATTGTATCCATGTTTTGATCATTCTTTAATTTTACCACACTCTGGTTATTTATGAAGTATTTTTGAATGGGAATTGTTTAAAGTACGAATCCTTAATATTTGTTCTTTTGCTTCACTGGATTCGTTTTCTTTAAAATATTTTTCATCATCCTCAGTCCTAAATGATGATATAACTGAATATCTTTGGCCTATAGTGCAAAGATGAATGATTTTCTGATGAATATCTTTGGCCCATAGTGCAAATATAAACAGGTGTTTAGATGAACATGACCAACTGATGAATATCTTTGGCCCGTAGTGAAAAGATGGACAGGTATTGAGATGAACATGACCAACTGATGAATATCTTTGACCTGTAGTGCAAAGATGACTATTTGATTCAAGATGTATATTGATTGATGTTACAGGGATAAAATATCGATGATGGACTTTTAAATTCATAGATGATAGTAGATTTCATTCTCTACTTAACTCTTCTAATGAATTGTTGTTTCCGCTGTAGTTGTTGATCTAAAACTTGTTGTCTATTGTATTCTATCAGATTTTTCCCTGTTGAAAACTAAGGATAATTTGTTGTACATTATCTTAGTCATAATGTTCTTTAATGGGCTAGTTGAGCTCACCCTTTTCTTGTTGTTCCATTTTTCTTCTCAGGAGGCAAAAATATAGCGAGTACTAGTCGGGGTGTGGAATGATGGTTCTAGAAGTTGTTCTAGTAGTCATCACTATTCTATAAAATAGTGTATCAATAATTGTAATGAGGACTTATTTGAGTGTGGATATTGTCTAGATGACAATATTTGTATTTAAACTCACAGTTTTTATGTTGTATTAATAAAGTTGTAGTTGTTTCTGTACTATGTATTTTGACGACTCAAAATAGGTGTTGCATACCTATTTTGGGGGCGTCACAGTTGGTATCAGAGCTTAGGGATATGGTCTCTGGCGGAGATCGGGGAATAGTACTAGGAGGGGAGAGACGAGTAATCCTTCGCTAGTATGTCATACCTAAGCTTATTTGTTGGTCAGTCAAACTATATGGTTAATATGTGATATGTTACTTTGTTTAATTAACCCTTGTTTTATGACAGTATTTAAGAATGGCAGCTGAGAATATTAACGGTAGAGTTAATGAGACCGTGGAAACACCTTTAATCACCACCCAGGGGAACGTGCAACAGGAAGGCAATATTCCTCTTGTAAACAACACCACTGAGCAGACGATGAACGACGGGATGTTTAGGAGCTTTTTGCAGTTCATGCAAAACCAGAAGAGGGAGACTCGTGTACAGAATATGGGTGGAAATGATAGCAACTCGCGGCTTGTCACGGCCAAGCAGTTTAAAGAGTTGGGACCACCAGAATTTAAGGGAAAGCCGGATCCGATCATGGCGGAAACATGGGTCAATCAAATTACCAAGATATTCGATGTCTTAGGATGCACGGAGGAAAGCAAGGTTCCATTCGCCACCTTTATGTTCCATGGCTAGGCAGATTACTGGTGGGAGTCTGTGAAACGTACCCAGTCTGCCGCACTTCGCATGTCTAAGGAAACGTTTCAGAAATTTTTAACGAAAAATATTTTCCTGAAAGTATTCGCCATATGAAAGAGGTATAGTTTATTAGACTAGAACAAAACAACATGACGGTGTCCCAATACGAGGCGAAGTTCGCAGAGTTATCCAGGTTTGCACCTCATTTAGTAGAGAATGAGGAATGAATGACGAGGATGTTTCAGAGAGGTTTAAAACCCGAGATTCGACAATATCTTATCTCTCATAAATTTTCTTATATTCAGA